>LR990131.1:2517500-5017500 GCA_905147285.1 Hypena proboscidalis | reverse complement strand
TAACCATTTTCTCCACTTTTTGGGTAATATTGGGGTGATGTTATGTTTACAATACATAACAATATCGCTGTCAGTAAAACAAACTCTTGAAACTTTTTGATTCTGAGAGCACTATAAATAGATATCCCCAAAATAGTCAAAATTTCAGTAAAAGGTCTATCAATTACTTAAGAAGTTTAGGCAAACTTCTGATTGACGCTTTATATGTCTAACTTAAAGTACCTACAAGTTTAATATTTTGCGTTCTAGATTACAGTAATAGAACAGTAATGTTTGTAATAATACAAAGGTAATACAATGGTGAGTTTTTGTTCGTGTTCCTTTATTTAACTTTAGAACTTGTAGTAGATAATAATTTATGAATAATAAACAACAATTCAGAAGAAAATCGATAAAGATACATATACTAGAGCAAGTTAATTGCTCTTGTTGCAACGTGAAAAATAAATTGGATACTTCATAGTTAATATAAAAATTAAACCAGCCAGTATCAATTATTATGCTCTTGAAGCTACTCGATTGTTGACGTAATTATAATGAAATTTTAAGGCAAATAATAGAGAGAACCTGTAATAGAGAGAATAAAACATATAGTTTTAAAACATATGTTGATATTAAACGGCTCAAGTGCAGCTGAGTAAATGAAAACTTAAAAAATGGCATGAATCATCCCTTCTGAAAGATACGCAAAAGTTTTTACCTAGGTATAGAATAATGTTAAACTTTCTATGAAAGATTTAACGTTCAAATAACTTTCTTCACAAAGAGGCTTCCATAAAACCTATTGTGACTGAGCTTACAGGTGATAAAACATACACGTTTTTTTTCCATACAACATAAATCTCGACATCACAGTACGATGCTAAATCTTGCCGAATTTATCGCTATTGGGGTTTTCACCTCTGAACTTTGAAGGGTTTTGCACGCGAAAAATAACAGACAGCATTTTTTATTAACATTTTATTCAACAGTTCAATGACGAGACCCTGCTATGCATATCTTCATACAAACGTATTCTTCTATTTTCTTTCTGGATAATAGCTCTAGAGAAATAGATTTTTTATAAAATAGAGGTTAAGTGTAATTTATATTGTTCCAAACACTAAACAGCAAAAAAAAATCGTACCATTCGAAAACCTAAAATAATCACATATTTTTACCGCTGTATTCAGACTACCAAACATATTTTACAAGTATTATAAAGAGTTGTGAAATTTAAACGAGTGTAGGCCTTTCTCAACGCAAATGTATACAGATCACATCATCATGATCCACAACCTTATTTATCCTAGTGCTGGGGTACAGGCCTCTTTTTCGACGCTGTTTGTGCCTATCCTCTTCTAGTCTAGTCCAAGTGCAGCCTTCGATACCGAACGACCAACGTTCCGCTTTCCATCTTTGGCACCACTCTGTCACCGCCCTCCTCCATCGGTCAACACTTTGCATAGGTGTCCTGCTTAATTCCATTTTAGGTTATATGTCACATACATATACTTATGACTATTAGAAACCCTGTCAAAAGATAGTAGGTAAAACATAACCGCAGGAGACATTAATCAAGCATCACACATGCACTTTTCAATCGTTATTTGGGATCGAAAACTAAAAGCTATCAAACTATTTGTATGAATAATTAAACAAATTACTGGAGTGGTTTTAGCATCGCTCAATCTGATGTCATGGTCTAAATGTATACTCAAACATTAACTCTAGTACTACTTACAACATGCCTAATATTAAACAAAATAGTTTACTCATTGTAATTTTTAGGGGTAAATAATTGACTAAAAAGCATAACATCGGTTTTTATAATAATTATTATCATTATTTATATTATTTTATGATGGTGCCCAAAGAGAGTGAGTCAGGAATTGATAGTTAAATCTAACCTAACCTTACTGAATCTTGAATTGTAATCATCGTACGAGAATGGTGATTTTTGTGAAAAAGTAGTCTTTGTATTATTCCAGGTTAAATGCTACCTTTTTGTTCTTAATCAAATTGGTTGAGCCGTTGGAATATCAAAAAGTAACGATTTTTTTTTATCCCTTGGCATTACTTCCATTTTTCTGGATAAAAAACAGCTTACGCGATAATCCAGACTATAGCTATAGAGAGACAGCTACATTACAGTTTTTTATTTTCGTTAATCAAAATATTTTTTTTATACAATTACTTCAACTTTACATACTGTAAGAAGAAAAAATAATTATATACAAAAATAACATTATATAACATACAATCATTCAATTAATAAATAAAATAAAATATTTGTTTAAATATAATTATTACCTACTTGGTAGTTTTTGCGTGTAATAGCAACAAACACTCACAAACTTTCAGAATTATAATATAAGGATATTTCACTGCGGGGTACCAACTTGTTCTAAATTTTTCACAAAGTTCCAGCAGTAACATGATAGGTGAAATTAAACCTCGAGTTCTAAAGCCATATAAACTAGAGTGCTAACTACAATATTTGCCGCTGCATTTCATGTGATTTTTACTCCAACTTTATACATATTTCATCGGCTCCTTCATTTCCTTCAAAGAAACCTTATGTATTCAAATATTATCCAGTTAGCTAACTATAATGAGACTTCCCTTCGCCAAGCAACTACGAAACTTTGTACAAAATTTGTTGTTCATCTCTTCAATGACGTCACCCTTTTTTGCTTTTTATTATTCAATGCTATCTGATTCGGCGGACTTTAGTGTTGCACAAAACTGTTGCACCAAATTTTCAATTTATTTTTTAACGTGTTGCCTTTGTTACAGATCAAAAGGGACATTAAAAACTGCATGCCTGCTCTCCTGGCCCGATGGATTACCAGATGTCTCCTACATGGATTTTGTGTAAGTATTTTTTATATTAATTTATTTCACTACATTGTAAAATAATAATAAAAAAATAAAATTGATCCATGCGTCCTCACTCTCTAACTCATTTCCTGAAACACTGTCTGTCAGTCTGTCACGCCTTCAAGACGAAACCAGTGAGCTGATAATGATGAAAATTTGAATGAATATAGCTAAAAACCCCAGTAAAAATATGGGTAATTTTTTATTGACGTGCGACATAAGCAGAACCGCGGGTAGAAGCAAGTAGAAAATAATTTTCATGCTCAAGTATTTTCGAATAAAATTCGCGTGAATTAAAAATTAAGAGGTCAAAGTATAGTAAGCATAGCATAATTTAGTAAGCACCTGAGTTACTCGTACTTATATTGTATGCCCTTACTTAAATGCAAACACTCAAGTACTACTTCAATTTAGTTTTTAATTTAATAGCTATTACAAATCCATCATTGAATTTGTATGATAAGTAAAGTCACAGTAAGTAAATACTAAATTAAATAAAAATTAGACTTCTCGTTGAAATGTTTTCTGTCAAAATTAAATTTCCAAGTTAAACTTTTATAAAATATTAACTATTTTCATTCATTTCAATATTGATATAGCGCAAAATCCAGGAATTACGACAAAAGTTCTTCGAGACAATGTTCACTTTGATTATTTCATTCTAGGAATCCATATTAAGTTGTATATTTGTCTTGTTTGAATATAAATAGAATTATTTGAGCTATCTTCGTCTCATTAGGTAAAAATCATAGCTTCGTTACTAGTGTATTATTTTTATTTGATTATTTATAAATCAATGTATGTTATTGTATCGTCAATTTGTCTTTGTTGTCTCTCAATCGGTCAAATTAACCTTGAAATGTATTAATTTGTCAATTTACTGTCGTTTCTCGTTTAACCAGGCGCCAAATAGTAGTGTTTACCGCATTACCCTGTTACGGTATGGTGGAGATTAATCACGCCCTGAAATTACTGAATAATGAGGCATAACACCGTAGTCCTCAGATGATGCAGAGCATCTACAATTTGGTTTTGTGAATCGTTGATGTCCATGGGCTGTAGTTACTATGCTATCAGATAGACTACACGTCCGTTCGCTACATACGTTTAATAAAAAAAAATAAAAAAATATATTGTGCCATTAATGTGATTTTTGTTTTCTTCACGCAAAAACATTATTATACTGGGTGGCGCAAAAGTAAAGACCCTATTTGGTTCAGCTATAACATTTTTTCTAAATTAGAAAACTAGATTTAGATTTTTTTAAATGTATATTTGTGCCATTAAATTTCGTACCATTAGGATTTAAAGATGATGTCTTTTAAATGGTGACCTCCAGAGTTGATACACCTTGAAGAGGATGATTTTCCTTCAAAATTGGTTATGAGTGACGAAGCGCATTTCCATCTCTCAGGGCATGTCAATAAGCAGAATACTCGGTTCTGGGGCACTGATAATCCGCGCATTATTCAAGAAACACCTCTACACCCACTAAAAGTTACTGTATGGTGTGGCATCTGTGTTGACAGAGTGATCGGACCCTATTTTTCGAAGACGCTGGAGGCAATGCGATAACTGTCACTGGAGAACGCTACAGAACCATGTTACGTGAGTTTTTGATACCCAGTTTGGACGAATTGGGGCTGGAGCACATCTGGTTTCAACAAGACGGCGCTACGGCACACACAGCGCGCGACACTATGGACTTAGTGAGGGACGCTTTTCCAGACCGAGTTATCTCTCGTTTTGGCGATTTGCCTTGGCCTGCAAGATCACCCGATCTGACCAGTCCAGACTTCTTTCTTTGGGGTTTTTTGAAATCTCGGGTGTATGTGAACAAGCCACAGACTCTCGCAGCTTTAAAAGAAAACATTCGTCAAGAAATAACGAACATATCGCAGGAAGTGTTACGGCAAGTTATGCAAAATGTCATAAATAGGGCTCAAATGTGTATCAACTCTGGAGGTCACCATTTAAAAGACATCATCTTTAAATCCTAATGGTACGAAATTTAATGGCACAAATATACATTTAAAAAAATCTAAATCTAGTTTTCTAATTTAGAAAAAATGTTATAGCTGAACCAAATAGGGTCTTTACTTTTGCGCCACCCGTTATTAACATTATTAACCTACCTACAATTAAATCGTTTAAAATAATTAAAGAAATACCTAACTATACATACATCAAATAAAAGAATAACAAAAATGATTAAATAAACTAAATCTCGTAAAAATATCATGTTTTAAAAAATACGTCCGCATCGATGTGTCTATAATTAATGTAATTATAATACAAATTATAAACATAAAACGAAAATGCATGTCAGTTCGTGTGATAAAGAGATAAAAAAAAAACTTTACATCAAAAAGTTTTATAACCATCACAGATTAAATTTTCGCAGCTGGGTAGTTAAAATTTTCTCTGCAAGCAAAAATTCCTTGTATGAGGCGACCCGTATAAAATATAGTATAGTACAACGAAACATTATTTTCGTCATGTCGACAGTTTTATTTTTCGCATTAGACTACTGCATCGCTGAGCTTTGTTTGAGTGTGTTAAACATAGTAAATACTTTATGAGCAGTGCTGGGAATATTCGAAATAAATGATCCTTACTAATATCATAAACGCGAAAGTTTCTCTCGCCGATTTCTCCTCTAATGATGTTGTGGGCGATTCCCACATGGGTCAAATCTTTGTTTAATTTGCAAAGATTTGTTCGGAGACTGGGTATGCTTGTGTGTGTGAATGTGTGTATTTAGCCATATCATTGGGACCACTGAATAGTGTTATTGCTTCTGGCGCGTCGTATGTAAAAAGCCGAATAACTTTTTTAATCAAAATGAATATTATTATAATATGAAACAAATACAAAATATATGCGTGTATTTTACTTTGAAGTAATAATAATTGTTATAAAGAGATAAAAAGCAACATATTATTATATACGAATCGAATTGAGAACCTCCTCCTTTATTTAAAATTGGTTAAAAACAAAAAAAAAACGTTCTTTGGAAGCCTCAAAGATAGTTAGTTATTAACATGTGAAATCTCTTATATGACCAAAAAGCAGGCTTACTTCATCAAAATGGCTAATATTGTACAGATCTATATATTTTGAATGCGAAAAGGCGTCATTTGGTGAGACCCCAGGTTCCATACATGGTCAGTATTAATTTCTACCGAAAATACATATTTATAGCGAGTTCTTGAAAAAAAAATACATTAGTTGATTTGTTTGGACACTGTGAAGAAAAACATGTTAGTCGCTATATTGCATTTACGCTGTATATTTTTTAACCTACGAACCATAACAACGACTACGACATCGATGTTATTCCATTATTCATTGCCCAAGATATTTCGTGAAAGCTATTTCCACGAGAAAATTTTTCGCGAGTTCAATAAATTCTAAATCTTAAAATATGCGATTTCAATTCAATGTTCCGTATACGAAAATAGCCGGCATGTTTCAATATACTGCATAACATTCTACTATAGTAAACTATCTGAATTTTATACTAGCTGCACCATTTGTAGCCGTTTATTTTAGACTTAGAAGCTTACAAAAACTTGAATACGTAAATATTTAAAAATTTTGCACAATATTCCAGATACATATTTTTATCTCTCAGTCTTATACTACTAGATGTTGAAATAGGGAATGAGTTGTAAAATAAATATGGGGTTGAGTTGTAAAGTAAATCTTTAACCACTTTAAGGCTTTGTTTGCTTTAATTGTATTAGAAAACCAGTTACCCCTAACACAAGCCGCAAAGCAAGCCACATACGGCAAGTGGAGGTATAAGGCAGTCCTCAGAGCCCTCCAAAATTAGCCAACCCAGTTACTACAGTCACCAGCCAGTTAGCCAGGACTCTCTTCGCAAAATGGTTCAAATAAGAGTATAAGTGCGGAAAAACGAGTCCACTTTCCATTCCACCATATCTTGGTACTTTCTGAAAGATTTTTTTACCATTTTTGTAGCCTAGCCTAGACTAGACTACTAGACATATGGATTGTCTAATATTACAAACACCTTAAATCAACAAAGAAATTATTAAAGTTTTAGTGTAGGTTTTAATGTTGTATAACTTACAGACAACCACGACATTACATTAAATATATTTATAAATGTGCTGGTATACTAAGAATACAGAATGTATATTTTTTAAAAAATGTTAAAGATTTTACATTCAGTTTTAAAGTTTAAGGCCCAGTTTTTGAGGTTCCGGATAGATCTTATCCGACCCATAAAATATAACCTGTCCGAATTTAAAAGTTACACAATTTAAACTAGAAAACAAAACTCAGCTGTCACTTTATACTGCCAATAGAGATGGTCATTATCGCAACAGCTAATTACGCAATGAAATATAAAAACGTTATGGATAATTCATTGTCCAAGATATCATTATTTGACTGTTTCATTATTCAATATAGATAGATTATTCGTTTTTTACCTCCGCGATTTAGTCGCGTAAGCGATTCTCGAGTTCGGTCTTCCCGGCACGGCAGCAGGACTCGCGATGGGTGTGAAGAAGACAGCTTTATACCAACCAATAAGTATAAGAAAGAGATAGAGCGCTGAGCGGTGTGGTCAAGTACGTCAGTAATGTTGATTACGATTTTGGTCTTTAACGAGCGTGAAATAATGTTAATTTTAGAGTGGAGTTTTAGAAAAACCGATCGACAACAGTTGTTTTGGTTCGAAATTTCGGTAACATTATTTACTATAATTTTTACATTTCATTGCAGTTTTGGGTTGTTTCCTAGCGGCACGGTTCATTATCGCGATCGCGAATGCAATTTTGAGGTGTTTATTTACGTGTAAATAATAGAGTATTTTTGTGTTTTAACTTGTATAGTGTCCTTGTTGTAATAAAACTGTAAAAAATATTGTTGTAAAAATAGTAGTTTAGGTATTTTAACTTTTGACAATATTTTATATTTTGTTTTTTTTTCCAGTCAAACAAAGGTTTTTTATAATAATATTCATTCTTATTCTGACAGTCCTAAGCCTGTAACAAAGTATGAAGGGAAGTTTATTGATTATTGCTACTTGTTTCCTTAAAAATGTTACACATTATTATAATATTTCTCATTTTTGTCTAGTTCTCGTCGTGACATTCATTACTAAAAACTGTTGTTTTGCAGTCTGCAGATTTCAATAACGGAAAACGAATAGCTGTTTTCAGTAATGAATATTCAGTAATAATATTACGCGGCATTGATTACTCGAATTGAGTCGTTATTGCCATCTCTAACTGCCAATAAAGTTTATTTTTATTTATTTATTTATTTAACTTATTGCACATAAAATAGTACATAGGCGGACTTAATGCCTTATGGCATTCTCTAACAGTCAACCTAGGGTGGTGCAGAGATAAGCATAGATAGGTGCAGATTAGACAGGAATAATAATTGATATGTATAGAAGAAGTACATATAAAATACGTAATAGAGATATATAAAATTGAAAATAATAAATATATAATAATTTATAACATAATAAGTACATACTATAAATACATAAATAAAATATAATAATAATATATACATAATTATACAGCCTTACAGAAGGAGTTGATAATTATATAAGATAAATAAGATAATATTATGATGATTCTGCCAATTGCTCAGTCAACAGTTTACGCACGTTAAACTTAAAACTGTAACGTTTATCTAACACCTGTGAAATTGGGGCTAAGTATTATACTTATTATGATAATGTCCTTGGCTTAAAGTTATTACAAAATTGGTAGATGAGTTAATTGTGACATTACGTGGTTAAAAGTAAAAACTTACGAGGTGTTATTCATCGTCTGTGAAAATTCCAACTGTCTAGTTATAACGATTCATTACATACAACCTGGTTTGAGACGGATAGACGGAACCTTAGTAATAGGGTACCGATTTAACCCTTTAGGTACAGAACCCTAAAAAAACAAAGAACTAAGGAATAACACAGTAATAAATTAAGATGCACACTTAATATTTTTTTTAAATATCATAAAATAGTACTGTCGTTTACTAAGAGCGAAATTTTATGGCTACAAAAACACTTTACATAAGAATATTGCAATACTCGTATTAATATGATGTCATAAAAAAATAACAGCTTTAAAAATTCATTCTACTTTTAAACGGGTAAAATTGAAAACGGGTAACTTTGATAGAGGTCCTGATTGGCCATTTCAATATGGTTCACGAAGAGTAATTTCATTGTGATAAAGAGTCGTGTTGTAGATGGGGAGATGATCAACTTTTTTATCTGATACAAACTGTAATTTGAAGCATAATAATATGCATGATTAGTTATTAAAAAAGTCATAATGCAATAATAATGACAAATATTTAGACCAGAGGCTGTTTTAAAATAATCTCAGGCCATTTTTAAATGCGAAAACAGCAAAAGTCTAGTAAAATTCCCTAATTTACATATACTACTGAAAAACAGATGTGGATTATTGTACATAAATCTTAAAAAGTTCCAATTTTGCGGTTATTGAAACAGTTCTGTAAAAGTAATGGTGTAGTAACGATACAATTTATTTAGCCTCATTGCGCCAAGTTATGCTCGGTTTCACTTACCGAGATTAAACACTTACAATGCCAATGTAATTCAATTCAAATTAGTTCTTTAAGATTTTCCCCCTCGGTACTCTTTTTGTACTTTTAAAAACATTTTAAACGAAGTATTTTATGGGTAGTTAGTTAGTTAGAACTGATTGATTAATGTGGATAAATTTAATTTAACTTTCAAACCTGTCGCACATGCTCATTTAAAAAGGTATACTAAAAACATTTATTTTACTGAGGGGCTCGTTTTCATAAAGTAGTTATCAAGTTAATAATGTTTAAATTTTTATAGTCCATATGAAATCAGAATTTTATATAAATTTATCAGAAATATAAAATATGCAAAAATAAATAAAGTTAGGGCTTTGTATTTGTTGCCAACCAGCCTCATGAATTTTCTAGGTCGTTTGTTGCGTGACTGGTTTCCCTCCGCGCGAGAAGCCAGTCTCTCATTATCATTACCCGACCAAGTACGTTCAAGTGAAGTTATACGTCATATCATTTATTTTTTATGAACACACTGAGATAGTTACAACTAAATATTTTGTTTTGTTAGAGGTACAACTAGTTTCTTTCTAATCTATATAAAAAAAAAGTTTTTACATAAGATAGAACGCCAGAAACAATTACACTATTCAATGGTCCCAATGACAAGGCTAAATACACACATTCACTCACACAAGCACACCCAGTCTCAGAAGAAATTAATTTGCGAAAATATTTGCGAATCACACAAAGATTTGGCCCATATGGGGATCGAACCCACAACACCAGTGCAATGGAGAGCGGGGAGGCGACCGCTTAAACCACTACACCACAAGTGCAGACATTTTTATATTTATCATGGGATAAAACGTAACGTCGACAATTTTGTACCGGTAAATGGCAAACAAACATGCTTTATTAATCAGAAGACCACACTTCAAATATTCTTACCTTAAATAAAGACAGCAATTATTTCAAAATATAAAATATTTTAGGTTATAGAAATATTAACGATAAAGTTATGGAATGGAGAATGCCAAGGTTTTTCCAAGAGAATACAGCATGGGGTTCTTTAAAAAGAGTGCAAATAGGTTTTGAAGGGTCGGCAACGCACGCGTGATGCCTCTGGCGTTGCAAGTGTCCATAGGCTACGGTAACTGCTTACCATCAGGCGGGCCGTATGCTTGTTTGCCACCTCAGTGGAATAAAAAAAAAACCCGTAGACATAAAAATTGAGCCTCTGAAGAATTACCCTTATTTCTTCGTTTTTCCTCACTGTGCAAAGCTTTTACCTAAAATGCACATAAAATTTTACCAAAAAAAATCCATTTCACAAAATTACGTACTTAATCCCTCCGATGCAAATTTCGTGGATAAAAGCTTCGGAAAATTGCTATGCAAACGGTTAAGTTCGTTATCTAAGTACTTTTCAGATAAAAACTTTTTTTTGCTAGGAGTTTCACTCGGGCGGTATGTCGATCGATAATAAAAAAACCAGCCAAATGAATCGGACTCGCGTACTAATTGTTCCGTACCGTATTATTTATAAAACGGGAGAAATCCCCCCTTAATTATTTTTATTTTTGGTTTTGATTATTTTTGTTATAGCAGCAAGAATTAAACATCATATTTATGTGAAAATTTTATCTGTCTACCTATCAAGGTTTGACAGACAGACGGACAGCGTAGTCTTAGTAATAGGGTTCTATAATACCCTTCGGGTAAAGATCCCTAATATAGCCAATATAATGGCACGATGCTCTTATCATAAAATATTTTTGAGATCGAATCTCAGGATCCAGAGATTACCATATACAAACAAACAGTATTTTTTTTATCTCCTTTTTATATTAGTTGGGAAAATAAAATACCTAAAACTGTTCCTTTCCTTGCAGGTATCAAGTACTATTCTTCATAGTGACGTACGCCGTTCCTATGCTGGGTATGACTTTTTTCTACTCAGCCATGGGCAAAGTGCTGTGGGGCTCAAGATCAATAGGAGAGCTCACACAGCGGCAAGTTGATTCTATACGATCGAAACGGAAGGTTTGTATCTGAAACTGAACTTTGTAAATTATTATTAAAACTACATCTCTTCTCACAGAACTCGTTAAATAAAAAAGCGGCCGTGGCGCAATGGGTAAGGCATCGGTCTTACGATCGAGAGGTCGTGGGTTCGAATCCTGGCCATTACACCACGGACGTGAACTTCCTCCTAACACAAGCGAATTAAGCTTAGCTGGAGGGGGTTAACAAGAATACTAGTAATTTGTATTTGCAAATTACTAGTAAGCTTTTTAAAAGACAAAAAAAAAAAAATAGTTGATAAAATTCGACGCACATGTTATCTTTTACATGACATGTGCGTCGTTAAATTTTCGATTACTTCTGATAAAAAGTACACAAACGAAAGCTACTTATCAGTTGGCTAGTATCCTCAAAAATAAATCGAATTTTCTTAGAGCACATTCTTTAGAAAATCCACTTTAAATTCAATTTCTGTTATTTTTCTTGTTTGTTCACCGCGCGTTGGGTATTTTCGTCGAAGACAAAGCCTGTCTTGGAATGTTGCCAGGCATTTATAAAAGGGGACACGTACTGCCAATGCATGCGCCTCAGCCGATATTACCTTCTTGTAGAGGGAAGACGAATTCTTGTTCGGATACTTGATAGATAGCTATTAAATCTGTTATTAGTATTTTTACGGTCATTCAAGATTTGCCATACATTTCTGTGACCTATGTTATTTAAATGCGTTATTTTAAAGTAGAAAAAAGTGCCAATTGTCGTGCTATTTGACATATTATCGACAGGTGGTCGGTCACTCGATTTTTTTAAAGTTCATTATGTAAATATACAAGTATATATTTGGATCCCTTTTTTCGCATTATATTATTTCGCAAAATTTAGGGTATCATAGTGTAAAGATTGGGTGTTAATTTAATTAATTTAAGCCGTCTGATATTTATTAAACATACGAAAACCATTTAAATGAATTAGGATATTATAAAATAGTATGTCAAAAGACAATGATGCCAACTAACTATTATACATTATGCGTAAAGTATTTATGCTCAAAACAAGAGTATGCAAAAAAGTAATGCTAAATTAATATTATGCGTGACTATCACTATGCCAAAGGAAGGTATACGAAGTTAAGTTAAACCCTATATATTCTGTGAAAATTTCAAGCGTCTACCTGTTGCCGTTATTAATATTGAGCAAAAAAGCAGTGTCATGCTATCATAGATCATAAGACAGGACAGCGTAGTTTTAGTTATAGGTTTCCATTTTATCTTTTGGGTACGGAACCCTAAAAATACGCCGCTCTTATACGACATGCGATACGCCCCGACCCATGTCGAGTCAATTTTTATATAGTTTAAATTAGGGCGTCCACAACGACGGAGATATTATACTGGACTGGATACGATATCGCGATACGGATGTGGACACAGAAGCAAAAAGAAGGTACCTCTATTCTTATTATGTGAAGTGAGATAAGAATATTTTGGACCGCGGCAGCTAATAGTAGGCACAAATAAAGGTCCACGATAGTTCCACAACATTACTTCCTGGCAGATATCGGTATTATTATTGTACATAATAATTATAATATACCAGGTTTTTTTTACCTTACGATCACTGAAAAAGTAATCCCACCAAAAAGGTTTTCATGTAAAATGTTGCCTAAACGAGGCCATTACAATGGCAAAAAGTTGTCAGATCTAACGTAGAGCCAAGCTTCTAACTAAACATGCCCTTTCTTTACAAGCCCTAACTTCACTAACTCTACTTCTTAGTCAAAATATGTCGTCTGGCCGTTTTATTACTACAAAAACTACTGTATAACAGAAAAGTTATTAATTGTTTTACCTTCATGTCACCTATGTAACGGAATTGAAACGGCCAAGCCACATACTTCGACTAAGGTGTAGGGTTTGTAAAATTAGGGCTTGTAAAAAAAGGGCATGTAGAGTTAGAATTTGGCTCTTCATGAGATCTGATAACTTTTTGACCTTGTAATGGCCATGTATAGGTAAATTTTTACTTGAGAATGTTTTTGTTGGAATTTCACTTTTTTTTGTAATTTGTGGCTCCTGTCGTGCCTTCAGATTTTATTGTGTATAACACGGAATCCCCGTATAAATTTAAAGACCTCTAGCTTTAAAATTTTCGTAAGATCATACAAACTTTACTCTAAAAAAATTATGATCATTAGGGGGTTGTGGGGGAGGGGTTAACGCTCCAAATTTGTTGTTGTTCTAATACTAGCTTATATACGAAATTTGGACCTGGATTTCAGGAGTTTTGATGAGTTAGTGAGTTAGTGACGAAGTCGAGGGTTTTTAGATATCAATACAATCAAAAATATAAGAGCTATTTAATTGAAGCTATGTATATTTAATAGGTTTAGTATTGGTACAATATTCTGAGAATTTCGTTTATCTAGTATAATCGAAACCTAAATTATAAGTGCTCAAAAAATTTACTAAACAATTCGAGAAAAGGTCGGTAGTGCCCTTTGCGACATACGACAAAAACAAACACGTTTTCCATGCAAATTAAACATTCCATAAGGTCAAAATGTTTGTTGAACGTGTTTTTTCTCGTACTTTCTCGTAATAAAGGCTAATGTATGTTTAATGTAATGAAAATGTATTCTTTAAAACCTATTTTCTTGTAAAAACTATTGAAATGGATTTCGTTTCTGTCCTTACTATCCTGTACAAACAGTTTTCAGATATTTTGTAAAAATAAAAAAACAGGTTGGTTACATATTAAATGTAATTATCCTCTCTTGTTCTAACAAAAGTATCAAATACCTATATATTTATTACTTTGTGTATAAATCTAATCAGAGATTAGATTAAAATCGATCGCCGGTGCTAAATTTGCCTGTATATTCACTTAATTAACTTACCAACTATACTTAAAACAGTTTAATAAAATCAGGCGCGTTGCAACCTTAGGAATACCGATTCAACACGCTTTTAATTACGCCACCGACTCACGCCAGACTAGATTCTCATTTAATTTTTATCTGATTCACATATTTACAAGATTCACTGATTTTATCAACTTTATCATAGTCATAAGCATAGCTGAATGCAAATAAACAGTTTATTAAACATGATCTTCTCTTTCAGGTTGTGAAGATGTTCATCCTAGTAATAGTTATATTCGGCATCTGCTGGCTGCCGTACCATTCCTACTTCATCTACACACACTTCAATCCATCCATCTTGTACATGAAGTATGTACAACACATGTACCTAGGCTTCTATTGGCTGGCAATGGCGAATGCTATGGTCAACCCTATCATCTACTACTGGATGAACGCCAAGTAAGTTTGTTTACATTTTACACCTATTTACTAGTTACTTGTCGCAACTTTTTCCGCGTAAATCTTCCTATATAAACCACAATTTTACTCACGTTATACGCTACTGCACCGCTCCCGTCGTGTTTAGCGTAATAATGTAATAAAAGTGAAATGTACAAGTTGAATACATTCGTTTTTGCAGCATATTTCGTTAGTAGTCGTAGTGTGATGTTGTAGTGGTTTAAGCGGTCGCCTCGCCGCTCTCTGCTACACTAGTGTAGTGGGTTCGATCCCCACATGGGACAAATCTTTGTGTGATTCGCAAAGGTTTGTTCTAAGACTGGGTGTGCTTGTGTGACTAAATGTGTGTATTTGGCCATTGGGACCATTGGATAGAGTAATTACTTCTGGCCTTGTACCTTATGTTAAAAATACAATTTGTTTAAATAGCCTTTTTAAATAAATGGGCTATCCAACACTAAATTATTTTTTTTTAAAACGGACTTATAGTTCCTAAGATTAGCGAAATCAAGCAAATAAACAAACAGACTCTTCAGTTTTATAATATGTATAGAAGTAAAAATTTACGTATTTTAGAAGAAAAATTTAGAAAACAAACAAGCGGGTAAAGCTTCTTTGAACGATTTCGTGGTAGAAAGTAACCTTGCGTAAACTTCAACCTACCGCGAAATAGTTCTAGCCCTTTGTTGCGGTGTGATGGTGCAATTAGGCAAAAATACCGGTGCAGGAAGTTTAATACCATAAATCTCTGATGTGGCGTTGTATCTGATATATTTTGAAATCGAACTTCAATCATTCATGCTGTATTATGATAATACATATTTACTAATTGTCTTAAAAAAAAAAGTAGGTTATCCATTCTGTTGTTTTTTTATGTTTGATTACTCAAAGACTTTAGAGTTTTGATTCTCTGAGATATTTTCATATTTTCATATTGATTTATTCCACTGAAATGGGGTACATACATAATGTCCTAAAAAAATATTTTTGGTCCACCTATATTGCCATAAGTAGATGTGTGAAATTTGATTACAACGGTCATAAATAAATATTACAGAAGCTTACAATAAAATCAGATTAACAATGAAATATACTTTAGATATACTTGTTATGTGGTCCCATTTTCATCGGGTTACGATCTGATGATGGGATCCTACAGTAAATTGAGGACAAACATCAAATTTAAAAGTTTTTCGTGTATTACCTAAAGCTGAGTAATATTTGCATCTAGAAGTCAGCATTTCATGTTGCTGAGCTGATGTTAGAAGGTTCAACACCTCAACGGTTAGGGGTACGGAGATAATTACTTAAATAAAGGCATCTTATAGCTGTTTACTGTATTCTTTCAAGTTATACATAGATGAGGCAAGACGTTGAATATTACTTAAGTATTTCTTCCTGTTTAGTGCATTTTTTGTAATTGAAGTTGGTATGTTTATAATGCAACTATTTTTAATAACTTTAGGAAACAGATAATTTAAAAAAAAAATTGTATGAGATAGTCTAGTTTTTTAAAGGGTAGTATTTAAACGCAAATCATAAAATATCCTTTTTCTATGCAATTAAATACCGAATTCCCATCAAAATTACTGATTGCACAACAAAATATTCAACTCAAAATATCACTAAACACACTACAATTTATTTTCACAGCGTTCAGCAATTTTTCCTAAAGTAAAAGCTTTTTTATCAATGCACAACTAATAATCTTAATGCACATTATACATGTTAACTCTTTTTCTTTTAAATATAGCTTCTATTTTTATAATATTTACAGCAGTTTTTCTAGATCAAACAACATTTTATTAGTCACAGTCATCTTATTATTTATTAACTATCACATAATGAGATCAGCAAAAAAAATATAAAATTAGATACAAAATTGTAATTTATTGAATTATTAAAGCGGGTCTTGCTTTCGCGGGGCGTCCACGCTTCCTTTTTTGCCCAATAAGCACATTTTTAGCTTATGCAGGTGGCGCCACGTACTGTCGTCTGTTACGATCTATGATAATAAGAAATTGGTAGGTAGTATAATATTATTTTATTTAGTGGGTAGATTCAAAAAGGGGTCGGAGTATCACAAAGATTAGCTAGGACTCGCCGGCCGCTGCCGCGGCACGCTCGCTTCGCTCGCTCGGCTCGCGCTATGTTATGGTCGCAGTTCTAACCTAACCTAACCTACTACTATACCCATAATTGACCTATGCCATAACTATAGCTTTTATTTTTATATTATTTACTCCAGTGACGAAAAAACGCGCGAAGTTTTTCAGTTAAGTTGTTCTGCTTTTAGAAATAATGCAATGTAAAAGGATTTTTTTGTTATAATAATCATTAAATTTACCGAGCATGCTTCTTGAAAATTAAGACAAATATGATGAACAGATTTTGTTGTACTTACTGGTTAATATGCGACTGGGATAGTTATTTTGCTATGAAATATGGTAAATTTGATGTGCAGTCAGTATTTATGCTATGCATGTAGTATTTTTGTACAAAAATAAATTTAACTGTATTGCATTATGAGGGAAAAAGGAATGTCATATTGATGTGTAATTTCGAATTATCTGCAGTTTGAGTTTTGTTAAACATTTAGTTTATCTGTAGTGAAGTAAGTTATTTGATGCAAAAAAGAATATAAATGATGAGTATGTATTGATAGGCGATTATTTATTTGATATGCAATATAATATATCCCTTTTTTAAATAAGTCTAAACTATGCAGGATTAGAACAGTAATTTTCGAGTAAAACAGCGAGCATTAGTATAATTATAAGACGTAGTTTCTAAGGTTTCTGTTGGTAGGATGTTAATTAAAGATTCGGCACGAGACAGGTTTGAAGGTTTGCTTTTCAAGTATACTGTTAATTTAAAGAGGGTTGTATTACGATGAGATATCGATGACGTAAGTGATTGATAAAGGGTAGAAATTGGTGGCTTATTAAGGGGGAACAATTGCTTGGCTGATTTCCAGAGCCACGGACAATGCATTTATATGTTTAAGATATGATTTTGCTACTGCCACACTGACTAACTAAACGGATTAACTAGTTGTTTCGTTGGGTACTGTTTTGCAGATTTATTCCTTACGGACAACTGCTAGCTTTGTGTGCTATTTAACATTATTTTCATATTATTATGTGGTTAACGTATCCGTTTCTCGGGAATATGGATTCCCGGACCTTTAGAAAGAATGCGTGGGGCCGAAGCCAACAGCGCAGAGGCCCGATTAACGCATTAATCTAAATGTGATGGGGCACAAACCGACGATCATCCCTGCTTACATGTATTATATTATTACTTGTTATATTATTTCTATAAAAATAGATAAAAACTTAAGCATTATTAAAGTTTAACCTATATTACGTTTGTATGAAAACCACAGCGCTCGGGTGTCTAGTCTTCTAGTATAGGAATAAATCAAAATCCCCGGAAATATTTTGTAAAATAATGATGTTTATATAATATTTATTTTTAATTACATATATTAATTATTACTGCCTCGATGTTCTAGTGGTTAGCGTATGCGCCACTCACCGCAATTTCTCGGGTTCGATTCCTGGGTCGGGCAAGTGTTATTTGTGAATTTTGCGTCAGGAAATTCTCAATAGCAGCACGAAGTTGGAATTGTGCCGGGTGGATGGCGATAGGCTCACCCCCTCTCCCATGGGACCTAAACATAACAGGTGAAATGTGAGTGTTGTACACCTCTGCCACACGTATTTGAGAAATATAAGCGTGATGTTATGTTATGTATTTTTTATTATTTAACAAATGGATTTATAGATATGATGTGATTAATAAAATATCCCTTGACCATTTTAAGTAGTGTAAATTCAAATTAAATTCAAATCATTTATTTTTATAGGCCCAGGCGGCGCTTGAACACGTCAAAATATTACAAACAATGATATAAAAATGATTTGAATAACCGGGGCTTAGATTAATTTTAATCCACCTATGTAGTTGGATAGATAATTATCTCGCGTTCGTTGAATTTTTAATCGTCACGTCAGTATTTAAGCCAGTATCTTATTTCAATCGATGTCTCAGAAACGCCTGTTAAATTATATACCAGCTAAAGCTCATTTCGAGCATGAATCCACCGTTTCCTCTCATAACAGGGGAATTTACTCGCTCGAATCAATGAGTAAGACTTGCTTTTAAGAAATAGAGCCACTTCATCTAAGCGCATAATTGGATAACTTTGCTGGTAAATTAATCGATAAAACGATTCCAGTTAATCTGGTGCATTGCTTCTTTGGTCGAACGGTTAGCGGTAATATTTTTAATAGTAGTGCAATAAGTGTTGTTCGGGATTTTCCGTTAGGATATTATAACACAATAATAATCACATTAATCACGATAAACTCAACATGTACAGAAAGTTTAGTACACAGACATTTATACATCCTTAAACATCCATAATTTTGTTTTATATATGCATGGAAATATTAGCACGCACGGAATATATATTGTTCATGAATTATTGGTGTACTTTGTAATTGGCGTACTGTTCTTATGTAGATTATTTAGGCACTGTCTGTAAGGCGTGAAGTGCCTGTGGAAAGTGAATATGGAGATTTGCTAACTAAATTAACTCAAAGCAAAATACAGTATTGCTCACTGTTTTCATACAACAAATAACGACTTTTTGATCTAACAAGTTAAAAAAATAACACAGACCTGCAAATTAAGGGTTATGGATCTCTCGCTATAATTGACAACTAATTACACTTATTACGAATTTAAACTCTGTTTTCGCCATCACCTCCAAACTTTTCAGAAAAGCTTCAGATAGAAAATCAAAAAAGAAACACACCTTACGAAAAAAAAAATAAAAAGTAAATACTTTCCGAGTTTGAAAACCATTTAAATATTATTACATTAAAAAAATTTGCTGTAAATTTAATTTTTGGAATCTGATTTCTTTTTTGCGCATTTTTTTTTCTAAATAAAAACTCATTTGGATTGTAGCGTGTTAGAAGCGTCTTCATTGCTGAAATCCTATTTTCTTTCATACCTGACATCAACTTTAATTGTTTGTTACAATCTTTGACCTTGCAACGCTCTAACGGCTTTTTGGAAAGTATTCAATGTGAACATTATTAAACATTCGCACTACCGACTAGTACCGAAGATAAGCTTGTTTAAACAAACAAACTATTTAGCATTATTACTATAAGTCTGGTTCTATG
This sequence comes from Hypena proboscidalis, assembly GCA_905147285.1. NCBI lineage: Eukaryota > Metazoa > Arthropoda > Insecta > Lepidoptera > Erebidae > Hypena > Hypena proboscidalis. Next base: position 4,997,523 of record LR990131.1, on the reverse strand, counting down.
TTTTCCTTGAAATCACAGCAATTTCTTACCATCTATGGAAAGTCACATGAAGTGTAGAGAGGTGTTATTCCAACGTCTCGTGCCTTTCAGTTCACTAACTTTGAATGTTGACACGAGAAACTAGCTAATTCGACCAGACATCTTACCTTATCTATATTCAAGGTTTGCAGTAACAAGAAATAATACTTGCTAAATAACTATCTGAACTAACTAACTAATTCTAAATGAAACTACTGAATCGAAACACTGATTTTAGTAAGCATTGTTTAATAGGAAATTAAATACGAATAGATGATTGGGTTTCGAAATTGATAAACATACAAATATTAATAGATTGGTTTTGAATACAATAAGAAAGGGTACACAAAGGAGTTTGAATTTAAACAAAGGATTTTGTAACATGAATTCAAAATTAATTATTTGGATATGTAAGAATGTAATGTAACCGTAGGTAAGTTCAATAGCTTCTTACATATCCAAATAATTAATTTTGAATTCATGTTACAAAATCCTTTATTTAAATTTGTTTTGCTGATAAGCTTTCGATTTATGAACAACTAACTTTTGCCCGCGACTTCGTCCGCGTGGAGTTTGTTGTATTAATTAGTAGCTGCTCCCGCGTTTGTCCCGCGTTCAACCTTACTGCGCCGCTCTCGTGTACAATTTCATAGTTGTGTGGAAGAAAAAAGATGTTAGAAGTCAAAAAAGGAACTTTAGTTGCTGAATAAATACTAGCAATTCAACGTTTTTTGTTGATAATCCATTTGGTTTAAAATTAGTCGAAGAAAGTGCGAATAGCAATGCGAAAGTGTAATTTTATCAAATGTAAGATAGGGTCATTAGTATACCTAACGTAAGAATATTATTGCAATTAGGATTAGTCCTACTGTTTACGTTAGAATAGGTCAACGAAATCATATCGCGATTCGCGAATTTCGAATTTAAACTTGTCGGGTTTTAGTACCATTTTTACAATTAGATGGTGTTGGCGTCGAGTTAGATCGCGATATGGTTTCGTTACCAACAGGGGTATATAAGGAAAAATATTTTATTTGATTTGTGAGTAGCAAGTCAGTACAGTACTAATTGTGATTATTATACGTGCTTAGGAAACTAAACTCAGTTTTATTTTTCTACCTCCTATTTAGACGACCCTCGATCACCTACAGCTTTTATGCAATATGCTTATGAAGAGCTCGTGGCTAAGTGGAAATCGCGAGGGCCGGCCGATAGATCATGCAGATTTACCGCGGCCAACCGTGGATGGGTAACCATCTTAGCATTACGAGTTTTCCTCCGTAGCTTGCAGGCTACTTTAAGCCGTAGGTCTCGGTTGCAAGTTGAAGATCTATCGTTACAGGTAGTCAGTGGCCAGGAAGTCTGACAACTAGTCTAACGATGAGTATTGTATCACCTCGTACTGGGTTATTGAGGCCTGATGGTAGTCGCTTCACGGATATTCAGCTAAATCCATTAGATTAGAAGCCGACCACCAACCAATGTAATTGGGAAAAAGACTCTGAAGATAATAAATGTTATATGCTTTTTGGTATGGTGTTAACTTTTGACTAAGTCCGAGTGGAGTTTGTTGTATTACGTAGTTGCTGCTCTCTGCGCCCGCGCTTTGATACCGCGTTCAACCACACTGTTCCGCTTCCGTGGAGTTTAGCGTAATGTTAAATATCTTAAAACCTTTATTTAGAGTCAAACTATCAAATACAAAAATAATTATCAAAATTGAACTATTAGTTCTCGAGATTAGGTTTGTACATCGATAAAAAGTAGTTTATGCTACGTGCCTTATTTTACAGTTCTCTATATCTCAAATTTTACTCAAATCGGTCCAGCCATTAAAATGATTAGGCAATACATACAGATAGATAGTCCAAAATTTTATAAACTGTATTTTAGGCAAAGGTTTCGTACAAAACTATATCAGCTTGACAAAACATTGCTATTTTGACATAAAAACAGACACTTGAATTTTATTTATTTCATATATCCATAAAGATAGATCATTTATCTTTTCTTATTTAAAATACCTACATGCATTTAGTGCTTAGATTATGATAGTGTATAAAAATATAAAGCTTCATAAAGATTTAGTAATATTGAAGTTACAGCCTGACTACAAAAGTAAGCTCATGAAATATGAAGGATGGTTACTGAAAACTATTTTCTTGCCATGCGTGAGTGCTTTTAAAAAAAATTTAAATATAGGTAGCATTTCTCCTTTTTAGCTAGACCTCTGCATAGGCAGTTGCACTACTGACTCATCCGGTCGTCACAACAAAACTCATTCTTAACTACGCATCCTCGCACATTTTTGGCAACACCATTTAAATTGATGAATGATAATGTAATATAACGAAACGTACCCGTTTAAACAACAATACCGTTATTGTGCCTTGTCGCCATGCAGTCGTATCTCTTAACATTATCTGAAATAGCCTATTTAATGTCATCATCACAAGTTATGAGGCTTTAAGATGGCACGTGAAAAAGGTTTCCCCATGGGCCTACATCCTACCTATAAAGTTAAAGACAGGCCTAACCACGCGATAAATGTGGTAATACTTTCTGGTGCAACACCAAGCGCGTAGTGACTGAGTCCGTGTTTGGCTGTTACTGAGAGCGGTCGAACACATCAAAATGCCTCACTGTGTGGAGAAACGTTGCACAAACTACAAAAAAAGACACAACAAATAACCTTTTGATATATCATATCACCGCCTAGTTAAAAAGCCGCGATCCTTTTCAGGGTGACGAATTTGTAAGTCAATTTGTTTGCACAGGCCTATCTTTATATGTAAATCAGTGCCCATGGGAAATATATTTGTCTTTGATATAAAAACTATTTATGAAAGTATCCGTCTTTTACGTAAGTTAGAATACCTACATGGAAAATAATATGAAAAGTTGATATAAGGCTGCCTCTCCACTGAAGCAGAGCGAAGATTGTGAGTACGGATGTATAGACGTATGGTTTTTTGTTACTCTTTAACGCAAAAACTACCGAGTTGATATTGATAAAAAATGTACATGTAGCTTATAGCTTGGATTAACATTAAAGGCTTTTTATGGACATACCATGGGGGTGAAGCGGCTAGTGGAATCTAGTAAAACCTATATTAATCAAAAGGAATGCCTTGAGTCACCGACCTATTGGTTCTAATACTGTTACTCAGTTTCTCAGGCAGCTTAAAACGTGGTTTTAGATTTTTAGATTTAGAGCTTTAGCCTACGACCGATAAATAATCGGAGATAAATTTCTTGTAATAAAATAAAACATTAACATATTTAATGATGTTCTAACGTCAACGTCTCAAAAAAAATCGGTCTGAAATAGTTTGAAAAAGGCAGTCTCGATTGTCAGTCCTACAAAAACTCGGTCGTTGGTGAGAGCTCATAGGTAGATAATAGATATTTCGCTTTTTTAAATATTTTTTTTATAATAAATATATTTCAAGTCGTCTCATCGTTTTAAGTCAAAATATAAATATTAAAAATGACAGTTTTCTATCAAAACAAAAAACTGTCCCACGTATTGACTGAATAAACAGGATTCTAGCTAGATAAATATGTCGGTAGACTTGTCAGCATAAACATTGTCAGTTTGACGATTCTAGATAAACCCAATATTATTATTGTTTATTAGCTATTGTTAACCTGTACATTAACAAAAGAAAACAATTAAAACTAATAATAAAACGTATGAATGGCATAAAATAGCATGACCACAGACCCATAAAGAGATAAATACGATGAGTGTATGTGATTTGTTTGCAAATGATTAGCCCCGACCGTTAACGTTCCCAGAACCGAAATTTTCGCATGACGTCGAGTCGTCACGTTGTACGTTTGATGGGTAGTCAAATTAATGGTAGTGGAACAGTAAGATTGAATGCAGGTCAAAGCATGAGAGCAGCAGCTTCTTAATACAGCGAATTCCACGCGAACGAAGTCGTGGGCAAAAGCTTGTACATAATATTATTATGGTCTAGATCGTACTCTATCCAATATTACAATTAAATTTGTTATTTTCTGATTTATTAACAGGTCATTTCTTTCCAGGTTTAGGACATACTTCCGCACGGCGATTCTGTGCCGCTGGCGCGACGTGCTGCGCCGGCGCAAGCGGCCGCTGCCCGAGTCCCCGCCTGACTGCGTGTCGCAGTCGGGCAGTCGATCCCGATCAGGTTTTTACTCGTTAACGTAATTATTAAAGTGATCCTTGGTATCATTTTAGCTTATCGCTGTTGGTCATTCTTGACTATCAATCTTTTTGTCTTCACGTTGATGTTGTGGGTTCAGATCCCGTAGTCCTCAATATCTTTTAAAACACGATTTGTCTAAATAATTATCCTATACCTATCAATATTCCACTTCATTCCATATAAGTGCATAAAATCTATATTTTTCACAGTTTCCACTGACTTTTATCAAATATCCACTCACCATTATACATCTCCAAGCACCTTTTCTTCTTATTTGTTGGGCAATCGAAAAAAAATACATAATTGAGTTTTTGTTGGTTTACTTAACTGTTAGAAAAATCCAGTCACTTTATCGGCAAAAGGCCAATAAAAGGTCAGTGCCTCATTATAATGTAACTAATAAGATGAAAGAAGAATGTAAACTGGTACTGCCAAGAAATTCAGAATAAAGTAATCTGAAAGTTTCTAACTAGTACAACCAATAAATTTGCTTCGTATTTTATTCAGTTGCCGTATGTTTAGCTGTTGTAAAATATCGAAAAAAGAACCGTTATAGTTTTTGGACCGGTTTATAATATAATCCACAGCAAAAAAAGGTTGGATCCCAAAGGATTTGTACGTTTTCTCATGAATTATTTTTGCCCTTTAATATAATATTCGTCTTGGATACCGCGGTATTCATCATTTTTTAACGCTTTTGGAATAAATTTGTAGTCTTTTATCTGAAAGCTACCGCATTGAATTTTTAGGAGCAGTTACGGATAATATTATGCACCAAAAAAAATTATCTTGAACAAATATATAAGTGATACAATTCACACTTAAATAAAAACGCACCTGTGGCTTAATTTTATCCAGCGCATCAGGTTTATCCAACGCCTATGAAACTACACATTTATTTATTTAGCTCTCTATTAGTCAGACTTTGTAATTAATTATACTTAATTCTTTAATTGAAAATTGAAAAGATAAAAAAAAAACTAATGTACAATTACTCTAATGATATTTCTTTCTTAATTTGCAGTAAACCAATATGGTTGAATGTGCTATTAATCATTTATTAATAAATTTTGTTCTATTTAGTTTCGATGGAAAGGGGCAACCAATTGAACGCATATTTCGAATTTCAATCAAATATTTCGTGCATGTCGTGCAGAAAAGTTTGAATGTGAATCGCGTTGAAGCGAAACAGACGAGATATCTGTCGTTATTGTTAGCAAAATTAATTTAAAATAAATGTTCATGGTAGGTTAGGGGTCACAAAAACACCAGGCCACTGTTTAATAAAGATGACAATGTAGAATATTATGTCAAAAAATTACAATTCGTCATTTTTTCTGTTAAATAAAACAAACCGCTGACAAATTTGTCATGGTATTTTTTTTTATATATCGCATTGTCGGACAACAATGACAACACCGCATATCTATATCATATTTCTGTTAAATTTTTGAGTTTTTGACACACACACAGTTGACAAGTTTTCGCGACAAACTTGTCAATTTTTTTTATTTAACAGAGAATCGTCATAACATATTTAAATATTTGCAAAATTGAACGACAATCGTGACAGGTAAGTTGAACTTTACTTAAAATGGTGTTGACATCGAGCAGTGAGAGTAAAGATGATGAAACTTGGAACAAGTTATTTATTTATTTATTTATTTATTTTAGGTAACAAACAGCTTTTAAGAACAATCGATAAAATAACTTATTGAAATAACAACGTAAGCCAATTGACAGTTTCCACTTATATGTATGGCTAAGTTCGAAACTTACATATTAAAAAATAAAAAATAAAAACAAATAATAATAATAAATAACAGATCTAAATAATTCACATATGATACGGTAATAATAATTAAATTAGAGTAAAGATAAATTAACATTACTACGGATCGAAAAATTGCTTCGTTATTAAACTGCGAAACTGAGTGTGGTCATTAAATATATCCAAATCATCCTTCCTAACATATTCGTTTGTTTTTTTAACTACACGGTGGAAGAACGAAACACAGTTATACAACAACATTGTTCATTAATTAACTGGTCACTAAACCTCACAAAAAACCTCCTTTTATTTTCATAAATAAGGATAGTATTATTTTGGTGCATTTTCATTTTAGATACACGCGATAAAAATGAGCTGTCGAAGTTGCACGGTGTTAATTGTGATGTGTCATTATTTCTTGTTGGTTACTACTTTTCAAAATTACCCTCATTTATTTTCATAAATAAAATCATATACAAATATGTTAGTATCAGTGACACATGTCGGAAATAATTTGACTGTGATTAAAAATGACAAATATGTCAAAAAATCACCTGTCGATTTTTGACTAATTTGTCACTTTTTGACAAATGTTTATGAGTGATTGACGGCCAGGCCAATCAGTCGGGAATTCATAATTCTTGGACCAAAAGGGCCTAGGAATTACTTGCACTGCACTTTCACATCCATTCCAAGTTTTAAAAGAAATATCAATACATGGTAAGATTTATCGTAAAGTAATTAGAATTGGGTACTATCGGAACTATAACCATGTATTTTATAATATATCGTTATTCGGTAAAACGACACGACGCACAGTGTGTATTTGACATGTACGCCGCGTCAGCCAGTCGCTCGAATACAAAAGCACGAACTGGTGTATCGACTTAATCAACTGGCGCCTTTGTATGTGAGCGTAACGTGACGCGGCGCACATGTCTTTTAGAAACCTCCCCCTTAAATTAAACTCGATCTACTATGCCCCAATTTTACCAACACGTAAAACAAACTTTACGAACATTTTCTTCGCTAGGTCCAATTCAATCTTTGAATGAGGGAGAGATATAATCCAGGTTTATCGTTAACCGCGGATTAAGTGCTGATTTCACCAACGTGTGAAACTTAAGATTAACTTGAAGCTACAGCTTTTGATCTCTCTGTCCAGTAAAAACATAAAGATAGACAGAAATGCAAATACGTGTTTTAAAAAACCGCAAATCGAAAATCTTGGTGAAATTGACTCCTGATTGCTCCCTTACGATACTAAGAACCGCTCAAATAATCCCCTCAAAGTATTCGTCTCTACAGGTATCGAGGAACTCAGAAACTCAAGAGGAAATGCAGTGGGCGAATGGCCGCGCTTGTCGTCTCGGATGCTCAGCGACAACCCGTCGCAGAGACCGCATTCGCTTGCTAGCTGCCCTAAGTGCCCTCACGGGACTTATTACGACGGTATAAAAATATTTTGCTTTATTCCAGATGGATACGACATGGCGACATTTATTGAAACCACAGATTCTCGACGTGGTCGGTGTATATTTCCACCGGTTAAAAAAAACAACCATAGTTTCGTCGTTGTTTTTTGTAATATTTTAAGACGTCAAAATTGTTTGTTATGGTATTTAACCTATACAATTATTATTATGCCCTGCTATTTTGATTAAGCAGCCGGTTTTGCTCAGGATTAGGTCCAATTTGTGATAACAACTGAGTGAAATTAAGAATAAGAATAAGAATAATTTGTTCTGGCATAAAAACATTACATTAGCGTCTAAAACTACATAAATCTAAAATATGCAACGCATCTCAGATTAATCAACTTCTGGTCTCCGGCCTCACAGCCAGGTGGTATGGTGGAAAACATTCACATAATGGAATTCTGACAGGACTCGCGTTCACACATCCAAGCGTTCAGTCAATTGGAATGTAGCGATATATTTGTGCAAGACGGGTGATTTAAATAATGAAAAGACTTTGGTTTTATTGATATCATTCATCACTTTACGCGTTCCTTTATATATGGATATTTTGTATGTGACTTAATAATATATAAGACGCCGACTGTATTAAAAATAACATAACATTTCCAAAAGCTAAAACATCGGATCCCAAGCACTTGAAATGAAACCAATACTGTTTGACATCCATCAATTCCACATCGTATCGGACGGTCTGCCGTCGCCATATAAATATTTAAACCAAAAGGTCTAGTCATTATCAGGCGTCCCACGCTGCTAAATATAAAAAGCACCGCTCATATAAAACTAGTTGTCAAATCATAGATGAGCGGCATAATCTGTCCCCCGCGAGTTTTGGTAGACTTATTTGCTTTCATTACGTCTCTCTATATTGTAAGTGCTCTTTGGCGGTCGCTCAACGTTAGCTAACAAACTGAGGGGAAATTAAATTACATCGAAATGTTTGCTGACATTTTGGTGCAGCATCCGATCGCAGGCACGTTTAATAAAACCAATATCGTTTGTTCGAACGAGCTGTGGTTTGGTCAGCGTTTTCACCAAACCAACGTTTCATTCATTACGAATGGTAATGTGGATCATGCCATTATTTATCTTTCAGATGCGTGTTCCAAATATAAAAAAAATATCAATGAGAGTGTTTTTACTATCAATGATAGGCTTAGTAAGATAGGGTACTACAGACTAAATAATATCTCATAAATAAATGGTAATTCGAACCTCACATAGTACATCTTATCCTAAATTACATACTTGTCCAAAAATCACTTCAATCTGACATCGATGTTACATCTGTAATGCAATTCTGGTAATAAAACGGTCGATTTCAAAATTTTAATGTCATGTTGCTGATAGAAGGTTCAGTTTCGTATGATTCCATTTATGAAATAAGCATGCAAATCGCTAACACATCAAATAAAAATAATATCGTTTATTCGCACGAATTGCGGTCAGTGAGAGTTGACTCAGCAAACCCACGTATCATTATGCTAATGGTAATGTAGATAATTCCATTATTTATCTTTCGGATGATTATATATTGTAGATACGAGTCTAAATCATAATAATAAATATTTACGCGATTAAGACCCATGTCTACAATATATAATTATGTGTACAAATTTCGGATGATAGTTTTAAATAATTAAAAAAATATAAAGAAAAGTGTTTCAACTTTGTGTTTGGCAACGATAGGCTTAGTAAGATCAGGTACAATATACGAATTAATATCTCATTGATAAATGGTATCTCTTCACATACGAATAAGTATAAAGTATCCTCAAATACATACTTTTCCAAACATACTTTATTATTTTCCGTAGTATGATTCTGTAAAGGAAACAGTCGATTTCGAAATTTGAGTGCGTCTTTATAAGGTCAATATTTGATTGATAGAAGGTAACATTTTGAGTTTCAATTGCTGAAATATGCATGCTAATTGCAGAATATAAAATAAAACCAATAACGAATATTCGGTTGGGCTGCGGTCAGCTAGCGTTGGCTCACCAAACCAACACTTCACCCATTACGAATGCTAATGTAGATCATGCCACAATTTCTTTTTTCAATGGCTGTTTCAATTAATTAGCATTTAAATCTACGATGTTATGTAAAATCAATAGTAACTTGCATTCACTTTTGGCCTATAAATCCAGATGGTTACGTTGTTTTAATAATTCATTGATTTACATTTTTTTTTTTTAATAATATTAAAATAAAAAATAATATTAATACCAAAACAAAGTGTTTATTATTCTTAAATAACTATGCGATAACTTTAAAACTTACTTACTTGTGATGCCGTGACCAAGATAAATAGGAATCGTTTTTATACATAAAGATCATGCATTCGCTTCAGGTATTACTCGACGTTTTGTGATTCTGTTGACTTTATCTATTGCAATGAAAGCCTGTTGACAGTAGATTGAATCGTAGCTACATTGCTACGGACTGTAGCACGCTGCTACGAGGTAGCTCTGGTAGATTGGCCGATAAACAAAAGACAAAGCGTCGGTGTTTGCTGTGTACATATGGATATTCCGTATGGTACATATTAAACTGTCAAAGTTTGGATACAATTAAAAGCGAATATAGTATAATTATTAATAAGTGGGATGACTAAGGTAGCTAAAGATTAAGCGGCCGTGGCGCAATGGATAAGGCATCGGTCTTACGATCGAGAGGTCGTGGGTTCGAATCCTGGCCATTACACCACGGACGTGAACTTCCTCCTAACACAAGCGAATTAAGCTTAGCTGGAGGGGATTAACAAGAATACTAGTAATTTGTATTTGCAAATTACGAGTAAGCTTTTTTAAAAAAAAAAATAAAAAAAAAAGAATGTAATTAAATATCCATTATATAAAAAAGCTGCCTCGTTGGCCAAGTGGTTCACGTATGCAACCTCTCACCGCGAGATCTCGGGTGCGATTCCTGGGTAGTGCAAAAGCGTTTCTTCAGTTTTCCGGCATGGCTCAGTAGTACCCAGTGAATGGCTTTAGGCTCATCCCTTAACACATGGAGCTTAAATTTAATAGGTGACATCATGTCATGTCGGTGTTGTACATTTCAACCACACTCTTTAAGGTAATATAGGCGTGACGTATTTTTAGTATATTGGACAGTGCTCAACAAATAAAACACGAGTGTTTTCATGGCAAGTTAATCAAAAACCACGACTAAAACCACTTTCATTTATATCATTCGCAGAGCACTTAAAAAAAGTTATTTAGATTAGGCTAAGGGCTCTCCCACACGACCGATGCTAATTGACTGATTTAAAAAAAAAACCAAATAGAGGTTCACAATGGGACATTTAGGACCGGAGTTTAATAATTAAAACCATTTTTGCGAATAGTATATAGTGTATAGATTTGCTCAATAAAAGCAAATAACCCTAATCTGTTGGGGTGCATGAAAGGAACCTCCCCGAGTGACGTACACAACGATTCCCTACGTCCGGCGCACCCTGGGCAATTCGCGAGTTCTCCAAAGCGAATTGACTAATCCTTGCACCACAATGGCAAGTCAAAATAAAATTTGACTCAGCCATTGACACGACGAAGAAAAAGAAGACCTTAATCTGTGGTTTAATCTATCGAGCACCTGTTAACGTTGAATCACCGGTAGTACTCCGATCCACACAGCTCAGGTGCCAACCTCTACTTGAAAAAGCGGTAAAAAAATCGGTCGAAAATTTGTTCGTGTGTAAGAGCCCTAAAGCAGAATACTAAATTCCTTAAAACGTCCTTTTATTAACAAAGCGGAATATTTTTTACACTTTTGGCCAGTTCAGCCTTTGTTTGTTGAAAGTAGAGGGATCAAAAAGCTTACAACTCAATTGTTCCGTTGGACCTACTGGATTCAAAAGGAAAACAATGCTGAAAGAATTGTGACAAAAATAATTTACTTCACCTCAAGTTTGTCAGTAGATTCTTCAGTTTTAGTTAAAGTATTGGGCCCAAACAAACTTTATTTAGTGTAGTACTAAGTAGTTTTCCATTATCATGACTTGGGTTGATTTTCACCAGTTCCGAGTAATATACTACTATATTATATTTATTACTGAAAATAAAAATGTCACAAATTTTACTTGAAAATAAGGTTTAATCTAACGTTTGTGAAACTGGTCCTTATGTCGATTAAACGTATTACATTTTATTTTATTAAGTGTAATCTGTTTTTTTTTTTTTATTTAAGAACGAAACGATGTCTTCATGTACTGGAATATACGAGATAGGTTGCAAGATCGACTCGCAAATAATATTTTATAGTTCGAATAACAGATGTTGACTATAGCATTCAACAAAATTCCTGTCCACATTGGACCACCAATTTTGACAGTTTAATCTTCTCAGCCGAAAACCGTTTGTTTACAGCAAACACACAACCTTTGTTACTCTAGTTTATTGGTTAATTTACGCTAGTCTACGCTGCCGTAGCTGTGTGCTACAAACCGTAGTAGAGTAAGATCCCAGAGCAGACAGACATAACTTATTTTCACACGGATGAAACCTGAAGTTTTCAGTAGCGTCTCGTGTGCCTTGAATACCTACGCGCTTTGTGGAACATGCCGAGTCTTTGTAAAGCGTCTGACAAAAGCTCTGGTCCATCAAAAGTGTCTGACACTTATGATATTACTTTAAAATAATATTTTACATGACATATATAAAAATCAGCCATGTGAATTTAAGTTACATAATTCTTATTTTTTTGTAACCTTTCTCACCTGGTACCTGCCCAGGTGTCACTCGGCAAGTTTCAAAAAGCGCGTAGGTATTCAAGGCACACGAGACGCTACTGAAAACTTCAGGTTTCATCCGTGTGAAAATAAGTTATGTCTGTCTGCTCTGGGATCTTGGACTATTGCCATTGAGGTGTGGCGGTCTCTGCACATAATAAATGACGGATGACATTGACAACGTCAAGTAGTGACACACACGTCACACATGTCTAAGAGCGCTGAATCGCGATAACGAAGTGTTCACAGAAAGTGTACATAATAATATATACCACTTCCAATACGCTACCGTCGGACAGCTGTCCGCCAGGCAATACCACCGAGCATGGTCGGAGGATCCTCCCTTTGTAGTGGAGGAACATCACACCCTGTTCCTCTACAGAGGTATCAATATAATCTATGGGATTTTCGCAACTATGGTCAATGGTACAGTCGAGTTCAAAAATATATTATGCTGCCAGTTTTAAATCTTATTGTCTCTACAATGAGGTAACAAACTGCCAACATACCAAATCAATTGTTAAATTGTCTAACAGGTATATTTACCTAATAAGTTAGCACTAAAAGGGTTGAGAAATTTCTAATCTAGCAGCATACGAGTCCATGGCTTGATTGGCATAGCACATGGGGCGTTTACCTGAAGGGTGCAGGTTTGAATCCTACTGGATTCTTAATTTTTCAACCTTACTATTGTATAAAATACAAAATGACATAGCAAGCTTAAATTCTATTCTTTCATATTTTATTTTTCTCACAAAATAATAAATATGTGACTAACACTTCAATTTTCGGATTTTATCGCGATATTTCACTTAAATTTCACTTACTTTGATTTCCCGACGTTTCAAATGCTATTTCAGCATTCATGGTCGCGGGTAGACATGAATGCTGAAATAGCATTTGTAACGTCGGGAAATCAAAGTGAAATTTAAGTGAAATATCGCGATAAAATCCGAAAAATGAAGTGTTAGTCATGTATAACATTCGCGTAAACCTTAGAAAATATAATAAATATTATGTCCTTTGAAAGTTGCTATTTTGTTTATTCCAATATTCCATCCTAATATTTACTTTTCAGTAAACAGCTTCGATATAAAATCTTTTTCTAGATTAGAATACGTCCTAAATACATAAAAGTATAATTATTTTATAAAGGTTCAGTTTTTATTATTTCACATCCTTAATTTAAATTCATAATATATGTTATGTTGGATGACCGATTCGTTCTCTTTCTCTCTCATTGAATGTTACAAAGAGACAGAGGGATTAAAAGTCGTGGTTCAGTGTTCGGAACAAAAAAAAAATGAGGTCGAGGCCGTTTTATCTTAAAGCTAGTAATATTATAAATCAAAAAATCGTCAGAATGTTTTCAAAACCAAACAAATCAAAATTAAATCAATTTATTTGCAACGCGCAAACAAACATCAAAGCATTGAATCAAATTAAATAATATTTGACCATCTTGAATAATTTAATTATGGAACTATTCAGGTATAATATATATAATGTATATAATATATAACATTTACTCGAGCCCGAAAAAATATTTAATAGATTAAGATAAAATTGGGTAAAAAGATAGCTTTAAGCTTAGGTATAACCCAGGCAGGTAGTATCATATAAAAGCCTTCAAGCGTAAAGCTTTCAACTTATTGTTTTACGGGCTCTTTAATATTATTAGGGACCTTATTATGGAAACCAAAGCAAAAATACAAAAGATATTTGCAGAGAAAATTGCTAGGCATAAATTTAATTCTACTACAAAAATAACTTCATTATATTCATGTAATCCAGATTTCCATATTGAAATATTTAAATGTATAGAAATAATTGAGTTTTTTTTTGTTACAGCCTACATTCACGGGAGGAAAGTGTAAATATGTACCAAAGTTACAGTGAATTATGCGAACATTTACATGATAATTTTATTTACATATATAAGTAAACGTTCAATGTATGTTCAAACAAAAAGGCATGTCTACATATAAGTGTAATTTGCCCGTTCCGATCATCGTATCCGTATCACCGTATCACGTATCTAGTTTTGAACGCCTTTATAAATACTACATTCAAAGCATAATGAAAATCGAGTCAGGATGTATCACGATCATGTCATGTGTATCAGACTGGTAAAGGTACGGATTATTATGATTGATGACGAAACACGTCGGTGACACGGATATGGTGATCGGAACGGGCAAGTGATACAATTAATAAAGCACCTCAAGAAGTACGTATTTTAATGACGGTAAGAACTTTTAACTGAAATCATAGTGACATAAGAGAAAAAAAATATTAAGTATTTATTAATATTATTTTTTTGTTAATATTTGGTGTAGAGTTTGTATAATTTAGTTGACTATCAACGAAAATTTTAAGGTCTTAATGATATCGGACTAAGTCCTATTATCATGAATAGTTGTAGTTAAACTCCACAAGAGCTTAAGATAATTGTAATCTAGATAGTATAATAAAGTATTGAAGATTCTTAGATATATGTTGTTTTAATCATAAATAAATAGCAGCGATAGCCGAGTGGGAGACCGTAGGACTGCAAAGTCATAGGTCTCGGGTTCGAACCCACGGCACACACCTCTGTCAATAAATCGTTTAGATTCGTCTTTTCGAAGATATGTGTGTATTTATCATATAAATTGTCGCTTGCTAACGGTGACGGAAAACATCGTGAGGAAACCTGCATACCTGAGAGTGCCTAAAAAGTGCTCAAGGGTGTGTGAAGTCTATCAATCCGCTCTTGGCCAGCGTGGTGGACTATGACCTAACCCTCCTCATCATGAGAAGAGGCCCGAGCCCAGCAGTGGGACATGTATTTGATACAGGGCTACTATATACTATATAATCATAAACTGTACTCACGGCTACTTATCATCTTTAAACAACCTGTATAAGATGGTCGCGCGTTGTAGAGGGGAAGCCCGTACAATGCGAAACCAGCGTATATTGGAAATGTATAGGTTCCTCGATAGCCATTTGTACGCCTTAGACTGAGGCTACACTAGGCAGCGATTTGCGATCTCCATGCAAAAGCGAGACGATATATATATACCTATATATATTATACAGATAGATGTCTGATCGTGTGGTGTAGTGGTTTAAGCGGTCGCCTCGCCGCTCTCCATTGCACTGGTGTTGTGGTTCGATCCCCACATGGGACAAATCTTTGTGTGATTCACAAAGATTTGTGTTTTGGCCTTGTCATTGGGACCATTGGATAGTTTAATTGCTCCTGGCGTTCTATCTAAATGTAAAAAATCCAAATTTATTTATTTATAATTTATAGATAGATAGAGACAAATTTATTTGCACATAAAACTGGTAGCAAACATACAAATAAATAGGAACTTTAACGTACAAAGGGCAGGGCAAATGTTACACAGAATGTAATAAATTGAAAAATAATAAAAATTACTGGTGATTATTAATAATTACCACTTGATTTGGTAAATGTGATTATAATATTGAAATTTTAACTTTTACTGTTAGTTTATATTGTCAATCTAGTCCTTGACAAGCATTTCAAATCTGGCGTTGTTGGTCACAATCAAACCCAAACTAACCTACTTATAGGACCAACACTTAAAAACCTCTACCTTTCCTCTATTGCTCGATTTATCAGGAAGACGCTTAGCTTATGTTGTTTTTGAAAATGTTTAACATTTATCTGCACTGTGGTTATTTTTAATATGCCGATAAATGCACAATAAAAGTAATTAATTTATTATTTTCACCATGCCTTTTGGTAATTATTAATAATTTTCAATTGATCACATCCACCGTAACATATACCTACACACAAATTTTATGGCGTACGGCGTAACCATAACGTCACGCCTATATTACCTATAAGGGTGTGCCAGAGATGTACACTTCATCCGTTATATTTAAGTCCCATGTAATAGTGAGTAAGCCTATCGCTATCCACCGCGGATAAATCCAACGTGCTGCTATTTGGGAATTGAACCTGGGACCTCGCGGTGAGAGGCGCATATGCCAACCATTAGACTAACAAGGCAAGAAGGTTTACGGTATATGAATTATATTGTTTTTTATATAATATTAAAGTTGAAAAATTAAAAATCCAGCATGACTCGAACCTGCACCCTCTGGGTAAGCATCGCATCGTAAAAGTTACTGCTTAGTGTAGACTTGTCATTTTTAATCTGATTCAATAAATTCACGTTAGTTAAGCAAATATTTAAAAAAAATCTTTTTATAATATTGATAATTGAAATAAATGTACTATTTTCGTAAGGATTAATGAGCTCAGTGTTTAATATTGAAATGTTTAATTAGACGTAATTTGGATATAAAAACATTTATATAAAATCATCTATATTATATTGTGTAAGTATAAGATAGTAAATTTATGATGAGTTAAAGATATTTGGAATGTTACTATAATATTGTATTGAATTGAAAATCAAATCAAATTGTCTTCTGGTTGTCAAGACCTTTATAAAAAAAACAGGTGAAAACAATTACAATTCTTCGTAGAAGCATTTAAGCTTTTTTCAAATTAATCGTCATGTTACATCGAATATAATTTGCTTTTATAAGCAAAAAAAACCACTGTTACATAATATTATTTTAAAATTAATCTATTTGTTATAAGTTTCGTTAGTTTTAAGTCTCTCTCTCATATTTCTAGTTAACTTTATGTCTTATTGATCTCTATATTATTCTTCTTATATCATAAATGTTTTTGTGCAGAGTGTATGAATATGTTAACTGTTGGTGTAACTTAATTAGTAAATAAATAAAACACAAAAATAACGGTTTATGTATCACAAAAATATAACAAATTAATCTTCTAACAAGTTTTTTTTAAAACGAAACTATAAATAAACTACATTATACTTATTACTCTTTTGCTAAAAAAAAAACTTTTTCCTAAACAACAGTTTAAAATAAACTACAAATTTTTATTTCATTTTATTTAAAACATTGTACTGTATAATTATTACTATGTTTCAGTTATGGTGACATTGTTGACTTGTAATAAATGTTTTATTCATTGTTATGATTTGTAACATTTACTAACATATTAGGGTCATACTCAGAAAAAGTGTACATTTTAAATTTGCAACTAAACTGATAAGTAACGAAACTGAGAATTTCCGTCACGGAACTGATGTCATAAGGTATGGTGCACATGGATTGGACAAATAAAACACGTGATTATATTTGGCTTATAATCAGTCTAATTCTCAAAACTAATAATAATTTGCATAAAATTAAATAGCTATCAGCTGCCTGCGGCTTCGCTCTACCTACCCTACCTATCCTACTTACCCTACCTACACTACCTACAAAAAATAAAAACACATTTACACTCAAAATAAAACAGGAATCAAACATAAGCGCGTAAACATTTCGGGGATTCATTTAAAGGAAAAGATTGTTTGCTGGAGCTAATATTCAATTCCTTTTGCAAATAAAAATAATACATGCATATTTCCTATAGTTACGGTCTTTTTGCCTGTGTGAACTAAGCATAATTTTTTTCAGATTCGTAACGTAACGCAATTTAACGAAAATGAGAATAAAATCTGAGAAATTATAACCTCTTAAAATATTTTTACGTAAACCACGTGTTTATCTCGCAAGCACTAGGCGTATTCGTTAAGTTAATACAAAAAATATGAAAAGATCATGATGAAGTAAACAAAAATATAGTAAACTTATCACAATAATAGCCGTTTATCACCCTGAGGTATTTTTGTAAATATTTACTTGATACATGTCTCGACTTGACGACTGCGGCGAAAACATAATGGCTACCGTGACAGTGATTTTGACGTAATTATTAATGTTGCCAGAATAGGAAAAACAAAATATACCACTTTAAATAATTGCGTTTCAAACTTTACTACGTGTTACTAACCCTGAGTAACGAAATATCATAATTTTGGGACAAAATTAGTTTAATTAAAATATTTTTTTTTATAAATGATTTAGTAATAAAGTTGGTCCTATTTTGGTTACCTGATTCATCAAGAATAATATAGCCACAATCAATGTTAACTAAAGCAATAAATACTCGTAACAATTCAAATATCTCTGAAAATGTGTAATGGTCATTGGGACACTGAAAAAATGTATGATGATATTTTATAACAATGTTTTGACATTCAAAAAATATACTCTTATAACAAAAAAATATATTTAAATACCAGAAAAATCATCATATTAATAGATTAACATAACAAAAAGAGAGGGGAAAAAGAAAAATATCATAATATTAGATATTGACTTCAATATAAAGTAGCGGGACAAGAAAAGATACCAAATGTACAATTTTTCTGAGTATGACCCATTAAAAAGTAATATGGAAATTGCTCAATCAAGTATTATGAGTGGATCTTGTTACTAAGATATTCAAACACTTTCGTTTTGGAGCTCAATTATTGCGTATGGTAGCGCCCGCTGCCTACCATCGTTTGCACGGTGCTAAAGCACGTGGCGCGTGGTAGCCACTGGTGACTGCGGTCAGTGGCCTGTTTACACAGAATATCCATCAACAGTGAACTGCTGCAAAGAACTGGCCACTCGATTGCTCAGTAAGCACTATAAATCAAGCAACTCACTTTCACAACTTGTGGACGCGGCTAGTTGCCCCAGCTCCGAATAGTGAGTGTTATCGACGAATCCAATTAGAAATAAATAGGTTCCTTGTTTCTCTAAAGCTACGTCATCTCTTAGTTTTATATTAATGTGACATTCTTACAATTAACAACTATTCTGTATGTCTACTGAAATCGCTTTCACCGAAGTTAAAATTAGTCAAAAATATTTTTGTTAATAATTTAAGATTAGTTACGTATTAAAAATGTTGTCGTTTGCTTTAATTATAGTTAGTAAGTGAGGATGTTAAATAAATGGTATTTTTTGACCAATTAAAATCTGAATTCTATAATCTTGTTTTATTGTTTCCTTGTATGTGTGTATGATTTACGTATGGACAGCATAATAATTGATCACTGGACTGGTCACGCCAGTTCATATAATTTTCAAATAGAAAAAATAACTACACAAGTAGTCTTGTTCGGGACCTTGGTGTATTGTTTTCCTTAAGCTGTCATATATACCTAATGTTAATTGGTATGATGATTTTGTAGTACGGTAGGTATGCCTTATATATATAAATATGCATACAATTTTGATTTTTGGGCCACGGACGTGTACTTCCTCTTAACACGAGTGAATTAAGCTTAGCTGGAGGGGGTTAAAAAGAATACTAGTTATTTGTATCTGAAAATTACAACAAGGTCATTTTTTTAAAAGGGAGTATTAATAAAATAAATAAATATTTCACAACTCACACACAACGCCATTTAATTCCAAACTAAGCAGAGCTTGTACTATGGGTACTAGAATAACTGATACTAATACATATAGGTATACTTTTCTTTTGTAAATATATACATAGAAACACCCAGACTAAGACAAACCCCATGTACATGCACACAAAGATTTGTCTTAAGTGGGAATCGAACCCACGACCGCGGCGTCGCAGGCAGGGACACTACCCACTCCGCCATACGGTTTTTAGGGTCCATGTATGTATGTATGATGTATGTATGTTGTATGTATATTAGTTTCTTTGTTCGATCATTACTTCTAAGTGCTCGAACAGATTATTACAAAGACAAAACCCCGTAAAAAAGGCGAGATCATCTTATATCTTAATAGGATGAAAGAGACTGAACTCCACAACACAGGGTATCCTAGTGTGGGGCTCAGTGATACTGTCTACCTCAGAACCACTGTATTTCAAATTCAAATTCAAATTCAAATCATTTATTTTCGTAGGCCCCAGGAGGCGCTTGAACACGTCAAAATATTACAAACAAATGATATAAAAATAAATTATAAGTAAAACTAAATTATACTAATTACAATGATTTGAATAACCGGGGCTTAGATTAATTTTAATCCAACTGTTTAAAATCAGATTAAAATCAAACCAAGTACCAGCTCCGATGGGTATTGCATTATGAGAAGAGCTGGTGAGAAACTCATGTGCACCATCTTTTCAAATGAAATGAATAATATACAATTATATTAATATATAACAATTAATTATATAACATTTACTTACTGTTTTGTACTTACTTACTCTTTTGTATTGTATTTACTTACTCTTTTGTAAATAAATAAATATATACTGGAAACGTATAGATTGATGTGAAGCGGTATGTTCATAACATTATCCTTATTGAGTTGTGAGTTTTATTGTATAGTTCCAAATACACGTTTCCAAATGGAGGTAACATAATACCTATTATACTAAATCACGAATAATAATAACACAGCTCATTATAATTGTGAATTAATGTTGAATTAGTGTTCAAAGAGCCTCTGTGGTCAAATGCCTTGATTGTCTAGTGGGTTCGATTCCCGGGTCAGTGTGGTCAAAGTGATTTTTGTGAATTTTCTGTCAGGAAATTCACAATAGCAGCACGGAGTAGGAATTGTGCCCGGTGAATAGCGATAGGGTCATCTCCTTTTCATATCTCCTTAACATATTAGGTTTTTTTTTTTTTTTTTGGTTTCTAAGATATCACAAATATCTTATTTTATTACAATCTAGCCCATAAAGTAAAAATTTTAACCTAAATTAATATGTAAACATAAATCTAAGAGGCGTCCAATAACACTTCACTTAGTTTTTATTAAGGCGAAGACACATATTAGGTGAAGTGTGGGTGATGTACCTCTGCTACGCCCTTCTGGGTAATATAGGCTTAATATCATGTTATTTATTTATTAATTGTACACAACTGTGTTCCGGTTTGGTGGTGAGATCAGGCCATGAAATTACTGGCACATGAGGCATAACACCGTAGTCCTCAGCTGCAGCGACGCATCTATAATCTGCTTTTTTGGATTGTTGATGTCCATGGGCTGTTCTCCACTTACCATCAGGTGGACTACGCGTTCGTTCGCTGTGAGCGTAGTATAAAAAAAAAACACAAAAAATAAAATATAAATGTTATACAAATATAATATTAAACAAATGGTGAGATTAACTCAGAAATTCTTGTTATTGTTAGCGCTATCAGAAAATAGATTTTAATATTCACATCGTCAAATATGGTGCCGTAATTACGATTGCCTAGAAAACAGTACAGCTTTTTATTCCTCCTATAATTAAAAAATAATTAATAATATTTTGCAACGAGACTTTTAAAAAATAACTACTACAAGAATGAGTGCTTTCAATGATCAGCTGAGCATTCAAAGTCAATCTTGAAATTGGTATCTAACGCGCAGTTGGCGATTATATTCCATAACCGGAAAAGTCGATGGTGAGTTCCTGAATCATTTCCGGGAGACTGACTATTCTGAGATGTGTGAAGTTGACGTCAAATACGGTCATTCTGATTGATGAGTTACAAAAAGAAGTAAAAGTAGCAAATATTATGTGACAATTTTGGTGATAAGTATACAATAATATACTAATATTATTGTATATTTTTATACTTATCACCTATCATTTATATAGCAGCGGTAGGCGACTGGGAGCCCGTAGGACTGAGAAGTCAAAGGTCTCGGGTTCGAAGTGTTCGAACCCAAGACATACACCTCTATCAATAATCCGTTAAGATTCGTCTTTTCGAAGATATGTATGTATTTATCATATAAATTATCGCTCGCTAATGGTGAAGGAAAACATCGTGAGAGTGCCTAAAAAGTGCTCAAGGATATGTGAAATCTAATAATCCACTGGACTGGCCTAACCCTTCTTATCACGAGAAGAGGCGCGAGCACGATTCACGTCACGTTTAAAGCTATCACAAAAACCAACAAATATATTGAAATAGAAGCATATGCGGCAAAAATTCAATGAATAAACGATGAATGCCATTCGCGTAAGCGGATTATAGGAAATAGATTTAAACCACACCGATTCACTAATTGACTGTGGTGTATCAGGATGACCAAAGATAAAACCTTTATGCAGTGGGTGCACTGAACGTAACATGGCTACCTACATGTCCTACCTTCATTATTTAAAATACAAATTAGTATAAATACTCCTGAAAGTGTGAACAATAAAATATTCACCTGTTTAATTAAAAGACAACTTCAAAACTATTATGAAGTTCATAGCATAGGTGCTTTAGTAACACTAAGGGCCAGTTTCTGAGGTTTCGGGTAGTTCTTATTCGACCCATTAAATACAACGTGACCGAATTTAAAGGCGACACAAAAAAAACAGCTGTCACTTTCATTTATGTGTGTTGTATGCTTATCCTGCCAATAAAGTTTAACCAAAACCTGTGAAATTGGGGCTTACACGAATATTATAAAATGTTTTTTTTTAATTTACCACCAAATTAGTTACAAAATTACTAGACCGATTTTGATGAGAATTTATGCGGAGATAGTAAAAGACCTCAGGTACAATATCGGCTTCTTTTTAATAACGTAGGTAGGCACTAAGCGGATGAGACCTTAGGTGGAAGGTTGTATTAAACAAGTACTAGTTAACAGTAAAAAAATCAGTCAAAAAGTGCAGGTTCCTAAGCTCTACTATAGACAGATTTCCCTAAGGGACAATATAAATTTCGCTGAGCAGTACGACGTCATTTTGGCTGCATTGCGGAACTGTCAACAACATGAGGCAACGGACCAAAGTGTGTTTTGGAATTGAGTTTCAGTTTGTTCCCTTTACGAGCCCAACATGATAAATTACTTCCTGGAAGCTGTCTGCTAATGCAAGTAAACCCTTTATAAGGTTATGTTAAAATAAAGCATCTGTGTTGAAAATAAGAAATATAAATAACCACAACTTTAATACAATAAATACAACTTCCACAACTTAGTAGTTTATTCTCATTTTGTTTTTAATAAGTAGGTACTACTGAAAAAAGCAGTCTTAATTTTCGCAATGTAAGTTTCTTATTTTTAAAAAAGGTATAAACAAGAACAACAAAAATACCATTACCTTGCATTTACATTTCGTGAAATATCCCGGTTTTAATTCCTTTAGATCGTGATTGAAATCTCAATATCTGCGTTGTTATTGTTCTTACAGTATTTTCTTGAAAGTGCGCTGATCTAATGAAATATTGAAATAACAAATATTTAGTAAGGCTGGTGAACATAGTAATACTTTTAGATTAAAAGCGTCGCTGATTTGTTGAATTAAAATTCAAGTATAAAGGCCTTAAAAGACTTTAACAGTGCAGACTCTTTTTATATACCTTAGTCTTATTAACGATTTTAAGTAGTCAATGAGATTAATATTTCAAAATTTATAAAAAGGAAAAAGTGTTGAACTAAATAAACAGAAAGCATTTTTTATCACCAATACAACTCAGAAACCAATCATGACTTAAGTAGATGTTAACATACATAAGATAACATCACGCCTATATTACCCAGAAGGGTGTGGCAGAGGTGTACAACATCCACATTTCACCTGTTTTGTTTAGGTCCCATGGGGAAGAGAATGAGCCTATCGCCATCCACCGATCACAAGGCCAACTCCTTGCTGTTATTGTGAATTTCCTTACGGAAAGATCACAAACTCGCTCGGCTCGGGCATCAAATGCGAGACCTCGCGGTGAGACCATCGAGGCAGTAAGTAAACGTTACTTTATTATTATTTCGTAGTGAGGAAAATAAGGCAGTATTATTGAACTTGATCGACACAATTGAAACCAACGAGATTAATACTACCAATAGTTTTGCTTTAGTAACGTAAATATATATATATATATTGTTGGCGACTGACTTGTAAATAGGTCTTATTATGATTTGTATTAAAACCTTGATTGTTAGTAGTTTAGTTTTATTCTTAAGTTCAAAAACTGACATATGATTTTCCTTTTTGACAATTGGTGCTGTGTCACTACGGTTCGTTTTTGGGTTTATTCTTGTATTTATTTAATTGTTAATATATAAAACTATACAAAACTACCATTGCCTCATTTCATAATTCGCCCGTTATATTATATATATATATATATATATATATATATATATATATATATATATTTCATATTCACCCACTCGCTATCATATATCGATCATCGATAGAGCAAAAAAATTGTCAATTTTTATAGTATCGATATTATAGGACTATCGATAATTTGACTGATTATCGAGATTACGATATTATTCTTAGATCATCGCTACTGGAACATCACTAGTTTTAACATTTCACAGCCTATCGGAATTCAGGAAGCGAATCATTTGCATAATATCTATCGCGAGTTCGTCTCGTGAGCCTAATCCACTGATATTTGCTGCTGACGATTTCTAAACTGTGTTAACGTGACCAGAATATACTTCGGTTACTTCGAAAAAAAATATATTTAATTTAAAAAGTGAAAGTTTGGTTATTGTCTACTAACAAGAATGGCCCGTGAATACAATGACATATTCAATTGAAATCAAGTAACAATAAATTTCTAGACTTATTTCATGGCAACATAAACAGATTTACTGCCAACTTAAAAAAACACTCTCCACATCAGCTCGAGTTTGGACGCCTCAGGAACCATTACAGTTGCTTGAGACATCCTGATCTGATAAATGACACAGTATGAATAAAGTTTTTTGTATATTGTCCAGAGTTATCTTTTAGATTCTTTTTGTTATTATAGTTTAGTTGTAGATCCAGATCTAAACATTGTATTTAATTTATGTATTGTTTTTCATTAATTGTTATGTGTTTTTTTGCATTAAATAAATTAATTAAATAAATAAATATTGTAAAAAAAACCAAATAAGTCAGGGAATGATAGATAGATAGATAGATAGATAACTCTTTATTGTACACAAATAAGAAAGTCAGTTTCATAAAGCACATCATTTAGATAGTACAATGGGCGGCCTTATCGCTATAAAAGCAATTTCTTACAGGCAACCTTTAGATGGACAAGAGAGCTTAAGAAATTATAAATAATGATAATGATGAATGATTTTAAGATAATAAAGTTTTTTTTTTTTTGGTATGTTTGTTTGTCAACCAAGTATTTTAGTTAATCAGATTTTATCTTCTTTTACGACGTCCTATATAAACGTCTGGATATTTTATTAATACCACAGTCAAAGTCAACTGAAAATGTGTCTAGTAAAGTATTAATGTATCTTCGTAGCTCAGTAGTTCATAATAAAACCTATTATTTTCAGCCGGCTAGATAAGTTAAGTCACGATCGCCAATTTATTATTTTCGTAATTTACGTAATATCACTTACACGTCACTGTTATTTATGTAGTTTCCTTAATATTGAGTGCCTTTGAGATCAAAAAAATCATATTGGAATCTGGTCACGTACTTACCTACTTCGGATTTTGGAAGTGTATTTTGACACCCGAACTATCATCCATCATAATCAAATTTATTTCAGGGTTAAAATATTCGAAGGTAGATGTTTAAATTTCACAGAGCAAGTGCAGCTTGTTTAGTGCAGCTGTTTAGTATTACTTGAAGAGGATTGTTTTTAGGCAAAAAAAGCTTCGAATCTTCTAGACTGATCTTGAAGAAAATTGGTTTGGAGACAGTTTAAAAGAAAGAAAATCAGCTACTTTATACTGACGTACCGTGCAAGAAGAGCGGTGGTTGACGTTGCGAAGGTAAGATAAAAATTTGCCGACTACTCCCCTCACGCTATGCTTTTAGTCAATTATCTGTTTTTAATTTCATTCCCTCGCACTGCCAGCATGATACCTTATAAATTCTACTGGGAGGAAAATGAGATTCGTAACAAGTTTACAGGATGATTCACTGGAGAATATAGTGTTAACGTCCACTTAGCCAATCTCGGTTGGTAGATGAACTATTTATTATGTGTCTAGATTATGAAAATAGCTTGAGTTTCTAGTGGAGGTAAGTGTAGCTTGGTTGAATTATAATTAAATAAGCGTATGCGAATTCTCATCACGAGGTCTCGAAAACGATTCTCAAGTCAGAGAAAAGTGTTATTTCGGATATATCATTATAGTGCCCGTTGACTCACTCCGTATCACATCGGAAATTAACAATAGGTGAAGTTTGGATGTTATACTAAGAGGTTTGGAAATAGGCCTTTTACAAGCTCTTTTTCTTGTGTAATACACTGCTGCCACTGCCCTTCTGGGTAATTTAAACGTTAAAGTGAAAAAAGATCCAAGACAAGTCATGTCATGGGTCCGGAAATATAATTATAACATTGTAGAGGAACATCACACCCTGATCCTCTACATTGGTGACCCCGACGTGATCAGAAGCAGTCTTCACGGAGCAGATCAGCAGCAGAAACACTCGCCATCTTCGTCCTTCACTCGTAACATCATTGAGGACACGCAGCATCACCCCGACTCACTGGAGAATCTCACCGCTCCACCGCACGCCTAGACGGACTGAGGAATTAGCGGCACGCAGTCTCGACTCACTGAAGACTCAGCGGAATTCAGTTCCGAAGCACTGGAAGTCTAAAGCCTGCCTTATCAACCTCCGGTCTCGGAGGGGACCGATGTGGCGGTATCCGCACATAATAATGACGGATGACACACACGTGACATATGTCGACGAGTGCTGAATCGCGATAACGAAATGTTCACAGCAAGTGAATATATATACCACTTCCAATACGCTACCGTTGGACAGCTGTCCGCCAGGCAATACCACCGAGCCTGGTCGGAGGATCCTCCCTTTGTGGAGGAGGAACTTTACACCCTGTTCCTCTACAACATAATACCTGAAAATGTAAAATCCGCCTTAACGCTGAACAGTTTAAAATATAATCTTAAATTAGGCATTCTACTCTATTAAGGGACTTTTGACATTATCTATATAATCTTCTTCTTGTTTTATATTTTTCGATTTTTATCTGACATTTGCTGGAATTATTTCTATTTATATTATTTGTGGGTTGTGGTGATTGTAATATACTAAGATTATAATTGTTTTTTTTTCTATTGTATTGAAATAACTGTTTTGACGAACAATATCCTTACCAATAAATAGGTATGAGTATAGGCTACAGGTGTGGGCAAATTCAATTTACCAAGTAATTGTAGTCCAGACAAACAGAAAAACGAAATATTTTGTATATTTCTTACTATTAAATATCATTAATATCGTAATCGAGAGATAGTAAGAGTTGTTTAACATCTACCTTTTATAGCATTAACATTGAGTAAATTTATCGACAGTGAGAATTTGCCGAGCGATTATATTTTATGAGTGTATTGTTACTTCCCTATGATTACAACTATCAAAAATTAAAATATATATTTCTTTAAGAGAATTGGTTAAAATTTGATATAAACTCAAATAACGTATGTGTTTTCGACGATTAATAACCTCGATAATATAATTATGTAGCTTTAAACCTTACATAACAACATGCCTGTACCCTGAATAATGAGATGTTGTACGGTCAGGAACAAAAGTTGCTAAACACTTGATAATGATAATAGATACAATTACGATTTTAAGAAATAAGTGACTGAAAATTGGTTCATGTGTAGCTATTTCTGTTGCTGCATATAAAACAGTAGTATACCTATACAGATATACTCCTTTTTTTATAGGTGGTGAAATATTCCTAACCGCATACCGCACCGTTCGTTTAGATAGAGTTAATAATACTAAAGTTACCACCTGATTACAGAAGTTCTGAAAATACGATATTGATTGTTCTTTTAAATTATTTTCTCAACAGGCTACGATACGGTTGTATGTAGACAATGTCTATTTAGATAAAAATCTATAGGTAAATCGTAGGCAGTTCGTAGATAATGGCTACGGATTGTAGCAGGCTGCTACGACGTAGTACAATTTCATTGGACAATAAACTAGGGTTATCTTGAGGATCAAAAGATTCTGTTTGCTGTAATACAAAAAATACTCTGATTAATACAATATACAATTTAATAGTTACTGTACAAATTTGACTCATATTAATGAGTTATTACAGTGTTAATTATCATAAGGAAAATAATAATCATAACATAACATCACGCCTATATTACCCAGAAAGCTGTGGCAGAGGTCTATAACACCAACATTTATTTTTTATGTGACACAATTCTTATGAAATAACTAATTAACTTCAATACCTACAGTTTCTATATGGTTATTTATTACTATAAGTATCATCAAAGGAAATAAAATCGATAAAACAAATATAAAAGAAAATTAATTTCTATGGATAAATGTAAAGAGATTTTTGAATTAACGTAATCTTTAAGTGTAACTTATTAAGTTGTTAAAGACAAATCATATCTAAAACACTAAAATGCATGTTTGTTCTTGTCCATTTTCCAATAAAAATCAATAAAAAAAAAATAATATTACTTTTGTATATAAACAAGCAAGCAATTGTCGCTGAAATCGCTTCTGTGATTTGTTCAGTTAATCATTCAAATCGTTTGATATAAGTTTTAATGTTTGATCTGGATTTTGTAATTGAATACTATAAAATCATATTAAAATTTTCGAGAACCGCATGGTAATTCCATAAATGGAATCACACGAAATTTGAATTACTGTCAATCAAATATCGACTCTATTTATATAAAGGTAAGGCGGCACTACATTAGCGCAACTGACAGTTTTCCTTACAGAATAGCTCCACCGATCACTTTTACGTTTTTTTTGGAATCTGTACAGTGTTTTCAAAAATAATCCTTTTATGAAACATGGTATTTCTTGTTTCCTAACGAAACAAAGTTATTCCTTGACTCATCGTGGTCACTAAAATACAAGACCATATTTAATACATAAAAACCACAAGGTATATTTAATACAATAACGAGGTAAAATCATTAAATAAACAATATAATTTAAAGGCTTATTGATCTACCTAAATGAAAAATACATTTTATATCTGATTCATTTACCTTTTTTATTACTCCAGCAATTATTGTACATTTTTCTATATATATATATACAGGGTGTATTTTTGAAACGGGGCAGTAAGGGCAAGTACCTTAACCGTTGCAGTTACAGCAAAACGTTCTTAAAAGACCTTCCCTAACTTTTTGGGACATTTTGAACTGCATTCACAGATTTTGTAAAAAACTTACAGTTAGCAAAAAAAATGCAAAAAGTTCAAATTTTCTTTTTATGCCAATCGATTCTATTTCATGTGGGGATCAAAAAACTCTATGGGACCATTTTAGCTTTCAGTACTAGAAAAGACAGAAATCGCCAAAAACGTCTCCAATACATTTCGGCAACAGAAACGAATTTCTACGATGGTCTAACTTTTTGTTATGGCCTGGAAGTGGGTAGAATTGACTGTAAAGTAAATAAAAAGAATTTTTACCCTCAAATTTCGAATTTGATTCGAAAATCTGTGTGTTATACTTAGTTTCAGCTGAGAAACTTCGTATGAGTTATTAATTAAGGATTTTCGCAAAAATGTCTTCTAATCGTGAAAAAATTGACTTATTAGAAGCGTATTTTGTCAATAATCGAAATGCGGGAGCTGCATTAGTGTGGTACCGCAATAAGTATCCGTTGCGTCATGTGCCAACAAGAAAGGTTATTACAAATCTTTTGAAAAACCTGGAATTGCAGGGTTTTTTCAAAATATGCTTCTAATAAGTCAATTTTTTCACGATTAGAAGAATAGGCAATATAGCTGTCGCGTGTAGTTTACTCATCGTAAACACTTGAAGAAAAGAGCTTATTTGATACATAAAAACCACAAGGTATATTTAATACAATAATGAGGTAAAATCAGTAAATAAACAATTTAATTTAAAGTCATATTGATCTACCTAAATGTAAAATATGTTACCGTGAATCTATCATCATCCATGGGGTACAAACCCAACTCCATGCTTCTATTGAGAATTTCGCCCAAACAGCACTTTTGCCCGAAGTAAGATTTGGACCCCAGACCTCGTAGTGAGAGGCTGCACACGCTAAGCACTATGCCCAGAAGTTCTTCGTTTTTGGTTAACATTAACCTATCGTGTATGGGCTGTTAAGAACTGCAGTCCAGTAAAAAATCAAAATATCTTCTATATACAGAGTTGGACCCTCCACAGTCTGATTATAATGGTATTAAGCTATAAAATTACCACTAAATATTTTTAATTTAATATTATAGGTGCGTTCATAATTCATATCTGTCGCGGTGAGTATTTTGAAACTATAAAATAAAGGACATTATGTTTTCCTTATTCAGTTGTGCCCTGGTCTTCAGCCATAACTAAATACGTACCTATTATTATAGGTTGTTTTCATTAGTATTTTATATTAAAGTTCGCATTATTAAAAGTGTGATTCATCCTTCAACTTGTCAAGAAAAACATCAGTATTAAATAGAAAAAAAATATCTGTCGTCCCTGGATACTATAGGTAAGATTTTAAAGGGTTTGCTTCACAATATTCGTAATAACATAAACAAACTGACTGAAATGAATATTGGCCTCCATTATATTCATTTCGGGCAGCAGATGATCCAGAAAACCGCTCGAAGTGATCGCACCATCACGTGGCATATTTTGTTTTTGAATAACGAACAGCTGTTTTTTTTTTGTAACTTTTTGCACATAAAAATAGTACATAGGTGGACTTAATGCCTTATGGCATTACTATTATAATATTACTATTTGACATTGATTTTTAGTAATTAATTGTTATATTATGACTGTAGTTTTATGCGTATGAGTAATTTTTATATTCACATTAATTTAGGAGTAGTGTTCATTTATTTCAAGACCGGACGACATCTGATTCATCGATTTTGTCACGTAATGTATAAAGTAACACAAAATGAGACGTAATCAAATTCAAAGGCAGAGTGTACAGCATATATTTAGGTTATATTTCGAATATAAAATAAATTAAACATTTTGAACTTTTTTCTTGAATTTAGAACAATTAGAATGTATAATGTGACAAGTTTAGCTAGTCAAATAAACTTTTTTCTAATAGTATCGTTATTAACCAATTAGATAAAAATTAAATACAGTTCAACTTGAAGGTCATCCTAGAAAAAAATTGAAATTCCATTAGAAAACGAATAACTTTTCAGAAATTTACTTAAAAGCGATAGTACACACTTGAATATAGTAATTATAAAGAAAAATAAAACTCTATACTTTGTATGTTGCTAGATTATTTTTTTATTTCCAACCAAGCAGCATGGGAATCCATGACCGAATTGGCAAAGCACCTGTGGCGTATACCCAGAGGGTTCATGTTCGAATCCTGCTAGATTCTGAATTTTTAAACCTTGATATTAACCTAACTATTGTTTAAAATACAAATAAGGCATTTCTAAGTTAAAGCTTTAAAATATTACACGAATAAAACTTTTTCTTTCAGCAACACCTGACTGTTTGTGCAA
The DNA here is from genome assembly GCA_905147285.1 of Hypena proboscidalis. NCBI lineage: Eukaryota > Metazoa > Arthropoda > Insecta > Lepidoptera > Erebidae > Hypena > Hypena proboscidalis. The sequence goes on along the minus strand of LR990131.1, from coordinate 4,965,987 downwards.
CAGAGACATGCGGGGACTCAGCTTGGTTATAATGTTAGCTCTCCTTGTGGTTACTGCTACTACACAAGCACCACCGGCAGATGACTTAAATGAAGGAGGTGGTATAATTGAACGTAATATACATTGTAATGAAGGCCAGCAAATGGTTGGAACTCACTGCTATACGCCGTCACCACCGATTGTAGTGAAGGACCCAGACTATCCATGAGCATCACCAGACAACACAAGAACACTTTGATCATCCACCTGCCCTTACCTCAATTATGCATTATATATTATTTATGTATCAGCCTTCCATACTTTTGTATCAGACGTCATCTCAGCAGTCCTTTCCAGCCATGTCATCAATTTTCACACGATGTAACAATTAAATCATAATCGATAAATATACCTTAATCTTAATTTTGTTTTATTTATTATTTTCCTATTTCATCCAGATGGGTATACATAATATATATAGATGGGTATATAAGTATGTATGTATAAATATTATCTACAATGTTCCTCACATGTATATAATATTTATACATGCAAACAATTTTCCTAAACACAAAAAGAAGACTCTCTCTTCTTTCTATATCGCATTACCAATCAGAGGAACCGGCAATCTTTTTCAAGATCTGATAAATTAATTTTCCTCATTGATCTGTGGAATGTGGCCTATATGCGCTGCGGTCCAACTCCCCGGCTTCCTACGGATCAGCGCTGGTATGTATACCTGAGCAGATCAAATAGCGTTGTTATTGTCTCTGCCTTTTCCATGGCATGAAGGCGTCATTTTATGAATGCATGTATCAAGAAGCTATTATGAGAAAGTGCCGGTCGCCTGCGCAAGTCGCGTAGTTGCTTTTTTCAACACCGTAGGACGTCACTCTAAAGAATTGATTTTAATTTTACTTCGATCGTCTGCGTAGCTGAAAAAACTGTGCACTACGCTGGCCTGTGCCCACATATGCTCTGGTTTACCTGATTGTAACATAATATTATATTATACCTATTCATAATAATAATGCTTGTTTTCTTGAATTCTGCCAGCTTGGAAAAGTTTTACTTAGGTTATATTTACCTGAAACAAATAGCGATAACAACACACTCTTACACACGACATAACAACTTCACGTATTTCACCAATAGTGTCCGACGTTGTAATTTTCAATAAATGTGACAATCACAATCTGCTAGAAGTAGTTTGCCTCAGAAGTCATGATCCTGGTCATAACTCAAAAGTTTGAATTATTGGATTAAGTAAGTTTAAACGAGGTTTCTGCACGTAGAAATTTACATCAAAAGTTTTAGCTAGATAAATTCCTTAACGATTGATTTCAAAAAGATACCAATTTGCTTAAAAGAAATATAAAACGAAGGACAAAACTTGAATAACGAAAGATTTGTGTTAATTTTTTTATGATACCTTCTATACATTTATTAGAATTTCAACTCAGTAGTTTCATTTGTTATTAGTTACAAATTTAATTACTGCGTCAAAAGTAAATATTACTATTTACATTATATTAATATTAAGACCCATTGTTATTCTGCATTCCTATTAAATTTCCTGTTGATTCTATCATTGTAAAACAATAATTTGTTTCGGTAATTTTAATTAATTCTTATACCTACATTGATAGTTTAAAGTTGTATGTTGGTCATTACCTACAGGATATTTAATTTAAAATAATTAAGTTACTGTAATGTGGCTAAATATAAGCCCGAGTTACTAATTTCTTCCCTAACCTAAGGGGATAAAAATTGTATGTGGAGCATTATTATTGCATTATTTGTGTATTGTAGTAAAATAATTACTTATTTCCACCTTATACATGCATAGTAATATGTAAAAGGTAAAACATTATATTTATTTCGTATAAAACTATTTAATTAGATTTTTTTTTTTTTTTTTTTTTTATGGTGGATAGGCACGCGTTTGACCCCGATCTCACCTGATGGTAAGTGAAGATGCGGTCTACGGTGGAGCACGCTTACCTATAAGATACCTATTAACTCTTGCTTTGAAAAGATCCAGATTGTACTCATGCGGAAACACAGACTCGGGCAGGGCGTTCCATTCTTTGGCAGTTCGCAAAAGAAATGTAGAAGCGAAACGCTTAGTGCGTATTAGTGGAATGTCTACCATGAAGCGGTGCCTGAGTGCCGTTTGTCTGGTAGTCCGATGGTGAAACGGGGACGGAGGGATTAGGTTGTGAAGTTCCTCGGCACACTCTCCGAAATGTATCCTATAAAAGACCGATAGGCTGGCAACCTTGCGACGGTGCTCTAGACTTTGTAGTCGAGCCTCCGTCAGATCGTTGTCGCAGATGGTTCTCTTGGCTCTCCTCTCGACTGACTCGAGTGCCTCAAGCTGGTACTTGGCTGAACCATCCCACAGATGAGAACAGTAGGTACTCCACACACGACCGGACTTGCGCTTTATAGAGGTCGAGCAACTGCCTTGGTGTAAAATATTGCCTCACCTTGTTGAGGATGCCCAGCTTTTTGGCGGCTAGCTGAGCTTTCGACTCAATGTGTGAGCCGAAATTGAGCTTCGAGGTCAGCGAGATACCGAGGAGCTCAAGACGATTTGACACAAGAATATTTGGTCTGTCGGCAAATAATAACAAAATAAATAACAAAAAAAATAAACAAATCATCACTTCCATTGTTAATGGTTCTACTTTACCATTTTCAGTACGTGTATAATGTTAAAGTCGCTGACAATATTCCAAGTCAAAAGCAGCCGCTGAACAAGCTACTAAAACAACAGACATTGAATGTCTAGTCAATTACTAAGGAACAGTCGAAACATTTTAGAAGTTGAAACGGGGTTTGAATCCTTGACCTTAGGATTTCATCCTATCGCTCTTCCATCTGAGCTATCCAAGCAACATTCAAAATCTAAGAATTTTTTGAATGTATGATCCACGGCCTAAAGACAGGCCACTAAAAAAACCTATTTATTTTAAAGGCAACTAATTCACTGTTGAACAAACGTTATCCTTATGCACTCTATTTAATTTTTTTATCAAAAGGTCATATAGCAGTTATACTGTTCCATGTACTCTTTTCACATCACACACGTACCTTTTTGCAATGAACTTAAGCTTTAGACCCATTGACATTTTCCTTGGGATACTTTAAATAATTACTACATTCTTTATTTAACATATTATTACGTTTCTACTAAATTAGAGAAATGACTTAAATATGTAGCAATAATTGACGCAATACATTTTGGAAAACTCTGCACGCTTTACTTTAAACTAGGAGGTGACCAGCCAACCAAACGTCAGACTGGCTGGTGAAAATAATATAGCAATTATTTATTATATGAAGCAAATATAAGCAATTATGTAGCAATTTTCGAATCTACTCTCATAGACCAACGCCATAGACAACCAGCTATTCTGACGCACATCCTAAACTCTGTATTAAATCACACCTCAATCAATTAGCAACAGCAGCGTCGTTTTTCCTAATCCGCTTTAGGGTATGGCTATCTATTAATTTTATTTTCCTGCATGTGGTTTTATTCCAACTGTTATAAAGTTAATATAATTTAACACCATGCCTATATTACCACGAAAAATGTAGCAGTAGTGTACAAAATCCCCACTGGATCTGTTATTTTTAGGCCCCATGGGATAGAGGGTGATCCTATCGCCATCCACCAGGCACAATTTTAACTCCGTCTTGCTATTGTGAATTTCCTGACGTAAACTTCACAAATAACACTTTGCCCGACCCGGGAAGCGAACCCGTGACCTAGGCATAACAAGCATATAGTATTTCGCAAAATTAGAATCTACCCCCTTTTAAGGTCTTCAATAAAATAATTCGTCCATCAACGGTCACAAAATAAATTAGAATAATTGCTATCATCTGCGCCAAATTGAGAGCGTTTTGCAGACGAGTGCATTTTGAATAGAACGGTTTTATTAGTTTTCGTTAAATAGTTTCATTCGGGTGCACTTTTTGTTTGTTCGTCGAGCCTTGAAATTGTTGACAGAAAATAAAAGTGCTCGAATTTATTACCAACTTCAAGAGGAGGACCATCGATGGTCTAGAGGTTAGTGTATGCGCCTCTCACTGCAGAATCTCGGGTTCGATTGCCGGGCAAAGCAAAGTTCTATTTGTGAAGTTTCCATCTGGAAATTTTATTAGTATTGCCTCGTACTGGGTTGTGGAATTCTGAAAGCAGCAGCTCCACGTCAAATAATCATATTTTACAATTGGGATAAGGCTCGGCAGATCGATTTATTGGGGCGGCTGATAAGGCGTGGCCTAAGGTATTTAATGAGAAAAGTGTGCATTTAATTTTTTTTAATACAATCCTACCAAGTAAAATATAATAGCCGTCTTCTCATTTTCATCCGAAAACCTTTGGCCACGTAACTCCTTTATCAAATTTAAACGGCCATGTGCGCGTGGGGCCACGCGCCGTTGCAACATAATTATGGACTCAAAACAGGTTTAATATCTATTTTGAATATAAACCACAAGTAAATGCGTTTAAACTTTAACCCTGTTACTCTTGAACTAATTTATTTAACTTAGTCACTAGTATTCCTAGAAAGTTCATTACATAACTTGATTTTTTCAGATCTTTCGAGCTAACTTAAGCTTTTACAAAGATAACGCCCTTCTCGAAAAATTTTGTGACTTTCAAACCCCGTAATGGGTTTTAAAGACCTTTCTAACGATACCCCGCACTATGAGGTACTTGAAAAAAAAAATCTTCTTCTTCTTCTTATCGTGTCAATGACTATATGGTTTTAGACCAATAGGATGCGACTGTGACGCCTTTTTGGTTGGCCTGCATAAGGTCTTTCAATTGTAAAAAAAATAATCATCCTATAGACGTTACGTGTAGGGAAGGTACCCGAAAAATTAATATTTTCAAGATTTTACTGTACCACGTTTTTGACATATATGTAACATACATACATTTTTTGTTTTAGTATCGTTGGTAGAACGCCGTCCAGTGAAAATTCAAATATCTTCTATACACAGAATTGAACCCTTGACAGTCTCATTATAATTAATATAGATTAATACAATTATAATAGCAGTCCTGTATTAATACATGTCCCACTGCTGGGCTCGGGCCTCTTCACACGATGAGAAAGGAAAGGCCATAGTCCACCACGCTGGTTTAGTGCGGATTGGTAGACATCACACACCCTCGATAACTTATTAGGCACTCTCAGGCCTGAAGGTTTCCTCACGATGTTTTCTTTCACAGTTAGCGAGCGATAATTTAAATGATAAATACATACGAGATCTTCGAAAAGACGAGAGGTGCGTGCCGTGGTTTCGAACCCGAGACCTTTAATTTCACAGTCCTACGGTCTCCCACTCGGCTATCGCTTATTAATACCATTATCTGAGAATATTTCCTCTAAATATTTTGAATTTAATATTATAGGTACTACGTTAATAATTTATATCTGCCGTGGTGAGTATTTTGAAACTATAAAATTAAGGACATTATGTTTTCCTTATTCAGTTGTGCCTAAGTCTTTAGCCATAGACAAAGTCGTACTTATTATTTTAGGTTGTTTTCATTAGTATTTTACAATAAGGTTTGCATTATTAAAAGTGTGATTAATTCTTTATTTTCTAGAAAAGCATCAGTTTTAAATACAAAAAAATAGGTATGTCGTCCCTGGATACAATATTTTAGATTTGATAACAAGTTGCCAAGCTAAACTATACTCAGATGTTAACGTAATAACATAAACAAACTGACCAAAATGAATTATAGCCTTCATTGTATTCATTTTGGGTATCGGACAGATCCAGAAAACCGCGCGAAGTGATGAAATAAAAATAAGGTAGGTATTGCTAAGTTATAGTTTTTAAATATTACAAGAATAAAACTTATTTTCTTTCAGCAGAACCTGACCGTTTGTGCAACAGAGACATGCGGAGACTCAACTTGGTTATAATGTTGGCTCTTTTTTTTACGGGATATAATCCCACCCACACGCCCACCACTGTGACTCCTGTGACGCCAGGATCTACAGCGGTAACCAACTGAAAGGCACCGTGCATGACACACGGGCAATCCCAGGGAGAGTTAAAATTGTCTTGGAACCCGCAACGAATTTAATCAGAAGTATATAGTTGGAGTTGGAAAGTATGTATCTTTACTTCCCTCCAGAGCAAAGCGGGAGACTGAGCAATGCCAAATATAGACAAAGTGTCTATATGGAAAGAGTGTAGACACCACGGATAGTGACAAAATTATGGGGCCTAAATTTGATTGCTGTAATAGGTATGGCAGAAACGGCTAAATGCACAGAAATTTATTCTGTTCGATACAAGATCCTCATAGTATACCACTCCAGATGTCAATTGTAAGCTATTTAACATAACATTACGTTCGTTGTGCCAAAGACTACACTCCCAGATGATATGGTGGGCGGTTTGTTCGTGCTCAGATGTAGAACATGTACAGAATGGAGAATCGATTAGCTTAAACGAAAATAGTTTGTTCTTAAAATTGCCATGACCCGTCAGGAATTGAGCCACACAGTGATTAACCTCTAGCCATGGTTTCGCAAGTCTGTCGCGATGTTCGCAATGTTGGCTCTCCTTGTGGTTACTGCTTCTACACAAGAACCACCGGCAAATCACATGAATCACGAAGGTTGTTTTGACTGTTTTGTAAAAAAATGTATTGAGCCCTACTTTAGGATTGGAAATGGCTGCTATCTACGCAAAAAAATAAATATTATTTTAAACTATGATTGAGTGTCACCAGACATTGTCCTAAGAAATCTTTAATCATCTGCCTGTCCTTATCTTAATTATGCATTACATATTATTCTTCTTCTTAATTCTTCTTAACCTATTAGACGTCATCTCAGCACTTACAACCTTTCCAGCCATGTTTCACACAGAGTAACTATCAAACCTTAATTGATAAATAAAACTTTTACATAAAAAAATCTTAATTTTGTTTTATTTACTGTTTTCTTATTTCACACAGAAGGGTGTTGAAGAGGTACATAATATTTACATTTCGCCTTTTTAAATATCGCTTTGCATGCAAATGATTTTCTTAAACGCAAAAAAAGATCCAAAATTAATTTAAAGTCAAAAAAACGATTTAGTTCTTTTGAAAACATATTGCATTTCCACTCAGAGGAACCGACTATTTGAATCATTCTCAATTTCTAATTAATCAATTTCCCTCGCTGCGGTCAAGCTCTCAGGCTACCTACGGATCAGCGCTGGTATGTATACCTGTGCAGAACAAATAGCGTCGTTATTGTCCCTGCCTTCCCCATAGGACGAAGACGTAATTTTTTGTATGTATGTATCAAGTAGCGATTACAGAAAAGTCACGGTCACCTGTGCAGGTCGCGTAATTGCTTTCTTGGACACCGTACGATGTCACTTGAAAGAATTTAAAAAATTGAATTCGATCGTCTTCGCAGCTCGCAGTTTGCTTGCTTGTAACAGGTTCACTGGATGGTTCACTGGAGAATATAGTGTTAACGTCCACTTCGCCAATCTCGTTTGGTAGCTGAACTATTTGTTGTGACGTGTCTAGATTATGAAGATTGGGTTTCTAGTGAAGGTAACGCGCGCTACGCTCCTGTAATGAAATAAATTCACCAAGTAATTCCTAGTCCTAGTCCTGACAAAGCAGCTGGTGAAATGGTTAAACGAAATATGTATTTTTTTTTGTTTGAATTTTCCTTTCATCTTTTTTTTTATGGTGAAAGGCTCGCGTTTGACTACGATCTCACCTGATGGTAAGTGATGATGCGGTCTACGGTGGAGCACGCTTACCTATGAGATACCTATTGACTCTTGCTTTGAAGAGATCCAAGTTGTCCTCATGCGGAAAAACAGACTCGGGCAAGGCGTTCCACTATTTGACAGTTCGCATAAGAAATGTAGAAGCAAAACGCTTAGTGCGTAATGGTGAAATATCTACCGTGAAGCGATGCCTGAATGCCGTTTGTCTGGTATTCCGATGGTGAAACGGGGACGGAGGGATAAGGTTGTGTAGTTTCAATTTGCTCGGGTTCGAGTCCCGAGCTGATTTTTTTTTTTAATCTTGATATGCAGATTTTGTTTTTACTAAAATCGATGTCATGGTTCCTAGGAACAAATTCGTGTATGTTTCATATTTACCGATTTCCTCAATACTAACCGATATAAATGTGCCACCCTTAATATCACTTAAAAGACATATTACGATTTCTATACTCCTGATGGTAAGTGATACGAAGCTACAAGCACTACTCAGCCCACGGACAGCAAACATTAAAAAAACAGATTGTAGATGCGTCACTTTATCTGAGGTTTACTGTGATATGCCTCATTAGTCAGTAATATCAGGGTCTAATCTTGCCACCAAGCCAGAAAACAATAATGAAGGAAGGACTGCTTCGGAGGCAGGAACCACGGAGCTTTCATCAAGCTCGTTCACAAGAGCTCGTCCACCATAATTTTCAATAATACATTACCTAAGCTCTGTATTAAATTACACCTCAGTCAATTAGCAACAGCAGCGTCGTTTTCCCTAATCCGCTTTAGGGTATGGCTATCTTTTAATTTTATTTTCCTGCATGTGGTTTTATTCCAACTGTTATAAAGTTATTATAATTTAACACCACGCCTATATTACCAAGAAGAATGTGGCAGAGGTGTACAACACCCACACTAGATCTGTTATGTTTAGGCTCCATGGGATAGAGGGTGAGCCTATCGCCATCCACCAGGCACAATTTTAACTCCGTCCTGCTATTGTGAATTTCGTGACGTAAAGTTTACAAACAACACTTTGCCAAACTCGAGACCTCGCGGTAAGAGGCTTAAACGCTAACCATCGAACCCGTGACCTTGACATAACAACATAAATAGTTTTTCATATAATTAGAATTTACCCCTTTTTAAGGTCTTCAATAAAATAAATCGTCCATCTACAACTTGCTCTAAAAAGTAAGTTAAATCTTTCGTCAAAAATAATCGTCGTAATGGCTACGGGTTGTAGCTGGCTGCTACGACGTAGTATAATTTCATTGGACAATAAAGTAGATCCTCATCTTGAGGATCAGATTGTGTTTACTGGTATACAAAAAATATTTTGATCGATACAATATACAATTTAATTGTATGACACCTTAATTGTAATTTTGTAAATAGTTATTTGTTTTTTTTTAACTTAGATATAATTAATTTATTTAATATTAATTAGAAAATTTATTTTATTGTAAATAATTGTCAAATAAAGTTATTCATATTCAATTTAATTATTACTGTACAAATTTGACCCATACTAATGAGTTATTTCAGTGTAAATTATCATTAGGAAAACTAAATAGCAAAACATAACATCACGCCTATATTACCCAGAAGGCTGCGGCAGAGGTGTCTAACACCAATATTTATTTTTATGTGACACAATATTTATTAAATAACTAATTAACTTCAATACCTACAGTTTCTATATTGTTATTTATTGCTGTTACGGACCCTGTCAAGTGTCAGTGTCTTAATGTCACCCTTGTCAGTCTATGTCAATTTGTCAGTCTATAATAATATGTCAGTTAAGGTAAAATTCAAATTAATGTCAAAATTGTGCTAATCACTCTATTCTTTCTCTATCGCTACTCGTTCATATACGCATCATCATCCTGTAATATACTAGAAATATATCTGCAAATGTACCAAAAGCCAGCTGTTTAATTTCAAACCAAGAAATCCTGCTATCTCAAGACGAAGCCGCAACATTTGGTCCTTCGAGCCGGATGCAAGAACTTCGAGCACCTAACGACCGTTACGCGCAACCGAGGCAGTCTTCAAGAGACCGAGGATTCATCTGAAATATCAGCTGTAGCAGGCCCTGTACTACATGAGAAGATCTACGTTCTTCCAAAACGCACGCAAAGTGGTACGGCCAGCCAATCTATCTTACCCCATCCTTTCCAAGTGCTTGTGCTAATTCTGTGGTAAACTGATTTCAGTGATTGAGACGCGGCGAGTAACATCATTCCAGTGGTCGTCAGCAACGTGCCAGAGCAAGCATAAGCTGCCACTGTTAATCGTGAGTACTCCACCTTTCACTACCCACCAAGATGAGCACTGATGGCAAGGACTCTTTAGCCCCCCTAGCTATTCCTTCTGTAGCTAGGCCTAAATCCCCTAAGATTACTATATCTCAGGATGATGCTAAAAATCAGGCAATCCGCGATCTAGTTAAAAAACGCGCGATTGTCAAGAGTCGGTTAACTAGATTTAATACCCATATTAATTCTCTTAGCAGTGAGAACATATTGTCAGCTCAAACGCGAGCAGATCTTAAATTAAGAACGCAAGGAGCTGCTAGCCTGTTTGCTGAATTTAGCGATCTTCAAACAAAATTAGAGGAATGTGTCTCAGAATCTGATTTAGAAAATCAATTACAACAACGCGATTTGTTTGAGGATAGCTACTACAGCACCTTGGCTCAAGTAGAATGTATGTTAAGCACTGAAGAGGTACCTACGTGTTCAAATAAATGTAATAACGGCTCAGTAAAGTTACCTACTATATCCGTACCTACCTTTGACGGTTCAAGTGAGCATTGGTTAGAGTTCAGGGATACCTTTCTTTCGTTAGTACATAACTCCGTTCAAATCAGTAGTATTCAAAAATTCCATTATTTAAAATCGTCACTAAAAGGAAGTCCCAGCCTTAGTCATTGATTCTTTGGAATTTTCTGAAAGCAACTACATTGTTGCGTGGGACCTACTATTAAATCGATATAATAATAGCCGACTTCTAATTCAAAATCATATTCGAGCACTGTTCAATATTCAAACATTGACAAAAGAATCACCAGACTTACTACGTAATTTAATTGATACTATTCTGAAGAATTTACGAGCACTAAAAATCCTAGGTGAGCCCGTTGATAGTTGGGATACACTTATTATTTACATCATTGTTACAAAACTCGATAAAACCACAGAACGCGCATGGGAACAATTTAAATCGAACTCGTCAACAATATCTGGTGATTCCAAGTCACGTATGAAGGTCGAAACAGTGCTTTCGTTCCTAAAAGAGAGGGCAGACATGCTGGAAACACTGCAAGTGTCTCACATTAGCACTAAAACGAACGACGGTAACCACGGTAAACCGAACTCAATTACGCACACCGGTAGTAGTAAGGTTCACTGCAATGTTTCCAATAACAAGCCGCGCGCGCCCCAGAATAGAAGATCTTGTTTACTTTGTAATGATAATCATCCACTTTATGCATGCCAAACGTTTCTAAACCACACGATTGAGTCCCGGATAAAATGTATCAAAGATAATAACTTGTGTGAGAACTGTTTGCGTCCCGGTCATACTGTTTCGCATTGTAAGTTCGGCCCGTGTCGCAAATGTGAAAAGAAACATAATTCATTAATTCACACGGATAATGTAGCTTTGCATGGGAGCGGAACGTCTGCACTGGCACCCGCGCCGGGCGATAGCAAACCGGTCGCGGTAATGCAAGCGTCCCTCGCGTCGCACTTGCCCCGCGCAGGTACTGATGATGGGCACACACACTCTAACGTGGACATATTATTAGATGCTCAGTATCCGTGTATGCAACCCGTTTTATTATCGACGGCTTTAGTGGAAGTAAAAGATAGTAAAAACGATTATCACTTGGCGCGTGCTCTTTTAGACTCGGGAAGCGAAAGATGCATCGTTACACAAACGCTATGCGACTCAATACAATGTCCAACAATACAGTCCACTAGGGAAATACACGGCGTTGGTAATTCAATAACACAGTCTACGCAAATCTGTGATATTGAAATAAAATCGCGAACCAACGACTTCACTATGTGTATGCAATGTTTCGTTCTACCGCAAATAACTTCAACGATGCCGGTTATACCTAAACAACACGCGCAGTTTAGACTGCCGGCACACATTCAATTAGCGGATCCATACTTTAATGAATCTCAACGTGTATTGACATTTTAATCGGTGCTGATAAGTTCTGGGATTTATTAAGCGACGGTAAAATACGATTACCGAATGGGCCGTTTGTACAAAACACGCACTTAGGCTGGATAATTTCAGGTCCCGTACATATCAATACGCGCAGTACTCGCCATATCCAGTGTAACTTCACACACGCAATAGAAGAACAAGTGCGGAGGTTCTGGGAACTTGAAGAGTTACCCAAGTTATCTGATACGCGCACGGAGGAGGAGAAGGAATGCGAAAATCATTTCGTGAATACATTTAAACGCAATAGTGATGGAAGATTTATCGTCAACATTCCATTCAAATCCTCACCAGATAACTTGGGCGATACATTTAATCAAGCCAAAAACCGCTTTTTCGCGTTAGAAAAACGGCTACAACGTATGCCTGACTATAAAAAAATGTATAGCGAGTTTATTCATGAATATGAAGATTTGGGTCACATGTCGCGTATCGATAATTGCGGGACTCCAAATTATTTCATGCCCCATCATGGAATTTATCGCAAACACAGTACTACAACCAAGCTACGTGTTGTATTTGATGCGAGTTTTCACTCAAATTCAGGTCAATCGCTTAATGATCTCCAACGCGTCGGTCCTGCTATTCAAGGTGATCTGTTAGGTATTCTCCTACGAATGCGGCAACATAGGTACATAGCATGCGCCGACATCGAGAAAATGTACCGGCAGGTTTTAGTCGCCGAAGACCAAAGAAACCTGCAGCTTATTCTCTGGCGTGATGATCCGACGCAACCTTTAGGTATATACCGCTTAAATACCGTTGTTTACGGAACTGCGGCTGCACCATTCCTCGCGGTGCGATGTCTAAAGGAACTGGGAATCCAGTGTTCGGATCCTGGAGGCCAATTCTCGCGCACTCGAAGTTTTTATTCGGATCCGAATGTTTGATTCATTTCGATTTCTATTACAAAAATACGAAGCACGAATGTATAATCTCGAATTGTGTATTCTCGGCACCAATAGACTTTCATCACCACTCGAACCTAGAAAATGTTGCCATTACTTCACTAAAAGATTGAATGAATGAATGTCAATGCGTTTCGTTTTACGTGTTTAACGATAAATATAACGATTCTAATCGATTATTTCATAAAAATTAATTACTACTTGAAATGAAACGTAATTCTTTCCTATGACTGACAGTTGTCTTGTCAAGATTGTCAATACTCAATTGTCATTTACAATAAATTTTCCAGAAAGACCGTTTGTTATTAATTTGTTTGGAAATTATGAAAAGTTTTCTAATATTTAAAATGAATGCGCCGAAAATATATCCCTCGCCGCAACAACGGCAGTTGTTAGTTCAACTGGTGGAAACGGATCCATAACTGCGAAGCGGTAAATTTTCTTCGCCGTTCACAAAACAGAGAGTGTAGATAGGTGGCGAGATATAAGGAACCAGCTAAATGCCCTAAATGGGGCTAACAAATCATGGAAAGATTGTCGAAAAGTAAGTAAAATATCAATATTGTTGGTTTGCTACATTGTATACATATTATTATCGTCTATTCTTAAATGATCGAAAATCCATTGCAAAAAATATATTTGCCAGAGTCCAAGATAACATTGAGGGACAAATAACTGTCCAAGAAACCCAAGGTACATTTTTTTGTGGTAGTTAGTAGTTTAGTTGTAAATTCTTGTGTATCAACATAAATGTCACAGTCAATTGGAAGTAGTAATTCAAATTACATGATGAACTGTTTAAAATTGTGTAATGCTTGATGTTACATTGCATTTTTCTTGATAAAAAAAAAAAGAACCGTCATTATAAATTTTCATCACTTGACTGATGCATCATATTACACGGATCAAAAAATAAACTTAAAACAAAGAAAATTTATATTTTTTATTAAATAATTGAACATTGTTTTTCTTTTTGTTATAGAGAGGAGTCACCGACAGGTGAGGGGACAAAAAAGATTGACAGAAACGCTAAAAATGGCAGAAACATGCAAAAGTATGAATTATTAAAAGAAAAAAATTAAATGAAGAAAATATTATGCAGAGTTCATAGAGCTGATAAAACTACATTGTGCAGCTTTGAATAAAATTGCAGATGCAATTTAGGCAAAAAAAATCCCTAAATTGTTAAGTATAATTGTTGATTGTTTAATTATAATTATTAGAGACCGGATAGTATGCAACTTAAAAAGCTTGAAATATGCATGCAAATATGCATGAAAAATGCCTAAAATATGCACGAAAACTGACAGAATATGCAACATTAAATGAGTTTTTTTTGTTTTGTAAATATTATTCCTTTAGATTTAAGTATTTTGTTAGTAAATACTTGTCTTATTTATGTTTTACTTTATTATGTATGTATCTTTTTAATTTATTGTTATTTGATAAAATAAAAAAACTATTAAGTTTTATATTTTTTATTAAAAAATCAGCATACATTTATAGAAAACTATCCACGAAGACACACTTTTTTTTTCGGGAGGCATTGTACACACACAAAAACTTTTAACTGCAGGTGAATTATCCGAGCACGAGCGTGTCAACAATCAAAGTAATAATGACATGCATAATAGGTGGGAGTAGCGCGGTAGGCGAGCGCGCGGCGGCGCGATCATTTGTCTCTTTCATTTTTTGAGTACCTACCAAAACAAAATACGCGCGGCTGCCGAGTGCGCTACGCTCGAAAAATACCTACCTACTGTAAATTATAGCAATAATATGCATCATCACTAGATATTAGTAAAAATATGCTATTAGCCTTGAAAATCGCTTAAATATGCAAATGCATATGCAAATATGCAAATGCATATTATCCGGTCTCTAATAATTATAGATAAACAAGGAAAAAAAAGGTTGATTGTGATATTAATAATACTGTTTAATTATAGATAAACAAGTAAAAATATGTTGATTGATATAAATAAGACTGTATATTATGTATGTTTACTGTAATGTATACTGATATATAGACAAACAATTATAAAAATGTTGATAATTTATATGAATTTTTGTCCGACAAATTATAATAATAATTATTATTGCCTATTGTTATTACTATTATTGAATTTAATTGCCAATTGTCCTATGTAATTATATTATTGACATTTATTAATAATTATTATTATTTTTTTTTTTAATTTTGATCATTTATTAATTTAGTTATATATTTCTTTGACATTTTTATTTTTATATTACTTTTGCCTGTTTGACATTCTGCATGTTCAATAATACTCCAATATAATGTTGTATACCACTATGGTAGGACATAGCGCACTCAAATGTATTATTTTATAAGACCTTTATGTTACCTATGATCCACGAATAAATGAATTTGAATTTGATTAGTGTTAAAAATACAAGTGTTAAGTTATATAGATAAACAAGTTAAATATGTGATTGTGATATAAATGTTAAAGAGTGCTTGTACACATACATAGTTTTATTTAATTAGTTGAATGTGCATATCCTAATTATAATAGAAGAAACAGAAATAAAACAATGTTAAAATATTACTTTTTTTTTATCCTTACAAATCCTAACATTTATCTATACATACAAACTTAATAATAAAATTGTAAATTAGCCATGACTATTACATAGAATAAAAATATTGAATAAAAACAATTCAGAAGAAATTATTGAAAATTCCACCTCAAGTAGCATTAAAAATCAATATGTATGCTATGAAAAAACATACATATTGTTATATAATCGGCATATATTTTGTTACATTACATGATTGAACACTTAAATAGATTTAAGGTAAAGAAGGTGTGCACTGTCTGATTGAGTTTAACGAAAAAAAATATCAGATTATCATGCGGATTTTACCAATAGATAGTAATGCATGAGGAGATCAATCCTTAAATTACTGTAACATGAGGCATAACATTATAGACCTCAGATGAAGCAATGCATCTGTAATTTGATTTTCTGGATTGTTAATGTTCATGGACTGTAGTTACAACATACCAATCAAGTGATGGTGGTTTATTAATGTTATCAATAAATACAAATCAACGATAGTTATTAAAAGAAGTATTTATGATTTGCATTTGTTTCTGTCTTCCTCGTAACAAATCATTTTCTCTGCCCGCTGGATGTTGTGGTGCAACAGGATCATTTTTGAACCCTAATAACTTTAAATCTTCCACAGGTTCAACAGCATCATCATAATTATGGGTTACACATAGATTGTGCAGCACACAACAGGCATTAATTATTTTTGTTGCTTTATTTGGTGTGTAATGCATCACTCTTTCTTTTCTAAGCACCTAAATCTGCCTTTTAATACGCCGTTGCAACGTTCAATAGTTGCACGGGTTGTTTTTAGACAGTTTGGTAACTCCCAGTTCCAAATAAAAGCAGTGCGCACGACACCTAAAAATATAATGTTTTGTTAAAGTAATAATGTAAAATATGGGCACTGTAGGCCATTCAGAAAGTTCATAATAATAGTATCTCAAAGCAAATGTTGTAAACACACAATTTACGATTGCATTATTCAATTAATGTTGGTACTAACCTTTGTACTTGAATCTAGATTGGTTCTAGGTACTATTACAGGCTCTATTATATTTATTAAATCGATGCTTGGGCTTTATTAAGCCGAAAATGTTTCTTAAATTCGACATCCCGCATTTCAAACGGGTCCGCTTCATTACGCGGTGGCTCCATTTGTACATTTTCGATTTCGAAAATTATATTGTTTAATAAATTAACTACAAGCTCGTCCATTTGTTTTTGTATCAAATATTATTTTGTAAAACGAAATAAATAAGATAGCTTGACTGACGTTGAAATATGGCGTCATTTCGAATCCAAAATGACATCTCGACTGGTCCCGACCAGTCGAGATGTCATCGTGCAGTTCGAGCGGTTTTCCTTCGAGAAATGTTGGCCTCGAGATGCCCAGAATACCATTCACCGTTTACCACTCGTAAAAAGTTCGGATTCGAGTTTTTAACGAATTCGAATTCAACATTTGAGTGGCGAGAATAGGCCTCCTGACGTCAAACGTGTAATCGCGGACGACTTTTTCGTAGATGATATGAATACGGGATCTGACGATAAGATGCAATTAATAAAATTATGCGAAAACACTTTTAATGTCTTAAAATCAGGTTGCTTTCCTCTTCGAAAATGGATTTTCAATTTTAAATGCGATTTATCATCTACGGAAATGCTGTCCGATGAGAAACAATTAAATTTAGACGAAAATAATCAATGCAAAACGTTAGGTATTCATTGGAATTACGCAACCGATGAATTTACGTATAAAACGCAATTTAAATCTGACGCGAAAATAACAAAGCGCACAATACTATCTCACGTGTCTCAAATATTCGATCCTTTCGGTTTATTAAGTCCATGCATCATAATCGCTAAAGTATTATTGCAAAGGCTATGGCTTATCAAAATCGATTGGGATAGTGAACTATCTAGCGACGTAGTAGTTCTTTGGAACCGGTTTGTTACTGGCTTATCTGCGCTCGGAAGTATCAGGGTGCCGCGACACGTTATAGCTATCGAGTCAACGCTTGTTGAATTACATGTTTTTAGCGACGCGTCACAAACTGCGTATGGAGGATGCGCTTACATTCGATCTGTCAGCGGTAATGAAACCGTGACAGTGAGACTCCTCGCAGCCAAGGGAAAGACCGCGCCATTAAAACCTCTTAGCATACCTAAACTCGAGCTTATGGGAGCCCTAGTAGCCGCTAGGTTATACACAAAATTAAGAGAATCGCTTACTTGTCGCTTTGATAATGTCATATTTTGGACAGACTCAACGATCGTTCTAGGATGGCTACGTATGGCGCCAAATCGTTTAAAAACCTTTGTTCAAAATAGGGTGGCCGAGATTCATGAGCTTACAAAAGATTTACCATGGCGTCATGTTAAGGGTATAGAAAACCCAGCCGACTTGGTATCACGCGGAGTACATTTATCCGACCTTGCGTCCTCCACCTTATGGTGGGAAGGGCCGCCGTTCCTTCGCGAGTTCACAGGTGACTGCGCGGGTTTGATTTCAGAATCGGGTTTGGAAATATCGCACGATCTTCCTGAAATTAAGTCCGCGGCCGTTCACTCATTAGTTACGCAACATAATAATAATATTATTTTTCCATTCTCTCGGTTCTCCCAATTCGACCGTATGAGACGCGCATTCGCATACGTGCTACGTTTTGTACATAACTCGCGCAATAATAAAATAAAACGTCAGTATGGCGAGCTCACGGTGAACGAATTGAGGGAATCTGAGTTAGTTTTAGCTAGGTTTGCTCAGTCGGAATCATTCGCTGACGAATATAAACTTATAAAAAAAAATGCGTCGCTTAATAGTAACCGTAGTTTATCTAAACTTAATTTATTTATCGACGATAAAAATATTATTAGAGTTGGTGGAAGAATTGAAGCGTCTACCAATTTCAGCTATGATAAGAAACATCCCATACTACTTTGCGCACATCACAAATTCACTGTACTGCTGTTCAGACACGAGCATAGGAGATTATTTCACGCAGCCCCTCAGGCACTTCTCTATGATATCCGTCAGCAGTGGTGGCCTATTGCTGGCAGGAACCTCGCTCGTAAAATTGTGCACGAGTGTGTATCGTGTAAACGGTTAAAGGGCAAAACCCTTACCCCCTTGATGGGTAACTTACCTCCACAAAGATTAACGCCTGCGCATCCTTTTACTTACTGCGGAGTTGATTACGCGGGACCATTGCTCATCTTGAATCGTAAGGGGAGGGGAGCTAGAACTGTAAAAGTTTATATTGCTTTATTTATCTGTTTTTTAACGCGCGCTGTACACCTTGAGCTAGTAAGCGACCTCTCGTCTGAAGCATACATTCTAGCGCTCAAGCGTTTTATATCACGCCGTGGAAAGCCTGATGAAATCCATTCCGATAACGGAAGGAATTTTGTAGGCGCCATGGGCGAGTTCTCAAAATACTTAACTAACTGCTCATCAGATATAGCTGAATATGCAGCTAGTCAGTCCATCAAATTTAAATTCATAGCAGCCTACAGTCCTCATCTAGGTGGAGGGTGGGAGTCCGGAGTAAAATCATGCAAAAAACATTTACTACGCACTATAGGTAATGCTCACCTCACATTTGAGGAATTTACCACAGTCTTGACTCAAGTCGAAGCCATATTAAATTCCCGTCCCCTCTCTCCTCTTTCATCCAATCCTGATGACCTTCTCCCACTCAGTCCTGGACATTTCCTGGTTGGTCGACCTCTCACAGCACCAGTCTATCAAGATATGAGAGATGACACCAATACCAGAACGCTCAACCGCTACCACCGCATCGAGCAGCTGCGTCAGCACTTCTGGGCAAGATGGGCGAAGGAGTACATATCAGAACTCCAGACAAGAACCAAGTGGAAGGAAGACACACACAAAACATTAAAGCCAAACACAATGGTAGGTATCAAAGACGATAACCTTCCACCGCTACGGTGGCATCTGGGGCGCGTGATCAAGACCCTGCCAGGCAAGGATGGCATCTCCCGCATCGCTGACATCAAAACAAAATCGGGCGTCATCAGGCGCGCTTTCGCCAAGATCTGTCCTCTGCTCAGCGAAGAAGACGCATAACCAGTTTCGGAACCTGGAGCTTCCAAGGCCGGGGGCATGTTACGGACCCTGTCAAGTGTCAGTGTCTTAATGTCACCCTTGTCAGTCTATGTCAATTTGTCAGTCTATTATAATATGTCAGTTAAGGTAAAATTCAAATTAATGTCAAAATTGTGCTAATCACTCTATTCTTTCTCTATCGCTACTCGTTCATATACGCATCATCATCCTGTAATATACTAGAAATATATCTGCAAATGTACCAAAAGCCAGCTGTTTAATTTCAAACCAAGAAATCCTGCTATCTCAAGACGAAGCCGCAACAATTGCTATAATGGTCATCAAAGGAAATAAAATCGTTAAAACAGATATAAAAGAAAACTAATTTCTATGGATAAATGTAAAGAGATTTTTGAATTAAGGTAATAGGGCTTTAAATGTAACTTATTAAGTTATTAAAGACAATCCTTATTTTAAAAATGGTATTTCTTGTTTCCTAACGAAACAAACTTATTCTTTGCCTCATCGTGGTCACTAAAATACATGACCATATTTAATACATAAAAACCACAAGGTAAATGTAAAATACATTTTCTATCTGATTCATATACCTATTTTATTACTCGAGCAATAATTGTATGTTTCTATAGATATATAAATAAGCTGGTTCGGTTTCAAAAAAAACTCTAACATATTTGATGAAACTTAAAGAATAAGTAGGTTTTGTGATAAAATAAGATTGATTTTGAGTTTGAATGGAATTGTTAGTATATTTAGGAAAAAAAACCGGCCAAGTGCGTGTCGGGCCCCGCGCAGTAGGCTTCCGTAGCTAGTCGTAACAACATATTTCGACTTAAAAGGGATTTAGGTACTATCTGTATTAAACAAGTAACATCTTCATACAAGTCATTACTTTCAAAGGTTTTGTAATTTGCACGAATTATTCTAAGTAACTGCATTTTACACTTTGGACCCCAATTACTATAGAACTAATTAAGTTAAAGTAACCAGATAAATAGCGTCCTTCAGATAGGAAATGTTTGTAGTACACGAAACCAGCTAGCACGTATGACGAGATGTATGAATGTTAAGGAAGCGAAAGAAGTATGTAAGGAGCGAAGCACATGGCGTTCCATCGTCTCTGCCTACCCCCGTGGGATAAAGGCGTGATTTTATATATGTATTACGTATGTTTATTTATGTTTCAAGAATTTTGAACGAAATATTCTGAGTAACTGCATCTGACATTTCGGACCCCTATTCCTCTTGAACTAATGAAGTGAACTTATCCGCTATAGTTTTCCTTTAAAGTTCATTACATGTACTACCGACACAATTTTTTCAGATTTTAGGATCCAGTAGTTTAGCTTTTAGAGGGGGGGGGACGCCCTACTCGAACAAAAATTTGCTCTTTAAAGTTAATTAATCAAACAAACTTTAAAGCAAACGGATCCCTAAATCAAAAAACTATCTTAGGAACCCCTAAACGTTTTTAAAAGTCCTATCTAACAAATCCCCACACTATGGGGTAGGCGACAAAAAAAAAAAACATCCTATAAAACATCATACTTTACATGTAGGGGAGCTACCTGAAAAAAAAATATTTTTCCAAATTTTACTCTACAACTTTCTTTGTTTAGTTAACATACATGTTTATGCAAAATTTCAGTTTTCTAGCACCAACGGTTTCGTCGCTATGCAGTGGACAGACAGACAGACATGGCGAAACTATAAGGGTTCCTTGTAGGTACTACGGAACCCTAAAAATCGAAATTACTTTAGAGACAGTTTTTCTGATCGGATATAGACGGGTATTTTAGAGGTGTACGGCACTCACATTTCACCGCTTATGTTACCGTGAACCTATCATCATCCATGGGGTACAAACCCAACTCCATGCGTCTATTGAGAATTTCGCCCAAACAGCACTTTTGCCCGAAGTAAGATTTGGACCCCAGACCTCGTAGTGAGAGTTCTTCGTTTTTGGTTAACATTAACCTATCGTGTATGGGCTATTAAGAACTCCAGTCCAGTAAAAAATCTAAATATCTTCTATATACAGAGTTAGACCCTCGACAATCTGATTATAATGGTATTAATCTATACGATTAATACTATTATCTGAGATTACCACTAAATATTTTTAATTTAATATTATGGTGCGTTCATAATTCATATCTGTCGCGGTGAGTATTTTGAAACTATAAAATAAAGGATATTATGTTTTCCTTATTCAGTTGTGCCCTGGTCTTCAGCCATAACTAAATACGTACCTATTAATAAAGGTTGTTTTCATTAGTATTTTATATATAATAAAGTTCGCATTGTTAAAAGTGTGATTGATCCTTTATCTTGTCAAGAAAAACATCAGTATTAAATAGAAAAAAATATCTGTCGTCCCTGGATACAATAGGTAAGATTTTAAAGAGTATAAAGGTTTGCTTCACAAACGCCAAGTTAACTTTACTCAGAAGATAACGTAATAACATAAACAAACTGACTAAAATGAATATTGGCCTCCATTATATTCATTTCGGGCAGCAGACGATCCAGAAAACCGTGCGAAGTGATCGCACCATCACGTGGCATATTTTGTTTTGAATAACGAACAGCTTTTTTTTTTTGTAACTTTTTGCACATAAAAATAGTACATAGGTGAACTTAATGCCTTATGGCATTACTACTATTTCGAATATACAATAAATTATACATTTTGAACTTTTTTCTTGAATTTAGAACAATTAGAATGTATAATGTGACAAGTTTAGCTAGTAAAATATTTTTTTTCTAATAGTATCGTTATTAACCAATTAGATAAAATACAGTTTAACTTGAAGGTCATCCTAGAAAAAAAGTAAAATTCCATTAGGAAACGAATAACTTCTCAGAAATTTACTTAAAAGCGATAGTACACACTTGAATATAGTAATTATAAAGAAAAATAAAACTCTATACTATGTATGTTGCTAGATTATTTTTTCATTTCGAACCAAGCAGCATGGGAATCCATGACCGAATTGGCAAAGCACCTGTGGCGTATACCCAGAGGGTTCATGTTCGAATCCTGCTAGATTCTGAATTTTTAAACCTTGATATTAACCTAACTATTGTTTAAAATACAAATAAGGCATTGCTAAGTTATAGCTTTAAAATATTACACGAATAAAACTTTTTCTTTCAGCAGCACCTGACTGTTTGTGCAACAGAGACATGCGGGGACTCAACTTGGTTATAATGTTGGCTCTCCTTGTGGTTACTGCTACTACACAAGCACCACCGGCAGAAGATATGAATGAAGGAGGCATTGTAATACACAATTCGAGATGTAATGAGAACCAGCAAAAGGTTGGAACTCGCTGCTATACGCCGTCACCACCGATTGTAGTGAATGACCCAGACTATTCATGAGCATCACCAGACAACACAAGAACACTTTGATCATCCACCTGCCCTTACCTCAATTATACATTATATATTATTTATGTATCATCCTTCCATACTTTCCTATCAGACATCATTGAAGCACTTTCCTCTCCGTCACCAGATATTGTTCCAAGATAATTTTGATCATCCGACTGCCCTTAAATCAATTATGCATTATATATTATTTATGTATCATCCTTCCATAGTTTTCTATCAAACGTCATCTCAGCAGTCCTTTCCAGCCATGTCATAAATTTTCACACTATGTAACAATTAAATCATAATTGATAAATATAACTTCTACATTCAACAATTTTAATTTTCTTTTATTTATTATTTTCCTATTTTATCCAGATGGGTGTGGAAGATGTATATAATATTTATACTTCGTCTTTTTAACTATCGTGTTGCATACCTACATGCAAACAATTTTTCCTAAACACAAAAAGAAGACTCTCTCTTCTTTCGAAACTATATTGCATTTCCAATGAGAGGAACCGACAATCTTTTTCAAGATCTGATTAATCAATTTTTCTCATTGATCTGTGGTATGTGGCCCATAGGCGCCACGGTCCAACTCTTCGGCTTCCTCCGGATCAGCGCTGGTATGTTTACCTGAGCAGATCAAATAGCGTCGTTATTGTCTCTACCTTTTCCATGGCATGAAGGCGTCATTTTATGAATGCATGTATCAAGTAGCTAATATGAGAAAGTGCCGGTCGCCTGCGCAAGTCGCGTAGTTGCTTTTTTCAACACCGTACGACGTCACTCTAAAGAATTGATTTTAATTTTACTTCGATCGTCTGCGTAGCTGAAAATCTATGCACTGCGCTGACCTGTGCCCACTTATGCTCTGGTTTACCTGATTGTAACATAATATTATATTATACCTATTCATAATAATAATGCTTGTTTTCTTGAATTCTTCCAGCTTGGAAAAGTTTTACTTAGGTTATATTTACCTGAAACAAATAGCGATAACAACTTCAACATAACAACTTCACGTATTTCACCAATAGTGTCCGACGCTGTAATTTTCAAAAAATGTGATAATCACAATCTGCAAGAAGTAGTTTGCCTCAGAAGTCATTATCCTGGTTATAACTCAAAAGTTTGGATTATTGGATTAAGTAAGTTTAGACGAGGTTTCTACACGCAGAAATTTACATCAAAAGTTTTAGCTAGATATATTCCTTAACGATTGATTTCAAAAAGATACCAAATTGCTTAAAAGAAATATAAAACGAAGGAGAGAACTTGAATAACGAAAGAAGTAGTGTTATCTAAATAATGCTGTTGTAAATTGTTTAGGCACAACAACCTAAACTCTTACGACTATAAAGATAAGCCTGGCAGTGCAGCGAGGCGACTGATTAAACCACTACGCCAACTGTGCACCCATAACCTCCTTGTAAAAGGAAATACAGTTTAATTTTAAAACACAAAAGGTAGGACAAAAATAATAACAAAACATTGTGGAATGCAATAAATAATTGAGTATTGAGTGTTAAGTGCTAAGCTGCAATAGTACGTTCAGACTTCACTTAAAACGATACCTAATCAATGCTCAGCGGGAGATGGGCACGTTAAACGTAAATGTATCTTTTATTTAATGCATAATGTTATGAATTTATTTTGCGTTGTACATACATGCCATAACTATAATTATATTTATGTTTTATTTTTGTCTTCTTTATTGTTTTTCATTTTGTTTGTATAATTTAATTTTTTATATAAGTAACAGATCTTTGTCATCCGTGTAGTCACTGGGGGATTGGTTGAAAACCAGCGCTAAGCTTCAGTTTGGCATATGCTGAACCAATTCCCATTTAGGACAATTTTATGCTTTGGGGCATACTGTAAATTATTGTACTTTTATATTTTTTTATTTGTTTCAACTGAATTTATGTGTGTCTCAATGTTTCTGTTGGACCTAAATAAATATTTTCATTTTCATTTAATTTTTCATTTTCAATATACACATACAAACAACATTAAACAATACATTCGATTCAATAAACATCCAAATCATTAATACCACCCGTGTTTCATAGCTCATTGTTTAGATTCGCCCAGCGCCTTTATCTCCATTCTAGTAGTATTCAAAACTAATGCATTAATATTTGTCCGTACATTATTGATTTTGAAATTAATTTGTGTTAATTTTTTTATGATACCTTCTACATATTTATTAGAATTTTGGGGTGCATGAAAGGAGCCTCCCCGAGCGACGTACACCATCAACTCCTACGTCCGGCGCACCCTGGGCAGTCTGCAAGTTTCCACCAAGCAGACTGGCGAATCCTTTCACCACGATGGTAAGTCAACACCATGAGAATTTGACTGCAGCCATCGACACGAAAGAAGAAGAAGAAGATTAGAATTTCAACTCAGTAGTTTCATTTGTTATTAGTTACAAATTTAATTACTGCGTCAAAAGTAAATATTACTATTTACATTATATTAATATTAAGACCCATTGTTATTCTGCATTCCTATAAAATTTCCTGTTGATTCTAACATTGTAAAACAATAATTTGTTTCGGTAATTTTAATTAATTCTTATACCTACATTGATAGTTTAAGGTTGTATGTTGGTCATTACCTACGGGATATTCAATTTAAAATAATTAAGTTACTGTAATGTGGCTAAATATAAGCCCGAGTGACTAATTTCTTCCATAACCTAAGGGGAAAAAATTGTATGTGGAGCATTATTATTGCATTATTTGTGTATTGTAGTAAAATAATTACTTATTTCTACATTATACATGCAAAGTAATATGTAAAAGGTAAAACATTATATTTATTTTGTATAAAACTATTTAATTAGAATGTTTGGTCTGTCGGCAAATAATAACAAAATAAATAACAAAAAAATAAACAAATCATCGCTTCCATTGTTAATGGTTCTACTTTACCATTTTCAGTACGTGTATAATGTTAAAGTCGCTGACAATATTCCAAGTCAAAAGCAGGCGCTGAACAAGCTACTAAAACAACAGACATTGAATGTCTAGTCAATTACTAAGGAACAGTCGAAACATTTTAGAAGTTGAAACGGGGTTTGAATCCTTGACCTTAGGATTTCATCCTATCGCTCTTCCATCTGAGCTATCCAAGCAACATTCAAAATCTAAGAATCTTTTGAATGTATAATCCACGGCCTAAAGACAGGCCACTAAAAAAACCTATTTATTTTAAATTCACTGTTGAACAAACGTTAACCTTATGCACTCTATTTAATTTTTTTATCAAAAAGTCATATAGCAGTTATATTGTTCCATATACTCTTTTCACATCACACACGTACCTTTTTGCAATGAACTTAAGCTTTAGACCCATTGACGTTTTCCTTGGGATACTTTAAATAATTACTACATTATTTATTTAACATATTATTATGTTTCTACTAAATTAGAGAAAGACGTAAATATGTAGCAATTATTGACGCAATACATTTTGGAAAACTCTGCACGCTTTACTTTAAACTAGGAGGTGACCAGCCAACCAAACGTCAGACTGGCTGGTCAAAATAATATAGCAATTATTTATTATATGAAGCAAATATAAGCAATTATGTAGCAATTTTCGAATCTACTCTCATAGACCAACGCCACACAGACAACCAGCTATTCTGACGCACATCCTAAACTCTGTATTAAATTACACCTCCATCAATTAGCAACAGCAGCGTCGTTTTTCCTAATCCGCTTTAGGGTATGGCTATCTATTAATTTTATTTTCCTGCATCTGGTTTTATTCCAACTGTTATAAAGTTATTATAATTTAACACCACGCCTATATTACCAAGAAGAATGTGGCAGAGGTGTACAACACCCACACTAGATCTGTTATGTTTAGACCCCATGGGATAGAGGGTGAGCCTATCGCCATCCACCAGGCACAATTTTAACTACGTCTTGCTATTGTGAATTTCGTGACGTAAAGTTTACAAACAACACTTTGCCAAACTCGAGACCTCGCGGTAAAAGGCTAACCATCGAACCCGTGACCTAGACATAACAAGCATATAGTATTTCGTAGAATTAGAATCTACCCCCTTTTAAGGTCTTCAATAAAATAAATCGTCTATCTACAACTTGTTCTAAAAAGTAAGTTAAATATATCGTCAGAAACATAGAATTTAAGAATCTGACAACAGTCACAAAATAAATTAGACTAATTGCTCTCATTTCACCAAATTGAGAGCGTTCTGCAGACGAATGCATTTTGAATAGAACGGTTTCTTTAGTTTTAGTTAAATGGTTTCATTCGGGTGCACTTTTTGTTTGTTCGTCGAGCCTTGAAATTGTTGACAGTAAATAAAAGTGCTCGAATTTTTCACCAACTTCAAAAGGAGGACCATCGATGGTATAGAGGTTAGTGTATGCGCCTCTCACCGTGAGGTTTTGGGTTCGATACCATTTGGGTAAACTTTTCATCAGGAAATTTACATTAGAAGCGCGGCGTTAAAATTGTGCCCGGTGGATGGCTATAGGCTCACCCCCTATCCCATGGGATCTAAACATAACAAAAGAAGTTTGGGTGTTGTACACCTCTGCCACACCCTTTTGGGCAATATATGCGTGATATTATGTATGTTTCAGAGGAGGAGGTTTATAATTCTATAGAGACTAAGAGCCAGTTTCACAGGTTCCGGATAGATTTTAGCCGACCCATAAAATATTACCTGACCGAATTTAAAAGTGACACAAGTAACATTTGAAACAGGGACACAGCTTTCATCAACTAAAGATGCGAAAGTCGATATTTTAACTTTTCTTTCAAATACACCTCATTACAACTTTCCGTAAAAGACGTAAATAAATTAAAATAGACAACATAGCTGTCGCGTGTGGTTTACTCATCGTAAACACTTGAAGAAAAGAGCTTATTTGATACCTACATAAAAACCACAAGGTATATTTAATACAATAATGAGGTAAAATCAGTAAATAAATAATTTAATTTAAAGTCATATTGATCTACCTAAATGTAAAATACATTTTCTATCTGATTCATATACCTATTTTATTACTCGAGCAATGAGTGTATGTTTCTATATATACCTACCTGGTTCGGTTTCAAAAACAGCATTAACACATTTGATGAAACTTAAAGAATAAGTAGGTTTTGTGATTTTGAGTTTGAATGGAATTGTTAGAATATTTAGGACAAAAAATCGAAATTGCTTTAGAGACAGTTTTTCTGATCGGATATAGACGGGTATTTCAGAGGTGTACGGCACTCACATTTCACCGTTCATCTTACCGTGAACCTATTATCATCCATGGGGTACAAACCCAACTCCATGCTTCTATTGAGAATTTTGCCCAAACAGCACTTTTGGACCCCAGACCTCATAGTGAGAGGCTGCACACGCTAAGCACTATGCCAAGGAGTTCTTCGTTTTTGGTTAACATTAACCTATCGTGTATGGGCTGTTAAGAACTCCAGTCCAGTAAAAAATCAAAATATCTTCTATATACAGAGTTGGACCCTCGACAGTCTGATTATAATGGTATTAAGCTATACGATTAATACTATTATCTGAGAAAATTACCACTAAATATTTTTAATTTAATATTATAGGTGCGTTCATAATTCCTATCTGTCGCGGTGAGTATTTTGAAACTATAAAATAAAGGACATTATGTTTTCCTTAATCAGTTGTGCCCTGGTCTTCAGCCATAACTAAATACGTACCTAATATTATAGGTTGTTTTCATTAGTATTTTATATTAAAGTTCGCATTATTAAAAGTGTGATTAATCCTTCATATTGTCAAGAAAAACATCAGTATTAAATAGAAAAAAAATATCTGTCGTCCCTGGATACTATAGGTAAGATTTTAAAGGGTTTGCTTCACAATATTCGTAATAACATAAACAAACTGACTGAAATGAATATTGGCCTCCATTATATATTCATTTCGGGCAGCAGACGATCCAGAAAACCGTGCGAAGTGATCGCACCATCACGTGGCATATTTTGTTTTTGAATAACGAACAGCTGTTTTTTTTTTTACTTTTTTACATAAAAATAGTACATAGGTGGACTTAATGCCTTATGGCATTACTGTTATAATATTACTATTTGACATTGATTTTTAGTAATTAATTGTTATATTATGACTGTAGTTTTTATGCGTATGAGTAATTTTTATAGGGTAGTATTTAAACGCAAATCATAAAATATCCTTTTTCTATGCAATTAAATACCGAATTCCCATCAAAATTACTGATTGCACAACAAAATATTCAACTCAAAATATCACTAAACACACTACAATTTATTTTCACAGCGCACAGCAATTTTTCCTTAAGCAAAAGCTTTTTTATCAATGCACAGCTAATAATCTTAATGCACATTATACATGTTAACTCTTTTTCTTTTAAATATAGCTTCTATTTTTATAATATTTACAGCAGTTTTTCTAAATCAAACAACATTTTATTATTTACAGTCATCTTATTATTTATTAATTATCACATAATGAGATCAGCAAAAAAAATATAAAATTTGATACAAAATTGTAATTTATTGAATTATTAAAGCGGGTCTTGCTTTCGCCGGGCGTCCACGCTTCCTTTTTTGCCCAATAGGTACATTTTTAGCGATCAGTTACGATCTATGATAATAAGAAATTGGTAGGTAGTATAATATTATTTTATTTAGTGGGTGGATTCAAAAAGGGGTCGGAGTATCACACAGATAGATTCTAGCACTCGCCGACCGCTGCCGCGCTTTTGTTGTACTTACTGTTTAATATGCGACTGGGATAGTTATTTTGCTATGAAATATGGTAAATTTGATGTGCAGTCAGTATTTATGCTATGCATGTAGTATTTTTAGGAAAAAAGGAATGTCATATTGATGTGTAATTTCGAATTATCTGCAGTTTGAGTTTTGTTAAACATTTAGTTTATCTGTAGTGAAGTAAGTTATTTTATGTAAAAAAGAATATAAATGATGAGTATGTATTGATAGGCGATTATTTATTTGATATGCAATATAAAATATCCCATTTTTATATTCACATTAATTTAGGAGTAGTGTTCATTTAGTTCCCGACCGGACGACATCTGTTTCATCGATTTTGTCACGTAATGTATAAAGTAACACAAAATGAGACGTAATCAAATTCAAAGGCAGAGTGTACAGCATATATTTAGATTATATTTCGAATATAAAATAAATTATACATTTTGAACTTTTTTCTTGAATTTAGAACAATTAGAATGTATAATGTGACAAGTTTAGCTAGTCAAATAAACTTCTTTCTAATAGTATCGTTATTAACCAATTAGATAAAATACAGTTCAACTTGAAGGTCATCCTCGAAAAAAAGTGAAATGCCATTAGGAAACGAATAACTTTTCAGAAATTTACTTAAAAGCGATAGTACACACTTGAATATAGTAATTATAAAGAAAAATAAAACTCTATACTTTGTATGTTGCTAGATTATTTTTTTATTTCCAACCAAGCAGCATGGGAATCCATGACCGAATTGGCAAAGCACCTGTGGCGTATACCCAGAGGGTTCATGTTCGAATCCTGCTAGATTCTTAAATTTTTAAACCTTGATATTAACCTAACTATTGTTTAAAATACAAATAAGGCATTTCTAAGTTAAAGCTTTAAAATATTACACGAATAAAACTTTTTCTTTCAGCAACACCTGACTGTTTGTGCAACAGAGACATGCGGGGACTCAGCTTGGTTATAATGTTAGCTCTCCTTGTGGTTACTGCTACTACACAAGCACCACCGGCAGATGACTTAAATGAAGGAGGTGGTATAATTGAACGTAATATACATTGTAATGAAGGCCAGCAAATGGTTGGAACTCACTGCTATACGCCGTCACCACCGATTGTAGTGAAGGACCCAGACTATCCATGAGCATCACCAGACAACACAAGAACACTTTGATCATCCACCTGCCCTTACCTCAATTATGCATTATATATTATTTATGTATCAGCCTTTCATACTTTTGTATCAGACGTCATCTCAACAGTCCTTTCCAGCCATGTCATAAATTTTCACACGATGTATAACAATTAAATCATAATTGATAAATATAACTTCTACATTCAACAATTTTAATTTTCTTTTATTTATTATTTTCCTATTTTATCCAGATGGGTGTGGAAGATGTTTATAATATTTATACTTCGTCTTTTTAACTATCGTGTTGCATACCTACATGCAAACAATTTTCTTACACAAAAAGAAGACTCTCTCTTCTTTCTAAACTATATTGCATTTCCAATGAGAGGTACCGACAATCTTTTCCAAGATCTGATTAATCAATTTTCCTCATTGATCTGTGGAATGTGGCCCATAGGCGCCTCGGTCCAACTCTCCGGCTTCCTACGGATCAGCGCTGGTATGTATACCTGAGCAGATCAAATAGTGTCGTTATTGTCTCTGCCTTTTCCATGGCATGAAGGCGTTATTTTATGTATGTATCAAGTAGCTATTATGAGAAAGTACCGGTCGCCTGCGCAAGTCGCGTAGTTGCTTTTTCAATACCGTACTACGTTAATCTAAAGAATTGATTTTAATTTTACTTCGATCGTCTGCGTAGCTGAAAATCTATGCACTACGCTGGCCTGTACCCACTTATGCTCTGGTTTACCTGATTGTAACATAATATTATATTATACCTATTCATAATAATAAATGCTTGTTTTCTTGAATTCTGCCAGCTTGGAAAAGTTTTACTTAGGTTATATTTATCTAAAATAAATAGCGATATCATAACTAAATTCATGTATTTCAATAATAGTCCGACCCTAAAATTTTCTTAAAATGTGAGAATCACAATCTGCAAGAAGTAGTTTGCCTCAGAAGTCATGAACCTGGTCATAGTTCAAAAGTTTGGATAAGGTAAGTTAAAACGAGGTTTTAACACGTAGAAATGTACATTTGAAGTTTTAGCTAGATAAATTCCTTAACGATTGATTAAAACAAGATACTAAATTGCTTAAAAGAAATTATATAAAGCGAAAGATAGAACTTGAATAACGAAAGAAGTAGTTTTATCTAAAAATGCAGTTGCAAATTGTTTAGGCACAACAACTTAAACTCTAACGACTATAAAGATAAGCCTGGCAGAGCAGCGAGGCGACTGATTAAACCACTACGCCAACTGTGCACCCATAACCTCCTTGTAAAAGGAAATACAGTTTAATTTTAAAAGACAAAAGGTAGGACAAAAATGTTTAGTGGGTATAGTGAAAAGAATCTATCAGTTTAAATTTATTCGGATTACAATCTATAAGGCGAGGTATAAAGAGAAATATTGTAACCGTCTCATCTTCACCGTGCTGCTTAAACTTTAACATTACATTATTGCTGCCGTGTGTAGAAAAAATTATGACATTTCTTAGTCTATATATATTCGAAATGTGTAAATTTGTACGCGAACATCCTGAATTATACACAAAGAGGGAAGAAATCCAAACGATATTAACATTAAGGCATAAAAACAGACTTAACCTGCCAACTTCACGACTTGCAATGCACTCTTCCAGTACTTTGGTCATGTTAATAAAACTTTACAAGAAATTACCAGACACTATTAAAAACAAAAAAAAACAATTATATATGTTTTGAAAGTATAGAAATGCAAGTTACTATCCATGCTAGTTTAAACAAATACATTTAAATCTATTAGTTTTTAAAATATATTAAGCGCTCTTCATCCTCTCTCCTACACTTTTGCTGTGCCCGACAGGGTCCATAATTGATTCTAATGTAATTATGTTTACCACCTAACAAAACATTGTGGAATGGAATAAATAATTGAGTATTGAGTATTGAGTGTTAAGTGCTAAGCTGCAATATACACATACAAACAAACATTAAACAATAAATTCGATCCAATAAACATTCAAATCATTAATACCACCCGTGTTTTATAGCTCATTGTTTAGATTCGCCCAGCGCCTTTATCTCCATTCTCATAGTATTCAAAACTAATTTATTTATTTATTTATTTATTTATTTATTTATTTATGGCACTCCAACGACAATTCACATGACATTTTAGGCAGATAATCTTATGCATTCATATGCTAGGTGAACTTGTCACTTAAAGGTGTGCACAGCAATTACAGTTTATTTTGCGATAATATTATAATTATAATATCTGTTTTAACTAAATAACATGCAATTGAATTTAATGAAAGTTAATCATAATAAAATGTGTTACATTTGAAAAGGTACATGATTTAAAAAAAATACATAAAACATTAATACTTGAACAAATTGCAACTTTCTAAAACAAATTAATATTTCAAAGACAAAGTGAAGTTAATATCATATTAATAAACGCTATCTAATATTAATATTAATACCAATAAAACACATGCATAAAAATTAACATAAATTAAAATTACACGTACATAAATTTATGATAACATTATTTACAAATTGAATTCATTACAATATAAAATATTAACAATTTAAATAAGTCTATTCGATAATTAAGATAAAAAAAATGGGATTAAATTATAATTTGTATAACATAGAACATAATTGTATTAAAATTGTATAAATTGATAAGTGAAAATGATCTTTTTTCTTAATTTAGTAAAATTAGAATAATATTTAAATTTAACACTACATAACACAGTTAAGTTTGATAATTTAATGTATTAGTAAAATAAAGTAAAATAAAGTAAACTTGTAGCTTTGTGTACTAATCATTATATCAGTTTGTAGAAACAGATACCGTCGGAATTCTGATAATGAGTTAGAGAAGATGTCGATGCTATTTGTACGAGTGTGGATGTCGTTATATGCACTCACCATTCGGTGCAATGGCGCCGATCGGCCAACATTAGAACGCGACAGAGGTGGAGCGAATAATCTTGGGTTGTGCTCAGCTCTTAGCACTGATCGACGAGGGACTGATATGCGTATCTCCTGTGTAACATTCGGGGTGTCTGTTAATAGTTTTGTAGAGATACAAAAGATCGAGTGTATTTCTGCGGTTTTCTAACGTTCCTAATTTTAAGGCGTTGAGCCTCTCGGAGTAACTTGCATCCCTTGTACAGCAATTAGTTTTATAGCTAACGTAACGCGTGAAACTTTTTTGAACACGTTCAATGCGATTCACGTGTACCTGGTAGTAAGGGTTCCACACTGGCGTCGCATAATCCAACACGCTTCGTACTAGGGTGTTGTAAAGTACCTTTAAGGCTTGCATACTATTAAAATCCTGACATAGTCTCTTTACAAAGCTTAGCATCTTTGCTGCTTTCGCAACAGTAGTGTCTATGTGTGGAATAAACGATAGTTTGCTGTCAAAGTAAACCCCCAAGTCCCGAATGGTATCTACTTTTTGCAAGGTGGTGTCGTTTTAGAATAGGTCGAGGGGAGGGGATTGCGTTTCTTGGTAAAAGTAATGTGAAAACATTTCTGCGCGTTAATGTTCATTTTATCTAATCCTTGTCTTCTTTCTAATATTTTCTAATATTTGTCCGTACATTATTGATTTTGAAATTAATTTGTGTTAAATTTTTTATGATACCTTCTACCATAGAAATCTTAATAACTAGTCAATAGAAATGCTATCGACTATATTTTAACACTGGGACGCATGTCGCCGTTTTTCAAATACCACTTTTTGTATTCCTGCAAACAAAATTATTCTTTTTGGCGATGACATTAAGACGACAATTCCTCAACTCGCACTTGTGTTCGACTAGACTCATGCGCTTGTATTCCTGCAAACAAAATTATTCTTTTTGCGATGACATTAAGACGACAATTCCTCAACTCGCACTTGTGTTTGACTAGACAGATGCGCGGCGACAAGGTCACGCGTCTTTGACATTTCTATTGCCTTATTATTAAGATTTCTATGCCTTCTACATATTTCAGGTCAATGTATACGCTTTTACAATAAACTTCCTTTAGACGCAATATAATTATCGATAGGTAAATTTAAAAAATATGTTAAAATTAGATTATGTCAAAAGCTTACTACAGTATTTCAGACTACATAAATGATAATAGTATTTGGAAATGAATTGCTCTTTACATGTGACTTTTATTTGTACTCTCTCGCTCTTCTCATAATGCAATACCCATCGGAGCTGGTACTTGGATTGATTTTAATTCGATTCTTAACAGTTTGATTAAAATTAATCTAAGCCTCAGTTATTCAAATCATTGTAATTAGTATAACTTTGTATTATTTATGATTTATTGTTTTATAATTTTTTGTAATGTTTTGACTTCGAATTTATTTATTAGAATTTCAACTCAGTAGTTTCATTTGTTATTAGTTACAAACTTAATTACTGCGTTAAAAGTAAATATTACTATTTACATTATATTAATCGGCGGCATAGGTTGTTCGCGCAGCCGGTATCTAATACTGTTGCAAGAGCAAAGTCCCCAGTGTGTCGCACCCTAGAAACGCTCAACGTCCTTCTGAGTACAAATCCAAAATGTGATGTGTTTGTGGACGAATGGAAGGTAATTTTACAAGTATGTCTGGTGTTTTGTGAGAGAATGTCTGAGAGGCAAAGTACGTTGCTATATTAATTTTGGTTTTAATTTTGAATTGTAATAATTGTTTTTGTTTAATTAGTTTCTATTTGTTTCTTTAATAAAATATTTATATTTATTGATAGCATGTCCTATATAATTAAGTTAATTATTGTAATTGGCTCCAAGCCGTTGTAATTAACTATAAAATAAATAAATAAATAATATTAAGACCCATTGTTATTCTGTATTCCTATAAAATTTCCTGTTGATTCTAACATTTTAAAACAATAATTTGTTTCGGTAATTTTAATTAATTCTTATAACTACATTGATAGTTTAAGGTTGTATGTTGGTCATTACCTACGGGATATTCAATTTAAAATAATTAAGTTACTGTAATGTGGCTAAATATAAGCCCGAGTTACTAATTTCTTCCATAACCTAAGGGGAAAAAAATTGTATGTGGAGCATTATTATTGCATTATTTGTGTATTGTAGTAAAATAATTACTTATTTCTACCTTATACATGCAAAGTAATATGTATAAGGTAAAACATTATATTTATTTTGTATAAAACTATTTAATTAGAATATTTGGTCTGTCGGCAAATTTTAATAATAACAAAATAAATAACAAAAAAAAAATAAACAAATCATCGCTTCCATTGTTAATGGTTCTACTTTACCATTTTCAGTACGTGTATAATGTTAAAGTCGCTGACAATATTCCAAGTCAAGAGCAGGCGCTGAACAAGCTACTAAAACAACAGACATTGAATGTCTAGTCGATTACTAAGGAACAGTCGAAACATTTTAGAAGTTGAAACGGGGTTTGAATCCTTGACCTTAGGATTTCATCCTATCGCTCTTCCATCTGAGCTATCCAAGCAACATTCAAAATCTAAGAATTTTTTGAATGTATGATCCACGGCCTAAAGACAGGCCACTAAAAAAACCTATTTATTTTAAAGGCAACTAATTCACTGTTGAACAAACGTTAACCTTATGCACTCTATTTAATTTTTTTATCAAAAAAACATATAGCAGTTATACTTACTGTTCCATATACTCTTTTCACATCACACACGAACCTTTTTGCTATGAACTTAAGCTTTAGACCCACCCATTGACGTTTTCCTTGGAATAATTTAAATAATTACTACATTCTTTATTTAACATATTATTATGTTTCTACTAAATTAGAGAAATGAAGTAAATATGTAGCAATTATTGACGCAATACATTTTGAAAAACTCTGCACGCTTTACTTTAAACTAGGAGGTGACCAGCCAACCAAACGTCAGACTGGCTGGTCAAAATAATATAGCAATTATTTATTATATGAAGCAAATATAAGCAATTATGTAGCAATTTTCGAATCTACTCTCAAAGACCAACGCCACAGACAACCAGCTATTCTGACGCACATCCTAAACTTTGTATTAAATTACACCTCAATCAATTAGCAACAGCAGCGTCGTTTTTCCTAATCCGCTTTAGGGTATGGCTATCTATTAATTTTATTTTCCTGCATCTGGTTTTATTCCAACTGTTATAAAGTTATTATAATTTAACACCACGCCTATATTACCAAGAAGAATGTGGCAGAGGTGTACAACACCCACACTAGATCTGTTATGTTTAGACCCCATGGGATAGAGGGTGAGCCTATCGCCATCCACCAGGCACAATTTTAACTCCGTCTTGCTATTGTGAATTTCGTGACGTAAAGTTTACAAACAACACTTTGCCAAACTCGAGACCTACCGGTAAAAGGCTAACCATCGAACCCGTGACCTAGACATAACAAGCATATAGTATTTCGTAGAATTAGAATCTACCCCCTTTTAAGGTCTTCAATAAAATAAATCGTCTATCTACAACTTGTTCTAAAAAGTAAGTTAAATATATCGTCAGAAACATAGAATTTAAGAATCTGACAACAGTCACAAAATAAATTAGACTAATTGCTCTCATTTCACCAAATTGAGAGCGTTCTGCAGACGATTGCATTTTGAATAGAACGGTTTCTTTAGTTTTAGTTAAATGGTTTCATTCGGGTGCACTTTTTGTTTGTTCGTCGAGCCTTGAAATTGTTGACAGTAAATAAAAGTGCTCGAATTTTTCACCAACTTCAAAAGGAGGACCATCGATGGTCTAGAGGTTAGTGTATGCGCCTCTCACCGTGAGGTTTTGGGTTCGATACCATTTGGGTAAACTTTTCATCAGGAAATTTACATTAGAAGCGCGGCGTTAAAATTGTGCCCGGTGGATGGCTATAGGCTCACCCCCTATCCCATGGGATCTAAACATAACAAAAGAAGTTTGGGTGTTGAACACCTCTGCCACACCCTTTTGGGCAATATATGCGTGATATTATGTATGTTTCAGAGGAGGAGGTTTATAATTCTATAGAGACTAAGAGCCAGTTTCACAGGTTCCGGATAGATTTTAGCCGACCCATAAAATATTACCTGACCGAATTTAAAAGTGACACAAGTAACATTTGAAACAGGGACACAGCTTTCATCAACTAAAGATGCGAAAGTCGATATTTTAACTTTTCTTTCAAATACACCTCATTACAACTTTCCGTAAAAGACGTAAATAAATTAAAATAGACAACATAGCTGTCGCGTGTGGTTTACTCATCGTAAACACTTGAAGAAAAGAGCTTATTTGATACCTACATAAAAACCACAAGGTATATTTAATACAATAATGAGGTAAAATCAGTAAATAAATAATTTAATTTAAAGTCATATTGATCTACCTAAATGTAAAATACATTTTCTATCTGATTCATATACCTATTTTATTACTCGAGTGATAATGAGTGTATGTTTCTATATATACCTATATATAAGCTGGTTCGGTTTCAAAAACAGCATTAACACATTTGATGAAACTTAAAGAATAAGTAGGTTTTGTGATTTTGAGTTTGAATGGAATTGTTAGAATATTTAGGACAAAAAATCGAAATTGCTTTAGAGACAGTTTTTCTGATCGGATATAGACGGGTATTTCAGAGGTGTACGGCACTCACATTTCACCGTTCATCTTACCGTGAACCTATTATCATCCATGGGGTACAAACCCAACTCCATGCTTCTATTGAGAATTTCGCCCAAACAGCACTTTTGGACCCCAGACCTCATAGTGAGAGGCTGCACACGCTAAGCACTATGCCAAGGAGTTCTTCGTTTTTGGTTAACATTAACCTATCGTGTATGGGCTGTTAAGAACTCCAGTCCAGTAAAAAATCAAAATATCTTCTATATACAGAGTTGGACCCTCGACAGTCTGATTATAATGGTATTAAGCTATATGATTAATACTATTATCTGAGAAAATTACCACTAAATATTTTTAATTTAATATTATAGGTGCGTTCATAATTCATATCTGTCGCGGTGAGTATTTTGAAACGGGTAGTATTTAAACGCAAATCATAAAATATACTTTTTCTATGCAATTAAATACCGAATTCCCATCAAAATTACTGATTGCACAACAAAATATTCAACTCAAAATATCACTAAACACACTACAATTTATTTTCACAGCGCACAGCAATTTTTCCTAAAGCAAAAGCTTTTTTATCAATGCACAACTAATAATCTTAATGCACATTATACATGTTAACTCTTTTTCTTTTAAATATAGCTTCTATTTTTATAATATTTACAGCAGTTTTTCTAAATCAAACAACATTTTATTAGTCACAGTCATCTTATTATTTATTAATTATCACATAATGAGATCAGCAAAAAAAATATAAAATTAGATACAAAATTGTAATTTATTGAATTATTAAAGCGGGTCTCGTCCACGCTTCCTTTTTTGCCCATTGATCTACAAAAAGTTTTTGTAGATCAATGTTTTTGCCCAATAGGCACATTTTTAGCTTCTGCAGGTGGCGCCACGTACTGTCGTCTGTTACGATCTATGATAATAAGAAATTGGTAGGTAGTATAATATTATTTTATTTAGTGGGTGGATTCAAAAAGGGGTCGGAGTATCACACAGATTGATTCTAGCAGCTATTCTATGTTATGGTCGCAGTTCTAACCTAACCTAACCTACTACTTTACCCATAATTGACCTATGCCATAACTATAGCTTTTATTTTTATATTATTTACTCCAGTGACGAAAAAACGCGCGAAGTTTTTCAGTTAAGTTGTTCTGCTTTTAGAAATAATGCAATGTAAAAGGATTTTTTTGTTATAATAATCATTAAATTTGCCGAGCATGGCTTCTTGAAAATTAAGATAAATAATAATATGATGAACAGATTTTGTTGTACTTACTGGTTAATATGCGACTGGGATAGTTATTTTGCTATGAAATATGGTAAATTTGATGTGCAGTCAGTATTTATGCTATGCATGTAGTATTTTTGTACAAAAATAAATTTAACTGTATTGCATTATGAGGAAAAAAGGAATGTCATATTGATGTGTAATTTCGAATTATCTGCAGTTTGAGTTTTGTTAAACATTTAGTTTATCTGTAGTGAAGTAAGTTATTTGATGTAAAAAAGAATATAAATGATGAGTATGTATTGATAGGCGATTATTTATTTGATATGCAATATAAAATATCCCTTTTGAAACTATAAAATAAAGGACATTATGTTTTCCTTAATCAGTTGTGCCCTGGTCTTCAGCCATAACTAAATACGTACCTATTATTATAGGTTGTTTTCATTAGTATTTTATATTAAAGTTCGCATTATTAAAAGTGTGATTAATCCTTCATATTGTCAAGAAAAACATCAGTATTAAATAGAAAAAAAATATCTGTCGTCCCTGGATACTATAGGTAAGATTTTAAAGGGTTTGCTTCACAATATTCGTAATAACATAAACAAACTGACTGAAATGAATATTGGCCTCCATTATATTCATTTCGGGCAGCAGACGATCCAGAAAACCGCTCGAAGTGATCGCACCATCACGTGGCATATTTTGTTTTTGAATAACGAACAGCTGTTTTTTTTTTTTTACTTTTTTACATAAAAATAGTACATAGGTGGACTTAATGCCTTATGGCATACTATTATAACATTACTATTTGTCATTGATTTTTAGTAATTAATTGATATATATTACTGTAGTTTTTATGCGTACCTATGAGTAATTTTTTTATTCACATTATTTTGGAGTAGTTTTCATTTAGTTCTTAATTCTTAATTCTTTATTTTACACAATAAAATTACAATAGAACTTATAATATAATAAATCTACCATGTACAAAGGCGAGCTTAATTCAAAATGAATTTTCTCCCAGCAAACCTTTAAAATAGAGAGAAAGAACATCCTTAACGGGTAAGACAAAAGTGTACAAACATTAATACTAAACTACTTAACCTAAATACTTTTAAGTATACTTACTGTATGTATACAGTCATCAAAAAATAATATACTTATATACTCTATTCACAAAAAAAAAATACAAACTTCTAATTAAACTAAATAGATATACTCATACATAAATATTATAAACATATACCTACATACATAGTTCCGGTCGACATAAATGTTTCATCGATTATGTCACGTAATGTATAAAGTAACACAAAATGAGACGTACCTAATCAAATTCAAAGGCAGAGTGTACAGCATATATTTAGATTATATTTTGAATATAAAATAAATTATACATTTTGAACTATTTTCTTGAATTAAGAACAATTAGAATGTATAATATGACAAGTTTAGCTAGTCAAATAAACTTTTTTCTAATAGTATCGTTATTAACCAATTAGATATAATACAGTTCAACTTGAAAGTCATCCTAGAATAAAAGTGAAATTCCATTACGAAACGAATAACTTTTCAGAAATTTACTTAAAAGCGATAGTACACACTTGAATATAGTAAATATAAAGAAAAATAAAACTCTATACCATGTATGTTGCTAGATTGTTTTTTTATTTCGCACCAAGCAGCATGGGAATCCATGACCGATTTGGAAAAGCACCTGTGGCGTATACCCAGAAGGTTCATGTTCGAATCCTGCTAGATTCTGAATTTTTAAACCTTGATATTAACCTAACTATAGTTTAATATACAAATAAGGCATTTCTAAGTTATAGCTTTAAAATATTACACGAATAAAACTTTTTCTTTCAGCAGCACCTGACTGTTTGTGCAACAGAGACATGTGGGGACTGAACTTGGTTATAATGTTGGCTCTCCTTGTGGTTACTGCTACTACACAAGCACCACCGGCAGATGACATAAATGAAGGAGTTGTTATAATGGAACATAATGTGATTTGTAATGAAGGCCAGCAAAAGGTTGGAAATCAATGTTATTCACCGTCAGTACTGCCTGTAGTGAAGGACCCAGACTATGGTTTATGAGCATCACCAGGCATTGTTACAAGAAAACTTTAATCATCCACCTGCCCTTACCTCAATTATGCATTATATATTATTTAAGTATCAGCCTTCCATACTTTTGTATCAGACGTCATCTTAGCACACCTTTGCAGTACCTTTCCAGCCATGTCATAAATTTTCACACTATGTAACAATCAAATCATAATTGATAAATATAACTTCTACATTCAACAATTTTAATTTTCTTTTATTTATTATTTTCCTATTTTATCCAGATGGGTGTGGAAGATGTAGGTATATAATATTTATACTTCGTCTTTTTAACTATCGTGTTGCATACCTACATGCAAACAATTTTCCTAAACACAAAAGAAGACTCTCTCTTCTTTCTAAACTATATTGCATTTCCAATCAGAGGAACCGACAATCTTTTTCAAGATCTGATAAATCAATTTTCCTTATTGATCTGTGGAATGTGGCCCATAGGCGCCGCGGTCCAACTCTCCGGCTTCCTCCGGATCAGCGCTGGTATGTATACCTGAGCAGATCAAATAGCGTCGTTATTGTCTCTGCCTTTTCCATGGCATGAAGGCGTCATTTTATGTATGTATGTATCAAGTAGCTATTATGAGAAAGTGCCGGTCGCCTGCGCAAGTCGCGTAGTTGCTTTTTACAACACCGTACGACGTCACTCTAAAGAATTGATTTTAATTTTACTTCGATCGTCTGCGTAGCTGAAAATCTATGCACTACACTGGCCTGTGCCCACTTATGCTCTGGTTTACCTGATTGTAACATAATATTATATTATACCTATTCATAATAATAATGCTTGTTTTCTTGAATTCTTCCAGCTTGGAAAAGTTTTACTTAGGTTATATTTACCTGAAACAAATAGCGATAACAACACACTCAGACATACAACATTACAACTTCACGTATTTCACCAATAG
The DNA here is from genome assembly GCA_905147285.1 of Hypena proboscidalis. Taxonomy (NCBI): domain Eukaryota; kingdom Metazoa; phylum Arthropoda; class Insecta; order Lepidoptera; family Erebidae; genus Hypena; species Hypena proboscidalis. Next base: position 4,923,169 of record LR990131.1, on the reverse strand, counting down.
TGTCCGACGCTGTCATTTTAAAAAAATGTGAGAATCACAATCGGCAAGAAGTAGTTTGCCTCAGAAGTCATGATCCTGGTCATAACTCAAAGATTTGGATTATTGGATTAAGTAAGTTTAAATGAGGTTTCTACACGTAGAAATGTACATTTGAAGTTTCAGCTAGATAAATTCCTTAATGATTGATTTCAAAAAGATACCAAATTGCTTAAAAGAAATATAAAACGAAGGACAGAACTTGAATAACAAAAGAAGTAGTGTTATCTAAATAATGCTGTTGTAAATTGTTTAGGCACAACAACCTAAACTCTTACGACTATAAAGATAAGCCTGGCAGTGCAGCGAGGTGACTGATTAAACCACTACGCCAACTGTGCACCCATAACCTCCTTGTTAAAGGAAATACAGTTTAATTTTAAAAGACAAAAGGTAGGACAAAAATTTTTAGTGGGCATAGTGAAAGGAATCTACCAGTATAAATTTATTCGTTAAATAATCCTGTAAAATTGTTTGCTAAATCTTAGAATTACAAACTATAAGGCGAGGTATAAAGAGAAATATTGTAACCGTCTCATCTTCACCGTGCTGCTTAAACTTTAACATTACATTATTGCTGCCGTGTGTTAGGTGCTCAGCTGCAATATACACATACAAACAACATTAAACAATAAATTCGATTCAATAAACATCTAAATCATTAATACCACCTGTGTTTCATAGCTCGTTGTTTAGATTCGCCCAGCGCCTTTATCTCAATTCTCATAGTATTCAAAACTAATCCATATTTAATTTTGTCCGTACATTATTGATATTGAAATTAATTTATGATCAATATTTTATGATACCTTTAACATGTTTATTAGAATTTAAATTCAAAAGTTTCATTTGTAATTAGTTACAAATTAAATTAAAGCGTTAAAGGTAAATATTACTATTAACATTAATATAAAGACCCATTGTTAGTCTGAATCACTATGAAATTTCCTGTTTATTCTAACATTGGAAAACAAATGATTTGTTTCGGTCATTTTAATTAATTCTTATACCTACATTGATAGTTAAAGGTTTATAACAGTTTTTTTACTTCAACGACATTACTAGGATTTTTAAGTTTTTGTTAAAGTAGAAAAATTGCTAGAAACGAAGTATAAATATTTTTTTAATTTTTATGGCACGATCTTGTTAATTATGTATGTAAGAAAGGCTCCACGAAGCGAAATTTTTTTACGATCATTATTTAATCATTTTTTTTCACTTACAATTATGACAGTAGTTAGAGAAAATTTCGTTAGTTAATAATTGTTTAACTTGTTAAAAAAATAACTTTAAGTAGAATTTCCAACGGGAATAAATTATTTATAGTATTCAAAACATACCATAATTTTTTCAAATTAAAAGAAATATATTCAATACCTTAAATAAATTAATTCATGTGCCGTACTCGCTTTTGACGCCAAGCGTGCAACCTAAAAATGTCGCGCGCAGACCTATTTTCAGCGTTAAATTAAAATTATAAACAATAGAGATAGAGTTCCGGGAGTTATGACTTTTTGTTGGAAATTTCCTAAATATTAATCGTTAATGAAATATTGGCAAAAACAAAATGCCATTTTTTTTTCATCTTTAATTGTTTATAGCTTTTGCAATTTTTTATGTGCTAATACACTCTTTTGGCACATTTTTCTAGGCGTCATTCCGAATCCAATGAGGTATCGCACATAATTTTAAGACCAGTATCTTTATTTTGTACCATTTTCAACTTATCGAGTAGACTACTGAACAAGCAACTAAAACAACAGACATTGAATGTCTAGTCGATTTTTTGTTTTTTTGTTTTTGTTTGTTTTTGTTTTTTTTTTAAAAAAACGACGCCCGCACTAGGAATAACTCCTGTGTCGCGGTGTGAAATGTATGTTCACAAACATACATTTCACACACACAAAGCACACCCAGAGTCAGAACAAATCTTTGCGAATCACACAAAGACTTGTCCCATGTGGGGATCGAACCCACAACACCAGCGTAATTGAAAGCGGCGAGGCGACCGCTTTAACAGCTACGCCAACCATGCACCGATTACTAAGGAACAGTCCAAAAAATTTTAGTAGTTGAAACGGGGTTTGAATCTTTGACCTTAGGATTTCATCTTATCGCTCTTCCGTCTGAGCTATCCAAGCAACATTCAAAATCTACGAATCTTTTGAATGTGGATCCACGGCCTAAAGACAGGCCAAAAAAAACCTATTTATTTTAAAGGCAACTAATTCACTGTTAACCTTATGCACTCTATTTATTTTTTTTTATCAAAAAGTCATATAGCAGTTATACTGTTTCATATATTCTTTTCACATCACACACGTACCATTTTGGTATGAACTTAACCTTGAAACCCATTGACGTTTGCAACAAAAAGTTTCTAAACGCCTTCTAATATATAATGTTTCAACGGAATTAAAAAAAAGGTTCTTAATTCGATTGTATTGATTTTAGCTTTTTTTTTATTTTTATGTTTGTTCCCCGTTTACTCGAAGACGCCTGGATCGATTTAGGAAGATCTTTTTTTGTCTGATAGAGTATTTTTGTCATGTGGTTTCATCAAGTCACGATCTAAAGGATCCTAAAGAAATCGATAGTATTCATCGAATTTTAAAGGTTTTTTTATTCGGATATTTACATTTCGCAGTGAGTATTTCATGTTGCTGAGCTAATGCTGGAAGGTACAACTCCTCAACAGTTGGGAGCCCGAGAATATTTCTTTAATATATATAAGCACCTTATAGCTGCTTACAGTATTTTTCATATTTAACCCAAATTTTGTTTTTTACTTCTAATTTAAACGTGAATTGTTAATCGCAACGAAAGCGTCTTTAGTTCTCGAGTGCGCAGAAGAAATGTAGGTGTAGAACTAATTAGTTTTACTAGAATAGAGGACTTTGTAATAAGATCTCACTTTTAATAAATAACTGTATACCTTTGCAGATTCCTCATAATAAATATAAAATTGTGATAAAATTCATAATATAACTTTCATAATACATATAAATATATCTTCAATCCGGTTATATACTAAGAAAAAAAGAAACCTGCATGATACCGTTAAAATTATTCACTAAATTTAGTTTAAACATTATCACTTTTTTATTTAAAATATTAAGCCTGAAATACCGTCAGGAAATTCACAATAGCAGCATGGAGCTGAAATTGTGCCCAGTTAATGGCGATTGGTTCACCCCCTATCCAATGGGACCTAAACATAAAAAGTGAAATGTGGGTGTTGTACACCTCTGCTACACCTTCCTGGGTCATACAGGAGTGATGTTATATTATGGTATAAGTGAAATGAGAATAACCAAATTCTCGAGAGTCCAGAGCAGCATCTGGCATTTAAATAATATTCATACATATACCTAAGCACAAGGATAATTATTATATACGTATAACTAACCGAAAAACATTTGTTAAAATAAACCGTTCATTGGGGAAAAACTACATAGCACAAAATTCTGAGAACTCACCATAATGTAACGGTATTCAATATATTGAAACTTTTTCCCGCTAATATGTCGCTCGCTCGCTATACAGAGGGGGAACCTATCACCATCCATGGGGTACAAACCAGACTCCATGCTTCTATTGAGAGTTTCGCCCAAATAGCACTTTTGCCCGAAGTAAGATTCGACCCCAGACCTCGTAGTGGGAGGCCGCACACGCTAAGCACTATGCCAAGGAGTTCTTCGTTTCTGGATAACGTAAACCTATCGTGTATGGGCTCTTTAGATTAGTCTCAATGAGCACTTTTAATACAACAGATATTTATGTTATAAAAACCGAGCAAGCTTCTGTCTCCAGGTACTCTATATATTTTTTGAGCTGAAGATTTTGATCGGTTGAACGTGGCTATCAGGATCATATCATATCTCAGGAACAACCTTTTTATTTTAAGAATGCTATTGAGGCGGCTAGAGTCCTTCGTGGCTAAGTTGAACCCGCGTGGAACAATCGATCTTGTAGGTTAAGCAATGCTTACCACGGTCATTCGTGGATGGATGACCATCTTTAACACAGCGAGTTTTCCTCCGTGCCTCGGAGAGCACAATAAGCCGTCGGATCCATATGCCACTTGAACATCTATGGTACTCTTTAGTAGTCAGAGGCCCGAAAGTCTGGTCACTAGTCCAACAAAGAGTATCTGTATTGCTTCGTACTGGGTTGTGGAGATCTAAAGACTGCTGCTCCACGTAAAATACTAATATCGTTCACCTAGGATAAGGCTCGGTAGATCAATATTATGGGATGGCTAAGGCCTAAGGTACTTAATGAAAAAAAGTATGCTTTATATTTTTTGTGTAATACCATCCTTCTCAATTATAATATAATATTTACATCGTGAATATAAAGGCATTATACTACAAAAAAGGTTTTCCATAGCTGCCGTCTTGTCATTGTCATCCGGAAATCTTTCAATTTCAATTTCATTTATTTATTCACACATTAGCTTACAGATAATAACCAAGTCGCTTACATGCAAGTCATACGGTAAAAGTAAGAAAAAAAATAAAGCCATATAAAAACAAATTACATACATTGAAGTGACAATTAACACATCATAAAAAAGTAACCTAACATAAATACGTCATCAAATTATTACATTAAAATTAGTCAAATATTATATAACACTAGCAAACCCGGCGAACTCCGTTTCGCCACCAGATAGCTTCGTTTTATGTAACATTTCGTTTGGTGATTAAAAGATGAAGAATTTTGTTTTTGTTTTATATTTTAAAAGGAAAAAATTTTTTCATTTCACAACAGTAATGAATTCATTTCGATTACAAAAATGAAGTGTTATTTAGTTGAACTTCTCTAAGTAAATGAAAGTGAATCCAAACTAAATACTGAATCGAAGCGTTATTTATTACGTGTCAGCAAATTATCCGTTTCATTGAAGTGCTCTTTGGTAAACCATTTTTTTTGTTTTTTGGTCTGACTTTAACACAAACAAAGCAGATGGTGATGTTCTGAACATCACCATCTGAATGAATAAGATGTATACGCAAGTGTATATAGTCCTCAGATCGTAGCTTTGCCTGATTGAATCGGATAAACGCTAAACGTTCGGTCTCGACTTTGACATACGTGTCGACAGCGAATTGCTGGAATAGCCGACGGCACTTCAGAATGACATTCTCCTCATGTGTACGAATCATCATACGATACGCATAGTAATTCATTGCGCTTAGATTTTTATTCGTTGATACGCCTGAAAATGCAAAATTAAATGAATTGTTAATGGAAACCAATAATAGCAATAATGGCAATAATTAGTGTTTTCGTAGGTAAATGTTTTTTGGGTGGTTATTTAATGAATTTACTCGAATAACTGATTTAAACTGTATATTATGATAAGAACAAAAGAAACACTGAACGGAATAGACTAAACTTAAGTAAAATAGAAACTAACAGAACTTAAAGGTGAAAGCGCGCGTGCCGGTTTGTACTCGCGAGAGAAAAAACGTTGCGCGTGAGCGTGGCTTGTCGCTAACTGCCCGCGCGCGTGGCGTCGTCGGTGGCGCGGTTATTGCGGCGTCTTCCCCCGCCGCCGCCCCGCTACCCCTCTAACGAATAATCTTTAAGACGTTCGGGAATTCGCGGGACGCGGCGACCGGAAGACTGATTAATATTTGCGATAGTGTGTGAATATTGTACCTGTAATTAGATCGACCATCATCAACGTGATGTCGTATCCGTCTTGCCCTTGCCAAATAAATGATAGGATATTGTAACGCATCATACAAACGATGTGTTTCGTTTACACGATGCATGATATTGCTTCTTCGCTGAACGACAATGTCTCGCAATTTAGTTGGATCGCCAACAATAATTGCAGCAACATCATTAGCGGTGGGTGCATTGAATCTTCGCACATGTTCACCTGTTGGAGTACAATACGCTCTTATGACAAATTTGTGCGTATCCGATGGCATTCGTTCCAATGCTGTTTTGAACATATTAACCAAAGCATTATTATCGTGAAAAAATGCTTGCAACTGTTCAATAATTCGTCTCTTTAACTGTTGTGTTCCCTGTATATTGCACCGCACATTCAGCTGATCCACCATCGACGAAATGAAATATATTTGCAGATATTGATGCGGTTCATCTGGTGTTGGCACCATTGAAACATGCAAATGATATATTTGTCCTTGTATCTGTAATTGCAAACAATCATATTTTGTTGAAGAATACGGTGTAACTTCTGATCGTGTGATGGTGTAGTGTGTGGTGTATATGTAGTTGTAATGTGTTGCAATTCATTGTGTTGGTGTGAGTGATTGGTTATGTGTGTTGTATCTTTTACCTTGCAAGTCGGCATGAAGCCGCCTTCTCGAATGATAATAGCTCCAAAGGAAGTCATGCGAAAGCAGTTATTGTATTCAAGGATGTGTTAAAGAAAATGGCTGGAATCGGGATCACTTCCATCGAACAATGGTTTCAGTGGCTGTGGTGGTGTAAGTAATGGATCCAGTTTGACTATTCCACTTGCGCAGCACAATCCTGCCGTTTCTCTTTTGAACTATAACGCATTGCAATATCGGCATATAGTCGTCATTGGTCCAATATCAAAATTTTCATCATCACAGTAGTTCGCAGTGGGATCATATTGGAATACCAAGCGATTGTATGATGCCAATGATCTTCGTGTGCTCACGCGTTGTCTCAATCGGGCATTTTCTCTTATTATATTTTGTCTTTATTCGCTTAAGTTCTGTGAATACACTTATTGCTGGCTTGCATGTCTTGTGCGGCGGCCGATGTTCGCACGTCGTCCTCTAGTCATTTTGGACAATGGACAGAGTGGTGAATTTAACCTCAAATGCACGATCCACATAATTTACACAGTTCAACTTACGACCTTAAAGACAAATGCCTACTGTTGAAATTGAATAAAAATTTGCACAATACACGTGATTGATTTGATGGTTTCCAATTGAAATGTTGGGAAACGAATAACTTATTTTTTTTACTTTTTTTTCACGATTTCACAGTGAACACAAAACCGGTTTGTCACATGAAATTAACTGAGCAGAGAACAATGAGTAGCTGTCAAACAACGTATCACGCACCGGCGCCATCTACTTAAAATATTGGTTTGTAGTACATGCTATGTATCAGAGATGGCGCTGTATGTGAAAAAGATTTTCCCGCTTTTCTGCTGAAATTTCCTGAATTTTCTTTGCTATAAACCTCACGTAGCCCAAGACCTTTCCAACGAATGCAAAACCGTGGAAATCGGTTCGTGCGTTCTGGAGTTATAGCGTCAGGAAGGAAAACCCGACTTATTTTTATATAGTAGATTAAATAAAAATAGATTAGAATACATTAGGATTACAAAAATAAATAAAAAATAAATAAAAATTATAGCAATAAATGTCAGACACAGTATAAATAAATCATTAGATACAATTAAAATTATTTAAATAAAGCGCGACAGCTCCAGCTACATTGCCAATTTGATCAAAGAAAATGTCAGTATTTGGTGTGTTTTGTAAAAAGTTATTAATTGATTTAATTGCTCTACCTGTAGGGCTACTACTGGCGCGGAGTGACCGCCATGATACCAGTATCATGGCGGTCACTCCGCGCCAGTAGTTAGCTACTTGTAGACGACGACACCATCTACTCGCCTACCCAGGTAGGCGAGTAGATGGTGTCGTCGTCTACCTGTAGCTCTAAGGTATTGATCAGGTACATATAAACTAATGCATTCCCGTACAGATGGGTTATCCACTTGATCATTAAGTAATAGATAATAATGCATTATATTTGTAAACTGCCGTCTGAATTCTAAAGTATTTAGATAGACCATCCCAGAAACGAACATTGAGGGATACATATATGGATAATATCCATACTGTCTTTTGTATAAATATCTAGCAAATTTACGTTGTATTCTTTTAATCATAAGCGAGTAGAGCTTTTCTTGTGGACTCCACACGATTGCATTGTACTCTAAGCGACTACGTACATAAGCATTGTATAGGACTATTATTACACTAACATTATTAAATTGTGACGAAGTTCTGATAATGAAGCCAAGTGCTTTATTAGCATCCTTACACAGTTGGATCATATGCTCGTTAAAGTTGAGTTTGCTATCGAGAGTCAGACCTAGGTCACGGATGTTGGAGACCCGATCCAACAGTGCACCAGCTATCTCATATTGGAGAGCGGGATCGAGTGAATGTAATTGTTTTACATTTTGCCGTATTAAATGATAATTTGTTTTTTTATACTCCAATCGACCACTGCGTCTATGTCACGCTGGAGTGCAGCACAGTCATTGGTATCGGTTATCGAAAGGTATAATTTTAAATCATCCGCGAACATCAAATATTCTGCCCTATGGAGAACACTTGGTAAATCATTTATCATAATAAGAAATTGTGTGGGCCCCAGTGTACTACCTTGACTTATGCCAAAACGAGTGTAATATTATACTCTTGCGAAGAGAAATTGTTCATCTTTGACCCCGTAACTTCTTTATCAAATTTAAAATAAACCGGCCATATGCGCGTCGGGCCAAGCGCAATATGGTTTTGTAGTCAGCCGTTACAACATTATCATTGACTCAAAACAGGTTTAATATCTATTTTGAATATAAACCACAAGTATATGCGTTTAAACTTTAACCTTATTATTCTTGAGCTAATTTAATAAACGTAGTCACTACAGTTTTCCTAGAAAATTTATTACATAACTTGATTTTTCAGATCTTTTGAGCTAACGGAGAGGACGCCTTCTCGAACAGTTTTGTGACTTTTAAATCCCGTTATTAAGTGTAGTTATACCCGAAGATTTAATTGTACCACTTTTTGACATAGTTAACATACATATTGACGACCGGATGGCGGAGTGGGTAGAGTACCTGCCTGCGACGCCGAGGTCGCGGGTTCGATTCCCGCTTAAGACAAATCTTTGTGTGCATGAACATGGAGGTTTGTCTTAGTCTGGGTGTTTCTATGTAAAATAAGTATGTATTTACTAAAGAAAAGTATATATATGTATTAATATCAGTTATTCTAGTACCTAAAATACAAGCTCTGCTTAGTTTGGGACTAGATGGCGTTGTGTGTAAGTTGTGAGATATTTATTTATTTATTTATATTTTTTTTTTAAATTTTTGCTTCAGTATTGTTGGTAGAACGCCATCCAGTGAAAATTCAAAATGTCTTTATATGTATACAGAGGACCCTCGACAGTCTTATTATAAGTAGTATATACATTAATACCATTATCTGAGAACATTCCCTCTAAATATTTTAAACTTAATATTATAATTTCATCATTCATATTTGTCGCTGAGCCTATTTTGAAACTATAAAAAGATAGACATAATGTTTTCCTTAATTTAGTTGTGCCCAAGTCTTCAGCCATAAATAAACACGTACCAATTATTATTGGTAGTTTCAGTAATTATAACATCAGTATTAAAATAGAAAATAACTTAGTGCATCTGGATTCAATAGGTAAGATTTTAAATAGTATTAGGATTTGCTTTAAAATCGCCCAGTAATTTTTACTCTAAGGATAACGTATTAACACAAACAAGCTATGGGACAGACGTGTTCAATTTAATATTTTTGTAACACAAATTAAATACCGAGCTACTATTTTTAGGATCTGTTATTCAAATAGTTAAAAGTGCTTCGTATTAATTATTTTATAGCATTTAGTTAGTCTTAGCAAACGTATATTTAAAAGAGTTGTTCGCAGGAAAATTACATGTCCATCAAGAAATACATTCCAACATTCCAATTCCTTGATAAGAATGTATTGGCTACCTAAAAGTATGTTTTTAGTAACAGTTAAGCTTGTTAAGATTAAAATTTTATTAAATGCAAAATGCAATCATGAACCCAACAAAAATTCACAGATTCAAAAGTAAAATTTGTAATGTTTTCCTGTTGATGGGCCCCGATACAATTGATAATCGAAAAAGTAAATATAGGATATAGTTAAAAATTCAAAATTCTTTAAATATGGTTAAAGTGGAATTACGCATCACGGCACGGAGTGTTTTCTTTTAAGTTCTAATAAAAAAATCAATCAATTAAGGTTTATTATGATAAATGGCACCATTTTAAACCAATGGGGCCACAATCATATTATTTTAGGCAGCAGACAATTCAGAAAACCGCTCGACGTAATCCAACCGTCACGGCATCTTTTGGTTTTCAATAACGAACGGCAGTTTTTGAAGATTAATATTTGATATTGATTCTTTGTACCTAGTTAACTGTTAATCGTTTACAGTAGTATTTATGCGCATGAGTTCATTTGCCAAATTTTAAAATATGCAGTATAATGCAGTAATTTTGATTTAGTTCCCGACTAGACGAAATACGTCACACATCCAATACGTCAAGTAATGTATATTATTAAGAAGCACACAATATGACGTATTCGAAGTTAAAGGCAGAATGTACAGGAAATATATGACTTATATTTTGAATATTTAAAATAGGAATTACATTCATTGACATTGGGCATTTCTTGAATTAAGAACTATAAGAATGTAGAATAAACGAGTTTATCTACACCCATGCTATAAATCATCTATAAACGTTCTTGAAACAGTTAGCTTATTGCCAACATTAAAACAGCCAGTGTCATAATAACCATTATAACACCCAAACGGGTGTACTAATGTTGTACTGAAATTCATTATGCAACTCCTTTTTTATTCAGCCACATTCTCATGGCATCTTTATGAATTTCAAAAAAAGAACATGTCATGCACGCGCGTTTCACTACCACAGCGCCGTAATTTAAATAAAAACTTATTCGAATTTTTGAATTGACGTCGTATCCCGCCATTTTTGTTCAATAATAGTATTGAAAAAAAAAAAATATTTTGTTGTTTACAAAAATGAAGCTTTGATAACACACCACCAGATATTTCTAATGCAGCAAAGGACATTTCTAACCAATTATTACCAGAAAAGTCGAGAAAATATTACGAAAAGATGTACCAAAATTTCATGAATTGGAAAATATCAAAGAGTAGTACATCATTTTCTGAAGATGTGCTATTAGTATATTTTCAAGAATTATCAGAAAAATACAAATCTCCATCCCTATGGACCTTCTATTCAATGCCTAAAAGTACGCTAAGTATTAATCACAACGTGGATATCTCAAAATATTCAAAATTAATTGCCTTGTTAAAACGTAAAGCAGAAGGCTATTCAGGGAAGAAATCGAAAACGCTTTTACCTCATGAAATAAATAATTATATTATTACCTATACATAGTTTGTTTGTATTAGATACTCCCTAATTAAACTTTCCATGAATTTAAGAGTTCTTACAACACTGTACAATACCCTATGGTTTCAGAACATGTTATAATTAGGTATTAAAACACTCATGTGATACTATTATCACACTCGGCTTCGCCTCGTGTGATAAACCCACACTCGTGTTTTAATACCCCTCATTATAGAACAGTTGCATAAATAACTATTAGCTAGTTAATTGAACTTATTTCTAAAAGCATCGTTATTAACCAATTAAATAAAATACATTTCAATTTGAAAGTCATACTCAAAAAAAGTGGAATACTATAACGTATTGAACAACTTTTCAAAAATCTATTCTAAAACGGCAGTAGACACATGAGTTTTGTAATTATAAAGAAGAATAAAACTGTATAATATTTTCTAAGGTTTACGCGAATGTTATACATGACTAACACTTCAATTTTACGGATTTTATCGCGATATTTCACTTAAATTTCACTTACTTTGATTTCCCGACGTTTCAAATGCTATTTCAGCATTCATGGTCGCGGGTAGACAGTCTACCCGCGACCATGAATGTTAAGTGAAATATTGCGATAAAATCCGTAAAATTGAAGTGTTAGTCAAGAATAAAACTCTATACTATAATATATGTCTGCTGCCAGATTCGGCATTTCTTAATTTCGAATCAAGCAGCACATGAATCGATGGTTGAATTGGCAAAGCACCTGGGGCGTTTACCCAGGGGGTGCAGGTTCGAACACTGCTAAATTCTTATTTTTCAACCATACTATTGTATAAAATACAAAAAGGCATAGCAAAGCTATAATTTGCATTAAATAATTGCAAGAATAAAACTTATTTTCTTTCAGCAGAACCTGACTGTTTGTGCAACAGAGACATGCGGGGACTCAACTTGGTTATAATGTTGGCTCTCCTTGTGGTTACTGCTTCTACACAAGAACCACAGGCAGGAGATATGAATCAAGGAGGCCCTTTTTCAGAAAATTCGAAATGTAATGAGGCCCAGCAAAAGGTTGGAACTCGCTGCTATACGCCGTCACCACCGATTGTAGTGAATGACCCAGACTATCTATGAGCATCACCAGACAACACAAGAACACTTTGATTATCCACCTGCCCTTACCTCAATTATACATTATATATTATTTATGTATCATCCTTCAATACTTTCCTATAAGACGTCAGTGAAGCACTTTCCTCTCCGGCCATGTCATATTTTTTTACACAATACACAATGTAACAATCAAACCATAATTGATAAATATAACTTGTACATTCAACAATCTTAATTTTGTTTTATAAATTATTTTCTTATGTCACCCAGATGGGTGTGGAAGAGTTACATAATATTTATATATATAATATATATTAAGATTTCTATGATAAATATATATATATATATATTATATATATATATATATTTATCATAGAAATCTTAATAACTAGTCAATAGAAATGCTATCGACTATCTTTTAACACTGGGACGCATGTCGCCGGTTTTCAAATACCACTTTTTGTATTCCTACAAACAAAATTATTATTTTTGGCGATGACATTAAGACGACAATTCCTCAACTCGCACTTATGTTCGATTAGACAAATGCGCTTGTATTCCTGCAAACAAAATTATTCTTTTTGCGATGACATTAAGACGACAATTCCTCTACTCGCACTTGTGTTTGACTTGACAGATGCGCGGCGACAAGGTCACGCGTCTTTGACATTTCTATTGCCTTATTATTAAGATTTCTATGATATTTATATTATAAACCCAATGAAAATGTAAATATTATGATTTTTCTAAACGCAAAAGAAAACTCAAAATTAATTTTGAGTCAAAAATTAAGTTCTTTTGAAAACATATTGCATTTCCACTCCGAGGACTATTTAAACCTATTCCAATATCTAATTCATCAATTTTCCTCTTTGATGGCGCTGGATCAAATAGCGACGTTATTGTCTCTGCCTACCCCATAGGATGAAGACGTCATTTTATGTATGTATGTATCAAGTAGCGATTATAGGAAAGTTCCGGTCGCATGCGCAGGTCGCGTGGTTGCTTTCTTGAACACCGTACGATGTCACTCGAAAGAATTGATTTTGCTTGGATCGCCTACGCAGCTCAGAAACTGTGCACTACGCTGGTCAACTCCCACTTATGCTCCGGTATACCTGTTTGTAACATAATAATGTTTTTATTATTATGTTACCTGTACCTACTTTATGATAATTATAACAGGTAAATGCTTGTTTTCCTGCAATTGTAATACCAGCTTCGCAAAGTTTTACTAAAATTATATTTACCTTAAATAAATAGCGATATCATTTTATTCTAACTAATTTTATGTATTTACAAATAGTCCAGCGCTGTAATATTTTATGAAATGTGAGAATCACAATCTGCAAGAAGTAGTTTACCACAGAAGTTCACCCTGATCATAGTTCAAAACTTTGGATTACGTAAAATAAAAAAACAACTATAAAGAACAACAAGTTCGAAACGAGGTTTGTACACGTAAAAATGTACATTAGAAGTTTTATCTCTAAAAATAGGTAAATTTCTTTACGATTGATTCAAGGCAAGATTTAAAAGTGCTTTAAAGTACTATAACGCGAATGGGAGAACTTGAATTACGAAAGAAATAATGTTATCTGAAAACTATTTAGCGCTTTTTATTACGGCTTTTGTGAATTGTTTTAACTACAGTAGAGACAAGTGTTATTAAACTTTTATTATTATAAATAAAGAAGCTCAGGGCTAATCAATAAAAACAATCTTCAGGTTTAACATTGCTAACCACAATTGGCCATTAGATAGCTAATTATAAATATTAAACGACTACTTACGTTTAGCCGTCGGTATTGGTTGCCATTTTAAAGAACTCTGGTAATCGATTATTGTCCAGGTATTCGATTCCATGGTCGAAGTGGTTAAGGGTCGACACACACCAAAAGCGCGTCGAAGCGCAGCGAATCGAAGCGCAGTTTCAGTGTTATATGAATTCCAACTCTATTCTCACAACCATAATACTCATTATCGCCTGAGAAACTTAAACGAGTCGCGCGGATGCCCGCGGCTCCGCGGGAATTCCGGCGAATTCCATAGTAGTAGTAGCGTAGAGTTTCTCATGCGATAATGAGTATTATAGTTGTGAGAATAGAGTTGGAATTCATACGACACTGAAACTGCGCTTCGATTCGCTGCGCTTCGACGCGCTTTTGGTGTGTGTCGACCCTAAGGCGCTGGGCACGTAGCATTCAGAGGTATACATGGGTAGGTGACTTCGAGCCAAATCGGAATCATACATTTTCGACTCTAATATTTTATAATAAATGCTTAGCAAATCTAAAATTTGCTTATATATTTTAAATATTTCTTGAAATCATTACGACATTTACCAGAAAATCTAACAAAGAATATCGTGTTGAATCACGAAAGTTTGATGGCAGTCTCTCCTCCACGAAACGGTCGCTCCACGTAAAATACTGATGGTATTTTACGCCAAGCAATTGTTCTGTATTCGTTAGATTAGAAGCTGATCCTACCGTCATAAGGAAAAGGCTTAGAGACACCCTATCAGGCGAGTTATAAAGAGAACTATTGTAACCGGCTCATCTTCACCGTGCTGCTTAAACTTTAATGATGGTGCCCTTTCTTTCCTAAGGAATAATCGTATCGTCGAAATCGGTCGTAAGCCAAAAGGTAATAAGATAGAAAAAGATACACTCACAAGTTAGGTAAGGTGCATGAACGGAGCCTTCGCGAGTGACGTACACAACGATTCCCTACGTCCGGCGCACCCTGGGCAATTCGCGAGTTCTCCAAAGCGAATTGGCTAATCCTTTCACCACGACAACAAGTCAAAATAAAATTTGACTCAGACATCGACACGACGAAGAAGAAGAAGAAGTTAAGTATTATAGATTCGATACAGTTGGTTCAGATCAGATTATATCAAAAAGCTTACTACAGTATTTCAGACTACATAAATGATTATAGTATTTCGAAATGAATTGCTCTTCTTATGTGACTTTTATTATGTATACTTTTTGTTGTATTTTTCATTTGAAAAAATGAGTTTCTCACCAGCTCTTCTCATAATGCAAAACCCCTCGGAGTTTGATTTCTTTCTAAATTTAATTTGATTCTAACCAGTTTGATTCAAATTAATCTTCAAATCATTGTAATTAGTATAATTTAGTATTATTCATAATTTATTTTTATATAATTTTTTGTAATGTTTTGACATGTTCAAGCGCCTCCTTGGGCCTATAAAAATAAAAGATTAAAATTTGAATTGAATTTGAATTTAAGATTTGTACTATAGACTATAGCCCAAAAAATAACCATAAATTGACGGGTGTCGCCGTCGATAAATAGGTACTCGTACGATTGGTAGGACATCACAATATGGTCATCTCCTCATCATTATATTATTATGAATACAACTTTCACGTGCCTGCAGTCAGATCCTAAAGATATACTTTTACTGAATCTTATCGAAGTTACTCAAATTTTTCCTTGCGATACAACATTGTTTTTTGTTGAAAACAAGCCTGTCCCTTTAATATATTTGCCATAAAGCAACGAACGCTGTGAAACCGTAGGAGTTTGCAACACTTTACTATAGTAATTCAGTTTGTATAAATTACAGGAAATGGATCACGGCTTGATTTAAAAGTATTCTTATGCAAAATACTTTTTTATTTTGTGCTTCTTCTACAACGAAATGATCATCTGAGATTTTTAGTCTTGTGATAAAATCTCGAGAGATATTTTAGCAAGTGTTGATCATTTTTTTTTATCTTATGGTTTATAGAAATGAGCTGTTCTATACTTCGGGAAGAGTTAATAATTAATAATTATGTTACATTCTTGAATGCCTGTGAAACAAAAATACTCGACATCAAAACCTACAATCAAGTAATTGTGCCAAGGCTAAGATCGCACAAACACCTCTGGTTTTCATTATTATCTAATGGTTGATATTTTTGTTCATATTTTTTCTCAGTGCAATTTAATATAAAACCTTGACCTATATAAGATTAATGGAGATGAGGAAGTGAGGTTGTAGAAAATAATTACTACTAAAGCAAAACAGAGCTTTGTTGTTGCTTTTTTCTTCGTCCATTATTTAAAGTTGGAAACATAAAAAATATCAAAATATAAAATATTATTCTTCATAGTGGTTAACGCGATTTTTATTACATTGAAGTGGTTTTAAATATTTAAAAAACATTTTGTTTATAAGTTTACTAATGTTTTAGTAAATAGTCCCCGATGGGAGGTGATGGGCTCATGGGGTCACCATGTTTTCATCCAATTTATCAATATGTAAGCTCTTGTGCTTACTTTCATATCTCAAAGCCTATAGATGCGACTTCGACCATCACGGGCAAAATAGTTCGCACTGAAAATTTAACTTTATTTACATCGACATCGTTCTCCGGGTGGAAAAGATTTTACTACGTTTTTTTTTTTTTTAAACTTCATGAGCAATTATATTGCATATAGGCGGACTTCATGACAAAGGCAGTCTCTACCGGTCAACCTTTAGGAGATCATGAATGTGGTCAAACTGTTAGTATTCAGTGAGTATACTTTCATGAATTTTAAGCTCCAAGGGCCAATTTTATCATTTAGCTATAAGCTACAAGCATATTGATAGATGTCGAGTTCTTGCAAATGAGCTTGAGGGCGGCATCTGGAAGTTGTTACATTACTTTCTATATTCTGATTTTATGAATTGTTTATGTCATGGACTGTAGTTACCAATTATCATCAAGAGCGCATCCGTTTTCTTCATAAGTCATATAAAAAAATATTTTTAAGTAATGGATTGATAAAATTGATTTAAGCTTTGTCTACTGAAAGTAGAATCTTATTCAAGATCTTAGTTTTCAGTATTTATATACCTGAGTAGTTGCGTAATAGAACAATTATTCCTGAAAAAAGTTCTGAAGTATAAAATCCTTAAGTACAAGATTTTATGAAAATAAAATACTGATATTAATTTGAACTTTTTATAAGATTATCATAAGTCTGCAATTATTTCGATACTTTTATGTTATTATAAAAAAATATAACTTTTTAAGAATCGAAGTAAGTTCAATATAACATTCTTTATATCACTATTTTTTTTTAAAACGATTCCCGTACTAGATATAACTTCTATATCGCGGTGGTGTTCACAAATGTTCTTCTGAAATGTTCTTCTAAAATCGTGCCTCTATTTTCATATCAGTTATTTTTTTTCTCTTTTTACGTTGGCTCGTATGTTCATTTTTATGATATTATCTCATGGCTGCAATCCATCTCATCTGTTCCTCTTTGCATTTTTATGGTAAGGAAAACGTGCATTATTCTTGAAGGGAAATCTTTTTTTTATATTTATAGTATTTTTACTACATTGCCTTCACCAAGAACTTCACACAATGTTATAAAAATATACAATGAGAAACGAGGTTGTTCTAGTGGTAAGCGAATGTGACATCTCTCCGCAAAGACTAGGGTTCGAATGCCGGGGCAGGATGAAGTATTATTTGAGATTTTGTCATCAGAAAATTCTCGACGTCAGTACGGAGTTTAGGATCTTACGGAGCCCATATCACATAGGACTTTAGGTCCCATGTTATCACAAGGGGTTGAGCCTACCGTGAATCATATCGCTTATCCCTATCCTAATCTCTCCGAGGAGCAACTTTTTATGCTTGAGCGACTACGGAGAGTGTGCCGAGGAACTACACAACCTTATCCCTCCGTCCCCGTTACCCCGTACCAGAAAAACGGCACTCAGGCATCGCTTCACGGTAGATATTTCACCAATACGCACTAAGCGTTTCGCCTCTACATTTCTTATGCGGTCTGCCAAAGAATGAAACGCCTTACCCGAGTCTGTGTTTCCGCATGAGTACAACTTGGATCTCTTCAAAGCAAGAGTTAATAGGTATCTCATAGGTAAGCGTGCTCCACCGCAGACCGCATCATCACTTACCATCAGGTGAGATCGGGGTCAAACGCGTGCCTATCCACCATAAAAAAAGACTGTAAAATTTTTGTATAAGATTTATGTATTTACCTTCGACGGAATACTCACATTCTTTCTCTACTCTATCAGGTCTTGTTTAACCCTTCTGCTCCCTTTTACTTAAACTAACAATTTCAGTACGTCAGTGACACGCATTCCAGAGTGTTAAGATCGTCGAAAAATCTGAAACTGTACAGTCCAATGCATTAAATCACCTTTTACGACAAGTAAAGGACTTGTCGTAGAAGGTGATTCAAGCGGCACATCTGTGGAATATATTGTCCGTGCCTATTCGACGTTCCCAAAGTCTCAATTCTTTGAAAATAATGGTCAAAGTCACTATAAATCTTACCATTATATATACACATTGCCAGTATTTTTTCGCATAAATCAAGAGTAAATAGGTAGGTATCTCTTATGTAAGCGTGCTCCACCGTAGACCGCATCATCACTTACCATAAATACTTACCTTAGTCACCATAAAAAAAATATATTCTTCTCTGTCACTCCCTTCTCGGTAATTTAGGTGTGTTGTTATGTGTGTAATATATCTAAAACATTGCAATTTTTTTCATTGCCCTTTTGTTCCTTTTCAGTTTTCTTTAGAACGGCATTGACAACCGAAATTCTTTAGTACTATTATAGTAGAAACAGTTTAAATAAAACAGAATGGGTAGTAAACAGCATTATGCTATCTTCCGTACTAGCAATAAAGGCTATATTGCCTTGAAGTAAACGGTTTATGTTAGCGCTTTATTGGACCTTATTTCTACAAATGTAAATAGCTATAGTTAAGAGTACGTTGGGGTTGAACATGTTATCACAGTATAAATATAACCCAGAACTCTGACTCGATCCTATTCTATAAAATAACAAGAGACAATCACGTGATACACGATAGGGCTGCCCATTGACCTTATTAAAATATCATGCTCACGGCTGCTGATTAACCCATACATTTTCAGTATAAGCTGGTCTTGCGTTAGTTTGAATTTTGATTTGTTCTGTAAGTAAATTCATGTTTCAGACATAGAATTACTACACCTAGAAACCATTTTGCATAAACATGTATGTTAACTATACAAAGAAAGTCGTAGAATAAAATTTGGAAAAATATTTTTTTTTCGGGTAGCTCCCCTACATGTAAATAGGGATGTTTTTTTTTTGTCGCCTACCCGAAAGTGTGGGGTATTGTTAGATAGGACTTTTAAAAACGTTTCGGGGTTGTTGAGACAGTTTTTTGATTTAGAGATCCGTTTGCGAGATAATTAACTTTAAAGAGCTAATTTTTGTTCGAGTAGAGCGCCCTCCCCCCCCTCTAAAAGCTAAACTACTGGATCCCAAAATCTGAAAAGTAATGAACTTTAAAGGAAAACTATAGCGGATAAGTTCACTTCATTAGTTCAAGAGGAATAAGGGTCCAAAGTGTAAAACGCAGTTACTTAGAATAATTCGTGCAAATTACAAAAACCTTTAAAAGTAATGACTTGTATGAAGATGTTACTTGTTTAATACAGATAGTAAATCCCTTTTAAGTCGAAATATGTTGTTACGACTAGCTACGGAACCCTACTGCGCGTGGCCCGACACGCACTTGGCCGGTTTTTAGTGTGTGTTTCAGTAGAGAGAGAAACCATGCAATTTTTTGGCTTACTTTGACGAAGCACGTGTATGAAGGCTATCGATCACAAATAAGATATCAAACAGTTTTAGATTATTATCATGTGTAGGTATCGTGTAAAGAACTACTAATATATTTGTTCACAACCTACTGCCATCTGAAAACGATAACATTTTACTCTCCATCCAATTGATTATTCTTGTCCCATAGTCTGACAGCTTGGATCAAACGGCGCGGCGGTCAAGTATGGGACCCATAATGAGTTTTGCAAGTAAGTTTTTTAATATAGTAAATGTATAACTGTGGCATAAATGAAACTGTGTCAATTTTAGTTTTGGTTGCTTTCCGTAACTAAATGTTAATAAAAGTGTTCAAGATCACACATTAAGTAAATGTTAGTAAATTTTACGGCCTATTTTGCTGAAATTCTGAGTAGGTAACTAATAACTTGACAAATTTTTATTTTTTTCGTAATATTTTGATAAATAGCAAGCTATAGTTTAAAGGTAGATTTTTTTTTTACATTTAATAGAACGCCTGAAGCAATTAAACTATCCAATGGTCTAAATAGCATGGTCAAATACACACATTCACACAAGCACACACTGTCTAAGGACGATTTTTTCAACACCAGCTGGGCCAGCATAAGGAGCGCATGGCATGATGGGTCTCGTCGCGTTTTTGTAGTATAGTAGAGTAAAGCACCCAGGTGATTTAACCCCACCTGGATTAAATCACGCTTACTCTGCTTGCTTTAACAACACTAATAGCCATCATGGATAAAGGACATTGCAGTGGTTTTAGTCGGTAGAGAGTCCGACATTACATCTTCAGTGCCCTTCCACTGAGAGGTATGCATTTTAAGCATTTTCTCAGGTAAAAAAAGATAAAAATGGCAATCAGGGTAGTTATGAGCGGCGAGGCGACCGCTTAAACTACGCACTACGCCACACTGCAGAGTTATATTATTATATTTTTATCCTGTACCCGTTTTCTATTCATAACTTATTTTCCTTACGTCAATATCATAACTCCAACATACCCTTTAAATAACTTAAACAATGGGTAAGAACCCGCAGTGATCCTACGCTTAACCACACAGTTGTTACGAAGCCCAAAGATATTCAACAACTATTCAATGACGGGTAAGGTCTAGTGCTGCCCCAAATTAAAAGCGCAATAAACCCTCTTACTTCTGACCGCAATATCATTGTGGATTTATTTATATAAAAGGGAAAAGCAAAATATTATTGTTTGAAGTAGCAAAGCGTAAATCTATTCTTATTGGGTTCTATTTTTATCAGGCGTTTATAGAAAATGTATAAATTTGTATGTTAGTCCTTTAATTTGATTGACAAGAGATCCAAAAATATTCACATTCAATGTGTTTTTTATTCGAAACTAGCTGTAGCCCGCGACTTTGTTCGCGTGGAATTCGATATTGTCATGCTATTGCCAACAAATTTGAAGCAACTTCCTTCTTACATTTTGAACCCCAAATTTGGCCCCTATGGGGAATGGAATTTCCATAAAAATCCTTACTGTTTTGTCGTGTATGAAGCCGATGTGCATGAATTACATGCAGTTTTCTTCAAAGTTGACCATAAAACGTTTATTCACTAATTTACCTCCTTTTGGCTAAAATACAAAGATAAAATATATGCACGTACGCACATACAGGCAGACAGACATACAAACAACACTTCAAAAGTGTTTTGGCTTCTCTTGCTGTTATTAAAAGCCCTTGTATATGTTCTTTTTAATATGTTTTATGAACAGATATGGGTAATTTACACTTTTATTATATGCATAAAAGATGTTACTTAGTCAATAGAGAATAATACTTACGACCTTGTATACGAAAGGAAATTACATTTTCTTATTACATTGCTGAGTTTCTTGTCAATATCAACATTAAGTTTAACCACTATCCATACATTCAAAACCACAAACTATGGGATTGATCCCATAGTGATCTCAAGTTACCCACAAAGCTCAAAGATTCAACAACTATTCAATGACGGGTGCAGTGCCATTTTGAATAGGAACCATAATAAATTCTCTTACTTTCTTGTACTTTTGACCGTAATGTCATTGTGGATTTACAGAAAGAGGAAAAACAAATAATTATGTGAAGTATCATAGTCATCTTGCGGTCCATTTTTTGTCAGGCGTTATTAAAATAAAGTTTTAAGTCCGGTAAAATGAGTCTAGTGGGCAATTATTTTACCCTTATATTTTTTTATCCGACTGATTGATTCATCAACGTTGAGCCTAAACTATTATTAACATGGCAAACGAGCGCACTAAGAAAGGATATTTGGAAATTCCACCGCGAAGAGTGTACTAAAAGGATTGAGAAGTTGTGGAAATGGAAGTCCTTCATTTTTTCCAAGTTGGAATTACGAAATTTTGGATAGGTTACCTGACCTGACCTGATCTTCAATAGCAATATTAAAAATAAATGAACTTCATAAACAGGGTTTTAAAGTTGATACAAAATTTTCCTCAAAAGATGGCGCTACGAGTGCATTTTTCTGAATCGCGCGACTAAAGCCCCGTATTCATGGTAAACATTTGTTTCGCAACAAAGTTGAATCAACGTGTTGCGGAATTGCTGTCAACATGTTGCTGGCAACACTGCGAGTTGCAGAGTTGATAGCGTCATGTTGACAAGCTCTCGCCTGAACGCGTAAACATCAGTTTAGCGACAATTGTTGACGTGTGTGAACGTGTTTGCAACAGTTTATAAACATGGCAGTAGTGTGGAGCAATGATAAAATAATGCTACTAATAGAATTATTTCAATCAAAACCATTATTAAATCAAATTTATAGTAATAATAGTTTCGAATCCACTATCTTTTTCTTTTTTTTTTATTAGAAATCCTATACATCAGATACAGAGAACCTCGGGCAACATTTTAACGCAGACTGGCATGTGGACAACCTGTATTGATTTAAACACAGTTGCTAGCAACATTTTTGCCGCTCACCAACAATGTTGATCAACTGTTCCTAAACAAATGTTTACCATGAATACGGGGCTTAATAGGAACAGAGCAAAACGTGCGCGCGGGGAAAAACGCGGAGTTCAACGAAATGAACGAAATCGTCGGTGACAGGTAGTTCTTTTTATAAAATGCATGTATTCATACAAATGCTACTGTTCAGTCATCATAATCTCTTAAATTTTGCACATAACCTGTTTTCTCTGTTTCAGTTTCTCAATTAATTGTAGTTAGAGTTTGCTTACAATTTATGTTATAATTTCTAAGATTTCTTTTACTCGTTTTATTTTTACTTTCACCTCAAAATATGGCTTTGTTCCTAATATTAACAATTTGTTATTTGCTCCAAATATATTCTAAGAATGGTTTTTAACCTATAATTTTCAGAATATTAAGTCTAGAAAAGAAATATCTGAACAATCAGCGAAATCTAACATTAAAATTAAGTAATTCACCAAGAAAACTTATCAGTGAACTATTGTTACATTACCAATGCCCTTCAAACCTCTATTCTAAGGAGAACAAAAGATAATTTTAGTTCTAGAGTTCTGTCGCTCCACAGCTGGAATAAATGGGAAATTTTGCGCGGTATTATAGATATTTAAGTTCTTTCATCCACATCGTTGTAAGTTTTTACCGGGTGAAAACGTTACTGTTTTATTTAATCTTCCTCTCATGGTAGTTTTTTCATTATACAGTAATAGATATTAATCAGTAAACAAATTAGAGTACAATAGTAAGCAAACAAGGTGGTTTGTTTACTGTACGTATTAGCAGTGCACTATGCGCCGATCTTTGTATTAGGAATACAGAAGGAATGCGGCAAAGTGACACTTATTGAAACAACAGCTTCCACACATGGTCAGTATTAATTTTCGCGGGTTCAAATTTTCAAACTTTTTCGAACAAAAAATTGTGGTCATCCAATTTGTTTGGTAAATGCCTTTTTTTCGTAAAACAAATTTAGCCTCTTAGGTTTAAATAAAAGTCGCTGTGTCGAATCCACCCTTTATGTCCCGTTTGGGTTAATACAGGTTAAAATACCAGCTAACAAAACCTAATAGGCTGAATGGGGTTTTACACACTAACCAATCGCATATCCTACAAAACACCTTCTCAAGTTGTCACGTGGATCTTTTGTGTAAAACGAAATACAAAAAAAAGTATACATTTATACAGCACGGAGTTTTAATTGTGCCCGGTGGATAGCAATACCTTACCCCTTACCAATGGGACCTAAATATAACAGGTGAAGTGTTTGTGTTGTACATCTCTGCCACACCCTTCTGGATAGTATAGGTGTGATGTTATGTTACGTAATGAGCTTGTTTTTAAACGAATTATGGTGTCTTTGAAAATTTCATGGTTATGGAATGGTTTCCTAATATATTTTATATTTGAAACCTCTCCGTTGATAAACATTACTGAAGTTTACTAGTAGGAGAGCTCTTGTAAACAAACTTAGGACAACCGCCTCATCTTTTTCCTGCGGCCAACCTATACTAGTGTAATGCCGACCGGCAATATTCTCAACGCCACCTCGCCAATATGCCCAATATTTCTGGGAATTTCGGCAAATAACTGCCAATATTGGGAATATTGCCGGACGGCACAACGCTAGTTTGAACACACTTAACGAGCGCGAGCTGGAGTTCTTCGCGTTTTTGTCATATTTCTGTAGGGAAAACATGAAAAAAAAACGCAACAAAATATTGTTAGGTTTAGATAGTTATTTATCATTTACTTATTATTTACATTGTTATTCAATTGATCTATGATTGAAAAATAGATACTGAATTGGACCAAGTGTTGGAAATGGCAAATGAAATAATAAATATACAGGAAGTAGTTGGTAATAAATATAATTAATGGTAATTATCTATTTGTAAATTGTTCTTATTTAAAGTTATAATTTAATTGAATTATTATGATATCATTTGCATTGGTTTGATTAAGTTTAAGCATCGACCAACCACGACTCATTTCCGGTGGTGGGGTGACGAGTCGTGATCGGACGATGTCAGGGAAATGGCGGGCAGTCTTGTGGTTCGATTAGAAAGGTAAAGGTTAAGTGAAAATAGTTAATGCGTAAAGTGTGTGTTTTTAAATAAAGGTGAATAAATACGGTGTGGTTAGATAATAAATTGTAATTATTTAAAAGTGTGTGCATTTGTTTTTGTTGTCTGACCTGATCCCCATAGGTCAGAAGTGGGATCTTCAAGAAAATTTTACATTTTCTTGTCACGTCCACAAAACGTAAGTAACGATTTTGAATTATGTGTATTCATATTTTTTTAACTCCTCTTAAAACAAATGAAGCATTAATTTCTCCAATTTGTGTTTTTTTTTCTTTTTCTCACGAGTGGTTTTTATGCATTTGGGGAAGTTACAATGCGATTATTTTTTGGAGTTCGAAGAGTGTAGCCGTTTTGAATTGGAGTATTGTTGTTTTATCTGGCATTCTAGGTATAGTGCGGGTAGGTTGACTGGTCGAGCGAGTGTGACGGCTGCTTGGCGGTAAAGATGTATACTCTTAGAGGAGAAGGAGGAATCATATTCTAATGATCGTTCGAGTTTGAAATGTATTACGTGAAACCTATTGTTTTGTTTGCATACGAACTGGTTGGCTGATTGGAGAGGGAGAAATGAAAAATTGGTTTGGTTGAAATTCTGGGAGGCAATTCTGTCTACGATATTTTATTTTATTTTATTTTGATTACTAAAATTTGATATGGAAGGATAGGACTTTGAACTTGATTCCTTGGTAATTGATGATTGGTGGATAATTGACTGTGGAGGTTCTATACTGGGTGAATTTTATTGCTTTGTCTAGAGGAGAAGTATTGTTATATAAATTGGAAAGGCTTTGACTGAATGTTGTTGCTTTGTATTTATGTGGCAATATTGGATAATATTATTTTTTTTAGAATGTAGTCGTTGATATGGTTTGGTTTGTTTTAAAAGGTTTTATTTGTTTTTGCATAAAAGTAATATTGGAATCCAAGAGGATCTTATTCTAGTTGTACACACACTAGAGTAGGTTGTAACTATTGTTTGGGCTGCATCACCTTTCTTAACATTTGGCACTGATTTATGGTTGCTATTTGGAACGTGTTTTGCATTGCATTGTGTTGAATACTGTCATGTAGGGTGGGACTTGTAATGCATACTTGTTACCAAACACTGATTGCTGGCAATATAATAGTGTGCAGTTTTGGGCGAGCGACCGAGGGACCGGTCGCCGCGTCAATTCGATTCAGTTTATTTGTTTTGTGAAACTCAGGTGGATACAGATGTTTTTGCAGATAGAATGGATGCAGTCCATGTTCCGCCCATACAGGTATACAAGGTTTTCCCTCAAGGGTTCTTAAACCTTTTAACTATTAAACAACGGGTATTACTCACGTATTATTATGTCTACTAAGGCGACTGGCAGTTTCACTCGATTTAGACGAGCTTCGTCAGGCCATGAGTACGGAGCGACGCGAACCGGCCTGGGACGCGTCTCTTTTCGGTTCTTAAACCATTATACATTAGTCAAGTATAGTGGAATCATGCAGTCATAATAGTAGGATGGATTCAAAAATATTTGTGGATAGTGGTAGTGGCATGTCAAAAGTGATTTAAACGATATCCCATTGAAATGCAATGGATTGGTGTGTGATTGAAAAGGGTGTCAATAAATTGGCTTAATTTGGTAATGTGGATCCAACCAACAAATGGGATTTGAATAAATATATTGGAATTAAAGTCAATTGTATTTAATTAAAATCGATCATTGAAATATTCATTGACAGAATAATAGGCTTGCTGTATAATAACTGAACGGGTTTATTTTTGAATTCATTTGAGGGGGTCGAGCGTAAACAGGTAGCAGGCTAGTCGGTCTGATTACGTACTGCTGGGAGAGTAGTGAGGGTGCAGTCTATATCGATTATATGTTCTGCTGTACGATCATGTATTTGATCTACTTTTACCTAATTTTGAGATGACTGTTATGACTGGTGGATGGTGGATTTGAAAATACAATTTACGTGCTAATTTTGATACAGAAAAGCAACTAAAGGAAAATGTACGACGTTGTGGACATAAATAAGATTTGTTTTGGACTGGGTTCTGTGTGCAATTTTGTGGCCTTGTTTTGAACAGTTTGTAACTTTTTGTGGTTAGTATCAGCTGGACTACTCCAGACGGGGGCTGACGATGGTGGAATGGATGCGGAGTTTTGTGGCAGCGCTGGGATTGGACTTGCGATTTGGAATCGGTTTTAAGGCGTTAATGACTTTAATACCTTTCTTTATGGAATGAATGATATGAATTTGAATTTGAATTTGGTCGGCGTTTTTGGACCGGTTCAGTTTGCTGTCCATAGTGGTGCCGGGATATTTCGCGGATTTGCTCCGGGGTGCAGAGGGGCCATCGGTTGAGGCAGGGCGTGTGGGTGGCGCCCTCTTGCCGGTGAGAAGAGTGCTTTCAGTTTTACTGGTTGTACAGTATTGTCTTTAATGAATATTCTCTGGGTGGGCCCATTGACATTTGTAGTCTGCTAACAGTGAGATCAATATTTTTGGAGGAGGTGCGGGTTGCAGTGTCATCTGCATGGATGGCTGGATGTGTGTGCTTGGGTATGTCATTTGGGAGAGGTATGGATGATTAGGGGCCCAATATTGATGCCTGAGGGACACCAGCAGTGGCTGTTTTACGGTTGGAGGAATATACGTTGGATGTGGATATGTGCAGCGAAGGCGTTCTGGTAACACTGTATAGGTTTGGTGAGGGATGGTGGTGCATTTGGCGACACTAGTTTGTGCAGTGGCCCGGCGTGCCAGACTGAATCGAGCACCTTTTTTATGTCTAGTGGGATCGTCCCAGTGGAGAGGCCGTTTGCAGGGGCCGAATTGTTCTGCCATGACTGGGTTATTGGTGCTTCTCTGCAGGCAATTTGAAGTGATTGACTCGGGAAGCTTGCCAGACTTGGTAGCGGACTGGTGGGGCGGTGCAGGTGGTTTCCCTCTGAAAACATGGTTTTATTCATGGATGGATTTCATTCATTAACTGAAAGCTTGCGCTTTCGGTTTTAATCTTTTATAGGATTTCTGATCCGTCTTTGAGGCTTGGGCTCGGAGGTGCCGGTGGATGTTGGTATGCTTTTTGTTCGAGCATCTTTTATGGCTGGTGTTGGGACGTCGATGGAGTGATCGGTTTCCTTGGCAGTGTTGAGGGTTGATCTGGATGGAGTAATGGACTGGTTAGGGTGTCGTCTGTGGTCTTTCCAGTTGGCATTGGCGTGGTTGGGAGTGGTATGTGATGTGCGAGTGGGTTTGCCATCAATGGGGGAGTGAACCGGTGGATGGTTTGGTGATGGGGCGGGGATGGTTTGGGGTTCAATTGTATTATGAGTGTTTTTGGCTGTCGGGGGTCGAAGGTTGATGTGAGCCGACGTGGTGGATTGGGGTTAGATCGGATGGAGCGAGAGCGTCGTGGTCATTGGGAGCCGTTGTGGTCGGGAAGGATTTTACCATGTAGGTTGGTTTTGGGACGGTTCCAGTAAGGATGTTTGGTGTTTAGGTCACCGTCAATTGGCGCTGTATCATTTGGACTGGGTGATGGGTCTGCATCATTGATTGTCGTTGGCAGGTTGGGGGATTGATAGGCTGAAGTAGTGTGGTGTTTTTCCACAGAGAGTAATATTTGGAGACCAATGTGTTCCAAGTGTTTGGTTTTGGTCATTTGAGTCAAATTATGGGGAGTATCGGATTTAATTGGGACGCCAGCACCTTGTCCGCGAGTATCTTTGTGATTATCTTACCTGTAAAAAGTATGGCCAGGAATATTAGTGACAGTTGCAGGGATGTTGCTTGGTGGTGTTGAGAGAGGCGACTTTGTTCCAACTTCTCCCATTGACTTCGTTCGGTTTCCTGGTTTCATTTTTGGGTAGGTTTAGGCTTGGGTTGTCTTTCACGTGGCAATTGAGGATATTTCTGCCTTTCTTTGCATTGGCAGCAATTTGCGGGCGGTTCTTCATTGCAATTGCAGCGTTTTGCGGGTTGGGAACGATCTTTTTTTGGGACATTCAGAGGTCGGGTGCAGGTTTGTACATTTGACGCGGCGAGGCGTTAAATTACAATTTCTTGACAAGTGACCGAAGCCTTGACATCTGAAGCGCTGGGTTCCGTACTGGTTGTTTGCGCGGTATCTTCATGTCTGAACGGCGCAATTGCTGGTGTATTTGATTTGTCGGAGCTTGACAATGTCACAGCTTGGTGGTAGCTGTGCCAAGAAGGGTGCTGAGGCTGGCTTCTTGTTGTCCGGTATTCGCATTTTATGTGCAGTGGCATCATTGAGTCCCGGTTCGGTCAATTCTTCTTTGGGGCAATCCTTCCGTGTTTTTTTTCATCTTGACGCGAAGGTGTGTGAAATGCTACATTTTCTGTTTGTGGCCCAGATTTGAGTGCTTGATGGCTGGCCGGAGTGTAGAAGATGATAGCAATCTTGTTATTGCCCCTGTATTGCAAGTGATAGGGTTTGGTGTGTTTGTTGGTCAGTGCTTTGATGTGCTCATGGGTCCAGTCAGATCTTAATTCTGTGAGTGTGGGAGGAGTGTATTTTGCATTGTTTTCTTTTTGGTTGTTGATGCTTCATGATGTGCGGGTCCAGCTTGGTCTGCGGGAGGAGTGCTGAATCTGTTGCTCAAATTTGTTTTGTGTGAGGAAGGCTGTTCAAAGGAGCGCGCATGTCGTTTTGGGATCTTCCACTCACTTGTATTTGCTGGGCCCTGAAGTGGGTGCTTGCCGGCTGGATTGGATCGGGTTGGATAGCGTTTCATGTTGACAAAAGAGTTTTATCGATGTTGACACTGTGCATGGCCATCACTGTGATATTGCTGGGTGGGCTGGCGCGGATGGTTTGCGGATGCGACGTTCGACTGGCGACGGCGCGCGCGCCGAACTGGAGTCGTTGGTGTAAGTTTTGACGAACGGAATAACATATTTTTCTGGTATTATTTAATAAGTTTAATACTTATGTTTTAATGTGGAACCTTTTATGTGTATTGCTGAAGTAATCGATCAGCAAATATTTTAATTATTACAACTGAATTATTACATGACATAAATAACAAAATGAATGCTTTATTAATGTTCTAATATAGCATTATATATGGGACAAAAAAGTCTTTGAATGGCGGCCACGAACTGGCAAACGCAGCGTGGGAAGGCCTCCCGCTAAATGGACAGACGATCTTGTTAAGGTCGCGGGGAGTCGTTGGTTTCAGTTGGTGCAGGGCCGCGCGCTGTGGTGATCGAATGGTACCATAGATAATGAAGGGCCAAGTAGTGAAGTCTTGCCGAAATAAAGCCCGAGGTGTTGGGTATAAAAGGCAAAGTACACTGGGTGTTGGGTCAGGAATAAGAAGTGGAACCCTAGGTGTTGGGTCAGGAAAGAGAAATGGGACTCTAGGTATTGGGTCAGGAATAATGAATGAGACTCTAGGTGTTGAGTCAGGAATAAGAAATGGGGCCCTAGGTGTTGGGTCAGGAATGGTGAATGGGACTCTAGGTGTTGAGTCAGGAATAAGGAATGGGACTCTAGGTGTTGAGTCAGGAATAAGGAGTGGGACTCTAGGTGTTGAGTCAGGAATAAGGAATGGGACCCTAGGTGTTGGGTCAGGCATAATGAATGGGACTCTAGGTGTTGAGTCAGGAATAAGGTATTGGACCCTAGGTGTTGGGCCAGGAATAATGAATGGGACTCTAGGTGTTGAGTCAGGAATAAGGAATGGGACTCTAGGTGTTGAGTCAGGAATAAGGAATGGGACCCTAGAGCTAGGGTTCTGTGAAAAAAAAAAAGAGAACCCTAGGTGTTGGGTCAGGAATAAGGAACGGGACCCTAGGGCTAGGGTTCTGTGTAAAAAAAAGGAACCCTAGGTGTTGGGTTAGGGGTAAAGAAGGGAACCCTAGGTTTTGGGTTGGGAGAAAGAAGGGGAACCCTAGGTGGAGGGTTAGTACTAACGGAGGACATCCAAGGTCGACTCTAATGGAAATTCAAGGTAATGGGATGAGGACAGGACGTGGAAGTGAGTCTAAGGATAAAGGAGGGTATACATCTAATGAAAACGGTTGTACCTCGCATTTGTACCAAGTTAAGTTGAGTTGCGTAAACTTGATACAGGGGTTTGACTTCGGTGTTGCATACGTGGTAAATGGAAAAATAAACTACTTGAATCTTTTCCAAGTAGAGAGGATTATGCCGAGCTTTTAACAGAGATGCTTGACAAGAGGGCAAGGTTTGGTGGGACAAAATAAGGATAACCGGGACACGGGTCGGAGAGAGGGATATGGAACCAATGGGATTTAAGCGGGGTCTTCAAAGCCAGACGGAGGAGAGCGGCGGCACAATATAAGGAATTGCCTTGCCGCTCTCCACTGCACTAGTGTTGTGGGTTCGATCCCCACATGGGACAAATCTTTGTGTGATTCGCAAAGATTTGTTTTGAGACTGGGTGTGCTTGTGGAGGCGATCTAGTGCGAGTGGAGGGGCGGAGTACCTCGCGATGGTAAATGGTAAAACATGCTAGATAATGACAGATTTTTGATTGAGGACACCTTTGACTGGAAAGCGGGGTTGACGATACGAGACCGAAGTGGAAATAGATAGGATCCATCCTTGGTTAAATTTTACTAGAGGTTTGAAATGTGAATCTTAGGAAAACGAGGATTAATACCTGGTTGTGTGCCTCTCTGAATGATAAGGTAAAGATTTTATCTAATGTATTGTGTAATGTATCAAATAAAAATTTTGTAATAATTCTGAAAAGCCAATCGTAATCTAATGAATTGTAATGAAATATAGTATGGTCTTTAATTATAAAGAAAGTTGTTTAAAATGTCCTACATCAGTTATTCATAAATATATTAACGGTCAGGAAGTGTTTCTGTTACTGAGTGTGGTTACTATTAAGTATGATTGGATTTAGTAAATAAGTAGTTAACTTAAATGTAAGCGAGGGGACTCGCTTGAGGTAGGATGGCCGAGCTGTTAGGTTTAGATAGTTATTTATCATTTACTTATTATTTACATTGTTATTCAATTGATCTATGATTGAAAAATAGATACTGAATTGGACCAAGTGTTGGAAATGGCAAATGAAATAATAAATATACAGGAAGTAGTTGGTAATAAATATAATTAATGGTAATTATCTATTTGTAAATTGTTCTTATTTAAAGTTATAATTTAATTGAATTATTATGATATCATTTGCATTGGTTTGATTAAGTTTAAGCATCGACCAACCACGACTCATTTCCGGTGGTGGGGTGACGAGTCGTGATCGGACGATGTCAGGGAAATGGCGGGCAGTCTTGTGGTTCGATTAGAAAGGTAAAGGTTAAGTGAAAATAGTTAATGCGTAAAGTGTGTGTTTTTAAATAAAGGTGAATAAATACGGTGTGGTTAGATAATAAATTGTAATTATTTAAAAGTGTGTGCATTTGTTTTTGTTGTCTGACCTGATCCCCATAATATATTTCGCTCTCGTGCGACAGGTGAGCTACACGCTACGCCCGTTCACTACACGTGCCCAAAAAAGAAGACAAAGCTCAATCAATCTTCCGAGCCCTATCCCATCAGACCTCCATAACCCAGTACGAGATAATACGATACTCTTTGTTAGACTAGTTGTTACACTTTTTAGCCTGTATAGCTTCGGTTTCCTAGGCAAGCGGTGTGGAATAATACAACCGTAAAGATAGCGGTAGAATGACGTCAATAGAACGTTGCCTATGTAAAGTAAATGTAGTGGTTTCCTAGAGAGCGGTGATCGACATAACGTAACACGTACTAATCGTGTTACGGCCATAATATTACGGCCGCATTATTTCACACCGCTTTCCTAGGAAACTAAAGCTTAACCGTAACGACCACCATAGATAATCAAATGGCAACCGGGACCGTCGGCTTAACGTGCTCGCCGAGGTACGGAGGAAAGCTCGTTATGTTAAAGATGGTCACCCTTCCACGGCCAACCGCAGGACCGGCGGTCCGCGCGGCTTCGACTTAGCCACGAGCTCCTGATTACGAATTAATAAATTAAACATAAAGGTGGTCTATGGGCTTGTGAAATTACTGACGAAGGATTTCGATTCAAAAAGTTAAGGATGATATTTTGCAGAGTCCATCAAGAGAAACTTTTAAGTGAAAGAGTCTCATGAAACCTTGAGATCGTTAGCCTCGGACCTGCTTCCGTATTTGACTTGTTTCGTAATGTGATTGAGTTATACGGGGAATAGCAACTCACCGTATTTTGATTGCCTTGTTGCTTTAGTAGTGATTTGCATATGTGACTTAAAACTGCGAGGTCGTTCGTAAACGTATTATTTGGGATTTTTACGTAAGATGGTTTTCAATAGCACGGAGTCTTGTGCCCGATATGCCGGTGGATGGATAGCGATATACATTTAATTTTATTTATTTATTTTACTAAACAAATCTACAGTTACATCCAAAACGCTTACAAGATTAATTACAAACAATTTAATTATAAAACAAAATAAAAGAAAACATACACAAAATTAATATAAATATTAAATTAATAAACTTATATAAAAATGCTATAAATTACAACGTCAAAGCATATTAAAAAAAATATAATTTAAAAAAATATAATAATATAAAAATAAAAAGTTAGTTTAGTATCAAGTCAAAAAAAATATTAAAGAAACATAAAACATATCACGCCCACATTACACCTGTTATGTTTAGGTCCCATGGGATAGAGATGAGGGAGATGAGATTTTCTACAAGAAATTTCACAAATAACACTTTGCCCGACCTGGGTATCAAACCTGAGATCCTGAAACCTGTCCTTATTCATCGGCAAATAAGTCAAGTTCGTGGTGCTGAGCACGTATGTCTCCGATAGTACGGAGCGCGCGGTTAGTCGATGCTGTCTCCAGAA
Organism: Hypena proboscidalis; assembly: GCA_905147285.1. Lineage (NCBI taxonomy): Eukaryota > Metazoa > Arthropoda > Insecta > Lepidoptera > Erebidae > Hypena > Hypena proboscidalis. The sequence goes on along the minus strand of LR990131.1, from coordinate 4,889,227 downwards.
TACGAATGTGGCGGTGCCGGTACTACCTGCTGACCTTCCGGAACCGCTGATATGTTTACAGGGACCAAGATCCGGACTACCCCTACTATTTTGGGACTATCAATTAAGTTATTAATTATTGATAGATAATGGGCTACTTAAGTCTATGTCCAGCTGTGGACTGCTACAGGCTGATGATGATGATTATGATGAATGGGCGACTTAAGACATAGCCTTCTAAATCTCAACGTCTTCTTGTCCACCATCATCATCATCATCATCATCATCAGCCTAAAGACGTCCACTGCAGTAAATAGGCCTCACCAATCAATTTCCACAACGCGCAGTTTTTTTTATAAAAAAAAATGGCCACCATACCAAAAATAAATAAATAAAGATAGGGATGGAATACGTACATACATACGTACTGTTACTTATATATCCATCGAGCATTTATGTTAAATTCGGTCGACCATTAGCGCGTAGTTTGCCTCAAAGGGATGCCAAATAATGTGAGCATACTCCAGCTTACTGCGCACATAATATGCACTGCAATCAGGGAAATAGCTACCGTTGTAGCAGCCGCATCAATGGTATGGGGACTTGCAACTAAGGCCCTGAAGCAGTTTAACGTTAAGTATTTTCACCAATGACATATTATCTCATTTTAATTATTATTTATAAATTAATTATACGTATTAAATATTCTTATTCACGAATGGGTATATATTGGTATTCGTTATATTATAAATAAATAAACTATACACATCTGCCAAACCTTTCTAAGTAATAAAGCCGTGTCGTTATGTTAACTAACGTCTACCCGGCAAATTCATAATTGATCTCTCGAAAATAAATGAAATACAAAAATTACTCCAAATTAAGATCTTATTTGCAACCTCAATTCACGAATACTTGAGGATCATAATATAATTACGTGGTGAAAAATTGTTCTTTTGACAGAAAATACAAATAAAAAAGCTCTTATTTGCCATTCTTCCGGTTTCCACGGCATCATGATCCTTCATTACAAAGACGACATGAGAATAATGAATTTTGCGGCTTTTCCGTGACATTTCGCCGGTTTCTGAGTAATCCTGAACACAGAATATTGTGTAGAAATATTATGTTCACAAAGTTATTATTGTTATTGTTAATTTTAGGACGCCTTCCAAAATTACATGAGCAAAATGAAGATGTGGTAAACATTGCTATGTTTAACAGACGCGACATAGTGACATTAATTAAAAACATAGATTCCGTATTTATTTACCCCGTTAAGTCAATTTACTAAAATCGCGTAGGTTAGATTTGGAATTGGATTCGGAAAATATGATTTAATCTTGAATATTATTATTCAAGCGTTACAAAAAGTATCTGCCATTATCACCTATGGGATATGTACCATGTATATTTATTTTGTTGTAACAAGTTATTTTGATATTAATACATGCACATGCACTGCAAATATACATGGTAAATATCCCGTTATACTTAATATCGATTTTTAGTAAGAAAATAACCACGCTTAGTTTCAAAACGTATAATATAACCTATTTCTGACTAATGCCCACATAATTTTATCTAGTTGGGATAACAAGATAGGTACTATGCATAAAATAAGTAATTTTAGTTCTTTGGCAATTATTCTAAATCCTTACAAAATATAATTTTGTTAAAGTACTACTATATACGCGTTCGAAAATGCACAAAGTAATACTAAACCATTTTTTGACATTTAAATTAGGCTTTCTAAAATATTACTGAATTAAAATGAATCCATTTTCAAAGTCTATAAATTTGAGTCACTGGTTTGGAAAATTAAACGAATGGTAGCTATATATACCTATATGTAATTATAATATCATTATTTTATGTTAAACTTAATTTGTCAACATTATGCCTGTTGTAATTTTTTTTGAGAATGGGTCCATATCTTTATAACCGGGTCTATTATTATTTTTACACATATCACAAACGCTGCTTATCTGTTAGTTTATAACTTTATGATCTTGCAGAAATATTTGCAACTCAAGGTTGTATTTTTATTAAATAAGTACGTATAAATATAAAAAAAAATAGTCACGAGATCGTGGTATGAGATATTTTGGTGAATTTTATAATAATATAGATAATATGGTGTTATCAATACCTGTTTAGATTCAATTCTGGTAAAATCGATGATCTACACTTTGAACCCGAATTAATATTATTTTTAGGATCGGTTATCATCAGACGGAACGAGCATTTTGACGTGTACCTATTGCTCCGCCTGCAAAGTGCCTTAGCCTTTTTCTTCTGAAAGAAAAGTCTTTTTTGTTTTGAAAGTTTTTAAAGCTTAAGTATAATAAAAATAAGGCAAGTTTTGTAGAAAACTTTCTAACTAACTAGTTTGTTGATATTCGAGCGGAAGTTTGAACTACAACTAACTACTAACACTAGCCTTTGTTCTGTTAGAAGCTAAACACATGAGACCGCAGTTTCTTAATCAACTTAGTTACTAGTTTTCTGAATACAGAAAAACAATTTAACAAAATAAAACTTTTATATACGCCGCATTTCTATTTTAGATATGACGTTTGTAGTGACCGGGCATGTGTTTTGTGGCTACTACAGCCCACGAACATCCCAAAGCACCGTTTGGCAGTAGGCTAAAGCTAAGGGTCCACCGGTCGGTATCATACGCATGGGATGTTGTAGGTTCTAATCGGTGATTGTACTGGCCATTAAGAATAATGTTTTTGATATTTAAAATTGTATTTGTCATAAGTGTCACTCACAAATTTTCTCTTCTTGAATAAACATTTACAACAAATGGTTATGGGCAATTCCTAAAATAAAGTTAATGTTTATGTATTCATGTATAAATAGATGAAAAATACAAAATATTCGTCGTGCATAAATGTATAAATAGGTAAAATACAAAAATGTCGATGGGTGATAATGGTCATGCGTCTAATTCAGGTACGGGTTCCTCGGGAGCTTCCTTACTTACCATTAAAAGTTTACATGGGAAGGATGGATATCCAAATTGGAAGTTTAAGATGCGCATGTACTTAATGCATGAGAATTTGTGGTCGGCTATTGTTGGCTATGACGAAAACAATAGTACACCAGTCAGCCAAAGAGAAAACAGTGATCTGAAGGCTATGACAAAAATGTGTTTAACCCTAGAAGGTGGTGCAATAACCCATGTACGTGCCTGCAGAACAGCCAAAGAGGTATGGGATACTTTATCTAATGCATACGAAGATAGAGGTATATGTAGAAGATTGGCTTTAGAACGTAAACTGTACAGATATGAGTTACAGAATTTTTCTTCTATAGAAGAATACATTAATGCTGTAACCAGTACTGCACAGGATTTAGCAGATATTGGGAGAAAGATTGATGATTTATCTATTGGTGCAATTTTACTTGGAGGTTTGACATCAGATTTTGATCCTCTTGTAATGGCTTTGGAGAATTCTAATATCGAAGTAACATCAGAATTAGTAAAACGAAAGTTATTAAACGAGAACACTAAACGTGAATCGAAGGAGTCAGCACTTGCAATGGTCAAGTCGTATAAAGCTGTAACGAAGCCTATAATTTGCTATAAGTGCAGAGAGCCTGGTCACAAGAGTCCAAATTGTCCTCAGAGAAGAGGAAAACAAGACAAGGATAAGAAAGGCAAGGATTCTCAGCAAAAATGTAAAAATGAGTCTACACTTATCTCAGCACTTGGTGTAGGAGGTACGTTAAGTCATAATGACTGGTACGTTGATTCTGGCGCCTCTACACATATGATATGCAATAAAGAATGGCTAAGTAATTTCGACACTACGTTAGAAGTTAAGGATATAACTCTGGCAAATAATAGAAAGGTCAATTCAGCTGGAATTGGAGATGTTTTGCTTAAAACTGATGAAAAATTGAAGCTCAACAGTATTAAAGAAGTCCTATTTGTCCCGGAATTAAGTACGAACTTAGTATCCGTTAGTAAGGCGGTTGATAAGGGTATAACATTTGTTTTTGATAGAAATGGTTGTTCTATGTACAATTATGATAATGTTAAGATAGTTGGTAAAGCTGTAGGTCACGCCACTCGCAACATTGGAGGCTTGTATAGGCTCGATCATGTTCCTATTCGCCCGGAATGCGTTATGATGTCTAAATCCGATGATGCATCAACTTCATCTAGTTTGTGGCATCGTAGACTTGGACATCTCTGCCGTGTCGCCTTGGAACATCTACGTCGTGGAAAAGCAACAGGTATTGATTTTATTTCTATTGATAAAAACCCTTGTATTTCTTGTATAGAAGGTAAACAAATTAGAAAACCTTTTAAAACAATTGAGTACAAAAAAAGGTACTTCTATTTTAGAAGTTATACATTCAGATGTATGTGGTCCTTTTGATGTTATGTCTTTAGAAAATAACAAATATTTACTTATTTTCGTAGACGATTTTTCTAGAATGATTTTTTCTTATTTTATACGCTCTAAGGCGGATGTTAGAAAAAAGTTCATTGAATTTGAAGCTTATGTTGAGAGAATAACCTCGCATAAAATTCGCAACTTACGTACCGATAACGGGGGTGAGTATGTAAATGGCGAGTTTAAGGAGTATTTGGCTTCAAAAGGTATCAAACACCAGACTACTGTACCGCATTGTCCTGAATCTAATGGAGTCGCAGAAAGAACTAATCGGTCTCTAGTTGAGAAGGCAAGGTGTATGTTACAGGACAGTGGTCTACCAAAAGCTTTCTGGCAAGAAGCCATAGGTACTGCCACTTATCTTAAAAATAGATGTCCTCATAGAGCTCTAGAAAATCGCACACCCTATGAGCTTTGGTACAATAGAAAACCAAACATTTCTCATTTACGTATATTTGGTTGTCGAGCATACGTACATGTATCGTCTTGTAATCGTCAAAAATTAGATCCGAAAGCAAAACAGTACATATTCGTTGGCTATTGCGATGACAACAAATCTTATAGATTTCGAGATCCTACCAATATTAGAAAATGTATTAAAGGGCGGGATGTAGTATTTTTAGAAAATTCTTTTTCGAATTCTGAAGTTAATGATGAATCGTCTGAATCATCTTCACATCAGAACGATATTATTGTCTTTTCTAATGATAACAATTTACAGGTGCAAAGTCCTCAACCTTCTTCTAGTAATAATCCTGATAATAATTTACAGATTGAAGTTCCTCCTCCTGTCCCTGTTACTGATATTTTACCAGTCGAGGATCAGGAATTACCTGCGGAAACAGAATCAGTTCGGAGGTACAATTTAAGAGATAGAAATCCTTCAACTAATTATCGTTGTTCTGTTTGCTGTTCTGTGATGCATTCCGGTGAGTTAAATGATGAACCTATTTCTTATTCCGATGCTGTCTCACGTCCTGACAAGGCTAGATGGATAGCTGCGATGGAAGATGAGTACAAATCTTTGATGACCAACGGTACTTGGACTTTAGTAGAGAATACTGGTCAAAAAGTTATACCGTGTAAGTGGGTCTTCAAGTTAAAACGTGATTCTGAAGGTAAAATAAATAGATATAAAGCACGTTTAGTCGCAAAAGGCTTTCATCAAAGTTATGGAATAGATTATGAGGAAACATTTTCTCCAGTTGTTCGCTACTCGTCTCTGAGAATTTTAATTGCGATAGCAACTGAGCACAATTTAAAAATGCATCATTTAGATATTGATACAGCTTTTCTGTATGGGAAACTAGAAGAGAAGGTTTATATGGCACAACCTGCTGGTTTTATAGCCGAAGGTGAGGAGACTAAAGTGTGTAGATTAAATAAATCACTTTACGGTCTCAAGCAAGCTGCCAGAGCATGGAATAAGCGATTTGATGAGGTACTTTCTGATTTGGGCTATAATAGATTGAAGTCTGAACCCTGCATATATTTAAAAAAGAGTTCTAATAGTATTGCTATAGTAGCAATATATGTAGATGATGTAATATTAGCTTATGACAACGATTGCGAGTTATCATACTTGAAAAACGGTCTTGCGAAATATTTTAGCTTAAAAGATTTAGGTGTATTAAGTTACTGCCTAGGCCAACATATTTCTGTAGGAGATAACAGCGTTAAAGTAAATCAAAAACGCTACATTGTTGAAACTATAAACCGATTTAATATGTCGGAGTGTAAAGCAGTGTCTACTCCAATGGATGTTAGCATTGACTGGCACTCAGAGACGGAATCAGCGGGTAATGTTCCTTACCAAAATTTGATTGGTTGTCTAATGTTCTTAGCAATTAATACTAGGCCTGATATATTGTTTACTGTAAGTTTTTTGAGCCAATTTAATAGGAATCCTAAGCAAGTACACTGGACTGCTGCTAAACGCGTCCTACAGTATTTAAAAGGTACGTTAGACTATTGTCTTACTTTTAAAAAGACTGGAGAGCCTTTACGTGGTTTTGTTGATGCCGACTGGGCCAATGGTGGTGATAGGAGATCATACGATGGTTTTATTTTCAAATTAGCGGATGCACCTGTGTCGTGGGAGTGTAAAAAACAGCCTACAGTCGCCTTATCATCAACAGAAGCCGAATACATGGCATTGACAAGTGCTTCAAAGGAAGCAGTATACTTACAGCGCTTAATTGCTGAAATTACAGGTGAGTTTTCAATAGTAAGTCTTTGTAATGATAATCAAAGTGCGCAGAAGTTAGCACAAAACCCCGTGCATCACAATCGGACAAAGCACATTGACGTCCGATATCATTTCATACGAGAGCTAGTTGAAAGCAACAAAATTAAGCTGTCATATTTGCCAAGCAATATGATGTTAGCAGATATTCTAACTAAGGGCTTGAATCGATGCAAGCACCAACGTTGCGTGGCTGAAATAGGCTTAATTATATCCTAAGTTTTTTCATTCCTGTATTTTTTTTTTTTCTTGTTTGTATTGTAACTTAGGTATATGTTGTGTTTTTTGTTTGTTTTTAACTAGAATAGTATTTTTACGTTGTTTTTATGACACTGATGATACATTTTATATGACTCTGTAAAGTACAGTCAGCTCGATAAGTTCATGTACACTTTGTTGATTAATAATATTGAGCGCAACATTTCCGATTAAGGGGAGGATGTTGTAGGTTCTAATCGGTGATTGTACTGGCCATTAAGAATAATGTTTTTGATATTTAAAATTGTATTTGTCATAAGTGTCACTCACAAATTTTCTCTTCTTGAATAAACATTTACAACATGGGACGCATCAGATTTGTCGTTCGTGCCACCAACACACGCTTTTCACATACATAAACACCCACGCCAAACACACACACTCTCATAAAAAACACCCACACAAGTACTAACCCCGACATTACCACTATTTCTATAAAACAATTAAAAAATAATAACAAACTAGATAAAATACATATTTTATCTAGTTTGGGCACCAATCTCCCCACAATAATCTATGAAATAGTATATATTTATTATTTATTATTATTACATTTAATGGATCGCTGTATTCTTTGTACAGAAAGTCACACAAGTACGTCCACTCATACGCATTGCACGAATCGCATTATCGGCAATATCGACAGCTCATCACTGATGCTCCGAGAGGCAACTTTTGAATCTGAATACTGGTACTTGAATTCGAATAATATAATTATGATATGTTTATAAAGAAAGATAAAAACTTAATAATATCAAAGTAAAACCAATATTACTTACCATACAATGTTAATTTTGCTATGAAATAAATGAAAATGAAATACTTTTAATTGAAAACAATTAACTAATTGTACCCTCTTTAAGATTCTCAGAATTATTAATTTTGTTGTGGTCCATCTATATTCTAGATGATAGATACACTTTACGCAGTGGTGGCAATTGAGTGGCAATTATCGGTTTGAAAACGCGATGTTCAAGCATGGTCGATACCACTAGCATTTTCACAAACGTTTTCCCTCCAATGAGCAGTCAGCAAATAGTATTTTTTTCAGAAAAAGAAAGATAGTTAAAGATATGTTAGTGATTTGGTACTTCATATGAGAAATAAGTGATACTGCAAAATGTATAACCTACTATCAAAATTACTAAGACAGCTGCGGTTACATGGCTGACTTAGTAATTCAGAAGGTAATTTAAATTTTCAGTGGTGAATAACGCCTTATAAGAAATTGGTTTAATTAGTACCCTTTTGAAAAACTCAAACGCAATCTTCTTCTTCTATCTATACTATAGTAAAAATGTTTTTTCTTCTATCTATATGGTTTTAGGATGCGACTAGGATGCCTTTTTGGTTGGCCTGCATAAGGTCTTTTATGGTACAAAGGTTGAGAAGTAATGGGCAGTACAACAAATGGGCCATATTTTGGGTGGGCGATCCACATTGAACGCAATAGATAGGTGCCAAATTTACTAGAACAACCAATAGCATATAAATATATGAAGAAAATAGTTCGTGAAAACATTTCGAGTGGAGTCACGTAATCGTTCCGATTTATTACGTGTATGGAGTGGATTTATTCGTCAGAAAGTGAAACTACGACGAGTACCCGTCACTTAATAGAAAACTAGATTTAGTGTATTTTCACTTTTATAATGTAACATAGTTTAAACTTTATCTGGGTGAGATATAGGGAACTATGTTATACACACACTTTAATGGTTGTTATTATTTTTTTTATTTATATTTTATATATGTCTGTCTATATATGTCTTAGGTATGTGATTGGAGCTTACTTAAAACATATAGCATAACAAAACTCCAATATTACCCTGAAGGACAGTGGTGAACAACATCCACAGTTCACTATCCGACAACGTTTTAAATGAAAATGATTTGGTGGGAGAATATTGCGCACTTTAGCAGTGGTGCAGACAATTAATCTCTGAAATTAATTGTGTTTAAGACACTCCCATTTCAGCTAGTCAAAATTACTATTTGTTTTACCTTGTTTTAATTTTCGATACAGGAACAAGTCTAACAATTATGGGTAATATTAACATTATATAAAAGGCGTTTTTACAGTAACCATTCAATGCTAACGATGTGTCTAGCCTATAAAGGAAGAAAAGCTGATTGACACACACGTACCTATACAAAAGCGATACTAACTTCAAGAATTTAAATCAAAACCCAAGTAAATAACTACCGGCATTCTTAGTCAAGGAAAAATAAACTCTGCTCTGTAGTCATAAGGTAGATTTTTGTTTGATGAAACATTGTTATGGTTACTAAAGTGGGGGGAAAGCAGGCTTTAGTTAGCGCTAGCGCAGCCAGTGTGACGCGGGCATCGGCGCATTGCGCGCGAGCAGTTTTAACGGTTTGAGAAATACGCCAAATCGATACAGAACTGTTTTCGAGTGAAAGTGCCAGGATGTTGTGAAAACACGTGCTGTGATCAAGTGTACATTCGATTAAACAAGTGATATTGTATATTCGTTCAACAGTGATCGAGAACAACAACCGGTGACAACGGTAGGTCAAGTGGTACACAACTATCTTTTTATGGTACATTCGCGGAGAGAAAACGTCGTCGTTCGTCAGCCTGTCAAGTGATTTTTACTCGCCAATATTGTAGGAATGTTGGTTGAACTGGCAACGCATTTCGACAAGTATTACGTAGCGTTCATTTTAAGTATGGACGCTTGCTAATTTGACCGTTTGACCTTTCCGTAAATGGTGGTCGGTCCTTTTTATCTTAAGTTCGTATTTAATTTTGTTTACGTTTCGGCGAAGTGTTTAAACCTGAAGATTTCATGGCCACATCATTAGTTTATATATTATGTTGAAACGAGACCACACTAATTGCTCTATTTTTCTTCGTCCGTCATTATTGGTACTATACTATTACGATGTATTGATTGATTGTTGCCAAGTGAAGATTATTTTAACAGAATTCCTTCAAGATTCAATTTAATCTCTGTTAATTACACATTTTACACTTATAAATTTTATGCTAATATTACATTATCAATTAAAATCCATATTTTCTCATAAGGCTTTAAAATCTCATTAGTCTATTATTGTTTTAGGGATTCACATTGTTACTATTAAACTTCAAAGAAAGGATTAAAAATTATTAGTTATTGAACGTTGGATTCAAATATGTAATAGGGTCATTACGCCAGTTTGCGTCCATCACCCTATTCGCGTCCATTTTTCGGACCTCTCTATAAAAATTCTCGAAAATAGGTATATTAACACATTAAATCACCGAAAAGTCGTTACCGCCAATACCTCATCGTATAAGCGGCACTCACACATACACAAAAGTTCTGTGTGTCCAACAAATCTTGTGTAGAAATAATTGTTAGTCACCGTTCATCAACAAATAAGTGCGGACGCGCGGAATGTCGGCAAAAAAATAGTGAGAAGGAGCGCGTTCGACGGTAAGTATTTTATTGTTATAAGCGTATTTTAGAATACACAGCTGTTTCTAGACATAAAGCATGAAAAAAGGAGTAATATAAATCATGTATTTGCTAGTTTTTTTTAAAGTTAACAGCTAAAATAAGATGGACGCGAATTACTACACCGAATTTATAAAACTTCCACTTTGCGACCACAATGGACGCGAACTCGTCTATTTATGATTTAGTTTGTGTTTATTTTTATGTGATTAAATTATGAAAGGGAAATTGTTTTTATTTTTATCTAAATACTAATATCATGCTATCGTAATGAGCAATTTGCGTCCACGTTATTATGATTGTAGAAAAAGATACAAAATTAAATATCGTTCATCACATGTGGACGCAGACTATACCTACAGGGAAATAGTATTGTACCAAATTGCGTCCATTTTTTTATTAAATACAAATAATAGCATAAATATATTTTTTAACTTATTTGCAAAAATAATTTAATATTATGTATTTATTCTTTTTTATTAAAACTAATAGTTTAACATTCAATTTTTTACAGACTTAATGCAGTGAAATGCTTAATTTTTAATTTTTCTCCTGTTTAAGATGAGTTCTTCGGAAGGTAGAAATTTCTAAAGAAGCAAGGAAATCTAATAAACAAAGGACTCCAGCAGCCATATCTTCTGCTGCATGGAGAAAGTATTACGAAGATAAAGAACAGATCGAGAACGAAAAACAGGAAGCAATACGAAAAAGAAAGTTGGAACGAATAGAGAAAAAAGAACAGGAGAGAGCTCGAAAGGTTCAAAAAACTGCTTCGAAACGAAAAAAGAAGATAAAAGTCACACAGGCAACGATAGAGTCGATAGATATGGAATCGAAATGTGCTAAATGTGACGATGTATTAATTTCTCATGTAGAAGATGACGATGAGAAAAACATTGGCTGTGACAAGTGTATTAGATGGTATCATCTGAAATGCACGCGATTTCTAGGATTAAGTTATTCAGAAGCCAAAGATAATTCTTTTGAATGTGACTTGTGTGATTAATTAAAATTCGAAGGCAATAGTAATCATACATTGTCTCATAATACTAGTATTATGATTCAACATTTCTTTTAGTAGTATGATTAGACAAAACTATTGTGTTGTTTTGTTGCTATAATATAGCCAACAACTTATCAATCAAGGCTGATCTTCAGTGATATTGTAATACCGTGATTTTAGGGTAAAATCAACAGAACTGATTGTTGTTAACCTGCAACCATTAAAAGGTTGAAAATTATTAATTACCTGTTTCAGAATAATGTTTAGTTTTTATAAGTCTTAGTTTTGTTTTATGTTCTATCAATGTTGAGAAGAATAAATAGGTATTCTTTATTACTGATAATAATGTTGATTCTCAAATAATTTAAATTCTTTAATAAAGAATGTGTTAAAATACAATTTTTCTTTATATTATCTTAAAAATATTACCCCTACATTCCTTTTCTTAGCTGGTGGACGCAAAATGGTCAATGGGTGGACGCAATTTAGATTTTTTGGACGCAAAGTGGGTAAATCGGGTATTTTTGAAGTTTGTCTATTTATAAAAAAAACACAAGTAGTTTCGAACAAAACTGAAAGCGAACCCTATAGTAGACTATATAATGAACACATTACATAAATTTTTCATTCAAACTAGGGCTGGAAAATTTTCATCTTCATCTTCAAACTTGCCAACTGCACTAAATGGACGCAAACTGGCGCAATGACCCTACTATTTATGGCAAAATCATATCTAGGTATTTATAGTTTTAATAATTAACTGATCGTTTAACAAAGTTATATCATCTAATAACGATAGCCGAGTGGAAGACCGTAAGACTGCTAAGTCAACGGTCTCAGGTTTGAACCCACGGTACGCACCTCTGTCAATAAATCGTTAAGATTCGTCTTCTCGAAGATATGTGAGTATTTGTCATATAGATTATATTATCGCTCGCTAACGGTGAAAGATCGAAGCATATCGTATAGAAACTTGCATGCCTGAGAATGCCTAAAAAGTGCTCGACGGTGTGTGAAGTCTACCAAACCGCACTTGGCCAGCGTGGTGGACTATGGCCAAACCCTTCTCATCATGAGAAGAGGCCTGAGTCCAGCAGTGGGACATGCACTAGATACAGGGTTGATATTATTATAATAATATATATAGTGGGGCAATGATTTCCTAAAGTTTAAATGGAATGTTTAAAAATATCACCAACAATAATACCTAGTACTTATTTATATTAAAGAGACCTTGTAAATTCTGATTTTGTAAACGGATTCCGGATCAAGAATTATATTACCATTTGTTTTTGTGTTTATTTTAATTAGGTGTTACGTTTCCTTGTAGCATTAAATTAATTTTTAACAAACCTACATAAAGAAAGTAAATCTAACTTAATGGATTACTATTTTAAGATTTTATATTTGAGTTTTACCGCCCGATTTGGAATGTAATCTCCAACTTAATTCATGTTTATAAAAAGCTGCGATAAAAAAATTAAATTCATAATAAGCACGGTATTGTTAAAAATAATAATTAGACTGTAGTGATCATAAAAACTAATTGTGCTTTTGGTCATGATGATTTGATTTGATTTGAATTTTAAATAAAAATCGAGGTATAAAATTGTTGTCATAATTCCAGAGCATTTTTAAAAAGGGTTATTATAATCCTTTGCTGTTAAATAAAAATAAATCTACTACTGTTGAAAATTGTTTTTTATTGAAATAAAAAACCTACAGGAATTGAATTTTGATCAATCAGAACTATAATTATGATATTGTGTTTCATAATCGGGCTTCTGCGCTGTTTGTTGTTACAACATAATTATACCACAATTATCATTTAATTTTGATGCGTTTAACAACGACAGTTGGTGTGGTGGGCGTAAGGGATGGGTGAGTGGGTTTCCCGATAAAACTAAAATATTACCAGATTGAAAAAAGTGAAAAACCGGGTTACGCGATTCAATTTTACGTACAAACTCAAGATTTTTAATCACATTCAAACGCAATGTCAAACACACAATTCTATTGAGTGACGCAGATACAAATTTTAATGTTTATTTTTTTCTAGGATATGCTTATTTCCTTTCAAAAGTAAATTTACAACCGTGTACGAACGAACCGTACGTACGAAACCTACTTGTCTTCCGTACAATGCATTGAAGGCCGACCAGATAGAAGGGATTAGTGTAACTTTTGTGTGGTAGAAGGTCGCGCGATACCTGTTTGAAACGTGTGGTAGAAGCTTGGTTGTCGATTAAGTTTTGATATTGTTTATGTTATGTTACTTACTTAGCTTTTAATTTGATAAATGGCCGCCTGGACTAAATATTGGTTGTGGACGTTGTGGTTGAGTGCATATTATTGTTTATATTAATCTAGAGAAATCGTATAACGTGTGGTTTGAATTATTAAATATTACATTACATAGTATAACTAAGAATGAAATCGAAAATAATTATATCAATTTGGCTCAGGTTAGAACTATAAAATAAAATTCAACGTCTCGCCTCATCTGTGTAGTAACTTGAAAGTATATAGTAAACGGCCTTACGGTGAGCAGTTGTACCTTCCTTCATGAAATACTGACTGCTAGATACAAATATCCTAGTAGCTTTAGATGATATACGAAAAACAAAATAGACGCATTTAAAATTGGAGGGTTCGGTTCACTAGGATCCTATGACCAGATCGTGACGTGATGAAAATAGGACGAAAGACAAGTATACTCTTTCAAACAAAAAACATTATGTTAATGATATTTTGACCGTAAATATTTTTGTTTTTTAATATGTTTTCGGAATGATTTTATTTATTGTCCGACTGCCAAACATCTGACATAACATTAAAGAGACAGTCAAAAATCACTACTTACTTTCTTAATATCCAGAAGTAATTTTAATAGTTATTGTGGGTAGATCGATACACGTGGACTATTTATTATTGTTAGCCAATGATATTATAGAACTATAGATATGTTACGTTCATAGAAATTACGATTTAAATCCGTTCCGAGCTATTCCAAATTGCACACATTGACAAATGTCCGCAGCGCACGCATCCTTATCGCTCTAACGTCAAAACAATATCGCTTTCTCTTTCTTAACTTGAACATGGCGCATGGCGTCTGGCACGTGACTGCGCTCGACGCAGGCCACACGCAAACTAAACACAAGACGTCCCAATTGGGACGTATTTGAGTATTCACAGCGCGAGCGCTTATAACATATCTGCTTTTGTTTTTATATAATATCATTGTTGTTAGCCTTTTATTATAGGAAGCAGCCTTGAATGCCGATCAAAACGGGCTACTTTGTACCAATTAATTCAGGTATTCGGGGGTTTTCTTTGAGTGGACCACCCACACGGTATTTGTTTTGGCATTACATGTTCATTTACTTCATACACTTGCTTCACACTTGCTTCACACACCAACAGTGAATACAACTTACAGGCAAAACTCATTCTTGGTGCGAGCTAGCCGTACGTTCAATGCGGAGTGTTGATAAAGATTTGTTTGCTTAAAGTAGCGGTCAACTTAAAAAAACCTTGTGTAACTCTTTCTTTCTCTCTTAAAAAAAGGAGGAGGTTCTCAATTCGGTTGTATTTTTTTTATGTTTGTTCGCCGATTACTCGAAGACGCCTGGACCGATTTGAGAAATTCTTTTTTTGTTTGAAAGGATATATTTGTCATGTGGTCCCATTTTTTTCAAGTCACGTTCTGATAATGGGATCCTAGAGAAATCGAGGGCAACCTTCAAATTTGAAAGGCTTCTATATTGTTTTTTGTATATTATCTAAAGCTACTTGGATATTTGCATCTAGTGATCAGCATTTTATGTTGCTGAGCTGATGCTGGAAAGTACAACTCTTCAACGGTTAGGAGTACGGGGCTAATTCTTTAAATATAGGCTCCTTGAGGCCGTTTACTGTATTCTTTTAAGTTATACACAGATGAGGCGAGACGTTGAATATCACAATGTATATTCATAATATGAGGTCATGATTTGATGATGGGATCCTAGAGAAATCATAGGTAACTCTCAAATTTCAAAGGCTTCTATATTGTTTTTTGTATATTACCTAAAACTACTTTGATATTTGCATCTAGCAGTCAGCATTTTAAGTTGCTGAGCTGATGCTGGAAGGTACAACTCCTCAACGGTTAGGAGTACGGTGATAATTCTTTTAATATAGGCACCTTAAATATGTTTTCCGTCTCAAGTAACCGTCGTCTCCTCAATAGAGAAACATTCTTGCTCGGTCTACCCATCGCATAAAATTGTAAAATAAAATAATTTTTATCAAAAAAAAACCGACTTCAAAAAGTAGGTAAACTAAAAAGCAAAAAATAAATTTACTTCGCACATAGAAATCTTAATAATAAGGCAAGAGAAATGTCAAAGACGCGTGACTTTGTCGCCGCGCATCTGTCAAGTCAAACACAAGTGCGAGTTGAGGAATTGTCGTCTTAATGTCATCGCAAAAAGAATAATTTTGTTTGCAGGAATACAAGCGCATTTGTCTAATCGAACATAAGTGCGAGTTGAGGAATTGTCGTCTTAATGTCATCGCCAAAAAGAATAATTTTGTTTGTAGGAATACAAAAAGTGGTATTTGAAAACCGGCGACATGCGTCCCAGTGTTAAAAGATAGTCGATAGCATTTCTATTGACTAGTTATTAAGATTTCTATGACTTCGCACAAAATAATATGTTTTTTCATTTAGTTAAATAGAAATTATTAAATATTTATTTTATAATTCTGAAGTCGGTGCCAAGTAAACAATAACTCTGTATAGATAATATCAATCTTTCTAACAACTATTTTCTGACTGAATATTAGTTATACCTATTTCTGTGGTAAGTACTGGGCGACCGCGCACTAGCACAAACTACGCCTCCCTTTTTTGTGTGTAGGTACTGTAATTTGATATTGTAGAAAGGTTGTTATAACTTTTATTAAAATGATGATTCCATCCTAGTTATTTTTTATTTTATTTAAATCTTTATTTATTATAGATGGTTTAATCACATTGATTATGTCACCCTCGACAAGGCACTAACATTAAGGGACTTATTGTCTACGTTTTATACCAATATTCACTTAATAAACTAACATTTCTGCCTCCATTGATAGAGGAAGAGCCATAATCTTATTACATATTCAACTGTATACAGATCAGTGCCTGATCCTATTTATTATTAAAAACCGCACGATAATCCATTCACTAGTTTACGCGTTTATCATAAACATGCAGACAAACGCGGTTAGGAACTTTGTTTTGCTTTGTATTTTCCAAATTAATAGCTTTGTTCCAATTTACTTTTCCAATTAATATTTTAATTAATTTCGTATCCAAAGCTTCGTAATTACACCTTTAATCTTCTGGTATTTAATAATTAAACAGGCATATTATACGCGTGTTTACTCTGAGCTATCAAGAGATTCTTGGCCGTTGTATTGAGACTACATTTTAGAGTCTCCGTACAGCAGGCCATTAGTGGCGGCGATTAAACGCGGATATATACACGTATAATACCGCTAAAGTCTGCGGTTTATTTATCACAATATCATTATCTGTTTGACGACTAGAACGTAGTTAAATTATAATTAAATTATTTTTAAAAAAATTAACCTATGAAAAAGAACTATAAAGTTAACATTTTAAATCTTGGGTATTGAACTTAGTTACATAAACTAATAAACTGTCTATTTGTTGTTGCATCTACTTAGAAATGGACCAGACTTAACGTGCTATTCATTTAATAAATTTGGCACCAACTAACATAAAAAAGATTATATACACGTTGACTTGAGAACCTCCTTCTTTTTTTTTGTCGGTTAAAAACGTCAGCTTAAATACTGAAAATCTATAGGAACCAAAAAAATAATGTATATATATACCATTTATGTACAGACAAAATGATGTGTACTTTCAATACTCATTATCATTATATAATATATATCATAAATATTAAATATATTTTCATAATAATTCGTTCACATGATGGCAAAGAGGCTATTGATAAATGAACCTTAAATTGTTACAGCATAAAGTACTTATTTCTTGCTGTAACAATTTAATAAATTTAATTTGCTATGGATAATTACTATTTATTGTTGTAAATTGTAAAATCCGAAATAAAGAATATTTTATTTATTTATTACATTAAACCAGGAAACCCGTGATAAAAATTGTCTTAGGATTTCGTTGATTCCCATAACATTGAGAAAATTGGTTTTTATTAAGAACAGAGTCTGAACATTGATCTTTATAAATAAAAACTCATTTGAATGTCATTTGCCTGAATTATCACCGTAACTGATACGGTTCGATGAACAAATACCTCATTTTACAGTCGGCAAGCTACAGTTTTCGATTGAACCGGGATTAATTCTGACTTTGTATATATTGTACCTTTAAAGCCAGGTCCACACTTAACCTAACCAATGAAGGCTAACGAGCGCATTCTTTGTTGCTATTTTGGATGGCCAACGAATCCTTTGATTTCTTATTGATTATTTTTTTAGCATTTAGATATGCTTACCAAATTATACTAAGAACAACATTTGTACTGAATGCAATGATATTATATAAAAACAAAAGCAGATATGTTATAAGCGCTCGCGCTGTGAATACTCAAATACGTCCCAATTGGGACGTCTTGTGTTTAGTTTGCGTGTGGCCTGCGTCGAGCGCAGTCACGTGCGTACCACACCGTAAGTTCTGTGTTCTTACCAAAATAAACTATAGCTATCTCTTTCATTTGCGTGCTATTTCGTATCTTTTGTTTTACTTATCAGTTACATTTGTCAATGTGTGCACGGAACGGATTTAAATCGTAATTTCTATGAACGTAACATATCTATAGTTCTATAATATCTTTGACTGAATGTAACTTCGCCATGTTGGTTTGTATCCTACTTAAGATAGGCACAATTGGATGAACGTGACGTCACATAATGCCTTAACATACAGTTGAGAAATTAAGGGTCCTGGCAAAAGGCGACCGTTTGTGAGTGTTCAAAGCGGCTGCCCGGTATGCAGATGTCACCGGTTCGAATCCTGCCGGTCCCATATTTTTTCAACTGTTTCTTAGTAGAATTCTTTGACATTACCGTCACGCTTTGAACAAAGAACGATTGATGGCATCCGCTAAGCCGTCAAAACTACTTCAAACAGGGGGCCTAAAGAACCTATTCGTTAGTCTTCATTTGCTAGTCGTGGACTCGGCATATTATATACAGATCATGTTTTTGAGATGTTGCCGTGATCCTGATTTTTATTTTAACTACAATTATCATTACAATTAAAACAAAGATTGATATTAAACCGGTTTTCGAATAAAATAATGAACAAAATGTGTAATTAATACAATGACATGACGTGTCCTGGTTGCGTGTCTAAATGATTGACTTACCCATTCGAATATGTGTGTAGCTACCTATATATATTACTTAGACTGTGTTTGAAGTGTTTTATGCAATTTGCACACAATGATAGAATATCAATAGCTCAATACGCTGATGTAAGCAAACAATGGGCATGGTGACTGATCCATAGATAGTAAAATATAGGATACCTTATCAAAATATAAGTAAATATCAACCAAATGCCAGTTTTTTGGTCACATCTAACTCATTTTATGTTCATTCAAAGTTTCATGGGCATAACCATTTTAAAGTACCTACGAAATAAAAAAAATATATTTTATTTTTTAATTACCCACATTTTTTGTAGCAACTTTTGTAATGAAATCGTTTTCATAAATGCAATATTTCGTATAGCTTTCAAACAAATATAAAACAAAATTCTTAACTTTATAATAAAAATGCAAAAATGTTACGTCGTGTTTATCCGAAAAAAATTTTGATCATATTCCGCCGTGGTTGGAATTATCCGAAACTAAAAACTATGTATTATTAAAATTTATTCAATTCCTAAACGTATTTTGATGTTTTAGCCTAAAATACTTCTTTTTTGTAAAGTTTATCTATTCAACCTTTTATACAAATAAATGGTATTATAGCGAAAAATGAACATCTAAAAATGTATAGTAGAACATCCCTGTTTATAGCTTAATTAATGTGAGTTTAAATTTTATTACCTAATTAAGTTAACAAATTAATTATTTTAATGATAAAATAAATAAATAAATATCTCACAACTTACACACTACGCCATCTAGTCCCAAACTAAGCAGAGCTTGTACTATGGGTACTAGAATAACTGATACTACTACATAATATACTTTTCTTTTTTAAATATATACCTATTATACATAGAAACACCCAGACTAAGACAAACCACTATGTTCATGCACACAAAGATTTGTCTTAAGCGGGAATCGAACGCGACCTCGGCGTCGCAGGCAGGTGCACTACCCACTCCGCCATGCGGTCGTCGAATGATGTTTCGTATATTCATTTGCACTATAATTGTACTTCTTTATACCATCGAGCCTTATTTCGTCGCAAACTCTTTGGAGCAAAGCCAGCCACAGCATTGAACCATTAGATGTCCTAGAACATCGTTGTCTAGACGCCTTGTGAACCTAATTGGATACTTTTTTTTTGAACTTGGATACTTTTCTTTACTTTGAAAGAAGTTTCTAGTAATGAAATTTTAATTCGTTATGCATTTTTCGTATATTTGAATACGTTTAGTAGTACAATGATGTAAGTACATCATTTTGGAAATCGGTATGGATTGAACTTTTCATGTATATTCAAATATATATATGTAAATATTAGGTACTAGCTGTTGCCCGCGACTTCGTCCGCGCGCCTTACTGCTGCTAAAAACATCAATTGAAAGTTAGACAATAAAGCATAACAATATTTTTTTATAATCCGGTCACTAGTGCCCGAGATTAGCTCTTACAAAAATAAATAATAGTTTAAAAAACTAAAAAACACGCTTTTAAAGTACTTTTAACTAAAAAATGAAAAATAATGCCTAATATAAGCTGAAAATGCAAATGAACAAAAAATACTAGTATTATTGTGAAAAAGCGTGGGGCGCTCTGTGCCATATTTTTCGTCTATCGAGCAACCCACCATTTTCAGCTTATATTAGGAAATATTTTTCACTTTTTAGTTAGAAGTACTTTAAAAGCGTGTTTTTTAGTTTTTTTAAACTATTATTTATTTTCTACTTTTTAGTTTGGTTTATTTATAAGAGCGTTTTTTTTTATTTTATTTTTTTATTTTTTATTTTTTTATTTTTAATTTTTTATTTCTTTTTTCGAATTATTGCATAGTCATCGATCTTTGACAGGTGTGCAAAATTTGAATGAAATCTGTCCGTTTAATGTGGGTCAGAATCGAGTCCAAAGGAGTCGGTTACATACATACATACATACATTACATACAGGTGAAGCTAATATAAGCGTGTTAAAATAAACCAAATTTTCATCATGCGTGGTAGTTAAATCAATATAAAGTAACCTATGTTACGCGGGTTTCAATTTCTCCTATAATTTTCGATGTATTGTTTGAACGGTAAAAAGATCATAAATGTTCGTTCTCTTTCAACTCAGCCGGGGAAATAAGCCCTAATTACTTTCTTACTACACATACTGCCGTTCTAAAGGTAACATAGCAAGCTTAAGAAGGAACTATCAATAGCGTATTTTCAACACAAACGGAATCGGGTTGTAACTTTAATGTTATAAAGTCTTTATTTTTTTATAATCTTTTCAATTTATAAGATCTAAAACAATAAAACACATGTTTCTATCCTTTGTATCCATATTGTCAAAATTCTTTTAATAATAATAATTAATTTTATTGATTTACATACAAATGGTAACGAACTAACATGCATTTCATTGCTGTAGATATGTTATATTTATAAAATAAGATAAATACTAAGTTATGTTAAAGTAACGCGATTACGTTTGTATTGAAAATACGCTATTGATTGTTCCCTATTAACATTTAATTCGAACTTTCAGTTCTTGAAAAAAGTTATTGCTCTTGTTCCACTTGTCTCGCCATAAAACTTGACGAATTGCAATGTCCACATAATTTCGTTCAGGAACTTGTCTGCACCTGCCTGACCCAGAAATACCAGATCTCGGAAATTAAATTGTACCTCCTTTTGTAGACAGAAGTGAACGATAAAATGGAAGTAAAAAGTTGTTCACTTTGTTTGATGAGTTTTATGTAGACCATACTTTGTGTTATATTTCTCTTTCTCATGGTACTTAAATAAATTTATTCGTGTGATCAGATGTTTTATATTTGTAGCTGTAAAAAAAAACAAAGAATCCATTACATAATAATTGTACATATTAGATTCCGCGCCAAAATTCATCCCTCACGGCAATAGCCGAAACAAAATGTGAGTGAATGACCAATAGGAGGAGTAAAAGACTTCTCATTCTAATCTGTCAAACTGAACTTTGACACTTGTTAAGTCTTAGAGCGAAGACTAGTTTTATTAGTTAAATAAATAAGAATCTGTATTTTTTTTTTCACTGTCATTATCGAAAAAAGGTTACATTTACGGGATATTTACCATTTATTTTGTTGAAGCATTTTTTTAATATTTCACAGCTGTGGCAAGCCGCTTGTTCTCAATAAAACTGTCATCAGTTTAACATATATGTGAAGTATTAAAAATCCAATATGCCTCCATGGTCTAGATAGTTAGAGTATGCGCTTATCACCGAGATTGGGTTTGTTTCCCGGTTTGTGCAAAGTGTGATATGTGAACTTTCCGTAAGTCTGCCACACCCTTATTCTTAAAAGCGTGATGTTATGTTATGTTATTCTAATATTTTGTAAGAAAATAACAAATATCTAAATTATTGAAACGATTTTTGGTGAATGTAAAACAGTGGACATTAAAAAATATCTATGTCATGATTACCGGATCTCCATTCAAGGAAAGTATGTATTTATTTTAAAGTCTATTGAACATTTCCAGGCAATTGAGTCGTGCGTCGTGCAACAAAAAGTCGATAACGCCTGACAGCCTTACAAATGACGTCATTTAAGGTTAATGATTCCTTTTAGAATAGATGGTTCGGTTCACACTAAATTGGGCTTTTATTGGTCGAAATAAGGCTTTTTATGTACTTTTAATATTTTTTTTAATAAGCCGTATATCTACTACAACGCCCAACCTTTGTTTTATTCAATTGTTTAGTTACAGTAAAGGATTTCGAAACATTAACGATTAAAGGTGCGTATAAATTATGCGCGGCAGCCGCGCGAGCCAATGTTTGACCAGAGTTGACGCTCATTTGCCGCGCGAGCCAATATGTAGATATAAATTTAGATGGACGTGACAGCCGCGCGCGGCAGGCGATCCATCACGAACACCGCGGCGGATAGTCAGACCAGTTCACTCTTGTAAACCTGCGAGTATGGACGGGTGGCTGCCGCTTTTATTGTGATTCACCATCTTATTTGTAAAAAAATAAAAGAAAAGGCGTTGGTGGATAAAAAAAAATATATCTAAATAGATCGCTATATATATATATATATATCGCCACTTTTCGTTGTCCATTTTTACGTATTTGCCGCGCGAGCCAAATCACCAAAACTACAACCGTCCCCACTGCGCGCGAGCGAACGACCGAAGATCCTTTGATGCGGTCTCAAAAACCGACAGCAAGCGGATCGCCCCGCGGCACGTTCGAGCGCGGCAATGTTCGCGTCGCCGCGCGCGGCGATCCCGTCTACATAGAGCGCGGCCGCCACGCGCACCAATGTTCGATGGTTTTCCGCGCTTAATCTATACGCACCTTAAGGTTTTTGTGACTGACTGTTTTATAGATGAAAAACCTAACCAGTACCACTACTTCCAGATGACGTAGAACCTTAATATTTGATTTTAATGTAGACTATTACGCACGTTCAAAGGAAAAAGTCTGAAAACTCTTTTGATCGATAGACGGCGTTAATGACAAAAAGCTGGCTTGCCGTAAATTTCAGTCAGCTTAAGCGTCACGGCGTGAACATTCGCGTCCCCTGCAAGACTGAAATGTCTTCCAGGACCCGCAGTGCGCTCATCCCTTTTCTCGTTTTAACACATTTGAGTTCGGCTGCCTCGTTTCGTTTCGTCTCAGGTACGAATTCCAGGTCGGGCTAAGCGTTATTTGGGATTTTTCGTCAGAAAATTTTCAATAGCAGCACGGAGTTGGATTGATGCCTGGTGGATGGCGATAGGCTCACCCTCTATCACATGGGACCTAAACATAGTTGGTAAAACGTGGGTGTTATACACCTCTGCCACACCCTTCTGGGTAATGTAGGCGTGATGTTATGTTATAAATCAGACTCCGCCTAAGAGTGCCAAAGCAACTGTCTAGAAGCAGTACCTGCTTTCCACAAGGGGAAAGGTTTACGAAGAAAGTGCTAGATAGCAGAGTAAAGATATCAGGAGCATGGCAGGAAAGTGAAGCAGGCCTGATAGTATAAAAAAACAAAAACCGTAATTCATTTATTTAAAACATCAGACACAGGGCGGGACGACTTGGATGCATTTCAGAAAAATTGGCCAAAGATAGCAAATAACAGGAAAACTTGGCAGTCTTAGGGCCTTTGCCCAGCAGTACCTACACCCTAGCACTAGTAAAAAAAATAAAAAATAGACAGATTGGATTGCTAATTGCAGTGCTATAGTGCATTCGTTGTCAGGCCGAAGCTTTCCAACTCTTTCCAATAATATCGAATGAATTTCAACGTCAGTTCTTCGAATCTAATATTTCGCGACATGTTTCAGCCAGGAATTTGTTAATATTGGATTTTACGACCTTTTGTAGTTATGCTACAATTTCTCGCACGTGTAGGCTAGTTTTATGTCGTGATGTGGAATAAATGCGATGGGTTGATATTCGAGGGTTTATTTACTGTAGCAGATTTATTTTGCGGTCGGAATATACAAAATGTAATCGTATAGTTTATTTTTAAACGTTGTAGTACTACAATAAAACATTTTATCAGGGTCGGTATACCTACTATTTTAATTTATTTATTTTAACTTCATATACAAAATTTGTATATAAGGCGGACTTAATGCCATAGGCATTCTCTACCAGTCTACCTTTGGGTGATGCAGAGATTAACAAGGCAGGTGAAGTTATAAAATACGTTTGATTTGAAATAAAAGGTCCTTAAAATCAATACAATTAATTAATACATAATGAAAATATGTGTGTATAGTATATATATGCATAACATCTACATAACAAAATACTTAAATATAAGTAAATATTTAATAAATAAAATATATATAAAAAATATAATTATGAACTAATAATAATAAATAATATTATGGTGGCGATTCATTTTTGTTGAGGAGAAGATTCCGAACCTTGATTTTAAAGGCGTATTCTTAATGTCTTCTCATAGAATCATAAACCTAGGATAATGGTCAAATTTGAATTAATCACACTTACTTAGTTAGATGTAAGTAAGTAGCTAAATGAGTTTTTAAACCTTCGGGATTTAAAAACATTTTTCTAAAATTAGACAACGGGTCCAGTCGGCTCACGAATGATGCAAGTCATTTCTAAACGTCGAACATAGGTATTTATAATAATAGTAGCGAAATGTTTCAAACGGTTTGAGACTCTCAAACTCTCCATCCATAATCATAACCGTCCATTGGCCAGTTGCCAATAGTAGATTATCGAATATTCTAATAGCCCACCTTAGTCAGACCGAAATCGAACCCAAGTTGATACGGTCTTACATTCTCAGTACAAATTCTCGTACAACTTCTTGAATAGAATGAATAATTACCTGGGGCTTATACAAGGATCCTTCTACCTCCCTCTCTCTCCAGCACGCCGTCGTATATAAAAACTGTTAGAATACCAATTTACTGTTCATATACATTAAAATAGCAAACGGTACTGCTTAGCGCTGTTCGAGGTCGTTCGGAGTCGTTCGAGAGAGAGATAGAGAGAACGAGAGTTAGAAAGGACTTCTCGTTCGGTCCAAGCGTTGTATCTATTCGTGCCACTTTTTAGGCACTTTTCTAAGTCACCTGACCCGATGACTCACTGAGCTCTGGGTTATAACGGATGCGCTTGCATTTCCCACGTCGTTCCTCATCATTGGCACGCCATATTATGTAAAAACCATATTTGTATGGAATCTCACACCATTATTTCTATGCTTTGAATACTAACACTATTTTTAATGATAAGCTAATTACACTCTTTCCAATCAGTATTTAAGAGTTGATTATTATGATTTCTTACGGGATATTAACGCTTTATACTTATATATTAGGATATTTAGATTGTCTGTTGTTTAATTATTTATAACATATTGTAATTAATCAAGTCCATTACTCGAAAACTAAAACAAATTTTCCATGATTATTTTCTTGAAAATGGTGATAAAATTATTTTGAATGAAATTAGTTTTAATTTATGTCCAGATTCATGTAAAAAATCTCTTTGGTAGTTTTTGGATCTTATAGAACTCTTATAACTCATTAAATAGTATTTTGTCAAAAACATAATTTAGTTTTAGTTTTTGTATCACAAGGCTATTAATAAACGATGCCGCAACGAAATAAGTTTTTCATCGTTCTAATTCCTTGAAGGAAACCATAAGGAAAATGAATAACCAAGTCATGTGATCTCAGTTATGCTCATTCATCTGTTTCTTTATAACTGCATCTATGGACACACAGCATTCATACACCGACGGGAAAAACACAGGTGGATAGTTCCCACGTACCTACTAATCATATGTCATTAGAATATACTGCATCGGTCAATGAGTAATTGTTATTTATTTTATTCTTTATTGTACACAAAACAACACAATATAAATGTTATATTATAATAATAATACAAATGGCGAGCTTAACTCAGTACTTAAGTTCTCTTCCAGCAAATCTAGAGCAGTTGAGAAGATGATGATGTTATAGAGGGCAATATCAGTGTATATAAGTCCGTAATTTTTGAAGTTACAAGCATGAAATTTCGTATAGTTAAACTTGAATACAAATAAATGAATTTTTATACCGGGGTTTTTCTAAATTTATTCTCAAGAGGGTGAATTTAGGGGTTTTCAGTAAGACGTGAGTTGACGCAAAAAAATCGATAGATGGCGTAGTTGTTAATATTTTTATCTTGCGGCCAGAATATAACGGTGAAACCACGCGGGGCATCTAGTATTATGTATGAAATCTTACTACATTTAAAAATTCTTACAAAATGGTCCAAAGATATTGTAATAATTATGGTATCACAAATGCGTTGCCTGATAAGTATAAATATCTAAATAGGTTTACATTTGTTTTACGATTAAACGTTGATTAATTGCCAATACCTTTGATTTAAGTTTACTTTATTGGTAATTAATTAGTCATCATCTTGGTTCTGCCTAAAATTTACCAATTAAGTAATTATTTTTGTCTGGCGATAACCGTGCAAGTTAATTTAAACTTCACTTTACATAAGGTTTTTTAATTTATATGTGTATGTGCTGTATTGTATATTTGTCTCAATGTTATGTGATGTTTAATGAAGTGGTATATATGTATACTCTCTGTGAACACTTCGTTATCGCGATTCAGCATTCGTCAACATACGTCACGAGATTATGTGCGGATACCGCCACATAGATCTTATCTGACCCATATAATCTGCCCGAATTTAAAAATGGCACAAGTTACATTTAATAAAAGAACACACTGTCACTTTCATTAATGTGTGTTATATGCATATCCTGCCAATAAGGTTTATATAACACCCGTGAAATTGCTTAGGGTTGTAAATAAAAAATAATTACAGCCTTTTTAAAAAAGGTTCCTGGTATATACAAAGTAATTTATGTAAATCACCATACGAACACGGTCATTAGTGACCGTAAAGGTCAAAACCTTTAATCAAAAGGATTAAAAGGATTAACAGTATCACAAACCACATGAGGCTTAATTCCGCTTAATACAAAGTCGATACAATGATATTATAGAAGTATAAAATGTCTATAACAAATGAACACACACAATTTTATTAAAAAAAGTGTTCAGGCTATTTAATTCAAATAACAGTACTACAGCTCAATAATACTAAATTATTTAAATACTTTAATTTTTGAAAAATGTGGTTTATGATTTATTACGTATTAAAAAAAAACTAATTATTAGATCTCGTTCAAACCAATTTTAAGTGGAAGTTTGCATGGTAATAAATAAATCTTATTATTATATTATTTTTACATTTATCATTCACTTATTTAAGAAATGGGGGGGTCACATTTTTCCACTTTGGAAGCGTCTCTCGCGCAAGATTAAGAAAAAAAAAATATTAGAAATCTCAATATCATTTTTGAAGACCTATCCATAGATAGGTCCCCACAACCCATACGGGGTTTGATGAAAAACAAACTTGTGTTTCAGTTCTAAGAATGGGGAACCCCAAAAATTTATTGTTTTTTTCTATTTTTCTATAAAAATCTTAATGCGGTTCACCGAATACATCTACTTACCAAGTTTCTACAGTATAGCTCTTATGGTGCTCCCACATTTCCGTTAGAAAATGATTAGTAACGTTATTAAATATTTGTTAGCAAACATTTAATCACAAATGTTAAAAAATGTTTTCATGTTAGAAAATATTTAGTAACGTTAAGTTAACAAAATATAACAAAACAAATTATAACAAAATTAAACATATGTTTCCTTTTAGCGTTTAGCGCATCCAATTTTTTCTTCTTTTTTAAACAAAAAATGAAAGCTATTCTAATGAGCAAATCCTCTCCCATTTTCGTGTAGACGCTCTCAGAACGCAAACCAAACTGCGAGCCAATACCAGATTTTAATGTTATAAAATGTTAGTAAACATATTCTATTAGTGTAGGAGCACTTATAACATGTAACAGTTCCTAACAAAATGTAACAATTGACAACATTTGTGAGTAAATGTTTTTATGTTAGAAAATGATTACAAACATTTTCTAACGGCAGTGTGGGAGCACCATTATAGTTACGGAAAAAAGTGGCTGTGACATACGGACGGACGGACAGACATGACGACTCATTAAGGGTTCCGTTTTTTGCCATTCGGCTACAGAACCCTAAAAAACGGTACAGTCTTTAAATAAAGTTTAAATTAACTTGCTCGGTTATCGGCAGACGAAAGTAATTACTGAACTTAATTAGTAAATTACATGCAGAACTTAGTAAATGACTTATTAATTACCAGTAAACTAAACTTAAATCCAAGGCAATGTCAATGAATCAACGTTTTATCTCAAATATATATAATTCTCAGCGAAACGCGTTTGGGGAAAAGCCGTAACTTCACAAAATTTTAGTACCATTTTCCATTTTTTCCAAAGCTTTCGACTCGATAGCATAGATAGTATTAAAAACATTAATGTCTTTGTGTTAATTTTTTCCCTTCAATACAATAAGGCTATATTAGGGTCCCTATACCTACGCCTATCTTTGTCAGGAATTAGGTATCTGCGTCTTTTTATATGTAGACAGAAAAACACTTGCTTATTGTGTGCTTTGATATGATAGGCGCAAAGCACCTCAGAAAAATAAGGCAACCGGAGATGTCATTCAGGCGACCCCCGCTGCCAAATGTGGAAAACCGCCGCTTTTGCACAATTTCAAATCCTATGAGTTACTAGTTCTACTACTACCCCCGCTCCCCTGCAAGATTTGGCAGACATTTTCGCGTTCATTTCATGTCTATTTTGTATTTTTTAGTCTTAGTCACTACATTAAATACACTCTTTATTTTTTATTTTTTATTTCACAACTTGTAACATTTCTGTTAATTACAAAAATAAAAATAACTAAACCTATAATTAAAATTACTAAAACTATATACACTAATCAAGTAAACCGCTACCAGTGGAAATAATAATAATACACGCTTGTTAGTGTATAAATGTCCATAAATAAACCTATATGATACTGGCAAAGTTCACATCATGATGTGTTATGAATTTATGACGGATGATCATCACATTTCGTGCGTCTGCTCGTCACTTAAGTTGTTCACACGATAAGGTCAAGGTACTTAACCTTGTTGAAGAACATTTGACTGTAGACAGTGTTGAGACCGATTTGAATTAAATCATTTTGTTGTTTTTTTTTGTTATTTCTCGTATTTTACTATTTATAGCCAGTAGTAATAAACAGATATTAGTATTATAAAGATTTTCATCGACCATGAATGCAAAAAGCTTTTAAAAAACGTTGTAAAATAGTTTTCTCACTAATTTATCAATATGGCCACTTAAGCTTCGATTTCCTAGGAAAGCGGTGTGGAATAATGCGGCCGTAATATTATTATCGTGACACGATTAATATGTAATACGTTAGGTCGATCACCGTTCTTTCGGAAACCACTACATTTGTTTTACATAGACAACGTTCTAGTGACGTCATTGTACCGTTATCTTTACGACCGCATTATTCCACACCGCTATGCTAGGAAACCGAAGCTTCAGCAGGGCCTGCCAATCTTGACATTTTGATTGAACTACATCAACACAGAATCGTCAAAAGACAGATCAAATTGACATTTCTACGTTGATGACTAAGTCATAGTCAAATATAAAAGTCAAGAGTGGCAAGTAGCTCAGTCTATATTCATGGCAAGTAGGTATAGTGACAGATCATTAGAACACAACTTATATCATTTAAAATTTGCGTGAGACAAGTGGTCGCTGCAATCGATTGTAGAGAACTTTAATCCAACAACATAAACAAAATTGTTTAAATTCATTTTTACTGAACTTAAGTTACAAAGGTTTATAAACTCAATTATTCACAAACAGGCAACATATTGAACTAAAGTCAATATCGGTAAATGCAATAAATACTTCAACATTTTTCAAAAGCGTCAACACAGTTGCATTCAACTAACTTACCCCACAATTGAAACTATAATAGGTACTTAGTAATACAGACATAGTTGCACACAATTGCAAGTCACATAAACGTAAAATAAACTTGCATATCCCGCTCTGCCGCGCTTAGGAAAAACGCATTAACTACCTTTTTACAACTTCTGAGAAAAACATGTTTAATTTTTTTTTTCTTATTTTACTTGTATCTCCGGAACGAAGCTAGCTATTGATGTGAAATTTGAACTAGGGGTAGCAGCAGAGTATACGATACACTCTGGCTTTTATTAATATTACTAAAATATTATAGTTTTATTTATAATTTAAAAAAATAACTTATTGTTAGCAATCAATATGGGTTTATTATATTCAAACTTATCATAAACGCATTAAATATACTACATAGTGCATTTATACTTAGTCAAATATTTTAATGCACTTTTTAATATAATGTTTTTACTCCACTAGTTTATTTAGACTAACAATAAGTGCATTAACTACTTCGATTAATGCGTTTATGTTTAGCAAAATCTCTTAATTCATAAAAAAAACACAAAGTAAAGGAATTATTATTTAACACCTAGTCATGCACTAGTCTGATAAAATAAAAGATTTTTCTCTATGCAAAGTCTTTATTTCTTAAAATAGCACTTAAAAACAAAACAATCACTAGTATTCATTATCACGTTGTACTTATTAATATAATTATTTATGACACATACTGAGATCAAAATCACCCTAAGCATAATCGGTATAAAATATTTGAATATAATCACAAAATGGACGTATGAAAGATATACTTATTTACTCTAATTTATAAGAACTATAAACATCACAATTTCAGACTTTTAACAAATTATAAAATATTATTACGTACTAATAGGCATTTATGACTTTAAATCAGTTAACAAACGGTAGGTAGCTATTATACCTTTAAAAAAAAAGGAATAAAAAATCGACATAACAATAAAATAATTAATCCAAACTAGAAACACTATAACTATTAGAGGTAGGCAAATCGTGCCAGAAACGTCGCCTGTTTTCGGGCATCAAAGGCACTAGTTTGTTTATAATTTCTTCTTTTCTTTCTTTGGTGATTCCTCGCGGTGACTTCTTGCTAGGAAATTCTGGAAATTTTTTATTTTTTATTATTTTCGCCTGCAGGAAATCCAAAGTTTTCCAATCACCTACATGACTTTCTTTGTACTTAATTAAATATTCACCTTTCTCCGCTTTGACAGACATTATATCTTTAAGATATACTCTTGGTTCTGTATTCTTCAGTTTATATTGAGACGACACATCTTCATAATTAAAAAAATCGGCAAGTAACATAGTCTTTATAACACTTTTTTTTTTATTTTGTTTTTAGTTGCACAGCCTCTACGAAATCTTTGTAATCGTAAATCTTTTTGTTTTTCATTGACATTTCTACCTGATGGTGGAAATGATCCGCTGACATGAACGTATGACCCGGCTCAAAATATTTAACTGTAACCGATTCTGTAGATATTAGCTCACTGTTAACTATGTTAACAAGAAAACACATGAATGCCCAATTCTTATTTTGCGCAGAGCAGTTGTCGGCCCAGATAGATATTTCCTTGACATCTCGTTTGCTTAGCAAAAAAGCTCTGAACGTTGATATAATATCTTCCTGGCGACGACCGGAAATGGTTTCATTCCACAGAACAGCATAGGGTACATTATCGTCTTTCGATTTGCCAAGATGAACAAACTCTCGTCAAAAGCAATTATCCTTGACAGAAAATACCACTTTTGAATTGTTCCATACGTGGTAACATTATGATTTTTTGCAAGTCTACCGAGAAGTAAATATGATCTTTTTCAGTTAAAGCTAATTCTGCATCTTTTTTGTATTCTTCTCTAGTTTTCGTGTATCGAAGATTGTAGTTTTGATATTGAACACAGTTTGCGCAGGATTCTTGGTTACATTCGGAGCTGTCTTTATGTATCTTAAACAGAGCGCACTGCTCACATTATTCATTTCCTAAATGTGTAAATGATATATTCATGTCTCGAAGTGTTTTACGATATGTTTCAAAAGATACTGTCATGTCAGGGTATTTTTCGATAAAATTTTCGTGCATCATTGTAATATTAATATCGCTGGGTAGGTAAAGTTTATTAGGGGCATGTTCTCGACGGTAATGGGATATCGTTGGATTATAGTTTTGAATGTGAGTTCTGATAATATCTTTATCTATAACTTTTGTGCGTTTTTAAGTCCCACGTCTGTCCTTTTGTTGTAAAGTAACTCTCCCGAAAAGTAACGCTCGCTTAGTATAAACGCACTATCTCAAATAGTTAATGCATTTTATGTGTTTGTATAAAAGTAAAACATAATTATTTGCTTATCATCAGTACATCATGTAATCTTGTTGCTGTCATTCTTAGCACTAATACTTTATAACACAATACATGTTGCTTACAATAAACGCACTAACTGTAACATGATGCATTTATGTCTAGCGCGATATTTCATTCTAGAAGTGGAGGCTGCACTAACTGTAGATGATGCATTTTTGGTTAATGTAACATTAATTGATATTTAAGTTAATGCGTTTATGATAACCAAAAAAAGCGGGTTCTAATAGAAATATTGAAATGGTCTCTATGACAAAGTTATAGAGCTCGTTTTTCTGATTCCAAATATGAATTTAAGTCAATTTCGCAAAAAATCGCACTTAGTGCGTTTTTCATAAGCGCGGCAGCGCTATTCATACGTATAGACAAACACGGCTACCAATCAACCTATACATATCCAATGTAAGATGGACTCGCGTTCTATTAGCTTTCCGTGTAATGCGGGACCAGCATATAGTGGAAATAGATAGGTTGATCCTTAGCCGTCTGTACTAAGCAATAAGCACAAAATTATAGCCAGTACAGTGTGTCGTAAATGTAATTCCTGCAAGCACTTAGTAAGAAATTGTTTGAATCTATTGTCCTCGAGATAGTTTAACATTGTTTTCAATGGAGGGATGAAACTTAGGCTTAGTTTCACCAAACTTCTGAAAATTCGGTCAAAGATTAACCTGTATTTTGATTACTCTCTCTCTCATCTTTACTCTTAAAAAAAAACGACTCCTGCACTAGGAATAACTCCTGTGTCGCGGGGGTGTTCACAAACATGCATTTCATACACACAAAGCACACCCAGAGTTAGGACAAATCTTTACGGATCACACAAAGATTTGTACGTTGTGGGGATCGAACAAAAAACACTAACGCAGTTAAAAGCGGCGACGGCCATACGTTTTTCAGTGTTAGATAAATAGATAGGAAACCGTAGCTCAGCGTTGAACTCGGGTAGTGAAATCGGGGCTCAAGAGTTATACAGTTCAAATTATGCTGCGGTTTACTGGTTAGAGTTGGAACTATGAAGATGTAAAGTGGGTAGGGATTGGGACATTGTACTTGCGAAATTAGTGAACTGTGTAATTAAAATATCATTCAAAATGTATATTGGGTTCAAAAAAACAACAATGACTATACAGTTAATAAATACTCAAAACAGCTCTTAGTTAATTTGTTTTGATTTTTAATAACACTAAAAACTTATAACTGTTGCATGTGATAAAGTTATTTTTGGTCAACAGTAAAAAGTAGGTTATTTCTTATATTTTTTTAATTTTATCAGGTCAGTTCAGGCACAAAACTGTCAAAGCGATTGTCGTTAACAATATTATCGTGACTATTTTTTAAATGACCGTCACGCTAAAATGTGCTCGAGCAACTTGACCGAGAATAGATATTGGTCAGTTTCTTAATTTTCTCGGTCACTAGGTTCATATTTGTATTGAATCATCAAATTGATTTAGTAGGAAAAAATAAATTTGTCTTCATTTTTATGTTTTCACTACTTGCTACATTATGATATCTAGCATTAAAAACATAAATGACATGTCCAAAACGCAAAGAAGCATCTAGTATATTTATGCTTAACAACCATTTTAATTAAAAAAGTATACTTGACCATTTGACATTAAATTACCATTGTCTTGACAATGTGCTTGCACAATGATATTTAATGTCAAAATGATCAAATATAGCATTTATAATAAAAAATTGGCTTTAAAAAACAAAATGGGACGGTATTTTTTAACCCTAAAGCGTGTATAGTACTGTACAACTTTCTCTATTGCACTCTTCGATTGTTTTCTAAATTATGTACAAACTCTTTGTAGAGTTTAGAAAGTTAATTATTGTATGCTATAAGGAGTAGGTGTGGTATTGATGAATTATTGTGCATTGTCTTAATGGTACATTTAATTATAGTGCATGATAAGTAAGGTCATCAACAGCAATTTAATTTATCATCGACACGTAGTAATACAGAACAATAAATAAGACAGTAAATATAAATAACACGGTGAATTAATAATACATTGTACATTGAGAAAATAAAATGAAATAAATAAATTCGGAATTAAATTCCCAGCCTCACTCCACCAACAGAACTCAGAAGATATTGCAATCGATTTGCTAACGCTGAATTTTGTATTAGTATTTTTTTTTAATATTCAATTTTAAGGGAAATGCAGGTACTTGATCCAGAAATAAAATATTTTTTTAAATTTTCAATGTTCTTTACTTTGTGGTTATAATATTTCGTAAAGGCAACTAACTCTTATGTTACCTCCATGAATAAAAAGTTCTCACTCAAAATATAAAAAGGGTCATCAAAAGAACCTTCACGGTTCTAACATCGAATACAACAGAATAACACACATGTTTTATTCGAATCCCTTCATATTTCCATAACACATTAACATACTCACGGGGACCAATCAACCTATACATTTCCAGTATAAGATGTTTTCGCATTGCACGTGAAGCTTGTTCAACGCCTAGGGTTGCCAACCGTACTCTAAAATAGAGTATTGTACTCTATATCATGTAAGCGTACTCTATAATCTATAACACTAATAGAGTACGCTAAAATACTCTTTTTTACACATTCTTACTTGTCATATAATCGTATGCAAAAACCCATAATCAAAACCAAAAAAACAATTATTTACTGTTAATTTACGTTGGTACCCCCAAAAAATTTTCCTCCAACCACATTCGGAATGATGAAAAATTGTTATGCGCTGCAAAAAGTACAAGAAAATACCTTTTTAAAAATTTCACATAAATTATACTCTTTTTTTAAGTCCATACTCTTTTTTACCTCCTTTGAAATCAGATATACTCTTTTTCTTCTGAAAAAAGTTGGCAACCCTATCAACGCCAGACCATCTTATACTAGAAATGTCTCGGTTGTTGTGTAGCCGTCTGTACTTACATTCAAAGATGTTTTTGCAGTATAACAATGAACTTTTGAGATGTACTTAATATCCTGCTGCGAGCCAGTTCCCATATCATGTTGATTTCAATAAGCTTTGAAAGTGAATGTTTAGTATCTTATTTGTGTTTACTTTACTGGCTTGGATAGGCTCAATACTTAATTTTTGCAAGCATCGATTACAATTGAGCGGAATTGTTCAGTTAACTAATTCGGTGTGATTAAATGATAAAAATTGAATTTTCACATTGACTATGAGTTACTTGATGACGTTTTTACCGAGTATCGA
This sequence comes from Hypena proboscidalis, assembly GCA_905147285.1. NCBI lineage: Eukaryota > Metazoa > Arthropoda > Insecta > Lepidoptera > Erebidae > Hypena > Hypena proboscidalis. The sequence goes on along the minus strand of LR990131.1, from coordinate 4,853,414 downwards.
TATAATCTAGTTGCGAAAATTATACCTTGAGTAAATTGCCAACCATTTTCCTCAATAAACTTCACAGATTAAACCGAGCAATCCGAAATCTCACAAAAAATTCTTCAAGATCACTTTCAAAAATAAACCGTATAACAAGTTAAAAATTGTTGGCTGTTAATGTGAATACAACCGTAGACAGTAAACACGGACGCGTTTTTATTAGTGTAGTGATGCGACGAATTACACTTTCGAATACGAATAGTAGAATTGTTTGGCAAATATGCATACTAATACATATATTGGGTTATCGTCGAATCTTCTAGAGCGCTCCGATAGCTACAAATTTTAGTGCTCAATATCCGTACCGGCAAAGGGTAGACTTCCAAGCGCCATGTTTGCATACTAATATAATATGGATTTAACTTTAATATTATTTAGTTGTTATATAACACAGTTGCCAGGCTTTTTTCTATACGAAAGCTATATGGGATTAACTTTAATATTATTATTTTTTTCTATTGTTATAGACAAATCATAACTTTAACACTAAAATGCATTTTTTTTTCAGTTTGTATGGAACTCAATTAATGATTTAAACAATATTGACAAAATGGCCACGAACAATAATGCATTTTAGTGTTGAATTTATTTTGTATAGAAAACAGCCTAGCATTTGTTTTTTTTAACACGCTTATATTAGCTTCACCTGTATGTATGTATGTATGTAACCGACTCCTTTGGACTTGATTTTGACCCACTTTAAACGGACAGATTTCATTAAAATTTTGCACACCTGTCAAAGATCGATGACAATGCAATAATTCGATAAAAACAATTTAAAAAATTTAAAAGAAAAAAAAATAAAAAAACATCCTTTTCTCCTCAATAACTCTCAAGGTTTGCTGGAAGAAAAGTCAAATTTGAGTTAAGCTCACCTTTATTGTATTGTGTGTTATGCATTGTCTTTATAAATTGTTTATGGTACAATAAAAAGTTTAAAAACAAACAAAAAGCTCTTGTAAATTAACCAATCTAAAAAGTAGAAAATAAATAATAGTTTTTAATTTGATTATTTTTTAATTCTTTGATTGTTGAATAGAAATATTAATAAATATATCTTTAAAAAAAGAAAATATTGTGTTACAATGTTAGTAATCGAAGTCCCTCGAAACGGCTTAACCAATTTTTATTTAATTTGTCGGTGTGAGAATAAAATAGTAAGGCTATTTTTTTGTACCGCAAACGAAAGCTAGTTTACTTATAATATTCGGTGATCACGAAAGTTCTTTATCGTTACATCACTAGTCGTTTTGATTTGGTTACGTAATAAGACGCAAGGCTGTATCCGGGTGAGTGTTCGTTTTGTAATCGTTGCACGTCAGTGATGGTTATTTACGTCACTATGCGATGCTTGATCGATTGAGGAAAAGGTGAAAACAGATGCTAAGATTAATATTGAAGATACTTGTAATATTTTAAAGCAAATTTTAGCTTTGATATGCCTTTTTGTATTTTATATAATATTAAAGTTGAAAAATTAAGAATCCAGCAGGACTCAAACCTGCACCCCCTGGGTATACGCCCCAAGTGCTTGGCCAATTTAGCCATAGATTGGGGCGTATACCCAGGGAGTGCAGGTTCGAGTAAAATACTGAAGATGTTGCTAAATTAAACAAAATTAAATATTTACATTATTATCCTAACTACAATTTTATCGTTAAAAGTTATTTTAAAAAATCCTAACTATATATGTAAATAAAATAAAAGAATAATATAAAATGATTAAATAAACTAAATCTCGTAGAAAAAAAATCAGGTGTCAAAAAATACGTCCGCATCGATGTCGACCGCAGGTACCGGCTGGTGGCAGTAGAAGCTAGCTTTCTGGTCACATGCAGAGTCAACTAATCTTTTTTTAGTTTCTTTAAAAAGAGAACGAGTGCGCGGACACCACGGTCCCAGCGTCTCGACCCCAAACGGCTCAAATACATAATTTCCAATTAGACTATTGTGTTTGCGCCGCTTGAGAGTCTCCGCCGAAGCAATAGCAGCGCCGGCACAAGCTAATGTGCTTGGCAGGTGAGATGGCGCGAGGGTGTCGGCGCATGTTGCATCCCACATCAAAGGTCTACCCATCTTCTAAGTAAAGGTATATTATCACTAGCTGTTACCCGCACCAACCAGTTTTAAACTATGTTGTCGTATATTTTGTAACTTTGCTACGTGAAGTTGCAAACATATACAAACTCATTAGCGCACATTGTTACTATTAAACAATACAATTGTGCACAATTTAATTGTTATACACGCTTGTATGCCAGTTCTTGTTATTATTAATTGACTTCAAAGGATAATTAGCGTTCATTTAAGCGTCACCTGAGAAGTTGGTTCTCTGTTTCTAAACAAATATATTATGCAAATAATATAATAGACAAGGTCTCGGCAGACCTACGTAACATAACTTTTACACTGCTGGACGGCAAAATTAAATAAATAGCAGAACATAACACCACGCCTATATTACACAGGAGGGTGTAGCAGTGATGTACAACCACCACATTTCACGTGTTATGTTTAGGTCCCATGGGATACGGGATGAGCTTATTGCCATCCAACGGGCACAATTCCAACTTCGTGCTGATATTGTGAATTTCCTGACTGAAAGTTCACAATTAACACTTTGGCCGACCCGGGATCCGAACCCAAGACCTTGCGGTGAGAGGCACATACGCTAACCACTAGACAATCGAGGCATTTAATAATATTAAACAACAGTCAAATAACGTTACTAGTCCCAAACAGTCAAAAACACAATATGGACTCGAACCTGCACCCTCTGCCGATCGGCTTGCGCCGCCATTAAAATTAAAAAATTATATTAATAATTAGAATAAATTATTTTGAAACCACTCTCTTAATGTCTGACAAACGAACTAGCTATATATAGGACATCATACTAGTTTTATGAGTTATGTCCTTATAGCATAGGTGTTAACCCTATTTTACTGACCGTAGCAGGCTGTATCCGGGTGAAAAACCATTCGATTTCATAATCAAAGCGAGTCGCGACGGCAATTGGCGACGCCTGTGGAGCCAACGCGATACAGAATACGAAATAAGGCACTCGCTTTAAAATCGTAGAAATTTGAATGAAAAACTTTATATATTCTGCCAATACGAGGTTTGCTAACTTTTATTTGGTTATTTTGTATAAGGGTTTTTACTGAGTCTAGACAAACAGTAATTTGAATTTCAGTTTAAGAGGATTTTATTTTCTTTTAGCCCTCTCGCGTTTCAGCAAACTTGAAAGTATGTACAAAATTGCAAATTAGACACAAATCAGTTCATTCCAGAAACAAAACAATAAGGATTTTCATTCAAGACTGACATTTCTTGAAATTGATGGCTTTAAAATTGAATGAGATAATTTGTTATTTTAAGCTTTGTTTAACACCAAAGAAGCTATAACCAAAGAAGTTGTAAATAACTCTTTTACAACTAGAGAGGCGTTAATATCCAGAAAGCGTAGTCAAGTTTTTGGACAGTATGTGATTGTCAAAATTCACCCATCAATGTCAAAAATGCATACATCATTTCTGTGTATATATGTGTGTATGGAGACACGCTGACATTTCATATAAAATTGCCGTTCTATCTATTTCTACTTTTCTCTGAGTATAATGAATCTTATATATATATAAAATTCTCGTGTCACAGTGTTAGTTACCTTACCTCTCCGAAACGGCTTTACTGATTTTACCAAATTTTATATGCATATTCAGTAGGTCTGAGAATTGGCTACTATCTATTTAAAAAAAAAATAAAAAAAACTCTTATCACTTAGGGGTATGACCCCTAAGCGATAAGGGTATTTTTTAAAAAAATTTGGACAAAATTTTTTGTTTTTTTTTTCTATAATGTGGCATTAAAAAATACATACAGCCCTTAATGTTTTACCCTTTTATCACCAACCCCAATTTTTTAATAGCCATTTCAGTAATTTAATCATTTTTCATCCCGCTCGATAACTGATCATTTATCGTCTTTTTTGTAAATGTTTTTCACTCTATGTCGATTAAAATTTCCCTGAGCTTATGACAAATGTAATTTTTTTGGCAAAACAACGTTTGCCGGGTAGTGTATTTATAACATTATATACGCTACGCTATCCGTACAAAATGTCTATCATTTTAGTATACATTATTTGAAGACCTAAACCAGATACCAATTTAGATACTGATAGCGTACCCAAAAAAAAACAGTTTTAGGCAATATTTAAACATTTTGATCAAACCCTTATCATTCTAATTTAATTGAACACTTCACTGACAAAAAACTCTCGTCTTATAATAAAGAAAAAACTTTTAAAATAAAATATAACAATTTCTGGTCGACGGGCACTTACCGAGTCCGATTTCGTATAAAAAAGTTTATCTTCGTGGGATTTCATTATTTAAAGAATCATCACTTTCTATCAAAAGTAAAAGTCATAAAAAAACTTAGTTTTTTTGTATTAGTGGACAAGATCTCGACTTATTACTTTCATCCAGTTTCTCTGTTAGACTCTGTTATCTTACATAGAGACTGGATAAAAGTTATAAGTTAGAAAGAAATTTAATTTACTTCACTGTCAGATGTTTTGAAGATATGGCGATTTAAAAGCTCAAAAGTGATTTAAATTACCCTTTCGTTTTTTATTTGTTATTGTACTTTAGTTAGAGTACACTTATTCATTACTAGCTTTTGCTGGCGACTTCATCCGCGTGGAATTCGATATTTCCATGCCATTTCCTTCCCAAATTGAGAAATTTCCAATACACCTACAACCCTTAATTTACCCTATAACTAAATTAAATAACTCTTCTCCCTTAATAAAAATATAAAAATTACCCGAAAACCTATTCTCATCGAATTTTGAATTTATATATGTATCTACAATTTGACCCGTTTAAGGAAACTCCTATTAAAATCAAAAAGTAGATTTCAGAAACCCTTCAGAGAACAAACTGTTTCCCACGGTATTACTTGCTACAACAGTTACTGCTTCACTTCTCTAAGTTAAACCGAAGTATAAAATTAAGTCGAAAATATAAAAATATCATATTGTACTTTATTAAACCCCTCTGAAATGTTTTTTTGTGTGTGTATTTTGGCAGTAGTGAGAATAGGCAGTAACAAAGACGTAGACATTATCATTTCGCAACTCGCCAGTATTAAACTACCAAATGTAGAAATTATTATTCAAACTCTTTTAGTACTTCCAGACAACAAGCCGGTTCAAACAAACAACCAATCTCTTCCGCTAATATTAGCAAAGATAAATTATACACCCAGTTCTATTTTCTTTTAACAAGTCACGATTTCGTGACCTTGGATGGAAGCGGTGAAAGACGCTTCAAGTAAGGTGGCAGGACCAGTTCTGACATTCCAATTTGTGAGCCAATTTACGAATCGTTTCTAGGGCCGCAAGATAAAAGAAAGTACCACGCCTACACGCCGTCATATTTGTTGAAAATTAAACGTCTACAAACTAAACGTCTAATAACTACATTACCTGATAGACTATTAATTGTGTCTTACAAATAGAACTTATTGAAGTTGTATCCTAAAAATGATTCATCTTTTGAGGGTTCCGTGTCCAAAGGGCAAAAACGGCATTCTATTACTATTGTGCGTCTTCCTATCTGTCACCAAGCTGTATTTGATAAACGTGATATATTATAATAAATAAAGGAACCGTTGATCAACGTATATGATATTAATTTCAGCACTGCAGCTTTACGCGTTTCGGAGTAAAAGGGTTGTGACAGACGGACAAACGAGTGATCCTATAAGGGTTCCGATTTTTCCTCATGAGGTACGGCACCCTAAAAATACTAAAAACTGAGTACCTATTATAAATAAATATTAAACAAAAAACGTGCTCTTTTGCTAATTTTTGCTCTATATTGGTCACCAGGCTGAAACCTAGTAAAACTGTAGCCGCTATATCAACGAATACTAAAAACTGCATAGTATAAACATTTAGGGGAAGGGGCTCTAATACAACAAACGTGATTTTTTTGCTCGTTTTAGCTCGACGTAAATAACGATAACAGGTAGCTTCATATATTCACAGATTATATTTACTCTAAAAACAAATAATTTAATTAAAATAAAGTTTATTTAAAGGGGTATTTATAAATAATATTATACATGTTGTAGGCTGCAGTGGCCGATCTGGAAGTCGCTTAACCGCCTTCGGACACAAGTTGGTCGCTGCAGGGAGAACCTAGCCAAATGGCGAATCACAAACACCAATGACACCTCGTGCGGCGTTTCCCTATTTAAAACATAGCGCACCTGCTTCCGTGCCCGTTGTCTCCCTCTACATGTACCCGTGAAGACCTAATGCAAGCCACAAGCAAGGCAGTAGAAGTTGCTACCTACTGGGCAAAAACAGTATAAATAGGAAATGAGATACCAACCATTGATACGTAAGAAGAAGAAGACAGAATATTACCCTTATTTACCATCAAGAGTATTGCCGATACACGTGGACTAATTGTCCGAACGGATATTCGAAACCATGATCATTATAGACGCACCAAAAGCATTTTATTGTTTAAACTCTACATTCAAAATACCAGTAACCCAATACCCAACACAACATAAAAAGCATTTTATTTTAAATCGTTTGCAATTCGCCAATGACCTGTTATTTGAGGATTCGTTACAAAGTTTTATGATACAAATTACATAAAATGTAAAGCTTGTAAATCATTACCTTTATTTTATTTTTGTTAATTATAGTGTGTTCAGTGGGTCAAGCATTTAGGTATGCAGAGTAAAATCTTCTACGCCAAAATGAAAACTGACTGCGATAGATAATAATTATGCATGTGTGAATTACATATTAAACAAGTGTAGTATATACACAATTATGTAACTCATTTATCCATAACTGGTGTTGTAAGTCTTTACTATGATTTGGAAGCTTTTCACAGCATACCTAACTCGTCTCACTATACTTCTATAAAACTGTTTATTTTGTTTAATCAATAATTACTTGAATATAGTCCAAAAAGTCTATAGTATCTAAATCTACTAACAATTCTAATGTCGCCCACATCGGCGACATTATAAATCCATTGTGTATGATAACAAAGTCAAAAGCTTACGAGATCTCAGGTCCAAGGCCGGATTACATTATAAGAGTAGCAGAACAAATTAACAAACACCCTCAGGGTTCTCAGCAATGGATGTTATGTCTGTAATTTTATGTAACCACATATCCGACAGACTGCGTGGGTGATTCATCATTAGTTAAACTTTCCAATGTTCATTATACTAATGCATGACCAAAGAAGATAAGGACAGTCCGTAACGAATTATACCTACGAAGTTGTGCCGCGAATGTACGTATGAACGTCGCATTTTCCATGTACTAATGTGCCAGACATGGCCCTACCTGGTTTTCTTTTACCATGTTAAGCAGTGGTAATCTATTTTTTTATGTGGATTGGTTCACACCTGGTCCGCTTGGTTACTTACTACTTATTTTTGAAGCCTAAAATAGCACGTGAATATTACACAACAACAGAATTTGAGGTTTCTGTAAATTTGTCCCAACAACGTTTGTATCGTTTTTTTAGACTTAGGCGGACTTAACAAATATTTTCTAATAATCCTTACTAGGAACTTGATAAATTTAATAAGCATTCATTTTTAAAATGTATTAAGTTCATCTTATTAAACATAGTTGTAAGGTTATAATTTTATACACAATACAAAAGCTAAATACAAAAGTAGGAAGAAAGGAACAGACGCCCAATTAACCATAGTCACTTTTAGTTAGTTACAGGTTCGCCAAAACCCGCCCACATCTTGCTAAAGTCTAAACAAAAGTTCTTACTTTTGCTACTTGTTTTCACAATTAAAATTTAATTATGAACTCTACATTTAAGCTGAGCTAATTGCCTCGTAATAATATTTGATTACCAACACACAGTTTTGAGGTTTCAACTCAGTTTTATTAATATTTTTTCATTTATTTTCCTTTTCTCATTTTTTACATATTTTATAATAAATTATAAAAGCAAAGTACATTTAAAAATATATAATTATATAAAACTATGAAATTCTACATTTTTAAATATAAAGTACAAAAAAATATTTGAAAATAGAAAAAATAGTATCCCACCGGCTTTGGATGCAGGTTCTACGGAAGCTACCGGTGGTTAGGGCTCCAGCGAGATGAACCTCCTCACAATGCGTGCTGTGTGCAAACACCGCCTTCTGCATCAGACCATTAATATTATTATTATTCCACCAATAAACATGGAATTTGGCTCGTGGTGGCTTTGAGAGATATTAAAAAAAGTTGTTAAAACTGTTAGGTCATAATATGTATAAAGCGTAATTTTTGGATATGTTGAATTGTTGATGGTAGAAATCATCCCCAACCATGGCAAAATAGAAATATCTCATAGCCACAAGGATCCAAATTCTATGTTTGAACCTTTATTAGAGGCAAAAACAGGGAACCTTTAAGCTTTTATATTATGATGTAAGTCGGGCGGCTTCTGGCTCTTAGGCTATAAGGGGGTCTTAAGTTTGTCCAAATACGATTCCGGTACCAACACTGGACCATAATCTCTTTGTTTTTATTATTGTCAAATCTTGCGCGTTTGAATAGCAGTTGAGTCAGTTAGGGGTCATGGAATGACCCAAAGACAAGTAAAGTGATATTAAACAATTTCAACTTAATATACATCAAGTTAAAAGAATTATCTCCTTTCAATATTAAATTAAACTAAAATGTTCGTTGATCGGACTTCAGTAAGTCAGTAACTTATAAAGTTGGTTATGTATTTATGTCCAATGTTAATTGAATGTTATGACATTATGTTAGTTGGATAACATTTTTTGTATCGCTAGTAATTGGCTAAAATTTATGTTAGAAACTAGCCCCAAACTGCTTTGAAAAAATAAACATAATATAAGTATTCGAATTTCTTTATATACATGTAGTAAAATTGTAAATTAGCCTTGTCTGTACAGTTAAGATATTTTAGATAAAAATTATACTTACTTTACTATTAAATTTTTTAAATTTTGTCTGTCTGTCAGCATATACGTACGCGCATCACGCAGAAACTCCTGCATAACATTAAGTGCAGTTTACACAGCTGTGTAAACTGTGTTGTGTTTTTAACTTAAAAATTGGTATATGTTTCATCTTTGCATTTTACTCCTAATGGTAAATTAGAGGGTGTGAGTTAATATGGGTGGTTCGGTAATGTAGCCGGCAATTACATTAAATAAAATATAGTTTAATATAGGTATGGTAATAAACTGAATATAGGTTTTCACATAACGTAGGTAAATGAACTGTAAGGTTACTTCCCAAGCGTTTGAAAAGTTTATGATTTTTTAAGGATTTTGCACGAAATTCTGCACATTAATGAAATATAACATTGATTTTATGAATATTCTAGTGCCTAAGAGAGTAAATTACGGGTTGAGAGTGTATGAGGGAAATTCCTTAATTTTGACAGAAAAATAGCAGCTTCCACACATCTGAGGACATACCATTTTTGGATGGCACGCAGGATTTTTCTTTCGACCAGTCAGTTTGTGTACTTAGACTTAATAAGGTAAACAAACTAGAACTTTGTTCGAGCTGATTTGCTTCCCTCTTTTGAATGTGACTGTTATTTCGCATATAGGTACTGAAAAAGTTACGGGTTATTAGTAAGTGAAAATAGCATGGAAATATCAAATTCCATGCGGACGACGTCGAACGAAAAAGTTAACGAAAAAATAAACATCAATTCTTCTTATGAATTCAATTGAAGAGAAAAATGGTACTTAGTACCCTACTTAGATGGAGATACTTGTAGTTACTTGGAAAATGAAAATTTTCCTTCGGCGATGATTTTTATGAAAGGGATAAAGGTTCAAAGAAGATTCTTGGAAATAAATTTTAATAAATACTTTGACGTTTGAATTATGTTTATTTTAGTACCAAATACACACAGGTAGTCTTTACATCTTAAACCAACGACGACTGATGTAGCTAGTAAAAATTACAAGTATCTAATATCATAGCAATAAATACATAAAGTTATTGCCGTATCATGTAAGTTTATGGCACCGGGATTATTATTTTAAGCTTTGCCTTCGAGTCAATGCTTACTTACACCTAGTAAGAACGAACGTAAGCATTGATATATCATTGAAATAAATAAGCCTTAATTAGATAAACCATCAGGGCGAGTGTAAAACTGGTCAAATGATATCACTCAGAAGTTATTAAATTTCCATTACCATACTGCTGACAGCAGAGATAGCATGCACCAATGATAAGGTAAGAGACAAGACTACGTGCGTATTTTAGCAACAGACCATTTAGCTCAGTCTTACGTTACTACGTTAATGTCGCTTTTTATATCAAATCAGTTGGTGGCAAAACATCATTGTTAAAAAATCTCTCACTAAACCTTAGTTTAGTTTTGATAGGTTTAGGTTCATTCAACTGTAGTCACGAAATTTTAGCCAGATCTATTAAATATCACTCAATAGTTCTATGGAGTCAATTTATCCGTATAATAATAATAATAACTTTCTTTATTCAGACAAATTAGTCCACACCTTACAATTTTTACATAAATTAGTTGACACATAAATAATTATTAAAATAAATCACATTATTATGCAATTAAAACAGATTGAAAATTAAATTAAATTAAATGATGTCAAATTTAATAATAATAAAATAAAATAAAATAAAACAACAATAAAATTTGAATAAAAACATTCGGTTAAAGTCAATCATGAATTTAATTTATTTTAATTCCCTTTCTTCACATGCAATTCACAACAATGTCTTACGTAGGCACAGGTAGTAGGCAGTAGGTATAACGTTTGATTTATGCAGCTGCTGCCATTACAAGACAAGAGCTATTGATAGCTTTAAATTTTAAACACCACTAACCTTATATTTACTTCAATATTGATGATAACAAATTTGTCACAAGTCGATCGACTCATTTGTCACGCTCCCGTGCTAGAGATTTGGCTTGTAATCGAAGTATCTCTGGTTGGCTAGCCACGAGTCGACGCGCAAGCACGTGCGTCTGGTCACTGACTTTTAAATAACGGTAGCGTCATGCTTCCACACATCTGAGGACAGACCATTTTTGGATGGCACGCAGGATTTTTCTTTCGACCAGTCAGTTTGTTTACTTAGACTTGATAAGGTAAACTAACTAGAACTTTGATCGAGCTGATTTGCTTCTCTTCCTTTGAATGTGACTGTCATTTTGCATGTAGGTACTGAAAAAGTCACGAGTAAGTTCCTGAAACCTCAACATGACTCTTTGAGTTTTACCGTACCATTATACTTATCATAAAATTTCATCATGGGATATAAGCACAAATCCCGGCAGGAATAGCTACTTGGAATCCGGAAGCTTACGATGTTAACACCCCTTTGCCTCGGTAATAGTTTTTGGGCCTGCGCGCTGCGTGCAAAGCTTGCAATTGGTCTATAAATGCCGATTGTACCAAGGATGTTTAACTTTGAACCGGGTTTTCGGTCTTTTACTCCCCATTAATTGTGAACGGGATACAGAGATTGAAAACCGGGCTCAATGTTCAACTCGTATCGGGGAAATTGGCCGTTAGAATAGAGTGCACTTGTGCTTATAAAATGTGCTGGTGCATTTTTTTATTCGTGGGCCACGTTTGATCACGATCACCATCAGGGTAAGTGATGATGTGGTCTACGGTGGAGCACGCTTACTTATGAGATATCCAATTAAACTTGCTTTTAATACACCCCCAGATACTCCGGTGCTCATACGGAAACACAAACTCTTGCAGGGCATTTCATTCTTTGGCAGTATACGATAGTACTTTAATTTATCTTCTGCATAGGTTCTTTATCATCGTATAGCCACTAGCCAGACAACATACACTGAACATCATGTCCCAATAACCTTTTTTAAGCAATTCCTTTTATTATTTTATACTGAATCGACGAGTACCAACAAAAGTGGCCACTCAAGTATGAAGTAGTCATTATAAGCGAGGAATATTTAAATATAATAGTGCCTTTGTGCGTCATCGTTATTAATAACCAGTTGAAGAAGCCACTTGTAGGTTAGGCCACAGCGGCTCTAAGTAATGACAGGTTGTTAACTCATCACAGCATCGAGAAGCATTCATGGATTTTCTTCCAATGTCTTTGAATAAGTCCCATTGTACAGCAATTATTATGTTAGACATGACTTCGAAGCTAAATTATAGTTTTTTTTTACAAAATCTGAATGATGGGTAAATACATTTTCAAGTCGATAAAATATTACTTTTATCAAAAATAATTAGGTAAATTTATTTATGCATATAGGTATTCTTTTTCTTCTTCCTTTTTTCATCCCATTTTATTTGGGTCGTCGCAAAACCATATTATTATATTACTTCATTTTTCTTTTGTCAGCTGTATCGCTATCACCCACTATCACATTATCTTCTCTCACGCAGTTCCAGTCCCTTATATTGTCATTTAAACATATCTATCTAATCTTTTCGGAACTACTACCATTATGCTACCATAATCGTTGTATTGTTATATATCTGCATTACTAATATGTAACAAAAATATTGTCAGAAATATTGTCTTCAATCTCGATTAAACTGGTGTTTTCCCAGGTACTAGTAACTTGTTACCCGAAACGCTAGTGTGCCAACCTACTTTTTATCGTCGCCAATTCACAATAGAGTCTTAATTTGATTAGCTGAAGACGAGTAGTGGGGTTTGATGTCATTGCCGTGAACTGTTCGTGAGTCCAGTCAGCCGCGAGGTCCGGTGCGCGCGCGCCGCTTACGACGCCATCTTGGAATTTTTAATACTCGAACGTGCACTTACTGAGTGAAGTTTTTATAGTGGTTTTACGATTGTTTGTGCTAAAAGTGGTCAATTGTGAAATCTGTTCTTAGGATAAGAACTTTATTGGATGGATTGTTGTAAAAAAGTTGATGCATAAGGTAACAACATTAATGATTTAGCCATTTATTAAGATGGACATGGCCAGATTGAGTGCGTCGATACAATCAATAAACTTTCTACGTTGATTAATGAATGTATACTGAATGACGTTGCAATGTTCCTCGGTGTACACTTTCTCTAATACGCGCGTTGCTGCCGTTGCGTCACTGCTTTCACAGTTTCCTAAAGAAAATCGTTGATAATAACTATAGTCGATTAGATGAGTGATAAAGATATCCCAAATTATCATAAAATAAATACCAATCAACTGTTTTCATTACGTAAGGAGATGAACTGATAAATGTAAAGTGATTTTTTTGGACAGATTCAAACTTTTTAAACTAGTAAGTAGTAGGTACGTTAATTTTAATAAGCGGCATGGCAGTTGCCCATTGATTTAAATCTTAAGCTTGCACAATGGTTTAACATCGTAGATTCCCTATAAAAAAATTACAATTATGTCTATTGTATATGTTTAAAAAATCTAATTGTAGGTCTTCAAGCACCATAAACTCTTATAATTACAGTTCACATGATAGTAAGAAAATAATTAACGACAACCGACTTTTTATTAGATTAATTAGGTATATTTATGAGCAAAACATGTAAATACCATAATATTATTTATCTTTGTTAATAATTATCTGCTTTAAAACATTTTTTTAACCCCTTTTAAATTCACAACGTTAATTAAGTATTATTTAAAAAATTTAATATTGATGGTAGTGAAAAGTATATATAGTTATGTAAATAATTTTACTAAAAAAACCGACTTCAATTAGACAAAATGCACTTAAAGTAATAAATACTTAAGAAATATTCAACTTCGCGCTTCATCTGTACCAGATAAAATACAGTAAACGGCCTTAAGGTGCCTAGGTATATTTAATAAATTATGTCCGTACTCCTAACCGTTGAGGAGTTGTTGCATGTGGATGGACATGTTGGACTGCTACATGTAAATTTTCGAGTAGTTTTAGGTAATATAACTAAAAAACTATATAGAAGCCTTTAAAATTTGAGGGTTAGTCCTCGATTTCTCTAGGATTTCATCATCAGATTGTGACCTATTGAAAATGGGACTATGTGACAAATATAGGTACTTTTTCAGACAAAAAAAAACAAATGAGGACCTCCTTGTTTTTTCTTTAAGTTGGTTAGAAATATGAATTTTATTACTGTTCCATGACCTTTAACTGTCACACAAAAGGTCACGATACGAACGCAGATTTCTACAACTCTCTACTACTAAGCACTTTTTACATAACCAAAATCTATTGAATAACAAGTCTGTTCTCAAACTCTTTTTGTTTTGTCTCATAACGGCTTATGTAACGCTGGATACAACACGCAAGGACATCAAACATTTTTCTTAGACGCCCACTTTTAAATTGATTATTATTAAACAAAGTTGGCAATGTATTAGAGTGGGTAAAAATTGCTATTCCGCGTTGGTTTAAGCTGTTTTTTTTTTCTATTAAAGAAAAATGTTATTTTGAAATATTTTTTCATATAAAAGATAGCGTAATACTACTTAATTTAGTTTATAAAAATTGTTACAAAAATAAGTTGCGTTAAAGTCCGTTAAAGTAAAGCAGTATCCGATAATTAAAAAAAACCAAAGGCATTTTATTGAGTTTTTACCGCTGCTTCCGGAGGATATTCCATTTATAGTCTGTCTTATTTACTTAATTTTAGCTGTTAGTCGACGCAGTACATATTCATTATGTTACGTTACATTATTTAAAAATTCATACACTAATGAAAAAAAAAACGAGTAAAATCTTTTTTTAGATAATAATATAACGGGGCCAAAGTTAGTTATAAATATTTACATTATTAGCCAATAACTGCTAGATTCTCCTACCATTTGTCTCGTAGTCTTTTTTGCTGTTATTATCAGATGTCTACATAAAAGCAATTTAATCATAGAACTCGCAAGTTATTTCATCCATTGATACAACGTCATTGGTACAAAAAAGCTTATTACCACGTCTAATTTATCTTTTAATAGTACCGGTTTGAACATAGTTACGGATAGTGATGTAATAATAGCAATCTTACGAATAGAAAATTCATTTATATTTGGTACTTAATACAAATATTGAAACGAATACTTAGTCGCATTATATTTTTAACCCCAGTACTTTACTGGACTGTACTGTGATTGATGATAAAATATCAATCTACATCACACACCAATAATATTTGACAAATGACTAAATATAAAGTTAAAAGTATTCTAGATTAGAACAAATATTTTGACTGTATTATCCACAGATATAGATCTACATAGATAACGCAAGTATCACGATTTGTATTGAAACCAAGCGTGCCGACTTTTTAATACCTATTGTGACGTCACAGCCGAAATTTAGTGACGGGAAATCCAAACCGATTCAAAGACACCGATGCCGCCGATGCCAATCCGCCCAGTACGTTCAACTGGAGCCGTCCGCTATGATTTTCTCTGACAAAAGACGCGCGTGGACTGAAGTTAGAGGCGACCAACCTCGACGCTTGGTCGGGGTTGAGACACGCGAAGTACATGCATCTGCGTTATCTATGTAGATCTATATCTGTGGTATTATCAAATAATAACGTGAATTTGCTTTAAATTTTGTTTAAACTCGATACAGCTTATTTTTGGGATTCACCAAATGCACTTTCAATAAATGAAGTGCGATCTCTAATAACAATATTTTTTACGGATATTAATGTTGTTATTCGTTGAATACAAAATATTCGGTTACGTTACAACACTAGTACCAAGTATGTTTTCTTGCACCAGTTTTTAGTTCGGTTTCGATGATAATGTTGTTACTTAGCTGTTTTGGTGGTTAAGAATGTTGTTCAACAGCTGCTCACTTGAAATTGTCTACTTTTTATTCATTGCCATCTTATTTTACCTGTTTGACTACATTAATGGCTGCGTAATTGTCGTGTATAATTTTAAATAATAAATACCTACGTGGCTATTTACAAGCACTATTTTACGTTTAATAATATATATATGTTGATTTAAAAAATAGTTTTGAAGTTGAAGCGGTACGTTTTTTTTCGACTGTTGATAGTATTAGGTTGCTAAACATGACTAATTGCTATAAATAAGTGAATAAAAAATAAAAAAATATTTTCTGTATGAATTAGCAAAAGAGTTTAGGCATTTCAATGATAAAATTAAATTTAAAAGTTTCTAAACGGCTTGCAGCAAAGTTTAACAATTATTAGTTTTCTATTGACTGCTAAGTTTTATGGTTTATACAATTTATTCATATACAAAAACTTTATAAATGAAAGGGTTCATAGATTTTCTGGGCCACAATCGTTTTTGTAATTACCAAATTGTTTCCAAAGTCATTGTCTTTAAAATTCTCGGGTAAAACTTTGTAATTAGCATTGTTCAAAACTTGAGTTTGAGATAAAACAAAATCTATAAATTCAACTTGTTTTCATTCCAATAGAACAACTGTGTAGTAGTAAATAAAACAATTTCTAAAACTCGGGTTCCACTGCATCTATTCAACGATGAGTTAAACAGCATTCCAAAGCAACGCAACAATGGACTTTAAAGTAATATTGCTAACGTATTCACTGAGATGATTGTGGTAACTAGGTGACTTGTAAATGCATCGCGTCCATTGGAACAATGAGCAAAATAAACAGCTAGTGGCGACTAAGAGCGTCCGCAAACCTGACCACTTATGGCGGCCACTAAAAGTATCCACTTGTGGCTACTCAAGAGTACGACGGACGGACCGCGTTTTTAACATTCGAAGCAAGTGCAAAAAACAAGACGGGTAGTGCTATCTTTGCTTGGCGCATGCACGCTTATATTTATCTCCGCAAGACAGCACTACTGGTCGATCAAAATGTATACACAAATTAAGTTTATCTTAATATAATATATGAATGAAATTTTATATTTTACAAACCTTTTTTTATATAATTCTTCATAGCTCTTGATTTTTATAGGTATTTAAAGTGTTTTTTTTACAAATACCCAGATGGAATACCTTCTAAATGTAAATAACAAGTAGTATTTAGTAAATACGCTTGTATCACAAATGATTGCGGAAATCCGTTTGTATGAGCAATGCATACTCCGCCTCTTAATGCTCAGCCAATACCATAAATTTAATAAAACATATCTTCTACAACTTATGAATGTATTGAGTCGTCACCAGCCTCCTTAGCAAGGCCACTTATGAAATTATCAACAATGAAACGTCAAAAGACAAAAAATGAACGTGTCTATGTTAATAACTACGTCATAGTCAAATCAAAATGTCAAGAGCGGCAAGCCGTGGGGGCAGTAGCACGGTGTATGGCAGCACTCTGATCACTTGTGGTCGCGTTTATAGTCGGTCATAAGCAGCCTTGTATGTGGGCGCTCTAATGGTCTACTTGACCACAAGCGGTAGACCGTGAGTTCATAATGTCCAACGCTTTCTCCACAATTGACGGATCAGTACGTTTTAATGCGGGGTTAATTAAACTGAGGAATTTAAAGCTTTCTACTGTTTTAGTATTCGCTTTATTCCTATTGGTAATGATAAAATAATATAATTAATTATGAGATAAAAGATTGATAGCCCGCAGGCCGCAACTTCGTTGACGGGGTATTTGGTCGACACGGCTTTAAACCTATATCAAATTCTCATTTCAACGAGCTTGAATTTTACAAAATTATTAATTATTTAATGTTGCTCATTTTTGTGAAAAAGCTATAAGTTTTTTAAGTGTTTATTATTCTATACATATCTTTTATTTAAATATTTACAAAACTAACCTAACTATAATTTAATATTACAACATGCTATTACAACATGCATTATAACATTATGCATGTTGTTTATTATTAAGTTATTATTGTTTTTTTTTATTGTTTTTTATTAAGTTGTTTGATTCAAGAGATTAGGAGAGAAGGTTCCGAATAGTTCTTATCCGACCCATAAAATATAACCTGACCAAATTTAAAAGTGACACAGGTTACATTTGAAAAAAGAACACAGCTGTCACTTTCATTTATGTGTGTGTTTTGCTTATGCCAATAAGTTTTATCTAACACCTGTGGAATTTGGGCTAAAACTTGCTTTTATTTCACATTTAATCATAGAGCCTTTTACATCAATATCCAGACAGACTAATAGTTACATCACTTTTTAATATCTCTGTTTGTTATGATTTATAAATCCTTTGTCAATTACAATAAAGTTAAAGTGTGTTTTTTTACTGTTCATAATTTAAAAAAAACTTAATAACTTTATGTAACAGCCAAAAAAATAACTGTATTGTGTAAACTTAATTATGATATCAACTTTCTTTTATCCTGTCGCAATTGTGACGCAGAAATAATTATATTACGAACACCTTTCATACCGGCTTTGTCACGTTTTTATTTTATAACAACTTGTTTTATGTAACAGAAAAAAAAACTAAGAAACTTTTAATTAGAGAAAAATATAAAGTTTGGACTGGGTTCAGACAATCCATAAACAAATGAATGGGAACATAAAATAACAATTGTAATTTGAAAGATAAGGCTCATGAAAATAAAGACGACAACTTATTTTCGACTGCCAATTAGTACCAATTAGTTGTTTAAAAATGTTATCTTTTGAAATTCTGTGGAATTTTGTGGAAATACAAATAACATTTTTTAATTTCAAAAGAGTTTGAATGTTTGTTGAAAATACAGTTCTTGTTTTGATCGAACGTTACGTCAATCTTTATGATATAAAAGCACAATCTATGCCAACCTTTGTTATGAATAAAACAAGATTATAAGACTGAGGTCATGTGGACCTGTGTTACTATGTGACAAAAAGGCAATACTTCTGTTCAAAGTAAGTCTAACTTACTAACTGATGACAAATTAACCACACACATTTTAGCCTCTATCATAGGGTAACTGTTTCATCTAACCTTACTACAGATTAAGTGTACTTTGTTCTGACAGTAATCATAGAAAGTATAGTTGTTTCCCGAAACATAGCCTCTGTTTTTATTTCTAACATGTTTGTTTACAAACTGGCTGTTTGGCCTGGATCGTTGCCAAAACATGCTGTGCCTCGAATAAAACATGCTGTAACGGATCTTTATTTCTTTAATTTTACTTGAGTATGCAAGCAGCTATTCGTATTCTGCATAAAATCCGTCTAGAGTGAAGCTGACGGAACGTTTTTTTGAGATTTTCTGACCTCGATTCTTCGCGGCTTCGGCTGCGTTTTGTCAAATCATTAATGACGATGAACTTTTAATTAATGAATTTGTTATTAAGTCTCGTGTAAATAAATTATAAAAAAACAAACCTAGATATTAATTTAGGCAATAAGCTGCATGTGTAGATACTAAATTCAATTAAAAAAATCCTTTTAATGCTTTCTATGTGTAAGAGTAACGATCATTCAGACATCTATAATATACCGATACAAGTTTGTGCATTTAGAATGCATATTAAATTAATTTTAATATAAGGATATTAAGAAAAAGGAATAATATTATTAAAGGCAATGATTTAATAACAATCTGCAAGAAACGAGCAACTTGCAAATGACAAGGTAATTAAACAGACGAGGACAATATTGAATCAGATGAAAGACAAACGGTGGATGGATGACAAACAATCGAGTTATCCTTAGCCCCGATTTCACAAAATTTCTTAATTTATGGTTTAATGAAACCCGTATATCTATACCTCTCTTTCTCATAATACGTTTGTTAGGGATATAGATATTTTTTATGGTGGATAGAAAAGCTTAGCGAAGTGGGGTTACGCATGGGACTTCGCCGTTTGCGAATACGGTGCCTTTTTTTCATGCCCTTTATACCCCACCACATAGACGACCTAAGGAGCACCACCGCTGGTGCCGTTCTTGTGGCATAATTTTAAGCAAATAAAATTTTATATAATATGCATTTTCATGTGTTTTCCATTGACACAAAAAGAAGAAGAATGGTGGAAAGGCATGTGTCTTACCTCAATCACACCTGATAGTAAGTTAAGTTAAGGAGCACGCTCAGATAAAAACCTGTAGCTTAGCTTTAAACTAGAGTTTAACACGGTATAGTGTAAATTGATGATGTAATTAATGCTAAACATGACGCAAATCTTGACATACACGAGGTGTGGGATGAGGACTGTTTTTATAATTTGTCTGACTTATAAATCAAATCAGACAAAGGAGTTTTTAATGATGTGTTGAGCAAATTTGACATGACAATGTATTTAAATTGGTATAATTTATGTAGTAGGTACCAAAGTCTATCTTGGACTCCCACATTGTACGTTGCCGCGTTGATTAAATAGGTATAGTATTGACCTAAACATCAAGCTGTTTCTGAGGTTTTTGATACCTTGCAATATTTTCGCACCTTGAGATTATTAAAAAGAACTTATCCAGGTATGAAAGGGCCACGATATGTAATTACTGGTTACAATATTTGTATCAGGACAGGGTCTAGGATGGTGACTGTATATCATTATATAAATTTTATCTGTATCTTGTACTTATTATTCTGTGTCTGTATTATATTATCATATAAATCAAAGCAGACAAAGACCGAATTAATGTAGCTAGAAAGATAATTTTTGTTGAGTGATTGAGCCAAGTCAGTGTGCTGTATAAGTTGTATTGTTTCAGATGTAAAGAGGCTGAAACACATGTTATAGTTTCTGTTTGCTTAGCTTCGATATCAAAACTTGTTTTTTTTTTAACATCTCTTTTCCTCTCCGCTTTAGAGAAAACCGGGCCTTATACTCGATGCTCCTTCCACACTGGTGTAATATGCGTATCTGCGTACTTACTAGCACAGATAATATAATACTAGTACAGATACCCAATCTCATACAAAAAATTGACGCCACCTTAAAAAAATTATTTCTGTGAGCTACTTTAATTCACTTTTATGCCAATAGATGGCCGTACTTGTGAGTAGTCTCAACCGCGCTACCCTAACGCCATCTAGCTATTGCAAAAGGTAACATAGGTACATGTCGTCCTTGTGTGCGTAAGAATGTGTCTGTGTGCGTGCCAAAGCTGGTCAATGTTTTAGGCTCAAGTTCACCAAGAAGGAGTTAAACAGTGTTTACGGAACGGGCTGTCAAATATTTAACAGACGTTTAAACGAGGAGCGTTTATTTCATGTTCACCATCTTCGGTTTGCATTCGGTTACGAAACCGAGCGATTGTGAATGATTGAATGAAGACAAAGACAATAATGTCAAAATTGACATTTTTTTAATTATTTCATCGACAAAACTTCTATAATTACTGAAATAAATAAACATTGACATTGGCGGTCTTGTCATTTCGTTGTATTTTATCTAGTTTTGCGTGCGTATAATATAAATAAAAAATGGATAAAGGGGATAAGAAAAGGCGAGCCGCGAATTTCAGTTACAATGAAAAGTCCATTTTATCGAAACTTATACTAAAATATAAAGATATAATCGAAAACAATAATAAGTAATATTCTCCACGTGGTCCAAATACTCCAGCATGTTTATGTAATAATCTTCTTCCACGAAATTCGATGCAGACATCATTAATTCATTTTACACTAAATTTTAAAAGAAGCTTGTCACTGGGGAAAACTACAATAGCGTCAAAAAACTCCTGTCAAAGCATTAACCAAGAGTTAACCAAGCTCCAGAGGGTCGGTTAATTTAATCGCTCGTTTTACGCCTCTAATCGCCGATTAGTGAGTGGTGAACACGAAATTTGACGCAAACAGCTGATTAGTCATTTAAACAGTTGATTATGTGTCGGTGAACAGGGCCCTTAGAATATTATTATCTGCATTTGTGCGTGTCCGTGTCAGTATGTACCTACATTACCATGACGTTTGACCTTCTACAGCGCTATAACACTGCTTCATTCAAAATATCAAACGATTTTTTAATGTTTTGCGATTTAAAATGTAATGTAATAAAATAATGATTACTTTCTATTGCAATTGATTTTGATTTAGACTTATGTTAGTTGTTTCATTTTTAAGGTTATACAATACAATATCATTCACCCAAGAATAAATTCATTTTAATATGATAGAGCTTTTGTTAGCACGCTTGAATGATGCACGTAGCCGTACTATGCGCTAAACTGGTTCTCAGTTCCTGTCAAACTTGGTAGGTATACCACTAACAAATTGGAGCCTACCTATGCCAAGGATGTTTCAAATCATAGGTTAGGTATAAATAGCCGGGGCTACTCCCGCGAAGCAGTACTGCATTGGGCTGGCGCTTAAGCGGTTACGGCGCGGCGGAGCGCGGCGACGGCGCGGCGGCTCGGCGCGGCGGAGCGCTGCGGTCTTCCAACCCCTAGCCATAACAGATCGCCGCGCTTAGAACATTCACAGTTCGCGCGCTGTAATAAGTTTCAATTTTGATGCAAGACTTAGTATTATATTATTATTATCTGTGGTGCAAGTGGGTACCTCAGGCGAGGTGTAGGTATAATTTTTACATAAACTTGACTCTCGTTAGGGAGTGAATCTTCTGTTGTTCCCAAGGACGATATAATATCTACTAACGTTGTTACTTATTTTGCCTATTAGGTACCTACTTCAAATAATAATTTCAAGTATTTCAACATTAATGTAAAGACAATTTAAACGTCTTAAGTCAATAAAAGAGTTGCTAAAGAAAGTATCTAATCTTTATTTATTTCTGGTAAAGTTTGATCGAAAAATCTAAAATCTGTTTATAAAAACGTGCAATCATGTTTGCTGCATTGTTCTTACAACTGTCTTCGTTCGCAAAAACGTATTTTTGTAGCAATCTTATTATCGAAATTCTTATCTAGACTAAGATTGCTTTGAAGGAAGAAGACAAGGGAGGTTTTAGTCATATCACTCAGTACAAAAAACATGACAATGTATGTAAAATACCCACTAGTGTATCTAGGGGTGCGCTTTGTTTTTCATAAAAAAATTTCTTCATAAAATCGCAATTATTTTCCGAATTTGTTATTAATAACATTTTTCTTTATACTCATTGGCATTCATAATATTGTTTTTCATTCACATCTTTATCCTATTATTTTCTTATATTATAGTTTTTCTTAATGATACCGATCATTCTTTTCAACTCCTAATTATTTTTATTCATACATTTGTTTGTTCTTTTTAATTAATTAATTTCTTCATTTTGAGTGTTACGTTATTTACTCTATTGATATCCATAATGTCAATATAAATATATTAATTATTTATTTATTTAATTGTAAAAAGATCTAAAAAACATCTCACATAAAATATCCACAAGAGCACACAAACAATCCGAAAACTTCTACCGAAGTGAAGGACACACGCGCGGCCCGTTTATTTGTAAATAAACATTGCAGAAAAACGTTTTGTTTCTGTTCGAAGTACATCACATGACAATTGATATCTATATTAATTTAGATTATAAAAAAATAAAATACATATATATGATTACTTACATTATTAGAAAAACATGTATTTAATATATAATTTAAAAAGTTCGATGATGATTTTATATCTAACTACTATTGGAAGGCAATCGTAGACTCAGAAACTAAACGCGTCATCGTAAGTGAATGTCCAATAATTTAGCATGCTGAGTGACAAAAGCGTCGAACTCCAATTTGTTTATAACTTAATATACACTCACACACTCATACAATGTTAAAATAAAATGGAAATAAGCGCCATCTATTAGCCACAAATTACCAAACCGCATGAAATTTTTACATTTTGTGCCGTATCCAAGACGGCGACTTAGGAGTTAAAGACATAGATTTCTTTTTTCTCTCAAATCACTTTGAAATAATTGAAGAATGCTTTTAACGTTTTATATATACGTGCTTTATTTTTTAAAAATCATATTTTGGTCAAAAGTTGAACAATAGCGTTTATAACAATTTATTATTTTTGCATTGCTATACATAACGCCATCTATGGAAATTTTTAAGAAGTAAAAATCTAATGTTCCTAATGATACCCCATGTTACTAGTTACAAACGAATGCTAGCAGTCTGGGAGCAGCTAATAAAATAATCCAATATGAAAATGTTAGGCCCTTTCAATTCATTTGTTTCTACGAATAATAACAAAAGAGGCTGGAACATGAGTATTTTATTAAAATATAATCCCACCAACACATTTTCATGTAAAATGTTGCCCAGACGAGGCTATAATGTGTCTACAGTGTCAAAAAATTATCAGATTCCATGAATAGCCATGCTTCTTACTCTACAAACCCTAATTTTACAAGTCATAATTTCACAAACTGTACACATAATGTGTGGCCTGGCCGTTTTGTTACTACAAAAATACAGTATAACAGAAGAGTCATTATTTTTGTCCCCTAAATTACACCAACGTAACCATTATTATATACGAGCGATATTGAAACGGCCAAGTCCATATAGGTACTTTGATTTTGCTTTGCTGGCTCGTTTTGGCGGAGCCACTACCGTGGCCCAGATAATATGTCTATATTTAATTAAAATAGTTTTCATTATTATATGTACAAAGAACTGACTTGATGCGGGGATGTAATCCGAGACCTTAGGATGCCGTCCTATCCCTCTTTCATCTGAGCTATCCAAGTCACACTTCAAAGCCACGAATCTTTTGACAGTATGATGTACGTCTTTCCGGACGTCTCGTGTCATCTATTGTACCTACATATTAGTAGCTAGGTAGCAACCAACTTGACTAACGTAATAATCAATACAAATGATGTATCGATGAGCACAATTGGTTTATTCAATTTCTAATT
Source organism: Hypena proboscidalis (assembly GCA_905147285.1). Taxonomy (NCBI): domain Eukaryota; kingdom Metazoa; phylum Arthropoda; class Insecta; order Lepidoptera; family Erebidae; genus Hypena; species Hypena proboscidalis. The sequence goes on along the minus strand of LR990131.1, from coordinate 4,828,647 downwards.
TAATTTTGTGTTGCATTTATTCATTTATTTATTTATTTATTTATTTAAAAACTTTATGCACAAAAATTGGTACATGGGCGGACTTAATGCCGTAGGCATTATCTACCAGTCAACCTTTAGGTGATGCAGAGACGACAAGTGGTAGGTGCAAGAGCTAGCCATGCTTAACAATCTAATACTAAAATCAGTAGAAAAAATTATATAGTTTTCATTGGGTTCGTTCCGGGTCGGGTTAAGTGTTATTTGTGAACTGTCGGTAGGAAAATTAAAAACTTAATTTTGTATTTTTATTTACATCTCAAATGGATGATCTAAGAATAGTTATGATCTAAGATTGACGATCAGTTAAAAAAAAATGCGAACAAACATTGCCAGAGACACAGGTATTTGATTTACAATAGTATAAAGTACACACATGGCTACGCATCAAGCTATACATTTTCAGTATAAGATAGTCTCACATTGTATAGCCTTCCCATGCATACGGGAGACTAACTTATACTAAAAATGTTTATACCTCTATGTGTAGTCGTGCGTAATTCTATTATATTCATAGTCTAGAGTTCTAGACCACCCAGAAGAAGGTAAAAGGTAATACGACTTCACATTGTATTCGAGCCTTTATTAGGTCAATGACTATAGCATACGCATTTCGCAAGCAAAGCTCTGTGCTGTTGAGTAAATTGAGAGGCAAAACTAATGAAGTATGATAATTTTTGTTAAATAACTTAACTAGGCTTGTTGACTGATCCTGAAGTATAGAAAATCAGAAACCAAATGCAAGAATTTTAGTTAAATACTTTACGTCAAACTTATTTTATAATACTTAGTATAATTTTATGATCGTTAAAAGTATGAAATTATGAAAAAAATATTTTATCACTGAATAACCCACACAAATTCGTAATACAAACATTATCACAAACGCAATATTTCATTTGGCTATCAAACAAACAGTCCGCTAGCCTTTAGTATGAAGCACATGAGTGCGTTTAGACGAGTCTATTATTAATGTAAATTTATAATTGTATTAACTCGGTAAGTTTAAGTAATAAGTAATTCTTTTAATGGTGTTTCTAATATCCTATATATCAGTATCACCACTTGCCGTATATTACCAAGCGGCACAAGTTCTGAAGCACTTCTTATACTAGATTATTGGCATTTATAGTAATGCCGACTAGTCGGTACATCTATACTCTATAGTATATGCCTTTATTTTGAAGACTAACATCACAAAATTCTGGGGATATCAAATTCCATTATTTTAATCAAAGAGCAGTTGTATACAAAGTCACACAGTACATTTGTTTGAATTTAGGTTTAAGTGAATGGAATGATACAAAAATTGGAGTCAATCCACTTTAGACTTTAATGCTCGTTTCCGTTCCGCTTTGTTCCGCTATACTTTTTTATGGATAACCGATTATTGTAATAACTGTGTCTGCATACTATTCTATGAAATTCTGTGTTATATTTATATATGTGTGCAAAGCCAAATACCATCCAACATGGTAAAAAGAAAAGATGATAATGTATGATTGAATATTAGTGTATAATGTACGAGATGTCCCAAGCGGTTATATCCGCGTCAAACGTTATTTGGTGGTGCCCTCAAGTTATATATATTCACAATTCTACTGATTTATTGCGTTAAACGCACTTATAACTGAAAACCTTAAGGGTTTCATCACCCTTTTGGGAATAACATTTAAAAAGACCCCGGTACAAAAGTTCATTTATTTATATTCAAGTTTATCTATACTAAATGTTGTGCTTCTTACTTCAAAAAAGACAGACTTCCATACAACCTTCATGCCTCATTTCACCGCTTTCAGAGTTAAATTCCCAAAAAACCCTTCTTAGTGCGCCCTACGCCATGTAAAGAACCTTCATGCAAAATTTTAAAGTAAGTTTCTAGCCCAAGCGGACTCTGCGCTCATGAGATCAGTGAGTCGGGGGAACAATTATACCTATATACATGTATAGATACATAAGTGAATACCCATGTCACATGCATGGAATCTTGATGTGATCTTTCTTCTCTTGAATAAAATAAATGATCTTTCTTCTTCGTCGTGTCGATGGCTGAGTCAAATTTTATTGGTCCTATAAGTGGCCACTGTTATGGCGCTCTCATCGGCGTTCATGAGCACCTCTCTTGTGCAGGTGGTAGGGCATTTTGGACAGTCAGTAAGGTGGTCAAGGTTTTGACTTGCCATCGTGGTGAAAGGATTAGCCAATTCGCTTTCGAATTCGCGAATTGCCCAGGGTGCGCCGGACGTAGGGAATTGTTGTGTACGTCACTCGAGGAGGCTCCTTTCATGCACCCCAAATAAATGATAAAGAATTATGACACACACACACTATTTTATTAAAGTAGACATATGTTTAAACGTAAATGGATACCTAATTATGAAAGACATTAAGATTATCGTTTTATGACATTCCTAATGGATTAATGATTTAACCAACTGAGAGAACAACTTCGTCAACTCTGTTTAAGATATTAGTGAGCTCGGTCTGGTATTTCAAAACAATTTAGTTACAGAACGATGCGCTTAAGTTCGTGTCTAACAAATTATGTGATGTTAAACTTACACAGGTTTCAAAGACGATTTCATTAAATTTATTGAACTATAGTTTTTATAATATTATTTAAACCAACATGAGGTGAAGACATTATTATTGAGAATACGGGATACTCACGTTATTTTAGCTAGGATATGCCGACTAGTTTCGAATCTAGTACGTGGATTCATAAACTGGGCGATTAATCGCGTGTCGTCGCCGTCGCGCAACGTCTCGCACTGACTAAAACTAGTCGGCATATCCCGGCTAAAATAACGTGAGTAACCCGTATTCTCAATAATAATATAGTTTTCATTATCCCGTATATATCTTTCACTCTCTCCCATTTAATGTTTGTACGAAACAGAGAGATCGAAATCTGTCTGTTTGCCATACAAAAGTAATATAGATATGTAACTTTAATATTATTAAGTTTTTATATATTTTTATAGATAAATCATATCTAAAACACTAAAATGTGTGTTTGCAGTAGGCGTCAAATTTTTCATAATTATGTTTTAAATTTTTCAGTTTGTATGTAACACAATTAATTTAATAGTGTTTTAGATATGATTTGTCTATATAATCAAAATTTAATATTAAAGTCGCTCGGGAGTCTACTCTTAAACTTGAGATCAAACAGCTTGTTGGCACAAATCGGCAATAAGTTACATATGATGTGGTAAAGTAGTTTAACAAATTATGTGATAGTAGTGAACGTTTAAGTTTCTAGTCATCAGAGAGCCTCAGCTCATTTTCAAATCTATTTGATGTACCAATTTGAATTTATAAGACAAACTGCACCATTGCAAGTTATGATGGACTATATTATTAGGGGGTGAGCCTATCGTCATCTACTAGGCACAATTCCAACTCCGTGCTGCTATTGTGAACCCGAGACCTCGCAGTGAGGGGAACATACGCTAACCACTAGACCAACGAGGCAGTTAAGGAGGAGAGAATGATGGTCACATTTAATTAAATAATATTTGATTAAGATTTAGCCGGTATTAGTGCTCAACCGACTGTCGGCGCGTACGTCGGTCGCGTTTGTCATTTAATGTTGTATGAAAATTCATAAACATTGCCTGCCTGACCGTACACACGCTTATTTTGCTGAATTTTTATACAAATTACATGCGCTACCAACACAGACGGTCGGCTGCAACGGAGCATTCAAACTGGCCTTAATATCGATGTGTTAGATTTGCTTTTTTACATAAATACATATAGACATACATACATTCCTAATAACTAGATCGAGTAAAAACGGTAGATGTAAATATCTGTTTTTTTGTACACATACATATAAAGTATTTTAATAAGTTGAAGGCAATTGGCAATAAATTAACGAATAAAATTATAGCTAAATAGATAGATAGAGAATACTTTATTTGTTCTTAATTTCACATGAAAAACTTAAGAGATAACAACAAAAAAAAATATCAGAAAAAATGTACAAAGGGCGGCCTTATCGCTTAAAGCAATTTCTTTCAGGCATCCTTAGGATGGACATTTTGGAAAAAGAAAATAAAGCGGTAGTTCTTGCTTAAATAATTAAAGATTATTTGCAGTTTATATTTAACAAGCATTATTATATCATTAAATAATATAATAAGATATATAAATATGTTATCTTCTTCTATGCGTGTCAACGGAAAAACACATGGAAATGCATGCTATTAAAATTTTGTTTGACCAAAACTTTGCCACGAGAACGGCATCATCGGTGGCGCTCCACAGGTCGTCTATGGTAGGTGGTAGGACATAAGGGGCATGTAAGAAGGTGAGCCATCGTTTGGGGACTGGCACCGCATTCGCAATCGGCGAAGTCTGCATAACATAAGACTGCATAATATGTAATAATATATAATTATATTATTATACCTACTTACAAATATACAATACATAATACTATAAGGAAAGATTGTGCTCATTTAACATTTTTTTTTATTTGAATGGATTCTATCATGTCATTTTCTTGTTTCAGATCTCAACAATACCACCAATAGTGTTGTGAACGTGTCAAAAATTAATGAGTGTATTGAGTGATGGTACAGTGCAGTGCAACTTCACAAATGAAGCGACGGAAACACTGGAAGGTTCTTGAAACGTCGAAACAGTGAAATATAGTGACAATGATGCTGATTTGTGTTTGGGTGATCTTTTCGGGATGGATTGCAATAGGTAAGCGTAATAAATAAGTTATTTTTTCATATAAATAGTAAGTAAGTCAAGTTAGAATGCATTGCAACTTAGCATCTAGGATCTACCACCGAGAAGATAAACAAATGGCACAAAAAATATAAAGAGATCCTTTATTATTCAAATTATGAAATACCACCCGTATTACATAATTTGAATAATGTAGGATTACTCACGTAAAGTTGGTCTATTTAGTCGACCGCTGTTTCACCTATACTTTTAGGCATTTTCAAGGGAACTTCTGCCCGGTGTGCAGAAGGTCGCAGGTACAAAACCTACCGGCTCTATATCTTTTTCAACTGTTTCTTAGTACTTTCAAGACAGTATTAGAGCGTATTTTATAATTTGAATAATGTTACAAACTCACGTCATTTTTAACACGCTTATATTAGCTTCACTATGTATGTATATGTAACCGACTCCTTTGGACTTGATTTTGACCCACTTTAAACGGACAGATTTCATTAAAATTTTGCACACATGTCAAAGATCGATGAAAATGCAATAATTCGATAAAAAAAATAAAAATAGAAAAAAATTACTTAAATTAAAAAAAAAATAAAAATAAAAATATAGTTCAAAAAACTTCTAACTAAAAAGTGAAAAATAATACTAGTATTTTTTGTTCATTACCATTTTCAGCTTATATTAGGAATTATTTTTCACTTTTTAGTTAGAAGTACTTTAAAAGCGTGTTTTTTAGTTTTTTAATTCATAATAAGATCCTATATAATTTGTTTGTGAAATACCAGGTTCTCGGAACGTCCGAACGTGCGTAAAATTGTGCTATTAAAAATTTCCTGACAGAAAATCACAAATAACACTTTTTTCCGAGCCTTGAATCAAAGCCGAGACTTTGCGGTGAGTGGTCGCATACGATAATCACTTGACCAACAAGGCCGATTTAAGATCTTACCAATTTAGTATTAAACCTCTCTATTCCTACTGCATACAAATAAAGTTTATAACCATTCCATTAACTTCTTCAACCTCTCATTAGACATGACTAGCAAAAATTTTACAATGGCCTCACACCGTACGATGATTCGCCATCATCAACCAAATGAATCTGCTTAACCATGCTGCCTGTATCTATAAAAACTAATTATTTTGACTATCATTGTAATTAATTTCAGGAAACAGAGTTACCTATCAGGTTAGCATAACAAGCGCGAGATAGATTTTGTCGCAAAATTGTCATGTTAGTCCATACAAAACAAGAGAATAAATAAAAGTTTAAAAAAACTAAAAAAACACGCTTTTAAAGTACTTCTAAAAAGCGTGTTTTCCAGTTTTTTTAAACTATTATTTATTTTCTACTTTTTAGTTTGGTTAATAAGAGCGTTTTTTTTTTTTTTTTTTTTATCGAATTATTGCATTGTCATCGATCTTTGACAAAATTTTGATGTAATCTGTCCGTTTAAAGTGGGTCAAAATCGAGTCCAAGGGAGTCGGTTACATACATACATGCATACAGGTGAAGCTAATATAAGCGTGTTAAAAACGCGACGAAATCTCTTATGTTCGTGCTCGTTATTATAACAATTATTATATACTAGCGACCCGCCCCGGCTTCGCACGGGTACAATGCTGATACTAAATACACTACAGAAAAACTGTGAACGTTGTATGTAACCTTCCTCTTGAATCACTCTATCTATTGGAAAAAACCGCATCAAAATCCGTTGCGTAGTTTTAAATATTTAAGCGCACATAGGGACAGAAAAGGCGACTTTGTTTTATACTATGTAGTGATACGGGGTGGATGCGACATAGCGACATTTATTATCCGGTGGAAATGCATACTGGCCATGTATAGAAGCTGTGGTTTCAATAAATGTCGCTATGTCGCATCCACCCTGTATATGCCCGCAGTGCAAGACTGGCTGCGACTCAGGCGCGACGTATCGCACTCTCTTGATAATGCCTAGACATATAGGCGAAACCGCCGTCGACTAAATAGACCAACATTACGTGAGTAACACCCGTATTTCATCATTTTAATAATGTTACAAACTCACGTCAGTTTTAATAAAAATTATCATTCATTAATTTGAACCTGCGTATCCTGGATCTCTTTTAGAAGTTTCAAAACGGACAATATTTGGCACAGCACCGAGCAACATAACTGCTCGGCATCTGAACCTTAGCTTTCTTTTTGCCAATAAAGATTCAATGCACTAACTTTTTACAATATTTAATTTCAAAACAATGTAAGAATTCAGGTAGCCAATTGTTTTTAGGCGGTAAAACGTTTTTGTTGTATTCAACAACAAACTGCTGAGGGCCGCATAACTTGTTACTTAATGCAGCCGGGCTTCAGTTTACGCTTTAATCATGTTTTTACAAACATAACATTCTTAACAGGAATTATTGTGTCTATATAGATTAAAGCGGCCGTGGTGCAATGGTAAGGCATCGGAATTGCAATCAGAGGTCGATAGTTCGAATCCTGGCCATTACACTTGACACTTGACTTGAACTTTCTCCAAATCTAGAATATTAGTAATTTGTAATTGCGAGTTACTAGTAAGCTTTGAAAAACAAAAATGTATAATTGATCGTCGCCTTTTATTTATTAAAACAATATTTTCATGAAACATTCATAATTAAACTTCTTTTTCTGAACATAAACACATTGTAAATGTCAAAGTGAGAGCTATTAATATAGAACAAAACCTATTGTTTGCCCGTAACGATGAGATCACAGAACAGCGGCGGACATAAACTACCTAATAGCATAGTATTTAGCATATAATAGAAAGAGTGCTGTATAAAATCATACCTACAGTAATAATGTATTATTGCAGTGTTTAGATTAGATTTTAATTGTCCGGCATTTATCAGCAAGTTACTATAGTAAAGCATAAATGCCGATAATATAAACTACATAAAAATGCTTACAAATGATAAGCATGCTATGAAAAAGTGAACCAAAAAAAATTGCAAACAGCTATGTTTAATAACGCTTTTTGTTTTGTGTTAAATATTACTTCAAACTTCAATGAGTTTACGTACGTTAGTAAGTTTTTCAATACAGGGTAAATTTATGCCAGTATTTTTTTACTGTCACGGTTTAGTTAAAGTTTTTTGCTGACGATTTTATGCTCATCCAGTATATATACGTGCCAGTGTACCATTTTCGGCTTTCATAAAAATATTCCTGTTTCTTTTCACTGACCACACGCTGTTCGCTTTTTGCCCGTAAGCGGCTTATGTATACAAAAGCATAATGACTTACCATCAGTCAGGCTTATTTCGCAATTTCTGGTATACCTACGGGTATTTCATTTTGAATGTTCAAGCGTATTAAACAATTATTTTTTTTTTAAATTAGTGTGTTTTTATCCCCCAAAAATGTAATCAGCGGTTTCTTAAACCAAACCAAAGTACAAATAAATGTTAAAATTTTTATTCAAAAAAATATGAATATAGAAAACAAAAAAAAAAAAAAAATCTAGTCCATCATTTTACCACTCTAATAACACAAATAAATTACACTTTATTTGTAACTAAGACCTATCTATTGCTAATTCATTGCCAAGCCATTGAAACCTTATCAATCAATTTTGTGACCAACAAGATGAACGAGGAGTGATCTATTGCCCATTCATTTGATAATCACTTTTACTGATGATAAATACTAATGTATTTGATTTATTGGTCAAATTATTTCGTCACGTCATGTTATTACAATAAGAAAAATTGGTCATCATTATTCATCAATCGTTGTAACAACATTAATCGTTGAGAAATTCATTAAAATCGCTCAGATATAACGAAACGCACATTTTATAGGTATATAATCTAAGACCAAGATATTTAAAACATGGTACTTCAAAACAGTAATAATTGAAAACCGTATGAACATTCTATGGTAATCAGTTCAAGTAATACCAACGTGGTTGAAGAGTCGAACGAACTATGCAAGTTAATTCAATTTGACAAGTCGTGACAAGCTTGGTACGTAATAAGCACTATTGAATAGCTTTCTTCGTGTTAGTAGCTATTGAATATTCTAATTGGTTTCTTAGTTCTTGAGTTATATCGGTATGTAGGTGAAGTTATGTGCGAAGAATATTGTTCGGAGAATATTTTTTCTCACAGAGTTATATCACTTGTAAGTTTTACGGATTTTTTTTAAAGATTACGATAAGAACATTGTGGGTTGGAAAAATTAAAATTGTTCGCTTTTAACGTGTTTTGTGTAAGGAAAAGGAAACTGAACGAACTTTTTGAATAAAATATGAATGCAATGAAATTAAAAATAATAATTATTTTTAGTTATATAGCAAACGAACGTGTATACATCTGATGATACTTTAAAATATGAGGCGGTATTTATTGCTGCTTAAACAAAAACGAAACTATTAGAAATTTTTGACTCAAAAAAAAAATTAGATTAAGGTAAAATTATCAGACTGCCCAGTCCAGTTCGTTTAGTGGTTAGATGCTCAAGTCGAAGAAAAGCGTTATTTGGGATATTTCCGTCAGGAATTTCTCAATAGCAGCACGTTTTGGAACCTACCTCTTATCTATTTTTTTTAGGCACTAGAAAAACTATGCTAATACTAAGAACTCTAATGCCGTCTTTTAAATTCATTTGCATTATATTAATTTTAAAGTTTCAGATTCAGTTTAAACGTTGTCATGTTTTCAAAGCAAGCTTTGAACTTGCATAATTATGTGTTGGTTGTTTCTCAAGAAACTACAGGTTAATACAACAAACAAGTACGTATCAGCTTACAAACTAGAACATTTCTTGGTAATCTTATGTCATGCCTATATTATAAAAGTCTTTATTTCTTTATTTTCATAATAATAGTAAATTATAATTAAATTCATAGGTAAGGTGTCATTGAATTCCTCGGCATCGATCTCGACTGCGGGGAACGTGTTCAGAAGGCGGACGACATTGCCACGTTGAATGGCAATACTGATTCTTTGAGCCAAGTAAAAACCAGCTTCTGATCACGTGAAGCGTCGATTAAAAAGTCTTTATTATTTACGAAATATTAATATTATGCTTAATACTCTCGTACGTTTTCACTCTATAGTTTTATTCCAAGACGAGTAAAACTTAATATGAGGACCGCGACTCCGTGGAAAACAAAAGAACAAATGAAAATTCCTTTGCACTGAATGTGTGTATGATCTTGACGTATAGAGAAATAACTTTAAATAAATATCATTAAATTCATTTTATTTCGGTAACTAGATGCAGTGCCTCAAGAAAATACAAAAGGACATTTTATTAAGCAACACTTCTGATACTCATGAAATATTTCACCCTTTAAACGTACCGTGAATATTGCATTATAATATTTATAGTAGCAGGATATGAGCCTATTGTATGCACTCTACCGGGCGTCCGGGCATATTCCCAGCTACGAAGAATTTATATATATTATTAAATCCACAATGCTTTAACTTTCATTTTCAGAACTGGTATTAGAGTGTTAGAGTTGATTTAAGCCATTCAGATTTCTGTTGATTTGATTACACGGATGCAATATCAGACTGTGTTTCTAGTGGCAATTTTGCGTCAGATAATAATCACAAGTAACATTTTGCCAACCCGGGTATCAAACCGAAATCCCAGTAAGAATAGTGTAAAGAGTAGACTAGTTTCGGTCAGTATGACATCGTGACAAGGCCACGATTTCGACGTCGTAAAAAAATTACAAATAAGCTTGCGAAAGCACTTTCCAGTGTTTTAACGGGAACTGGTTTGGACGGGAATTAAGGCGAATCATGCATTCATGCAAAGTTACACGATAGTTTAAAAGTTAATTTCACTTTCCAGTAATCAGGAACATGATTTTATAGCTCTGCTAATTGTTAACATTTTCATCGGGAAATGCCTAAGTTGACCGGAAAATTGCTAATGTATTTATTGGGATAGTCAAGGGTAACGTTACTCTTCCAAAATCAGTCGGTAATATCACGAAAACTAAATTTCGAAAACAACGGCAAAGTCATACATTTTTAGGAGAACATTTTTTTAGCAAGGGTGGCAGAATCATAAGCTGATTCACTTCGTGGCAATGTCATTTCACTCTGTATGAGAATTAAAAAATATTAAGGAAAATAGGATTTCAGACTCCTACATTACATCATAAAGTAAACCAATCTTCACCATCATTTTGTAGTAAAGATCTCTGATCCAATGAAGTTAGTTAACCCTCAAGATTTGTTACGTTAGTAAAAGATTTATCAAGTAATTAAGAACTTAGTCTGACCTATATAAAGAGCAATAACCAGAGTTCTTAGGTCAGTTAGAAAACTTCACGTCGGCTGTAGTTATCTGCTAGTTACGGAAGATAACTGAAGTTGTAAAGACTATCTAGTTTTAGGAATCCTTTATAAGTTCAAAGGTAATTCTGGCTGTTTATTACGCTCACGGCTAAAATATCTACTGGACCGATTTTGAAGAAAATTGGTACCTATGGTGATGCTTCAAGACCCTAAAAGTACGTAAGCTACATTTTATATACGCAGGCGAAGCCGCGAGCAGAACCTATTGTAGAATATAATATATAATATATAATAAAAATACATTAAAATTGTCGTTTCATTCAAAAGCGGCTGTGGCGCAATGGATAAAGCATCGGTCTTACGATCGAGAGCTCGTGGTTTCGAATCCTAACACTTAACAGCTTAGCTGAATTATTTGTATTTGATTTAAAATTACTAATAAGTTTTGTTTAAAAAAAAAACAACAAATTTATGTGTTTAATTGAAATCACGTTTTAGAAAATACATATGTTTGAAATTGAAACTTAATAATTATATGAAATTGGTATCGTTAGAAACCAGCTAAATGCTGTTAAAGTAACATCCAAGGTGAAATATTTAATCATGTTGAAAAAGTAATGTATTTCACGACTTAGCGGATTCCAAAAAGGAAAAAAACCGCTTAATTGCGAGTCAAACTCGCACACTAAGGGTTCCGTACCATTATCTATAAATCGGCAAGATCACGTTTGTTGTATGGAAGCCCCCTTAAATATTTATGTCATTATTTTTTTTCAATTTGGTGCGCGTAGTCTTAGCAATTAAAGTGTTCCGTTTGTACCCTTTGGGTACGAGACCCTAAAAAGTATATAATAATATCCAGTGCTGTATTTTAAGGATGTATGTATTGATAAGTAGGACGTATTTTTCTAATGTACAATTTAAAAAAAAACTATTTCTACTTAATTCTACTATAATAGATCTGAACCACAGGTTCTCCTAAATCAGACACCAGTCTCTGTTTGTTATTTTAAGAGATTTTTTTTAATTCGAGCTTTTTTTAAAAAAAATGAGAGATTTTTGTCGGTTACCTAATGACATTTTCTGACTACGAGAATATCATTTTAAAAAAGTGATGATTTTTCTTAAACCCTTTATAATATCTGCCAAAGCAAATTGTTATTCAAATACAACGTTATCAAGTTGTCAATATTTTCATGAATAAATTCATTTTGTAATACGCTTCTTAATTTTGTCAGTAGAGTGGTACGTTCCAGAATTGTCCTTGACAATGACATTGTACCCAATAGTATTGACCACATGGTACCTACATATTAATGCGCGGGAGGCTTTCTAAATATTCAATAGATTAAATAGTGAGACTTTGAAAACAGATCCTTAAAGTATCACTATTTAATTTATTCAATATTTTACTAAATACTTTTACTTTTTATTATTCTTTGACAAATAAACCCACACTTAGTAGTTTGTAATTTATATTAATAAAAACACAGTTAAAACTGTGTTTTTTCTCCTTTTTAAAATATATATTATAATTATGATATTTTTAAATGACGAAACGCTAACAACACAAATAATAGTAATTATGAATCAAACTAAGCTATAAAATAAACTAATGATATTTTTGTCTTATAAAATAGTAGTTCAATTAGAATCTTACGTAATATGAGCATAGCAGACATTTATAAATCTGATTGTTAATCGAATTACTCCAGGAATATTTGTGTAATAATAGTGATAGATAAAATTTAATTATGTAACTAGTTGTTGTCATCAATCCAGTACCTGAGTTTGTCACAGTTTACTCGTTATTGCTCTATTAATAAATTGTTTTGATACGATGTTATGTTTTGGTTGATATAAAAATAAAAAAAGTTATTTGTGCTATACGATTTTTTGGCTGCTAGTGACAGATATCAAAACAAATGTACTGTTACTGTGGCAGTCAAAAAAGTATAGGAAAATTTGGTGACTCGCCAAACTGCTTTCCGCCTAAAGTAAAATATATGCTGTAGTTTTTTTTTTTATATTTGTTTACTTATCCTCCTATATCCAACAAATCATAAATCATTTAAAGCGGTTCATGTTCTCGAGTTATAAATTAATGATGTAACTAACGAGAGTTTGTTATCAATGTAAAAATAATGTAAGATGGTGATGACGCGACCGATTGTCACCATAGCTTTGCAACTCGGGGCCAAACAACAAGTTTGTTTACTATTAAATATCATATTAGATCGAAAAAATGTCTCTGGAAACTGAAAACTTTTGAAACATATATTTTATTATTAAGACAAAAAGAGCTCAAGGCCGCTCAAGTTGAAGCCGCACTGACCGATCGACGTTGTAGGTGCAATGGTAACCGCGGTCGTTCGTGGATGTGTAACCATTTTTAACGTAATGAGTTTTCCTCCATGCCTCGGAGAGCACTTAAGCCTTCGGTCCCGGTTGCCATTTGAACATTTATGGTAGTCGTTACTGGTAGTCATGGGCCAGAAAGTCTGACGTATAGTCTTATAAAGAGTATCGTATTGCCTCGTACTGGGTTGTGGAGGTCTGGTGCAGTCGCTCCACGTAAAATACTGATATTCAGCTTAATTCGTGAGACTAGAAGCCGACCCCAATGTAATTAGGATAAGGCTCGGCAGATTTAATTACTTTTTAAAGACAATAACAGGCGAGAAAAAGAGGAAAATACTTCTTTTTTAGAACCATAGGACAACAATGCAACTGAGATACTTAATTATTAACAACTGTTTAATGCACTCACAGTTTTCCAACACGTGCAATAAACTAATACAAATAGAAGACTTAATACTACTTAAAAGTACTTAAAAAAGAGACACATGATTTTAGAAATTGTTCATATTTGGAGTAAAATATATCAATATCTGGATACTGAGCAATAAGGGCGTAGATCAGAGTCAAAGCCTGATTTGTTGGAGCAAATTGGGCAGTGCACGTTCGTACAACCGGCGTTGCTAGAAGGCGAAGAATTATCAAGTCATCAGGTCCATAATAATATTAGCTACAACACAATAGTCGTATTAATTACTATTTGTTTTTCAGATTAAGACTGAAATCTTGATAGTTCAAAGACAGTGCCACTTTTTCAGTAGGTAATTAATAATGCAGGCTTTTATCTCCAGTAAGTCCCCACCATTAATTAGACCTTTGTTGAAATACAGTAGTTTTTCAACCCGTTTATAAAGAGACAAATGTCTCACAATGGTGTTTTTATTTTAATTTTTTCAACATTAATTAATTTAATTTTACATCTCGGACGTTGTCTTTTATATTATACTAGCAAATCGTCCTCACTATACTTCGGTACCCTTTCTTATTGTTGTAAGCTTGTATTAAAAAGAAAAACTTTCATTTTCAATCACATTTATCTATTAAAGATTGAAGAAGAAGATTGAAGCGTAAATCAGCGGAATCCACTTTGATTTTTATACTATTTAAAGACATTAATAATAAATAATAATTTGGATTTTTTACATAAGATAGAACGCCAGAAGCAATTACACTATTAAATGGTCCCATTGACAAGGCCAAATACACACATTCATTCACACAAGCACACCCAGTCTCAGAACAAATATTTGCAAATTACACAAAGATTTGTCCCATGTGGGGATCGAACCCACAACACCAGTGCAGTGGAGAGCGGCGAGGCGACCGCTTAAACCACTACCCCGCACGTGCAGACAAAAGATAAAGATGTTACCAAGTTAAAACTGCGTATATAAATTAATTTTGTAACTGACAGTGTCATTGTTTCTAATGTGACAATGAGATGGCCATTTTAAATTAATTAATCGTGAATTTGTATACACTGAAATACAAACAAAACATTACGGAAGAGGAAATGAGCTTAATTTTTAACCAAATCTGTCATATGTGGGTAAATGATGATAAAGGGTGTGTTAAGTCAGGGCAACGCTACCCCTATAATTGTGATCCAAATACAAATTCTGTTTGGATCACAATTTTAAGGGTAGGGTTTTATAAGTTAATATGAGAAGTATAGCTTATTTAATTACCTTATATTCTTTCCTTTTCGATTTCTTGAACAAGGTTAGGCGATAATAATACAAGTATTTTTGACATAAAGCAGATAGATATACGCTTATATATTAAGAATACTATACTATATAATACTATTCTTTGACCTCCATTCTCATAACATACCATCACGCCTATATTAGCCAGAAAGGTGTTCATAAGTGTACAACTACATTTCACCGTTATGTTTAGGTCCTATAAAAGATAAAGATAAAGATAAATTTGGATTTTTACATTAGATAGAACGCTAGAAGCAATTACACTATCCAATGGTCCCAATGACAAGGCCAAATACACACATTCACTCACACAAGCACACCCAGTCTCAGAACAAATCTTTGCTAATCACACAAAGATTTGTCCCATGTGGGGATCGAACCCACAACACCAGTGCAGTGGAGAGCGGCGAGGCGACCGCTTAAATCCCTATAGGATAGGGGGTGAACCTATCGCCATTCACCGAGCACAATGTCAACTCCGTACTGCAATCTTGAATAATCTAACGGCAAGTTCACAAATAACCCAAAACTTCGCAGTAAAAGGAACATACGCTAACCACTAGACTAACGAGGCAGTCCGTTCTTATAGTAATTTGAAATTCTCAAACACATACTATTCCAGCGAGTTGACGAAGCAGGTTCCTGTCCGTTACGTTACGTCAGTCCGTGGACGCGAGAGTACCAGGCGGGCAGATATTGCAAGGAGTAACTCCGTAGGTTCGCTGCGTATTAAAGCTAGCTTCTCTACGGTACTGGCACGGATACAGTAATATCTAGATAGAATGACATTCCACTAGATTAGAGAGTGTATTAGAAAAATGCAAACTTTTTAGGAATCACACGTTAGATTAATATTAGAGATGTGTCGATTAGTCGGCCAAATACGCCGCCTATAAATCTAATCTTGTATTAGAAGTCAATAATCTAGTATTAGAAGTGCTACATTACTTGAGCCGCTTCGTAATAATACTGTATGTGGTGGTGCGACGAACAATACAATATATAACTAGGATAAAAAAGGATTTTTAATTTTAAATTTAACCGTATCTATTGTTTAAGTGCAATGTTGCAACCCATAATGACAAAAAAATGACAATGGGTGACACGAAAAATGACATGAGTGCACGATTGGCGTAGTGGTTAAAGCGGTCGCCTCGCCGCTTTCAACTACGCTGGTGTTGTGGGTTCGATCCCCACATGGGACAAATCTTTGTGTGATTCACAAAGATTTGTTCTGACTCTGGGCGTGCTTTGTGTGTGTGAAATGTATGTTTGTGAACACCCCCGCGACACAGGAGTTATTCCTAGTGCGGGCGTCGTTTTAATTAAAAAAAAAAAATCTACCTTAACAATGACACAGTAACATTTTTTGAAGATGATAGTCATTGGCGTGAGTAATGATACTAAAAACCACCATTTTACGAATTTTTAATGCCAATAAATATCAAACAAATTACGGACTAATATAAATACAATTTGTTAAAAAGCTATATATTATGATTTGAAAAAAGCCGTTGTCGTTTTAGTTAGTTCGTAGGTGGTATTATAACTTATTGCTGAATCTTCTTTGAGGTTTATGATGACAGTAATGACAGATAGACCTGTCAATGTAGATAATAACGGTGGTTAAATACTTCTTGGAACCGAGATGAATCGACTAGGTAATGATATGATGAAGCCTCATACTGAACCGTCATTAAACTTTACTAGCAGGTTTAATGATAATGATTATTACAAGACCGTATTATAATAATTACTAAGTTCGCGACTGGTTTATACGTTATGCATAATTTTAAAAATGGTATCAATTTAAAGCGTCTTCTATGAACCTATTTTGTGCATGAGTCCGGTGCGGGTATTACTATCGACGTGTTAGTTTTATCTACCGTTTGGAGTTTTTTAAGCCATGATTTCACCGCAATTGACTACGTACTTTATGACAATAGTAATAGTGTCTAAAATACAAATCTAATATATTAATCCAGTTTTGTTATGGATTTATAGATGGAGCTTAGATGTACCATTCTAAAACGTGCTGGGCTTGGCTGCTTAGCTTATTTTATGCAAGGTTGAAAACTCAGTTTTTTTTTAAAGAACAAAATATTTTGTTTTATTTAGTTAACGAACAAAAAAACATGTTTTTAGCAATATCAATGCTTCGTTACTCTTTTAAATACCTTGATTTAAACTATTTTAAAACTAATTCGTGGGTTTAAATAAAAAAGATTAAATTGAAAATAAAAAAGTTTTTTTTTAATTGTAATTAAAATTTATATTGATTTATAACAACAACAATTTAGATACAATTAACGTCCTTCATCTCATCTTTAACTGAAGTCAACCCTCAACGTAGTGTGTATTTTTGTCGTGTTTTAAATAGAATAATTATAGACATTCACAAAAACTACACTTAATTTCTATAGTTTCAATTAAAAACTGTATCCATCATTTAAATACCTACAAATATAAGCCACAAACATTTTTTAACTATACTAAATTAACCTAATTTCCGTAACACATTTACGGTTCATCCCTAAGACATTTCTAATGCCTTCGTAAGCACTAAATATATCTGTGATTACGTAGACCAATTGCTTCTAGAGCCAAGTCATTAATTTCTTTTGGTATTAAAGTAACTACATAGATAAAAATATAGCTTCAATATTTTACCTACCGTGTGTCATCTTATTGTAATAGAACCACCTTATTAATATGTAATAATAATATGTATTTCAGAAACAACCTCCCCAAAATTTATTAGACACATAATTTAGTATGTACAGTCAGCCCCAAAAGTAGATGAACAGAATCAACTTTACAAAACACCTGTTCACAATAAAATGCCATAAGTTATAGTCGCAACTAGGAAACAAAATAGCCTGTACACCAGAAATTTACAAAAGTCGTTAAACACGAGTATTTCAAAAGTATATGTGCACTAGTATTCCTAAAGTCTAAAAATAAAATATCATTATATATATATATATATATTAAATAAAATATTAATAAAAGTAATTACCACGGGCGAATACGTTTTTGACGAGTTTATGCTTAGTTTGTGGAATCGTTGGTAAATTATTAATTGTATATAGTTTTAGAGTATACCTTCATACTTTTAATATTTTACTTTTTTTATGACGACGTGTGTTATGTAATCAAGAATGTTCTCATGTAAATGATGTAAATCGTATTATGAGATTAAAGAATCTTTAAACCTAATATAATTTCGCTATTCGTGTGTTTAGTTATTTTGGTAATCTATGATACAAAATTATATCAGTTAACCAACACAGAAGGCTACAATAAATTTTAATTGCCCTATTTAAGTATAGTAATTAAAAAAATATAACTTCTAGATAGCATTTATACTAAGGAAACATTATTGAAAATACTTCCTACAAAGTTAAATGTGCTGTTTAACCGACCAAATAAACTGTAATGAATATAACCATTTCTCAGCAAATAATAAATGTTATTTATTAATTAAAAGTAAACTCTATTGTTTGCACAAATCCTCTTTAGTTTACATTCGACCTCTGTCTAGGTACCTAGTACTTGTATCAGTATCTGAGGCTATTTTCTCTCCGAGATCCTATTTATTATAATTTTCTAGTCTAGCGAGTAAAATATAGGTAATCAACAACAAGTAATTAGGTCAAACATGTTGTGGTAAACACATTTAGGACAGGATCTTACTAATGACATACATTCGTATGGTAATTTCGCGTTAATAATGTTATTAAGTGCCATAATGAGTTTGAATACATATATATGCCATCTAATACCCTTAACCATCTTGTATTAGACGCCGTCTTTGTCCCTCAAGAGTATTAGATTCCTCAGAGCATTAGACGTTCTTAGAAAGTACTAGGACATTATAACGTACCAGCAGGTCTATTCGAGCCATCTCGTATGTGGGACGCGTATCCTGATTCCCGACACAACACACAAGCGTGAACTCGCATTAGTAGAAGACTTTTCTATGATGCCTATACCCGTTCTGCTCTAATGCATAAGAAATATTTCATATGAGCGAGACGGCATATGGACGCAGCGTCTATGAACTAGTATGGATGAATATATTCCTACAGGGAAGGGGGAGTCCATTCACACATTGCTTATTTCTCGTTCTGAATATGTGGGTGTAACAGAGACGGTATATTTGTCAGGGTTTTATTTTGTTTTCTTGTAGGGAAATATTTTTTAGAAGCAATAAAAAGCGTTATTCACGTTTAACCAACAATAATATGTATTAAGCGTTTAGGATGAGTAGGCGGATAAAGGGCCCGAATTATATAAATATTCGATTTTGTTAAACACGGGCTCATCTGTTAGTTTAGGGAATTGAAATAAAGGAAAATTAAACGAGGAAAAGATTTTCGTAATAATGTCGTCAAGGAGATTCGCCAGGATTACGAACATTTTAATATAAGCGAGTGATTTATGATAAAGTAATTGAAACTGACCTTGTAAATTCAAATCGGCATTAATTAAGAGGTTAATTTCTCAAATCTTAGTATGTTCCAGATACAATTTATATGTACTAGATAAACGGTGCTAAAATTAGACTACAATAGTATGGTATGCTCTTACTATAGCAACAAAGTTGTACAAAAATTATTGTTTGAAGGGTTATTATTTTAGCGAAGCTTAAATATACATAGAGTTCTAAAAGCTTTAAAAAATACCTTAATTTTTTTTTCTTATATTCAAACTGTTATTAAAGTCCACTTTATTTAATAAGGCCCTTATGTTAAGATTAAAAATTATTATTATGATTCATCACTCCATCGTCGTATATAAACATCGCCACAATAAAGAAATAAAATTGTCTAATGTAATTTAAATAACTGAATGGTTAACCTGTTTTACAATACTATAGATAGCTCATAGGATCGCTGAGGCCCGGAGGCTTCTTGTGTTTATGGTGCCTTGGTATCTCGAAACGAGAAACACAAAAATTGTATAAATTACAATCTGCTTACAAAGAAAAAACCTGTAGCATTGTATGAATAATTAGAACATAAACAACTTCCAATTAGAAAAAATACAATTGTTGTGTAAAAAAACAAAGACAAGCTCCTCGCGAATTCTCATTATAAAACAACGTACGTTATGTAACGTTTTTTTCTAAATAATAGAAACAAAATGAAGTTGATGATTCGTTGGAGAATTTGGAATAAGATGTAAAAACATCGATAAAAGCAATTAGAAACCACTAACCACCATTAATTAAATTATCGATTTTATTGAAAGCATATTCGATCAAATTATAATATTAGCTTATAAACACTTAATTTAGAAAGTTAATGATCAAATTAATAACCTTAATTCAAGGAGCTTTCATAAATAGGGTATTTCAAATAAATAGGCAAGCTTAAATGACAAGGATTCTTTAACCAATTTACTTCGTGTACATAGGAGAGGGCTTCTGACAATTTAGCGTTTAGCCTAAGTTTGAACTTGTATGATGTTCATTTCATTCTGCATTAGTAAGTAGCGATAGCAGTGTGGGGGACCGTAGGCACCCACGGCACACACTTCTGCCAATAAATCGTTAAGATTCGTCTCCACAAAGATATGCGTTTTACAATTAATTATATAAATTTTTGCTCGTTAGCGTGCGTAGGAAGGAAAACATCGTGAGGAAACCTGCATGTCTGAGTGCCTAAAAAGGTGTGTGAAGTCTACCAATCCGCATTTGGCCTAACGTGGTGGTCTATGGCCTAACCCTTCTCATCATGAGAAGAAGTCCGAACCCAGCAGTGGAACATGTATTAGATAGAGGTCTGCTATTATTATTTTTATTAGTATGCTAAAGTCGGTATGCTTGAGCTTAGGAAATATGGATAGTCAAGTATTTTTGAGGCTGTTTGAGTCCGTTAACGTTATATACATTTCACATTAGTCTGCAATCATAGTTAAAAATTTTATATTTAATTAGAAGATATATTTAACATTAAAATTATCAACACTTTTCCCGACTGTTAGGTATAAGCCTCTCTCTTACTTCTTTAATGTCATACAATTAACTGAAACTTTTTAAAATTTCGTACACCAGATATTTCTGCAAAACAAATATTCATACATCCTGGTCGTAATTCTTGTTGTTATGTTAAACAAAGTCATCGGCTCTGTTTTATTGCTAAGCAGTCTTCTTCTTTCGTATCGATGGCTGTAGTCATATTCTCATGGTGTTGACTTGCCATCGTGGTGAAAGGATTCGCCAGTCTGCTTGGTGGAAATTTGCAGACTGCCCAGGGTGCGCCGGGCGTAGGGGTTGATTGCGTACGTCGCTCGGGGAGGCTCCTTTCATGCACCCCAAATGCTAAGCAGTTGCACTTAACTACATATTTTACTGCCGTCCTGGACTTAATAAGGTTAGTCACAGCTGCTGTCGTTGGTCGTATCGACTTAATCTTTAGTAATAGGTTTCAATAGGAATTTGTCTGTACGTTACTTTATGGCGTCATGATCGTTCTATTTTGTTACTGTTTGATTTTTATGATGTCTAACTTTTACTTAAGCCGTGACATGATACATTTCTTGATGATAGAAATATAATAATATGTTATTTCCATCTAACACATTAAAAAAAATCAATATGTATTCGATGAAAACGTATTTAACCCAGTTCATCGTTAAACTCAGTTCAATAAACGTATGTTTACTAAAAATTTAAAGTTGATGTTATGAATCAACAAAAAATGTCTACATTCATACATAAATGTCAATACTAAGGTAGTCTTCGTAATTTTACTGGAACTTGAATGTTGTCAGTAAGTAGTGGAACATACAGGTGGCCTATTGAGCATTACACAGAATACACACACAGTAGTATGTGTGAGCTTAAAACACTATAACACCAAGAGAAGGCATCGCTTAGGCCTCACTAGCACCTTTAGTTTCCCTTCAATGTTCAAACAAATTTCATCTCTGCGTCTTTACAATACAGTTCAATTTGACTCGTGAATAAATTCCATTTACCTCTGCGCATTTCTGCCAGCCTAGTACTCTCCAACGCACACACGTCATGTCGCCGCGATTCTCATTCCATATATCAAGGCCACATAGACTCACATGCAGCTGCTGTGAGTCGCCATTGCCCGTCCTTCTCGCACTCGTTATCAGTTTGTTAGTAGGACGAGGACGGCAGGATTTCAAGTTACGACGTCTAGACGATTATGTGAAACTTTCTTGCGGTCACCATGCTTTCCTTAGAAACTTGACAATGATAACTTTATTGAGGAACCAAGAGTATTTTGCTACTTGACATATTTCATTGCAATTTTAAAATATTGTTTTTTAGATACTTGCCAGCATTAAATACAGCTATAATTTATTAAGTTATTTTTTGCGAGTATTATTATGATTAATGACTGAAAATTTAATTTTTCTCTTTTCGAAGCATTTTAATATTTTTTTAATATGAGTTTCTTAGAACTGAATTTTAATTTTATTAGTTGTAATTAATTTGTTTCAAATAAAATAAGTCGTAATATAGTGACCGTCATAAGATCCGTCAAATAACCGTAAAAACGACATCTCAATAATGCATTCATCTTGTTAATTTCCTACGTATTTAGCAACACATTTCCTTTCTTTTACAAAAAAATACCTTTTTATCATTAATCAAGTTTGCCCAAAGACTTTCTGAGGTAATTTTGGCTCTGTTTTAGTTACTATTTGCCTCGCAAGTTCCAAAATTGTTTTAATTAGTCGGGATAACAAGGTTTTTACCAAAAGAAGCAGACGTGTTGATGAATGCCTTGTATTAAAGATAATGAAAACTAGGACTACAGCCAAACCACCACCGTCTTCCGACTAGACTGGCTGAATTACTAGACTATTGTTTGAAGAGCATAACAAAGAATATCTGTTATGATTGCCGTGAAGAAAAGTGCGGCTAAGGTGTCATAGATATTATTTCCAGAGGAGGCGTAATGTATCATTGCTCTCATCGCCTGTCAAGCAAAGATTATACAGTTTATAGCGGCTATTGACTCTTTGTTAGACGTGACTGACACTGTGTAGGTGTTGATTTGCTCACTTCTTCTGTTTAGTGGCTGTGATTGATGATCCTAAAAGTGTAAATAAAATTCAACTTGTTATTTTTAATCAAAATATTATTATCATCGTGTTGGTTGATTCTTTATCACCACATCATCTTATTATTACCACTGTTATGTACTTACTCATTTGCTTTCTTGTATTTTTTTTCCAAACCTTGTAGTTTTACGTGAGTGGTTTCAGATGATCTGTTTTAGTCGTCTCTTTTTTGTGAATTTTACAAAAATAGCCAATTTTCTGGTATTTTTCTTTTCTATCTTGGTAGGTTTTACCAACCGGCAAATCACAATTTAGTAACATTGAAGACCGTAATGAACAAGCAGTGATGCACACGATCGAAAACAAGAATATTCAACAAAAACATGAGTCAAGAACCTGTTTCGGAAAAAATGGACGCGCTCCAATGAAACGAGAAATCAATTGTTTTGATTTCGAACTTCAAACGATTCATTTGATAAACCATATTGGACAGGAAATAGAAACCATCCAGTAAAAAATCGAAGAACAATAGGGATAAAAGCTGCAAAATAAACAATTGAGAAGTTGTTTTTTTTTTTTATCTTTTCCGCACGGTATTATTATTCTTAGGTACTTATTGCATAAATATATTGTTAGATATTGTACTGTAGAAGACTGGACGACATTCCAAATATATAAAGTAATAGCAGCCCTGGCGTCCCACAGCTTGGCTCGGGCCTCTTTTCATGTTGAGAAGGATGAGGCTAAGGTCCACCACGCTGGCCAAGTCCGGATTAATAGACTTCACGCGACCTCGAGTACTTTTTAGGCACTCTCAGGCATGCAGGTTTCCTTACGATGTTTTTCCTTCACTGTTTGCGAGGGATAATTGATATGATAAATACATACATATCTTCGAAAGGACAAATAATAAAGATTTATGGACCGAGGTGGCTGCCGTGGGTTCGAACCCGAGACCTTTAACTGAGCAGTCCTACGAAGTCCAAATGAATGCCATTATTTAAATAGTTTGCTGCTTGTTAAGCTCTCCTTTGCTCAAAAGCAAACTCTCAGTAAATTTAGTTTCATGAGAAATTACATGAAGCAAGTTTCTCGGCACAACTTCGCAGTTTTGTATGTATATTTAGTGGCAAATAAATAAAAAAAAGCTTTTCAAAATTGTCTTCGTTTTAGATTGACAAAAAATTTCGAACTAAGATAAAATTTTTAGTTGCCTCCACACATAGTTTAGAATAACGGTTTTTAAATGATTAACAACAATATTATAGCAACCATGGCGCAATGGATAAGGCATCGGTTTTATGATGGAGAGGTCGTGAATTCGAATACTGGCCATTACACCACGGCCGTGCACTTCCTCCTAACACAAGCGAATAAGCTTAGCTGGAGGGGGTTAAAAAGAATAACTATATTTATATCGGCCTTTTCATTTTAAAGTATGCGTTCACTTATTGTGTTAGAATGATGTTTTTGTCAATACTGCGTCAGTATTTTGTCCACCCAAAAACCTCTACCAAAAATATGGAATAAAAGTCGTAATCGTTTTGTGATTCATTCCCCTTCCTGTGTTTTGGATATAAACGATAATGCGCTTTTAACATGTATTGTGTGGCTATTTTCCATTTTTCCAAGATATATAGGTACCTATATAGTCATAAATAACAAGCTAAATTGTATGCAAGGTATAACGAAACCCGGTTCCGATATAACGGATTTCGCAAATCTTACTTCATTATTATATTTTAACAAGTGTATAAACACTTCCTTTTCTTGGTAGTTTTTAATGTCTATTGTTTATTTACTACACATGTTTGATAGTTATATTGTATACATCGTAATAATTCATACGCTAACCGGAATACTGATGATTCTTAAATTTTGCTAAAATAAAAATATTTGCACAATTATTATCATGTATAACTTGACATCATGATATTAAAGTAAACATGTGCAAATGTCTGTTATTTACTATAACCATCTTTGATAAATTACAAATCCATCTTAGAAAACTGCATGAACTGTTAAGCCGATTCGTTCGCTACACTAACGCAGAACCTCTCACCCAAAAGTATATATATTATACACCTTCTCCGTTCCGGCGGGCGTGGGTAAAACGAGCTTTCACCTAAGAATTTCATGTCTTCTAATAAAACGTGTTATCGGTAAAATCAAAGATCTTGACAGGTCGTGAAATGCAATGCCTCAATCACTTGTGTAGGGTTCACGCTTTACATAATAATATATCTATATATAGGCATTTGGCAAAGTCATCGAAGTGTTAAAGAAACGCAATTATGTATTGTATAATATTGTTAAACCTCTTTGGTACCGTTTGCCAAAGATAGACAAAGGCATGTTCTTTATTATGTACTGTTGCGAATCGGTCTTTTCATTTCAAAGTATGCGTTCACTCATCGTGTAAGAATGTTGTGAGATGTTTTTATGTCAAAAATATAACAGCCGTAGACCTACTAACCTTTCATTGAATTGCACAATACTGTGTCAGTATTTTGCCCACACAAAAACCTCTACCAAAAATATGGAAGTAAGGTCGTAATCGTTTTGTGATTCATTGTTCCTACCTACCCTTCCTGTGTTTCGGATATGAACGATAATGCGCTTTTAACATGTGTGGCTATTTTCCATTTTTCCGATATCCCTTCCGTCTCCGTAATAACACGCAATATTCCCATTTCAAACAAAAACAAATAGAAAACCAGGTCCGAATCCAATCATCAACAAGTTTTGTTTGCCAAAATATTTTGCAAGTCTGCTTGATACAAGTTTTTTTCGCTCGCTCTTTTGTCAATGTGCGACAGAGAGGCCATGATTAAACAAAACATGCTCATCGGTGAAAGGAAAGTATGCGACCTCACACTTTCACTCCAAGATAACCTTGGGTTATGGACCACGTAATGTGTTACCATATTACTTATTCAATTCTTGTGTTGCGTAATAAAAAACTGATTTCCTATATCAATGTGTTGAAGAGAAAAGGTTGATTCGGCGTGGACGAAACTTTTCTTTTACAAATCTGTTTTGTGTTTGTTGAGTTCGACTCTTCTTCTTCGTCGTGTCGATGGCTGAGTCAAATTTTATTGGTCCAATAAATGGCCACTGTTATGGCGCTCTCGTCGGCGTTCATGAGCGCCTCTCTTGTGCAGGTGGTAGGGCATTTTGAACAGTCAGTAAGGTGGTCAAGGTTTTGACTTGCCATCGTGGTGAAAGGATTAGCCAATTCGCTTTTAAGAACTCGCGAATTGCCCAGGGTGCGCCGGACGTAGGGAATCGTTGTGTACGTCACTCGGGGAGGCTCCTTTCATGCACCCCAGTGAGTTCGACTGAGGAGTATTTTATAAAAGACTTTGTTTTGTTTGGATAGCAACGATTTTCAGAGAATTTGGAATTGAAAATTTCTATAGAATTCTTTCCGTTTTTAGGGTTCTGTAGGAAGGAACCCTTATAGTTTTGCCATGTCCGTCTGTCTGTCTGTCCGAGGCATAACGTGGAAACCGTAAGTACTAGAAAGTTGAAATTGCATGGCTATGTATATTAACCATGACAAAAAAGTAGTAGAATATAAAAAAATAAAAATAAATTCGGGTAGATAATATTATGTCTTTTGAAAGCATAAAGTGGTTAGTCAGACAGTTTTTTGATTTTGAGATCCGTTTGCGTGATACTTTACTATAAAAAGTAAATTTGTGTTCAAGTTGGACGTCCCTCCATCTTTAAAAGATTAGCCGTTAGCTCGAAAAATCTAAAAAAAACATAGTTGTAGCTATATTTTCCTTGAAAGTACATTACAAAAACACTTATGTGACGAACTTGAAAGGAAACTAAAGCGGCTACGTTAACTCAATTAGTTTAAGAGTAATTGGGATCCAAAGTGTAAAATGCAGTTACTTAAAATATTTTGTAGAAAATACAAAAAACTTGGAAAATAATGACTTGTATGAAGTTGTTTTTATTCATAATAATTTTGTCCACGGAACCCTACTGCACGTGGCCCGACACGCACATGACCGGTTTTAATGTTTAACGATTAGACTCGAGATTTGTGTTTGCCCTTGTAATTTATTATTACACGTGTACAACTTGATGGGCTTTTAGCTTTTATTATTATTTACTTACTAGCGAGTCGACAAAATTCTTGTTTACGTGGGTATCTACTAATTCAGTTTTGTTAAAATGTCTAAACAGCATTCATCGTTAACTAAACAAATTTTAATATTTTAGCTATCGTATTTTACATTTGACCATAAGTATTTTTATCATTTAGCTAATATTGAACTGGTTTATTTTAGATCCGTTTCAAGTTCCTTGGCTGAGATGTTAGACACATAATATTGCATGCGTCATTGGGATATTTGAAGGTTGCAAGCTAAATACCAGACGTTGACTCGTAAGCGGGATTTCATATTAGTTACAAAGTTTAAACTGAATCATATTAAATACAATAAAACAAAACAAAACAATAAAATAAAACAATTGATATTATACTATTATAAATTTTACCTAATTATTTAATACAAAAAGCTCTTCCTCTCTCCTACTTTTTGCCGTGCTCGTCAGGGTCCATAATTGATGCTGTACTTACCTATATTTAAGTTCTTTGTAACATTATGGAGTGCAATAAAGACTGAATACTGAATACAAAGTGATTGAAATGTGGGAATGTTGTATAAATGTAGGTTTGTGATGAAGTACAAACATCCATACATACACCCATAATGTAGTGTTCCTTTAGCACAGTTACAATTAGGAAGTTCGGATGCGAGATGTTACATCGTCCGTGAGGTAGATATGATTGACTGACATTTTGTATTGAATAAAAATAGTAAGTACTAAGGAAACGCCTGCAGATTTTTTAACACAACACAACATGATGATGGTTCTTCGCAGTTTTCATGCAGGCGTTGATAGTAGGTATGGGTGTTTGTTACCTGATCACACAAAACTACCGGTTGAAAAGCAAAAACTGCAATATAAAAACAAGTAAAAAACATGTAATATTTAAAAGCAAAATTTTAGCTTTGCTATGCCTTTTTGTATTTTATATAATATTGTGTGTGACTAAGTGACTTATCACTCATCGCGTAGGTGGCGCTTAAACCAAGTAAGGTTCGTCTAGCTAAGGTATATATAAACCTATGACGCTGGCACAAAAGAGTTAAGAAATTTCGAGTCTAGCAGCATACGAATCTATAGCTGAATTGGCAAAGCACCTGGGGCGTATACCCAGGTGGTTTGAGTCCTGCTGGATTCTTAATTTTAACTTTAACATTACATAAAAGTAAAAAACAGTTAAATTTCATAGAAATTGAGATAAAAGACTGTCAAATTTCATAGAAAATTTTCTGCGGGCCCGGCCGGGTAACAGCTGTCAAAACCCATACATTTTTAAACTTTGACGTTAAATTTATCTGGAACGCGCAGTGGGAATAATGACATTTAAAACTTTAGTTCTCTCTAGTTAAATGCATGCTCTCTGGTAATAACCTTAAATAAAATAGTTTTGTCTAAAGTTTTCAAATGTTTGTCTGTCTGTTTATATAAACTATCGACTAATCTTTTACCGACCGATTTCATTAAAGTTTTAGATGCACTTAACTACAACTACAGGGTGCGTAACAAATGCTACTTTTATCGATGAAATCAAAAATAAACTTTAAATAAAATGTTACTTGCAATTAATGTAACTCAAAATGAATCACAATAATATCTTTATTTTGTTTCCATTAGAGTTTACTTTCGCATATATAATTTACCTACTATATTTTTACACTATTTATACGTTATTCACACAAATTTGTGTAGAAGTGTGCCCTGCACAGCGAGCTTGTGGTCCGACTGTACCTACCACGCAAACGAAACTTGTTTGTTTGATAGCGTCAATCTTGAGAACTACTTGTCGAATTTCGATATTTCTTTTTGTGTTTGATAGTCTTACTCTCAATAAAAGACCTAATATTTAAGGCACTTGTCTCACTGGCAACGATTAACGAGTAACGAGTAGAGCTAGAACTAGAAACGAGTTAGCGAGACACGGGGAGCGAGTGTGTAGTTCCGATATTTGTGTAGCTCGGCTCTATAAGCGAGTGTGCGAGTGAGGCGGATACAGATACGCACTATATAGAAATGACCACTGGTTGCTCTCTCGGCGTGAGTTCTAATCGCTTGGCGAGTATCGCCGAGCGAGTATTATCCCTCATAGCTCTTGTCGCTCAGCGATAAACTAGTGAAGCGAGTGCTCGCCGGCAGTGTGAACAGTCAGCGATCAACTGTTTGTATATGCATCTCTTTTGTTCACACGGAAAGTATAATATATCTATAGTACGTTTCTTGAGCGAGAAAATAGCCGAAAGTTAGTCGTTTTCTCGTCGTTGGTGGGACAACTGCCTAACATTACGCTAAACTTCACGGGAGCGTGCAGTAAGGTTGAACGCGAGTCAAAGCGCGAGAGCAGCTACTACTTAATACAATGAATTCCACGCGGACTAAGTCGCGGACAAAAGCTAGTCATGAGACTTAGAGAATTAGACGAAACAAAGTTTTTGCTACAACGATTAAACAAATAAAACGAGGAGTGAAGAGAATAACATAAACAACAGCAACTCTTTTTACATAATACCCAGTAGGTAAGAACACGAATTGCCGACACAGGTAGTTATAAATAATTCCTGTATTTCTTTAGCTAATAAATATGGCGCGTCGTATACGTAACAAATGCCTAAGACGCGTAGGTCGTAAACATATAACGATACAACTTATGAGTAATGTATCACCCGAGAATAAAAAAATTGTGCAAACACCAAAATATCGTAAAAAAAGTTTCAGCTATTTTGTCATAAATTTTCATGGATAACCAAATACTCTGCTTGACAGATAAACCTCCAGATCGTGTCTAGATTTTCCCTATATAATACGCAATTACTTTCAGATTCCAGGCAGTTTAGAAAGTTAGTCTAGTTGCGTAATTCCGATCTTATAAATATACATAAAATTACATACTTTTTGCTGTGTTTATGTCGAGAGACACATTAGAACGACAAGTGTTACGATTTTATACTTGTTGATCTAGCAATTGAGGCAAACACAAGTAAAATAACTGAATAAAACCTAGAAAAAAGCATTAAAGTTTTTAATGTCTGTGCTGAGCATTAGCACCGACTTCAAGAATTATTTGACCGAATTTACCTAGGTTCTTTGAAGTCGGTTTAGAAAAAATATAAGAAATAAATACGCCTCGAAAATTAAATAGGGTTTGTCGCATTTTTGTCATGTTTCCTCATACAAAAATATGATGAAACGCTACAAATCCTATTTCACGTTAGTATGCTAGCTCTTCATGTAAGATTATTCATCTTGATTAAATTTAGGTAGAGATGTAGGTATTCCTTTCAAGCCTTTCCTTCTTTTTATATATCATTACAAACCCATTACTTCCCCTACATTCTTATTACTTATTTAATATTTTATCACACACTGATATTCAAACGACGAATTTATGATTCATAAGAATTCGTGTCAGTTTTGTCGTTTAACCGTACAGTTAAAGTACAATTTCTTTAAGCGCTCGTATAGTCTATAATTTAATGTCCATTGTTAAACCATTGTATATGAATACAAAATAATAACGTGATAAATATCAAGGCGAGCTTGTATCGGCCCATGGAGACCTGCTAGTTGAAATTCCTGACACTAATGAGGATCGAAGATGAAACTGACCTTTGAGGGGAGGAAAACTCTTTGTTCATTGTATTTTATTGCTTGTCCTCTGTCTCTATTACAAGGCCGAGGACTGCATGTGCAGTATTAAATATAACTAATGTCTATGGAAAGATATATCACTTGGGCTTTTTTCCCCATTGTGAGGATATTTTTTCTGTTTAACATTAGATGTGGAAGGGATTTAAAAGATTTATGAAAACTTATGGCCACTTTCATTTTTTAGAAATAAAAACAAGACATTTTTTTAAAGTTGTTCTATTCAGTTTTAAATGTGCGTGACAGCTAAAAAATAAAAATACACAACAAAGTGAAAATGCTCGTAATTATGTGACGACACGTGATGCAGGTATTTGGTGGTATATAATACCTACAAAAATACGAAGGGAATGTGTTCAAAGTATATAATTAAACATCCAAAGCTTTGTCCCTTTGTATTTTATTTTGTTAAATATGTTGATTAAAAAATAATAAAGGGTACCGATTTAATTTCGACGCCACGCCGCAGGGCGAGCTGAATCAGATAGGTTAGGTTCGTCATACACAAACTAGAAATTAAATACACAGGATACAGTTTTGAGTATATTTAATTAGTCGTGTTTGTTGTTATTCTTTTATTATTTCGTAGTTACATTGAAACCAAAAATTGGCAAATGGATGACCGCCTTGCTATTTCTAGTACTT
This sequence comes from Hypena proboscidalis, assembly GCA_905147285.1. Taxonomy (NCBI): domain Eukaryota; kingdom Metazoa; phylum Arthropoda; class Insecta; order Lepidoptera; family Erebidae; genus Hypena; species Hypena proboscidalis. Next base: position 4,797,082 of record LR990131.1, on the reverse strand, counting down.
TTTTAACGGGATATAATCCCACCCACACGCCCACCACTGTGACTCCTGTGACGCCAGGATCTACAGCGGTAACCAACTGAAAGGCACCGTGCATGACACACGGGCAATCCCAGGGAGAGTTAAAATTGTCTTGGAACCCGCAACGAATTTAATCAGAAGTATATAGTTGGAGTTGGAAAGTATGTATCTTTATAGTACTAGTATCTATTTCTAGTACTATAATATTGCACAATAACTGGTTCGCTACCAGGAATTTCCTTATACAATAACAAAAACATTTTATACCAAGCTAGGAATTGAAACAAAACCGGTACCCGTGCAAAAATTTCAATTTAGTAGTTATTCAGAGAAGTTTGCATTAAGAGGGAACTCCCGGTATGGAATTCTCATACAAAATGAGTATGGTTGTATCTTTTACATTTTTCATCACAATGTTATAATTTTTGCACAGTCAATTTAAAACATGATTATCTATGTTACTTCGATTTCAAATTATCTTTAGTCTGCCTATTTTAAAAATTATAGGCATCCAAACATCCGTAGTTTTAAACGGCCTGACAAATGCGACTTTTTTTGTATTATACAACAGATTATTACAAGTTTTCGAAACGAAGGACCCTCGTAAATATAATGTACTTTCTTTTTTATCAATAATTATCATCAAAGTACCTCATTTTCATTCATCAAATACCATATTACAAATTAAAGAAAATTACAATATCTATCTCAACTCATTGAAGGGGGGTGAGGCAGCCATTCGTTAGCTACTCGGAAGTGAAGGAGGGGTGCCAGTGAGATACCGAACCAAGCCGAGATATGACATACCATAGTCTACCGACCAGAGAGTATGCAATGAACTGCATTGAACCTTTTTTGACATTCACGACTGCAACAAGTTATAGTCCGAGATCTAGCTGCAGAATCTTTTCGTTCTTTATAAACATAATTGAATTATATTTTTATGTAAATAATCATTTAGGGACTGAGCTGTATACATGGCATATGGGTTAAAAGTACCTACCAAAGTCTAGACGAATAACAGAAATAAAAACAGTTAGTTGAAAACAATGATTGTTTTTTGCATTAATAACTTATTAATACTTGTAATATTTAAAGCAAATTTTAGCTTTGCTATGCATTTATTTTTATGTAATATTAAAGTTGAAACATTAAGAATCCAGCAGGACTCGAACCTGCACCTCTTGGGTATACGCCCCAAGTGCTTTGCCAATTCAGCTATGGATTCGCATGCTGCCGGACTCGAAATTTCTCAACTCTTTTGTGCCAGCCGAAGCTAGACGAACCATTACTTGGTTTTAGCGCCATCTATGCGTTACTTATTCACATAATCGCATACAGTACGTTTGAATTAAGATCAACTCATTACTGTCGAGAGATGACGCATTTTTATCAATACTTGTAATATTTAAAGCAAATTTTAGCTTTGCTATGCATTTATTTTTATGTAATATTAAAGTTGAAACATTAAGAATCCAGCAGGACTCGAACCTGCACCTCTTGGGTATACGCCCCAAGTGCTTTGCCAATTCAGCTATGGATTCGCATGCTGCCGGACTCGAAATTTCTCAACTCTTTTGTGCCAGCCGAAGCTAGACGAACCATTACTTGGTTTTAGCGCCATCTATGCGTTACTTATTCACATAATCGCATACAGTACGTTTGAATTAAGATCAACTCATTACTGTCGAGAGATGACGCATTTTTATCAATACTTGTAATATTTAAAGCAAAAAAAACCAAGTAATGGTTCGTCTAGCTTCGGCTGGCACAAAAGAGTTGAGAAATTTCGAGTCCGGCAGCATGCGAATCCATAGCTGAATTGGCAAAGCACTTGGGGCGTATACCCAAGAGGTGCAGGTTCGAGTCCTGCTGGATTCTTAATGTTTCAACTTTAATATTACATAACTTATTAATAGTTATTTATATATTATTTCAAAAGACAATTGTATACAATTGTACTATTGTGACAAAGTGTAAATGTTAAAACGATTGACTGTTAAAATGTGTAAATGATGAGGCTGATCATAATCTGTTTTTTTATTTTTATCACGTCCCTAATCACCCCATACTTTCAAGGGCTGTTATAAATTAATAGTCAGCTATATATGCCGAGCAGAGTATTAGTATCTATAGAAACATGTCACATTATCTTTGAAAAGATAACGTTTAATTGTCTTGTTAATTTATCATTGAGTTGGAGTAATAATAATAATCGTTAAATGCTTTCGAACCTGAAACCTTCTACATGCATAATAATAACTATGCCGATACAATATTCATTTAAAATGCATAGCTCTTGGCCTAATTACAGTGTCATTCATTGCAATTCGCTTGTGTCATATGTCACACTTGTATTTTATAATGTTGATTATAATATTTAAATAGTTTCTCTAGACTTAAATATGGGTAAACAATCTTTACATTGTGTATTGTTAATTATTTACATAGTAAATATATCATTATATCTACGAATACTTAAATTGTAATGTCATTATATCGTGCATGTCATTTTTGTTCTTTCATTATTGTGTACAATCAAACACATAACCGTTTCAGAAAATTTGAACAAAAATAAGATAAATATATTTACGGCATATAAACCGCATAGTAATAAAGATTTTTGTCATTTGAGTTAGTGCTGAGGTAAATTATTTACATTTCTGTATTTTTAGTGAACCGCAAAATGAAAAGAAGAGACTTGGCCTATTTGTCAGCTTATACTTCACGAGAGCGAAAAATGAATAAGGTTAAACGTAAAATAGAGCTGAAGAAAGTAATTATTATTAGATAAATAACGAATGCCATGTTGCAGAATAATGCAATTTTTTTGTCACTGTCTCAAGAGAAACGCAATGTGCTAAATATTAGACCAATATTATTATATATTATTATTATATACCCTAAATAATACAGTATCATTACTAAAACTTTGTTTTATTATTTAAATAAAGAAAACACTCAGAATCAAGAGTTAAACGGTACTATTATATTATAGTACTAATGTTTTGATGCAATTACATACTATCGACATACTACGTGGGTGCAGTCGCAGAAGAAACTAGTGATATTATTAATCCCAAAGTAACTTTGAATGTCTGTCGGTCTGTTGTTCCTGCAAAATAAAATCGTTTAATCGATCTTGATGAGTGTTAATGTTTTTTTGTTGACAAAGCCCGCTTAATTAAGCGGCCGTGGCGCAATGGATAAGGCATCGGTCTTACGATCGAGAGGTCATGGGTTCGAATCCTGGCCATTACACCACGGACGTAAAACTTCCTCTTATCACAAGCGAATTAAGCTTAGCTGGAGGGGGTTAACAAGAATACTAGTAATTTGTATTTGCAAATTGCTAGTAAGCTTTAAAAAAAAAAAAAAATAAGTTTAAACACGCAAAGTTTAATTGATATAAAATTTGTGTCTATAGCCTCTATTTTCATGCGTGGGCGTCAGGCAAGGCTTGACGCCTTGACGCCTTGACGCGAACTCAAATTGGACGTATTGCGAAAGCGACAATAATTACCCTTGCTGTAAACCTCATGGCAATTTTGAACTCGACTGTACATCATCATCAAAATCAAACTGAATACGGACGCTAAAATTAAATCATGTTACAGAATAAGGACGCGCTATATCCTAAGGCTCAACTCACATCGACTAGCTAGCTTCATATTTATCTGTAATCTGTGACGTAGACACTGAAGCACTGCGTCGTCGCGTTGCGTCCAGTTTATATGGCCTATTTAGCCCAAGATAGATGTAGACAAATTGTATGGATAAATGCAAATGAACCTGAAAAGCAACAACATAAACAGATCAGCTTTTTAAGTTCATTAAAATCATCATTATTTTAAATTGCTGGGCTAATCTTTAATATATTTCCAGCAGGCTCACATAATGAAGATATGTATAAATATAAATATTATTATGTAAAAAAAACCGATGGCGTAAAACGCGACGTGAAATCTTTTATCTCTTTTAGTTGCCTGCCCGCCTGTTAAAACAGCGTCGTAAGTTCTTAGTCTGAATTATGCCTAAAGGTATAGAATATCTATATTTAGTAGATTTTTAGTCGACTCGTTGGTCGACTAGTGCATAATGCAACTGACTGTGGAACAATAAACATGCCTGTTCCACATACAAATCTCGCCATTGTTACCATAGCAACAAAATTTTGTTGAAAATCGGCAGACTTATCAAACAACAAATCCTAGGTATTGAACCGTTGAGTAACAACTGAACATCAACATGTATTTTCACTCACACATCTATATATTAGACCGATAGAGACAGCAATACCTTTATATGTGTGCAGAGTCTACCCTTAAGGTATTTGAATTAAATAGTTGTAACTAGTTGTCCTATCCTACTTACTAGGGTAAGTAAGGTAGGATAGGATTTTACAATCAGATAGGTCTAATTGTAAAATGAATCAAATTCTCTCTATTTCTGAAATAGAGTTAACTACCTACCCTAAAAATTCAACAAAAGGAGAGCGCAACTAGCGAAAGCTATCGCCTTTATTAAATCTCTCTCTCTCGATGACAATAGTGTTGAAGGACTAGCTTGTGAATGAGGAACAGCTTCAGAAATCTGCTTTTATCGAGGTACAATCGGAAACTTTTCTGATGTGACCTCGATAAAATATAGCCTATGGTGTTCATGAATATCTAGTAGATATTCTAATGAGGTGACGACATTTTTGTAATTAGTAATTGTAACAAAACATAACATCACGCCTATATTACCAAGAAGGGTGTTTCCCTGTTATGTTTAAGTCCCATGGGATAGGGAGTGAGCCTATCACCATCCATAGGGCACTATTCCAACTCCTTGTTGCTTTTGTGAACTTTCCGTCAGGCAATTCTATTCAAATAACACTATGCCAACCCGGCAGTAGAACTCGAGACCTCAGGGTGAGAGGCGCACTAGACCATCAGATCATAACCACTAGACTAGAATTTGTAATTGATGTAGTTTTTCAGTCAATTCGTAACAAACAAATAAAATATCTAATCTCTTTGTAATATTAACTAATATAATAAAGAGGAAATATTAGTATTTTTTTTTTACATCAATTACAATAACTAATGTGTCACCATTAAATATAGCTACGGATACATTAAGGATAGCTACTAATTATTCTGAGCAACATAGGTTATATTTGATCGAGGTAAGTACAAGCAGGCTAAGCCGCGCGGATGCTAGTCATGAATAAATAAAAACTTGTAAAAGCTAGTTTCGTAAACTTTCCACAGCCACCCGCCGGGATCATATCTCATGTGGATGAAAGATTATCTCTTTCTGAATACTTTTCCAACACAATTTGCTGCTTCAATAAACAACTTACAAACTCGTTGGAAACGGATGCAAAATAAAGTTCTTCTGTATGAAAGTTCAAGTGATATTTTGAAGAATCTTCTCATGTTTGAGTTTTGGATAAACTACTGTGTTACATAAAAAAAGTTTTTAACTAGCGCAAGCTTGCATTAGTAGATAAAATAAATAGAGTTATGATACCGAATGTCGATATCGATATTTTTATTGTTTTTTTTATTACCTCTAAACTAGAATAGCTATGTCAGACCAAGTTTTTAAGTAATTATACCTTCTCAATAATGTGTGTGTTTAAAATCTAGATATTTAAATGTTTTGCTGTAAGTGATTTCAATTGGTTTTTCATCGTTGATACAGGTTTTTGGTCATCTCACTCTACTCGAGCTCATCTCGCAGGATGAGTGCTACATAGCTTTATGTCTGTCAGAGTTTTCTGCAATTCATCTCTGAAGTCTAAGTTTCTAAATCACAAAAAATCGAGCTCCAAAATGTAATTCACAAATAATAATTTGTGAATTTTACATTTTGGTGCTCTATTTTCTCTCTCTGATTTTAGTACAAAGTAGATAGATAGATAGATAGAATAAACTTTATTGCACACCAAAAAATAAGACACATTAAAAAACATAATTTAACAAAAAGACATGTACAATGGGCGGCCTTATCGCTAAAAAGCAATATCTTACAGGCAACCTTTGGATGGACAAATAGATAGTTAGACTGATATGGGGCAGTTTAAGGTGTAAGAGATGAGATAGAAGGTTTACTATAACTAATATTTACATAAATTTACACATTTAATAGGTACATTTACCTACAAATTAAATACATATTATATAAACATATATATAGGTATACTTAAAATAAATATGTACATATCACTATTTATATATTAAATACATACATATAATGAAAACAGAGGAAAATAAGAAATATATACACAAGTTTTACACATGCATCTGAAAGGACTGGCAATGTGAATAAATAATGTTAAGATTTATAGAGAGGATAAGTAATGATCTTTGACAATTTTTTTAAAAGAGTAAATAGTTTTGGCGCGTCGAATAGACACGGGTAATGCATTCCACAGACGTGTTGCTTGAACCACAAAGGATTTGTCGTAGAAGGTGGTAGAATGCATTGGCATATCCAGTTTCAGATTTTCCGACGATCTTAAGGCTCTAGAATGCGTGTCACTGACGAACTGAAAACGTTCTTTTAAGTAAGAGGGGGCAGAAGGGTTGAATAAGACCTGGTAGAGTAGAGAAAGAATGTGAGTATTCCGTCGAAGGCGAATAGGAAGCCACTTGAGCTTATTGCGGTACTCGGATACATGATCATATTTGCGTAACCCAAATATAAATCTTATACAGAAATTTTGAAGTCGCTCAAGCTTATCAAGCTGCTCCTCTGTGAGATCAAGATAGCTGACATCGGCGTAGTCGAGGATAGGAAAGAGAAGAGTTTGAACAAGCGCAATTTTAGTGGAAGTTGGAAGAAAATTCTTTAACCTACGCAAAGACCCCGCTGACGCAAAGAGTTTACGGCTGGTTTCAAGTAATTGGGGACCCCATGACAGCGTTTCATCAATGAGTAATCCCAAGTTTTTAACAGTTTTACTCAAAGGAATTGTAGTACCGTTAAACTGTACCAGAGGTAGCTGCTGCCAATGAACTCTAGATAAGGTTCTGGAGCTGCCGATCACAACTACTTGAGTTTTCGAGGGATTTACACGAAGTCCATGCTGATCACTCCACTCAGATATTCCTATCAAATCTCTATTAAGGATTTCAATGGCATTGGGCAGATTACTCAACGGAGCCTGAGTGTATATTTGAAGATCATCTGCATAAAGGTGATAGGATGAATGTAGACCCTTGGAAATAGAATTAATAAAAATTGCGAAAAGTAGAGGAGAAAGCACGCCCCCCTGCGGTACACCGGCTGTAATATCACACCAAGAAGAAATGGATTCTTCAATGCGTATACGTTGCCGGCGACCAAACAGGTAACTTTGAAACCAATCAATCACTGTTGGAGATATGTTAATAGAGCGCAATATGCCAAGGAGTATGTGAAAATCTACAGTGTTAAAGGCATTGCTGAAATCTAATAAGGAAAGAACTGTAAGAAAGTATAGAGAATTACAAGAAACTTGATACATTAGCCTCACAATAAACAAAAAACAAAGTCATTTATATTCCTCACTCGTGCTCAGCCAACGGTAGAAGGAATTGTTCACAGTTTCTTTTATTTTAACAATGTGTGGACATCTTACGTTAAAATGTACACAATAATACATCCGAATGTATGCACTTCTGTGTTAAAGAATTGCAGAATTCAGATGTAGTAGTGTGGTAGTAGTGAGTGTTCACACGACTACACATCAATTTAACATTTCCAGTATAAACTCGTCATACAATACATGACCATCTTATACTAGAAATGTACTGGAAATGTACAGCTTGATGAGTAGCCGTGTGTACGTAACGTAATTGGCTACTTCAAGCCAACCGCCTGGCGGTTTATGCTCCCCTGGTACAATGAGATTGCCAAGTGGAGTTGGCTTTGGAAATTGGCATTCCTTTAAGAAATATTTTAATTTATATTAGACTAGCTGACCCGGCGAACTTCGTACCGCCTTAGCGTAAATTTGATGCACTACTTTATTTTGTATAAAAAGTAGCCTATATGTTAATCCAAGCTATAAGCTACATGTGTGCAAAATTTAATCAAAATCGATCCGGTAGTTTTTGCGTGAAAGAGTAACAAACATCCATACATCCTTTCTTACAAACTTTCACATTTATAATATTAGTAAGGATTTATTTACAATTTACGACAATCTATTGAATTAAATGTTAACAGAAAGTAAAACTTTTTTTTTCTTAATCAAACACGGGTTCAGTCTATGGATTCTCAACAAAAACAGTCGAAATTAATTACGAGCAAAGATTGATTACTTAGAATGAGAATGACACATGATTTAAACTAATGATTATTCATTCAAGTAAAAAACTTTTATTGAATTGATTAATGATTATATCATCAATACAAATAAATAAAATTGAAGTGTCTGTTTTTAATGTCAAAATTACAATGTTTTTTTTCAGTTGATATAGTTATTTGCACGATATTATGCCTAAAATACAGTTCTAAATGGCTAGACCGATTTTAATAAAATTTTATATGCAGGTAACTGACTACACAGCGCGTAACATAGGCTACTTTTTATTGATACCACGCAGATGAAACCGCTGGTGAAAGTTAGTTTGTTTGCTTATTAGCGCTAATCTCGGAAAGTAAAGATCGGTTTTTAATAATTATTTTTAAGTTTGATAGTTTAACTATCCAATAAAGTTTTTTTTATATTTAACATGACGCTGAACTCCATGGAAGCGGGGCAGTAACGTTTACGCGGATCAAAGCGTCGGAGCAGCTACTACTTAATATAATAAACTCCACGCGGACGAAGTCACAGGGAAAAGCTAGTTAAATCTAATTTTCGTATTTATTTTGTAATAAAAATATCTGAAATATTAATACAGAAAGAAAAGAAATGTTAATAAAGAAAGAAAAGAAATGTTAATAAAGAAATGCTATTACAATATTAAATACTACCTTTATGATAATTATATTTAAATTATGAAATCTACTACGACATTACTATTCTATTATACAATTTATTATTACGATACAATTCCAATATATTTTATTTGACATATATTTTTTTTTATTCTGATATATTTTGACATTTCTATAATTTTACTTTATTACTAAAATACTGATGCATGCTTAATATTGACATTGTGTAATTTTAATATATATCAATTTTATATTTGTACGCCTTGCATGGCAAAACATGTTGTTACGTAACCATACCACCAATACAACTGATATAGAATGTAATATTCTGTAGACCACACATGTTTAAAGCAAATAAATATAGCTTTATCTTTATCTTTATCTGAAGTTCTTTATCAATTCATTTTTCAGACCAACTGGTGTGAATTAAAAACAACTTCATAAATAAATATAAAACTCATATCCATTTATAAGAGTTATGAGTATTTCCGGGTTCTTATGTAAGAATAATGGCAAAAAAACGAATAATAAACTGCCGGAAAACTCTGCAAATATTTCACATGGAAGCATAATATTTGCATTTTTCTCGTTACTTTGTTATTATTGTGAGTCATTGTTATATTCCTATCGAACATATATATTTTTTTTAATCTCAACTTACACACAACGCCATCTAGTCCCAAACTAAGCAGAGCTTGTACTATGGGTACTAGAATAACTAAGTACTACTAATAAATATAAATACTTTTTTTTTTGTAAATACATACTTATTATACATAGAAACACCCAGACTAAGACAAACCCCCTTGTTCATACACACAAAGATTTGTCTTAAGCGGGAATCGAACCTACCCTACCCATACCGCCCGCCATCCAGTCGTCTGAATAAAAACATTTATATGTATAAAAACAAATATGTTTTTATTATTTGCATTTTTAATTGATATAAATGCCTCGTTTGTCTAGTTATTAGCGTATAAGGGTGTTTCTATGTATAATAAGTATGTATTTACAAAAGAAAAGTATATATGTATTAGTATCAGTTACTCTAGTACAAGCTCTGCTTAGTTTGGGACTAGATGGCGATGTGTGTAAGTTCTGAAATATTTATTTATTTATTTAAATCTTTATTACTTTGTCTATTTACAGAGTACTACGACATTCTGATCAATTTTGTATCACACATTGGAAACTGGGAGTGAAGTTTTCCTTTGATAAGATCCGAGTGCTACAGTTATTTTCTCGTATGTCAAAGTTTTGCAGGATCTAAATTTACTTGCAGTAGTTGGCAACTCACAATATTACTTAACAAGATAATATATATAACACTCTATGTACATAAAGCCTCATTTACCAAATTATTAAATACCTAGCATACTTACGTTATGTATAAATAATCGCATTTTTTACATAATTTGTTGATCGATCACCGCGAGGGTTTAATTCCCGAGTCGGCCAAAGTTTTATTTGGGAACTTTCGTTAGGAAATTCTCAATAGGAGCTCGGAGTTGAAATTGTACTCGGTGAATGGCGATAGGCTCACCACCTATATCTCATGGGACCTATATGGGACCATGAGAGGTGAAGTGTGGGTGTTGTATGCCTCTGCACTTCTGAGTAATATAGGCGTGATGATATGTTATCTTATGTTATATTATTAAACCAGTTTACCTAGCCTGCACTAATCAATTTTACGAAAAATGTAAACAAAGTAAACTTTATACTACGAAACAGTTGAAAAAGATATGGGACCGGCAGGATTTGAACCTGCGACCTTACTGCACAGCAGGCAGTCGCTTTAGCCATCCAGCTACGGTCGCCTCTTCGGTTCAACTGTTTCTTAGTATAATTTGCTAAGCATAGCTAAATGCTATAAAAATAATCAATTAGAAGTTAAAGAAAACTTTGTTATGATTCTCATAGATATTAATAATATTGCCCAAAGATCGCATCAATGTCATGGTTAATGCCATTTTATTTATTTATTTAAAATAAAATTAGATACGAATATGTTTTTTTTTTGGAAATTCCAATGGCCTTAATATAGAGTAGGTACATCAAATAGGAATTACAGTTCTACTTGTCTTTACTCTAAAACAGTAACTTCTATTTGATATCTTTTGAGATGTTTTTAAGACGTGCAGTAAGTATTAGTGCAGTATTAGCCCCAAATTCATGAAAATTCATTCGATATCTGTCTCTTTCACTCATGCAATGATTGAACGAGACAGAGAAATCGAAAATGTTCGTGCAAAGTCAAACGTCAAGTAAACGCGTTGGTGAAATGAGGGCCAAATCCCTCAAAGTAATCTCTTTCACCGATGAGAAAGTAAATAGACGACCCAGCGTTTTCCACACAAGCTAAAAAACTTCTCATAACTTAAACAAGTCTTGAACAATCCTTATCTAAGTTTTAACGAAGTGTATATAGTTGAAATTTAGTTTGACAACCCTTTTTTTATTATCATAAATGCGGATGAAGTTCTTTCTGTTTATCATAGATAGTCATAGTATAACACAGAGTCATACTCCACGACTGAACGCTGACTCCCAAAATACAAACAATAGGTTAGTTTGGGAATCGTTTTATTGGTGGTAGAGCTCTTGTGAATGAGCTCGAGGGCGGCAGCACCACCGTCTCACCTTTAACCTGCCGCCAAATAGTAGTGCTTCCATTACTGTGTTCCGGTTTGGTGATGAGATCAGGCCCTGAATTTACTGGCACATAAGGCATAACACCGTAGTCCTCAGCTGCAGCGACGCATCTATAATCTGATTTTGTGGATTGTTGATGTCCATGGGCTGTACTCCACTTTCCATCAGGTGGAATACACGTTCGTTCGCTGTGGGCGTAATATAAAAAAAAAAATACAAGCATTAGCTTAGTTTGGGAATCAGTAAAAGTATCTACTTTTTGTTTTAAACATGTTCTAGTGTCATATCATACGCAAACATTGTGTTTCATTTGTGTCAATTAATGCTTTTTATTTTTTATTTTATTTATGGTGTGTGTGTTTTATTTATTATTTTCACAAATAATAAATATCTACAAAAGTTTGAAACTCTATTTATTTGTAGATTGCTAGGCTGCATAAAAGTAAAACAGATGCGATTTGACCTAAAGCATAGGTCGATTAAAAACATACTGATTAGTTATTTACACCAGACATAATGGACAATTGAATATCAGGGATAATTTTAATGGTATACTACGAAACTAATGAGTAGTCTATTCCCCTAAATTGATCCTTACAACGCCAGTTGAAAACACGGAATAGGAATACCAAAGGAAATGGTATAAGACACAATTAGTATGGAAACTGCTGTCGCCAAACTCACACAAATAAACCAATAATCATACTTCGCACTACACACAAAGAATTCATTTGATTGGTCGTTTTTATTTTAGTAAAAATAAGCATAAAGCACATGCTATAAATTTGAAAATATACCTTCACTGCTATTGATAAGCTTTATTTTGATAAACTGCAAAAAGTACTTACGACGTTTTGTTATCTTAGTAATGTATTACATTTGACTGACGAGATAATTCCGCTACTTGAGTAGAGATGGCAGTATTTTAGATGGACGCAATTTTAACCTTAAACACGTACGACATAAGGATGAGATTTTGTTTCAGAGATTGATTTTTAGCGCTATTCACCCAGTGATGCGCAATATTGAATTTTATAATTACATTATCGATATCGATAGATACATGATTTCTTATTTGAGCTAACGAATTTTATATATGTGAAAATGTTGCATTTAGTATAATATAGTTTCTTACTATTTTTTATTAATAGACTCGACACTCGCACAATGGTACCAGTAGCTACCACTCGCGTTTTTTAACTGAATCTTTTTGTAACAATACTTAACATGTTGTGTAGCTCATTTTAAATAATCTGGATAAAATAAGAATACTTTATTTTTTAACCCCCGATAACCGAACCCAGCTAACTCTATGTCTGTACTGTTTGTTACCTTTTTACATTAAAAGACAGAATAACTATCGAATTTGTAATATTATATTGTGATTACTTTTCTTTTTTAAGTCTATCGATAAACTCAGTATTGTACGAACTCACACATCACTAAACGAGTAGCGTAGAATCATGGTACAAAAAACTCAGATATGCTCAAGACTGACATATGCCACCATATTTGTGCCAGGTTCTATGAAAATTTGACAACACTCTTAAATTCCTGGCACAACATACTGAACTGTCATCGTGGTGAGGAGACCTATCTTATTATATCATGCGTAGAATATTCTGTAGAATGTTCTAGATGTTTTTAGTAAGATAACGAAACATGATTTTTATAAGAAATCATATTTACCGATGGTATGAAACACCTCCATTCATGAGATTTTTTCTTCTACTATCATTTTTACACTCCAGAATAGCACAATACGGCATGGTTAAAGAAATATAAAATAAATACGCAAGATTAGCAACTTGACGCGCTGTCAGAACACAACTGGTCATAGACATGGATTGATTAAGCGTAGCTACGCTTAATTGTGGCACGCGAACCACGCCTACTTCACATTTCCTTTGGTATTCCTATTCCGTGGTTGAAAAGCACTCAATGCATTAACTATGTGAATAATTCATGAAATTCAGACTAACATTATGATCCTTCAACAGATATGTGGATGGATCACATATCTGTTGAAGGATCAAGTTTAGGCTGTGTATATTCAGAGCACATCATTTATGAGAATGTGAACACTGCTTTTTGAATGTTCGATAACGTGATTAATACCACTTATTACCTTTCCTATGCATAATGGCTCCCGTCTACGACCGATAATAATGATTGAATGATGAATAATGACAATTGAAGAAAAATTAATAGTTTGGAAATATGCACACGTCCTACAAAAACAGTCACAGAAATAGTAGGTATGAAATAACGCAACCCGTGGCGTAATTTTGTAAGTGACATTTTTCTGTTTCGAAGTGTTTGTGCATTCTTCATATTTGATTGACAGACATTCAAATTTCGTGTGATTCTGTTTCGGGAATACACGTGCTGATTATCTAAGAAAAACTTTATTAAGTTATACGCCATTAATGATAAATTATTAGGATAATAAAAAGACGTTTTCAAAAACAAACGCGATCGCATATTTTCTTGTTAAAACTAGAGAATAAGGTTGTATATTAGATAGTAGTAACTTAAAATAAGGTTGTATATTAGATAGTATCGCTTAGTGGCAAATACAATTACACTTTATTCTACCTGAAAACGTAATGGTTCTCAGTAGTACCTGGGTTTAAGCTAGCCAGTCAGACGTTTAATTTTAAATCTTCAATAGAACCTCTTGAGCCAGTAACTTCATTCATAAGCTTTCAAGTTCTAAGTAGGGTTTGAAAAGCATCGTAAATTGTGAATTGAGCGGCTGAGCCTAGTTTCGTATGACAAGCTTCGTATTACAGTGAATATAACCATTGATTTATAACTGCCGTCGAAGCAAGCCAGATACTCTGTAATTAAATTATGATAATGTCAATCGTACTTTATTGTTTTAGTTTGTAACGAAGCTTTATATTTTCAAATTGAAACATTAATAATATTAGGCAGGCAAATGCAAAAATGTAAATATTGAATGCGTTCATTAAATTACAGCTTGTAAATATTTGTTATTGCCATGTCTGTACATTGAAGATATTTAAGAAAAATTAATACGAGTTGTCTTTATAACAGCAGTAGAAGACAAACATGATTTTTTTAAATTTTTTGTGTATATATCTGTCTGTATGTTCGTACGCGAAACACGCAAAAACTACTGTATGGAATTAGATGCGGTTTTGACAATTGTAGAGCTGGGAGTCTAACTTAAGAACTAGTATATATTTCGTCTTTGTATTTAAGCTTTAAGAGGGTAAATAAGGAGGTGGCAGAAAAGGATATATGGGGTTGAATGTGAATGAGGGAAGTGCCTCAATTTTGTAGGAATTAGTATCCTTTGAAATCGAAATTGGCCTCCTTTGACGAAATTCGCCGAACTGGACATTATTATTACGTCCGTCTAACTGACAATTACTACCATTTAATCTTAATACAACACTTTGTAGTTGCTAATCAGTTTATATTCAATTTGTAGTCAATTCACTGTAATTGTAAGCAATCAGCTCGATTCTGCTTGAAATGATTGACTAATTGCATCGACTAATAACATATGAGTAGCGTAATAGCTCTGGTAAATCCCAATAACAAATCTCTGACATTAATTACAATGTTACAAAATACTCAGCCGTGCATAACGTTTACTCAGTGCGTTTCATTTAACAATTAATAAAATAGGAAGTGTTTGTTTGTTAAAACAAGATAACAGCTTTTAACAAAATACATGTGAATGTTTAAACGGCCCTTTTTCCAATCACACATTTTCAGAGTAGAGTTAAAAAGTCGGCCAGCATAAAAAGCGGACTAAATGCATTTACTCTAATGGTTTACGAATATCATTAATTCCATGTTAATCCGTGTGTTTGTTGCGCTTTTAGGGGTAAATTGCTGCACTTCTTAGGGTGAAGATTAATAACCAAATAGCTGTAGACTCCAAGACGGACATAATTTACTTATCTTTGACATACTGGCGAAACATAGTTTTACAATAACAACTAGAAGGCTAGAAAGGCTTTGTACTAATGTATACTGTAATTACTCATGTTTGATACATACGTTATAATTATAAAGAAAAAGTCTATTTATTTTAATCTTTTCCTTACTAACCAAACTTTTTTTTGTTTCAGCATCATCACAAGGATTACCCCCCGGCTTAAACCTGATGCACGTAGACCGAAACTGGTACGTGATGTCCTCGGAGCCAAAAGGCTCCTTTGTGACGAAGGTGTACCAAGAGAGCACAGGCAGTGAGCCTGTGACCTTCGGCTTGGAATCCACGGGAGCACCTGCGCCGTTCAAGATTGACCCCCATACGGGAGTCGTGACGGTCAATGATACGTTGGCTGATAAGGTGAATAAAAATGAATAATCCTGTAACTTAACCCCGCCACACACCACATAATACACTCATTGCTCAACAATTTCCTTCAAGTCTTCTTAAATCTCAATCTTAACACTGTAAGTATAAAGTCTAATTCTGCTAATCTACAGGTAGGTGGTGTGCGGCGGCAGTTTGTGCAATATACTTAAACCGCGCGTGGCCGCCATTATATAAGCCAAGTCTGTTTGTATGTAAGGCTTTTATACCGAACCCGCTGAACCACCACCGAAATACTAGAAAAGGAAAAATTTCCCTAGTTTTCATTGATGTACGACTCGAAAAATAAATGTAACTGAAAGCTAACTATAAAAGCCCACAATAAAAACAAATATCTTGTCGTAACTAAAAACAGGGTGGATGCAACATAGAGACATTAAGCATGTCACCATTTTATCATATAAATGATTATCCTTATACCATAAACAATATCATTATGGTAGTTTAAAAAAGACCGCCATAAAAAAGCCTTGAAATATAGCTGCATTCATTTGAATTAATATTCAGCCGAAACGAAATCGATTTATTTGTTACAAAATACCTTAAACATAATAAAGAAAGTAAGCATAAAAAACACTCTTCGTTTCGAGGGAAGACAAACATTAATAGTATAATGCTTTTAAGGTTTCAAAGTTCTATTACCTACAGCTTTTAAGCTTTATTTGTCATTTCATTTAAGTTTCTCTCTTGGCAAAAGAATTTTTGTCGTTTTGTTTTTAAAATAATCACAATGTCAGGTCCTGTCAACAGGATTATCCTGTATCTCTTTAATGTCCTAAGAGATTAGTTAAGCGATTTCCATATTAAAAATAATTGCTTTTTAACAATGATAAAATCAATTTCAAACATTTTTTTTGAACATTCAAGTTATACTTATTTTAAGTAGAAGTTTACTTTAATCAGGGTCTTAAAAAACAACTTTTTTAGAACGAAATTGCATTTAGCTAACAACAAAGTTATCAGAACGATCGGTCAAGGAGCTCTGAACTAAAGAGTTGGGAGATAGTCTCGAAGAAGGTCTTATTTTATTTTTTAACAATACTTGGGTAATTACTTTCTTAGTTTACTGAACAAAAAATGTCTTTGAATTTGTGCCATTGTAGATTTTCCTTATAGGATAGTAGTAATGTATCAAAACTTTTAATCTCTTATGTTCACAAAACACAATAGTAATGAAAAGAGTGGGATTTAGACTTAAAGATTTATTTAAAATCAGATTCCCTATCTTTTGGGCTCGGCTAGCATGCTCAAAGGCTGTACCATGTTTTGCAACTTTATTATTATTCAAAACAGGAGCTTTATTGTCAGTATTGAGCTTATTCAAAACGTAAAAAGTGGTACGGCTTCATGTAGCCCAAATAAAATTCAAAGACTGATTCGTATAAAAAATGCTTTCAAAAGCATAATATATCCTTTGTTGAGACGGAGAATTGGCTTTACAATAATATTGTGAGTTCAAATATTGCGATCGTGCATGTATTGACAGGAGCTTAGATATGATCCTAATTGCTATCTACATCAATTACGTATTCTCGTTTGGCACGATAACGATCAAAGGTATCCGTCCGGACTAGATTGCATAGGAGTTGATATTTGACTGGTTTGTAAAACTCAGAATAAACGCTAATGTAATTTGAAAAAGGTTTTAGAAATGATAATGTCAAAAAATATAAAGCTCCAACATTCATCGTCTTACCAATAGAAGATACACTATAATATTTGCTGATAAACATAGTTGATGGCAGGTCAAGACGTTATCCATTTCCCAAATCCTCCTTACGAGTTTCACTGCCATTTTTCTTACACTCGGGTGCTGCTGACACTTCAAAGTGCATCGTTCTATCACGTTGTATTTCTTGTAATATAAAAATCTCGTGTCACTGGGCTAGTTAATCGCCTCCGAAATGGCTTGACTGATTTTTAATAAAAAAAATGAGAATATTTCGTAGGTAAGAATATCTACCTAATCAAATCAAATTAAATCAATTTAATTACAGGCATCAAGGCCCATATACATAAAAACTATCATACATATTTCATTTTATCTTATTATTTATTTATTGCTTTAGTCATATCGTGATAGGTTTACGGTTAATGGTCCCAATTCTGTATCACCACCACTAGCTCTGTTCAACTAAAGATTGAAATATATACCTTTGTCATAAGATTAGACAGAGGACTGAGAAAGAGAATGCATGAATTTAAATTGACAAAAGCCGATGCAGAGTCGGGGTCAAAAGCCAACATTAATACCTAGATATTTTTTATTGCATAACATTTTGTTTTTTTTTTTTATAAAACATAATCACATAACTTACACATTACCTACTTTTAGATGGCGTTGATCTAAACACAAACTAAGCAAAGCTGGACTATGGGTACTAGAATAACTAGCGCAACTGTTATGAATTTATTTTGCGTTGTACATACATGCCATATTTTTTTATGTTTTATCTTTGTTTTCTTTTTTCTTTTATTTTGTTTGTTTAATTTTATTTATTATATAAGTAACAGATTGTCATCCGTGTAGTCATTGGGGGATTGGTTGAAAACCAGCGCCAAGCTTTAGTTTGGCATATGCTCAACCAATTTCCATTTAGGGCTATTTTTGCTTTGGGGCATACACTATTGTATCTGTTTGTCCTAAATAAATATTTTAATTTTTATTACTCATTTTAATTTTAATACTTTTTTTAAATATACTTAGTTTTTGTAAATACATACTTATTATACATAAAAACACCCAGACCAAGACAAACCTCCATGTTCAACACACAAAGATTTGTCTTGAGCGGGCATCAAACCCGCGACCTCAGCGTTGCAGGCAGGTACATTGTCCACTACGCCATCCAGTCGTCAAACTTACCTTTTAATGTGACCTGTAGGTAATTGTTCTGTAATCGGTTAGTATAACACCGTATATTTTCTGAAAATATAATTTTGTGTACACATACAAAATACGACAACAAAACTTTTAACAAGCCGAATTCGTCGGAACCATTTACTTCAAATACAAGTTTAGTAAAAGGATCACCGTATCCAATTCCGTATAATTTCTAAACGTAAAAACTCTTTCGATTTATTGGCGATTTCTGACGCATTCTTAATTTAATTACTAAGTGACCGTTCGAGAGCGAGTCTCAGGGGTCAATCAACATTGATGCTGTGGGAACGATCACGTCGGCTGAGTAATTGCACAGTATAAATATGTACAAACAGTACGGAAACTGCCTACAAACGTGCGAAACGGCACGCACACATAAACATGCACACCGACGAGACGCCTAAGCGGCACTCGCTACTGAGAACACCGCGACAACCGCTTAGGCGTCTCGTCGGTGTGCATGTTTATGTGTGCGTGCCGTTTCGCACGTTTGCGTTTGTAGGCAGTTTCCGTACTGTTTGTACATATTTATACTGTGGTAATTGTGTTTACCTTGTTTGTGTATTCTCGATTTATTTTTAGGTTGATTTTTCTTTGGATAGTAGTTGCCTTGAGAAAATGATTATTGCTTGCGCCTGGCTTTAGAATACAGGGGGTAAATGACATCGTGACGAAGCTACTTACCAATGATTCAGTACATATGCTTTTGAAATGCCGGGTGAAAAAAAAAAATGAAACTCGGTTATGTATAAGTAAGAGTCCGGGGATGTTTTTTGTACTCATAAATCGTGATAGCTAGCTATCACGAGACATGATACAGATAACATTTTCACAGACTATGTAAAACTGTTGCCGCTATAACAAAAAGCTATAGCATACAACAAACGTGATATTTTTGCTCGTTTCAGCTCGATATTGATTTATCAATATATTTACTTTAAAAATAAATTGTAAAATTAAGCTAAAATATATATATAAAATCTGCTCCTGTACAACAGACATGTGTTTTTGCCGTTTTAATAGATAATGGTTAGAATCCCTTCGTGTGCGAGTCTGACTCGCACTTTTTTTTTTTTTATTGTAATCTGTTGATTTCCGCAAGCTATTCATGTCAAACAGCTACTTCTATCTAGCATTGCTTATTAAGAAGTAGGTTTAACGCTCTGTTTATCACCTTAGATTCTGTTGAATAATGAATCAGTTTCTTATTGAGTGCGTCGGTAATTGACCGACTTTTAGAACTGCTTCAAAGATTACTATGTAATGTAAAAAACATAATGGTATTTTGAATTCTCAGCTTACTTAGAAATGTAATACCTTTACTTAGCTGACTGATCCAAAGATAGTAAAATATAGGATACTATATCAAAATATAGGTAAACATAAACCAAATGCAAGAATTTTTGAATACGTAATATATGTCTAACTAATTTTATTAGCATTTAAAGTTTCAAGAGCAAGTCCATTTTTAAAATACGAAATTATTAAATTACTCACACATTTTATAGCAACTTTCGTAATGAAACCATTTTCATAAACGCAATATTTCTAACAAATTTCACAACTTTCGTCACGCCTTTGTAGCTGTTTGTTTGAGGTTCTTGAGCGAGTCCATTATTAATGTGAATTTTAAATTGCATATCCCAGGAAGTTTATGTGATAACAAACTAATTATTTTTTGATATCGAGAGGTATTTCGATTACAAACAAAAATAAAAATCATTTATCATGCATAGAGCATGCCTATGCATAATTAAATGATTTTAATCTCATCTTCGCTTTAATAAACCTGTAATAATAAGTTCATTTGTCATGAATTTATAGAAATACTAAAGTTTAAATTTATAAATATGGATGAAATTATTCCTTTTATTTATCTTTACACATAACAAATATATTTTTAAATATTTCATTTTAAAAAAATAACTTTAAAAAATATACAAAATACCACCACCATCGGGTACAGGAACCAAGCTGCCGTTGGTAAGGGCACCAAAGACAGAAACCTTTTTACAACTCGTGCCGTGTCTAATAAATAGCTCTGCCTTCTGCACCTGGCCCCTATCCAACGTGATCCTCTTGAGATATTGATCGAGCCTCTTTGCTATTAGTCCATTGACTGAATAACTATCAGCACAAAGACCGCCGAAGCAACCGCCCACATGTCGACAATCTCTTGAGCACGATACTTTACTCATCATCTTTCTCTACGTTCACGAGATTATCGTCATGGAGGATGATGATGGTGATGGCGATCCACCACCACAATGTCAGGCTTATTAGCAACTATTGTCCTGTCAGTGATGATGAATCAATCCCTGTATAGCGTGACACGACAATTTTGGAGTGCTGGGGCCCCCCAGCACTCCAAAATTGTATAAACATCCCTGTAGTACTACTCCTTTGATCCCAGAAAATTGTATTTTGGAGCCAATTGCTGATGGACAATTCTGGGTAATTGTTTGAGTCTGCGTAAATACTCATCGTTAGCAAGACAAGAATAGCCGGAGAATAAAATGTGTCCAAAGGGTAAAACGGCACCCTATTATTACTAAGACTTCGCTGTCACCAGGCTGCATCTCATGAACTAAGTGATATTCGGCCGACAGATGTCCACCATACAATCTTTCAGAATATACTTAGGTAGTTGTTCGTCATCAACCTTACACATAAATAATTGTACGGACAAAACTTTCAGTTGGACACAGAGATGATAACGTGTCTATATCGGGACAAAAAAAATATGCATATTAACTTTCAAATCAAATAACTGAAGTAAAATCTTGAACTTAACGCACATAGTTCTCACATATTATCCAATAAAATGCAATAGAACACGTAAGTGTGTGACAGTTTTTTCTCTAAATCATCTGATTGCTCATAACGACATGATAACCAGCATTTTTAATGAGCATACTAGCAACGACAATTACGTATGCATATTGCATACTCAGGCTCATTATCAAAAAATGTTGATGAGAAATAGGTACACACGCCCACACTGCTACCAATCATCCGTTACATTTCCAGTACAAGCTGGTCTCGCATAGTAGGGGCAGTCTATACAACAAAAGACCATCTTATACTGGGTATGTATCGGTTGATCGGTCGCCGTCTGTACTTGCATGATGGCCGACTCGATTACACATAACGTGATAACTGTGATTTGAATTAATGATAAAGAACTTTTCACTACAATTAAAGCATTTAAAGTAAATAATCGCTGGCTGTTTTCTATAGAAACGTAATCGGGTTTTAACTTTGATGTTTTTAAGTTTTTATCAATTTGTATAGACGTAACTAAATCATGCGTTTTGCTTGTTTGTTCGTGGCCTGTTTGTTAAATTATTTTAATTATTAAATGAGTAACATATAAAAAAAATGAAAATAAAAAAATGACCAAATGGCCTCGAAAAACATGCATATAAGTGCTTTAGTTATAATATGTCTAGAAAACAGCCTATCAATTTCTCCTCTTTAGAAGTATTATTGGGACCTAATTACTAATGGTGTGATCATTACAATGGTTGTCTAGACTTATAATATGACGCCAGTCTTTTTAACTTCAGACAGAATTGTGAAGGAAAATCATCATAATGGCTGTAGGAAAGCTTTTTTTGGCTCACCATGAAATAACAAATCTCGTTCTGTATTTTTAGTTACTGATTTTTGGAGCCCTAATTTCATTTTAATAATAAATCTGAGGCCGAAGAATAATATTTGGCGATACGGCAGACTGTTGTCTTCTTTCATAACTATGTTATAGGCGATACAATATTCTTTCTTCATTTTTCATACTCTCGGAGATTTCCCGTAGAAGTTAATATCATCTCAACGTCCGAATTTACTGTATTTTTTTAAACTCTGTACCAAAATCAGAGAGACAAAATTAAATATTTTATTTGTGAATTTGAAATTTTGGAGCTCGTTTTTAGTTGTTTTAATTTCTGAAAAATGCTTCTCAACTATGTTTAAATATAAAATTTAACAATGATTGGTGGTTATAATGTTCTTCCATCAACTTCCCAGGATTTAAAAGTATTTTATGTTAGGTTTTTGACTTGTATGAATAAACTATTTTTTCATATAATGTTCTTTACACTACTGAAATCCTAAAATAATGGATATTCAAATGTTAGTTAAATCCTTATTTATTACTAGTACGTCGCACCAAATAGTAAAATGAATTGCAAAATAAAAACTTATTCAATATTAAATGTTTGCAAGTAGCACACATTGAATATTAATTAAGCGCTTTTAGTTTTTATACTGTATTTAAATCATAAAAAATTAAAAAAAAACAATTTGGTATAGGTACATTATTCTCTGACGGATTAAAATTAACGGTCTAAAATTTCCAAGAATATTTAATTTTGTGAGTGCGCTAAAACAATAACATATTTCCATCAAAATAAAGTATTTATTAGAGAATTATATCATAGATAAATAGTTTGAGTTTTAGACGTGTATATACGGAATGCAAATAAATTAGAAAGTATTGAAACTAATTACAATTAAAGATACATTAAAAAAAAATCAAAGTCATAACTATTTCGTAGCTATATGGAAATTAAAAAATAAATAATTGTTTAGCAACTTTTGTTGCTGACGTGTTTGTAATTTAAATCGATATAATTATTATGTTTATTTGGAACTAATCAACAACGCTAAAGCACGTGATGAAGTCGGCCAACGAGTTAAGTATACAGGGCAAAAATTTCCAAGTCATAGTAAAGACTAACTACACCAGTTATGGATAAATGAGTTACATATGTAAATAGTAGGTATATTACACTTATTAAATATGTAATTCGCACATACATACTCGTATCTATTGCAGTCATTTCCCTATGGCGTAGAAGTACTACAGTGTAACCTAGATAGCTGGGAGCATCAAGGGACCTGTAAATTTGGCTCACTTATAGAGGTTCCACTGACCCAGCATCTCAAATATTCGGTGCTAAGGAAGTCCTCAGCGTCAATTTCAGCTATGGAGGTCTCTCATTTATCTAGGTCCCACTTTATCAAGTTTCACTGTTTTAGCACAGTTCGTGGTATTAGGAATTTATTAACAAATAGGCTAAAATGTTTTCTTCCTGATACAATCTTTTAAATGAGTTAAAGCACGATTTTGTTGATAGCCTCCTTTGAATAATGTCAAAAAGAAAAACAGTACGTGACCAATTTTTTTTATTTTTAAAACCATAAGGCACTAAAATCAAGTTATAAAGTTAAATGCCGAAGGCTAAATATTTTGAATAATTTCCGTACCAGAAAGTAATTTTATTAAGTAAGAAATCTAGTAAGGTTCGCCTGGCTAAGGTATTTACTAATAACGTTAGAAGGGCTAAGAAAAGGGTTAAGAAATTTCGGGTTGGGAAATTTTAACCTTTCTATTGTATAAAAATTCATTAAACTTCAATTTAACGGTATGCTATGATGAATTTATGGAATTTTAAATATAATGTGTAATTATTACTTGGTATACAGAGGTTTAAAATAAGGTCCCGGAATACATAACGTTTCGAAAGGGCGAAATCTTTTTTTATCCTGCTTACACCAAAATTTAAAGTATAGCTTAAGAAAATAATCAGGTCTATATCATTCGAAAGGGTGTGGTAACATTATACTCATTTCGTTTCGGTGATAGAGAGTGAGCCTATCGTCATCTACTGTTAGAGTTCTAGACTTAATTCTGCTGAGAGTCTCCTGACAAAAAACCTCGATTACACTGTATTAACAATACCCTTTAAATCTTTCAGGAAAACCAATCATATTCCCTATGGGTGACAGCATACGATGGCTCCATACCGCAGAAAACCGAAGTCTACGCCACCGTCACGGACCGATCCGGCCAGAGACCAAAGCTACCTCACCCCCCGCCTCTCCCCCGATTCCCCGGTGACATAGTCCCTTTCCCAAAGCCAAATAAGTTCCCAATAACCCTTACTACAGCCAAAGTCATACAGCAACACTACTTCGATATACCAGTACCTGAAACGACAACTACGTATACAATTCTAAGTCCTCCGAAAATGCCTGATGATGTTCCAGAAGTATTGATTAAAGGTGAAAGTGATGAAAAGAATAAGAGTTCAGTACCTAAAGAAGAAAACTTGACAAATGAGGTCCCACTTACAGTAATACCGCTCATTGCAATCGGCGGACTAGTCGTGATTGTGGCGGCTGTAATATTGTTCGTTTGTAAGAAGAATAATGCTCAAAAGAAGGACAGTAAAAAGGATGATATGGTGAGTATTATTACATTTTACCTTATTTCTAAAAGCACATATTCAAAATATAGAAGGAAATCCATTACATTTTAATTTATTTCGAAAAGCACATTATAAAATAATACTAACATACAGAAGGCAATTAATTCTCGGCTTTGGTCATACTATTATGCCATGTCACAATGGAATCTTTGTGACAATTTTGCCTTTTCAGCGTTCAGCTTCGAAATTAATTTCAACAACACAAATTGCATAAAACTATAACTAACGCTATGTATATTAAAATTACCTCGTTTGAAGAGAATGTGCACGACTGTTTGAGTGCACATATTATGTTGGTAAGCGTCTCCAAAAAATAGGTGTTGAACACAGCATTGGCGAAATATAATAAAGAGTATGCTCAATATGCTCTATGTTGGCTCACGGAATTTCCGAGAAACTAATATTTATCTGTCTTACAAAATGTCGAAATTGTATGATAATATTCTGAGAAAGAGCGGGATGGCCTTAAAGTGTTCCGACTCTAAGTAAAGAAGTATAGTTGTCATCGTTGATATCCATTCAACTGGATATTAAAACCAAATAGGTTGTAAATAACTCTTTTAAAACAAGAGAGGCATACACATCAAGAAAGCACATATTAATTCGAAAAATGTACCCATGAAAGTCAAAAAAGGATTCATAATTTCTGTATATTAAATGTGTGGAGATACACTGACTTTTCAGATACAATAGTCAACTAAGCCATTCTACCGACTTCTGCTTTTCTCTGATTAAAATCTTGTTGAACAAACAAAAATGTTTATACCTAAGAATAAAGGAACCTATCTTCAATCTCATTTGTAAAAAAAGTACCTTGGTTAAGTAGGTTATACAAGAAAATTACTTATGAGTACACATTTTATTTTGTGCATTTCTGAAAGTTGGCTGTAATCACTGATTATGCTATAATTCTTTTATTGATTGTTGTCCATAACAAAATGTCAAACATGAAAAATAAATTGCCAACAGTACCAGCATTATTTGGTAATAAATTCCGTTGTAACAAATTGTCAGCATCCATATAAAATTGAGTTATAATATGAAACCAAATTACTCGCAAACAATATTATATTTTCGTTAGTGTGGATATTTTTGGTTGTTAATAAAATTATTATAATTAACTGAAAGTAATATTTTACCGCGTTATTATAACCGTGGTCGTATTAAAATTGGCATTTTCAGTTAAACAGTATATTTAAAACGGCTCCTATAATTAAACTAAATATTTGGTTTAAAACGATTAGTTGCAGATTTAATTACATTATTTTGCTGTTTACGTATCAAAATAAAATAATAATATTATTTCCAAAACCTATAATATATATTAATATTTTGTCCTACTGAAACTCGCTTATACCCAAGATTATCGGAGATACTTCAATCGTAATTTTTTACTTCTTCTTCATTCGAGTCGACGGCAAAGTCAAATTTTATTAGCCCAGTATGTGGCTACCTGAACAGCGCTTTCATCTGCGTTCATTAGCGCGTCCTTCGTGCAGGTAGTGGGGCACGCAGGACAAGTTAGAATATGGGCCATGGTTTGTGTGGCCCCACATTCACAATTTGTATCGGTTTCATCTGCAAAACCCCACCGTATCATGTTGTCTTGAGTCAGTTGTCTCACCGACATGAGCTCGAAGCCTGTTGAGGGATTTCCAAATCGGCCTAGGCAGTTTATGGCCAGGTGGAAGGTTCTCCTCGATTGGGACAAAAGGGGTAGGCAGATTGACCTTTTGTTGCCAAATTATTATTTTTTTTTACTGACTCAATCATTTCATCAATCGTTGCAATTTGCATTTTACAACCTTTCATCAGTGCCTATTCTCCGCGCGAGCGATAAGGACGTGTAGAATACTTATTGTTTATCGGATTGCTAGTAACCGGTTCCCGGCGGCGCGCACGCGCTGTGAGCCCGTACCGCGTATTTGATAGTGAACCGTATATAGTATGAGCGAAGGTGCATTAGATAATGACGACGATGAGGTGGATGTCATTAGCATGGAAAGTGATCCGCGTGAAGATGAAATAATTGTACAAAATGTGGAAAAATCAACACAAAATGAAGAGAATTTACACAATGTAGAAGAGCCGGAAACGGCGGAAGGGGTCTGGACACAAGTTGGAAGGGAAAAAAGGAAGAAAACTGAATCAATTGACGTGTGTATTTCCAGCAAAGACAAATTGCCGAAACAGTTTGCGTTAGCCAAACTGTTTGACTCCGAAAAAATAACAGGAATTCAACGAGTTAAGTTCATTAATGCCTTTAAGGTAATTGTCAGCTTTGATGATGAGAATTGCGCCGAAAGATTAATTATGAGTCAATGTCTGAAACAGAAAGAGTGGATGATTCGTAAAACATGGGAGGTAAACGTATCACATGGAGTTATAAGGGACATAGACATGGATTTGACTGAATCGGAGCTTTTGTCATGCATAAAAAGTGTCAATGGGACCGAGATTTTATCAGCTAAACGGTTAACTCGTAGGAACCTTGAGTCTGGTTGGACGCAGAGTGAATCTTTTCGTATTAGTTTCAAAGGCAGCTCACTACCACAATACATAACTATATACAATCTGAGAATACGTGTTGAACCCTATGTGTTCCCGGTGACTCAGTGCTCGCGCTGTTGGCGTTTTGGCCATAGTGTTAAGATTTGCCCGTCACATAAAATTATATGTCCCAAATGCGGTAAAAATCACCCAAATTGTGAAACTACTTTTTTTAAATGTGTAAACTGTGGCGGGAATCACATGGCCTTAATTAAATCATGCCCTATGCGCTTGAAGGAGAAAAAGATCAGAAATTTGATGTCAGAATTTAATTGTACGTATCGCCGAGCATTAACGATGTACATTCCTCCTTTCTCACCGCGTCCGATCGATCAAGACAGGACAACAGCTGATAACAATGTAGGCATATACCGGCCGTCACCGGCGCGGGCGCCGCAACCTATGAATCACACACCGAATACTTTACGCTATTCAGACGTTTTGCAGAATAACGGCAAAAAGTATACTAATATTTTAGAAAATTGTGATAATGACTTTGGTAAACAAGGTTCGGGAGAATGTGAACAGGAAGCGTCGAAAAGGAAAATTGGGCATTATACAGAACCAATGCTTTGTGATTGGAGTGAGTCATCGACGTCATCATCGGATGAAGGTATACCTGCTGGTGCGAGAGATACAGCTGTGGAAGCTCTGAGTCATACACAAACAAAGGACAAAAAGCACAAAAGTTCACGAAAAACGCATAAAGGCAATGAAACTAGAACTGGAGAAGGGTTAAGCGATAGGCGTACCAACTTGGTTAACCCTACGTGTGAACAGAACCAAGACAATAGAATGTCGTGGCGAGCAGTATTTGAGAAATTAAGAGAAAAGTTATGGTGCGACACTTTAAGCCTAGAACAAAAAATTATGTCATGTATTAAAATTTGTTTTGATTGGATTACCTCGTTTGTGCTAAATCATCTTATGCAATTGCCCTTTTTCTCACATATTTTACAATGGTTAATAAACACCCAGTGTTAAACATACTGCAATGGAACGCACAAAGCTTACGACCAAAATCGACTGAATTTGAATTACTGTTGAGACAAGAGAAAATACATATTGCAATTATTAGTGAGACTTGGCTAGACCCGGGAAGCTTTTTCAGGATTAATGGCTATAATATTTACAGACATGACAGGGCCGACGGATACGGAGGTACAGCTATCATGACTCACCAGTCTATTAAACTTTCTCATAGCGACATAACCATAACAAACCGCCAGATTCAAATTGTACACGTTAGGTTATTTAACTGTGATCATTTAGAAAACATAATTTCCATATACTGTCCATCGTCTGTACGAGTTTCAACAAGAGACTGGGATGAGATTTTTTCCAAGTTTCAACAAAAAACCCTTATAGCGGGCGATTTTAATGGCCACCACACAAATTGGTCGTCCAAGACGGACACGAGAGGAAATCATATCTTGGATTCTATTTTGGACAATAACTTTATTACGCTTAATGACGGGTCAGCTACGCGTCTGAAACTAGTAGACGGATGCATTCAGAGTACATCGCCTGATATATCGGTAATCTCGACAGATGTGGCTTTCAAATTCAAGTGGCAAGTTACCAATGAGAATTTAGGCAGCGACCACATAGTGATAAAAATATCTTCACAATTGGATATCACTCACAACAATGACAAACGCCGAAACTATAAAAAAGCTAACTGGCCATTGTATACTCAAAGAATTGAGTCAGATTTATTGAACACTATCATTCCATCAGACCTCCAATTAGCCTACAACAAATTTGTGAATATCATAAATAGTGCCGCTGATGAATATATACCTACCATCAAGTTATGTCAAGATCCCTTAAGACTACAAAAGTTTTCACCCAAACCTTACTGGAATGCAAATATTTCAAAAGCTGTGGCACAGAGACGCCTTGCATTAGCTACTTTTCGACAGAACCCTACGCCTATTAACTTGAATTTACTTCGTGATAAAGTAAGCACAGCTCAAAGACTGATTCGCAATGGCAGACATAAATCTTTTCAAAAATTCTGTAGCGGTATGGACAGCACGACGTCATCATCTGAGATGTGGGCCCGCATGAAATGGATGAAGGGTTACAGAGTGAGTCGACCATCAATCAATTATGAAGAAGCAGAAAATTTACTCAACAATTTAGCTCCTGATTATGTTTCCCCATCTGCTCCTAATTTTCGTTCGAACAACGTTCAACTAAGCTGTCTTATCTCCGTGCAGGAGCTTAATAATTCTATCAAAAAGTCAGATACATCGCCTGGTCAAGATGGTATTACATACTCTATGATTAAAAATCTCCCATTTAGTGGTAAAATAATACTTACTTCATTATATAATAAGTTTGTCATGACCGGTTTTGTACCGGAACAATGGAGAAGTGTCAAAATTGTTCCTGTGCCGAAGCCGGGGGCAGACCCTGCTTCAAACTCAAGTATGAGGCCTATCGCGCTATTGTCATGTCCTTGTAAGATTTTACATACTATTATTACGCGAAGGCTCGAATGGTTTCTCGAAAAAAATAATCTCCTATCAGAGGATACTTCAGGTTTTCGTAGATCTAAATCGTGTTATGACAGCCTTTCTAGATTAGTTTCTCGGATACAAATAGCTCATTCTAAAGGACAGTTTATGGTTGGGTGTTTTATAGATATAGATAGCGCCTACAATAGAATAAATCTGACAACACTTTTACAAAATTTGGATAATTTAGGGGTGGGTTCAACTGTATGCAATTATCTCTGGCAGTACCTTAACGATAGGAAACTTTACATACAAGCTAATAATCAAACTTTGAGTAGATGTACAGGTATGGGCATAGCACAGGGTGATCCTCTATCCCCTTTGTTGTTTAACGCGGCCACTGTGAATATATGCAGGAATATTGAGAATGTTTTTGTTTCACAATATGCCGACGATTTTTTACTTTACACTAATCAGGAGAGGTTGTCAGACTCCGTTTCAAGTATTCAAACAGCGTTGAACAATTTTCAAGAAATGATCTCTGAATTGGGTTTAAACATTTCGCACAGAAAAACCAAAGTATGTTTATTTAGTAGAAGAAAAACCTATAACACGGTTAACTTAGTGTGTAATAATTTTAATATAGAGCAAGTTGATTGTGCAAAATACCTTGGTATGTGGTTGGACAGCTCTCTTAACTGGGGGAGGCATATAAGTGAAACGACCGAAAAAATATCTAAATATTTGAACATATTTAAAGTATTAGCAGGTTCCAAATGGGGCGTTCATCCTTTACATCTCAGGCGCCTTTATATAAGTATTATTCGTAGCAGGATGGATTATGGTAGTTTCCTTTTTAATAACAGTATAAAAAGTCGCACTTACAAACTAGATAAAATTCAAAACCAGGCCATGAGGGTCATAGGAGGATTTATTAGAAGTACTCCCATTCATGTGATGGAGAGTGAATTGTGCCTTCAACCTCTCTTTATTCGAAGACAGTTTTTAGCAGCTAAATATTACCTACGATCTAGATCTATTGAAAGCAGTATTATTTTAATTTTAGAAGATCTGTCTAATTTGTGCCAAGGTGTTTTCTGGCGAAATAAAAGGCTCCCACTCCTGATAGAAGTACATAGGATGTATAAGGACATTCCAGTTCATTCTAGTCAGGAATTAGATATTTTTTCACTCGATACATGGATTACTAAACTTGATGTAACGGATGTAGTGTCACCAAATATAAATGAAGTGAATGGTCCTAAAAGAATGTTCAATACTACAGATCTTAAAGCTATTTGTCAAACTTATATGTCTAATAAA
The DNA here is from genome assembly GCA_905147285.1 of Hypena proboscidalis. NCBI lineage: Eukaryota > Metazoa > Arthropoda > Insecta > Lepidoptera > Erebidae > Hypena > Hypena proboscidalis. Next base: position 4,765,627 of record LR990131.1, on the reverse strand, counting down.
TTCAGTAGTTATTACCAAGTGTACACTGACGGATCCAAAGACGGTACAAATAGAGGAGCTGCCTTTCATGATCCTGAAGTCAATATAACTGTTAAATTCAGTATAAACGCTGATATTTCTATAATGCATTGTGAACTTATAGCAATCAATGAAGCTCTGTCTTATATCAAAGATATAAATAGGAATAATTTTGTAATTTTTTCGGACTCTAAAAGTAGCATTCAACATTTGGCTCGGATACCCTCGGCTCTCCGAGGGAATCCGACAGCCATTAGTATTTTGGATTCTATGAGAAGAATACATGCATTAAATAAAAACGTTATTATTCAATGGATACCATCTCACATTGGGATTGTGGGTAACGAGGAGGCAGACAGTGGAGCACGACAAGCAGCTATCGAAGGTATTGAATACCCATGTCTACCTTTACATACAGATTTACTGGCAGAAGTCAAACAAAAGTGTTTAGCACAATGGCGCGAATATTTCGACGAGCGCTCGCGATATAAAGGTATCTGGTACAGGACTATCCAGTGTAATCCTCCTCGTTTCCCATGGTTTAATGACTGTAAAATGGACAGAAAGTGTTTGGTAGCCTTACTGAGATTGCGTTCTGGTCACATCCCATGTAATAAATTTGCACATCTAATGGGAAAAATTGATTCACCTAATTGTAATACTTGTGGTATCTTAGATGATGTATATCATGTTCTGGTGGAGTGTGACCGGAATGTGAGTGAACGGCAACTTCTAATGTTAGAAGGTCAGGATGTGGGAGTTTTTAATAGCATTTTAGCGTCGCCCCTTTCGGAAAGCGCTAGAATGCTATGTGAATTGTTATTTGTTTTAAGTAGAGAAATTTGATTAAGTATTTATGTTATTTTTAGTCTAAACGAGAGTGTCATTGTCACCAAGTGACAAAACTCTTTCTTTCTGTCAATAAAGATTTAAAAAAAAAAAAAAAAAAAACAACCTTTCATTTTTTTTATTATTTCAATTTTAATTACCTCTTTAATTGTTTGCAGAGCAAAGACTCGAATGGAATCGTCCTCCAGGATGCCTCCCTCAACCTTTGGGACCACCAAAGAGCCTACTCCAACAGATATGAATCTTGGGATAATAACCATTTACAGGTCAGTACTGGCCCTCCAATATCCATTGAGAACGTTGTTGTTGCCATAAAATCACAAAAAATGTAATTAAGAATTTTATTATTAAAGCAGAGTGTTCAGTTCCAGTAATTTGTATGGCGATATGGGAACCATTTCACCCTTTAATGTGGCGTGATTGTGAATTTTATTAAGTATTAAAATAAAAAAATAAATTAATAACCATTTAACCTCACCATGCTAATGCAGCTCATTTCGTTTGAGTTTCTTCTATTATTAGCCAAGATATTCTCAGATAAAAAAGTATTTAGTGGCGTCTACCTAAACATATCCGCCACAACTTATATATTCATTTATATTATTTCGTAAACTATTATTACATAGTATTTGAAATCGCCAAACAAATAACAAAATTTAACTAAAAACATGAAGCTGAGATTCACTCACATGGCAGCCCGTATGAAATGGTATACTAATCCCAAGCATTATTATCTTCGGTATAATCTTTTATGGAATAATATTCCTTCGAACACAGTTTTCGTCTTATTATCGATTTAAATTTATTGACATTAGTTTTTACAATAAAGTCATCCATCACTAACTGCCTTAAATTGGGTAAAAATAATATTCTTACGAAACCCCTAAGCTCTTTATATCCTAATATTACAGTTATAATTGAATTGAAAATAAAAGGAAATAAATATTTGACACTTTATATAATAGTTAAACTGTATGATTAGTTCACAATTCTGAAAACAGGAGTTTAGACACGTAATATTGACAAAATTTGTACCCGTCTCATAAACTGGTAAAGGATAATATTAATATTCTACGGAACGTAACAGGCATGTTTTATATTACTCTCAATAAAGTCTAGACAGGTAATACCAAGAAAGGTAATATAAACTCACAATAGTAACTGTCACGCAGACTTACGTTTATTTCTATTCTGTCACATTCACGTCATCACATTTCAAACATAGTTAATTTAGTATGAAAATAAATAATATTAGGCGCAGTAAACCTTTTTTAACCGACTTCAATTGCTTTAATATTTTTTACAGTTTTTAATAACAGATCTATTTCCACGCTAGATTTCTAAATTAAAGCTCTATTAAACATAGAGCTTTCGTTAAAAACGTTTCAAACTATGTTTATTGTCTAGCTGTTGCTTACTTACAAACTTTGTTTTCTTGGGATTTGTTGAACCCTGCGGTTTTCCGTGGCGCCATCTATTGCACTTTGATGTAAACTCAAAGGAAGTAGTTCCTTCAAAACTCTAAATTATACTCTAGGGACTAACTTTTAGGAGCACCCTGTTAAAGAAGTTCATTTATTTTTATTGAAGATTATTTTCTTATTAGTGCAAGCTTACATCATGTAAGGAACCTTTGTATGAATCAAAATGCTAAGATTTTAGGCCCAGTAGTTTGGGCTCTGTGTTGATGATGAGTCAGTCGGGAGAAAAATTATAGGTGAATTATGAAAAAAAAAGATTAATGAATTGTTGTATAATAAGATACCTACATGAATTAAGCGATATTTGATCAACAAAGTATTAATATTAAAAATTGAAGATATGAACCGATATTTTCAATTAATCTGCACCGAGTCGTATTTGTGTAAATAAAGTATTCAATAAATAAAATATTAATAATTCTCAGCTCCGATATTTTCATTTTATTGTACAAACAATCTGTATCTGTATCATTATGAAAGATTTTCATTACGTTGCGAAAAAGTATTTAATAGTATTCGCATTTTTCTGAAATGTAACCGCATTTTTTGTGTATGATATACATTAAAACGGATTCATGTTAATTTTCACTTAGGCATGTAATTGTTGAAAAATATCTGTAAGAATATTCTTTAATATTTTGCTAGTCTGGCATTTTTTGTATTTATTTTTATATTCTGTTTGAAACTCATTACAGATGAATATTTGTATTATGTGTATTAAAATACCAGTGTCGCTCGTTTTAAAAAACGCCTTTGATGCTCAATATTGTACATCTAAAGATAAGGATTATGTTCTTAGGATTGGTTACAATTATATGCGAAAAGCTTAATTCAGCACTGCATCCATTAAACCTTTGAGTTGTGGAGATGTAATTTTATGTTTTTTTTTGTTTTTTAGTTAACAGAAGAAACATCAATATCCAAAGATGATCAGCCGCCGGACAAATGGGAGTTTCCTCGACATAAACTAAGAATATTCCACATCGTGGGAGAAGGTGCCTTCGGTCAAGTTTGGAGAGCTCAGGCAATTGATATTGCTGGTATGTTACTATTAAATACAATATTTTTTCCGTAGGGTTAGGCAAAGGCAATTAAGCGCTATATGCTACGAACTGCCGCGTTGGTCTAGGTGTTAGCGTATGCGCCTCTCACCACGAGGTCTTGGGTTCGATTCCCGGTGGATGGCGATATTTTCACACCCTATTACATGGGACCTAAACATAACAGGTAAAATATACACCTCTACCATACCCTTCTGGGTAATATAGGCGTGAAGTAACTAATGTATATAATAATAAATATTAATAGCAGCCCTGTATTTAATACATTTCCCACTGCTGGGCTCGGGCCTCTTCTCATGATGAGAAGGGTAAGGCCATAGTCCACCACGCTGTCCAAGTGCGGATTGGTAGACTTCACACACCTTCGAGCACTTATTAGGCCCTCTCAGGCATGTAGGGAGCATGTAGGTTTCCTCACGATGTTTTCCTTCACCGTTAGTGAGCGATACATTTATATGATAAATACACACATATCTTCGAAAAGACGAGAGGTGTGTGCCGTGGGTTCGAACCCGAGACCTTAAACTTCGCAGTCATACGGTCTCCCACTCGGCTATCGCTGCTACATATAAGTAATGTATGTTGTTATATTTTCGCTTATCTAACTAACTGTGTATCAGACATTTTGGGCTAAACTGAGTACCCAGTAAATGAGTATAGGAACCATTTTAAAAACTGTCTAATCGGTGTAGCCAAATGTCTTACCCCAAGATAATACAGAATCCGAGCTTGACGTATCTTTATTAAAAAAAAACACACATATGACGTAAATAACATAGGTTTTAGGTAAAACTGCTGTCAACATAAAGTTATTATTCTTTCTTTCTTTTGACTCAGACAAAACACACCCAGGTAAAAAACATATTTTTGCGAATAACACAGAAACTTGTTATTTATTGTGATTTCAATCGTAATCTCTGAGACCGACTAAACTAATAAATTATTAAGAAAACTTTATGAGTTTGTTAAGAAACAATAGTATTGAAAGAAGAGTGCAAGTTCAAAGAATTGATAAAGTTTTATTAAATGTAAAATTAAGAGTAATCTTCGCTCGTCAAATAATTAACTCCTTCTATGTCTTTCTCACACTTCTGGGTTTCTTAATTCTTCCTTTTTCGTTGAATCTGTTCTTTTGCGTAATGCGCTCCCTCTCGAAATCAGGACGACTCGACTTACCATTTTACATTCAAAATAAAAGTTCGGTTATTATTAAGACAATATTTACATGATCTCAATATTAGTAATCTTCTTATATATATCTTTTGTTTTTGTTTTTATTCTTCTATAATGTGGCATTAAAAAATGTATACCTACAACCCTAAATTTTTATTCTATTTTTTAATAGTCATTTTAGTAATCTAATATTTTTTTATCCCGCTCGATAACTGATCATTTAGCGTCTGTTATGTAAATGTTTTTCACTCTATTTCGATTAAAATTGGCAAAACAACAATTGCCGGGTCAGCTAGTACTAGCATAAAGATCTCAATCAGGGGTGCATTTTTGTGCCAATAGCATTTACATAGAACGAGTTACCCTCAATCATAGGTAACCATGAACCAGAAATGGCGTGCCCTGTAAAATGTACCAGTTACGCCACTTAATCAGATAAGCGACGATATTTGCTACAATCTTACTTCATCAATTCGATCTTACTACAACATTAATAGTAGTGCGTTTCGAGTGCACGGTTGGCGTAGTGGTTAAAGCGGTCGCCTCGACGCTTTTATCTGCGCTGGTGTTGTGGGTTCGATCCCCTCACGAAACAAATCTTTGTGTGATCCACAATGACTTGTTCTGACTCTAGTATGTGTTAAATATATATGTCTGTGGACACCCCCGCGTCACATATTCATAGTGCGGGCATCGTTCTTTTTTTTTATTTATGCAAAAAAAAAAAAACTTACTGGACACCTTTTATGAGGTCCGTATGATTATGTACTCTAAGAGTAGCCCCTTTTATCCACATCCGTATAATATCTCTTTCGTATATACTTTCATTAATTCTTTATTTATGAAATTATGACTAGCTTTTGACCGCAACTTCGTTCGCGTGGAATTTGTTATATTAAGTACTTAGTAGCTGCATCCTGCTTTGACCTGCGATAAACCTTACCCTCCGCTCCCGTGGCGTTAAGAAGTCTTAAGAACAAATAATGACACAAATATATATTTGTGTCCTTATTTGTTCTTAAGACTAAGGCTCTTTAAGAATATATATTTGTGTTCTTATATGTTTCTTTGACAAATATAATCAAACTGTAATTATTTTAATGCAAGAATGAGTTGATTCATCACAACTGAATAAGCATGTAAATTATAATTGAGTCTAACAATATTTCTTTCCACCTCTTGAATATGAATATGTTTTAATGAATATAATAATAAACAGGTGTAGACAGGTTGAATTTCGATGTATTTATGAAATAACTTGCTGTGATCCGCGGCTTCATCCACGTGGTACGTCGATAAAACAATGTTAACAAGTTACAACTTATTCTCAGACATACCAAACATACACAAAAAAAAACCTTAATCAATGAAGAAGATCTTTATACCTAACTAGATGACCGGCGCGGTTTTGCCCGCCTCAGACGTCAGTCTGCGCGGTGTCGGTGAGAAATCTGCACAACGCCATCTATTAAATTATTTGCGTAAACCTACTTATTACTTTAACCCATAAATTCACCCTCTTAGGAATAAAATTTAGAAAACCCCAGCACTGAAATTTATTTATTTTTATTCAAGTTTAACTATACTAAAATGACGTACTTCCACACAACCTTTCGATCCTTATTTTACCTTCGGCGGCGACAGAATGGAATTGCCGAAAATTCCATTTTAGTGCGCCCCTACACCATGCAAAATTTTAAGTTTCAACCCTAGTGGTTTAGGCTCCGCGTTGATGAATCAGTCAGTCGGGCGAAAAATCAAATTAGTATAGACTAACGATCCGAGATTTTAATAATTATGTATCAGATAAAGATGTCATGATAATACAAAATATTTTATCTCAAATCCATGCCAGTTAGTAAACATACATTTTAAAATATCATTTAGCTAAGCTAGAAGTTTGGTATTTAGTGCAAGTTTCAAACTCGACGAGATTGACAGTTAGATATTAAACTGACACAACTTAAATACAACTCCCGACAGATTCATTGTGAAACTTTCGTAGAAAATATTTACTATTTAATAGTATGGTCCTCTGACTCAAATTAAATTGTAAAGTTGGGATGTCAATTTTAACAATATTAGATTGCTTTTATGTAGATCTGTTATTAATATTGAAAAGTTTTGTAATTAAGAAAACAGTAGTACTTAACAATGAACCTCAAGGATATTTGTTAATACATCTAAAAACCTTAAATTGTTGAGCTGCCCGAATTAAATCCAACACAGATTTCAACCAACATGGTATTTTGCACCTAGTCCAAAGTTTTCATAAAGCTCATTACTGCATTTATATTAATACAAATAAATAAAATTAAAGTGTCTGTTTTTAATGACAAAATAACAATGTTTTTTTCGGTTGATATAGTTATTTGCACGATACCTATGCCTAAAATCCGGTTTTATTTTTTTGTCTGTCTTTCTGTTTGTATCAATTAATCATCTAAACGGCTTGACCGATTTCAATTAATTTTTATATGCATGTAACTGACTACTAGGCGCGTAACATAAGCTTCTTTTTATTCATGTATAATTATATATAATTCGATAAAAACTTCTATGCCATAGTGCAAACTGACTGCAATAGATATGTAAGTATGTGTGAATTACTTATGTAATAAGTGTAATATACCCACTATTTAGATATATAACTCACTTATCTACCGGTGCTATGCTAACTGGTGTAGTAAGTTTTCACTATGACTTAGAAGTTTTTGCCCTGCATAGCTAACTCGTTGGCCCGCTAATCTCGTAATTATTATTGTGTTTCATAGTTTAACTATCCATTAAAATTGTTTGATATTAAACATTACGCTGAATTTCATGGAAGCGGGGCAGTAACGTTTCATCATCATCATCATCATTATCAGCCAAGGGACGTCCACTGCAGGACATAGGCCTCACCAATCGAATTCCACAGCGCGCGGTTCTTGGCCGTCTGAAACCAACGACTCCCCGCGATCTTGACAAGATCGTCCGTCCATCTAGCGGGAGGCCGATCAGTAACGTTTAACGTGGGTCAAAGCGCGGCAGCAGAACTCCACGCTGACGAAGTCGCGGGTTAAAGCTAATATAGAATAAAGAGGATCCTTGGGTCCAAAACGTTAATTATCAGATTTCATAAGCATTTGGAGCGATTTTATACAAAGCCAAAGCCGGTGTGTTTCACTGTTTGCGCGCTCGATATTGTTAGCGATTCGGACCTTAACATTAATACCATCAGGTGATCTGTCCTGTTGGCTCGGGATACCTTTACTATAAAAAAAAAACTCATATAAATCTCCTTTCATTTTGAATTCAAGACACTGCATCAACATGCATATTTTATCTTGTTTATTTTAATAAAATGTTTTAAAGATTTAATTAAAGCTTGCCACAGACTTGTCTAGATTCAGATGGAGTAAATGAACTCTAAACATTTTTGTTTGACCAGACAAAATAAACCTCTTAGAACATCTCATAAGCTACCTCCAGCAAGACTTAATTAAATTATCTAGACACTTCATTGAAAACATATTGAACTTATAACATAATATATGTATAACTGCGTTAACGTGTATATGTTACACATAATTATTATTATGTTTATTTTTAGTGAGTGTTGTTACAGAAGAAAAAAATAAACGACTCCAATTAATTTTATACCAAAACATTATTTCACGGTATTTTGTTTGATAAAACATAATTTAAAAAAATAGTTTAACATAATGTAATTATTATGATAGTAAACAGCCAGTATTATCCATCTTATATCTAGAACTAACAATAAAAAACAGTTTCAGAACGTTTGCTAAAATAACACGCTTTATTAAATTGGCTGTAATTCCGTCAATCACGTAGCCTTCATTCAAAACACGGTCCAAGTCACGATTTGGCGTCGGCAGTAAAAATGGAAGGCTTTTCAGGTAATGTAAAAATCCTCACTGCCTTGATGGTTTAGTGGTTAGCGTATGAGCCTCTAACCGCGAGGTCTCGGGTGTTATTTGTAAACTTATTGTCAGGAAATTCTCAATAGCAGCACGGAGTTGGAATTATGCCCGGTTGGCTATAGGCTCACCCCCTATTCCATGGAACCTAAACATAACTAGTAAAGTGTGGTTGTTGTACACCCTTCGAGGTAATAATAGGCGTGATGTTTTGTAAAATTCTTTAGCCTAAGATACACCGGTCACGTTCCACGATGGAGTTGTCAGAACGATGAAAATTTAGAACAGTTTCGTGATAAATACGACTTTTATTACTCTTTTTGTTTTGATACTGTCAACCTTTATGTTTTAAATCAACGCGCATAGGTACTTCTAATACTTAAATTAAACATTTTATAGCTTCCTACTCGAACATGGTATTGAAATATTTTGTTTAAGAGGCGGGATATATAGAAAAGACATAATATTTTGTTTAAGATTTGTTTATTTCTCTTTCATAAAGGTGTTCAGGGTAGTACAATAACGATTTATAAAAAATACAGCTTACAGATCACAGATACATTGCGGTTAAAGTATATAAAAAAATAAAGAGAAGGTAAAAACTTCACGGGCGCGCGGATGCCACGTATTCGAAACAAAATTGTGTTGCTTCAATATATTTGTTGATGAATTTATTGCGTTTTATTCCGCTCCTAAAATGTCTTATAAAACATTGGTGAAACAAAACTTGAAATAAACACTTGTCGGTTATTAAATCCTACCGTTAAACCAGATTCGATATTAGATATTATAATATCTACCAAACCAGCTGATGTCTATTTATTCTCACAAACAAAACAAAATAAATTACAATCAACAGTTTTTTACTTGCAAACATTACGGAGAAAAAAGGTAATAAAGTACTCCTATTTTCAGTTTCTTCAGAATAAAGGGCTTTCATAAGAGATGTATCGAATAGTTGTCAACCAGTCGGTATTATATGCATGAGCGCGCGGATGTCACGTGTTCAAAGCCAAGTTGTGTCGCTGCGTTTCTATACATTTTATGTTAAAATTTATTGAACGGGTATTGCGTTTTCTTGCTGTTGCGCCTCTTAAACTTAAAAAAAAAACACGAAACAAAACTTGAAAAAAATCAGATAAACATAAGTCGTAAACAAAATCCTACAGTTAAAACAGATTCGATATTAGATATCCACCGAACCAGCTGATGTATATTTATTCTCACAAACAAAACAAAATAAATTACAATTAACAGTTTTTTACTCGTTTTGGCAATCGCTTTCCATTGTTGACATAACATGCGGGCGTTATTGATGCATAATTTATTTGTGTAATTAAATTGCCGACTAGCATAAAGCTAAAATCGATTTTGACCTAATTATACAAATCACGTAATGTAAGTGTAGTTTGGATCAAAGTAGTTTTGAGAATGTAATTAAAAAATTAAAAACTTTTTAAAAATAAGTTTTTATTTTGATTGTACTATCAGCATAGTTGATTTTATGACCCATTTGACAAATAATATCTTTTAAATTGTCAAAGTCGATAAGGTTGACATTTGTTGATAGAACAAACGAATTTAGACTTACTTTACGTTACGTAAACGTTGTTAGAAATGTCTGTACAAAAATCTTCGTATTTCTGCTCTGAAGTGTTAAGGAGCGTCACATTATTGCATCGTCATTGGAATTACACAAGTATGCCAATTTTCAGCTTGATCGAGCAACCATTAGAGGTCAAGAAATGCTTAGCAAAATTTGTAACCCACATACATACATACCCACAATGGAAGCTAAATAAAAGCTTTTAAAAACAAAGCTGTAAAAAAAAAGCCCGTCATAGTATGAAACGTAATTTTTGGATATTTTTTTTATCAAATTACGTTTTTGTTGAAACAAAAACGTAATTTTTCGTAAGAATAATAAATATAAATATCTCACAACTTACACACAACGTCATCTAGTCCCAAACTAAACAGAGCTTGTACTATGGGTACTAGAATAACTGATACTAATACATATATACTTTTCTTTTGTAAATACATACTTATGATACATAGAAACACCCAGACCAAGACAAACCCCCATGTTCATGCACACAAAGATTTGTCTTAAGTGGGAATCGAACCCGCGACCTCGGCGTCGCAAGCAGGTACACTAGCCACTCCGCCATCCGGTCGTCAAAAGAAAGGCCGTAGAGAGAGATTTAACTACTTTATATTTTTTTTTACTTACCTACGGGTGTGTCCCGCTGCAAGGCAAATGCCTCTCCCCATGTCTTTCTGTTATTTGCTATCTCTGGCTAATATTTCTAAAATGCATCCAAGTTGTCCCGCCATCTCCGTTTGGGCCTTCCTCGTCGCCGTTGACCGTCACCTGGTACCCAGTTGGTCGCTTTATGGGCCAACCTCCATGTCTCTTTATATTGAAAAAAAAAAAAAATACTAATAAAAATTAATAATTTTACTCATCTTTTCTCTAAGTTAAATTTTACGGGCTAAGGGTTTGGTTAATCAACCACGACATGAAAAAATTATAATGTTGCCACAATATAACTAAAAATGAATATCGTTATTGTTCCACCTTTCAAGTGCTGTATAGTTAGTTAGTTTTTCTCAGAAGGGGTATTTCAGGCTAGTAGCTAACAAGAAATCTTAATTAGTTTAATTAACTTGGCATGCTTGAGAAATTCACGCGATGTTTACCTTTGTTGTAAAGAATATCGGTGTTATTTAAAACTTAGATAAGAATATGAAATGTAGAGCAAAAGTACTCTTTATATCTCTTAGAATCATGGCTATCTCGATATCGGGATGTAACGATGGAGATGCATTATGTATATTTATAGATAGATGAATTGAATAAAAGAAGATATAATCGAAATAACAGGAAAGCGAATTGTAAAATATGTAAATATTACGTAGGGTCTGCAACAATAGGTAATATTCTTGTTTTTAATTATTTAAAAAAAAACATAATTAACAATTTGGTAGCGAAGATTTTTTCGAATTTCTAGGAAATTTAAAAAGATAGAAGCCATCAAAAAATTCTAACTAAACGGAATGTAACATGGAGTTTATTAATATTATTAAAACTAACGTGAGGTGAAGACATTGTTGTTGTGAATACTCACGTTATTTTAGCCGGAGATAATCTCTGGCTACCGTGACTAGTTTCGCATCTATTAGGTATGTAGATTCATCAACTGAGCAATTAATCGCGTTTCGTCGCCGTCGTGACGACGTGATTTATTACCTGTTTTTTGAATGGAGTTTATTATTATGGCCGTTGTGAAATGTGACGTCACATTACATAACGAAGGTCTGTCTGTGATTATGATATTAATTCCACTATTTGGTAATAAATGCGATTTATAATCATTACAAATATTTTAATCGATACAAAGCTCTTTTTAAATTAAATCGATTATTATTTCAAGTTGAATCGGTAACGAGTAGGCATCACTAATGTTGAAATGTCAAAAAGAAAATAAACGATTGGACAAGTTATATTTATTGCCTTTATTTTAATTTACCAAAAATGCACACCATATCATTTTATTTTATTCACAGGCAAGAAAGGAGAGCAGACAGTAGCAGTCAAAACCCTCAAAGAGAACGCTTCGGAGAAAGAAAAGATAGACCTTCTACAAGAACTCCTGGTGATGAAGAACTTAGGCAGCCATCCTAATGTCGTCCAGTTAATAGCCTGCTGTACTGAAAAGGTAAAAAATACATTAAGAGTTCAAACACACAAAACGAGCTGCATATCAGGTACAATCCGTAAAGTAACTTTTAGACCAGGGTCGATAATTTTTAAAACCAAAAAAAATAATTGTAGGATGGAACCCATTAGAAAAGAAGGGGAATATTATAAAATGAAAGGCAAAATAATTTACGGGCGATCTGAGGTCGGGAAGGGGATGGGGGTGAGTTTTTAAGGGTAAAAATCGGTTTTCTCGATTTCCGGCAAAACTAAAAGTCCTATGGAAAAAAGTCAAACGGTAAAGTTGTAGGTAATAAAAAGATCTAAAACTATACAAACTATTTATAATTTTTTCACATAAACCTACTATTTTTTTTTCACTTTTTTATAATTTTTAAAGACTTCTACCCTGATCTATTTATGATAGAAGATTTTATGAAAGTGGTCAAGCGAATAAGCAACACTGTCTTACCATAAACCAACTCGGTAGTACCTAGTGCAGTAACCAGTTTGTAGGCTGTAATCCCACCAAATTAAATCTCCTCAGATGTACAGTTAGCAACAAAAGTAGCTAGAACACAACTCACATTTTTCGTATTAAAAATATCTCTTTCATAAAATCATGCACATATTATCGATTACTATTACTTTAAATCCATCCAATCATGAAAAAAATTGTTTGTGTTGTGACTTCTTTTGCTGACTGTACTTTGACTTGTCATTTGCAGTATTTTGTGATTGTGATTTATATCCTTTAAATGCCACTTACCATCAGGTAGACTACACATCCGTAAAACATTCTATAGATATGAAAAAATATCAAGAACTATAATAATTTATTTATTTAATTTATATCTACACATCATATTTCTTTTTAAACGATAGATTTATAACTAAATTACCCTCTATAATACAATAAAAGCCATACATACCTACAATAACTTATAATATGATATTTAGTATTTACAAAACTTTAAAGAGCATCAAAAAACTCCTCCGCATCGATGTCAAAGGGCGACATCGTGCCTAAAAGGCTGGCAGAACTTTATGAATCAAAGATAGACATTTTAAAATATCATTACCTTGTTGACATAAAACTTTTCGTTTTCCTCAGGAACCCACCTTAGTGATAATGGAATTTGTGAGCTTGGGCAAGCTACAACAGTTCCTAAGGGACTCGAGAGCTGAACGGCATTATGGTAACACCCACGGGAGTCAATTCCTGACGTCACAAGATCTGACGAAGTTCGCGTTCCAAGTCGCAAGAGGAATGGAGTTTCTTAGTTCGCAAGGCGTAAGTAAACATTTGTATTTTCACTCCTCTCCTACAGTAGTTGGTTTAATTAACATATTCAGAAATAAACAGTTATAGATCTTATATTTAAACATTTTTTTTAAAGATTTACGAATTTATCGCGTCGTAAACAACTTTATATAAGTTTTAAGGCCGGATATTTATGATATCAACAAACTTGTATTAATTTTACTCACAACAATGTTAAAATCTACATTCAGTGATTTCTAATTTATTTTATTTTAGTCCTAATTCATTGGTATCTTTGCATGTTCAAGTGCTGATTGATACAAAGATTCAATGAGAGATTTATGCAAGTACTGGTTTAATAATACCGTGGAGTAAGCAGTTTGCTTTAATCTGGGCTCAGTCGAAATATAAGATTTAAGACTAAACATGGTCATTTTCTTACGAAATATTAGATATCACGATATTTACCATGTTGTAACAAGTTTTCCGATTTATGTTTTTAAACTTTCGCGATTTGAGAACATTTTTAAAAATTAGACAACGGGTCTGAATCGCGTAATTATTATAAACCGCTCGTGACCAAAAATGATGCAATTCATTCGAAACGTCGAGCATAGGGTATTTATTTACCTTTATAATAATAACGCGATTCAGACCCGTTGTCTAATTTTTGAAAAAAGTTTTCCGATTTATTGCAGCTGTTCCGAACCAGTTTTATCGTGAACAAGCGGCTTGCAACAGCTGCAAAATATCGGAAAACTCGATACAAAACTGATAAATATCCAGTGATATTTAGTACGTTTTTTTAATATCATAAATATGCGGCCTTAAAACATAAAAAACAATATAAAGTTGTTTACGACGTGCTTATTTCATAAATCTATTACAAATAAAAATAAGGTATTACCTCATAAAAGTTGGAAAAGCCGACACTCTTTTAAGATTAAAATACTTAATGGCCCTATTCAAGTAAAACCGCGAAATTAAACTTTTTGGTGAAAGTCCACTTTATTTTTTATCTTTAGGAATAAAATGTTAATAAAGCACTATGTGGGTTTGTACGAGAATATACTTTTGACTTGCATACACAGTTTTATATCAATTTTGTATTTAAATAGGTATGTTTGCGATACAGCTTTTTTAATTGTTATTTTGATAAATAGTGTTGATACAATAAAAATTATAATAATTATCACACATTGATATTTTTAATTGTAGTAATTTTAATGTAAAAATAACTGTTACGCTAAATCATCACGAAACCAATATGAATGATTTGTATATAATAATATAAAGTTGTAACGCAGATAAGGGCAAAGCGAATTAGTGTACAAAGACTTGTTTTACTACTTTGTATATATGTCTAGAAAATCATAATAGACAAACAAAAATGGCTAAAATAACTCTTCAATCTGGCAAGTCCAAAAATATTAATCCTCAATAATTTTTTAATGGTAAAATTGATTTCCCTTCGCAGATAATCCACCGAGACTTAGCGGCACGTAACGTGCTGATCACGGAAGACAGGGTGTGCAAAGTGGCGGACTTCGGGTTTGCCAGGGACGTGGCCGACACGCACGTCTACGAGAGGAAGAGTGACGGCCGATTACCAATAAGGTAAGTTGGAACTATTAAAAAAAATACACAATAAAAACAGTACCATATAGATTAACTAATTCTATACATTTGGATCTTATGCTAATGACCAAAAATCTCCTGCACTAGGCCAGGCCTATCCTGCAGGAGGTTTTAAAATAACTATATTACAATAATATATTGTTAATGGCTGTGTGAAAACCCCAATTTTGACACGTAGCCGCTTAGTTGGATTTGTGCCCGGTGGATGTCGATAGGCATACCCTTATCACAGATAAACATAACAGGTGAAATGTGGGTATTATACACCTCTGCTATATTCTTAGAATTACATGTCATTATGTAAGAATGTAGTAAATTATCTAACTAATAAAGACTGTACTTTTGGTTTTGCAGATGGATGGCGCCCGAATCTTTGTATGACAATATATTTAGTGTTAAGTCGGATATTTGGAGCTTCGGCATCCTGCTATGGGAGATCGTCACTCTTGGCTCCACGCCCTACCCGGGACTCTCTGCCAATGATGTTATGAAGAAGGTTCGTATTGTTGACCAGTTTTTGTATTGGAATAAAAGAATGCTAGGAAAACATTTAGGATACATAATAAGAATCAAATACCTTCGAGCTTTTCCAATTACATCAGGGTCAATTTCTAGTCTAATTGATTTAGCTGAATATCATTATTTTACGAGAAGTGACTGCATCAGACCTCTACAACCCAGTACGAGGTAATAAGATACTATTTGTTTGACTAGTATTAAAAATTTCTAGCCTCTGACTACCCGTAACAACTGCCATAGATGTTCAAATGGCAACCCTAACTAACAGCATAACGTGCTCGTTAAATTGCCACGCATCAAATCAATTCTAATCAAATCATTTATTTCCATGGGCCCCAAGGGGCGCTTGAACACGTCAAAACAAACGTCAAAATACAAAAAATATAAAATTCAAATAAAACTTAGCTAACTAAATTATAATACTTATTGTAATAAAATGATTTGACACTTAGCACTTGACACTTAGATTTGAGCTTAGATTGACTTTAATTCAACTTAGAGATTTGAATTAAAATCAATCCAAGTACCAGCTGCGATGGGTATTGCATCATAAGAAGAGCTGGTGAGAAACTCATGTGCACCATCTTTTCAAATAATTCATACAATATTTGTTTGTTTTTTGACAATAATTCTATGTGTAAGATATAGCAACCAAAACAACATTATGGCTAAAGATGGTTATAAAGAGAAAATAAACTTAAATATAGAAATGGAATTAAATTCACGAGTAATCCCGGCTTGCATTGCTTAACCTGCAAGATCGATCGGCCCAGCCGGCTTCGACTTAGCCCAATCATTAATAAAAATAAGTAACTTGAAAAA
Source organism: Hypena proboscidalis (assembly GCA_905147285.1). Classification (NCBI taxonomy): domain Eukaryota; kingdom Metazoa; phylum Arthropoda; class Insecta; order Lepidoptera; family Erebidae; genus Hypena; species Hypena proboscidalis. Next base: position 4,749,170 of record LR990131.1, on the reverse strand, counting down.
AAATGATTTCATGAACATACATAGCGCCTTTTATAAAATGTATTGAACTGAGTTTAATGCTGAACTTTAGTAAATTTCCGATCTTTCTCCCTGTCGTTTAATGTTTGAATGTGACAGAGAGAGCATAAACTCAGTTCAATACCTTCGCTGAAATTAGCCCTTAGAGTTCTTATTACAATAAATTCAAATCAAAGAAGTAATTGAGGTAGGTAGAATCCTTTTAAATTAAAAATTATTGCTGTTCATCGTAAAGTTCTGAAAACGTGATTGCTCACGTTAAGCCTCAGTGGAAATTAGTTTGTTAATAAAATTAAACTTCGTTTTAAGTGTAAACTATAACTTTTAAGCAATACTTTATCTTTACTGCCTATTAAAAGTTGCGCGAATAAATCGTAAACAATGTTCTTCAACTCGTTGCTGTCATCAAATTAAACTTTTATTATTAGGTAAGAATTAAAGTAACACGATAATATTGTCGAGATTGGAAAACATGATAATAAAACAGACATTTTCCTTTATTCTGCGATTTAAACCTGCTTCGATGGTCTAGTGGTTAGCGTATGCGCCTCTCACCGCTAGGTCTCGGGTTTGATTCCCGGTGAGGCAAAGTGTTATTTGTGAACTGCCCGTTAGGTCACAATAGCAGTGTCAGCGTCTATGCGCGAGCGATACCTGGCACCCCGGCAAAGGTCTTGTAGACGGAACACACTGGGTTTTAGTCCGTGCAACTCGAACATAACCACTGACTTTGTCCAGATCAGTGGTATGCGTCAAGCATTTCCCAGTATAAAAAAAAGGTCACAATAGCAGCAAGGAGTTGGCATTGTGCCCGGTGGGTAACGATAGGCTCACCCGATCCCAAGGGACCTAAACATAACAGGTGAAATGTGGGTGTTGTACATCTCTGCTACACCTTTCTGGGAAATAAAGGCGTGATATTATGTTTTGTCTACGATTTAAACCTACAACTCAGATTACAGAATAGGGGCAGATCACAGATAATAGATCTACATAGATAACGCAAATGCTTGTACTTCGCGTGTCTGAACCCCGACCAAGCGTCAAGGTTGGTCGCCGCTATCTTCAGTCCACGCGCGTCTTTTGTCAGAGAAAATCATAGCGGACGGCTCCAGTTGAACGTACTGGGCGGATGGGCATCGGCGACATCGGTGTCTTTGAATCGGTTTGGATTTCCCGTCACTAAATTTCGGCTGTGACGTCACAATAGGTATTAAAAAGTTATCTATGTAGATCTATATCTGTGGGGCAGATAGTGTACATAGCAGGCAAGTGAAGCCACCAAAGCAAATACAAATTCTATGGCACAAGAAAACCGTTCCTATCATCTTGCATTTACGGCACAACTCCTCGGTACTCACAAAAGATTCTTGAAAAAGAATGCACATGGCTTTCTTTTGTCATGAATTAGTATTTACTTGACACTAACATAAATTGCGAATGTGGAGCAATACAATCAATGACCCACTTTTCTGACTGTCCAAAATGCCCTACCACTTGCACAAGAGAGACGCCGATGAGAGCGCCATAACAGTGCCCACTTATTGGGCCAATAAAATTTCACTCAGCCATTGACACGACGAAGAAGTATTACTTTGAAGGGTTCACTCGCGTGTTTGGCGCAACCTATCTACGTAATGTGAGACCTTTAAACATTAAATCACACCTTGATCCCATAGAGGCACACCTCCCCTTTTTAAAAATTCAAAGCTTTTTTGTCATTTATCTCGGCGGTTTCGTGTATCACGCTATTGCCTTTTCTCAAATACACCACTTATCCATTAATGTTTTCCAAAGGTGGCTCTTGCCAGTAAAATAGATAATGTACAGTTCAGATCTGGATCGTAACATAACAAACAGCAAAATCGATATTAAAAGATCAAAAAGGTCTAAAAACTAAAAGTGATAAGGAATTTTTCAATTTTGAATTACTGAACCAACTAATCATTTTTAGAAACATATCTTGATATTTTGCAAAATAAGTAAAATCAGGTGCCAACATTTTTTTATACCTATTTTTATCAAAATGATTTTCGTAAAAAACTTAAAATATTCTCATTTTCGCAGGTCATCGAAGGCTATCGTCTCGAAAAACCCGAGCACTGCCACAGAGAGCTCTACAACATAATGTACTACTGCTGGGAAGGTGAGGCAAACGCCAGGCCCGATTTTACCGACATCGTAGCACGTTTAGACACTCTTATCAACAAAGACATGGATTATATACAACTAGAAAGGTTTCCAGACCATTCGTACTATAATTTACAGCATTTAGATGGAGAAAAACTTTGATTGTAAAAGATATTTTGTAACATTTTTGGCAGTCTCTTTTTTAAGCAAATTAATGTGATTATTCGCAATATTAGTACGATGATAAGTATAAGGCGTTTCCTCACATCGTCTCCAATTTTAATCAATGAAGTAAGTATAAGTGCATAAGGGTGTTATTACACTGAAATCGATTTACGTTGATCGATGTTGATCAATCATCAACAGCACAGTGTTGTACTCCTATTGGTTCTTTAACCTTTTCACCGACCGACTTTTTATCAGTTAGCATACCCCCAGCGCCAGGCACATTGAATCGAACAATAATACCGACAATAAATAGGGATGTTCTAGTATACATTTTTAGATGTTCATATATCGCTATAATACTATTTATTTGTATAAAAGGTTGAATAGATAAACTTTCTAAAAAAAAAGTATTTAAAGCTATTATATCCTAATACGTTTAGAAATTGAATAAATAAGACATATTTTTGTGTCGGATAAATCCGACTCCGGCGGAATAAGCCCATTTTTTTTTGTCGGATAAATACGACTGCGGCGGTGATAAGGTAACGTTAAATGCATCGATCGTTGTCAATCGATTTCGGGGTAATAACTCTAACGGTGCTTGTTTTTGAATACTTTCATCACAAATCGTAGATTCTAACAAAGATCGAATTGCGAACGAATTTTGGAAATTTTAGTATTTTATAACGAAAGAAACATTCCATCGATCGATTTTGTACTTAAACTATTTGTATAATAAGGTGTATTATTAATATAATTTGATTGTATAATATCACTGCTAATATTCTTTGTAAATATAACACACATGTATTTTTATAGGAGTAGTATAAATAATAGAAATGTCGTAAAGGTATATAATAAATAATTTTGTTTTCTAATTTTTCAAAATTATTTCTGTACAATTAATTAATAATGTCGAGCAATTCAAAGGATTTACAGATGAAAGGTTGTTTGGAATTAAAATTGTTGTGAAATAAAGAGAAAATTGAACGGATTGAAATACGTATAATATTTGCAATAATAAATTTAGGTAATTTCGTATAGACTAGTCTTTAGAATAAAAAAAATGTTATGTATCTAGTTATCGTATTTCAGGCATGATGTATGTACAGTTGTTTCTAAGCTTATTGGTCAAGAAAACATACAATAAAGATAGATGTTTTGTTGTATTATGTGTAATTATTTGTTACCCCTTACCTTTGAAAATTTAATTATATAAATAAATCAAAACATTAAATTAATACAGTATATTGCCTCTTTGCTTTAACTCTGAATAGTCGATAAGTTTTCAGTTAAAACCGACAATCGAAATACTTATGGTTTAGTATAAGGGTGGCAAAAATTAATCAACCTATTTTTTTTTTTAAATAAATAAATGTTTGAGCCATTGATATTTTTATATGGTATTTTAGTTTTTTTTTTTGTTAAGTGAGTAAGATTATATCTGTGAGGTGGCGCCCGCCAGAAATGATTTATCAAAAGATCGATTTTTGGCATTTTTCATCAATTTCTGACGAAAGGAGCCCGCATTCCTGACAGTAATTTTATTTTAGGGCTTCAAGAGTCTTCAGCTTCTTGACACATGATTTTGACTTGAAATAACCCCAAAAAATATCTAGGACGGTAATATCTGTCGATCTTCCCAAGAAGTGCTAACTACCAAACCCAAAAATACAAATAAAGTTTAATGTCAATTATTCCGCTTTCTTGATGAGTAAAGTGATTCAACTTTTATTGACTTATATGTGTCTACTCAACAAAAAAAAATCTCCTCAAAACAGAACCGATATTTATCGCCATTTGCAAAAATAACAATATCTCCCGATAGGGTGATTAATTTTGCGCCTTCCTGTATAAAAGGAAAAGCTTATATTATTTATGATGTTGATTTTTATTTACTTTTCTTACGTTCGATTTAAAATTAGTAACAATTTCTACAATTAAGGCTAAGAACCCGCTAACATATCCTAGAGCTAGAGCTAAAAATCCACCTTGAAGATGACTTATTGATAAAGGACTCACAACTTTACTCTCAGAAGTCAATGCTCGCAACAGTTGTGCCCGTCTTCTCTTATTAAAAGCCGCATATTCTTCTCTCAGCCCTTCATTTAACCCACTCTGCTTAAACAACGTAATTGTATTCGAAAACTCATGTATGAAAGGATATCCTCGCAAAGCCACCATTTCTATAGGTACAGAAAACATGTTGCCCTCAAAAGCATGGAACATGTAATTACCAGCTCGATCGCTCAACTCACTCATCACGGCAGATATGTGAGCTAACTCAAGTCGACTACATAGTACAGAAAAGTTTCTGTGAACAGCGACATCTATCATTGCTGCAGTCATATTCTCGACGTCGACCCATTTGTCTCCAATGTAATAGTCGACAGGATCAGAAGAATTAAGGAACAAATCGTGAAGCTCCTCAGACCCACCAAATTTCAATCCACTTCTTATCAATTCTTCGACTGTTTGCATTTGATATTCATAAGAAGGATTTTTCAACATGTCAAACAATTTAGTTTGATAGGCAGTTGAAAATAAGACGCTGTATAAATTGAGAAATACAAAAAATATACGTAAACTTTGCTTCACTGGACGCTTGTAAGAAACAAATCCAAATATCACTATCCATGTGTTGAGAAAACAATGGCTGAACACTCTGTTGTACAGCGAATCCCCACATAACTGGCCTATAATCCACCATGATATAACACATACAGCAAAACCAGCAAATGCAAAATACCATACAAATGCATGGAATATCATTATGAACGCAACCCATCGTGGTTTCTTAGCAGCTCTCGGAACAACCCAAGTGTACGCATCCGCTAAGTAAGTTAAACTGCATTCAAAATCTTCATGGACATCAAAGTCTGGAAATATTCCACCTAAAAGAACGTGACTTTCTTTGGCTATTAGCTTTTTGAGACCTCCATCCCATTCGCCAACATTTTCTCGTTCACCTCTAAAGCCACCAATTACTTTGAAATTACCTGTCATATTGTATCTCTTCAATATTCTATTTACTAGCACCTTTTCCAAATTGGCATCGTTTTTATTAGAACTTATATAAGGCTGTCTTGGCAACGCTAGTAGCTTTAAAACACATCCTTGCATGTCATGAGGAATTTTATATCTAAACACAGTTTTATTATATTTCAATTTACCATGTTCACAAATATTTTCTATTATGAGTCTATTTTGAGCAGTTTCATCAAAATAGCCACAGTATTTTGGTGGGTCGTATGGTTCCCAAGAATAAATAGTTGCAGTCCTATAATTGTTTGCTCGTGGTAAAGCAATAACAATATTTATGACATTATACTTGAAAAAGCAGGTGAGTATTCTTTCCACATGCTTAATGTTGATTTCAAGAGGATCATCAAAATTGAACAATAAGATGATGAACTTTGCAAAGGGATTCCAACTCCGAGAACGAATAAGTTTGCTCGCCAAAAACGAAAAATCCTTGTAACTGTCAATGATTATAATAAAATAATCAGCTGAAGGTACTGCAACGTAGTGATCCACATGAAGCACTCCAAATTTTGCAACTTCTTGGTCACAAATTTCAATTTCTTTATTTGGACTCATCACTTCGACACTAAATTTGATCTTCTTATTTATAGTCTTCAGTAATTCAGTTCTTATTCTATGAACAGAAGAACTAACATTGTTTGTGTTGGCAAAAATCAATAGACCTGGTTCTATGAATTCATTTTTTATAATGTTATTTATGCAGTTTGCGCAATCACTAATTACGGTTGGTCCGTATGGATTTATAATCGCGTTTAAGTGAATTAACATGGTAAATAATAGAAAACTTATTTGATGAACTAACATTCGTGCTGTTCTGTGTACCCTATTACCAGTCAAAGCAAATACTGACTATTACAATAATGTGCATGATTACTGGCCATGCCATGATTATCTACACGGCAATCTATTTTTAATTACGTAAAAATGTATGCTATTTTTATTGCCTTTTAATTTTTACAAGCTTATTAAATTTACATGTTTTTTGCATTTTACGAATCAAAAATTTGAATCCTGATGGTTCCGTAATGTAATTAATACATTTTTTGGTGGAAAATGCCATTACTGGAATCAATATTGAGTATTATAACAAATGAAAGTCTCAAGGAACATTATAATATTTAAGAAATATTTTTTATAGTGCAAACTATTATAAATTTTATTTTGATATTTTTGTAAACATAATAACGTTGATCAATAGTAAACAGTACTACATAGAAACCGTTTACCTTACCAACTTCACACAACATCTCAGTTACAGCAAATTTCATATCACACTATTTGATGATGCTATCTAACTAATTGGTAGATGAATTTTACAAGGGGTGGAGAATTAATTAACAAAATCAACACATGGTAAATCTGTAAGCGAAACATGACCAAGTAATTTTACACTAGACGGTGAAAATCCCTGCCTGTGTTGAACGTAGTTACGTGCAATTAATTTAATCATTTACTACAGTTCAGCAAATACAAACATTTGCTTTAATTATAAACTGACACGCAATGTAATATGAAGATAGAGTTTTCTTATTAATATGTTTTTTTGTAACGGGCGTATAAGTCAAGGTCATCGGATATTTTACTGCGATATTCTGATATGGTTTAGTTTATTCAAAGTTTAGTTTTCAAAAATCAATAAAGTAATTCGATTATTACTTTAATTTACTTATGTACGTGACGTAATCTTTATGTGATCCGCAAAAATTTGTTTCGACTCTGGGTGTGCTGTGTGTGTGTGGAATGTATGTGTGTGAACACTCGCGGGATACAGGAATAAAACCAAGTGCAAGTTTTAATTAAAAAAGGAAAAAGAAATCGCTTAAGGTAGTAGCAGCAGCTGAACCAAGAAAGTTGGTGGTTTTGGAACAAAATAGTTGTTCAGTTTTCAGTTAGTCGGTATTAGTTAGTCGGTGCGGAAGAAGTGTAAATAAAACCACTCAAAATAAAGTCAACTTTACTATCTTTGTTTCAAAAGTGGCAATAACAGTAGGTGGGGAAGGTAGTTCCAAAACAACACTGGAAACAATTCTCTTAACTTGAAGATAAACTTTCACCTTTAAGACATTCAGTAAAGATGAAAGTTTCATTTGGCGACAGCTTGAGAATTTATTAGGGGGCTTAAAATTTCAGCATCCTGCAAGTTAAAACTTAAATCTTGCAAATATGTAATAGTATACATGTGATATCCTTTAATAAGAAGTTCTTGTGATGTTATCAGAGAAGGGGTTACATAATGAAACATTTTTGAGAATTGCTTATACTTAAGATAGAAGTTATACAGTCTGGGCAGTCTTGTCAGGTACATAAAAGGTGAATATTAAAGAGTGGGCACCAAACGATTATCTTCTAGTTAAGTCTAATCTAATAAATAAAAATCTCACGTCATAATGTTACTTATCTAATATGGGATTGAGGCCGTAAGCTATTTTTTATATTAAGTGTTTTAGTATACAATGAGCAGCGATAGCCGAGTGGGAGACCGAAGGACTGCGAAGTCAATGGTCTCGGGTTCGAACCCACGGCACATACCTCTGTCAATAAATCGTTAAGATTCGTCTTTTCAATGATGTGTATATTTATCATTATAAATTATCGCTCGCTAACGGTAAAGAAAACATCGTGAGGCAACCTGCATGCCTAAAAAGTGCTCGAAGGTGTGTGAAGTCTACCAATTCCGCACTTGGCCAGCGTGGTGGACTATGGCCTAACCCTTCTCATCATGAGAAGAGGCCCGAGCCCAGCATGTATTAGATACAGGGCTGCTATTATTATAAATACAATGAAATCTTTGCAATATTGAAATGAATAACTCCGATCTAAGTCTTCTTACAGATTTTGTAGCCTTTTAAGGACCTCATATATATATATATACGTTTTAATAATATTATATTTTTGCCTTTCAATTTTAATATTAATATGCAAGATGGCTGTTGCAATAACTTTTTAAAGTGCGTCTAAGTTGAAGTCACGACGTTCATTTTAATATTTCATAAAAGCTTATTCAGTTTAACTTTGCTATTGAAAGATTGAAGTTGTTTTTTTCTTTTATTTTGATTTGATTGAATACATTGCTAGTAAATATTCATTGAAACATCTTTTGTTTTTATATAATATTAAAGTTGAAAAAATTAAGAATCCAGCAGGACTCGAACCTGCACCCCCTGGGTATACGCCCCAAGTGCTTTGCCAATTCAGCTATGGATTCGTATGCTGCCGGACTCAAAATTTCTCAACTCTTTTGTGCCAGCCGAAGCTAGACGAACCATTACTTGGTTTTAGCGCCATCTATGCGATGTAATAAGTTACTTATTCACATAATCGCATACAGTACGTTTGAATTAAGATCAACACATTACTTTCGAGAGATGACGCATATTTATCAATACTTGTATACTTATTTAAAGCAAATTTAAGCTTTGCTATGCCCTTTTGTATTTATATAATACTAGCTGACCCGTGCCCACTTCGTTGGGCATAATGTTCAAAAATATATATCTTTCATAGTTAAGGCAGCGTTCGTAAGAAACGTTTTCTTTCGAATGTTTTTTCGCCGATTCACTTTGCAAAACGGACTACCATGTAAAAGCCTTTTTATTTTTCGGTTTTTTATATGTATAACCTATGACACTCAACAATAATGTGTCTTTCTATTCGTGAAAGAAGATTCCCGAGATTCCGATTAACGAATTCGGAGTTTCCGATTAACGAATTCCATGAGGACCAAGTCGCAGGATAATTTTAATTGTTCAAAACTTCTCAGCTAACCTAACCTAATTGCAAAAAACTAAATACCTATAACCTAAATTAATATCTACATGAAACTAACTTAATACCTATAACCTAAATTAATATCTACACGAAACAAACTTAATACCTACCTATAACCTAAATTAATATCTACATGAAACTAACTTAATACCTATAACCTAATTTAATATCTAGGTACATGAAACAAACTTAATGCCTATCTATAACCTAAATTAAATGAAAACTATATAAACATAAAAGATTTTTTTTTTAATGTACCGAAAATAAAATTAATGAATGTCGAAAGTGTGTTACGAAAAATTCAATTTTGGGGACGTCCGCTGCGTAAAGAGCCGCGCGGGTACCTACCTCTCAGAGATGTAAAAGGAAGGTCACGCCTCCTTCTTCCGAAGTGAGCACGAACGCGAACCGAAATAAGCCGAAACCATCGCGCGCCGCTGCCGCGCTGCTGTGGCCTTCACGTATAACGATGAGTTTTTCTCCGATTCTCTTTACAAAACGGACTACCACGTAAAAACCTTTTAATTTTTCGGTTTTTTATATAGCCTATGACACTCAGCGATAATGTGGCTTTCTATTAGTGAAAGAATTTTTAAAATCGGTGCAGTAGATTCCGAGATTACCCCTGACAATTTAACAAACACACAAACTTTACCTCTTTATAATATTAGTATAGATTAAAGTTGAAAAAATTAAGAATCCAGCAGGACTCGAACCTGCACCCCCTGGGTATACGCCCCAAGTGCTTTGCCAATACAATTTAAATACAAAAAGGCATAGCAAAGCTAAAATTTGCTTTAAATATTACAAGTATCTTTTGTTTTCTTTAATTTCAATGATCTTTTCGGTTCATTTGATAAATTATTCTTATTTAAAATCACAATATACGTAGACAAAGGTCTTTTTATTTCATAAAAAGACCTTTTGTCTACGTGAAACAGGTATTGTTTTTGAAAAACGATGTTATTGTTAGGTAAAAGTGTATGATTACAGCTAAACAACTGCCTCTGGTCTAATCGTTAGCATATGCGCGTAACATGGACCATGGTTTGTTTGCCACCACACTTACAAGGTAAAATATATTTACAAAGTTACATAGTTCTCAGTGAGCTATCAATCGCTCTTGGGCTACTTCCGTAATCAAAATTTGATTTGCAAATTATTCTTTTTTGCGGCAACTGTACTCATACACCTCAATTTTAACAAATCAAACATAAAACTTCAAACTTTATCAGTGTTACGAGTTGGTTTCAATTTAATAATTACAAAATATTAATTCTATCTCATTTAGTTAATTTTCTACCATAACTTAATTTAAATTGAATGAGTCTTAATTATTTGTAATCAATCAGCCGCAAAATTAACTATTTGACTGAAGCAATTATTAAGTATTTTCATTAATTAAATTTTATAAAGACTTTTGCTAAAAGTGGTTAAATATACGCCCAACTTTTTTGATTTCTTGATGCAAACACATTAATAAGCAAATTAAATTTATTTATTGCGAACCATCTATTACATAACCTAATCAGTCTCATATTATTTGGTCAATCAACTTGCCATTTTAATTATTTGATGACATACATGTTTTTTAAAACATTAGAAAAGGGCGTTTTCCCCTAAGCAGTGGGACATGTATTAGATACAGGGCTGCTATTATTATTGTTCTAAGAACTCGTTTGATAACAACAAATTGTGGTCATAATTATTTCGTTGAACACATCATGATGAAAAAAATACTATTAGCGATTTCGAAGGTTGTATTGCCGAATTTTGATATTAAAAAAAAATTAATGAAAATTAAATTACAGCATTAATTAAGCACTAACATAATTATAAAAATAATTTAACTAAAGAAAAAAACAAATCCTTATTCCGAAAATCACAAAACATCAAACTGAAAAATACTTTAAAACTTTTTAACCTTTTTATTTCCATGGAAATAAAAAGGTTAAAAATTAGATTTTTTTAATTTAGCTAATATGTACGATAAAACCTAAGCATAAACTTTAACTAGCATAACATTTGTTAAACTTTAAAAGTATTAAAACAAAAAAAAACACAAAAGATTTAACTTGACAAACACCTAAATAGCTCGAAGGTAACATCATGAATCAATATGATATCAATGAAGCAATAACAAGATTAATATCAAGAATTATTTTAAGACGATGCTTCCTCAAGTTTGGTAAAATATTTATTTGTTTGTACCCTTTGCAAAATGTTCAAATAAATAACAGAGTCAATGTGTAATGGTTATAGCTCGTTTTGGATGTTAATGGGAGCATACCCTATTTAAAGAACATGGGCTTGCTTGGTTATTTTTGTATATAATATAAAACTCTTTTTACATACCTATTTGTAACCTTGTATATTTTTTTTGTTTTCTGCGACAAAAACCCTGAGCTTAGTGCAGAAACCTATAAATGTAACTTAAATAAATAAATAATTGAAATAAATGAAACTTTTAAAATTGCAATATTACGTACAGCTTTGTAATGAGATAAGGCCCTGGTGGCTACCAGCATAATATAAGACATTGTATTTAGACTTTTTATCGATGACTGTTAAAAATTCTAAGCCCAAACAACGTTTAATTACATCGGCAGAAGAAGCATTTCATTATTTAGAAAAGTGACTCCTAAATCCTAGTAAAAGGTACTTGTAAATAAAACATAGGACCTACAAACTACAGCTTCACAGAATCTCAAGGACAAGATATTATCATAAAAAACTACTTTATTTAGTCTCGTACAAGAAACTGTAGATATTAGTCAACGTTTCTCAGTGTCACTTCATATTCCACTTTTTATGGAGCCTATTTTTATTTAGGATAGACTTAGGAATATCTTTTTTTCATATTTGTACAAGTTATGAATTGTATAAAGGTGGGGCTAATAAATAAGTAATGTTAAATTCATGAAGCTCTTTATCGATGGCGTAATCGATAATTGATCAATGAAAAAAAAACAGAGTAACTGAAATTAGTCGCACAGGTTTGTTTGCATTACTGCCGTTGACTTAGCTCAGGATATATTAAAATTTTCGGGTCTATTTAGGTAGTCGATTGTTAGGTTTTAATTTATTTGATTTCAATTTGTATTTTTGACGACCAAGTGACGGTAGTAGACAATATCCGCGCTTACGGAGACGACGCTGAGCTTCACCAGACGGCTCGTGACCACGAATGATGCAAGTCATTTCGAAACGTCGAACATAGGTATTTATCATTATGCAGCTATGTTTTTAGAGGTTTAAAAGAAAACGATTTGTGTTGTTTATGTCAAGTCTATTACATTGATGCAATAAAACGAATTACTAGTATTTAAGTGTTTTAATAAAATAGTGAACCTTTACAGTAGTAGAATATGAATTTATCAATAACGTTAAATGTTGTGACGGTATTATGCTAGTAAGCATACAGTAGTTTTGGCTAGATCTATTGTGAGATGAACAGGTGAGCTAACACGATAGAGGTATCCGAAAATAATACGATGCATAGACTCAAAAAATTCGTGGATTTTTATCGGGGCTTGGATGGCTAAGTGGTAAAGCGATAGGCTGGAGTCGCGGGTTCAAATCTCGCTTCAAGTCCAAACATTTTTTCGACTGTTTTTTGTATTCTCTAGCTCGCACAGGGCGTAAATAAGGCTATTTACGGTACTAAACTTAACAAAGCTTTTAATTTGGTTACGGTCAAAAAACTAAAAAGTAAAACTTCATATCACTAGTTCTACCAAAAAGCAGTTATCAATTTAGAAAAAAAATGTTGAAACTAGAAACGGTCTGGATCACGGATTTGCAAGTTGCACATATCTTTCTTGAAAGTTAATATGAGAATTTTGAACTATGTATTCGGTTCTAGGTAGTTAAAGTGAATCCCAACCTCAAAATGAAAGGCTAACGAAAAGACTTTACGTGGTGGGTTCGTTAGTTAGAGAGTTTTTTGGACTGTAGCATTTTTGATTGACACTTAAATTTACAGAACTTTGTATTTAAATTCCATAGGTGTTAGATTTATGCAAATGTGTTTGAAAACTATAATTAATCGACTGAAACACGATGTTTTTTTTAACTCTAGTCCCTAACTTAATAGCGCTAGCTCGAGCACACTGAAGTTTACTCACATTTTAATATAATATTAAAGTAAGGTAAAAGATTAAACCTGAGGTAAGTAGGCAGTTTGCCAAAAAAAATTGAGAAATAAGTTTTAGCTGAAACAAAACTGAAATCTAGCCAAGTTTCAATTAAATTACATGAAGTTTTACAGACGTTTCAGTGCTCTCTCATTTATTGTATTTTATTTCGGAATTCAGATCGAATTTTTCGTGTAACTATTACGTGTAAGTACGTAACTATATTTGAATAATAAAATTATATAAGTATCTATTTTACTGCAGATATATAATAGATGTTAAATATACAAAAAAAATGCACACGTAGATATCTACTTATGATAGAATCATTCTGGCATCAGTTTTATAAGTTATTTGTTTCATTATAGAATCCTATCCTAATATCCTTTTAAGCGCTAAATCCTTCTTCATTTCTGTCTAAACTACCTTTCTGTAAATCTTTTACACTAATGTCCATCCTAAGGTTGCCTGGAAGAAATCGCGTTAAGCGACCAGGCCGCCCTTTGTGCATAATATTGTTATTGAAACTTTCGTACAAAATGTATTTCCTATGTCTTATGCACAAATAAAGTTTTTATCTAACTATATATCTATCTATCCTAGAAAGGCACTCTTTACTGTTTTATATGAACGCATGGCTATACATCAAACTATACATTTCCAGAATAAGCAGTTCTCACATTGCTTGGGAAATCTGTACAATGCGAGCAACCATCTTATACAAAAAAAAATGTAGTGAAATATTCTACGAGTCTGGGTGTTTCTATGTATAATAAGTATGTATTTACAAAAGAAAAGTATATATGTATTAGTATCAGTTATATATGTGTAAGTCAGTATGTCAGTATGTGTGTAAGTTGTAGCTACAACTTACACACAACGTCATCTAGTCCCAAACTAAGCAGAGCTTGTACTATGGCTACGAGAATAACTGATACTAATACATATATACTTTTCTTTTGTAAATACATACTTATTATACATAGAAACACCCAGACTAAGACAAACCCCCATGTGTATTTATTTCTTTATTTATTTAAAAACTTTATGCACAAAAATTGGTACATGGGCGGACTTAATGCCGTAGGCATTATCTACCAGTCAACCTTTATTTTTATTTTATTTTATTTATTTTATTTTTATTTGATAGGGAGACTTACAGCTAACTTAAGACTAGAAAAAAAAAACATAACATTATTAAGGCCAATTAAAAGTTTCCGCTTATCTTTAGGTGATGCAGAGACGACAAGTGGTAGGTGCAAGAGCTGAGGGTTGGTTGGAAACTAGAACCATTAAAATAATTCAATCTACTACATTGTTCATGCATACAAAGATTTGTCTTAAGTGGGAATCGACCACCCACGACCTCGGCGTCGCAGGCAGGTACACTACCCACTCCGCCATCCGCCGCCATGCGCCAGTTGGAAGTGTATCTAATATTAATCTCTGCAAAGAGAGCACGTAGGCTTCTATTACAAAACTACACATATTTTATGAGCTCGCTGTTACCTTCTTGATTTAGGAATAACGTCACTGAATATTTATGCAGGGATTATGGTTGATTAAAATAGAAATCAGCAGAAAAACAACGTAACGTTAGTTGTAAAATAACAAACGTTATTAATTTTTAAAGTCCTTTTTTGGCATAAATAAATCATGGAATATACCCTGTACCCAACTGTGTACCCAAAAGTTTATAACGAACAGTAATAAATTATAGACCCGTATTGTTAATTGTTATCAACATACATATTACCATACATAAGGAGAATATGCAAAAAATATAAAGATAACAAAAAGTTTACCAATAAACTAAATCTTAATTAAAGTAGATTTATGAAATGACAGCTTATAATTATGTCTGCCAGTCCCTATTTCGTTCCAAATCCTCAATGTAAATATCCAAAATCGAAGATTTTACTTGTAGCTACAAGTAAAATATATAAATATAAATTTTGTAAACATTGTCTAAACCTAATACATACTATAGGTATGGTATATTACAAGTATAAAAAACATATCATACTTTTCCTTTGATGACTTGCCTATAGAAAGGTATATTTACGTAGTGGAGAAAAAAATAAAGAAGTTCACAGACTTCACAAGAATAAAACGAAGCTACGGTTTAAAAACTAAGTAGATGAGACCGGAAATTAACTTTCTTGACCCACTTTTTTTTAAAACATCTTTCTCTAGCGCTTTCAGCATTTTTTTTAACACTTAATTACAAAATTCTAACTTAAAAGACTGCCTCGATGGTTTAGTGGTTTGCTTTGAAATTCACAATAACAGCACGGAGTTGGAATTGTGCCTGGTGCATGGCTATAGGCTCAACTCCAAGGTCCGTCCTCACATACGGTTTTACTCGATCGAATTAAAGTCAAGATCGTCCTCAAATACAGTTCACAAAAAAAACAACTTTTGTTTTCCATCGAGCCTCCACGTCCACACGTAAAGTCTTTTCTTCTTGGAGAAAAACTATTAAGTAAAATTGTATGTGAGTGAGTACGGACGTACGGACCATTATGTAGAGGCAACATGGCAAAATTGCAACAACGCCTCGTTAGTTTCCATACTTAGACAATTAAACCAAACGGACTGACTAACTGAAACGTGGAAAGGCGCCGCTTTTGCACGTCAACAAAAAAAGTAGTCATATTATAAATGCGCGAATCAATCTACTCCTTCGCTCCTCTGCGAGTTTAGCAGACTTATTTACTTTTATTTCTTCTCCATATTATTGATAACGTGCTCTGTGTTTCCATATAGATTTTGTAAGAGGTAGGTACTTTTTAGTAAGGACATTCCATGAATATCATACTGGCCAATGTTGAACGGATACTAATAAAAAATAAAATGTCACAATTAATCAATTTTGACGTGCTGATCCGTTTTGCGCCGCGATTGATGAAAGAACAATATTCATATAAAAATTGGTTTTGTGCCGACTACGTGATCCAATTTTAGGAGATGACTAACAAAAGGATTGGACAAATTACAATATGTTGTTTGCTGACCATCCATATTCAAGCCTCAGATCTGGCAGGTACTTTAGTTTACATTTTCAATGGATTAGACACCAGTCGCACTGCTTGCGTTCAGCGTTCACGCTATGGAACTCCGACAGAACGTGCGTTCACATTGACGGACTGCTTCGGCACATGAATAGATAGTATACAGAGGCTAAGCTCTCAGATATGTACACCGCTACAAGCTTCGCGTAGAGCTAAACCGGTTTATACCAGCTCGGCTAGTGCACTAGCGTAGGGCTCGCAGCATACGCCGTTTTTTTTGTTTTAAAGAGAGTACCTATAGTACAGCCGTGTTCTAAGTTCACTAATGGTATTATTATTGTTAATTGTACTGTAGGTATGACAAATACAAATACTAAACCATTTTTTAAATACACCTAAGATTATATTATTACGTAGTTGTAATTTAATCTTCTATGCCATCCCTACCCAAATAGGTAAGCATTTTGCTCATTCTTTAGTTAAAAGCTAGCATCTGTACGTTATTTAATGATGTGTCTTCGGTGTGTCATCGCAAGTTTGGTCGGAGTTCCATACTTTGAACGCTGGACGCAAGACCGCCGGTAGTGGCGCCGGCGCCTTACATCTTACCAATACGATTTGTTGTTTGCCTAGAACAGTAACTACATGCGGCAGTGGATCAAAAGATTCCGAATTTCATTTTAAATGTCAATTTTGATGGCTTTTGTTAAAATAAAACCTCAGTTACTGCTCGATTTCAGGCAGCTTTTGTTGGTGTTGCTTTGAAACGCACCTGAGTTTGGGTTTTACTCATAATATTTCTATAACAGTATTTTTTTAACCGGTGCATTGTAAGTAAGTGATCAATGCACATGTTTCTATCCTATTTAAGATGCTACAAGGTGACGTATTAAACTAGACACAAACAACAGTATAAAGCTCTTATGACCTTTGTAAAATGTCCTGTTGATTGTATTATATTTGCACATAACATACTTCCTTTCCCCATATCATCTCTCTCAGTACTGAATAGGCACTGAGCAAACAAATTTTAGCTCAAGACATTTCAGAGACAAAATAATTTTACATTTATACAAGTTTCTAGTAGCAAATGTTCTACTTTGTAACATGTAAATGAAAGAAGCGTGCATAATAAATAGTAGGAGTGGATCTGCACTTAGCTCTTTGAAACAGTATGTTATAGCCAAAGGCATTTATTTACTTTACTGTAACAACTCTAAACAGAATAATTTTCCAATAAAAAAACCGACTTCAATTACTAATAATGCTTATAAAATAAAAACTACTAGATAAAACTGAAAGAATTTTTTATGGGACCACCTGGCAGCTATTTCGCGTCGAACAAAAAAAGAATCACGTGAATCGGTCCATTAACCGCGACGTAATCGATGTACATACATAGAAAAAAAACATACCGGCTGAATTGAGAACCTCCTCCTTTTTGGGAAGTCGGTTAAAAATAAAAAAGTCATGAGAAAATTAGAGCCTTTGTAGCTTTAACTTGCATGCAGCTAGAATATTAAAAATGTTGTATGATGTAAAACATTATAATTAACAATTATGATACAGCGCTGCCTCGTTTGTCTAGTGGTATAATTATTTGTGTATGCAGTGCGAGATCTAGGGTTCGATTCCCGGGTCAGGCGGTGTTATTTCGGATATTTCCATCGTGTAATTCTTAATGTCACGGAGTTGTAATTTTGCTCGGTGATCTAAACATAACAGTTGAAAGTTGGGTGTTGTACACCTCTGCCACACCCCGCATAGGTAATATAAGTGTGATAATGCCTCAAGGCCTGACCAAACCCGAGCGATATTCGCTACCGCACGCGGTTGTAAAATCCGAAAGGGTATGCGATAATACTACTGCCGACGCATTGTCCTAGCTGAACGACAAATACGACGCAACACGATGTGATATAATCACAAAGCACAAGCCTACATACCTCTGTTTACATGAAGGTTTGTCTTGGTCTGGGTGTTTCTATTTATAAATAGCGTTGGGTGTATGTAGTTAAATGTTTATATTTATATTTACATAGCAAAAAAAAACAAACAATATTGTTTAGGTATCTAAACTGGTATAAAAAAAGTATATTTCCATACCAAAGCTACCGAGAGATCAATCAATTTATTTTGGAAACATACGCACAACACGTACAATTTCTAATTACTAAAGGTCAAAATGTATCCATATTGAATCAGATTCGTGTGTAATTGTAATCTCGCGTGCTAAGCCTTACAATGTAACACCTATCTGACATAATCAAACGATTTTAGAATTTTCCTCTGAACAACATGGTGATTGGTGACGTGTTGTTAGAAATTAAAGGTACTGAATTTAGTTTATTCCATGATCTTTTCATTCGTTCTCATTGGTGATTTAAGACATTAGTGAGATATTTTTTTTTAAACGACGCCCGCACTACGACTAACTCCTGTCTCGCGGGGGTGTTCACAAACCTACATACCACACACACAAAGAATACCCAGAGTTAGGAAAAATCTTTGCGGATCACACAAAGATTTGTGCCGTGTGGGGATCGAACTCACAACACCAACGTAGTTACAAGCGGCGAGACTCATTTACCATTTATATATGGTTCTTTTTTTGAATGCACATTTGTTTCTTAAACATGCTATTTTATCGTTCTTCATAACACCGCCATACTGCGCTGCTATTGGTGGTTACGCGTGGACTATTCACGCCCTTATTTGGTAATAAGGAGCCAGGACACGCACTAGTGACACCTCAAACGTCTTTCGAACCGCACGCGCATTCCGCTGTTGCATCCCCGCCCGCGCACCGCTGATACGAATATCGATCGCTGCATGAACTAATTTTAATTCGCAAAAACTGTGCTTGTGAAGTGCTACATCCTAGATCTGGACCAGGACTCCCGGGAAGGCGATAGAATGGTATGTGGATTCATTTGTTCATTCGAATAAGACCATCTTTCCCGTTTCGGCATAAGTACCTACTTCATATAAGCACGCCGCTTACAAACTAAAAATTATCAAGAGCCATCCGCATGGTGGTGATTTGTTTCGAAATTTAATAGACACAATTTTCATCCCCATTAAATGGTCCTTCGAGCAGGATTTTGATAATTTTATTAGTTTTCCCGCATCAAAATCTGCATTTTTTCGCTTAACATTGTCGCCATTTTTTCTTCGTGCGATACGGCGCCATTGCCGTTTGAACCAACAACGACATTCGTATTTAGCACATAATTATTTGTGTTACCGCATTTTATTATTAGTGTTCTATTAAAATAACACATTATATTTTGTGTTATTTCGCATTACATTATAATTATATTTCCGCATCGCATTCCATTCGACCCGTTATCTCTGAACGGAGTTACCCGCATTTTTATTTTATCAATTCATATAACGTTCATTTCATTTTTATAATAATGTCGTCTTCTAACGAACAAAAGTTAAAAATATTAGAAAGCCAACGTCAGCTTTATTTTGAACGTATGCAACAAATATACGATCAATCATGCAATTTAGTGGATCCTGAATCAATAGAGGATTTTCTTTGCTCGGTCGAAACGCTCGACCAAGTAAGAAATAATTTCCAACAATGTATTCAGGAAATGAATACACTTTCGCTTAAAATTGATAAGGATTACACTCCCAATTTTAATAAATGGCTAGCATTTGAAGATTTATACTGTCGTGTCAAACGCAAACAAAATCAGTTAGAACCCGCGCACAATATTGCACCGAAGGTAGACAGCGTAAAACCATCACAAACCGTCCGCCTCGCCAGAGTGGAGATCCCCGACTTTCATGGGAGCCAGTCTGAATGGCCACTCTTTTACGCGACATTCCATAATGCAGTACATTTAAATACTTCACTTAATAATACTGAAAGAATGTTTTACTTAGCCAGTAAACTTAAAGGCAAATCTCGTTCAGTATATGCTGGTTTTATTGCTTCCGCAGATAATTATAATACTATCTATAAGGCTTTGATAGATAGATATGAAAATAAAAGAAGTTTGGCAGACACATACATTGAACAGATGTTTTCATTGAAGCCGGTTATTGCACCTACGGCGTCTAGCCTGGAGGCATTAATCGATCAGTTTTCTAATTCATATCTCGCATTAAGTAATTTAAAAATACCTAACCTTTGCGACTTTGTTATGTCACATGCTTTATTAAAACGCTTGGATAAAGAAACCGCGCGACTTTTCGAAATGGAAAACAGAAATAGTGATATACCTACACTAGATAGCTTAGTTTCTTTTGTTAGAGAACGCATAAAGGTGTTAGTTCGCACCGGAGATACTAATGCAAGTACCTCTGCCGCCAAGAACAATAAAACCCAAGCGCGCGCATTTGTAGTAAACAAAGCCGCTGATAACGGTAACTGCACACTTTGTAATAAGTCCGATCACAATCGACTTTATACCTGTCCAAAATTTATTAATCTTACCCCGCTTGATCGTTACGATTACATAAAAAAGATACGCGCTTGTATTTGCTGTTTATCAACAAAACATTTTTCAAGTTCCTGTCAGTCTAAGTCGACCTGTAAGAATTGCTCTGGTTTTCACCATACCCTTTTACATTTCACGGAGTCTAAAAATGAATCATTAGCCCCGTCGAACGCAACCGCATCGCATGATAACTCATCAAATAGTACAAGAGCTACGGCTCAAACTAATAACGACTCATTAAATTCTACTTCTAATAAACCAATTAGTAATCAAGCTCCATTTTGTAGTATGAGTTCAAATAATAGAAATCCGCAAAAAACTCAAAGAGTTTTATTAGGTACCGCTCTCGCTGACGTCATACGTAATGACGGTTCAATGTCTCAAATAAGAATTTTAATTGATAATGGAAGTCAAAATCACTTCATTACTCGCCGCGCTTGTAAAATGTTAAATATCCGCTTTTATAATGATTGTGAAGATAAGTCGGTGAATGGAATCGGCAACAGCTCTCAGCCTATATCAGGTGTAGCAAATGTAACACTATATTCAAAGCGTGATAAGACATGCAGCTTATTTGTTCAACCGCTCGTAATTAAAAAGATTTCAGACAGTTTGCCGAGTAGTGAATTTGATATATCCCCTGTATCTTACTTACATAATTTAGAGTTGGCTGACCCGCAGTTTTATATTCCGGGTGACATTGATATGATACTCGGAGCCGCAGTTTTCGCACAAATCTTAAGACCTGGACGCATCCTAGGCCCGCCCGGTAGACCTGACGCTTTGGAAACCATTTTTGGATACGTAGTTTTCGGATCTATTGCCGAACTAACGCAGGTCAATGACTCGTCGCGCGACAGCTGTCATTCATTTTTCGCTTCCAGTGACGAATCGATCGAGTCATTAATGACTAAGTTTATGCAACTCGAGTCAGTACCGAAAAAAGTTCACATATCTAAGGCTGAACAAGAATGTGAAGACTTTTATGTGTCAAATACGCGTCGCGACAATAAGGGACATTACGTTACAGCATTACCTTTTTCAAAGTCGAGCACATTATTAGGTGACTCGAAAACAATTGCTCTGCGCCGCTATACTAGTCTTGAACGCCGGTTTCAGACGAACCCCGCATTAAAAATTGAATATGATAATGTAATGTTAGATTATCTCCACCGCAATATTATTTCACGCGCATCTGTTTATTTACCTACTGACAATTTTTACGTAATCCCGCACCACGCAATCGAGCGCCCCGGCAAACCGGTTCGGGTCGTATTGAATGCTTCGCAGAAGTGCATAGACACTGACGTTTCGTTAAATGATTGTTTACATTCTGGTATTAATTTACAAGCTGATTTAACCGCGATTATTTTAAAGTTTCGATTGTTTCCTGTAGCGCTTACAGCCGATATTAAGCAAATGTTTTTAGCTATCGGCATTCGCAACGATGAACCTGACTTTCCGCTGGCTTCGGAGATAGCCTCACAAAATTTATATATGGACGATTTAGGAGTATCCGTAGGCTCGGAACAAGTAGGTATAAAACTCGCACTCGATTTGATCGAATTATTTAAACGTGGAGGTTTCGATCTTGTTAAGTTTGTCAGCAATTCGTCGGAGGTACTTAAAGCTATTCCGGCTGACAATCGCTTGTCTTCAGCTATTGAATTTGATAAGGGCGACAATTTAAAGCTGCTTGGTTTAATTTGGTCCCCAACTGAGGATGAGTTTTCTATCGCCGTAAAATTTAACCCGCAATCGAAATGTACTAAGCGACTCATGCTTTCCACTATTGCCCGGTTATGGGACATTAATGGCTATTGCGCCCCGGTTATTTTACACGCAAAACTTTTAATTAAAGCTCTTTGGGCTGCTACACCAAAGATTGACTGGGACGACACACCGCCCCGCGACATTTGTTTAGCTTGGAATCGCTTCCTTTCTGAGCTACCCGCTCTTCAAAATTTTAAACTCCCGCGTTTTTTGGGTTTGGCTCATAACTCCCGCATTATTATTTTAGGTTTCGCAGATGCATCCGAAAAAGCGATGGGCGCTTCCGTGTATCTCTGTGCTCAATCTGCTTCTGGCTCGAACGAGGTTAATTTGATCGGCGCCAAAAGTAAAGTTGCCCCCCTTCGCAATGTTAGTTTGGCTCGCTTAGAGCTTACCGCTCTTGTTTTATTGTCGAGATTGTTGCGTTTCGTTATCGACACAATCTCTTCCCGCTGTCGTATTGATGACATTTTCGCTTTCAGCGACTCGACTGTCGCCCTATACTGGGTACACTCGATGCCGCATCGTTTTGACACTTTTGTCGCAAACCGCATCGCTCAAATACAGGATAATATTAGTCCTAAACAGTTTTATCACTGTGAAAGTGCGCAAAACCCCAGTGACTGTATTAGTCGTGAACTTACTCCCGCTCAACTGCTAGACCATCCGCTATGGCTTCACGGGCCTACTTGGGCTCGAGATCCAGTACATACTTGGCCTATCAATCGCTTCATATTCGATCCCGCGCAGGACGAGAAGATTCTGGAGCTCAAAAAACAGTCCAACATATTTGTCACGACAGAAAAACCAGAACCTTTTCTCTGCACGCTAGCCAAGCGTACTTCTTCATGGTCTAAGTTTCTACGCATTGTTGTTTACATTTATCGCTTGTCAGGAAAACTCCCGCGTTCCGAAAGGATGCCTCTTTCACAACTCGAATTTGCCGAGACCGCTATTATAAAAGCACTGCAAAGTCAGTACTTCCATGAGGATATTCACTCACTTTTGAAAAACCGCCATGTCTCTAAATCACTTCTTCCGCTTTCTCCTTTCTTAGATAAAGACATTCTTCGCGTGGGTGGCCGCCTTGAAAAATCTTCGCTCGCATTTGATAGTAGGCATCCCATTTTGCTTCCTAAGAAACATCACATTGTCAATCTTATAATTGATTATCATCATAAAAAATACTTACATGCTGGTCCGCAGCTGTTACTTTCGCCGCTGCGACAGAAATTCTGGATAGTTTCTGGACGCAGCGTGGTCAAACACCGCTTCCGTCTTTGCAACAATTGTTTCAAGGTTAATCCTCGGACAGAAACGCCATTTATGGCTGCTCTTCCTCCGCCGCGCGTGAATGAAGCCAAACCGTTTCTCCACTCGGGAGTCGATCTGGCTGGACCTTTAGAAATATTGATTAGTCGCTACCGCGGCGCCCGCAAGGAAAAGGCTTATATAGTTCTTTTCACCTGTTTGGTCACTAGAGCCTGTCACCTTGAGCTTGTTCTAGGCCTTGACACCGCATCTTACATTCGCGCATTTCGTAGGTTTATATCCCGTCGAGGAATAATTCAGTCGTTGTATTCGGATAACGGCACGAATTTTATTGGAGCTAAAGCTCAACTCGATGAGATACGTTTGTTTCTGCGATCCAAAGCCTTTCGTGATTCCTTTGAACAGGAATCTCTGTATCAAGGCATTGAGTGGCACCTGAATCCGCCGACGGCTAGCCACTTTGGAGGCTCCTGGGAGAGTCAGATCCGCGTCCTTAAGACTCATCTTCGTCGCACTATAGGAGACGTTCTCCTCACATACGAAGAATTACTTACTGTCCTCACGCAAATAGAGGCCATAATGAATTCTCGCCCTCTAACTGCTTTATCTGCATACCCGGAAGCAGAAGCATTAACACCCGCGCATTTTTTAACTTACGGACCGCTTGATTCATTACATTCAAAACCGGATTTTGAACAAATAGATTTAGTACGCAACAAACGCTTAGTTGACTCAATAGTTCAGAGATATTGGAATAGGTGGAAATGCGAATATTTAAACACGCTTCAAACTCGGTCTAAATGGAACACTAAATCTAATCCGGTGACTAAAGGAACAGTAGTTCTCATAAAATCAGAAAATTCGCAGCCATTACAATGGCCACTCGGAGTCATTGAAGACGTTAAACCTGGTTCAGACGGCATAGTGCGTGTTGTATCTGTACGTACTAAGAACGGCACATATGTTAGGCCAGTTGCAAAACTATGTGTTTTGCCTTCCCAATGACTTTCCGCAAATTATTTTGTTAAAGCCTTGTAAAGGCTCATCCGCATTAGATATAAGTATTAATTTTATTATCATTTTCATTTCATTTTTCTATATTTCCCGCATTCGCTTTATTTTTTCATCCCGCTATAATCTTCCCTTATTCTTTGGTACAGGACTTCTTCAAACTCCTGTAGTCCGGGGGGATGGTTCTTTTTTTGAATGCACATTTGTTTCTTAAACATGCTATTTTATCGTTCTTCATAACACCGCCATACTGCGCTGCTATTGGTGGTTACGCGTGGACTATTCACGCCCTTATTTGGTAATAAGGAGCCAGGACACGCACTAGTGACACCTCAAACGTCTTTCGAACCGCACGCGCATTCCGCTGTTGCATCCCCGCCCGCGCACCGCTGATACGAATATCGATCGCTGCATGAACTAATTTTAATTCGCAAAAACTGTGCTTGTGAAGTGCTACATCCTAGATCTGGACCAGGACTCCCGGGAAGGCGATAGAATGGTATGTGGATTCATTTGTTCATTCGAATAAGACCATCTTTCCCGTTTCGGCATAAGTACCTACTTCATATAAGCACGCCGCTTACAAACTAAAAATTATCAAGAGCCATCCGCATGGTGGTGATTTGTTTCGAAATTTAATAGACACAATTTTCATCCCCATATATATATATATATATATTTATTTGATTCAGGCATCATGGCATGCATGGCATACGGCAAGGTGGAGGTCTACAATTAAAACTGTAATTTCCTTCACAATTTCCAGACACATTTAAATGTTATTCAATCCGTAAATCAGCGTTTCAGCTAGAGAGACTTTTCTTAAGGTTAAATATCATTTCATTTCATTTATTTGCATCTTCTATCCTCTACTTATAAAATATACTAGTTGTGATTTTTTACAAAAAACGAGTAACCCAGACATTGATATATACTCGTATGTCACGTACTGACATGATTGGTATGTTGCGGCTACAACACTCAAAGGCAGAGAGTATCAGATAAATAAAATTGTCATATAGGTCTCGTTGGCAGAGTGCCCGAAGAGAAATTTGACCGAAACTATTATTTCGGTGTTTCAGATTGTTGGTAGAGATGTCAATTAACTTAGGCACCGGTCCCACTGCCGTCGGTCTGGTGGTCCACACATTCACATAATCATTTACTCACGGAACGTGCGTTCATATTGACCGACAATTTTGGTGTGCGAGCATTTCAGCGTTATTTCTGTTCATTGATAAAATTTAAAAAGTCTTATTGTTATATCTTCTTTTTTGTGCCAAAATGTATTCATAAAATGTATCACTTTACTCTATTTTTATTTTCTGCTTGAGGTGTTAAGCTTGTATTTTGGACTTGGATACTGTGGACTAACTTATAGTTATTGTTTTTTTGTATTTAACTAAGAATCCTATTCTGGTTTTAATTTTCGATTTATTTGGTCGTTGTATTTTGGCTGCAATAATTTACATATAGTCAAATATTATCCAAACATACAAAATTATTATATTTTTATTTGAAAAGACAGATGGTGCACATGAGTTTCACACCAGTTCTTCTCGCGATGCAATTCCCATCGGAGCTGGTACATAAATTGATTTTAATCTGATTACAATTCTAGTTATTCAAATCATTGTTATTTGCTAATATGTTTTTACTTATAATTTATTTTTATATTATTACTAGCTGACCCAGCAAACTCTGTTCCGCCTTAAAGGCAATAAATAATCAGATTTTGGCATTTATTAAGTTAAATTGTTTATTAGAAAATACAAATTAAAAATTAAGAACATTAATCATTCGTTATTGTTCCTGTATTTTGGTGCATAGGTTGCACTCTTCAGTGAAGTACCTTGTGATACACGACATTTTTTATTATATTATCAGGCGCAAAACAATGCACATGGTCTTCCGACCCGTGAACATGCCATATATAATTGACCATGGAAAAAACATGGATACTCTACATTAGACAAATATAGACAAATATTTACATTCAAACCACAAACTTTCACGGATTGGCCTTGAGTCACCCAGAGTTAGAAAAAATCTTTGCGGATCACACAAAGATATGTGACGTGTGGGGATCGAACTCAATTACTAACGAACTTAAATTCAAAGTAATGTTTTGACGTGTTCATGCACCCCCTGGGGTCTATGAAAATGAATGATTTGAATCTTGAATCTTGTCGGAGTTCCACGAACGTTGACCGCCCGATCGCCGGCCTGGGCCGGGCGATTCGAACACTTAAACGTTTCATTACAGACGATCTAGGAGCACCTTTATAGGTAGAAAATACCAATAATATTTGTACATACCCATACTACAGTCTATGAATTTAACAAAACTGGCATGGACATAAAGTACGTATCATTGTAACAGCAAGTCCATTTGTCGTGAACAAACTCTGATATATAGGGGGATGTGACATTGCGACATTTATTTATATTAATAAAATGTTTTTATTCAAACCACAGCTTCTGTTAATTGACAGTTTTCATTTGCACCGACTAATTCTTTTATACATTGTAATCATCCGATTTGTTTGGTGAAATTTCATTTTTCGTATTAAAAATTGCCGGTGGAATTGATACGGCTAGCCAATCTCCAAACATTTACAATTTGTTTTCCGTGATCTGTTAGTCTCTCTAATCACTCGGCAAAAAAAACCGATAAGACCGCCTCATCGCTTACCATCAGGTGAGATCGTGGTCAAACGCGTTCTGACCATGTGTAGAAGCTGTGATTTTAACGTAAACATAACATAACATCAAGCCTATATTACCCAGAAGGGTGTGGCAGAGGTGTATAACACCGCACATTTCACTGTTATGTTTAGGTCCCATGCGATAGGGGGTGTGGCTATCGCCATCCACCAGGCACAAATCCAACTCCGTGCTGCTATTGTGAATTTCCTGATAGAAAACTCCCACATAACACTTTGCCCTACCCAAGCACGAGACCACTAGACCAACAAGGCGGTTGCTGTGAATTAATATTTATTTTTATTATTAAAAACTGTTCATTGCAATTACCATATTATAGTTTCCAAAATCACACAGCATGTTGAAGAAAGCTGTTGTATACTTGCCCTTATGCTAGTTGTTATCGGTTAAAACTTACCGGTGTGTTCCTGGTTTTATACTCATCTCTCTCTTTCACCAGCGTGCGTCCTGCTCTCGCTTGCGTAGAAGTTCAGGATGCTTGTCATTACTGTCATAGCGTTGTTTTTACTTGGCGCCATAGTTGTTTCAAAATTTTCTCCAAGAGATTTTTATGAAAAAATTGTTAAATTCGAGTTGAAATATCACACAGTTTCTCAAATTCGTTGCATTTTGTGTTAATCTATAGAAGTTAAGTGATTTCTGCAATGAATCAAGAGCCTGAGGGAGTAACGGCGGATGAGGTTAGCCGGCGTTCGAGAATTGATGCTTCGGAGGAAGATCAATTCTCGAATAATACAGTTCCTGAGACGGCGTCTTCGTCATCTTCATCATCCTCGGAGGATGAGAAGGGCATAGCGTCACCACCACCTAATAAAAGACGTAAGATGTCCAACAATCGTAAGTACAAACAAGTTTCGACATGTCCAGACCCCCGAGTAGATACTCTAATTGAACAAGTCGGTTTTATATCACAATATTTAACACAATTACCTGTACCAACTAATAGCCAACCGGTTAGAGAGCAGTTCAGTCATGATTGTAACCCATCTTCATCACAATTCTTGAATAATCCATCAACAAGTTCTTATCAACTCTCGTTAGGTGAATTGGGTACACAATTTGACGAGAATACACTTATTCCAACAGCAAATAAAGAACGTTTACAAGAGCTAATTAAGCTTCAGAGATTTGATACTCCGGCTTGGAAGGGTATACGTTATAAAAAATATTTGCAAACATGTATTGCTAGCCCTGGTTTTGTAGGTTTAAAAGTAAACGCGGAATTGTGCCATTTTAACAAATCCAAAGATTATCTGGCTTCTACTGAGCAGCTTTTAGCTGGCCTATCTAACAACATACTTGAACAAAGATACTTAGTAAAGTCAGGATTACAAGAGATACTTGACTGGGCTTCTGCAAATCAAAGCAACTTGAACACAAACACTTTATTTGAAAAGATTACCAGCACTTTTGGCCCAGGTTCACCATCTTATAGGAAATCTGAGACTGCAATGCAGATTGTGTGTGGTAAAAGATCAGAGTGTATTGAGATAAGACGTGATCGAATTTTAAAAGAGATTGAGAATCCTAACTTACGCGTTACCCTTCAGAACATCCCTCCCAGTCAGGAATATCTATTTAGTCGTGAGGCTTTACAACCAGTCATAGCCTCTTTAGGTGGATCTCAGATGTGGCTTAATACACCTGCTTATGTTAAGGATAAGAAAGTTACTTACCCATCACAATCCCAAGATAAGAAGCATTACAGAACTCAGAGTAGGGACTATAGATCACAAAACAAAAGTTATAAAGTACAGAATAAAGACTATAAACCACAAAATAAACAGAATAATAAATTCAAAACTAATCAGCCCTTTCGTAAGAACTATTCAAACTCCACTCACTCAAGTAAGAAACAGAATTGACAATCAAAGAATATTCCGAGGGGGTTGTCTAAAGGAGTATGCACATCTGTGGCAACAAAAGGGAGCCAACAAGATAATTATGAATCTAATAACAGGTGGCCGCATTCCCTTTATAAAGAAACCTCCCCTACACTTCCCCAACAACCAAATATTAAGAAAATTTACCACCAAGAGGTCAAGGGAGATGTCAGAAATCATTTCTCAATTAAAACAACAGAAGATACTAGAGACTCCTCCAGTAGTCACTCCAGGCTTCCTTTGTCACATGTTCTTAGTAAAAAAATCAGATGGAGGCCTCCGTCCCATATTCGACCTCAGAGGTCTCAATTCATTTATAGCAGTCAAACATTTTCAACTAATTTCTCAGATGAATGTAGCAGAGTTTTTGCAGACCAACGATTGGCAGGTGAAGATAGATATTCATCAGGCCTATTTTCATTTGCCAATCGCAGAGACTCATCGGAGGTTCCTCCGAGTAGTTTACAACGACGAGTTACTACAGTTAACCGCTCTTCCTTTTGGCCTATCATCAGCTCCAAAAATGTTTGCCACAGTAACCAATTGGATTGCGGAAATCCTACGGTCTCAAGGTTTTCGTATTCTAGTATATTTGGACGATTTCCTCCTAGTCCATCAGGACCAAAATATACTTGTTTCTCAGGTTGCGGAAACACTGAGAACATTAGAAACCTTGGGTTGGCACCTAAATTACAAAAAGTCGAGTCTGGAACCCTCTCAAGAGGTAGAATATCTTGGCCTAGTATGGAATACTCAACAAAACAAGATAAAACTTCCTGTAAAAAAGATAATGAAAATAAAATCAATAATTACCAATATGTTGAGCCGTGGGCACAGTTCACTAAGAGAAATGCAGAGTTTGTTAGGTTTGCTAAACTTTGCAAACTACACTATTCCCCAAGGTCGGCTACATTGCCGCAGAATGCAGCTTTTGTTAAGACAATACAGACAAAACAGACCAAGAGAAATAAAAGACCTTCCATTGCAAGTCCAACAAGATCTGGAATGGTGGAGGGAAGCTGTGGACCACAGCTCAGCATCAATAATAAAAAAGAGTGTCACACATTTTCTGACAACAGATGCAGCAGATACAGGCTGGGGAGCTCAATTAAACAACAATTACCTATCAGGGAAGTGGGCTCCATACCAAGAGAGCTGGCACTCAAATATAAAAGAGATGTATGCTGTGTTTGCAGCCATAAACAGTCAGCGGATGACACTAAACAATGCACACATTTTAGTACAGTCCGACAACAGGACTCTTGTTGCATACCTCAGAAACGAGGGGGGGACACGATCCATTTCATTACTGAAACTGACCACAAAGCTCTTGGAACTCACAGCAAAGAACAAGATAAATCTTTCAGCCACATATCTCCCGGGGAGATTAAACGGAATCGCGGACCGCCTATCCAGGGGCCGCAAAATCCCAGAGTGGCACCTTCTGCCCCAAGCCACAGAGGCGATATTCACAAAGTGGGGAGTACCCGACGTAGACCTGTTCGGGTCAAAAGACTCGGCTGTCGTACCAAGGTACGTTACATTGGATTCCAGAGATGGTTCCGCATTTTTTTACGACGCTTTCAGTCAACAGTGGGACTTCCAGTTGGGCTGGGTCTTCCCCCCTCCCAACTTAATACCAAGAGTACTAGCTCACTTGAACAGTGCCAGGGGAGTTTACATACTAATAGCCCCACAGTGGACCAAATGCTTTTGGCTACCGGACGTGCAAGCACGAGCCATAGCAGGACCACTGCCAATAAGAAACCTACGGAAGGTATTAATAGATCAGACCACAGGCACATACCCACCACAAGTGGACAAGTTATCTCTTCTGGCCTGGAAAATTGGGGGTGGGCTGACCAGGTCGCTCACTGGTCCATAGCAGAACAGAATTTATTAAAAAGTAGTTGGCGGACATCTACTTTAACAACTTATAATTCCCCAATTAAGAGGTGGTTGAACTGGTGTAATAACAACAATGTCAACCCTAAGTTGCCCGAGGGTCAGGAAGTAGCGAGATTTTTAGCAAAATTATTTCTACAGGATAAACTAGCATATAGAACTATTCTTTTGCACAAGTCAGTTGTTTCCACATACTGTGCTACATCAGGATTAGATCTCTCAAAAAATTTTTTCGTGCATCAGGTTCTTAAAGCTATTTCTCTCGCCAAGCCAGAGGTTCAGAAACTACCTATATGGGACACAGAGGTTTTATTTGACTGGCTAAAAAGTTCATCCAATTCTGGCTCATTATTTGAAATTACTAGGCGGACAGCCTTAATACTCCTGTTAGCCTCAGGGCGAAGAGTCCATGATCTCACCTTACTTGACATTAACCCTCAAAACCTTATTTATAAAGAGGATGAGATTACCTTGTGGCCTAGATTTGGCTCTAAGACTGACTCAAATACTCATAGACAGTCAGGTTGGCTGTTGCGGAAACACCCTGACCACCAAATTTGTCCTGTCAGACACATAAACGACTTTATCAAAAAATCTGAGAGTAGAAGAAGAGGAGATAACACCATTACTAGCTTCTTTGTATCACTATCAGGGAAATTAAAACCTGCTACAAGAACCATGATTGCAGGATGGATTCGTAGCATTTTTAAAGATGCTAAAATAGATGCTCCACCGGGCAGTATTAGATCAGCAGTAGCCTCAAGAAGTTGGCTAGAGAATATACCTGTCCAGGAGATATTGGACAAAGGAAACTGGAAAAGCATGCAGACATTTAGGAAGTTCTATTGTCGCCCAGTGAATAATTTAATTAATATCAATCATAATGTTGATTCGTTACGCACAAATTTTTCCAACATTTAAATAACTTTATTAGTAAGGTTGTAAGACCTTTAGTATCTAGTTGATTAGATGGATCTCTTATTGATAATTATAATGATAATTATAATTATATTCATATAATATTAGTTGATTTTAACAAGTTTTTAAATTAATAATAGAAGATTAATATTGTTACAGATTGTTTGTTATTCTAATAATAATTAATAAAACTGATTTTCTTTCTAAAACAGTCTTATATCTATATTCATCATAGCGTTGTTCCACCAGCAGATACCAAACAGGTCTTCAACATGCTGTGTGATTTTGGAAACTATAATAGAACTGTTTTGCATTCCAACAAAACAGTTATTATTGTTGAAGAAATCACACAGCATGCAGCAATATTCTTGCTGGTGATTTGAAGACTCTATGACAGTAATGACAAGCATCCTGAACTTCTACGCAAGCGAGAGCAGGACGCACGCTGGTGAAAGAGAGAGATGAGTATAAAACCAGGAACACACCGGTAAGTTTTAACCGATAACAACTAGCATAAGGGCAAGTATACAACAGCTTTCTTCAACATGCTGTGTGATTTCTTCAACAATAATAACTGTTTTGTTGGAATGCAAAACAGTTCTATTATTATGAGTTTATTTTTAAGATCTTTTTTGAATTGTAACTAATACAAGTAATAAAATTTAAAAACAGTGCATAAATCTTGACGAACTCCTTAAATTTTGCATAAAATATGTCAATATCAGAATATTGGGCAATAAGGCCATTGATCAGAGTCAAAGCCTGACTTGTTCGATGAATATCGCTTCATCACATCCATCCTGTATACTATGACAGTCAAATTATCGATTTTCAGTCAAAAAGCTCTTTGCTGACGGTGAATGATTGATCTTGAATCAAAACACATGTCACAACAGGGAGCCGAGATCTAAAATAACGCTCCAAATATTGTGTGTTCTAAAATCTATATCTGTTTTATTATTTTACTATATGACTCCCGCCGCTAACCTTTTTTTATGGCAACTCTGCTTTGTTCCCATTTTGTAGCGAGAATTTAAACTAGACAAATTTAGAAGTAGATAGAACGACTTAGTTTCCAACTCCAACTATTTAACATATTTTATATAATATTAAAGTTGAAAAATTAAGGATCCAGCAGAACTCTGAACTCCGAACCTGCACCCCCTGGATATACGCCCCAAGTGCTTAATTTTTCAACTTTAATATAATATAAAATAGAAAAAGGCATAGCAAAGCTAACATTTGCTTTAAAATATTACAAGTATCCAACTATATACTTCTGATTAAATTCGTTGCGGATTCCAAGACAATTTTAACTCTCCCTGGGATTGCCCGTGTGTCATACACGGTGCCTTTCAGTTGGTAACCGCTGTAGATACTGGCGTCACAGGAGTCACAGTGGCGGGCGCGTGGGTGGGATTATATCCCGAAGAACGACTTAGTTGTCTATTTTATATGATACGTCAACATGTCTCCATCCACACATATAAATACAGAAATTAATTATACATGACTTTATTTTTTACCCATACTTTCATTAGTTGCCAAAAATAGACTACGCTTTAATGATATTTATTCTTCTCTAGTTGTAAAACAGTTATTTACAACCTCTGTTGGGTAAGTTACCTACGCTGCTAAGTAGATGCTAAATCAAACACTTGGATACCCGGTAAATCCGTTTATTAAGATAAAAGTGTTTTAGTGCTAATTTATGCTAATGACGACGGACAATTGCGCTTTGCTAATACGTACGAATGCACCCCCGGTTGCTGTCCGATTATGCACTGAGGTCGCCGCGCACTTAAGGCGATCGTATTAGATAACTTGATCAGCAACAAGGTGTTCGATCATAAATATTGTATCGAACAATCTCTTTGGTTTAAATATATGCACAGCACTATCTTTTGATTTTTTGCATTAACTTACTACCGTAAACCCTTAATTTTACCCATTTGTATAAAATAATAGGAAAATCCCAAACAGAAATTCATTTCATTTTATTCTAGTTTACCTTTACAAGATTACGTGCTTCTTCAAAAATTACGAACTAACAATACTACGTTCAACCCTTATTTAGGGTGAAATGCCCCAGAATATCTTTACTGTGCCCCTTTTTACTATGTAAGGAATCTTTATGCAAAATTTCTAGCCACGGCGGTTTATGTTCTGCGTCAATAAATCAGTCAGTCGGTACAATATACTCGTATGTATACCTAAATAGATTAAAACTAAAAAACCATTCCACAACTGCGACTTTTCATACCACGGACAAACATACAAATAGACAAACAACAAAACGGAAAAAAATATAACGTATTAGTATATTATAATTAAACAATTCGTAAATGCAAATGAACCTCGATTTCTAGCCAGCAGCGGTTTATGTTCTGCGTTAATAAATCAGTCAGTCGGTACAATATACTCGTATGTATCGATAGATTAAAAATAAAAAACCATTCAACAAACTGCGACTTTTCATACCACGGACAAACATACAAACAGACAAACAATAAAACGGAAAAATGAAATAAAACGTATTAGTATATTATAATTAAACAATGAACCTCGAAAACTGGTTTTTGGATATGTTGTAGAGGAAGCTTAAAAAAGCTTACAAAAAACCTTTTAGAATACAAGCTCAACTATAATAAAGTGGGTAATTTTCATTTAAAACCATACTTTCATTACAACAATCCATATTCTGCTGAGTATAAAAAATAAATGTAATATAGAAGTAGCAATAAGAACGAAAACAATAAGAAGGTAGCTAATAAAATGCAATATACTAAATTTGTTTTTGAAAGACATATTGCTTTTATTGGATTCTATTTCTTTAATATGCAGCAACAAAACGTAGGGGTTAAATAATAATATTTTTTTACTCCGCATTTAGAATTCTGCTTATACAACTAAATAATGTTTTTATTTTTTATAAAGAATCTTACATAAATATTAAATTGGAATTCAAAGAACTAAATCTTGTTTTTCGTTTTAAGTGAACGATTGCTATATATCAAACTTGAAATAGGTTGGTTTTACTGCTTTTTTGATTTAAATCAGCTGCCTTAATGGTCTGGTAGTTAGAGTATGCGCCTCTTACCGCGAGGTCACGTGTTCAATTTCCGGGTCGGGTAAACTGTTAAACGCAGCACGGAGTTGGAATTGTGCCCGGTGAATGGCAATAGGTTCACCCCCCTCAGTCGCTCAGTCCCCTATCCCATGGGACTTAAACATAGCAGGTGAAATGTGGGTGTTGTACACCTCTGCCACACCCTTCTGTGTTATACAGGCGTGATGTTATGTTATATTGCCGTAGTAATTAACTTGCACCGCACTGGAACTACTCTGGTACTTAAAAAAAAAATTGTTACGGATATAGAAAGTTCGGTAATGTCAAAATTTGTCTACATTTATATAAATTGCCTGATCCGTGTGAATGTCGTTTTTCCAACCGTACCCAAATCTGACCTGAGCTGCAGACTAACTAAGGACCAATGAGACCGTCAAAGTTTTTTTTTTTATAATAAAAGGTTACTAGTAATTAGCGAAAAAAAATTACGTGTATTCTTGTTAACACCCTCCAGCTAAGCTTGATTCGCTTGTGTTAGGAGGAAGCTTACGTCCGTGGTGTAATAGCCAGGATTCGAACCCACAACCTCTTGATCGTGAGACCGATACCTTATCCATTGCGCCACGGCCGCTTAATTATTATTAGTTTAACCCTGAACTACGTTATTTGATTTCTTTATCCCGTTCAGACATTGAATAATATATAGAGAGAGAGAAAAGTTGAAAGCCTGCCTTTGGAAAATGAGGTAGGATAACTATTTCTAACATTTTCGCCTAAAAACTTAACGTAAACAAAAATAATATACTGAAGTATACAGGAAGTACTTACAATATGCTTTATATTTAACTAATACCTTCTGATCAGTTTATTTATTCGCCATATCACCTTCAAAATGAGCACGCAATTTTTTTTTAATAATTTTATTTGTCATGCAAATCAACCTTTTTACATAAGAACTGATGCAAATTGGTGATGCTCTCATTTTAAGTGTCTTCAGTTACGTATTTTCATCACACATACGTTTAAAATGTGGCCGCAGAGTAATGTTATGATATAACGTACATACGATGCATCAAATTATGCTGGTGGATTTTGCCAAAAATGTGAAGTGTTCCTCTAAAAAAAATGCAGAAGTTTCGGTCTTTTTGTCATGTTTTCTTTGTTCAATTAAATTGAAAAGATTGGTGTGAAAAGAAAATATGATTTCACCTTGCAACTCGATAAATCGTTTTTTGTTGAATGAAAACAGTGATAAAACTCGATTTTGTCCCAAACTAAGCAGAACTTGTCGCACTATGGGTACTATTTCGAGCTGCTGAAGTGAAAAGTTTTATGTGCGACACGACAAAGTTATTTCCATCTTGTGCTTTTGAGTATCTTAATACGCTCAAGATTCTGACCTAGGATCACTCGCTACGCTTTACATGGAAAACTGGTCTATGTTTAAATGAATACCTCCATCAACACAGCAGAACACATTTCACCTTGCAACTCGATAAATCGTTTTTTGTTGAATGAAAACAGTGATAAAACTCGATTTTGTCCCAAACTAAGCAGAACTTGTCGCACTATGGGTACTATTTCGAGCTGCTGAAGTGAAAAGTTTTATGTGCGACACGACAAAGTTATTTCCATCTTGTGCTTTTGAGTATCTTAATACGCTCAAGATTCTGACCTAGGATCACTCGCTACGCTTTACATGGAAAACTGGTCTATGTTTAAATGAATACCTCCATCAACACAGCAGAACACTAAAGGTGAGTATAGACTACAACATCTACTTGTAACAGAACAACGAGCCGCTCTATGATATGTTCTAGTGTATCATCCTTTTACAAACTTAACTTCGAGCAAGCTCGCCTCTTTGTTACAGCCTGTTGTACAAACCCACGAGCATATTGGTGTAACATTTCGTCGAGCCTTTGCACGAGTGCGGGCGATGCGCGGTTGCGGGGTGACGCGGAGGGAGAGGGTCAGGAGGGATCTATTTCTATTTTGCTTATATCTCTATTTAATATAATTCATCAAGATAAACGCAGCACACGCAACTTGTAGGTCCGACATTTCAAAGAAGAATTAACGCAAGGTAGAACGAAATGTTGGGAAATGCACACTCGCTGTGAGCATTTACCCGTAACATAACAACACCGAGCATTCGCAGGAACATTACATTACATGGAAATGCTCAAGCAAATGTTGTAGTCTATACTCACCTTAAGACCAATTTTCATTAAGATCGATTTTCAGTTGTCTCGGTAAAAACATTATTTGCTTTGATAAATAAAAATAAAGGTTCTAAAATCTATGCGTTTAAATACACAACGATAATCTTGATAATCCAGTCTGTAAATCTTGTGTTTAAAGTTTGATCAAAATCGTGCTGGTAGTTTTTGCGTGAAAGTTCAAACATTCATATACACAAACACACATATCCAAAAAAACGCATTTATGATATTCGTGAGATAGTAGCAAATAGGGTTTGTGAACATTTTGGACTTCTGCTTTTAAACTGTATAATGGTCGTCTGCATTTTTCATCCGAATAGTAAAAACGTTTCTAAGTAGCTTTCCTACGCAAATACGCTTAAGTACGCAAACCACGTATGTTATTATTAAAATTCCGCAAAAATACGACGTGCTTTAGTGTATTTGTTGTTCTTAGATGTGATGGAAATAACATAATATATCTGCTCTTAATAAAAATATATATCCCTGATATTATCTTTAATAATCTTCTATTTCTGTTTTACCTTGTATTTCGTACCTGTGTACATAGAAGCTATAGATTTTTAGGATGCCAATTATTTTGTATGAATGTTTGTTTTCATCTTTATTCTTAATGTGATGTAATACTAAGCTCACCAAAAACATTTTCATGACAAGTGTTGCCTAGACGAGGCCATAATATAGTCTACAGTGTTCAAAAAATTATTAGTATTTTAATGTGGAGCTCATTTTCTTACACTGCATGCCCTTATTTTACAAGCCCTAATTTTACAAACTCTACATCATAGTCAAAATATGTAAAAAGGCAACGTTTTGTTACTACAAAAGCTACTGTATAACAGAAGAGTATTGTTTTTTATTTTAATTGACAGATTTATTTATAGCGCTATTAATTAATTTACACCCATGTCATCGAAACGGCAAAGCCTCATATTTTGACTGCGGTAAAGAGTTTGTGAAGTAAGGGCATGTCGAGTGAAAAGCGTGGCTCTACATGATATCCGTTTTGTCACTGTAGGCCATATTGGCTTAGCCTAGGCAAAAGTTTACATGAAAATGTTTTTGTGGGATTTCAACAGTGCAGACGTGTACACAACACACACTTCTCCTGTTATCTGCCGCGCAAACTAAGAGTACAATAACTCGATTTTGGCAGTTTCGAGAAAAACGCGTTTAAAGTTTTGAATTTTGTTTTTCTTGTATATCATGAACCAATGACCGTATCATCATGAAACTGGTACCAATTGAAAGAGAAACAAATAAAGAACAAGATCAATATAATTGACCGTAAAAATATTAAGCTTATGACATTGAACATGAAAACTATATAACTAGGAATGTTCAAATAATCAACCTGTTATCACTAGTCATAAATACAATAACTACGTCAACTACACTCATCTTTAGCAAAGGTACTTATTGTAGTTTTAAGTTAAGAATCAATCTATCCTTACTTGTAATACATACAATAACTAATGTAGTTATTGTATTTATGACCAGTAATTAGTATTAATTATTAATACAATATTATTTAATGTTACTAATTGCCCTTTTTTTACCAAACCTACATACTGGAGTAGGTACTATGATGTAAATACAACTAATCAAGAAACCCAATGAAAAATATAATTTAAAACTTTGTTTATTTAGTATTTATTAAAAAAAACATAAATGTGCATTACAAAAAATATCGTTAACTTAAAAAAAATGGTATGAATCGATAAATAATCTTTAAATATTACTTTTTGTAATTAAACTTGTCTTTCCGACAATCACAACCTGTTTTTTAGGTAATCACAGCATAATATTGAATATTTTAAATTAAAATCTAATCAGAGATCACTTGCAAAGCCTTATAAAGTTATCATTTAAGGGTATCACTTATTGATGCTTACTTATATTTAACAATTTTGTTCACAATCAGTGTAAAAGGCACATAATATCACTTTGACAAACACTTAAAAATTTGCTTAAATAAATATAATAACACTGGTAAAAAGAGATCAGTATTTCTTAGTTCTCATTTTCAAGATGTAAATTGGGAAGGGTCCTTGTCGATTCTGCTAATGTGGCCCAGAAAAGTCTTCGGTTCTCAGGCATCAGAGGAACTAACTAAGAAATTATATCCTGCTTTCTTTCTTTGGCTATCCCTCGAGGCACGGACTTCGAAACAGCGTTATAAAAATGAGTACATATTATAAAAAAAATACCCACTGCCCTAAACAGCGACTGATATAGCTTACCCTTTAGACAGTCTTGGCAAGAAAAATATAATATTCAAATGGGAAAAGACATGTCAAAATAGTTTTGAAGAATTAAAACAGTGTTTGATAACTTCGCCAATTTTACAATATCCTAATTTATCCGAAAATAATATTTTTATCTTACCCACACCGACGCATCGGGGTATGCGTTGGTTAAGTAATCAAGACGGAAAACCAGTGGTTTATGCCAGTAGAAACTTAAATAAAGCCGAAAAGAATTACCCAACTATAGAAAAGGAGTTGCTTGCTATAGTTTGGGCGGTCATGCATTTTCGACCTTATTTTTATGGTCGTAAGTTTAAAATATGTACGGACCATAAACCTTTGGTTTATTTATATAATTTTAAAAGATCCATCTAGTAGACTATTAAAGTATCGGTTGATTCTAGATGAGTATGATTATGAAGTAAATTACGTGCCGAGTAAAGGAAATGTGGCTAAGAGTAAAGGTGAGGTGAAAGGGAGTGGAAAAAGTAAGGTTGATATAGTGCATAAGAATATAGAACTAAGCTATATTGTACGTTCGTACGTTCGACTGGTCGAAAGTTGTCGCGTGTTTCACTTCCTCTTACACCCGACAACCCCCCCGTTGCAAAGTCTTGACTTATAATAAATACAATAACTCGTAATGTTAATTCGGTTTTGGTTGTATTATAACTTTATTTTGCATGAGTTTACTCATCATAAATACAATAACTCTATTTATTTGTGAAGCATGAGTACATTATCTCTGTAAAAGGTTGGTATACACCAATCATAAGTACAATAAGTCTGAGATATTGTATTTATGACGAGCAACAAATATTAAAATTCAAGTCCTACATAATATCATAAGTGAAACAACTAAAAGTTATTGTACTTATCACAAGTAATGTACACACAATTAAAAGTGAATGTCACCACAAGTATGATTATTGTACTTTTCATTAGTAAATGAGTAAAAAAGAAATAGTTATTGTATTCTTGCTTACTGAAATTTCAGGTTCCTGAAGGTTTCATGAAAAGTCTCTTAGAGAGAATTGTAGATCTCGATTCGCTGATTCCGAATATGTATATAACTCAAAATCGACATGAGTCGAGTTATTGTACTCTTAGTTTGCGCGGCAGTTATGTTTAGGTCCCATGGGTTAGAGGGTGATCCTATCACCATCCACCGGGCACAATTTCAACTCCGTGCTACCTACTGTTGAGAATTTCAGACAAGATATCTAAATCTACAATTGTTATAGCAAAAATAAATTAAACATCTTTCACTAGGTAGATCAATTCAATTCTAGCAATACCACGATGTCAGCAAATATCAAACCTCCGATCAAATTTTATGTATATTATGCCAGTGATAAATTGTCGATTTTCTTCAATTCACAAGGGAAATGTACTTTTATTGATGGCACGAACTGATTTCCTTTTGGCATTTTCCTTCATGATAAAGATGAAATAAATCTCTTGCCACATAAACATTGTGTAATATTTCAACGATTTGCAATATAATATTGGAGTTTATTGAAGGTTACTCCATTTTATCGGCAATTTTCTCTTGTGTTATAAGATAATTTGAGGTTTTATTTTACGGTCTGAGCCGAGGCACTTAATAACTGTACTTACTTTACCCCCATCAAATAAAAATATTACAGGGAATTTTTCCAAGTCAGGAAAATATAAACTTTATCGTTAATTACAGCTATTATATATTATACTATATATTATTATACTTTTTACTGACTTAAATCGCGATCGGCGTTGCGGATGGAAGCTAGTTACGAATTAAAATAAACTTCTAGTGTTAAATTAGCTACAGATAGATAGCTGCACTTTGCACCCGAAAATCAAATCGACGAAAAACCGCCTAAAACTTGCTACTTAACGCCTGGTATACGTTTACATATTATCATAGAAAAAGATATGAAAATATGTAAACATACGCCGAACGTTGACACTAACGCTTGCTTCCAACTGTCAGTTTAATTGTGGCTCCAATCAGAGCAACCCGTGACTTTTCATTTGTACAGGATATTACATTTTATCAATAACAATATATTTTATAATCTTAGCCTAGGTGTATCTCTGTGTAATAAGTATGTATTCACAAAAAAAAAGTATACATGTATTAGTATCAGTCATATAATTATAGTACCAATAGTACAAGTTCTGCTCAGTTTGGAACTAGATGGCGTTGTGTGTTAGTTGTAAGATATTTATTTATTGTATTTCAGATCAGTATCAATGATCAAACCAGTCCAAGAACTAACACACTGTTTGATGATGCTGATGACATCCAAAGACAACTTGACAACGAAGCTAGAGACAGATTTAAATTTGGCAGGGTAAGTGAAAACTTATGCTGTTTCTTAGAGTCTCATAATGTGTAGAAGTAGGTAATAAGAATAAGAATAATCTTTATTACAGTCCACAAGTACATACAAAGATATAACAGTAATAACCACACTAGGCACAGCCTGTATCGTGGTAATAAGTAGTGTTATTTAATCAACAAAGCTATTATGTTTTCATGGCTTGGATTTGCCTGAGATATTCACAGGTACCATTGTAATGAGATCTGTCGCATAGTAACATAATTTAACTCGCACTTTGTTCACATTATGTTCAGGTAAAAGTTCATAGCTAGGGAAGCTGGCGAACAAAATAATATATCTATATTATGATTTCCACACGTGGCATACTTTATTAATACCGGCTTTATTTATAAAATAAGGAATATTAAGGACCGTGTCTGCCATGATAGCAGCGCTACGTTGTCAATTGACAGCCCCTTAAAAATAAAACAGACATCAGAACATAAAGAAGACCATTTTTTTTAAATTAACGCTTGGGACAAGCATAACAGCTCTTTGATAATTAATTAATTAATTTATTTAACAAAATATATGCCTACCTATCATACCTAAGTATATCTCTATTTTTGAATAAATTGATTATTAAATTGTTTTTTTTTTGGTCCATAACAAATTATCACATTTGGTAAATATTCCGTCTTATATTTATCGTAACATTTTCAGCCAAAAACTATTTGGGTGTACAATTTACCAAAATTCTCAAACCACAAGATTATTAATCTTCCACAGAGCCTTGAGAG
Source organism: Hypena proboscidalis (assembly GCA_905147285.1). Taxonomy (NCBI): domain Eukaryota; kingdom Metazoa; phylum Arthropoda; class Insecta; order Lepidoptera; family Erebidae; genus Hypena; species Hypena proboscidalis. The sequence continues at coordinate 4,706,292 of LR990131.1, read as the reverse complement.
GTCGCCACCAGCGCCGCAAACTGTAAGTAATGCTGAATAAATGAACGATTTAGTGTTGAAACACTACTTTCAGCACAAAATACCATAAGGCTAACGCCACATTTGGCGTGCGCGTTCTCCGGGCGTGTAAGCGTCGTGAACGCAGCGTGCACGCCGCGAGTGCGCACACGGCAGCGAAACGCGTTGCTGAGGTGCGGTGTGTGTGGACATTGTACGCGGCTTTTACTCTTACTTTTACCCCTCGAACGCTAAGTCGAGCGGCGGGTGCGCGCCGCGTGCTTGCTCTACACACGGCGCATAGCAGCGAAACGCGACCCGAGCGTAGCGCGTTTAGAAGTGGGGCGTAGTGGTTTAAGCGGTCGCCTCGCCGCTCTCCACTGCACTGGTCTTGTGGTTTCGATCCCCACATGGGACAAATCTTTGTGTGATTCGCAAAGATTTGTTCTGAGACTGGGTGTGCTTGTGTGAGTGAATGTGTGTATTTGGCCTTGTCATTGGGACCATTGGATATATAGTGTAATTGCTTCTGGCGTTCTATCTAATGTAAAAAAAAAGAACGGATTCTACAAGCCGTGCAAATACGATCCGAAGATGTTGTATACCTATTTGTTTGCAAAATCGGATGGCGGATATCGGATCTATACTGCGTCCAAGACTAAAATGAATTATGAATTTTGCCTATCTGATATTTTAATCAAAATAAAAAAAGCTTTCCGCTTTAATGCATTTCGACTCAAAGCATTTTAAATTGTTAAAAAATACCTTCTGATACATTTAAGGTTGATTTTTTTCCTAATTTAGACAATGAGTTGTATCACAAAAATAATTCTGCCGATATTTCGGACCGTGAACATTTTGAATATATTTTACCACGAAACCAACTAATATTTCAAACTTAACAAATTAATGATAATAATAAAAGTTTACGTAGACTTTACTAACAATGATAGAATGCTGACTAAAATAATTAATATAGACCACTTTATCTTTATACCAAGTTTTCTTAAAGGATAGCTAATTTGTAAAGCCTTAAACACCTCAGGGCAAACATAAATAACAATACTGACTTTTCATGAATACTTGTTGCTTTGTTATGGTTCAGTTTTGAAAGTCATGACATTGAACTAGAAATTGATCTGCGTGAATATTATATACATCTTGTTGAGAGCCATAAAACAGTTAGTTGTTCTAACTCTACTACCCTCCACCATAAAATATAGAATGAATGCAACAAATATAAAATCCAAGCTAAGTCTTATTTAATAAATAAACTAATACAGTAAATGCATTCACCTAGCTCTTCTAACTTTAGCACTGAAAAAAATATTGTTATACCTAAGATAATATCATGTTTTTTACTTGAAATGTAATAAGCTCTGAACCATTCTCATCTACCTGTACATGTAATAATAATTTGTTAGTAGCGTTTGCGACGGCAAACCTCTGTGGTTTTTTAGCAACGCATTGTGATGTATTTTTTTTTAAGATGGCTTATGTAATAACAAAAAAACAAAAGACTATCCTAATCCTAATCCTTACTAATATTATAAATACGAAAGTAACTTGTTTAAGCTTCGGATTCCTAGCATAGCGGTGTGGAATAATGCGGTCGTAAAAATAACGGTACAATGACGTCACTAGAACGTTGCATAAGTAAAACAAATGTAGTAGTTTCCTAGAGAGCGGTGATCGACCTAACGTATTATATATTAATCGTGTCACGGTAATAATATTACGGCCGCATTATTCCACACCGCTTTCCTAGGAAACTGAAGCTTTAGGCGTGAAAATGTAACGGGTGGACCGATATTGATAACATTTGGTACTACCTGCACCCTCCAGGCCAATAAAAAAGGAATCGAGGTGATATTGAAGCAAATTGTCTTAAAGAGAATCATAGAATGATACAATTAAATATTTAAAATTACATTATATTATTTATAAACGTCAAAATGAAATAAATACATAACTATATACACATCAAATAAAATAATTATACAAACTTATTCAATAGAATAGATCTAATAAAAAGTTCAGATAGAATTGAAGGAAAATTATTAAAGTATAGGATAATATTTTATTCCTACCTAAAATTGCTTTTGAATTGATTATTTCCTAACCTCCTCATACCAAAATTGCCGGACCTGGCATTTCGTATAATCTTATTATTGCCTGCGAATACAACAAACAACTTGTATTCGTAGGCAATTTAAATACTGTTCCAACTTTGAAAGCGAGTCAATCCCAACGATTGAAATCCACGTGTATTAAGTTTTTGAGTTGTTTGTTTGCTTTTCAAGGCGAATTTACAATTACTGTTGCCAGTTAATAGTTACCAAGCGACGACGAGGCAATATAGGTCTAGAGGCAATATAGGTATTGAATGATTAAATTAGTCTGTTATTAGGATAAGTGACTCATTTAAATATTAAATTTTCGACTCTGAAAATGCCACATAGAGTTTATAATTAACTGTTATAAATTTGAAACATAATAGGTATTGCCTCTAGATGATTTTTGATAGTAATTATATTACTGAACAAACCTTAACGATGATTCTTTTTCATTTTCAAAGGGTACTGAAGGACGAGAAAAGATAAACGACGGTATGACTATGACGACGCCGTTGTCACGTAAGATTTTTTTTTATTACACTTTATACAAAGTGTAAATGACATCGTGATGAAGCTGCTTGCCAATGATTCAGTACAGAACTCAGAGTTCAGAAGTCACAGACCCAAGGTACAAAAAAAAAATTCATCGGAAATTTCCACACATTGTTATTTACGTTTTATTTTAATTGCATGTACCTGACTTGAGCTACTATGTTTCTTTTTTTGAATTCGTACGTCATAGCGGCATATCTCCGTCTTATATTAATCCTCTTAATTCGTTATTATTCTAAAGCTTGGGCACGTGATGCGTTCCGATCGTTTCTATGAAGATAAACTACTCGGTATATTTTTACTCTGGTAAAAGATTATTATTGTTTTTTTTTTTACAGCCTTACTGTCAAACAGCAGAGACTGGGAATATAACTGTAAGTTGTTTTTCCTCGACCATTCTAAATAAGTTAATTTAAAATCTTCGCCATTGGATGATAACATTTTGTGTTACATTTTGCGTTATATTTTGCATGAATTAGTTCTTAGTATGCAATTCACGGTGGCTCAGTAGATTAGCATTGTAAGTAGGCGCTTTAGGGACCCCGTAACTATCACGTGGGCCTTCCGTATCTTGTAAAAGGGTTGACAATCAGACCTTTTTGTTTGAACATTGTAGCGTATTTAGAAACTATGGTTTACATAAATTTTAGGGGCAGTTTTAAATTCATTATTCTTTTGTTTTTATCATATTTATATTATAATTTTTCAATGGAACAACAGAAACATACGCAAAAAAAAAAATTGCCAGTTACGTTGTTTTTTTCAAATAAATTCTTTATACTTTACCAAGTTATGCAAATAATCTATGTAACAGTTTTGACAGAGAAGGTTTAACTACGCGTTGGTAAAACATTGCATTTAAATTTGAATTTGTACAACAATAAATGTCCGAAAAGAAGTGGTTAAATTCAAAGGTTACTTTTATTGAATTTAACATAGAACCTAAAATATCTTTCAAACGCAGAGTTATCGAGAGCATTACTGACCGTGTTTCGAACACATTACTGACCGTTTTTCTCGGAACGAGCTTCGAGATTTTCAATCTTGATCTCAGCTCACAATTTTCTTTGTAAGAAGATACTTCAACGCCTTCGAAATACTTTAAACGCCTTTGTTAAAATGAAATAAGAATACTTTATTTACACATTCGTTTAGGTCGTATTTTTATAAAGAATAAGGGCTCAATCTTTCTTAAAATAGCCTTTATCTTTGTAAGAGTAGATGAGAAATCTCTTTTAGTATCAAATCTAAAATTTTTTTTTGCTTTTTGTTATGTTATAATATTCATTTATTTTGCTCAAAAGTATTGAAATAGTTAGAAAATAACAATTAAAATCCTACTAGTTTGAGATCTCATCACTCCAACCGCCAATTAAACTTAATCCTTTGAGGATTGAATAATAATAATAATAATAATAATAATAATCTTTATTTAGTAATAAATGCAGATACAAAGCCACTTAACTAAATTACATAAAATGTAGTGTTGGTACGTTCGGTCGCTTGTGGTGTTCAAAACGAATCCTTCACTTCTATGCTAGGACTTAACCTGTGTTACAGGAGCAAAAGAGACGCCACAAGCCGCCACAAGCGATTTATATAATTGGTACATTTCATTTCATGTGAAAAGTATAGTGGGCACATTTAGTTCCTGAAATAGGCAAGCCTGTTTATTCAGGAAACTAGGTAAACAATCATACGCCTTAGATATAGATCTTAATGGTAAAAACGACATAAGTTTATTTAAAGTAAAAAAGGGTGTGTGCGTGTGTGTGTCAGAGTCAGTGTGAAAACGAATGAAATGCGTGTGATATGTATCTATTTATGCGATACCGAGTAAATGTGTTTGAAGCGTGTGAGTAGGGAGTGTTGTGGATGTAAAGAGAGGGATATACTTATATACTGTAGTGCTATAATAATAATTATATAACACAAATAAATTAAAGCGATGACCGTGTTCGAATGTATGTTTGAAATGTGTGTTATTGTTGAAAAAGGCCCTCAAATAGAAATAGAAACGTTTATTTGCCAAAAACATGGTTACGAAAAGATGGTACTATTTAAAAAATAGGACACAACATGTTTCATCGGATAATCGGTATGCAAAATATATATTATTATTTATGTACTAACATTATATTAATTACTTACATTCATTTAAAGTTATAACGCTAACATTAATTAAAAAAAAGAAATGTATACGTAAAGTACTAATCTGCTATTGTTGGTGAATTATTTCAGAGTAACAAAAATAAAAAAATGGCCTATTCACAAAATGCGTTGCCTCAAACTCTTATACAACGCTGATGCAATATGCTGTGTGAACAGGTTCTATTCTATGTTTGCAGTACAAGACAAATGGCGTAACGAGTTCCCAAACTGCAATGGCCGATCGCAGTCCCCCGTCGGCTTGCCAGCGTCTGGCTTTGTCAAGGCGACCGGTGCCAGACACTTATTGTTTCAGAATTTTGTCGTGCTACCGACGAATTTGACGCTTAATAACGACGGGAAACGAAGTTAGTTAATAATATATTTTATTAACAACAGTTCATACTACAATAAACATTTATTTATACCCAAACTAGAAACTAAAAACACTTAAATAGATGCAAGCGCGTCTATTTAATATCCGTTATTCCTTGATCAAGACTCCTGCCGTAGTACTTCCTGGAGATTACTTTCATAAGGTATTTAAATGAAAAGAAATGAAAATATCTTTATTCCTTAGACTTCACAAAGCACCGTCATACAAAAATAATACTACGCTAAAGTCGCGCAGCTTAAACTTACTATCATCAATCATTACAATAATCTTGAATGTGAAAGTGGATTTAAGTGCCAGTTCCGTAGATAGGGTCTTCTTAAGAAGAACTGGCCAGAAACGCAAGGCCAACTCTTTTCAATTACCATTTTTTTTTATATTGCAAATTGGTTTTATGGCACTGGTGTTGCGAGCTTCCGAGTTTCGATAGCCTGCGATAATATCAGGTGGGCCGTATGCCTGTTTGGCACCTAAGGGTTGTATTACACCGACATTGATAAAAGCACAGATAATATAATACTAGTAATAAAAGTCAATCGATGTCGATCGAGTATAGTCGAGCGCTCTTGTTGACACTTTGAATATCAAATGCATGGGACGAGGCCGATCGATCGGCGGTGGAATAAAAAATCTATTTAATGGGATAAACGCCAAACCACACAAGTAACACAATTTCAATAATATAAGGCATTTGTATGCAGTTCTACTGTTTACTTTCCTTTGTTCACAATATTAATAATAGCTTAGAATTTACAGAAACACGTACACAGCAATTTCCACTGCGGAAGTGCGACAATCTAATTTATTTTCATTGGGTACGAAAATACGTATAGTCTCATTTAAATGCATTAAGACATGAACCTATATTAAAAGTTTTGTTCGTGGTTTTTATAATTATGTATACTTTTACAACGTTGTTGCTGAATTTGCATTATAATTATCATTAAATGTGAAAGTTCAAGTGTTAGAATGGTTTTGTTCTACGTTGGACCCGAAACCGTGAAAATATAGACCGCAATTTTCGTAGAACTGTATAAGATAGTTAACAAACTAAATTTGCGGATGACGGCAATCTTATCGCATCGAAGGAGTTAACAAATATTAAGTTCTACGAAGGTCTATATTTTTACGGATTCGAATTGGACGTAATATGAAATTGCTCTTAGCACTCAACTCTTTGTGTCTTTGTTTCAGTATTACTAAGTGGGACCTGGCCAAAAGATAAGATCCCATTGATCTACGGGGGAGCTCTTCACAGTCGCCGATATCTCTTCCATTCCTTAGTGGTTCACTGGCCATCCGAGCACATGGTCTCAGGCTTGCAATACCCAGTAGAAACTCAAGCGTTATTCATATCAGTGGAATATGACAATTTCTGTGATGCGCTAAACGCGAACGAAAGAGATCAACAAGCTTTATTAGGAGTTGCTAGTTTGTATAAGGTAAGGCAAAAACACCAATCAATGAAAACTTTGAACGAGGTTATATGGAAGGACATGAGAGAAAGAAGAAGTATTTAAATTTATTTGACGACCGGATGGCGGAGTGTGTAGTGTACCTACCTGCGACGCCGAGGTCGCGGGTTCGATTCCCACTTAAGACAAATCTTTGTGTGCATGAACATGGAGGTCTGTCTAAGTCTGGGTGTTTCTATGTATAATATGTATGTATTTACAAGAGAAAAGTATATATGTATTAGTATCAGTTATTTTAGTACCCATAGTACAAGCTCTGCTTAGTTTGGGACTAGACGGCGTTGTATATGAGTTGTGAAATATTTATTTATTTATTTATAACGAGTTTTCCTCCGTGCTCTTCGAGCACGTTGAGCAGTAGGTATGGCAGCCGTTACAGGTAGTCAGTGGCCAAAAAGTCTAATAACATATTATAGTTTTAAACAATGAGTATTGTATTACCTCGTACGGGGTTGTAGAGGTTTGATGGCAGTCGCTCCACGTAAAATACTGATATTCAGCTAAATTCCCAATCCCAATGTAATTAGAAAAAGGCAACACATCTTTCGGTTCGCATCCTCGCTTATCTCTAGTCTAGTGACAACGCAATCTTAGTGCTGAACTTTAAAGCTAATTGGTTAAGTATTATGATTTAAATAATTTCTAAACAAACTAATAAAGGCAAACTTTAAGAGAAAACAATCAAATTTTAATAATTTTGTTATCATTATTTTAGTTTTATAGAAGAGACAGGTGGTTTGAGTATTATAGCAAAATTGCGAACACTTTCCTAGAAGTTATGCCTAATTCATTCAGTAAAATCACTGCCTCGTAAAATTACTTTTGCCTACCCAATTTTGACGAAATTTGGTTGAAATCAGATCCCTTACTCTGTCAAATTGGCTCAATATCTTCTTGATTGTTTAATGCCCAAGTCGTAATTGATGTGAATTTCGGTATGTACCAAATTTTATTTTATAATCATTGTAACTAGAGTCAAAACACCATTTGTAAAGGTTTGATTTGTATACAACCTTATTTTTACTTTACCAAAATACTGAAAGTACCTAGTTTGGTTAGAATCAACAACAGAATCCATAGTTTTACAAAAATAAAATGGAAATTCTCGTAAAAACAAGTTAAATGGATTCTGTCTGAACTAACTATTTACTTCCAAGGCTTAAGAAAAGTAAAAATAAGCTTGTGGCGACATCAGCATTATCTAGGTTTATTTTATAAATCACTCAATAAATCAAAAACTAAGTTTGTATACCCAAACCAGGCACTAAAGACACGTGGCACCTTTATGTCAAGTGTTTTTAGTTCCTGGTTTGCCTATAGATAAAAAAATGATCTCTATGATATCGTGCCTCCAAAGAAAAAAACATTTTGAATGAATTATTTTTTAAATAAAAATGCAATGTAACTCGACTTGGGGTTTCACAATGTTACTTTTCGTTGTATAGTACTAAAACATAGTTCAATACAAAAAAAAATTGTAGGTTAGTATTTTTTTGAATTTATTTATTTACTTAGAGTGAAATTGGGTATTAGTTTCTTCTAGATGAAGTTGACTTTTAAGAGCAGTGGGAAAATAATTGAAGCTGTAGGCTTCATAGAAACAGGTGCTATCTAACGTGATGAAGATTTCCAAATTGTGGTCATGTTCTCGTGTCACGGCAGCTACTAAACAATATTAGGGCAGGAATCGCGACACCGCTCCGCTACAATATTATTACGTAAAAAAACTATCATGGACTTATTCGTATTATCTTATTTAGGTATGATAAGGCTGACTAATCTATGATTGATATTTGTACGATATTATTAATCTAAACTAGTATTTTATAGAGGAAAGATTTGATTTTCTGATTGTTACGATTGATCTCAAAAACAAATTGATAGATAGTTAGGTTGAGAGAGGATAATCTTTATTGTACACAAATATTTAAGTAAGTATTTTTAAAACAATTGATGCTATGAGCTATGGGCTTCAAGCTGTATTCTACCTTTGCATGGATAAGTAACTTAATAGAAAAAAGTCTCACACAGTTGCGAAAAGTATAGATGTTAAAAAATTAAAACTATTAAAGTGTGTAAAATTATGCTTATGCTTAATTAGTATTATGGGCTATATTTTATCGAAGTAAAATGCAGACGAAGCTGCGTGTCGATGCTAGTAATCTCGATAAAAAGTAACATTGTATTAGAAAAACTGTAAAAACTCAGCGCTTAGAATTAAACTCGCAGAATACAAGCCTATTCTTAGCAATGTTACAATAAAATAGTTGGCCTGACTCGGGTGACTAACCCGAGTCAGGAAAAGAACTAGTTTGGTCTTAAAATGAGTACTATGCGTGTAAACAAAGTGCATGACACTTCATTTAGTTAGTATACACTTTTGAATTTGCCGCGCTATAACTTTTATGTCATTATTTATCTGTTGTTTGGTCGGCCATATTGAACGAATGTCAGCATCATAAATCGAGGCTATGTCAGATTACGCAATTATACTGTAATTTGAATATTAAAATAATGTTTCATAAGAACTGGTGAAACAATAGCTTTAAATGTTGTTTCTCTTTTCAGGTAAGAATTGTAATCAATTAATGTTTGTTTTGTAAAAGTGCTAAACTTAGTTCCTAACTTACTTATTTAAAATAAATTTTCTTTTTTCAGAGCAACTCAATTTAGTTTTACTGTTCACAATATTATTATCCAAGGATAAATAAACACAATACACATTATATGCGTATTATTATACTAGCTCCCGTGGCGTTCTCTTCCCCGTTTTCGCTTTATATTTGATTTCTGCTTCTGTGATTATTTGTAGCGTGATGTTATATAGCCTTCCTCAATCATTCCTTCTTCATCAACAAAAAAAAATATTCGGTCTAGAAATTTTGAGATTACCGCGTTTATACAAACAAACTCTTTAGCTTTATAATAAAAGTATAGATTCTCTCCAAAGGACTGTCTCTCTCAACAGACATTAGAATTTCACAAAACAAGACGTTTGTTTCATCTTTCCCTTTGAGTTTTTTCGTGTGCCAATATATACGATACGTCCGTTTACGCTCCGATAAACGATTTCACATTCAAAATTCAATTAGAAAGCTTCACCGAAAATTCAAGTTAAATTAAATTCTATAGTCAATGTTTCAACAAATAATAATTCTGTAGAACCTTGTTTAATAATGTTTTGAACAAAAAGATTTAATACCTTTAGTATTTTAAGCAAATCAAGGCTTCGTTATGCCATTTAGCATTTTATACAATATTAAGGACAGAAAATTAAGAATCTAGAAGGATTCGAATCAGCACCTTCTGTGTAAACGTCCCAGGGACTATGCTTGTAGCTATGGATCTGTATGCTGCTAGATTCGTAATTTTTTTACTCTGCGCTGACTTACCTAAGTACCTATCAGACCAACCTTGTCAACCTCGTTTTAAATAGATATCAAAACGACTGATCAAGACTTAACGTTACCAGAAGGCTGGTTATTACTTCGCTCAAAGGTTGAGCATTGCAATCCAACGCGGCAATACCGTCGGCCTGGGCACGTCACTCGCATTTGACACTGATGCGGAAGTATTTTATGACGCATAACATTTTACATTTTTATTTCTATTTCTCTTTCAGCTGTACGTAGTTATGCATGGTTTAGGTTTAGTATTATTTTATTTAAGGTTGTAAATTTTTATTTAAGATTGTTTTAATTGCTGTAACTTTAACAATTTAGTAATATTATACAAAAGAGAAAGAGCAACCTAACGTAATAAATAGAATTGAAGTAAACTTTAGACATATTGTACTATCAGATCAATAGACCCATGACCCATTTGACAAACGTTTCGTTACAAATTGTCAAAATTTACCAGTTTTTTTCAAACTTCACATTTACCACTATTTTAAGGGAAATTTGAAATTAATGTCTTCGCAAAAGTGTATTAATGTAGATCATGTGATCATGTAGGTGTAGATCATGAATACATGGGCCTAATAGTACCCACTTTAAATATTTAACTATCTGCACGAATTAATAAACCTGAATAATAAATACAGAAAATCCAATCATGTACAGAAAAAATATAGATATTTTGAAAATTCTACTTGTCTTGATAAATTAAACTTGTTACAATCCCTGTCACATTTTAAATAAATTTCATATCACATCAGAATCAAACGAAACATTTGCTTTTATCTTGTGTCATTTTATTCTCATTTTATTATCTGAGTTATTATCTGAAGGTTTCATAAGTTAATATCATGATGACAGTTCTCTGAAAATATGAGATTGACTTATAATTGCTTAAAAAACTTTGTCATCACTTCTCTCGGGGGGCTTCAAAAGTTTTGTAATATTATACTTTAAGATTCTGATTCACTTTGATGGTTGAAAACAATTTAAAATGGAATTTTTAAGATTTTTCACTCCATTCATTCAAGGAATGATAATAACGTATTAATTAAAATTCTTCTCCTAAGTAACGAGTACAAAATTGTTGCAATGTACCAGACATATTATTATACTAGCTTTTTCCCGCGACGTTGTCCGCTTGAACCTCGATGTATTAACAGCGACTCCCATTAGTCTACTCGATAAGTTGAAAATGGTACAAAATAGAGATACTGGTCTTAAAATTATGTGCGATACCTCATTGGATTCGGAATAACGCCTAGAAAAATGTGCCAAAAGAGTGTATTAGCACATAAAAAATTGCAAAAGTTATAAACAATTAAAGATGAAAAAATAAATGGCATTTTGTTTTTGCCAATATTTCTTTAACGATTAATATTTAAGAAATTTCAAAATAAGATTCTGAAAGAAGAGAAAATTTCCAACAAAAAACTTATAACTTTTGAAACTCTATCTCCATTATTTATAATTTTAATTTAACGCTGAAAATAGGTCTGCGCGCGACATTTTTAGATTGCACGCGTGGCGTCAAAAGCGAGTACGGCACATGAATTAATTTATTTAAGGTATTGAATATATTTCTTTTAATTTGAAATAATTATGGTATGTTTCGAATACTATAAATAATTTATTCCCGTTGGAAATTCTACTTAAAGTTAATTTTTCAACAAGTTAAACAATTATTAACTAACGAAATTTTCTCGAACTACTGTCTTAATTTGTAAGTGAAAAAAAATGCTTAAATAATGGTCGTAAAGAAATTTCGCTTCGTAGAGCCTTTCTTACATACATAATAAAACAAGATCGTGTTATAAAAGTTAAAAAAATATTTATACTTTGTTTATAACAGTTTTTTTACTTGAACAACATTACTAGGATTTTTAAGTTTTTGTTAAAGAAAAAAAAACTGTTATAAACAGAGTATAAATATTTTTTTAACTTTTATAACACGATCTTGTTTATTATGTATGTAAGAAAGGCTCTACAAAGCGAAATTTTTTTGCGACCATTATTTAAGCATTTTTTTTCACTTACAATTAAGACAGTAGTTCGAGAAAATTTCGTTAGTTAATAATTGTTTGACTTGTTGAAAAATTAACTTTAAGTAGAATTTCCAACGGGAATAAATTATTTATAGTATTCAAAACATACCATAATTTTTTCAAATTAAAATAAATATATTCAATACCTTAAATAAATTAATTCATGGGCCGTACTCGCTTTTGACGCCACGCGTGCAATCTAAAAATGTCGCGCGCAGACCTATTTTCAGCGTTAAATTAAAATTATAAATAATGGAGATAGAGTTTCAAAAGTTATGAGTTTTTTGTTGGAAATTTTCTCTTCTTTCAGAATCTTATTTTGAAATTTCTTAAATATTAATCGTTAAAGAAATATTGGCAAAAACAAAATGCCATTTATTTTTTCATCTTTAATTGTTTATAACTTTTGCAATTTTTTATGTGCTAATACACTCTTTTGGCACATTTTTCTAGGCGTCATTCCGAATGCAATGAGGTATCGCACATAATTTTAAGACCAGTATCTCTATTTTGTACCATTTTCAACTTATCGAGTAGACTACATGCTTTGACCTGCGTTAAACCTTACTGCCTAGCCCCCGTGGAGTTTAGCTTAGTGTTATCTTAACATCTTTTTTAAACATAAGACTATAAAAAACATAAAGAATAATTTAAATCTACCCACTAGTTTTAGAGACTAGCGCTGTCAACCAAATCTGCATTGTACAAGAAGCAATTTTTTTCATGTGTCTGCCACATCAAAAAAAAACGCCATGTTGACAGTTACCTGCTCCTAAAATTTTATCAAAATCGATGCAGGCGTTTAGAGTATAAGCAGATACAAACGGACAGTCAACAATTAAAAACAGGTTTTTAGGCATAGGTGAAAAAAGTAATGACAATAAAAACAGACACTTCAATTTTATTTATTTGTACAAAACTGATAATCCATCCATCCTAGATACTATTTCCTTTAAGTGTATTTTTTTAATTTAAACCAATTATGTGTTTGTTTTGATTTAAGTCGAAAATATTAGCGGATTTTTAAATTTATTTCATCTTAATCTTCACCGAGCTACAAAGGTTATTTTTATTAAGATACCCTATTTATTAAAGTGGACGATGAGAATGATTGCACCAATATAAATAACTGAACTAACTTAGAACTAAATATTATGACAGAACCGTACGCTGAAGTTTTTAAACAAATTATATAGATTTATTTGCATAAACGAAAGTAATTTCAATTCCTAATAATTTTATCTATTACTTTATTAACAATCTTAATGTAAATTTTCAGTTTAAAAACGTCACTCACGATGGCTTGGCAGACATCCTCGGATTCGGCAAAAGCATGGGGCGTGGCAGCCAGAGATTGAATCCAAAGCCGCTGGAGCATTTTATACCACCATTCAAGGAGTACGTAGTTTATCAAGGGTCGCTGACTGTACCTCCTTGTGTGGAATCTGTGCTGTGGCTCGTCAGGGCCAGAGCTCTGCCAATAAAGAGAGTGAGTTTTCTTGAACTTTTCTTTTGTTCGTTGGTGCTAAGAGCCCGGGGGGAATTTTTGCACTTGTTTCGAAAATCTGACGGAGTATTGTTATCTGATAGTACAGAACTTCTGGTCGTTCCACGTTCGTAAACGCAAATATTTTTTTTCGTCTTTCGAAATATATAAATGAAAACTTTACATTATTGCCATTTATTTTTGTTGGTTCTGAACTAGACATTATAAACTGTTTTATTCATTTCAAATTACACATTTTTTTGTTTTTACATAATCAAGATTACTGACTAAATGTAAATAACAACACAGCTGCACACACGTCATACGGCGTCCGCGTCGTGCGTTGCTGCCGTGTGTGCAGCCAGAGCGTGCCCACACGCCCGACGATCGTGCACGCCTAAGGGCATTCGCTGCGCTAAGCGGACGCACGGCGCGTGCGGCCGCTTCGCGTGCTTGTTTCATGTCATTTGATGTAGCAGCGCTGCGTGAGGCGGGTAGCCGTCGCACGCGGGGCGGGTGACGGGACGCGCGGCGCGGGCGTACAATGTCGTCCCGTTTTATGGGATATGTCTGAATATGTTTTATGGGATGTGTATGATATGTTTTATGGGAAATAATCCATAGTTATCGACTGTATATCTACGCGATCGAAATTATACTGGCGGCGCTGCGGTAGACGGGCGACCGTCGCGGGCGCCCGCGACAGAGCAAGCGGGCGCACGGCGCGGACGTCCGCGGCGGGCATCCGCGACGGACACCCGCTTAACGCAGCGAATGCCCTAAGGGTCAGCCATCGAGTGTAGTTCAGATTGTCACAAAGGCTAAGTCAAAGCAAACTCTAAGCTTATTCTACGTACGTACGTTCTATTGATCTTAGCCTATTAGCTTATAAATATTGAAAACCTGATACTCTACTTAAAATCTTTGTACAAAATATTTAAATATTTCTTGGGTTTCAACAAGTGCGAGGTATCTGAATTTTAATGATATTTTGTCTGGATGCAAATATCTAAAGAAACGTGACAGTTTTACAAAAGGATCACTTTAAAGGATCCAATTCAATTAAAAGGGAAAAATAATACGCTCACGTAATTTGAAATAATTTTATTTTGATACTTAAACTCATTTCGTTGTCGTTGGATTGCCAATTTGCAGGTTCATGACTTGGAAGCAATTGTTATGATAGATGGATTAATATAACTTACTCATATTTACAAAACCTACTAAACCGATTGAGCTAAAAATTAAAAAAAAAAAAAAAACATAGATTCAAGGTGTCCTTTTCTTCCATTTTTTCTTTCCATTTAAATTTAATAAACGAAAAATAAATTTGCTATAATATGCTATTTGCCTCACGCTATATACACTTGTAACAAAAAATCTATCTTGAAAATTTGTTAGTAGTTTTGTTCTAACTTTTTATACGTTGAATGAAAGTGCTTTGATTTACGACTAATTGAAACGGCAATGAGCAACAAATGCAACGCAATAATAGTTATTTATGGTACAAGTGAGAAAAAGTTTATATTTCTGTTGTGAGTGCCAATTTGAAATCTTGAGCTTGCGACGTAGTCTTAAATTGAATCACGAGCGTAGCGAGTAATTCTAATAAAGACTACTTCGCAAGCGAAAGATTTTAAGAGGTCACGAACTAGAAGTTAAATTTTTCTTACGCGTTACATACAAAACTTTTCACCTCTTCCAGTGAGAAAATATTAAGATTTAAATAAACTCGTACTCGATTGCTTAATCTGGAATAATTCCATGAAATACGACAGTTCAGAATGCATTTTAGGCCCTTTTTAAGTCGCCACTTATTAAATATGTCGTACGCTTTCAAATACTTTTTACGGGCTTTTTCTGGTAAAAAAGCAAACTTCTGTGTCCAAAAGAGTTGCACAAAGTTCTTCATCACTGAATTCACTATTGTTTTGTTAAAAAGTTCCAGTAAACAATTAAATATAAACTGAAAAGAATTTATAGTTGCCCGCGATGACTGACACAGACTTTTTTTTTTTAAATCGTGCGTTCGGAAATTCGTTCCGTAACATTTATTTATAGAGTCTAATATTAAGTACCTGATTTTAATTAATTTAATGATCAATCACGAATATAAAACCATTAAAATATTAAATAAGCGCGTATTTATATAATTTAAAATAATTAAAACGTATCGTATGTAGTTATTTAATTAAATATAAAAGTATAATTAAATGTAGTTATTTCTTAAATTATATATAATTTTATTAGTAAACATAAATATTATTATTAACATACAATATATAACTAATATTAATATATATGGATAAGAAGATATTTACAACTATATCTAAAAAAAGAAGAATATTTAACATATATTTACAAAACCTTAAACAGCATCAAAAAATTCCTCCGCATCGACGCCGAATGCCGACATCGTGCCCAGAAGGCTGGCAGCATTTAATTAAATTGATGTCAATATTTATTACTAACCTACATGGTGGCTGCTTTGTTTTTTATCCAGGGCCTATTCATTGGAAGGATTTTGTGTTTCGAAATTTGAATAACTTTGCCTCACTAGTGAGTAAAAACGGTTTTTACTCACTGAATTCTGGCAAGCAAACGATCTTTTTCGTGCTGGTGTGGTGAAAAAGTGATTTAATGTCTTTTGTGCAAATTATTTATTGATTTTATTAAAGCTTATTTTGCAAATTTAGTGTCCATATAAATTATTTTGGCTATGACAAATAATAGTGATGTTATTTAAAATATGGTGCTGTAGCTTAATATTGTATGTAATTTCATATTAAATTTGTTAAGATCCGTTCAGTAGTTTAGCCCTAAAAACTTAATTTGTAACAATTCATTTTTTTCACAGAATGAACTAGCCCTAACGCAATTGGTGATGCCTACAAGTGAGACAGGGAAAATACACATCCGCTTCCCACAACCTCTGAACGATAGGAGAGTATTCTTTTTTGACAATAACTCTTAATGCGAAGTGTGATAGAATTTTATGTAAGAGCATACTAATTAAATTTATTTTTGTAATACACAGATTTTTTAATTTTTTCACAATTATTTTTTTTAAGCCGATGCTTTGTCGTAACCTGAAGAGGCTAACACGAGTTTTTTTTAACCATGTTGACTTGTGGCCATATTAGCTTTTCTTTGCTCAGATTAAAGAATTACAGGCACTACCTACTCCTATAACAGCACGGTTGGTATGATTTGTCTTATACATTATAGTATACCAACTTCTACTTGGCAAGGTAACATCTCTTTTTATAAACAATACCAAACGATTTATGAAGCATATTCCTTAGAAAATTAAATTCTAAACTGCATATGTCTTCATTGACCTGCAAGGAAACAATACAGACAATGACCCGATGCATTGTTGCTAATATCGATTTCTTTTGAAATATTAATAAGACGTGCATCGGATACTAGCGCAGTCTATTATTATTCTTTTAGAGTGGGGTTCCATGAAACCATCTACGAGTAATGTTTAACTCATAAGAGACATAAGATATTGTGCAGTATTTATTTTATTTTAATTAGAATTTTAAAACATACATATTCGATGTAATGCTAATGTTCATGTTCTTTTTTACTGAATAATTCCAAGATATTTCAATTTCAATGATATGCTTGTAGCTATAAAATCTTTGAGGCTTGAGTTAATTTAGTAAGTAATATTAATACTTAATATTCAAAATTATTATTATTATTTAACGATAGACGACAACGTGGCAGACCCAGAAGGAGATGGCGGGATGAATTGGATTCATGGCAGATTGACTGGACAGTACAAGCCGCAGACAGAGATGGATGGAAAAAGGGAGGGGAGGCCTTTGCCCTGCAGTGGGACACTATAGGCTCGCAATAATAATAATAATAATAATATTCAAAAGTATGAACCAACTCTGAGTCATAACAAGTGATAATGTCAGCTGGAGTAGGGTAAATTAAAACATAATGTATGGCAAACTTCTTTCAATTTATTTCCATCAAAAACAAGTCATGTTATTACATAGATGTTAACAAAATATTTTAGATCTTCGCTATTACAATAATTGTTCGTAAAGTTTCCATGCCGGAAACGAACTTTTGACGGATTTTATTTTTATTACAAGGAATTTGTAATAGATTGCTTTTACCATTTAGCAATAAAATGGTGAACACTGTTGGTACATTGAAATAAAATCCGACAAAATAAAACCGTTACAACCTCTAAAAGTCTAACCAAACATTTGAATTGATGATAAAACCTACAGATTTTACTGAACATTACACGTTTCTGAGACTGGTGTCGTCAAATGTTTGGATAATTCGATTTAGCGGTCACCGGTTTATAGTTATCGACACGGAAATGTCCCCAAATTAATTAAAAGTAGGTGGCTTGCCATTGTTGCTGATATCCGTGATATCCACGTACTTGTTTTTTTACTTTAGTACACGTGGGCATAAGGGTAGGGGTTGGCGTAGACAACAGGGGCGATGGAATGAAGAGGATAAGATGTTTTCAAATCGAACCGGGATTGAGTGGAGTAAGCCGCGGGGGCAACGTACGTGTTAAGAAGGGGAGCAGAACGCTTCTTGATCAAATGGGTGTAAGCAAGAGGCTGAGAAATGTATGGAGTTGCGGGGTAGAAAGGAGCAGCGGCGTATGATGTGGTCAGAAGTGGAGCAGGGGCGGCGGCGTAGGCTTGTCCTCCGTAGTAAGTTGAAGGGAACAGAGCCACGGATCTCTTCTCGGGTTGTTGTGTATCTTCGGGGACCTGCTGGGGAGCTTCGGCTTCCCGCTTCTTGATGAAGTGAGTGTACGCAGTAGGTAGACCAGAGTAGTATCCAAGCGGTGCAGGTTGGATATAACCAGCGTTATGAGGCAGGATGGTTGCTGCTGCAGGAGCCACGTAGGTAGAATACTGCAGAGGTGAGTATGCAGGGGCGATAAGAGCACCGGGCTCGGCGGCAGCCACGGCGAGGAAAGCGAATACTGCGATCTTGTACATTGTTGGTTAGTCTTCGAATGAGCGACTGATACCAAAACTGTGTGGAGTATCGTATTTATAGAAAGTTCTGTAGAACTAAGGGCGATCTCGTTTTGCTAAACCGGTGCAGGGTGCCAGTTGAGGAAGCTGCTTAAAGCCAAGGTTGTCGTTAAAGGGCAGATAAGTTTATCATCGTAGTAATGACCGCCCTTTCGGATGCTCGACATATGGAGCGAATATAACAGAAGCAAAACAAATTAAAAGATACTATTTTTAAACTGTAGGCATCATCTGGTACAGTTCCTTAACCGTTAAATGTCAACGCCCATCTAGGTGCGGACTCTGAATTACCGCGCTCAAGCTCAAGGTCCCTAACTGGAACTTAATAAGTGAAAGAAAAAAATGATAAGTAGGTACTTGTCTATTGGATAATATGAATCTACATACACAAATTTATGTGTATTTAAAAAAAATAACATTTTGTTTATGCTAAAACTTACTTCTCATTTTGACATTCAAAAACTACTCTTATTTGACATATTATTTTTGACACAAAAATTTGCAGTATTTATTAAGTTATATCAAGAAATAATTTCAATGTAATATTTTTTAACCTACAAACCATTGAAAATGGTATTTATGGATCTTAAGTAAGTACCTGATTTCTGATTTATGTTTTACCTAATTTAATAATAAAATTATGCGACTTGGTAATTCTTACTCAGGTTTATTTTCTCTCGGAACAAAACCTTAAGCTTAAGGTTAACATCGGAACTGAAACAGGTGGCTTAGGATCAGTCAGTTATCTTGTAGATAATGTCGCGAATAAATCAACCGATAGTGACGAGATAGATCATGTCTTGAGATGAATGAAGAGTTTCGATTGAGATCACACTTCGGGAGGACGTTGCCGAAATTTTGGACAAAATGAAGAGCTCTAAAATGCGTAAGTTTATTTACTTTTAATTGGATTACTTTCTTATTATACCATTTTTTTTAATATTTATAACTTTTTTGCGAATTGATTTAAAAAATCTTTGGGATGATGGCATATACTTCTATTATTATTTAATTGACTAGTTGTGTCGTTTGCCCATGCATTACTTTTAATTACCCACGCAACTTCGGGTAACTCGTTTTAGGAGTGACGGCGGTGATAAAAGACGAAGAAGGGCTTCCAGAGTTTTGAAAATAGTTAAGACGAAATTTATAACACCTACTTACTACATCTTTCTTTGCCATAATCTTTAGTAGAAAGGTTATTCTCAGTATCATGATGTGTCAGTTTGAGTTTCAGCTTAGAATGTTGAAAAATTTATTCAAAACGATACTAAATTCATTTGACTTGTAATACTTATACCATAGAAGTTTACGTAAGACTACGGGTGTATAAATCAACATGGTTTTACAAACATGGACTTAAGCCCAAGTATTTAACATGTGGTTTTTGTATTAAACCACATGTTAAATCAACATCAAACATTGTTTTAAATACCGCAAGGTGCCGTAAGGCAACAGCGAGAGATTTTAGACAGATATTAATAAGACGGCTAATCTGTTAAGAACAAACATCATCTTATCTTGCTAATGAGATTAAAATAATATCTTAAACAACAGCGTTAGGGTTCTGGCAATAGGTTATATCGTCACCTCCACAGCAAACTGACAAATCTTTACTGCTTCTTCGATCGATGATTCTGAGCCCAATAATAAGTGGCCAGTGTTATGGCGTTCTCATCGGAGTTCATGAGCGCATCTCTTGTTCAGGTGGTAGGGCATTTCGGGCAATCAGTAGAGCGGCATAAATTGTATTGTTCCACATTCAAAATTTATGTTAGTGTCAACAAAACTTCATTATAATTATGATATCTCTACCTTAGATCATTAAACCATATCTACGTATTGCCACAGACAGTCTAATCTAATGCAATCTAAAGCTCAATAGGTTTAATAGGTTAGCTTGTGAAGTAAATTGACCGGCTTAGCTGGTATTATTTTATAATTCTACTATCTACTAGATAAAAGACCTACCTATTTTCAAATTAAGGATAATGTATCATATTTTTTTATGTAATAGTTTGTGAAGATGTGTGGATGTCTTGATTTCTGTTACTTTTACACGCGTTTTACACGCTAAAACTAATTTAAGAATACCATTTTTTGGCGCATATTTTATCGATATAACATGCTTGTGGAGTGGAGTGGAAGAAAGCAATTCCACACACATATACACACAGACGCACACTCACACTCACACACACACTCGCACACACACGCACACGCATGCGTGCGCCATTATTATTCCACGAAATACCTACCTTACAAAACGTATATTGTAACTAGTTTGGATAAAATTGATTACAATCTGATGTATGAGGGGGGGCCTGGTGCTCTAAGATACAGGCTTCGGCTTAGTTTGGACACCAGATCGCCCAAAAATTACATATAATATGTCATATTGAAATAAGAAACTGTAAATCTTGTAATTTGTGGAGATAAATAAAATACATTATTATTAAAGCTAGTTTATACTTTATTTAGAGATTTACCCGCGACCTCCCACGTGAAGTTCGTTATATTAGGTAGTAGCTGCTCCCGCGCTTTGAATCGCGTTAAACGTTACTGCCCCGCTTCCAACCTTCGGCCGCGGTTTAAAGTGCAAATAACTATATCAACTGAAAAACATTGTTATTTTGACATAAAAAAGATACTTTAATTTTATTTTTTTGTATTGAAGAAATCTAGATGTAAGAGTTCTTATTTATTTATTTTTTTTTTTTTATACTTTTTTTTATGTTTCCTCTTGAGGTTAACCACCTCAAGAGGGAGTTTATTTATCTGCTATTTGATACAGAATAATTTATGATTATCAAAATTTATAAAATTTGTATATACATATAGTTCAAAATTAAAATAATTATCATTTATCATTAAATTAAATTAAATATTAAATAAGGAAATAAATTAAGAGAGAAAAAATTCAATAATTTGACTGTTTATGTGTTATTGAACAGTTTAAGTGTGTTGACTATATGGGTGAGATGTGACATGAAGGTGTCGATGGAGTGGATGTCTGTCGTTAGTTGTGTTAAGTCGTATGGATCGAGTTGGTTAAGTGTGCAGTATTGTTCGTGTCTGTGTCGCGTTTGGGTATAGTTGGTGCACTGTGTTAGTAGGTGTCTAAATGATTGAGCTGTAGTGTTGTCGCAGGGACATGTGTCGTTGTCAGTGATCTGAAATCTATGTAGGTATTGTTTATGGTATGCGTGGTCCGTGAGTAGCTGGGTAAGAGCGAATGTGTGTCCCGTTATGTTGATAAGTTTATGTAAGTGTGTGAGGGTCGGACACCAGGTTTTTATTATTTGTCCTTTGGTGTTATTGTTGTAGGCCGCCTCAGCCCCGGTGAGGTTGGCACGGTTGGACATCTTTTTTGCATAACTCAATGGAAAATTAGAGAATGAGGGTGCTATGTTTTCCTCGGCCGCAGATTTCGCTGCTATATCGGCGGCTTCATTTCCAGGTATCCCTACGTGTGCTTTAATCCATACAAAATGGACTTGCGTATGAGTTGTGTGCAAGAAGTTATGTATGTTTGTGGTAAGTTTGTGTGTGCTACTAGTGTTTTGTATGTCTTCAAGAGCTGATCTGGAATCAGACAATATTACAGCTGTAACAACCGGTTGTGTATTGAGCCATTTACAGGCTTCATCAATGGCTACCAGTTCAGCTTGGAAGACGGTACAACAAGAGTGTAGTTTGTGTGTTTTGGTTATGATAGTGTTCTGTGGCGTGTGGATAATGAAGGCAGCTCCCACGACACCGTCGTGTTTACTGCCATCAGTGTAGATGTGATATGCCTGTATGTATTTAGCGAGTATTGGTTCGAGTTCTTCTTGCGTGTTAACGATGTCGAAAGGGTGTGGTATTCGGTGTGCAGGGTGTAGTAAATTAGATGGGTGTGTGGGTATATCGAGAGTAATGTCGTGAGGGAGATAATCGGATAGTCCACATATTCTAGTCTTTTCCGTTTTCGCGGTTTCTTCTATTTTTATGTCCAGGGGTGTCAGTGTAGATATAGCTATGGCGTTAGATGTGTTGATGGTTCTGAAACCTCGAATAATTTTAAGTGCAAAACAGCGTTGAGTAGAGAGTAATTTATTCCGGTTGGTTTTGTAATCTAGTGCCTTGCACCATATGCTGGAGGCATAGCATATAATAGGTTCGATTACCCCCTTGTACAGTGTAAGTATGTTCTCAGAGTGAACACCCCATGTCGGTCGAATGAATGTAGTAAGTTTGTTGTGTAGCTTACGCGCTCTGTTTGTAATGTAGTCTACATGTTGCGTGAAGTGTAAATTGTCGTCTATTACCACTCCCAATATTTTGGCCGTTCTGCTGAAAGGGATCTGTGTATTGTGCATGTTGATTTGTATGAGTTTGGTTTTCCGTGTAAAAGCAAGTGCAATGGTTTTTTCCGGTCCAAATGTGAGTTTGTTTAAAGTGCCCCATTCAGTGATAGTTTGTAAACAATGATTAATGTCGGTCTGAAGTGTGGTGAGTTTTTTGTGAGATGCTATAATGGTAATATCATCGGCAAAGGCCTGAATTTGACAGCTCTCTGGTATTCTTCTGTCACCGGACATGTCCAGTAAGTCATCGAGAATCAGGTTCCAAAAAGTTGGTCCACAGACAGATCCTTGGATACAACCCCTGGTGAGCGTTTTGGTGACCTTTGCGTCTGAGTATTGTAGGGTGGCGGTGCGGCCGGTCAGATAATTTTGTATAATAGTGTAGATATTTTTAGGGCATTTTATGTGATGTAAGCGTGTGAGTATGGAGGGCCACCAAGCGTGATCGAAAGCTGCTTTTATATCGAGCGAGATCATTGCGACATGCTTGCCATTATTTTTGTGTGTTTTTATAGTGTTAATTAGGTCGGTGAGTGCATGTACTGTTGAGGTTTGTTGTTTGAAACCGTATTGTTTTGCATTATATGTGTGTGTTGTATTGAGATGGTGTGAGAGGCGCTGCGTGATAAGCTTTTCGAGAGTTTTCCCTAGGATAGGTAGTAGCCCGATCGGTCGGAAAGAGGATGTATTACTATAGTTTGTTTTATTGGGCTTTGGAATAATTTTTATTATGGCTTGTTTCCATGATGTGGGAAATAATGACAGGGATAGACATCTATTCATTAGGTTGGTAATTAATTCAGGAAAGCAGAGTGTGAAATTGTAGCAAATGTCAGAAGTGAGGTGGTCGGCGCCAGGAGATTTGGAGGCGTTCATGTTTCCTAGTATTGTAATTACTTCATGTTGTGTGAATGGGGGTTCGTTGTAGGTGTCAGGTGTGTCTTGTGTACGTTCGCGTATAGAGTGTTGTTGGGGGGTATCTGAGGTGTCGTCTGGGTAGAATTTGTTGAGGAAAGCTGTAGCTGTTTCCTGACTTGATGTGGTGTATATTCCAGCTGTGAGCTCAATAGTCGACGGAGGCCGCGTAGGTGGGCCGGCCTTAATGATTCGGTTAGTAACCGTCCATACGTCCTCCTTGCCCTGCCTAGTACAGAACTCTCGGAAGTTCTCAGTGGAAGCGCGTTTTATAGTCGCAGCATATGACGCTTTGAGTTCATCCCTCTCGGCGAGCGCGGTGGTTAGTTGTTGATTATTGCGCTTTAGTGATTGAATTTTGTGGTGGTTGTCTATTACTTTCTTTTTCATGGTGTTCAGTTCTTCGTGCCACCAGGAGGGACGAAGGGAACGTCGGCCAGTACGTGGTAAATGTTTGTTGCAAATATTTTGGATAAATTCTGTAAGTTTATTAGTGTATGTATCAATGTCGTGTTGTGTGATGAGCGTAGAGATATCAATTGTGTGAATGTTGGTGTTTAATATTTGTGATTTGAATAAGTCCCTCAGACTATCCCAACATTTAAAGGCGTTGGTGTTGAATTTAAATGTGGATGTTTTGGTAAATGGTTGTAAGTTGTGAGTGATGTTTAAGGTAAATGTTAGTGCGTGGTGATCAGATGATGGGCAGATCGAGGTGTCTACCTT
The DNA here is from genome assembly GCA_905147285.1 of Hypena proboscidalis. NCBI lineage: Eukaryota > Metazoa > Arthropoda > Insecta > Lepidoptera > Erebidae > Hypena > Hypena proboscidalis. Next base: position 4,681,654 of record LR990131.1, on the reverse strand, counting down.
CCAGTCGCAAATATTGCTAGCAATATTATCTGTGGCAATAGTAAGATCAACAATCGAGCCTCTTATCCTTCCTTGTGCCACAGATTCGTATGTGTAGGCAGTACCTGTGTTAAGTACGGCAGTGTGGTTGGACAATATTAGGTCGGCTATTTCCTTACCCCGTGTATTATGTCTTGGCGATCCCCACAATGGGTGCCAAGCATTAAAGTCGCCAGCAATTATGTGTGATGCGTCGCGTGAGTCGTTAAGTAGTTTGTGTAACTTATTTAGTGTGCCATTTGCATCTATATCGGGCTCTATGTAAATGCTGGTGATGAGAAATCTCTTGCCAGATTTAGTGGTAAGTTGTAATGTACACATGTTACTTGTAGAGTATTGTGAGAGTCCTAATGTTGCGCCAATTTTGATTTTGGTGAGTATGCATGCTTTAATGTGTCCATCGGTAAGGAATTGATGTGTTGTATATCCGGGAATGTTTTTCATGGTGTGTTGATTGCCAATGTACGGCTCATTGATGAGTATGATGTCAATGTGGTTGTTAGCTGCATACTGTACTAATTCTTGTGTGGCGGCATGGCCTCGACCTAAGTTGATTTGTGTGAATTTAAAGGATTTATGGTTGTTAAGTTGTGCGGTGTGACGTTTGTTACTGTGCATAATTGAGATTTGCTTTAAGTGAGTGAGTTTGGAACAATAAACACAAACGAGTAAGCTAATGCTAGTTACAGTAAGTAGAGGCGTTTATATCGTCGGTTTTGAGCGGTGTTATGGTGGTGCCGTAATCAATAGTTTCTTCTATCTTCTCTTTTGCCAGTTTAATACGAGGGCAAGCTGACTGGTTGTTAGCAGCGTGGTTTGTGGTCAGTTTCGATCCGGTTTTCTGGTTGTAGTTAATGCAGTTGTAGCACTGGTACTTTCTTGTCTCTTTATGTGGGCAATCAGCTGCTAGATGAGATGTAGCAGCACAGATGGCGCAGGGGTGTACGGTTGCCGTACACTTGTTGTGGTAATGGCCAAACTGTAGGCAGTTTCTGCACTGAATGAATCGGGAGAACGGCCCAATATGTACTTGCTGGAACCCGATGGCTACTCGTTCACGTCCGATCAACTTGTGGTACGCAGACGGTGTTAGTTCAATGACAGCGTTGTACAGACTCTCTGAACGCGAGCGATTCGATGTAAGGAAGCAGACTCTGATGTCAGAGGCTGGGATTGAGTTCTGTATTGATAGCAGATCCTGTAGCTCGTCTCTATCTGTGTCCTTGTGTATTCCCTTAAGTATGGCTAAAGGGCTACGGCGCCGGGCTTCTTCAGCTTTTAGTGTGCCCGTCCGGTTCACTATTTGGAGCGTCTCTTCTTTTTGGTGGTCGGTGTCGAACTCAACATACACTCTACCTTTGGCAATGGTTCGAATTTTCGTCGGTGCGTAGTTTTTATCTTTGAAAGTAATTTTATTTTTAAGTTGATAGAGTGTGCTTTTCGTGCTGGTTGTAGTTGGTGATGTGGGCGCTGCTTTGGGGTCCGGCTTAATGATTATTGCCGGTTTGCTGGGTTGATTAGCTTTTGTAACGGAGGCGTAAGTAGTTTTGGTGTTAGGTGGTGGTGGGCTTGTGTCAATTTTCCTAAAGCCCTCTTTGATCGTGGACTGTACGCTCAATATCAGATCGTCTTTAAATTTTTTCAATATCTCCTCTCCAAAAAGTGACGGCTCAGAGTTAGTGATGTCAGAGCAGGCCGAAGTGTGCGCAGGAATGCTCTTGCTCAAATTAATTATTTCGTCGGCAGTTTTTACAATTAATTTTCTGTTGGCAGCCGTGACCGATTTTCCTTCGCTGACGGTCAATTTTATAACCTGGGCCAACTCGGCGAGCTTTTCCAATGTTCTGCCCTCACAAGCTATTGCTCCTTGGTCTAAGTCGTCTCTGACTGCAGGCGTCTCCATCGTACAGCTCATTAAAGCATTGCTAGCGCATTGACGGTCGATTTATCTTAACCATGCGACAGAAACTTAGTGTTGCTGCGATACTGCGACGACTTTTACTCAAAATAGGGTCCAAAAAGTGCTTCAAAACTTGAATATGACTTTTGATGAAAACAAAAGAAAACAATCCAAAAAGTGCTTTTAAACTTGGATTAGAATTCTATAGAAATATTTGATATTAAAACAAAATCCAAAAAGATACTTTGATGCAAGTCGGGTTCGAACGTGTAGTGTGTCGTTTCGTACCCGAGCATATAATGTAAACAGCCACGGTGACTATAACTTTACGTATCAAATTGATGTTCTTAATATAAAGTGTTGAGGATTGTTATTATTGTTCGTTTGAGGTCACACAAAGATTTTGTTTTCGCCGATTACCTCTTTTAACAAATTATCATCACCGTATCAGCACTTTTATCACTATTATCGGGATAAATGTTCAGTTTCGGCACTTAAAGGTTACTCAAAACACTTAATTATTTTAGTGTCACACTTAGTTTACAAAGTTACACAGTTTAAAGGTGTTTTATGTCACTTTCCGAACACATATTTACACTCACTGTTTTTAGTCATTATTACTGTTTTTTTCTAGTAGTCCACAATGTCACAGGTTTATTGGTATAGTTAGAACGTTATTAGCGTATAATTAGTTTAATTTTCATTCACTATGATTTTTAAATGGTAAAATTGCACGGAGGCGATCTTAACATGGCGCGCCCTCTAGCGGTCCCTGAAATGACTTTTTTTATACTACTCCCACAGCAAACGGACATGTAGTCCACCTGATGGTTAGTGGAGTACAGCCCATGGACATCAATAATCCACAAAAGCAGATCATAGATGCGTCGCTGCAGCTGAGGACTACGGTGTTATACCTCATTTGCCAGTAATTTCAGGGCCAAAAATTACTTATTTTATTATTATTGTACAAAATAAAAGATACACAAAATACAAAAACATTTGGTACAATTTTAAATCAATGTACGAAGACGAGCTTAACCCCTAAAATGGGTTTTCTTCCAGCAAATCTTACAGTGATAGAGGAAAGAGATACTGGAGGGTAATGGGAAATGTACAATAACGTGAAAACTATATAGAAGAAAATAAAATATATATACTAATATGTATACAACAATACACACCTACATAGACGTTACATACTATTAAATAGAATATCATACATAGATATTTAATACAATAAACATAAAATATATATATATATATATATATATATGTATATTTTATATAGATAATGCATGAAAGGAGCCTCCCCGACGTACACAACAATTCCCTGCGTCCGGCGCACCCTGGGCAATTCGCGAGTTCTTAAAAGCGAATTGGCTAATCCTTTCACCACGATGGCAAGTCAAAACCTTGACCACCTTAATGACTGTCCTAAATGCCCTACCACCTGCACTAGAGAGGCGCTCATGAACGCCGACGAGAGCGCCATAACAGTGGCCACTTATTGGACCAATAAAATTTGACTCAGCCATCGACACGACGAAGAAGAAGAAGAAGAAGAATAGATAAATGCATAAACATACATATAATATGTTACAATTGAGAGTGAAAGTGCTCTTTTATTCTTTTTTTGAAGATGTCTAATGAAGGACTATCTCGAATGGAATGAGGCAGGCGATTCCACAATCGAACAGAATATAAAAGTACTATGTATATAAATTTATTTTTAAAACGGTCTCGTGTCTACCGTACCTTTGTTACATAAACTAGTAATCTTGAAATATTTTGATAAAACCCACAATATCTCAAACAGAGTAGTACGATTACAAAATGTTATTGCAATGTCAAGATAACAGCTTCGCTGAAATGAGGATTAGACTCATATCTAAGACTACTTTGATTAATATAGTTTTGTATTTACATACGAAAAATAAACGAAATATATTTTAAATATAAAGATATAAATATCTCACAACTTAAACAACGCCATCTAGTCCCTAACTTAGCAGAGCTTGTAATATAGGTATTAATAATATAATAAAAATAATAATTTATTTACGTAAAAAATAATGCAGTAAGTACAAAGATTACACTATTATTAGTAAGTAGTACATTAATAGTGATGACTGGTTTACTACAATTAAAGTGGGTGTGGTTCTGTTCTCCTAGCTAGGTTACAGAATAACCTGTGTGAAGGAGTGACAGTGCCGTTCCCCTATTGTTGGAATACAATAGTCAGTAGGCAGTACAGTATAACATTGATGATAAAGTTGTATACAATAACAGTAAAAAGAAAGTAAGGAAAACCAAAATAAAAACCAAGGTACTATAAATAACTGATACTAATAAATATATACTTTTCTTTTGTAAATACACTACTTTTTATATATAGGAACTCAGACTCAGACAAACCCCCATGTTCATGCACACAAAGATTTATCTTAAGCGGGAATTGAACCGGGAATTAAATCGTCATAATAAAATAATAAAATAAGTTAATTTATTGATGGCAATCCAAATCATTCAAATTGTATCTAGCTGCCGCCCACGGCTCCACCCGCGTGATAATATATGTCAATAATAAGTAAATTATATTATTTCCGGGATCTTTAACTATCTTCACACAAATTTTCATCACAATCGGTTTTGTAGATTCGAAGCCTACTGGGTTAAAACAAATAAACAAGGAAACCTTTCCTGGAATCAGTTTAATAAAGTTCGTACACACACACCACTTTATTAAGTTTTTGATGTGTAATAGTTTTTGATATCATAATTTTAAAAATAAAGTTGTCATTAAAGTATTTTATAACAGTAAAAATTAAAAACAGTATTTAATTCACATAGCTTTTGATTAATTGAACACTTTTTCTTCCAAATAACTGACCAAACATCATCACAACTTCACAATAACATTATTTTTACCAAAAGATACAGAAATCTAAAAACAAAGTCTGCAGTCACAAACATTTTTATTCCTTTTGTCGAAGCGACCAACTTAAAATTAAAAAAATCTCACTTTTTTCATTATAAAAGTCTAGGTGATTCTTCTCAATTTCAAAAAAGCTAATAGTATGAGATAAGAGGCTTTTCCTTGGAGACTATTTGTTATGAAAATGATTTATTTAATGTTATGTATGAAATAAGTCGAGGCTCAGCTTAGTTGGATAATTATTAAACTTGCACTTAATGATACCATTTTTAACCGACTTCAAAAAAAGGAGGAGGTTCTCAATTCGGTTGTATTTTTTTTTATGTTTGTTCGCCGATTACTCGAAGACGCCTGGACCGATTTGAAAAATTCATTTTTTGTTTGAAAGGATATACTTGTCATGTAGTCCCATTTTATTCAAGTCACGTTCTGATGATGGGATCCTAGAGAAATCGAGGACAACCCTCAAATTTAAAAGGCTTCTATATTGTTTTTTGTATATAATCTAAAGCTACTCGTATATTTGCATCTAGTAGTAGACATTTCATGTTGCTGAGCTGATGCTGGAAGGTACAACTCCTCAACGGTTAGGAGTACGGGGATAATTCTTTAAATATAGGCTCCTTGAGGCCGTTTACTGTATTCTTTCAACTTATACACAGATGAGGCGAGAGTCGAGACGTTGAATATTACTTATGTATATTCATAATATGAGGTCATGATTTGATGATGGGATTCTAGAGAAATCATGGGTAACCCTCAAATTTCAAAGGCTTCTATATTGTTTTTCGTATATTACCTAAAACTACTTGGATATTTGCATCTAGCAGTCAGCGTTTTAAGTTGCTGAGCTGATGATGGAAGGTCAACTCCTCAATGGTTAGGAGTTAAAGGATAATTCTTTCACTACTGTACTAATATTCAGACTGCTAGTTATGATGTCAAGTGAGCTGTTGGAACGGAGATATTTCAAAGGTGGTCCCATTAAACATTCTTGCTCGGTCTACCCATCACTTAAAATCGTATAATAAAATAATTTTAACAAACAAAAAAACCGACCGAAAATGTAGGTAAACTAAAAAGAAAAAATAAATTTACTTCGCACAAAATAATATAATACGTTTTTTCATTTAGTTAAATAGAAATTATTAAATAATATTTTTATGATTCTGAAGTCGGTGCCAAGTAAACAATAACTCTGTATAGATAATATCAATCTTTCTAACAACTATTTTCTGACCGAATATTAGTTATATTTCTGTGGTAAGTACCAATACTGGGCGACCGCGCACTAGCACAACTACGCCTCATTAATAATATTGTGTGTACTGTAATTTGATATTGTAGAAAGGTTGTTATAGCTTTTAAACTATATTTTGATTTTTAATTTTTTATTTTATTTTATTTTTTTTATTTTTTTTTTATCGAATTATTGCATTGTCATCGATCTTTAACAGGTGTGCAAAATTTTAATGAAATCTGTCCGTTATAAGTGGGTCAAAATCGAGTCCAAAGGAGTCGGTTACATACATACATACATACAGGTGAAGCTAATATAAGCGTGTTAAAAAGAAAGGATAAAATAAATGTAACATCAATACTTATAGTAATATAATATGACTTTGCCCATTTACTTATATTAGCGAAATCTTAATAGCGTCAACTTCAAAGTGACGAATTAAAACTATTTTCTTTTTTTGGACAAAGTGTTGCCTAAACTTATAGTCTGAGATTCGACCTTTTGATATTGCAGGTATACGATTTTTTAATATAACAAAATTTCAATTTATCGTTCAAAAAATATAACAATGTTTAATTCCCCGGCTGCCCAAAAAAAACCCAGGTATAAACGGAAAAAAAATACTTTTTCTCTTGAATATAGGTATGACACTTTATTAGTATTTATAATCCAATTATATGTTTGAAACCATGATCATCAGAACGCCTGCTATTTTGCTTGAGGCGTTTTGCTCTAACTTTTATATATTTTTAACCTAATGTTTTCTGAAGTTAAAGGTATTAAATATAATAAATTATTATGTTATTTATACTATATAACTTTAAAGGAAAAATCTAAAAAAAATAGGATGTCACTGACTGAGAGCTGGCAACCCTTGTTGGTTAGATTGTTAATCATCATTTCCATTCAAATGTTGAATTGGTTATTAAAAAAATAATATATAGCTTCAAATCTCAGCGGTGGGATCTCGGGTTATTACTTTGAAAGTGATTTGCATACTGACTATAAAGTAAAATGGTTATTGTCTCCCCTGTGTTTTAAATAAAGCAAAAAATAATCATATTTTAATGTCAGGAGACTCATGTTGATTTAAACAGAATGTATCTGTAAACGTCGAGTCAAAATATTTTTAGTTTCAAATTTCACGTTTAAAAGAAACTATTTTCTTATCTTAAAATAACTCACTCAAAATGTTAGGCAATAAACTATCTTAACATTTTCAGTAAGTTATGTACAGACTCATCAAACCATTTCATTATACGAGTATCTATATAATATTTATAGATCTATATATAATATACAATCTTGTATAATTATATAAATTTATCCCTTCCACCTTTCAACAGGCGCAACCAAAAGGTAGTGGTGTGACCAGTTAATATGCAAATATAGTTTAAGTATCAAACGAGTAAATAAAAGAAAGCAAAACAATATTCTACGTAGGCCGTAATGTTTTTCAAAACCTGTTGTCGTGTCTGACATTACGCTTATTAAAATAATCATGTTAAATAAATTCGCTAGTTTATTATGCACTGGTTTTAACTATAAATGAAAGTGACAGCTGTGTCCTTTGTTCTAGTGTAATTTGTGTCACTTTTAAATTCGGTCCTTTAGAAACTGGCCCTAAACCTGTAATTTTTAAATAACATCCAGTGGCTAGCACATTTTGCTACCCATTAGGAATCAACTGATACTCATCGGGAATCTTACTAATGATAATATTAAAGCACAGAAAAGTTCCTGTACCTAAACCGTAACGAACAAGAACTGAATTTGGTCTTAATACATTCTGAAATGGCTTACCACGTCAATTACGAATTTAATATCCCTGGTAAACCACAACACAAATAGTACATTATTATGTACACATGGCTACACATAAAGCTAAATATTTCCCAGTATATAGATACCCTAGCATTGTACAGGCTTCCTGTGCAATGCTAGATCTGCCTATACTGGCAAGGTTGTCATTACTAGATGTGTAGCAGCCATGGGTACCAACGAAAGCCGCACGGTTAAAAAACGGTTTTTTATCTGACCTTGACACACTGAACTAACATTTGACGAATCACGTCCGTTTGACTAAAAGGGAAATGTCACCGAGGCGGTAAATGGACAAATCCCTCTAATTGCAGCCAAGCGTGCAGTTTTCGGGAAGTGGTTGCCGACATCTGCTAAATTAACCTTATGCTTATGACAAACCATCTTCAACCCAACCCTTTCCATTATGGGCTCAAGGACTTTATATCTAACGAAGGTTTGTCCTGAAACTTGCCACCATCATACGGTAGTTTGGAATTAAAGCAATTCTAATACGAAATATATCTGCTCGACTACCAAAACTAAATGGCAGTAGAAATTGCGTATTGATAGGGTTAAGGGTGTTACTGCACCAATTCATCGACCGTTAATCTACTATAGACTGATGTCAATAATACCCTAAAACTAACGAAGATATATTATTGACAAAGATAACATGAGCTCAAAAAAATATATTGCCAAAAGTGCCGTATGCAAACGAAAATTGATTTTAAATATACTTATGCAGACATTATATGGATCAAAACAGTGGTTATGGTCTCTCTCTAGATTGTATTGAAGTGGCATGTAAATCCTCACAGTTCGTCTTAGAATCCAGTCAAAAGACACAAAACAAAGGAGTGGACTTAACGCTTTGTGTAGCATTAAGTCTGCGTGGTTTACTGTGTCCGTACTTTGCATTGAGCTTTTATTTTCGACTTTTCAGTTGTGTTGTGGCAATCTTTAAGCGTCGCAGGTGATTTTTTTTATTCTGATCGACGACAAAAACAAAACTTGTGCTTTGATTTTTTTGCTGTTGTTTTAACAACCAATATAATGTTTTGTTTAATTTTGCACTTGTAACTGTCTCGTTTGAGACTGATAGTAATATTAATTTATTGTTGAATGGTCACGTATCAAGTATTATGTTTATGATTACCTGTTTTATATAAAAATACAACTCTTGATTCTTTGACGCATCAACAACGTAAAACTTAGAAAGTCACCATTTCGTAGAGCTCATTACTTTATTCATGTGACACATTTTTTTTATATATATAATATAATTTAATTTGGATATCATATCGAGGTATATCATCATCTAGCTGTTGCCCTTCCTCGCCCGTGTGGGGTTCGTTGATCCGCTCAGGTTTTTTACCCGTAGCAAACATTTTGTTCCCGTGGCGCCGTTTACTGCGCTTTAATGTAAACTGCCTACTAGCTTTAAAACTCTTAATATCACTCTATAGACTAACTTTTAGAAACACTGTTAAAGAAGTACATTTATTTTTATTGAAGATCAAGTTTACGAAATTTCGTGCTTCAAATTCAAAATGACGGCGTTACATACAACTGTCTAACCCTTATTTTACTCCCTTAGGGATAGAATGCCCGAAAATCCCTACATAGTGCGCACCCACGTTATGGAAGGAATCAATGAAATTCATGCCTTTTCTTGTAGTGTCGGTTAAGCGGTTTAGGCTCGGGGTTAATGAATTAGTCAGGCAGTCGGGCGAAAAATTATATATGTATAGATATATGATCAACCCAATGTCAAGTCCATAGCTAAACTCTTAACTAACAAATTATAAAATCCCAACAATCAAAAGTCTAACTAACAAAACGATTCGATTACCTATCTCGTAATCAGTAAGGCCGATGCCTCACTGGTACGAGCGACGCGTCGGCAATTTCGTGACAATAATAATATAATAATAATAATATAATAATATTCTTTATTGACATAATAGATTAACAATTTGTAATAGAATCTCTGACACCTACGCTAGTAAAAACTGTGTTGCAGGTGTCAGTGTCTTCTCCTTAACCAGTTGACATAGGTTTTTATATCAAAGAGAATAATAATACAAGTAAACATTACAAATAAAGCAATAAAACAATATGAACAACTTATAAAACAATATGAACAACTTATAAAACAATATGAACAACATAAACTAAACTCATAATATACACTAAGCGGTACCCATTGCAGAAACGGCAAAAGATATTAATTTTTCACGATATAAACCGTACCGTGCCTTGGCTTAAGAAATTCCACAACTAATCCTTTTCATTTACATAATATCGTCGTCAAGCCATCAAGAAACATGATAAACTAATCTAATCTACACAATATTCGGTATCAAATTGTTTTCGACCACTTAATTCTGTCAAACGTATGCTGTGCACGTATATTCTATTAAAATAGATTACAAAATGGACAATAAGGGAGTGAAATTAAACCCTGTGTCGGTGTCGGTGCAGCCTATGGAAACAGTGTCCGATGGTAATGTTTTTCCATATTTTACATTTTTGACATTTAATAAAAGTTAAAAATAAGGGCATTTATTAGATTAAATTGACGTATATTTAGGCCTCATTGGTCAAGTGGTTAGCGTATGCGCCTCTCACCGCGAGGTCTCGGGTTCAATTTCCGGGTCGGACTAAGTGTTATTTGCGAACGTTCCTTCAGGAAATTCACAAAAGCAGCAGAGTTCATTTGTGCCTGTTTGCCTGACAACAGAAACAACTCAAACAACAGAACACAATGAACTCTGCATGTGCTCTCTCTGCAATGATCTAAACATCATGGCAGAGCTCTACAACACTAAGTGTAGGTGTTGAATAGCTCTGCCACACTGTTCTGGGTAATATAGGCGTGTTGTTATGTATATTATATTAGGTAAACCCTATTACTTCCTATTACAAAATGCACATTTTCACAATTTACAATTCCTATTACAAAATTAAACCTTACCGTAGAATTGACAAAATTATTTTAACGACATATTGTGTGATTTTACGTTGCTCCATAATAAGAAAAAATGCATATAAGATGTTCCACGGCGTCAAAAATACATTCTTCATTATTTAAGACACTTTTCCTCCATGTGACATCCTTAAGGGACACTGTATAAAAAATAAAACTCAGAAAGTACAAACGGCAAATCCATAATGTAACGGTTAAAGTCCAATCACACAATAAAATTGTAGCCTGATAATTCACACGTGAATAGAAGAATAGACACGTGGAAGACACGTGGAAACCAAACCTAATCATCATAGCTGATCAATAGTGAAATCTAGCCAGAAGATAAATAAAGTGATCAATCAAACTATCTCATAAATATTATTATTATAATCGCAATATCTAAAGTTATTATTGCCAATCAACCGTTGATATTATAAGCTAACTTAGTTGTATAGTTAGCAACAAAAATAAACGCAAACAACAGGCAGTTCTTGAATACTTGTTTATTTTTGTTGGTCTGCCGCAAAGAGATCGGAGATAAGTCTTTCTTGAGGTTAGTGTAATCAGGTAAAAGTGATTTTACTGGTGGTAGAGCTCTTGTGAATGAGCTCGAGGGCGGCAGGACCATCGTCTCACCTTTAACCTGCCGCCAAATAGTAGTGCTTCTATTACTGTGTTCCGGTTTGGTAGTAAAGTAAAGTAAAGTAAATCTTTATTTGGACGAATATGGTACATAATAGGTGACTTAAATTAATTACAATGTATCATCATATTCTGCCAATCAAGGCGTGCAAAAAATTGAAATTATTATTATTATTGGTGGGATCAGGCCCTGAAATTACTGGCACATGAGGAGTAACACCGTAGTCCTCAGCTGCAGCGACGCATCTATAATCTGCTTTTGTGGATTGTTGATGTCCATGGGCTGTACTCCACTTACCATCACTACACGTTCGTTCGCTGTGGGCGTGGTATAAAAAAAAAATATTTGTTTTTTTTTCGTCGGGTCGTAATTAGTAGCAACATAGAGTCTGCAATATTTGATGACGATAGACTCACCACTAAACCTAAATGTAACAAATAAACATACAGGTGAAAGGTTTACCTCATCAAAAAAAGCCATAACTTTGTAGTAGTATAGTAGAAAATAATATCCTACCAAAGCTTTTTATCGCAAAACATTGTAATACTTATCTAAGACGCACTTTAATAGGTGACATGTATTATTATTGAATATTTAAGCCGCTTAAAGAAATAAGGGCTATCGCGTATGAATTCGAGAATAGAGGCTCAGTTCTATATGGTGTTCTTAAGACATTTTTACGCAGTTGTGCATAAGGCACGTATGAGAGTATTGGAGACGTATTAACGTCCCACTAGAAATTGTAAAACAACCGTCCTTCTTATTATTTTTCTAACTTTCTGTCTTTAAGACGCGTTCCGTCCTTCTTATTATTTTTCTAACTTTCTGTCTTTAAGACGCGTTAAAGAACTGTTCCTCTATAAAAACGTATAAACTCAATGGTTGGGATAAATTGGAACATTTTATAAAGCGCTAAGACTTTCGATGCTGACGGTACGTACTAGAAGTAAATAAACAAGATAACTTGAAGTTCACGGCCTTGCAAACGTTGTTGAATACATTACTAGAGTACAGACGGCTTCACATCAATCTATACAATTTAAGTGACAATGGCCTCGCGTTGTATAGGGTTACCGTGCAATGCGAGACCAGCTATATACTGGCAATGTATAGGTTGATCGGTAATCATGTGTACAATACTACTCTTGAGTTTTCTCGGTATCCTAACAAACAGCTTTTGTTGGTAGAATAAATTTGTTTAAGGCAATGTTGGCAAATATAGAGAGCGCTGTGTAGTGACGGTTTAAATTTACAAACCGTTATTAATTTTAATTATTATAATTAATTTATCCTTAGAGATTGCTGTCTGTGGCTTTAATTTATTAAATAATGATTATTATAGTCAGATTAAGTACGTGATTCGGGTTTGGCGTTAACATCTTTTGTTTCGAGTGTTTATAAAGCTAAGCCCGATGTTGGAGGGTAGATGCACAATTTATTTATATGGTAGGTGTCATTAAAATGTACCATAATTTATTTAAAACTAAGCTATTTCGAAATAAAACAAAATAACCATTTTGAATCACTCTGAAAACTGCATGATAGCGCAGTGATTTTTAAGTTTATTGCGAAAAACAGATACACAGACTCAGCGAGGCCTCAAGGGCCTTTTAAAATACGAAAGGATGACAGTGACAATATGTAAAACGTTTAAAAGGCCACGTGAAGAAAATTGTCGAACGTTTTCTCTTCCTCGTCTAAATGTAAATTTTCTAATGTGATTTTAATAAAATTGTGTGATTATTTTGCGTATTTATGAGTGAGGTTTTTCAATGTCGTGTTGACATTCCTTCTTGCGGCAATGAACTTGGCTTAGGTTAAAACCTTGAATCACTGTTATTTATTATCCTGCTAGCCGCACACAAGCAATATTATAGGCACTATTCGTGGATTCACTGGTTAGCTATTCTAAAGCCTACGAAACAAGATAAATTTAAGTTATTACAAATCACACGAATATAAATTCTATTGCTTTGTTATTTAAGTTGATTTTCGTATAATAAAAACTGTTAAAAATGTCCTAGACAATCTCAATTGCAATAAAAAATAAACTTTATGGCCTGTGAATTGGGTTTATAATTGTAAATCATGAAAATTATCTCGTTTCGTTGTCTGAAGTATAGTTTTCTACTAGTCAATACTGATAGTATTCTCAATATTGCTCCGTTTGGACGGTATGTTTCACTAATCTGTCTTTGAAACTGTCCCGCAGCGGCTGCAGTGGAGGAATGGGATAGAGAGAAATACATTTTAAGTAGATGGTAAATTATTCAGTTTGAGTTTTTTTAATAATATTTAATAAAATTATCGTTCACGTTTTTTTTTTACCTAAAAATGTATTCGATAAACACCTTTATTTATGCCTTTAATACTTGTAATCCCTTTTTAAGCCCAAGAATGAATACTTTCTTTTATCTTTATTTCAAGGGCAATTATTGTCTCAGTTTATTTACTTATAACTTTCATATTTCACAACAAAAACCAACATCATTGAAAATATAAAAACATTATGTAAATTAAATATCTTTATTTGGAATTCGAGTTTTGCAAATACTCTATTTCTACCGTCTAAAGTAATAGTCAACGTAGTGATATTGCTGCCCAATTTTTAGTTCAAGCTGTAGATCTATATCTGTGGTTCAAGCTGTTGTTTTCATGATAATGCGCTTAAACCAGTAATCTATTTAATAAGGATGATAATCGTATCTATCAAGTCAAACATCTTCTAATTGTTTATTTTAACGCATTTAGCAAACTATTCTAAAATACAGTTGAAAAAGCCAAGCCAAACAGTTGGAATGCGTATTCTTAATTCAAATTTTGTCGAAATTGTAGCATTTTTTATTAAATATAGCCCACATATTATTCTCGAACAAGTTAACTCTTGCGTTTTACTTTCTGAATGCGTTTGATAAATACGTATTCAGGGCTCAAAGCTTTCAACCCTCATACCTTTCGCCGCATTTTTCATCGATTTGGTATTGCTATTCCTACAAGGAGCTTTTATTACAAAAAAAAATCAGACATTTTAATTCACTCGAATATTTTTCACTTTGTTTTTGCTATAGAACTCGTTTTTAGAGTACAGCTTGTCGATATTTTAGGATTATCCTCACATCCGAACGAAGTTCCCTATACTACTATATAACTGTCGATATATTATATTTTATGGCATGACATTCTATATTATAAATTTATAACACAACAGTATATTAACCACAAGGATGTGGCAGGGGTGTATATCGTTACTATTACCACATTTCTTCTGCTTTGCTTAGGTCCTGCCACTGGCTCACCCTCATTAGGAGTAAGCCTATTTCCATCTAGCGGGAACAATTGCAGATTCCGTACTGCTACTGAGAAATTCCTAACGGATAACTTTCTAATAACATTTTTATCCGACCATGCATGAGACAAAACCCAGGACCTAAGTTAATGCGAATTGTACGTCTAGATCACTAGGCAGTCGATATTAATCATTCATATTTTGTCCACAGCTGAACAAATCTCGAGACTGAGGGCGTCACAATCTCCCATAGCTATCTCCCTAAGCCGCTGCCCGAAATGGTCATCACTAGATCCTCTGCAGTTCAAAGGCTATTGGGACAACGAAGTCAATGGCATTCTCCTCAACAATGGATCCACAGGTTTGTGAAATATTCTGATAGAATAATAATAGGAGAATATAAATAGAAGATAGGGGATAGGCAGAGATAAGTTGAACGTCATATGCTAGGATTTTTACACTACTAACGCTTCTTTTACAGTCATACATCTTGTCATATATGCTTTTCGGTTGCGTGTAAGCACTATAGCGTCTTTTTTAGCACCTGTACTGTATACAGTAAGGGCATGGATACCGAAATTCTTCCATTTCGGTTGAATTCGCAGGAAATGTGCTTGGCCGCGTTGCTAATTTTTCGTTCGAAAAACCCAACTCTTCGCGCGCATAGCTAGAATTTTGACGAACAAAAACGGTGGATACGCAGCCTCTGAAGGCTTTCTTAGGGCGCCTATACCTCTAACCATCTTGAATGTGACTCGTATTCTACGTACGTATAGCATCTAAGTGCCTTATCATACTAGCTGATTGCGAGCGGATTCAAAGCGGAGCGGGCGCGCAGCGAATGCGTCGCGAACACGCAGCGGCTGCGCAGCGGAGACGTCGCGGACGCGCGGCGAATACGCTACGTTTTCGTCGCGTGTTTGTAGCGAATTTACGACGTACAATACACTCAGTAACAAAATTGATTCCGACGAGGAAACACTGCTGTTGGCTTTGTTACTTCGGAAACGCCGGAGACGAAAACGAAAGCATCGACGAATTTGGGAAGATCCATTATCAATTAATCGAATGGAAGAGAGCGACTAATTTGTGTTGTTTTGCAAACGATTAAAAAATAATCCTAAATAATTTCGTTCCTACCTACCATAAAACAAACATAAAATATTTAAGCAAGATAAAATCCCGCAAGAATCCGTTATGATGCAAAATAATTTAACATTTGAAAAAAAAATTGTATAAGGTTGGTTGGCTGGCGTTTGTACGAGACAGTACAAAATGGCGTCTACGCCGCGCGTCCGCAGCGAATTCGCTGCGAATGCGCGGCGTGTTCGTTGCGCGCCCGCAACGAATCCGTTGCGCGCCCGCTCCGCTTTGAATCCGCTCGCAATCCGCTAGTATGATAAGGCCCTAATAGACGGCTTAGTATCTTAGGCCGCTTAGTATCTAATAGACGACTACTCATCAACCAATACATTTCCTGTATAAGCTGGTCCCGCAGTGCTCGGTAAGCTTATCAACACACATAAGACCATCTAATCTATCTATATCTATACCTATATATAAAAATGAAACCCGTTTTCCGTTGTCACGACATAGCATGAAAACGGCTTGACCGATTTGGCTGATTTTTTTTTGTAGTTTTCTAATACTCTGTACAAAAAAAAAATATAATATTAATAAATTTTCTGTAAAAATATAAGTGAAATTATTGAACCCTACGGCATAAACACTATAATGAAAATATTTATTTTGTTTTTTATTTAATAAAATTAGTAAAGTCCTTCTCAGGTATGACGAGACCAGGGAAATAGGTATTCATTTTTATATGGAGGATATTATAAATTCCAGTTCAAATTGAATAGGTACGCATACATAAGATAGGTCAGCTATACAAAATAAAGTAGTGCATCAAATTTACGCTAAGGCGGTACGAAGTTCGCCGGGTCAGCGATTTATCGTAACATGCTTACGGAATAATCTGTATACACGTGCATACATTTTATAAATACCAACATTATTTATTGTGTCGCACCCAGAATACCTCTTTTATCAATATTCAGACAGTTTTGAAGATTAAGATTTAAACGTGATAAATACTTCGTACTCTATAGCTTTTTTATAAAAAATCCTTTACTAAAACCCATTTTTTAGAAATACAAATTGGACATCTACAGCAAATATCTTTAAAATTGATAAAAAATGTATGCGTGATTTATCTGATCAATTTTTTGTGTTCTATAATTAAATATCAAAAAGTGCTATGGAGATAAACACCAAAAAAGGGGAAATTTAAGAGATCAACAGCCTCGATGGTCTAATGATTGCCTCGATGGACTAGTGGTTAGGTTAGCCGCCTCTCATCGCGGGGTCGCGGGTTCGATACCCGGGTTGGGCAAAGTGTTATTTGTGAACTTTTTGTCAGGAAATTTCACAATAGCAGCATGGAGTTGGCATTGTGCCCGGTGGATGGCTATAGGCTCACCCCCTATCCCATGAGACTTAAACATAACATGTGAAATATGAGTGTTGTACACCTCTGCCACACCCTTCTGTATAATAAAGGCGGGTGTTATGTTATGTTTTGTAATTATCTACAAAATAAAAGAAATATGCAGCTTTCAAAGGTTATACATATTTGAGTTTGCAATGATTTCTACAGTTAACAAACTTTATCGTTGTTAACGAATATAAGTTGTGTGATTCGCAAAGATTTGTTCTGAGACTGGGTGTGCTTCTGTGAGTGAATGTGTGTATTTGGCCTTGTCATTGGGACCATTGGATAGAGTAATTGCTTCTGGCGTTCTATCTAATGTAAAAACACAAATTTATTTATTTACTTATGAGTATCCGAACAGACTAAAAAAAATAGTTTTCAACAACATGTTTTGTAGCTTTGTATTGTTTGTAAACGTAGCGTCTATTCATACTGGATCGGCAGTGGCGACTTGCAGTTTTTTTACTAGAAAGGTGCGAAACCCTAACATAACATCACGCCTATATTACTCAAAAGGGTGTCGCAGAGGTGTTCAACACCAACACTTCACCTGTATGTATGTATGTACACCACTGTTATGTTTAGGTTCCATGGGAAAGGGGGTGAGCCTATCGCCATCCACCAGGCAAAATTCCAACTCCGTGCTGCTGTTGTAAATTTTAGTTAATGTTCCAAATTAGTATAAAAAATTATGAAGATAAAATACTGGCAATCCTTTTTAACACGCTTATATTAGCTTCACCTGTATGTATGTATGTATGTATGTATGTAACCGACTCCTTTGGACTCGATTTTGACCCACTTTAAACGGACAGATTTCATTCAAATTTTGCACACCTGTCAAAGATCGATGACAATTTTTTTTTTCAATTTTTTTATTTTTTTTATCGAATTATTGCATTGTGTTTTACTATATAGAATCTTGCACGTGTGTTGTAGTGGTTTAAGCGGTCACCTCGCCGCTCTCCACTGCACTGGTGTTGTGGGTTCGATCCCCACTTGGGACAAATCTTTGTGTGATTTGCAAAGATTTGTTCGGAGACTGGGTGTGCTTGTGTGAGTGAATGTGTATATTTGGCCTTGTCATTGGGACCATTAGCTAGTGTAATTGCTTCTGGCGTTCTATCTAATGTAAAAAATCCAAATTTATCTTTATTTAACACGCTTATATTAGCTTCACCTGTATGTATGTATGTATGTATGTATGTATGTAACCGACTCCTTTGGACTCGATTTTGACCCACTTTAATCGGACAGATTTCATTCAAATTTTGCACACCTGTCAAAGATCGATGACAATTTTTTTTTTCAATTTTTTTATTTTTTTTATCGAATTATTGCATTGTGTTTTACTATATAGAATCTTGCACGTGTGTTGTAGTGGTTTAAGCGGTCACCTCGCCGCTCTCCACTGCACTGGTGTTGTGGGTTCGATCCCCACTTGGGACAAATCTTTGTGTGATTTGCAAAGATTTGTTCGGAGACTGGGTGTGCTTGTGTGAGTGAATGTGTATATTTGGCCTTGTCATTGGGACCATTAGCTAGTGTAATTGCTTCTGGCGTTCTATCTAATGTAAAAAATCCAAATTTATCTTTATCTTTATCTTGCTCATAATATAAGCAAATACGTACTTTACTCTCGTGTTGCACAAATAACTTTTTACACCCCTATAAAATACAGTAAAATATATCTTCAACAGTTTTATACATGCAATTTTGTTAAAAATCACGGTTAAGTTCACATTGTTAACATATTGATTAGATAAGGTTGCGTGTACCAACTGTAAACATTTCATAATGTTTAACTGTTGATAAATATTTTGATATGTGATAACTAAAGATAGCAGGTATCTTATTGCCATGGTCAATATGAACTGTTAGGTTTTGATCTATGACGTGTCAACTTAAGCCACTGAATTTAAACGTGTTCATAAGCCCTTCGGGCAAAATAAAACAAAGGCGGTTGAAATCAAAAAAACATTCTAATTTCAACCGCGAAGATGGATACCGTTTATCTTAGAATCCGGTAATAAGCAAGTGCAGTGTTCGGCGAACAAATGTTACGCGTAAACTATCTGATACCGTTTATTATGTGTCGAACTACCGACGGTTCAGAACTAAATAAAAATAAAAATTGTGACGACCAAGTGAGGGTAGTGGACAATATCCGCGCTTCACGGAGACGACGCTGAGCTTCACCAGTCGGCTCGTGACCAAGAATGATGCAAGTCATTCGAAACGTCGAGCATAGGTATTTATTTACCTTTACGATAATTACACGATTTAGGTTGTCTAATGTTTGAAAATGTTCTCAAATCGCGAAGGTTTAAAAACATATAAAATAAAACAAATGATTATATTGTGTTTTTTGACTACTTCGATGGTCTAGTGGTTAGCGTATTTGCTTCTCGACGTGAAGTCGTAAGTTCGATTTCTGGGTCGGGTAAAGTGTTATTTGTGAACTTTCCGTCAGGAAATTCTCAATAGCAGCACGGAGTTGGAATTGTGCCCGGTGTTCGGCGATAGCCTCACCCCCTATCCCATGGGACCTAAATATAATAAGTGAATTGTGGGTATTGTACACCTCTGCCACACCCTTCTGGATAATATAGGCGTGATGTTATATAAGGTTATGTTATGATGTGTATTTTTGACGTATCGTGATGAAGCAGAATAAAAAAAAATTGTTAATATTCGCACGAAGTGATTCGCTTCAACATTACTTATGTCATTGTTCTGTCAAAGTTATGGAAAGCGCTGCTCGAGTATAATGTGTCCGTGTAAGTACAATGTGGGTGTCTTTATAGCAATAATAAATAGGTATCTCACATCTAAGCATGCTCCACTGCAGACCGCTTCATTACTTACCACCAGATGAGATCGTGGGTGCACGAGTGCCTATCCACCATAAAAAAAGTTATTATATTTCAGTCTTTAGGTTAAAAACAAAACTAAAGAACTATTATCCTAATCATTCTTTGACAGATATTGCAAGAAATAATTAAAATTTAAGTGTAAATTCTTATCACAGCCGTCACACTAATCTCTTTCTAGGGACTGCATTTCAATATATAAAATTAGTGATTAGTGATTAGAAGTTGGAATTGTGCCCGGTGGATGGCGATAGGCTCACCCCCTATCCCATGGGACCTAAACAAAACAGGTGAAATGTGGGTATTGTATACCTCTGCCACACCCTTCTGGGTAATGTTATGTTATGTTATGTTTGTTCAAGAATTTGAACTAAATGTTGGTTCTACGTGTTTGATATCGTATTAACTAGTATAAATACTAGATATTTGAGTAAGTTACTTGTTATCATGCCTGGGGTATAAGTTAATTAATAGTGTAGAGATCATACAACGGTTTCTAATATTTTCTTTAGAAAAGGCTTGTTTATCAAAGTATCATATCAATAATGGATATGGATATACGATTGGGTTGATGGGATATAGGGACATTTATAAAAACCACAGTACTATATATGGTCAGTGTTCATTTCGACAAGTAAAATATTTTGTGTCTAATTCTTTTTTTGTTGTTTATGTTAAAAATAAAAGAAAATTAAAGAATACTTAACCATTATATTAAATTTTACAATCAATTGCTAATGTAGCAATGATTGTAAAATTTAATAAATGCTAATGTATAAACTTTTTTAATGTAGATAACCTTATGGGCTTTATCTAGGTCTGTGGGCTTTGACATAACATTAACAGAATGCGCGTTGTAAAATATCACCAAATAAGGTGTATTCATAGTTAAGAGAGGACAGCGTCTGTTGGGACCAGCTAATACTAAATAATAAGAAACAAAATTAATTTAGATGGCATAAGGTCAGGCGGCTAATTTTCGCAAGTAAGATTGAGAGTGTTTCGGACCTTAGCTAACGTAAGCAAAAAAAAGACGGTAAGAAGTTTGTGAGAATTGTGTTTATTTCTTGAATAAAACTAATAAAATAGTAGATGAAATAATTAATAATAGTCTTAATATAATCTTAATTACAATTATGTAAGATTTTACAGTCGAAAATCTTTGATATATTTAGAATGTGAGCGAAATAAATGATTGAATTGATCGATGCATTCATTATTTTTGAAATGTTATCAACCGTCGTGGGTTAAACCAAAGAGATTGAAGATAGGTCAGGTTTCTATCGGTAAAAACTACGATTCACCGAACACTCAAGGTAAAAACCGAAAAATTATCTAATTTAATGAAATTCGGAATTAAAAGAAAACCTAGGGAGAAAAGAAACCTTGGATTTACCAATAATCGGGCTTTTACAGTGACACGATGTTATCTTTAATTATAATTCACCCAACGATACGAATTAAACTTACTAATTTGCAGATAATAAAGCTTATTTCTATTGCAGTTGTGTTTTTTATCAGACATTTTTTTTAGCAATATAATTTATGTTAGTGTAATAGGTGATAAAATGTTGTCTTATTCCTTTTGCATTTTTTGTAATAATAATAATAATTCTTTATTTCGGACAGCAAAAATCCATTGGGTTAGTTTACAAATCTTGCATGCTAGTGTTAGTTACATTTTCCTATTAGGTATTTTCTTTTTAGAAGGACACTCAATGGAGAAGTCGCAGTTGATAGTCCTTCTAACAAGATGTATTAAAATCGGAGAATCCATGGTCTCCGCCACAGTTTTGAGAATGCTGTTGTTGCTGGCTTGTAATCGCAACAAAAGCGAGGCAGTCTTTTGCGAATGACGGCGTGAAAACCGTCTGTGTGATTTTGCGCAAACATGCCGGACGCGCTGCATCGCCGTGGCAGCCTCAACAGCATTCTAAAAATATTATTATATTGGACAAACATACTGTACATCCTACATATTGTACATCCATCGATCTTTTGGTGTAGTCAACCTAAAGACTTCCCATGTAGAACCCTTGGCAATAGGCCTTAAAAAGTGTTATAAACGATTTGTTTACTATTTATTCGTCTATATAGATTATGTGGCTATTTACAAAGAAGTCATAGGGTTTGATTCGCTCTGCTCGAGCAAAGGTTTCATTAGTACTAGTGTTTTTATTTTCTGTCAGGAAATTCTTAATAGCAACACGGAGTAGGAATTATGCCTGGTAAATAACGACTCACCTGAAGGTGAAGTGTCGGTGTTAAACGCTTTTGCCACACGTTTTGGGTAATACAGGCGCGATAGAATGTTTAGTTGTTATGTTTAAACATAATATGTTGTTTATGTTTTCAGCATACTTCACATTCGAATCAGAAGTCAAACCAATACTTCAAGGCGGACCCCTACTCGGCGAGTACATATTCGAACAAATGCACTTCCACTGGTCTGTCGATAATTTCTCTGGGTGCGAACATTTATTAGATGGACAAGGGTAAGTTGCTTGTTTTTAATTATGCAAGGTGTAATTTACAAGATACTAATGCTGCTTACAATTGCATGATTTGGAAAATCTAGAATAGAAGTATTTTCATCGGACCACACATATATTTTTTTTAGGGCGTAGTAGAAAAATCACAAATAATACAGGATAAGCTTGCAGAACCAGTTTTCAGTGATTAAGCAGATAATTTTTAATTCATTATTGATAAATAAGAATTCAACAAACTGAAAAAAGTCATTCTGTCATTACTACATTATTTTTGGGTAGTATTTAAACGCAAATCATAAAATATCCTTTTTCTATGCAATTAAATACCGAATTCCCATCAAAATTACTGATTGCACAACAAAATATTCAACTCAAAATATCACTAAACACACTACAATTTATTTTCACAGCGCACAGCAATTTTTCCTAAAGCAAAAGCTTTTTTATCAATGCTCAACTAATAATCTTAATGCACATTATACATGTTAACTCTTTTTCTTTTAAATATAGCTTCTATTTTTATAATATTTACAGCAGTTTTTCTAAATCAAACAACATTTTATTAGTCACAGTCATCTTATTATTTATTAATTATCACATAAATGAGATCAGCAAAAAAAATATAAAATTAGATACAAAATTGTAATTTATTGAATTATTAAAGCGAGTCTTGCTTTCGCGGGGCGTCCACGCTTCCTTTTTTGCCCAATAGGCACATTTTTAGCTTCTGCAGGTGGCGCCACGTACTGTCGTCTGTTACGATCTATGATAATAAGAAATTGGTAGGTGGGTGCTTCTTCGAGCGAGGCATTCTTTGGTGATTTGCGTGGCAATTTTTAAATTTAATATTTATCTTAAATCGGCATCAGTTTCTTAAAATATACGTAAAAGTAATATTTTTTATAGAAGTGGCACCTCAATGAGCGATATACCCACATATATAATCGAGTTTAAAAAAATGGATGCCACGCAAATCACAAAACACTCCACGATAATGATTTTTTCAAATGTAACTTTCTCAAATAAGTCATTAAGTCATCAGGTAAAAGCATAAGTAAGTAACTAACACAGAAATCGTTTTTTTAAAGCTATATTTATAATAAAATCAGTCAAAAGAAATGGAGTTGAAGTTTCTTCCAATGGATCACGGGTGAATTGCCGGTACTTTTATATTATTAAAAAACTTATTAAGTTTTTCATTAAGACAATGTTTAGCTTGACTTTTTTTCTTCAAGTTATATTTTCGGGCACTTATTCGACTTTTCGCTCGTCTAGCTTTTTGTTCGCGACGGTTTAAGTCATGAATACTAAATATTTTTCCTTCAGCTTTTCTTTTATAATATCTTGCCCGGTTTTGGGCCTTCAACTCTTCATTATTTAAAGCCTCTCTCTTCTTCTTCTTTCTATATATATAGAAAGAAGAAGAAGAGAGCTTCTTTCTTTCTAATTTTTCCTCTCTTGTTCATGGCATTTTGGTCTAAAAATAATTCATTACAATTTTAGCTAATCTGATACTATTTCTATTATTATTAGGTACTGACGAAATCAGAACATCATCAGCTTTGTCATTTTAAGTCTGATTTAAACAAATTTATATTTAAATAAAGTAATCAAAAAATATTTTCATACCATACTATTACAAAACTCAAAGTTATTTCACTTGCATGGTCAATAATTGATTTACGTGGGTCTAAACTACCACGTAAACCACGTAAATCACGACCACGGAAATCAAAATAAATCTTTTATTCTGAAAATATATAAAAACCTTTTAAGCAAACGTACTGTGTTTTGAATATAAGTTACGTTACCATAAATTTGTTAGCTACAATTTTTAATTCAATAAACAAATTCACAGACATCGGGCCGCGAAGTTACGGATTACAAGTGAATTTACAATGATCCACGCAAATCAGTAACTACCCCGGGACATTAACATTTTAATTTTTTTTAGATAATGTAATTATATAAGGACTATGATCTTATTTTTCATAGCATTGTCAACTTCTTAGGACTTTATGTTTTATTTTTGATAAGTATGTACCGTTTTGTTTAAAATATATAATTTACTAAGTAACTAGATCGGGGTTTGGGACACTCCACGAAAATCAAAGAATGGGGGTGTTTTAATTTTTTTATGATATTAAATATATAGATAATCGAATAATAATTAATTACCCAAATAGGAGAAGATGAAAGATTTGCACGAAAAAAAAAGTGGCTTGCTGACTTTTCAATTTATATTCTTTTAAAGCGTTGCCGCTTAAAAAACGTTTCTAGAAGAATGACCCAGGTAGTATTATATTATTTTATTTAGTGGGTGGATTCAAAAAGGGGTCGGAGTATCACACAGATTGATTCTAGTTATGGTTGCAGTTCTAACCTAACCTAACCTACTACTTTACCCATAATTGACCTATGCCATAACTATAGCTTTTATTTTTATATTATTTACTCCAGTGACGAAAAAACGCGTGAAGTTTTCAGTTAAGTTGTTCTGCTTTTAGAAATAATGCAATGTAAAAGGATTTTTTTGTTATAATAATCATTAAATTTTCCGAGCATGGCTTCTTGAAAATTAAGACAAATATGATGAACAGATTTTGTTGTACTTACTGGTTAATATGCGACTGGGATAGTTATTTTGCTATGAAATATGGTAAATTTGATGTGCAGTCAGTATTTATGCTATGCATGTAGTATTTTTGTACAAAAATAAATTTAACTGTATTGCATTATGAGGAAAAAAGGAATGTCATATTGATGTGTAATTTCGAATTATCTGCAGTTTGAGTTTTGTTAAACATTTAGTTTATCTGTAGTGAAGTAAGTTATTTGATGTAAAAAAGAATATAAATGATGAGTATGTATTGATAGGCGATTATTTATTTGATATGCAATATAAAATATCCCATTATTTTTTAATTTTGATATTACTCATGTTATGTTAATATATTTAGTTGTTCTTTTTCGCCTATATTTCAAAGTTAAAATAAGTTTTACTATAATCACTAAAAAGAATCATTGAAAATTTAACAAGCTGACCGGGAAATTTCTAGGATATGCTAGGATAACAATATTATTCCGTAATATAATAAACGAGCTTGTAATTTACTTGATAGGAAGTGCAACCAAAGCCCGACCATCCACAAAGGATTTAATATAAGTTGTTTCATCTAAGGATTACGATACATTTGTCTGCTGCTGTGCTAGTAATTTCTAGATTTAACCTCATCATTGAACCGGAAAATAGAACTCGTTGCGGAGTTCTAGCCTCTACTATTTGCTGGCTGCTCTATATGTTAGGCAGTGTATTGTGGTCCTTTTATATTTACTTAAAGCGTTTCCCGCTTTCATGTTACAACTAATTAATTAGATAGAAGAAAACCAGAAAATATTACAAGCTTTATTATTATGATTAGCAGAGTTTTGTGCATTTTAATAACGTAGACGTTAAGTTAAAATCAAAGTTATTGCGTTTCAAGCACGTTATTAAAACTATTCTAAATGTTTTTTTTTATTGTAATCCTAAAACCCTCCTCAGTAGTGACTAAGCCCCGATTTTACCAAACTAATTAATCTGTGGTTTTAAACCCGTATTTCAATTTCTCTCTGCCTCTCTTTCAATTTTTGAACGGTAAAAAGAGATCGACAACTTACTGTAGCTTGGCGTGAAACGTCGGAATAAGAAGTTGGTGAAATCGGAATAAAAAGACTTAACTAGCTATTACTCGAAATTTCAGATACGCCGCAGAATGCCACTTCGTCCACTACAATAGTAAATACGAATCTATGGAGGCAGCTGTCGGACACCCTGATGGTTTAGCAGTAGTTGGATTCCTATTAGAAGCAGTTGATGCACCTAATCCTAGGTTCGACAAGCTTATTGAAGGCTTTGAGCACATTAAGAAGAGTGAACACTCTGTAAGAGTGACATCAGGTTAGTGTGATGCGTGGTAGTAATGTCGATAAAAAGTAGCATAATATATGTCCTTCTTTATGTCTTGAACTATATCCATACTCATTTTCATCTAGATCGGTTCAGTAGTTTAGCCGCTAAAGCGTAACAGATAATCAGACATATTTACTTTCTCAATAATAAGGGTTAAATCACACAGGAACGGCAGTCTACCGTTGTAGTATAATTGAATTTAAAACTCTATCTACTTTTGCGTAATACCAAAGAATAAAAAGGAAAAGAAGGATTACTTAGCAAAAGTATTTAAAGAAAGAACGACTTTATATCATAAACAATATGGTGCAATTTAGCTCACCTTAAAGTATAGCTTACTTTTGTTTAGTTGCCTACAAAATTCATTGCAAGCAAATTACAACTTTATTCGTTTGTATTACGATTCAAAATACTCTAAACCTATGCAGCTCACGATGCAGCTCTGAATTGGTAGGGTTGACGGCCACTAGAAACTACTATCGCCAGCGGCACGTAGCGTAGACTCGGTCGTGTTAAATTTTATTAAATAAGAAATTATTTTCTTAAAAAAAATACAAATTATAAATATTTCTATATTTCATTTTTAGCACAAAATCTTGTGCTTCAGTTTAGTAGGTATTGGCCGTATTGGGTAATTAAGAAATAAAAATTAAATACAGTTTTTTATAATAAAATTTTTATTTTATGGAAAAAAAACAGTATTATGCAACCTATAAATGCCTAACCTTGACATATTTCTTATTTCTTTCTAAGAATCTTTAAAATTACGGTAATTAAATTTACGTAGTTTCTATTTATATGTACGTAGCCGGACAAATAATTTTATAAGATATTCAGCTAGAATTTCGAAGCGTAAGTATTTAATTGCGCGGGAAACGTGCGGTGCGAGCGCTCAGCCGCTCAGGCGGGCGTGCGATAGCCCTCTGTCGTTTGTATCGTCAACTATACACCAAGCGGTAGGCATTTAGCGCGTTACCTTGAGCGAGTGACACAGGCCTGGTAATACACGATATCGCTTGACAAATTTGAAAACCGCGCGGCTGCGCTTGCACTCCGTCGACCCCACGCAGCTTAAACAATAATGTGCTTTACGATTATCAAAATAAAGTGTAAAATTCAATGACACTGTAACGATTGGCCGCTAGACTTCCGTTCCGGTGTGATTTGAGCCTCAGATTAACTTTCTTTATAATATTAGTACCATGTAAAAGGCTGTGATAAAAGGTAGGATTAGAGTAAGTCAAAGCAAGATACAGCTGAACTTTATGAAAAAACTGCCTCGATAGTCTAGTGGTTAGCGTATGCGCCTCTCACCGCGAGGCCTAAGGTTCAATTTCCAGGTCGAGCAAAGTGAGCAAATTTTACAATAGCAGCACGAAGTTGAATTTGTGCCCGGTGGATGACTTACCCCTTATCCCATTTCCACCTCTGCCACACTCTTCTGGGTACTATAGGCAGGATGTTATGTTATGTATTTATATAGTTAATGCATGCCTACAAATTACAAGATTTAAAATGCTGAAACAAACAGTTGTTTTTATTTTTATCTACTTTAATGTCTTTCCTTAAAACATTGTGGTTTAAGCATTCCTTCCCTTTCAAGCTAAAGTGAATTCTCTTGTCAAGTATTTCTTTTATTTAACTTGTGCAAGAAAATGCGGCAAAGTAGAGCTCTAAGAGGTTTCGGTTATTTAAATTAATTAGGAGTCTTAAATAAGAACACATTCTATTTTAATGGAAAATTAATTTACTGCATTTCCTCACTTAGGTTAATGACATTTTTGTTTCTATAATTATACGTTCAATTCGCTAGATGAGATTTGTAAATTGTATGCAGCTCTGTCTCTTCTGGACAGTTTATCAATTGCTACATTGCTGTAATTTGCAGTTTAGTATAATATTGACTAGTTTCAAAGCGATAATTAATTTGTTTAAATTAGAGATAAGTAGAAGAATTATTTACAACCTTTTTGATTCAAATCATTGAATAGATAAATCAAAAATACATTATAAGTAGTAAACTATTCAAATGATGAGATAAAAACGAGAAACAGAACATAATAATAAATAAACTAAACGTATTTTAAATCATGTTCAAAGATACATAATGCAAACGGGTCATTTCCTATATTTGACATACATATTATATTATAATGTACTACTTTAATTTATTATTTATATACCATACATAATCTTATAAGTTAATTGTTCTTTCATCGTACAGTCAGCCCATCTTTGGAATTCCCTCCCCTTAGAAATCAGGATGTCCACCAACCGTTATGTGTTTAAAACTAAAGTGCGTGATCACCTCTTTAATGAATTGGCAAAGCTAACTCAAACATAGTTAAAACAACGTCTTTATAATATTAAAATAATATTTATAAATATTTAGGTATGATTGTATTTGTGTATATTAGAACCGTTTATATATAGATCTATATATTATTTATATATTCTAAATAGTTTATGTTTAGTATTGTGTATTACAATAATTTTAATTTTAATGTATAAGATTGAGTTATTTTAATGGTTCTAGTTTCCAACCAACTCTCAGCTCTTGCTTAAAGGTTGACTGGTAGTTAGTGCCTACGGCATTAAGTCCGCCCATGTACCAATTTTTGTGCATAAAGTTTTTAAATAAAATAAAATAAATACGTGTATTGTTTTTAATAAATAAATATCACACAAGATACCCACAACGCCATCTAGTCCAAAACTGAGTAGAACTTGTACTATGAGTACAAGAATAACTGATACTAATACATAATTATATATTTTTCTTTTGTAAATACATAATAATTATATATTATATAGAAACACCCAGACCAAGCAAAACCTCCATGTTCATGCACACAAAGATTTGTCTTGAGCGGTAATCGAACCCGCGACCTCAGCATCCCAAACAGGAACACCACCCACTAAGCTATGCGATCATCGACAATAGCTTTGAAACTTTTCTCTTCTTAGTCTATTATTAAATAATTAAACATAATGGTATTATTATACTTGAGCTATTAGCTAAGAGAAGGGAAGTTCTTAAACGCCCACCCGTCTTCAAGAACAAGAATATTATTAGCTCATGCATAAATTAATCTCGTAGTACATACAGCTACCCATCAACCTATACATTTCCAGTATAAGCTGCTCTCGCATTTTTTTTTTAATCTTACTAGTAATTTGCAAATACCAATTACTAGTATTCTTGTTAACTCCCTCCAGGTAAGCTTAATTCGCTTGTGTTAGGAGGAAGTTCACGTCCGTGATGTAGTGGCCAGGATTCGAACCCACGACCTCTCGATCGTAAGACCGATGCCTTATCCATTGCGCCACGGCCGTTTCTACACGCACGCATTGCAACAACGCAAGACCATGTGTAGTCGTGTTTACGGCAGGAACATAAAATACAGAATTTTAATTGTGACTCTATTCTACAGAAACCATAGCCTGGATGGACAGTGACGACTTACAAGAAGGCAACTACGTGACGTACAAAGGCTCGCTAACCACACCGCCATACACAGAATGTGTCACCTGGATCATATACGAAAAACCCATACAAATTGGAAATGAACAGGTAATTTATTGATTTTTTTATTTACTAGTTATTCTTTTATTTTATCCAAAATCACATATATGTATGCAAAACTTCAAAAATAAAGGACTTCTAACCCTTATTTTACCGCTTTAGGAGTAGAATTTCCAAAATACCTTTTTCGGTGCGCCTCAAGGTCATGTAAAATCTAAAGTTTCTAGCCCCAGCACTTCTGGCTCTGCGTTGATGAATCAGTCAGTCAGTTGGATGAACAATTAAAATTATGTATAGATTTTGTGAACAATAAATAAATGTTAATCTATATAGGATTTTATTTTTACTAAATGATGCAAATAGTAAGCCTCTAGAATTAAAATATAAAAGCAAATATTAGAGCCGAGATACGATACCTCGTAAAGGTACAGTGGGCCAAGCAATTGGGTATACAGGGCAAAAACTTCTACGCCATATGAGTGCGCCTGCAATAGTTATGCATGTGTGAATTACATATTTAAGAAGTGTAATACACCTACTATTCAGATATATAACTCACTAATCCATAACTGGTGTAGTAAGTCTTTACTATACGTCGCACGCCGAATGATGATCCCTATGACAGTTCGTTAGCGCTTAACATAATTGTGTACATTTGTAAGTTATAAAAATGAATATTAAGAAATTATTACGTAATGTTCGGAAATAATGAAAAAAAAACTCAATGCAAATGTACATGAAACGTGCTGCAAAAGTTACGTCGTCAAGCTGTTATCGACTAAGAAGGGACACATCGATAAACAAAATATCGATAATTTGTTGGAAAATTAAACAAATGCTTTGAGTTTGTATTTTATTATTATAATATATTATTTTTTTATTTTTTATCTAGTGTTTTATGTCCATCAATGCGCTTTATTTTTTTTTCAATATAAATTAATATTGCTTATTATGTTGAATGACCTGGCTGAATGACATGACATTTGCCTAAAAAAACAGTAATTTATCGAAATTGTTTCGCATAACTAATACAACTGTCAGTTGAAACGTCATAGGGATCATCATTCGGCGTGCGAACTATATGACTCAGAAGTTTTTGCCCTGCATACCTAACTAGTTGGCCCAGTGTACTTCAACATTATTGAAAACTATGATAATTATATATATCACTTTGCATTTCATGGCCAGATCAATAATAAAAA
The DNA here is from genome assembly GCA_905147285.1 of Hypena proboscidalis. Classification (NCBI taxonomy): domain Eukaryota; kingdom Metazoa; phylum Arthropoda; class Insecta; order Lepidoptera; family Erebidae; genus Hypena; species Hypena proboscidalis. Next base: position 4,650,295 of record LR990131.1, on the reverse strand, counting down.
AACAAAATGTTGTACATTTTTCAATACTTTTATGCATGCAAGATTTTCTCTTCATAAATATTCTTATCTATAGTACGAATTATGGCGAGCGGAAAAGCTTCCACAAACGAGGTGTAACATGTTATGCATTTTAATATTTTGTATTTAAGCTGCGCTATTTTTAACCGACAAAAAAGGGAGGAGATTTTCAATTCGACCGTTTATATTTATTTTGTAAGTCTGTTCAGTCTTAATGCCTGCAAATATTCATAAATGTTAACTTGGAGGTTTGAAGTTCAATTCTCAGGGCAAGACAGTAATTTGTAATTTATACTTTAAGCGAAAAATAAAAATAAGATCCAGTTACTGAAACAGTCTGATTGGTTAGTAATAACAATGTACTAAAGATGGCCTTTATCATTAAAACGTACGGAAACTATCTTGGCACCTCAATGATCTTCAAGGTTATAGCTACTTATCTCCAACTTACTCAATAAAAGGACACTAAAGTACACAAATAAACGAGCCCAGGGAGCATAAAGCCTTTGTTATCAGGCCTTACTTTGTCCTGTTACTTAAGCCAATTTGTTATATTGAGTCGTCCTTTAATAAACACAATTTATTAGGGCTTACTTTTTCTTTCTGATGGGTCAACGGAGAGGTGTATTCGTTTTATTTCTCGTCGACGAAACCTAATAAAGGCTGTACCTAAACGTGCTGACTTCTTTTTTAGGTTTTTTAATATACATGATCATTCTTCTCTCATAGCTTATTGAAATCCACCACCAATATGAATTCAATGTTTCACTTAAAGATTACGATGTTAAGCTTTTTAAGTTATATCATTTGCTCAAAATATTCGATATCTTCACAATCGGTTATAATGTAAGGGAAAAAATACGACATAGTTTCACGCAATGATCTTCAAGGCTTTAGCTACTTATCGCCAACTTACTCAATAAAAGGACACTTAAGTATACAAATAAACGAGTCCAGGGAGCATAAAGCCTTAATTATGGCGAAAACCTTTGTTTGCAGGCCTTACTTTATCCTGCTTTTTAAACCAATTGTCATACTGAGTCGTATTTTATTACACACAATTTATAGGGCTTACTAAATATTTCCTGATAAGTTGAAGAAGATGTGTAACAGTCGACTAATCCTAAAGACTTCAACCTAAACGTGCTTAATGTAATTTACTGAAATTGCAATCAAGGTTGTCGTTGTTTTGCAAATGGCAACTGCATGCTATTATGCTAATTGCAAGTAACGTAGTATTCCATTTGTATGCAGAAGTAACATTGTTATTGGCGGCCACTTACTTTGTACAATCAACAGTATAAGCTTTAAATGGTTGTTACGTGTTAACTTCTGTTTTTTTTTACCTCTATCTACCTGAATACCCTTGACCTTATTTTATTGGGTATCTAGTTTGGCATCCCATGTCATAACATGGCAACGTTTGAAGCGGCCGTGGTGTAATTGGTTTGAATTCTGGCCATTCGAGATCAGAGTGGCGGTGAAATACCGGCGAAAAGCCCGGAACCCCCTCGAAAACCACGTCGTCCTTCAGGTCTCTCCTCAGGTATGGAAGCGGCTGACAGGTGCGGGTCGTTTGCACATAGACTTGCAGAGGGTACGCCTCCTCGACCAGTCTCCCGTCGTCCAGTGCTCGAGGTGCTTGCACTTTGGGCATGGACGCAGACTGTGCTCAGAGGAGGTGGATAGTTGTTCCCACTGCGGCGGCCCGCACCTGAAAGTCGACTGCCCTTCCAACCAGGCCAAAGCGCCTCCTGCCTGCATCAACTGCACCGCCGCCAAGCTCCCGAAGTCGGAACATAACGCGTTCGACAGGGAGTGCCCTGTCCGCCGAAAATGGGACGCGCTCGCCCGATCAGCCGTGGCGTATTGCTAAGGTGGCCACGGGGATCAACCAGGCAAGTCGCAGTTTCGCTCGCTTCGAGGACATGCAGCCCCAGACCCAGGTACTAAGTATCCTCGGTACTCCAATCTTTTTGGATGGAGCCAGGATAGATGAAAGTGAGAGGGCTGCAATGTTCCTCTGGCGGAATGAGGCGGAGTTTCGTGGGACGAAGCTTCGCCTGGTATCGTTAGATAACAGGTCTGCTGTCGATCCCTCGGGACTCCGACTCATTCCACCCCTTGCCATCTACAGCAAGCAGAAGCCTCTTTTAGGAAAGGACGCACAGCACAAAATTTCTGAAAAAATTGTAGACAAATCGCTCGAAGTACGTGGATTTAGTCTTAATTGCATTCGCGATCCTGACCGGGAGGAATCGGAGCTGCACCAAAGGATGCTTGCAAAAAACCCGGAAAAAACACGAAGAAAAAAGGAAAAAGGCAACTTACAAACAAACAAGTGAAACAAAACAAGGTAAAAATATACAATAACAAAAAGAAAGAAACCGAACTAAGTAAGATAAAAAGAAACAAATAACGGGATTTCAAGAAAAAACAACCACTGGGTATAAATACAACATTAAATATAGATAACATTTAAGGCATGCAAAGTAGAAAAGAAAAAGTAAATAACAAATATAAGAAAAATAAAAGTAAAGATAACATTAAGAACATGCAAAACAAAAAATAACAAAAACAGGATTAAAAATACAAACAACGTAAAATGGATAAAAGAAAAAGTAAATAACAAATATAGGAAAAACAAAAATAAAAATAAAATTAAAAACATGCAAAACAAAAGATAACAAAAACAGGAACACAAGAAAATAATGGCAATAGGCTAACTTAACAAAACACCAACAACAACGAAATTAAAAAACCCAGATAAACAAGGACTCTGATTAAGTCAGGGGAAATGCCCGTGGTGAACGCACCAGCGCTCGCCGAACATATAAAAAAAAAAAAAAAAAAATTCTGGCCATTACACCACGGACGTGAACTTCCTCCTAATACAAGCGAATCAAGCTTAGCTACAGGGGGTTAACAAAAATTCTAGCGATTTGTAAATAACTAGTAATCTTTTTTAAAAAAGAACTACAGGAATCAAAGTTTATAGAATTATTTGCATTTTGTATAAACATATCTAGGTAATATTTGAACTTCAAACCAGCATACAGTACAAGTCACAAGCAATACTTCTTCGATACCACGTTAAAAAGAGAGGAGGTTGATCGGTTCTTATGTAACACCCAAACATGTAGTCCACCTGATAGAAAGTGGCAATTACGGTGCATGAATATTAACAAAACGCAGAAATGACATTTAAAGATTATGATCTTATGATCTTATATCTCTTAGATAGCCTCCTACATGCCAGCAAGTTAAAAAACGTGTGTAAGTGCTTATTTCGTCGAACCCGATATAATATTCTCATCAGCTTACATTTCAAGCCTTTTCTATTATATCATTATTTTTATGTGGAGTGACTCATCAAACCCAGCTACAGTCTACAACTCAGTACGAGGTGATACAATACTCTTTGTTAGACTAGTTGTCACGCTTTCTGGTCTCAGACAACTCGTTGCCACTGGCGTAGATCTTCAAATGACAACCAGGATCGACGGCCTAGCGTGCTCTTCAGAGCACGGAGTAAAACTCGTAATGTAAATAGTCATACATTCAGCGACCAACCGCATATAGCATTGCCAGGATGAAGTGGTATTGTTTTACCTGTCAGATTGTTCGGTCAGCACAGCTTTGATCGGTTTGTATAATATTCTTAATATTGTCCACAGCTGGGACTCCTGAGAGAATTGGAAGGACCAGACAGCATCCCCATCGAGCGCAACGTGCGGCCCACACAAAGGCATCCACCAGGTCACTCTGTGATTTACGTCACTCAAGTCAAACCGAAGGCGAAGCTATGATATAACAATATACCGTTTTTGTTGCCATCGTTGTTTTATTGAGAGAAATATGCAGTTAAAAGTCAAACTGCATTTTGTTTGCCAAAGTCATGAAAACTACATTTAATAAAATAAGAAAAATGTGTTATTTCTATTTCCTTTCTAAGCACATTCCATAGCACAGAAATTAACACGTAACAACCATTTTAAGCACGGTCTTTCCCGTTGGTCAGATCAATGGTTAGATTAGTCTGTCCAGTGGGAACTTTTTGTCCCATTATCCAGATCGGCTCTGTTTTTCCCGTTGGTTAGATTGATGGTTAGATTAGTCTGTCCAGTGGGAACTTTTTGTCCCATTTTCTCGGTCTTTCCCGTTGGTCAGATCAATGGTTAGATTAGTCTGTCCAGTGGGAACTTTTTGTCCCATTATCCAGATCGGCTCTGTTTTTCCCGTTGGTTTGATTGATGGTTAGATTAGTCTGTCCAGTGGGAACAGTGAAACAAAGTACATTTAAAGTGAAAACTGTTTATTATTTCTATTTAATTATTTTTATTAATTAATAAAAGATAAAAGAAATGTTCCTCGCACTCCTACATACTACTTTTGAGTATTTATTGTCAAATAAAATACCCATTCTACATTCTATATTTGCGTTGAGCTACCGAGACAATTACGAAACTAATCAATTTTTCCATCTCTATACGAGTACAACGTCTTAGGGTGACGTTAACATTATTTACCTAATTGGTCCGGTTTCTTGGAAATGCATGGTTAAACTTGGCACTTTGGTACAAAGAATTAAATAAAAAAAATAATGACAAGATACGTTTATCTTATGGTGGGTCCACACTGAGCCAACGAAGGCGAACGAATGGGTTCGTTGGCCATGTCTGGACGGATTGGCGATGGCCAACGAACGTTCGTTGACGTTGGCCGGCGATCCGTAGCGTGGCGGTAACATCAAAGGATTTGCGCCATTGGACCGAATTCAGTTTGGACGGTCGCCAAACACCAACAAACGAACGTCAACAGAATGGTTGACATTTTGACATTCGACGGTCTGTTTAAATGTCAGAGCATGTGTCTACGTAGTAAATTACATTATTTTGAAGCTAAGTAGTTAATAACACAGAATAATAGCTGACTTGTAAATAATAATCATGGACATAAGACAGTTGCCAACCCCATTGACACATGATATCCTTAGGCTATGATCAAAATACACTTTCGAGTATTGTCTATGGAAAGCAATCCGGAATCATGAGCAAACGATGTTTTGGTCAAACACCAAATGTGTTTGGACGTTTGTCCGAAGGCCAACGAACGTTTGCTACCAACGTCAAAAAACCTTCGTTCGCCTTCGTTGGCTCAGTGTGGACCCACCATTAGACGTTCTAAAAAATGACCAACATTCAATTCTCCATTAATTAACATTATTTGAGAATTTTGAATGAATTCGTCTCTTTTTACATGTTCTTTACTTCGTTTATCGGTTATTTTAGAAAAATCATCTTTAAGTAAAACTTAAAGTAATCTTTTTTGTATTCAATGATACTTGCATACACCTACATCACAAGCTGATCTAGATAATGGGACAAAAAGTTCCCACTGGACAGACTAATCTAACTATTGATCTGACCAACGGGAAAGACCGAGAAAATGGGACAAAAAGTTCCCACTGGACAGACTAATCTAACCATCAATCTAACCAACGGGAAAAACAGAGCCGATCTGGATAATGGGACAAAAAGTTCCCACTGGACAGACTAATCTAACCATTGATCTGACCAACGGGAAAGACCGCTTACATACTGTTGATTGTACAAAGCAAGTGGCCGCCAATAACAATGTTACTTCTGCATACAAATGTAATATAACATTACTTGCAATTAGCATAATAGCATGCAGTTGCCATTTGCAAAACAACGACAACCTTGATTGCAATTTTAGTAAATTACATTAAGTTGGTAGAAGTATTATAGCATTACGGACACTGATACTATAGGTTTTCATCGACAAAATCCATTCTGATAAAGAAAAAGAACAGTGCAAAAAATGTAACAATATTATATGACCATTTATTATTTTCAAAAAAGAAGTAGACGCCAAAATTAAAGCTAAGTATTTAGTAGCGGCAAAAATTGAATTCAATCCACCTGTTTAAATCTAAACTACTTAATACACCAGCACATTGTTCTATAAAAAATACAACATGATCGTAAGCATGTAAATAGAAAATGTTATGAATCATCTGTGAAGTAACAGGATCGATATCTTGAGCCAACGAGTCCATAATTGATTGTTCTGGTCCAGTTTTTGGTCCATACATATTTTCTAAACGTTTATATTCACTGTCTAGGTTATTTGCCAACTGCCCCCATAAGTCATTCACTGCTCGGTATTTCGCTTTAACTAAATCGTCACCCTCATACCATGGCTTCAAGCAACTGCTATGAGATTTTTTCAATTCATTAAAATACTTTGTTCTATTATCGTAATCTTTTGATTTCATGACATTTCTCCACGACTTTATTGAAAGATCCCAAGTTTGACCCGGTACCATTTCTTGATACAATTTGTGCATTGCTGCTACTTCTGTTTGATGATAAAAACAAACTGGATTTTTCATGACAAAAAGTTCCGCCTCCAAGAAATATTTTTTGTAAGGATATGATTGTGGCACTGGAGCAAATACGAGATCTAATATCTCATTCATGAACTCATTCGCCATGTTACACAGGCTTCTTTTATTTATGTCTATTTTCAGATTTTCTATTTTATTACGAACACCTTCTGCATCTTCAACAGAATCTGCATTTAATTCTACTGTAAGTCTTTCATTCATAGTATCGAAGAAAAACACATTAGCTAATGTAAGTTCCCAAAGTTCACTGTATTGTCCGGGTTTATCAGATATAAACGTGAAACATACATCAGTACTTTGACCTGGTGACAAAACATCTTCATTCTTATTGAAAAAGAATACTGGGTCAAGAAGACTCACAGGTATATATGGTAGTGGTCGTCTTATTCTCTTCCAACAATACCGCAATGTTACAGTGCCCAGATTTTGTATAAATAGTTTGCCTCTACCAACTTTCTTGACAGGGACATTAAAATAATATGACCATGACGTGCATTTCTCATACCAGGTTCTATTTTGAAATGTTGGTAAATGTACCATATTTTGACCTGGTACATCTTTATAAAAAACCGTATTATTTATTCTAACAGCATAAAAGTCACATAAAAATTGAGGCTCACTGGGTATAGCATCGATAACAATTGAAGGTACTGGTGGCCTTTTGGGTGGTGGAATTTTAGGCTTAAATCCTTGTATCATCAGTTTACTAGCTGCAGGCCTAAAAAAATAAATGTGGAGTAAGTATACATTAAATATAGCCTAACAAAATAATGTTATATGTAGTAGTAATAACATATGTAAGTCTGTTACCTGAATGGATCATTGCTATGTATCTTTTTTTCAAGTTTCTTTTCACGTTTCAATTTATAGTTTTCATATCCTTCGTTTAGTAGAGGAAATTCCTTATATTGTGGTTCACCAGACATGCCTAGTTCTTCCTGTTGAATTTTAATGGGTACGCTGATGTGTTCAATAATTGATGGCTGACCTATTTCAGCTGGTGTTTGATGTATTTCGTAAACTGGCTCGCAGTAACATCTTTGTTTAAGTCTTGGTGGGCGTTCATATAAGGTTCCCCGAACTTTTGGTTTTTTGTCTATTTGTGCATATTCCAGAGCAGTTTTTCTTTCAAGTTTTTCTCGCCTTTTTTGACCTATATTCATGATCAAGTCTACAGGTGGTTTGTTGAGTCTTTTTCCAAGTTTTATAGTATCTTCTTTTCTTATTTGTATCCATTTCTCCCATACCATCAATTCATTATCCATTAATATAGAACCTCTATTTAAAGCTACATTGTTCTTTTCTTGATATTTACTATCGACATTTGCTGTTTTTTTATTGTACTTATTATCCATTTTTGTTGAAATTTATTACAGTGCAAATTATTTATAAGCCAACACAAGCCAACTGGTGTCAAATCAATTGTCAATAGAGTCACTCAAGTCTATGGCTAACCAAAATTCGAGGTTTCATATAACCAAGGAAATTCTATGTAACACTCAGACTAAAAAAAGTCTGCCAAAACTCGGGCGGGAGCTGGAGGGTAGATTGTTCCAAGCTTTTGTCAAAGCATAGGATTAGATAATATGTTTTTTATGTAGTGCAAGATCAGCGCTCTTTCACCTTTGGTAGTGGTACACCTGACAATGACGCCTCCGGTTGGTTTATTTCTCTGAAATGTAACATCTTGCCTCGTAGTAAAAATATATTAATAATATCTACAATATTTTATCTTTATCGACAGCATAAAATACAATAGAAAATGTTGATTTACAGAATTTTCCCCATCTCTCATGTCCCATCTATTAAAAAAGGTTTTATGAAATATTTATTTGATTAAAAATATATTAATAAATAGTCTTTGATATCAATAAAATGTCAAAATTAGGTTGTTTTGTAAACAAAAAGCATGAACTAATTATTTTTATAAATATAAATATAATATAAATATGTCCTAAAGTGAAAAATTTAGCTATTATTTCAAAATTCTTGTGTATAACTAAATCATGTTCGGTAAAGCATAAAATAAACTTATTATATCTATTTTTGGTAGTCATAGTCGCATTATTGTTTTTATATAATATCATTGCGCATTATGGTCATAAATTAACCACCTTTCTGCCCTCCTCGACATAAACTATTAATGTGCCTTTAGTCCTCCTGTGTGCGACTTATTTTATACAACTTTATTTTTACAAAGTTTCCACTTTGCCTAAAAAGTTCCAAACAGTTAGACACGAAAGAGATTATTTAGATTAGTTCTTCAATTACTACAGTCTTTCACACTTTGAACCATCAGATGAGGAAGAGGAGGAAGTAGACTCTCTGGAACCACCTTATGGGACTATAGAATGGATCCAGTACTGCAGCAATAAGGAAGGCCTTCTTCCATCTCCCATAGATGTGTCCATCACAGGCTCCCTAAAATACAGTTGTACGGAGCTCAAGTGGTATAATTTCGATGTGTTTCCCCATAAAATTAAGATGACCAATACTGGATATACTGGTGAGAGTTTTATAGTTCATTTTTAAATACAACTACTTGATACAGAGATAGAAACAACAACAGACTATACAAAAGCTTGAAAATAATAATAGGCCTTTAAGAACGTGATGTTAGATTTTTTTGCGACATGGAAACGGAACTTTAATAAAAGAAGCCACGTTGAGAACTTCTTTATGAAACGTCTTTTATCATGTACAAAACTAGGTACTTGAGGCTCACAAAGCAGACAATATTTATTTAGTTCATGACGACGCTAAAGGCCAATTTCAGAAGAGACGGATAGTTTTTTTATCTGCCATGAAATACAACCTGACCGAAAATAACACTTACTCTAGTAACACTCAAATAAAGAACACAGCTGTTATTTTCATTTATGTGCGTTCTTGGCTTATCCTGCTTATAAGGTTTCCTTAACTCCTGTGAAATTCGGACTAGATTGAACATATTTTTACCTTATTATTAAGAAATCCGGGTTACTCACGTTACTTTAGCCGGGATATGCCGACTAGTTTCGAATCGGGCGGAGGCGACGACAAGCGAATAATAGCCCAGTTGATGAATCTACGTACTAGATTCAAAACTAGTCGGCATATCCCGGCTAAAGTAACGTGAGTAACCCGTATTCTCAATAATAATGTCTTCACCTCACGTCGGTTTTAATAATATTTTTACCTACTGTTATATACAATATACTTCCGCACTTTAAATACGAATAACCGTATACATCCCGCAACTATCTGTTAAGTGTAGTGCAGTTTATTGTTGCAAAGTTTAAAAAAAGAAATATTTTTAATTTGTCACCTTTAGTTTTTTCCGGATAGCCGAAAGCTAAGCTAGCAAAACGCTACGTTTGCGAAATACATTGCTCGTAAATGATACCAAGTAAAGTAATCAAATGGTGGTCCGTACGTGGGTCGCTGCGACGCTATTTCTCATGGGATGGCGTCGTGGCGGTGACCTATGTGTTCATCTCACTTTACAAGTTCCAAATTGTAGCTTTCGCTTACATAATATATACGCTTTACTAACATTGTGTCATGGTCACTTGAATAAACAGATTTTATTATTAATAAATATAAATAAATATTTCACAACTCACACACAACGCCATCTAGTCCCAAACTAAGCAGAGCTTGTACTATGGGTACTAGAATAACTGATACTAATAATACATATATACTTTTCTTTTGTAAATACATACTTATTATACATAGACACACCCAGACTAAGACAAACTCCCATGTTCATGCACACAAAGATTTGTCTTAAGTAGGAATCGAACCCACGACCTCGGCGTCGCATGCAGGTACACTACCCACTCCGCCATCCGGTAGTCAATTATAATAATAATTATTATTGTATTATTATTATATTATCAGAGATGTGACGTATCTTAGATTTTGATTTTTAGAAAATTTTAATACCTTCATATTTTGTCTTGTCATATTTGCCTGATCCTTTCTCGGACGAATAAACTTAATTTCAAGTAAATGTTGTTTTCTTATAAAAGTATTTTATCTTCAAAAAGTATTTGAAAGATAGATTTTTTGTTTCTAGTTTTTTAAAAACCTTTTTTGGAAATTTATTTGTATCTGGTATCTTGAAATGTTTTTTTTAAGTATCTTGCACCTTGTATGTATTGTATACTTTGTATAGAGTATCTTATATATCACCGAATATTATTATAAATATGAAAGAGGATCTATTTAGTAGATATTTAAACGGTCTCGTAAATTGCCAGTACTCTCGATCAATCAATCTTTCACACGCATAAAGCCTAAAATGAGCTTAGGCATCAATAGCTCGAAATGAATGGCCTGAGTCCGATGTCGCATTAATGGACTCATTAATTTATCTATTCAATCCGAGGTGAAGGCGTATAGATCATGCTCTCTATGCCATACGAATTAATTATATTCTCCGGAACATTCGGCTGTTTGCCCACATTGTGATGAGAACGGTAATTGAATGCCCAACTTTGACAAACAATACATTTAACGATTGAATTACTAAACCAGTATTACAAACACAATGAGCTTAGACAACAGAATTAGTAAAACAAAAGTATTTTCCACAGCTATTGACTAGAATATCATCCACATATAGGGTTGCCAGGTGAGTCACGAAAAAATACCGGACAACCCCAAAAGAGGGAGGGGGGGTATGCTAGGTCGTTTTTTTTATACCAATATTTTGCACGCGCGGGTGAGACGGGTATACAGTGGTGAAGTGAGAGCCCCCAAACCAACCCAAACGCACATACAGTACAAACAGCGGCGTATTTCATATGCCTACTTTTGTAGGCGCTTATGACCAGTAGTACCGACTTTCTTCAAAATACCGGACATTGTTCTGTCCGGTATGACCATTTATTTTTTACCGGACAGGCCTCGAAAATAACGGACTGTACGCTTAAATACCGGACATCTGGCAACCCTATCCACATACTATAAGACAATTATTGGTTGCTATGCGGTCGTAATATTGAATTGAAAAAGTTTCACGATTAGTTTGCGCAACAGATAAGACTTTTAATCATGATTTTTATCCGAAAGACTCACTAAAATATTATAAAACTAGTTTCCGTACGCGGCTCTGACTGATGGTATATTGTTTAGCGAGATATATAATCTCACCGCGAGATCCCGGGTTCGATTTCCGGGTCGGGCAAAGTGTAATTTGTGAACTTTCCGTTAGAAAATTCACAATAGCAGCACGGAGTTGCAATTGTGCCCGGCGGATGACAACAGAACAAAAAAAACAAATCACTATTCAGAGCAGCCGTCTCTAAAGTAAAAATAGCCTTAATGATCGCCGACCTCCGTTAGGAGATGGCATTGGAAAAAGAAGAAGGATGACAATAGTCTTACCCTCTATCCCATGGGACCTAAAAATAACAGGTGAAATGTGGGTGTTGTACACCTCCGCCACTGCCTCTGCCTCTTCTGGATAATATAGGCGTGATGTTTAAATATATTATGTAATGTTTAAACTTCTAAATTATAGTAGCAAAGACAGCGCCAATGGTTTTGAAGCATAAAAAGTATTGAAATATATGAAGCAATAAATAAAAATGAACTCTATCGCTATATTTATTGAACGTAAAAATACTGTTACCTGCCAAATTAAATATCAAATGATGTCGACTTGCGTATTCTTAACGAAAGAAGCATTTTCCAAAGAGCCCCTCAAATACATGATTTAGAATTCATCTTTATTTATTGCTTCATATTTTTAAATACTTTGGCTGCTTCAAAAGGGTCCATATCGGCTCTCATAAAATTTGTATTCATATTTACGATTTTACTACGAATTGGAGTTCATAATAATCAATCACTCTTCATAATTTTTTTCTTCATGAACTCTATGTTCATACATTAATATTCCTATAATCCGAACTCATAACACCCCGTCATCATATTTTTTTATTTCATAATGTTTTCATTAAGAAGGTGTTTAATTAATATTTTTTTTATTCAGAATAGTTTTCTTCATAAGAGACAATGTTCATATTATTTGTGTACATAACGTTTTATGGAAATAGCCTTTTATTGACTTAATATCTTATTTTTATTGGGGTAGTATTTAAACGCAAATCATAAAATATCCTTTTTCTATGCAATTAAATACCGAATTCCCACGCTTCTTTTTTTGCCCAATAGGCACATTTTAGCTTCTGCAGGTGGCGCCACGTACTGTCGTCTGTTACGATCTATGATAATAAGAAATTGGTAGGTAGTATAATATTATTTTATTTAGTGGGTGGATTCAAAAAGTGGTCGGAGTATCACACAGATTGATTCTAGGTCTATGGTCGCAGTTCTAACCTAACCTAACCTACTACTTTACCCATAAATGACCCATGCCATAACTATAGCTTTTATTTTTATATTATTTACAGCAGTTTATTAGTAGTTATTATTAGTACTTTTATAGGTAATATACTAAAACAATGCACAAAGATATAGTTCATAAACTAATTTCCACTTAAACTCGAGCAAGTTATATTTATCTAATGAACGAAAACAATAACAAATGCACGAACGGGTGCGCTTTTTCTTACATAACTTTTTAACTCCTAACATCGAAAGTCCGAAAATGTGTTTCATAATGTATGTTTATTAACAGTATGAATTTTGATGTATAGGATAAATAGCACTTCTGATTAAGAAATATATGAAAGCAAAAATGAGTACAAATAAATGTATGAACAATAAAATTATGAAGTCGATTCATTTGGCGTTTTAATATTTATTGAAATAAAAATTATGAAGAGTGATCATTATGAAATAAAATTGTATGAAACACATTTTCGGACTTTCGATGTTAGGAGTTAAAAAGTTATGTAAGAAAAAGCGCACCCGCTTCAAAACCATAGACACTATCATTTTGTCACTATCATTTAGACACTTGAGTGCACTCATTTTACTACAACTGGATATTTTGTCTGTTTAAATAATTAATAAATAATAATTGATATAAGCAGCCGACTAAACCTTATAGGCTTTGAATTGAGTTTTTGTTTGATTGTTTGAACAAACAATCTATCTAATAGTTGACATAACCCATCAATACATAACCCAAACGAGCTAAAAACCCAAATACATCACAGTACCTTTGTCTACAACTTCATCTACAAATGCACTGTGAAAAGAGGAAGGAAATATCACTGCGGTACTGTAAATAATAGAGCTATTATCCAAATATACCAAAGAGATGTTCAGTCTGTGAAAAGGAACATTGGCTGATGTTCGATCTGAATCCGCAAATAGATTTTCTTTTTTTTTCTTTTTATACTACGCCCACAGCGAACGAACGTGTAGTCCACCTGATGGCAAGTGGAGTACACAGCCCATGGACATCAACAATCCACAAAAGCAGATTAAAGATGCGTCGCTGCAGCTGAGGACTACGGTGTTATTCTTCATGTGCCAGTAATTTCAGGGCCTTATCTCACCACCAAACCGGAACACAGTAATGGAAGCACTACTAGTCTACTATTTTGCGGCAGGTTAAAGGTGAGACGGTGGTGCTGCCGCCCTCGATCTCATTCACAAGAGCTCTACCACCAGTATTGAGAGGTTTGCACTATAAGATAAACTTTTGGGTAGATCTTAGTAAGATATTAATGAATTTAGACCAACAACTTGCGAAGCGGTTTGTGGTCAGTTTTCAATCAACCAGCATAAAATTATTTGTATCAACCAGAACAAAAATAGATAATAATATATTTGCCATTGGGGGTTAAAATTAGAAGCTGATTCTGATTTACTGATACATTATAAAAAACTGTAGGTATATAAACTTAATGAGTATTTCTCATCTGATTTTTAAGCAATTCATTAATTACAAGCTTTTGCCTGCGAACGTGTTCGCGTGGAAATCGTTCAAGTATTAAGTAGTAGCTGCTCCCGCACTTTGACTCGTGTTCAACCTAACTGCTCCGCTGCCGTTAAGTTTAGCGTAATGTTATATTATGGGTCGATTTCCCAAACGACTTTTTTTTCTGTCCTCGTTGAAATTCGTATTTGAAAAGAAGAATATTGTATTAAATTGATTTTTATAGTATTCTATAGGTAGATATAGGGTGGAGGCAAAAATATTAATGGGCTAGGATGAAATTTAAGGGTAGAAAAAAATTCCTAAAGTCCAAATTTTCGCTTGTCGGTGCTGTCCCAGTACTTTTTTTACAAACAAAATGGCTTATAAGTTAATAAATATTAGTAAATTAAGGTTACAACCTACCCTATTTCGTAGGATATTAGTTTCATCATTGATAAATAGCATATTCTATTATTTAACTAACCATATTTATTAATGAGAGGCACAAACGTACTTGTCCCAGAAATTCTTGGCTTTTCGGTGCCAAAAAGTAATTTAGACATAACTTTACATAGGCAAGTCCGACAGTGTCCCCTCCCTGATTATTATTTCATGTTAGTACTGCTCTAATGCGCAGTGAAGACGGACGCTTTCTACATCGCTGCATTTGCCCGCAAAAAACGTAAGTACACCATGAAAATTGCTAGGCGACAAATATTTTATCTTATCGGAGAATGATTTTTTATATTGTAATATGTTGTTATTTTATATTTGTTTGATCCATACAGAGAAAGTAACTGAATTAGCTTTATTCGCTGTAGTTCAATTTGTCGTAGTTATTATAGTTCATTAGAAATTTAAAAAAAAGTGTGCAATTTATCTCGTCGCTGTACCGTTATCGGTGGAATCGGTGGTCATTTTACCCACCGATACGACAATTTTCCACCTGATCGGTGAAAAAACATTATCGGTGTATAATTTATCTGCTCAGTGTATTACTTTTTTGTGTATTAACAGTTTTAAGACATCGGTGGATTTCTTAATCGTATCGGTGGATCATTTTATCGAGTCGGTGGGTCGGTTCATCACATCGGTGGACCCTGTGTCATTTATTTTGCTTCTAAAACATTTTATTGATATCACTAATTTCGTTAGGTATAGAAAATATGAGTTTTCAAAAGTTGCGATTTTTACAATACCGAACGCACTGTGTCGATAGTGAAATTGTACGATGTTAAATACCTTTGTTTGTTTGTACCCAGAAAAATTCAAATTTTCTAGACCGATCGTGGTGTGGGCATAGTTAAAGTATATTGCGTAATTTTCATAGCCCGAACGCCTGTCGCAAAAATATACGCAAATTTAAAATAGATGCAAAATATTGTAAAGACATTTTATAATCGAATTAGGGACAAACAGTAAATTTTGAAGACCGATATACTATTGCATCTAGCATAAAGCTAGCATCGATGCATAAAGCATCGATGGTAAAAGCATCGCACAATTGAACTTTTGACACATTGTGTTCGGTACTCTCGATCTTAAATATTTATTTTATTTAGCTTTAAGTATTTGTTGTTATAGCGGCAATAATTATACATCATCTATTCTGTGAAAATTTCAACGTCCTCGCTATCACGGTTCTTAAGATACATCCTGGAGACAGACGGACGTTCGAACGGACGGACGGACAGCGAAGTCTCCGTAAAAGGGTTCCATTTCCTTTGGGTAAGGAACCCTAAAAACGTAATCATTTTCATAAGCTTTCAAATAAGGTATAAAGCTCTGATGTAACTGGGATATAACAAAGTTATTGACGAAACAATGGTGCAAAGGTGGTGGAGATTTACCATATCGGTGGATAAGCACACCTTTTCGGTGTTCAAGCATTTCATATCGGTGTACAGAAAACTAATCGGTGTTCAGCTTATCGTATCGGTGACAACCCAAATTCAAACTCAAATTTCTCTTCAGTCTTAAATGATACGATCATGTGCGTAAAATTGGGGACATTTAGTATCATATAGATAACAATAAATCTAAAAAATACCCAAAAAAGCTATAAATAAAAAAGTTCACCGATAAGGTACAAAAAACACCACTTGTTGAAATTGACCCATATCTAAAAACCTTTATTGATAGTTAGACTATCAAACACAAAAATAATTATCGAAATTCAACCATTAGTTCTCGAGATTAGCGCTATCAAACAATCAAACTAACTTTCACCCGCAGTTTCGTCTCCGCTGTAGCTACTGTTACGTACCCTGCAGTCAGTTAACTGCATCAAAATTTTTATCAAAATCAGGTCAGCCGTTTAGAAGAATAACTGATACAAACAGACGGACAGACAAATAGACAGACAGACAGACAGGAAGACCGACAGACAAAAATTTTAAAACTGTATTTTAGCGAAGGTATCGTGGAAACAACTATACCAGTTTGAAAATATATTGCTATTTTGACATTAAAAACAGATACTTCAATTTTATTTATTATTATGAAAGATTTCTTTGCCAGCAGATTTTTATGGTACAAGTCGACTTCCATATTAAACACAGGCAGTTCCTAAAACCAAAAGCATTAAATTAAGTTAAAATAAACTGATGTCCTCGACTTGTTCACTTTTTAGTGAAGTTTAGTTTAGTTTTTTTTTTACTTGTCTGCACGTGTGGTGTAGTGGTTTAAGCGGTCGCCTCGCCGGTCTCCACTGCACTGGTGTTGTGGGTTCGATTCCCACATGGGACAAATCTTTGTGTGATTCGCAAAGATTTGTTCTGAGACTGGGTGTGCTTGTGTGAGTGAATATGTGTATTTGGCCTTGTCATTGGGACCATTGTATAGTGTAATTGCTTCTGGCGTTCTATCTAATGTAAAAATCCAAATTTATCTTTATTTTTAGTAAAGCTGAATAACAAATTATTTACCATAAAAAAGTCGAATGAGATGGTTTATTGAAGACTTTTGGTCCTAAGGCTGCTGTTTAAAAACAGACTTTTCTAAATGGATTGGATTTAACCAAAGCCAGGCCTGAATACTTGTCATTCGTCAAGTTAATCCTTAAATTCGCAAATCCTTTTCAGCCTTCAACTGCCAGCAAAAAGAAGCGGTAGAAAATAAATGGTTTACAAAACTTATATATTCGAAATGATAGGACGTAGGTACTTACAGAGATTAAAAGAAACTGTAATAGGTATCTCACTGCCTAGTTGGTCTAGCGATATAATCTGTGTCGCTAATCTCAATGTTATTTAGGCTTTTTCCGTCTAAGTTCTCTATAAATAGTAGCACGGAGTTGGTATTGTGCCCGGTGGATGGCGATAGGCTAACCCCTTATACCATGGGACCTATAGTCGGCATTTTATGTTATGTTATGTAAAATCCGATGTTGTAATTATTGCTCGAATCTAACATTTCATAGCTCTGTACCAAACTCAGAGAGCCACAAATCGATCTCCAAAATGTAATTCACAGATAATTATTTGTGAATTTGATATTTATAAGCTCGATTATAGTTGTACAGGTACGTAAAAGTCAAAATAAATATAGGAACGGTTTATTTATCCAAATCATGGGTTAATGAACAGAAAGGACTTATTTTCTTTGTTTAAAAGTATGACTAGGACGCACTTTAGAAGTAGGCCAGGATACCTTGGTTCAACGTCTCCGCGGAAAACTGTATTACCAAATTAATATTTTGCTGTATATATAAGTAGAGTAATGTTTATGATCAATCAAGCCCGTTCAATCAAGTCTTAGTGGGTGTATTGTGTTGTCCATCTTGTTTGGACAGGGCTTACAAGCTGAGATTATCATCGCAGGCTACATTAGTCTGTTAGGTACAGACGCGTAGACGCTACAAATTAACCTCATGGATTATTAATCTATACATTTCTTATATCAGATAGTAGTGTTTGAATTACTATGTTCCGGTTTGGTGGTGAGATCAAGCACTGAAATTACTGGCATATTAGGCATTAGACTGTAGTCCTCAGCTGCAGCGACGCGTCAGTAAACTGCTTTTGTGGATTAATGATGTCCACGGGCCATCGAGTGGACTACACGTTCTTTCGCTGCAGGCGAAGTATAAAATATAGTTTAAAAAAACTAAAAAAACACGCTTTTAAAGCACATCAAACTAAAAAGTGAAAAATAATTCTTATTATAACCTGAAAATAATAATAAACGAAAAATACTAGTACTATTGTGAAAAAAAGCGTGGGTCGCTCGATAGACGAAAAATATGGCACAGAGCGCCCCACGCTTTTTTTCACAATAGTACTAGTATTTTTCGTTTATTATTATTTTCAGGTTATAATAAGAATTATTTTTCACTTTTTAGTTTGATGTGCTTTAAAAGCGTGTTTTTTTAGTTTTTTTAAACTATATTTATTTTTCACTTTTTAGTTTGATGTTATTTAAAAGCGTGTTTTTTAGTTTTTTTTTAATCCTGGCGATCCTAATCAGGGTAATGAGATAAATTTATGAAATTATTATATTGTCGCTGATTCTTTACAAGTGTAGAAAGTTTGAATTAAATCTGTCCGTTTAAAGTGGGTCAAAATCGAGTCCAAAGGAGTCGGTTACATATAAACAAACAAACAAACATACAGGTGAAGCTAATATAAGCGTGTTAAAAAAAACAGATGTTCCCGCGTTGTATAAGCTTCCTGTCAGTTCCTGTGCAATGCGAGACCAAATTCTACGAGAAATGTTTTGGTCGGTAGATCGTCGTGTGTTGATAATAATACGTTATCAATCGTCCACGTCGTTACTAAGCTTTTGAACTTGTCTTACAAATTGAATAATAAAATGCAAACGGTTGTGATGATAGGTAATAATAATTATAACTAATTATGGATGCTTCTTACTCTTTAACGCAAAAACTACTGCAAGTTTCTTTATACTGCTCAATAATAATGTACACATCTAGCTTCTAGCGTAACTATATCAACAAATATTTAGGTTACTTTATCGTCGTACCACACAGGAAGAGCTGCGGGTAGAAGCTAGTTAACTAGCATTTTTACTGATTAAAAACATGAATAAATGATGAATATCGAGATCATTAACCAAGTCGTGCTATCCAAACTGATAGGTCTCTCACTTAAAAAAGTATCTTTACCTATACATACTTATAATAGCAGCCCTGTATCTAATACATGTCCCACTGCTGGGCTCGGGCCTCTTCTCATGATGAGAAGGGTTAGACCATAGTCCACCACGCTGGCCAAGTGCGTATTGGTAGACTTTACACACCCTTGAGCACTTTTTAGGTACTCTCAGGCATGCAGGTTTCCTCTCAATGTTTTTCCTTCACCTTTAGCAAGCGACAATTAATATGACAAATACACACATATCTTCGAAAAGACGAATCGACGATTTATTGACAGAGATGTGTGCCGTGGGTTTGATCCCGTGACCTTTAACTTCGCAGTCCTACGGTCTCCCACTTAGCTATCGCTGCGATATACACATATAATTACATAATGATACTTGATTGGTACATTGATAGAAAATAATAACATTATTTACTTATTTCACAAACTTGTAAGGTAAATAATAAAATTCTTACCTTGAGAATATCGGTACCATCTTGCCGACTCCATAAACAAGTCTAGACAACAATAATAGCGTATCATTCGTACGTCTACAAGTTATTAATAACATTGAATCAAATCAATATTCCGTACCCTTTACTGTGGAATTTGTTTCATCTTTGTAAAGCTCAACGTTTCTAGGAAAGGATATGAAATCCATTTAAAAGGTGCAAAGCGAATTTATCGCAGAACACGATACTGCAGCGATATTGAATTCTCCTTTTAAATGCCAAGCAACAATGACCTTTCCTTTATGTCCTGTAAAGAGAAGGTCGACTTACTAGCTTTTGCCCGCAACTTCATCCGCGTTGAATTCGCCGAATTAAGTAAAAGCTGCTCTCGCGCTTTGACTCGCGTTAAACCTTACTGCTCTGCTCCCGTGGAGTTTAGCGTAATTTTAAATACTTACAAACCTTTCTTAAGAGTAATATTATCAAACGCAATAATAATTAAGAATCCGACCAGGAGTTCTTGAGATTATCGCTATTAAACAAACAAACTAACGTTCACCCGCGGATTCGTCTGCGTGCTAGGTACATCAACAAAAAATAGCTTATGTTAAGCTTAAGGCTTTCAGTATATTTGTTACTTAAGAAAACTTCTTAATCCACACAGCCGTTTTAAAGGTTACCTGATACAAACAGACAGACAGACAAAAAATTTAAAACTTGCTTTCAGGCATTGGTATCGTGCAAATAACTATACTAAAAAACTTTGCTGTTTTGATATAAAAACAGAGTAGATTCATGATCCACCTTAATACTATTTTAACATTACGTTAGTCTTAATTCTCTTGTTTTATCAACAAATGTCAACCTAATCGACTTCGACAATTTCAAAGGAAATATTTGTCAAATGAGTCATGAATCAACTTGGCTGATAGTATGTTAATCTATTTATCGTAAATTGCTTATTGCTAAAATTAGGTAATTTATTAAGTTATTGTTCAATCCTGTGTGATTTTTTTTTACAGAATAGTGCCATATTATATTATTTCGCATTATTAATTTGTGTAATGGTTGCAGACATCCGCGGTCGCAGCCTGAAATTTAGGTCACAGGGTACCCAAAGTTTTAATCTAAGGGGAGGACTTCTTCAATTTAAGGGGGGGCGCATGATCATGACCCCGTTGTGTCGCGCATACTTGCAAAACGCAAAAAGGAGTCTAGAAATGCGTTGTTGAAAAAAATATAAGGTCAACCGAGGCAAACAGTAATCTTATTCTACAAGATTGAGACGAATACCCTTATTGGGTTGCTGAACCCACAAATTGAATAAGGCAAATATTACTTACAGTGCTCATCGGTGCAAAATGGAGGGCGGAACGACCTTATTTATTAGGAGGACCTTTCTTAGAAAAACACATGCTTTCCCAGATTCATTTCCATTGGGGAGCAAATATGATGGAGGGCAGTGATCATACGGTAGACAAAAGAAAATATCCTGCGGAAATGCAGGTTAGTAATCTATTATTTTATTATAAAGAAGAAAGATATTTTGTTTGTGCTGAATATGCTCTGACACTACTAGATCGATCTTAATGTAAATGTATGTCGAGGTATTTCAAGACCTCAGGAAGAACATACGAGTAGGTAGGCTATTTACAGAAGATTAGAATGCAAGTAATCTATATTTCACCAAGTTTGCAAACAATGCCACTCAATCATTTCCTAAAGCTCAGTTGAAACAATTATTCTGGTCTTCTTTTTCTTCTTCTTCGTCGTGTCGATGGCTGAGTCAAATTTTATTTTGACTTGCCATTGTGGTGAAAGGATTAGCCAATTCGCTTTGGAGGATTCGCGAATTGCCCAGGGTGCGCCGGACGTCTCCATTCATGCACACGAAAAAGAAGAAGAAGAAGAGAAGTTGAAACAGTTATTCTGGTGTTATTCCTTGTCATGTACCCCTTAATATTTATTTTTAATATTTGTTGTTAAAGCGGCAACAGTTTTATATCACTTGTGAAAATGTCAACTGTCTAGCTATAACAGCATGATACAGCCTAGTGACAAAGGGACAGATGGACGGACGGATAGACGGACAGCGATGTCTCAGCAATAGGGTTGAGTTTTTACCCTTTGTGTATGAACCTTAGGGCCTTTATTATAATATTAATTGCACTATTATTGACTCATTATCTTGCATTGGGGTGCATGAAAGGAGCCTCCCCGAGTGACGTACACAACAGTTCCCTACGTCCGGCGGACCCTGGGCAATTCGCGAGTTCTCCAAAGCGAATTGGCTAATCCTTTCACCACGACGGCTAGTCAAAACCTTGACCACCTTATTGACTGTCCAAAATGCCCTACCACCTGCACAATAGAGGTGCTCATGAACGCCGACGAGAGCGCCATAACAGTAGCCACTTATTGGACTAATCAATTTTGACTCAGCCATCGACACGACGAAGAAGAAGAAATCTTGAAGAAAATAAATCGTCAGCTGGATGTAACCCGGGGAGTTATAGGTCAGCTGGTAGCTCAAACAAGTAAAAAAGAAATAATATTCTGTCACTTTCTTCCGCCTAAAAACTAGTAAATATCTACTAAGAAACGGTTAAAAATGTATGGGACCGGCAGGATTTGATCCTACAGCCGCTAGCCTAGTTAAAATATTATAGCTATCCCATTATCTATATAAAACAATAGAAATATATTATATAGATATTTTATAGATATTCTATAGAGATTTTATAGATATAATATTATATAGATAGAATATTATATAAGAAAAGAAATCGTCAGCTAGCCCGGTGGGTAATACATCAGCTGGTAGGTAGCTCGAAAAGTTCGAGCCTTTACTATCAACTTGTGTTCGCAAATCTATTACGAAAAAAATTAATAAAATAGTTATTCATGTTTTTAAAGCTAGCCGTTCCACGACACGATGTTATTTCTGATTTCCCTTGGGTGCCAGAGTACTTTCCGGTTGACTAGTGGACTTTAATTTGAGATGTCTGATATTGATCAGCTATCCGATCGTTTGGCGCGTTGAAATTCAGCTTAGGTCAAAGTAGATTACTGTGGAGTGATCTTGTTGGGCACGTACAGCAACAGAAGTAACTGACTGCAATAGATATGCAAGTATGTATTTCATATTTAGTAAGTGTAATATACCCACTATTTAGATATATAACTCACTTATCCATAACTGATGTCGTAAGTCTTTACTATGACTTAGAAGTTGCCCTGCATACCCAACTCATTGGCCGACTGTACACTACGTATCGAAAACATAATTAACATTTTTCAGAGGGATTGGTGCCAAGTCTTTTATTATTATTTTTTTCTGCGAATATGCACTTGAGAATTTATTTCATTGGTTTTCTACCTTCGTTATTTTTGTAGATATAAATTAAAGATATGTTTTTTGGAAAAACAACCTAATAATGTAAGATCAAGGATGATTAAATATTGAGACAAAGCAGTTACGTATAGCATGTTTCAGAACTACACCAAAGAAAAAAGATCTCAATGTTAAACTCGTAAAACTATTTTGCAGGTAACTTTCTTCCGTTCGGAATATCTGACTCAGGAAGAAGCTTTCAAACATCCGGACGGAGTTGTTATGATTTGCTACCTGATAAAGGTAAATAAGACCATACCTTTCTAATCTTCTTCTTCTTATCGAATCAATGTACACAGAAGTATTAAAATAACGCCTGGCCAATATGTGCCTTTGCAGCGTTACGCCATCATATTATTGCATCAGTGATGTAATATTTGTGATTATATGATACAGTGATTAATCATCACGTGGCAAATTTATTAAGCTATAGATTATAGAATTACGGATACATACCTAGCTAATCAAACCGTGCCCGATCATCACGTAGCTAGGCGTCACTTTTATTTTTAAATTTGATTAATAAGACGGTGCCTGTAGCGCTGCCTGACTCTTAAGGCTGAAGGTATTTCAGTATCGCTTGTTATTTTAATTGAAAAAGTCTACATTTGCGGCGCTTCCTGACTCTCGAGGCTGAATATACTTTACTCCTTATTTTTCTTGAAAGAAAAGATCTGAAAAAGTTGGAGCTTGTGGCTTCCTGACTCGTGAAGCTGAAGCCATTACAATGCCGTTTCTTATTTTTATTGAAGAAAATACTTCAAAAAGTCGGTGCCTGTGGCGCTACTCAGCTCTCAAGGCCGATGGCATTACGGTACCGCTATTCATTTATATAAAAAACAGGCCTAAGGCTTCTATTCAGCTTCTTATTTTTATTAAAAAACTACTTTAAAAGTCAGCGCCTGCGGCTCACTTACTCTTTAGGTTGAGGCACTTCTGTGCCACGTCTAGTTTTTATAGAAGAACATACAATAAACATGACGGCGCCTGTGGCACTTCCTGACTCTTAAATGCTGTAGTCGACGTATCATATTACGGTTTTGGTTTTGTATTATGTGCCATACCTTAAAATGAGGTCATAGTAGTCATGAATTTTATAAAAACATCGTTCTCCTTCGTTCTCAGTACGGTATTAACGATGACAAAAGACTGAGCTGGGTTCTGGAGGGGTTCCCAAGAATCAAAGAAGCTAAAACCAATACCCGAATTGGACCATATCCTATGTCCCATCTATTACCGATGTTTTTTGAAGATTATTTCTTGTATTGGGGTAGACTGGATAATTCACATGGCGATAAATTCGTGCTCAGATGGATCGTCCCAAGAATCACTTTATTTGCGTCTTTCGAACAGGTACCTACATACGCTGCATATTTCAAAATATTTAACTTACTATACTATTAACTTTAAAATTATTCGAACAGGTGATATGTAGTGAGCCTATAACCATCCAGCGGACACAATTTCAACTCTGTGCTGCTATTTAAGAATAAAATTACTAGACGAACGAGGCAGGTTTTGTTCATTATAATATCTAAACCCTCGCGGAAGAAGTCGCGGGTAACAGCTAGTTATTTAATTAATATATTACCTACCTAGGTACATCATTAAATCTCAATGTAGTAGCTATTCCACCCTTTTCAATCTATAAGAAATCGACGGTAATGTGTCTGAAACGATTTTTTCAGATGAAGGTGTTCCGCAAACTATGGGACCCTTGGGACGAGCCACTGCGTAGAAACTTTAGACCGCTTCAAGAGCGGGGCAACCGCCATGTTTTTTTTATTAATTCTCACTGGAACCAGTACAACTCCTTGCTACCCATACCAAGAATACCAGAACAATCAATTTCCGAGCTTTCACCAGCGTATTTAAATAATTTGTCTCTCTTGCCAAAACAAAATGCATACATGCTACCAGAAGAAGAAACAGAAGAAGAAAATCTTGAAGATGAAATTATTGAGTAACAGTTTTTAGTGAAAATATGAAGTGAAAATTGTTCAGCAATCGAAATAAACATAGAGTTATCTTATAAACATAGAATAAAATTATCGTATAATTAAAGTTAAATATTGCTATAAACTGATAATTCATTTATATTTTGATCACGAACCAAAACAAACTCATTTGGGTAGGTAATTATGTTCAAAGTATTCAAGGTGACATATTGTACAGGTTCTTTAAAAAAAAAAAATTAAAATCAAGTGCCTAGTATTTAGTTTACTCATGTCACAAAGGCCTTTGTAACCATGACCACATTGACTACATAAAAAAAGGCAGGGCCTCGGCAGGACTGAGTCTCTTGAAACACTTACTGAAGCACCCATAGTAAGTCACACGTACACACAGAACACACACATTGACACAATAGTAAGTCAATCGCCCGCCCGCCATTACGCTTTGGACTGTGCTGTTGCTCGGATGTTCAAGTAAAATAATAAAAAATGCCGTCTTGTGTTGTGAAAAGCTGCCGAAACCATGGCGCCTCGACAAAAAAAATCCAGGAGATCACTTTTCATAGTTAAGCAAGTAATATATTCAGCTTATTGTCGAAATTATATCGTTTTCGTAAAAAAATATACCAAAACTATCAGTGTTGACAGTCAATAAATATTTTCATTTACCCTGAATTTGGGTAAATATTTTTTAGTAGTAATACATTTAGTATAAATTATTATTCTATGTTTTATAGATTTCCTGCTGCAAACGAGACGCTTGATAAAAATAATTAGAAACTGCAGAAATGATAACAGTTGGTATCCATCAAAATATAGTGTAGTCTACACAGTATACACTTCGAGGCAATTTATTTATATAAAACAAAAGGTGGACTTATTCGCATTGTCAGCTTTGCCGTACCAAAAAAGGTAAAACAATAGTATATTGTTTTAAATAAAGTATTAAATTAATAAATAACAGTACTTTAATCTAAAACTTTTTATTTCTTAGTTTAGTTTATTATTATTATTTTTTTTTTTTTTTTTATTTGCCAATATTTATTTGAAATATTGGAAAATCGCATGTAAGTGAATCTAAGCTTCGTGATTGTTGGTTTAGTTTAACTTAGATATTATATTTGGTTTGTACATTTTGTTGACGTTTTCAAGCACTTTCTGATAGGTTATGTAATGAAGAATTTTTGTTTTTTAGTTTTTTGATAACTGCCATAACTTATCCTACTATCCGATTTCGGCTTCAGGTCCTAAACTGGGACACCCTGTATATCACTAAAGCATCTTCACCATCTAAGAATCAGGAAGCGCCGTAGGAGTCGTAATTTTAAAATATTTTCCAAAAACTGGGTAGCTGCACTAAAGCATCTTCGCTGCCTTGCGTCAGGAGTGCCCAGAGCAACGAATTTTGTATGTACATATTCCCTTAAGAAAAACAAACAACTTCCAGCTGCAGGCCCGCATCGACTGCTAGAAATATAAAATCAACTTTGTTTCGAAATTCAAACATAAAGTTGTTTTATTTTGTTTGGATTTTGGCCACGGTAGTATAAAACTACCTATATCATGTTTGATGGTAAAAAGCAGCAAATAAAAAAAAATAAGAACTAAACCTCTAAAATATTTATTTAAATTATTGTAAAAATGTGGGTAATATTTCTCATGGCTGGTAACCCCTAACACACGCACACATAAACAGACCGCCGCTGGTGCTTCCATCATTTTATAAGTGACATTCTCTCCTGCTTTTTTTATGTACTCTATGCATGACAAAAAAAAAATAGCGTAAATAATTTTAAAGATTAGATTTTTTACCTACGACACTAATATCGATACGAATATCGAGTGGAATATCGTAACACCCTCCCTATGACGACGACTAATGTCAAAAATGTCAATGTCAAAGTCAAATAAATTTACGTAAACAAAAAGGTAACCTCACAAATTTTAGTATAGTAAAGCCAACAAATCGCAAAATGCTACGGAATATTTTACGTACCAGTCGCTGGCTGGCACGAAGGCAAATCAATATCACTAGTCAAATAACTGCTCAACGTGATTCCTGCATATTTACTAGGAGTATTAGTGTAAAACTTAATATACGCCAATATTCTTCAAGTCCATCAAGTTCCCAAGAATCTGAAGTTGCTCCAGCTGTGTTTGAGGAGATCTGCAACGAGACCCTTGAATCGCTTTGTGACTACTTCGAAGAAATTGTTGAATCAGCTCCACATTTTAAAGGGGCTGACATCACCTACAGTGTAAGTATTTATCCAAGTGTTTATTATGTTAATAAGTTGTATTGCTTCTGGTTGATCGATAAATAATTATTATTCAGAAATGTAATGTATCGACATAATTCTATGGAAGGTCCAACTCAATGCTTATGTAACATCAAAAGCTTTGAGTCATTTCATTGATGTGTATAATTTTGATATGGGTAAGACTGCAGGCTATTGATCAAACAATACATTTATAATAACAAAAATGATTGTTTATGCAAGCACAAAAAATAACTGTTTTTGCTTTGAAGTATCAAACATGTACAGTAGAATGATTAGCACAAATGGAGGCAAAGTGGAAGGAAATAAATAACTTGTAATATTTAAAGCAAATTTTAGCTTTGCTATGCCTTTTTGTATTTATATAATATTTAAGTTGAAAAAATTAAGAATCCAGCAGGACTCGAACCTGCACCCCTGGGTATACGCCCCAAGTGCTTTGCCAATTCAGCTATGGATTTGTATGCTGCCGGAGTCGAAATTTCTCAACTCTTTCTGTGCCAGCCGAAGCTAGACGAACCATGAATTGGCGAAGCACTTGGGGCGTATACCCAGGGGGTGCAGGTTCAAGTCCTGCTGGATTCTTAATTTTTTCAACTTAAATATTATATAAATAAATAACTGTTTGAAGAAAATAACTGTTTTTGCTTTGAAGCATCAAACATGTACAGAAGAATGATTAACACAAAAGGGGGCGAAGGGGAAGCAAAACCTAAAAATGATTACTGCTCTGTCCCTGTGTCATCTTAAAGTTTATTGTTTAAAAGTAATATTCTATTTAATTTCAGGATGGAGTGCTTACAGTTGCTCTTGGCGCAGGCTATGGAACTTATGTGATAAATAGGCAAACTCCAAACAAACAAATCTGGCTTAGTTCTCCCACATCTGGACCTAAACGCTATGACCTAGTGCTTAAAAACGGAGGACATTGGGTGTACAAACACGATGGAATGAGCTTACACCAACTATTACAAAACGAAATATCAAAAATGGTTCAAACCAAAGTAGAATTTAATCAGTGTGCACACAGCTTAATGTGAATATTGTTATCTATATTTATTTTTAGTAAATAGGTTTTATCTTTGAGTTTTGTTTTATTTTTTTATCATCAAAATGGAGGTTATTGAAGATGGAAATATTATGGATAGAATCCCTATTTTGTTACAAAGAGATCTGGAATATTATCAGGTAAATATCAGTTTATGATAACTAATTTAATTCCCTGTTGTGGTTCAAATACATATAAAATGTCAGCATGTCTGGTGTAGTAGTTTTAGTGGCCACCTCTCCACTGCACTGGCGTTGTGGGTTCGATCCCCACATGGAACAAATCTTTGTCATATAGCGCTGGTGATATTTTTTATCTTGAATACCTTATTTTGGTATCCAAGATAGATGTCAAATACAGTTAACAGAATAAAAATCCTAAAAATGCTCAGCAATGTTATAGATCATCTTAAAAACATTTATAACTATAGAAGCATAATTGTAGGGACTGTCATTAAAGATGATAATAATGATTTACTGATAGGGCAGCTTAGGAATGATCAATTAAAGCATCTCGGTTGAATGCTAATGATGCACTGACTTTAATAATATAACAGTAACAGCAATGAATATGATGCAGTTACATTATTGTGTTGATTTACGCTGAGCAAGCGAAATGTGCAGTAAGCCTGTACAATAAATAAGCAGAGCTTGTACTATGGGTTCTAGAATAACTGATACTAATACATATATAATTTTCTTTAGGTAAGAAACACCCAGATCGTCAATAGTTACTACTTGAAAATTGTTGCTTAAAATATTAAAAATAATTCTTTAATAAATTTCAGCAAAAACAAACCGTGTTATCTGAAACAATATGCAAAGGTGTTGTGGGTGGAAGGTTGGACTTTCCAAGAAATGCATCATTTGCCGCAGTCAAAATTGTGCTTTGGTTGGAAGAGGAGTTTTCTATTGCTTTCAAGTAAGTATGAGGAAATTGTTATTTCACATAAGCACAGCTGGGATAGTTAACAAAATGTTGTATAAAGCTAATGCAGCAACTAGGTGTGTAGTCCACCTTATGGTAAGAAGTAATAATGGTGCATTAACATCTGCTAGCCACAAACATGGATTAATCTAACTAAAGTGCTATGTCTCATGCACAAGGCATAGCCTGATCTCACCAGCAGCAGCAGGTTATAGGTGAGACAGTGATAAGCACAGCTGGGATAGTTAACAAAATGTTGTATAAAGCTAATGCAGCAACTAGGTGTGTAGTCCACCTTATGGTAAGAAGTAATAATGGTGCATTAACATCTGCTAGCCACAAACATGGATTAATCTAACTAAAGTGCTATGTCTCATGCACAAGGCATAGCCTGATCTCACCAGCAGCAGCAGGTTATAGGTGAGACAGTGGTCCTTCTGCTCTTGAGCTTGTTCACCAGAGCTCTAACACCATTGGAAACTTGTAGTTTTATAAAATTTGTATAGCTGAAAAATAAATTGTTTGAATCTCTTTCTTTCTCTTTATTAGAAACAGATTCAATCGTAGCAAACTTTATGTAAGCTCACTATCAATATTTACAGTTGACATTACTATGATTTTAAATATGTTAAGAAAAAAATAAATACAGCTAAACATAGAACTTTCTCCTCCAAAGAAGGAGGCTTTTTTGAAGATAGTCAACGAAAAATAAAATTATTCTACTTACAGACGTGGGTCTGGTATGTTTGTGACGACGAAGGAAGATGATAAAGGTGACAGTGGTGTAGCCAAGACTTCTGATCCGGATAAGTTTGTGCAACTCGCTATTAAATCAAGTGACTCTTTACGGGGTAAGAAAATACAAATTGATATTAATTTTATATGAATACAGCAAATACTAGCGTCTAGCGGCAGTGTAGCGTCTAGTACGGAAATATACCGTAACGATGAGTGCGAGCATGGAGATAGGCCACTCAGCGGTGTGCGAGAGAGAGGCGGTTATGGCATCACGCTAACACCCAGCGTTGCGTTATCTATTCGAACTAAATCGCTACCGTTTGTCTTGAGGAGCAGGTATTGGGCGACAGAAGTTACATGCAATGTTAAGCATCCAGAGCCTCCTTTGAGCATTTTTGCAAACCATATTACCTTTGAACCAATTGAAGCCTATAGTGGCGTATTGAATAGTTAGCAGTATAGTGTTTCGGTAACTCGTTAACCATTGAAAAAGAACTTAGAGTGTGTTTTAGTAATCTTGCGAGTTGTCTATTCTCTATGCTTGGAATGACCTAACTCGTATTCAAGTATTGAAGTATTCATTGCAATAATCAATGTTAAAATGATCTTAGGTATATTGTCAATCATGGACCCTTAAGTAGGAGAGAGGAACAAAGAGCTCTTCGTGTTTATAACAAATACATAATTATCATACTTATAATTTAATTAAATACATTATATGCAATAATAAATCACTAAAAGTAATATAACTAGCTACTAATTGTTGAGGGTAAATAAATAAATATGGTGTATGTGTATTATTATTATTATTTATATTTATGTAGTAATTTATCTCATTTATGTGATATTAACAAAATTCCTTTAATTTTGTTTCCAAAACTGCTGCCTTTTTTTCTAGTTTATAGGCTCTGGTAGTTTATTATATTTTTTTATAGACATGACATAAGGACCGGTTGAATCTAATTTTAATCAGGCAGTTTGTAAATTTAATCTGTCTCTATGTCTCAAGGTTGTGTATGTTTTTGTCTCCTCTTTTGGGTAAACATCTTTATATTTCCTATTCTATATAATGTATATTGTTACTAGTTTTTATTAATAATATTAATTTCTAACATTCCAGAACATCTTCACATGCTCACTCAAGAAGCTTTGGATCACGCCGATCTGCCTGTATTGATTGCTACTCTTGGAGCCTCAGCGCTATTGAAGAACAGTCTGTACTGCTATGTTCAACACATTGAGGACGGCGGCAATGCTGATAGATATTCTTCTTTACTGGTATGTAAGTGGCAGAAGTATACAACACCCACACTTCACCTGTTATGTTTAGGTCCCATGGGATAGGGGGTGAGTATCGCCATCCAGGAGCCAAAATTTCAACTCCGTGCTGCTATTGTGAATTTCCTGACGGTAAAGTCTCAAATAATACTTTGCACGACCCGGGAATCGAACTCGAGACCTAAAGGTGAGAGGCGGATAGGCTAACCTGTTTTAAATTCTTGTTAAGTAATTTAAGAGACAGCTTGTGTAGATCTATCCTTTAAAAATTATGCCAGTCAAAAAGAGAAGCATTCAGAAATGAATGTTGAGCTGAATGTCATCTACAAAACTCACTGTAGGTTGGTGGATTAGATTACACCTTTCTTGCACATTGAGTGGGATTGTAGAATATAATAATTTGCAAAATTTCAAGGAATGTTCATAGCTACCTATATATATAGCAGACATAAAAACCCACCCAGGTTTGTCTTTGATTAACCATTTATGTATTTCAACTTCTTATTGATTATTTTTAGAGCATTAAGCTATGCTTAGCAAATTATATTAAGAAAGTGTTACAAACATTACGGCAGGATTTGAACCTGCGATTTCTGTACAACGGGCAGACGCTAAGCTACGGTCGTCTCTTGTTGTCGTCGTTGTGTATGCTACCTGCCTGGTATGCAAAAGTCGCAGGTTCAAATCCTGCCGATCCCATAATTTTTCAACTGTTTCTTAGTACATTTATGTATAACAGACAAACATACTTACTTAACTTACTTTTACTTTTAAACTGGTCTCCACACGAAGAGAAATATAGTATTATGCTGGAAAGGGTTCAAAATAAATTTACGCGGCATTTATATTTCAAATTATATGGGGTTTATCCGTTTTACCCCCTAATGTATCCCACACTTTTCGTACTGGGTATGGTGGGATATAATGAACTCAGGGTACGTCGGGAATTTAGTCTCGCAGTATAATTATATAGTGAAACTACTGCGGGGTGTAACAACTAACCCGGGAGTATTGCGTCACCTAAAATTAAATGTACCAGATCGGTACGTTAAGAGGCGGCGTCGCCCACAGCTGATGAATGTTCCCGTAGCCAGAACCAATCTTCTGTCGAAAACACCCCTCACCAGAACCATTCGCATTGTGAACGAAGTTCACGAGCGACTGGATATTTTTTCGTGCACTTTGAGTGAATTCGCAATAGTTGTATTAAATATAGTTAGTTATGTTAGTAAATGAGAAAGACCTATTTATTTTTTATTATGTACCAATTTATGTACCTACAGTTAGGTTAGGTTAAACTTTGTAATTTTAGGTTAAGTTGATATTTGCACTGTCGCATTAGGTTAAGGCCTGTAATGATAGCTGTAAGGTTGTAGAAAATAAATAAATAAATAAATAAATAAATAAATAAATGTGCGAACTTATACCTTACACGTTCTCTCATTGTGATTTCTGCTGTTTCTAGACCTGCTACAAACGTTACACAACTATGTCCGAAGCTGTTGGCGAACGAGTCCTAGATCTTCACAACAGAGTGTTGTCGCTGTACATCCTACAAGATTCGGGGGGACGACCGATAGATGGCAACACTAGGACGGTGCACGAGACTGGAACGCCATCTGTGCAAGGATGGTGGCTTTATATGAATGGTGAGTACTTATTTTTTAATTTTTTTAGTGTTCTATACTCTCGACGACCGGATAGTAGTGTGCCTGCCTGCGACGCCGAGGTCGCGGGTTCGATTCCTGCTTAAGACAAATCTTTGTGAGCATGAACATGGGGGCTTGTCTTAGTCTGGGTGTTTCTATGTATAATAAGTTTGTATTTACAAAAAAAAAGTATATTTATTTAGTATCAGTTATCCTAGTAGCCATAGTACTAGCTCTGCTTAGTTTGGGACTAAGTGGCGTTGTGTGTTAGATGTGAGATAATTAATTATTATTTATTATACCTGAAGGATGATAACGGAACTTAATTAATTAGAATTTTCTGTTCTACCAACTGTCAGTCAGTTCGTCTGCTGTATACCATCCCAATTGATATTGCCACAAATTGATGTGTACCTTTTTTTAGGCAGTCGAAAAGATTTGTGGGACACGGTACCGCCGCGTATGGCTCAGAGAATATTCGCTGGAATGCTCAACGAAACGCTATCAATTTTAACTGTGAGATATTGCCAAGTAAGTAAAAAAATAACATTATTTAAATATTTATTATTTCAAGTATATTTCTTTTGTAAACGATTAACTATGAGCTCTATTTACGAAAAAATATAGCGCAGTTTCAATAAACTTAATGCCGCCGACGAGAAGTGATTGCCAAATAAATAACCAACAATATTTGCTCATTGCAGTATTTTTAAACAAGTTTAAACTTATTATTAATTATTTTTATAGCATATGCTTAGCAAACTATACTAAGAAACAGTTGAAAATTTATGGGACCGGTAAGATTTGAACTAGCGACCTCTGCATTCCGGGCAGCCGCTTTAACCACTAAACTACAGTCACATCTTGCCAGGACCCTGAATTTCTTAACTGTATGTGTATGTTACGTCATTACGTGACGTCACGTTCATCCATTTGTACCTATCTTTAGTATAAACTTAAACGATTCCGAATCTTAACGTTATCTCTAGTTGGACAGTAAAATGTGTTTGTCAAAGCAAGTTATATAGTAATAGGCAATATGATAGCCTTTGCTATTTTCGATTATAGTGACTATTATAATGTTTTTTCTTTTAAGTAAGCACGCTTTTATGTGTAATATCTATTTAATTAATTTGTACACCACGATTAGTGGTAGAAAATAGCGCATATATAACGTATATTATAATAATAATAATTTATTTAATAATAATAATAATTTATTTGGCACACAAACAAAATACAGTAGGTAGACAGTAGGACACTTAATAAAGGTACAAAAGAAATCAAAATATAATGTTCTGCTGGTACTTAAAATAGGAACTCCTGTGCTATAAGTACACCAGCACCTTCCAGTTTCACAATTAAGTTAGGTACAAATAGGAATACCTATAAGATATTATAAGACCTCTGTAAACTTCCTATGTTTTACAAATAAATAATTATAATGATAAAGATAAAAGATAAGATAAATTTGGATTTTTTACATTAGATAGAACGCCAGAAGCAATTACACTATCCAATGGTCCCAATGACAAGGCCAAATACACAGATTCACTCACACAAGCACACCCAGTCTCAGAACAAATCGTTGCGAATCACACAAAGATTTGTCCCATGTGGGGATCGAACCCACAACACCAGTGCAGTGGAGAGCGGCGAGGCGACCGCTTAAACCACTACACAACACGTGCAGACAACAATGATGAAACCAAAAGTAAGGTAAACCAAAAAAACATGTTTGAATAAAATAGTTATTTTTTATTCACAGACTAACACAACAGAATCAACAACCAAGCTTCTTCTAAACGACATCCTAAACATACTTCTCTGCGTGGCCCAACTACTGCCTTCTATATGTACCAACGGGTCAGACCTCGCGGGGTTGGATGTCAAACATCAGACAAGAGATGTACGGGATGTACATGCGAAGTGCAATGAATTGTTCAAATGTTTTGTGTATAGGGGCGCGGAGCTGCATTTTATACATCAGGTTAATTATTCTTTATTTATTTATTTATTTATCATAATGAAAAACTTACAGCTAGTACAACTTTAATAACGATCGTTTAGGAACCATAAA
Organism: Hypena proboscidalis; assembly: GCA_905147285.1. Taxonomy (NCBI): domain Eukaryota; kingdom Metazoa; phylum Arthropoda; class Insecta; order Lepidoptera; family Erebidae; genus Hypena; species Hypena proboscidalis. Next base: position 4,615,117 of record LR990131.1, on the reverse strand, counting down.
GCCAATAACAAGTTTTCGCTTCTAGTGACGGTATAACAATTTAGTGCGAACAAAACTAATGCTAACATCGCTTGTTCATAACCTTATAATTAGAGCGCGATCTAAATGAAAAAAAATTAATATAACATAACATAATAACAGTTTAAGATTTTTAAAATTAATATATAATCTGATATCTGACCACGATTTTGAAGTGGTAATCAATGGAATTTTATAATTATAATTTTTAATTATTTATAATTATTAATAATTATTTGTAACTATTACTCAGAGAGTGGTTATAGGCTGTCATGCCTGTGTGTTTAATACAGATTACGTCTGTATTAAACACACAGGCACTGTCTGTGTGTCTGTACACACAGAAAGACAGACAAACATTTTAAAAACTGTATTTTAGGCAAAAAGTATTGTGCAAACAACTATACCAAATTGAAAAAACATTGTTTTTGACATTAAAAACAGATACTTCAATTTAGTTTATTTGTATTGACAAGCTTGTGACAGTCTACTATTATTATTATAATTAAAACAATATTATAAAGGTGAATGTTTGTAAATGTACTTTTATGTTTGTTATTTCTTTACATTAAAAGAGATTGATCGTTATTGATGAAATTTTGTAAACAAGTAGGTTATAGCTTTTATTAAACTATATGCTACATTTTATCGACGTGCCATTTGTCATCGTTCCGCGCCGCGGACGAAAGCTGCTCTACTAATAAATAGATAAGTCCCGTTTGCGTAGTACCTAATACAAATTTAATTACTTCGTTTTTCCTGAAGGAAATATAATTTGCGCAAGGGTGCTGCTGGTTTTTAATGCACTCATTTCACAAACTTTATACATAACAGTCGAGAGTCGAGCGCGCATTGTAGTTGGTGACGGTACAGCGCGTCACAGTGGCCGACGCGGCTGCGTTTTCGCATGCTAAATGATCTCGGCAACTGCCGGTCTTATAAACAAAAAACTGTATATTATATATTTTTTTGGGTATATTTATTGAAGTGATCTGAATCTAAAATAGTTATTCTTCATTATGTTTCTGAGAAAAGTTTTTTTCTTTCAGTCATTCAAAGAAAAAGAAACCGTACTATTTGCAAAAGAATGCCCGTACCCTTGGCTAACTTTCGTCAGTCCGAAACTGTTCGATCGCTTCGACGACACATCGGTTAAAAGCACTGAAGACCTTTGCAATAAGACTGCTATTGGCTTGGAGCTTATTGTGTTGTTGGCCCAACCGCAGCCATCTTGGTCCCTTATCGTGAAGGTACGTAACTATGTGTTTATGTGTTCCATTATTACTGAAGAAGAATAAAAATGTTTATTGCCATACATTTTGGCTTAACATCGGAGTAATATCTCAATTAGTCAATCTCAGTGTTTAAAGGTCTTACAAAATAGTGAATACAGATCTTTGTGGACCCTGTCGGGCAAAGCAACTTAGGAGAGAGGACGGCATATCTTTTTATAAACAAACTTAATATTTTATATATGTTTTATTTAATTTAAATAGTACTATTATATTAGAGTCTTATCATTCAGATATTCATTAATATTATAATATCCTTTACTCTCTAATATTTCCTTTACTTTTTTTATTTAATATGTGAGGCTTATCTTCATTTTTGAGATTTTCCGGTAGCTTGTTGTAAATTTCTGGTGGCTGAGTTTGGTTCTCAACCTATCTGAGCCGCCCATTTTGACTTATCATGTAAGCGACATCTTGCAACTGAACTTTAAGGTATCTTGTCTATTAGGGAAGAATACCTACTGTTAAATAAGTGGTTCCGTAGACAATCATGTTTATATCAATAAATTATCAACTTCTGAAATAGATTTCAATTAAGCGTTTGTAGATCTATTTTAGTCTTCGCGCCTAAGCAAAGCCCATTAGAAAAGCGCCATCTGGTGCCTGAACTTTCAGTAATCAATAGAAGTAAGTTTGCTTCAACGCGCATTACGAAATTGCGAACGATGACATCGGGTAGGATCGAGAAAAAGAGTACCTCTCGCTCGCACTAATGACTTTCGCAGCATGTGCCTTTCGCTTTGCAAGTTTGTGTGCGTGGCTAATTTATGAGTTAGTTATTGAGAATATTTATGGCATCATCTTCTCCTCTATTGCTCTAGGTTTGCTAAAAGAGAACTCAAGCACTGAGTTAAGCTCGCCTTTTGTATACTCTTACTGTAATATGTTTATTTTTATGTAATCTTTTGTGTTCAATAAAGTGTTAAATAAATAAATTAATAAATCTTTCTAGGTGCTAATGATGCGAGACTGTCACCTATCCCGAATGCTACTGATCCGAGCGATTCGTCACATGTGTACTGAAAACCTGCGATGGCCGGCCGACGGGCTGTGGTACAGCGTCACTGACAGAGACAAGAAATGTGAAGGGTTCCTGTGCACCGCAGACGGGTTCTGTCGGTTTAAAGGAGATAAAAATGGTGAGATATATAAGCTATTATTATTAATGTTTGTGTGAGTTTATTTGTAAAAAGTTTCACAGTTAAAGCACTGAACCGATGTTGGATAAAATTTGAAAATAAGTAAATAAAATAAATAAATATCTCACAACTTACACACAACGCCAAGAGCTCGCGTAAAGCGATAAGGCTCCCTTTGTACGTTATAGTTGTAAGTACCTATTTTTTTGTATGTTTGTTACAAATTTGATGTGCAAATAAAGTTTTCTCTATCTATCTAACGCCATCTAGTCCCAACATCCACACAAGCTTTCCTTAGTTTCGTAAGTAATAACTGATACTAATACATATATATACTTGTCTAATGTAAATACATACGTATTATATACACCCAGACTAAGACAAACCCTCATGTTCATGCACACAAAGATTTTTCTTAAGCGGGAATCGAACCGTCAGATAATTTTGCTATTATTATGAATGTTTATGTTTATTGTTTATTTGTAAATACTTTCACTGTTAAAGTACTGAACCGATGTTGGTTACAATTAAACAAAATAATATTGTGGGAAGACTATTTTCAACTGCACAAGTTAATCTACAAGCTAAAACTAGTATTTTTTATTACTGATTAAGTCTATTTAATACATTTAAGGTTACAATAAAAAACATTTTTTAAATATTGTTTTACGTGTATGACGTGATGTATGAATGTTGAGGCAGCGAAAGAAGTATGTAAGGAGCGAGCCCTGTGGCGTGATTTTATTTGTATATTTTTGTAAGGATCCTATAATTTAGTACCATGATCCTGATGAATTGCCTCGATGGTCTAGTGGTTAGCGTGTGTGACTCTCACCGCAAGGTCTCGGATTCGATGTCCGGGTAGGACAAGGTGTTATCTGTGAACTTTTCGTCAGAAAATTCGCAATAGCAGCACGGAGCTGGCATTGTGCCCGGTGGATGGCGATAGGCTCACCATCTACCCCAGGGGATTTAAACATATCTGGTGAAATGTGGGTGTTGTACACCTCATCCACACTCTCTGGGTAATATAGGAGTGATGTTATGTAATCTTCTTCTTTCGTATCGATGGCTGTAGTCATATATTCTCATGTTGTTGACTTGCCATCGTGGTGAAAGGATTCGCCAGTCTGCTTGGTAGAAATTTGCAGACTGCCCAGGTTGCGCCGGACGTAGGGGTTGATTGCGTACGTCGTTCGGGGAGGCTCCTTTCATGCACCATTTTATGTAATGATTCATATTTTAGCTGGTGAAGAATTAGCCCGTGCTGCTGGCGCATTGACGTATATTCTGGCAACCATCGGTAGTAAAGCGGAGTTGAAATCTACGCTGTGCTATGCGCTGGAGATCTCCGGCAGAGACTGGGCAGCTTGCTTGGATAAGCGACAGGTAAATTCTGTTACATTATGTACTATTTCCTACATAAAAAAAACATACAGAAACTCTTGAACATTTTTTTATACTACGCTCACAGCAAACGAATGTGTAGTCCACCCGATGTTAAGTGGAGTACAGCCTATGGACATCAACAATCCACAAAAGCAGATTATAGATGCGTCGCTGCAGCTGAGGACTACGGTGTTATGCCTCATGTGCCAGTAATTTCAAGGCCTGATCTCACCACCAAACCGGAACACAGTAATGGAAGCACTACTATTTGGCGGTAGGTTAAAGGTGAGACGGTGGTGCTGCAGCCCTCGAGCTCATTCACAAGAGCTCTACCACCAGTTTACTTACACTATTACCAGTACCTTTAATGGTAGTAGTACTAGAACAACTTTTTTTTTGTTTATTAAAGAAAATATTGCCTTGATGCTTTAGTGGTTAACGTATGCGCCTTTCACCGGGAGGTCTCGTGTTCGATTACCGGATCGAGTAAAGTGTTATTTGCGAACTGTCCGTCATGAAATTTACATACATAGCAGCACGGAGTTAGAATTGAGTCCGGTGGATGGCGATATGTTCACCCCTTTTTCCTTTTTTTTTCGCGGGGAAATGCTATTATGCACACCACCCCGCCCGTGAGGGGCGGGCAGGGTGGTTATGTGGGACTCCCCGTGCCTACGAATGGTAAACGGCACAAGTATACCCACTAAAACCAGGCGGTGTGCCATCGTCGCCGAAAGATGGTGGGTCGGCGAACCCCGGAACGATCTTACATCCACAGGGCCCTCCGCGGCGACCGTGCCCGGTCCGACTGTCCAGTCCTCCTCTCCTAGCGGCGCCCCGGGCACACCCAGGGCGCCGCTCCGTCGCGGAAGGCATCAGCGGGTGGCGGCAAATAGTAATATGTTCACCTCTATCCCAAGGGACCTATACATAAAAGGTGTAATGTGGGTGTTGTACACCTCTGCCAAACCCTTTTAGGGAAATTTACGAGTGATGTTTTTTTATGTAATTATATTCCTTTGACACAAACTTTTACTTTTACACAAGATCACTGCTTACAATGATAAATTATGTATATTTTTTAGGTGTGGTGCGACAGACGGCCTCCGTGGTTGGCTGGCATTCTAGCAATTGTGGGATCAATCCTTCAATTCATACCTCCTATACTTGTGAATGCTGTACAGAGTGGTGCTTCTATGTATCAGGTGAAAAACACTTTTAGATATAGAATTAATGTATCTTTAATCCCTTACTATTAGGTGAGATCGCCTGATTATGTGACCAGTAATTATTTGTAACAAAAAATGATCTTGTCCGATGCTCTAGTAGTTAGCGTATGCTCTTCTAACGGCGAGGTCTCGGGCTCGATTCCGGATCGTTATTTGGAAAGTGTTATTTGTGAACTTTCTGTCGGGCACTTCACAATAACACATTTCACTGTTACGTAATTACCCACCATTACAGGTTAAGGTACATCTGACTGACACATAGCTTCACGGAGTTGGAATCCCATGGGACCTAAACATAACAGGTGAAGTGTGGGCGTTGTTCACCTCTGCCACACTCTTCTGGATAATATAGGCGTGATGTTATGTTATGTTATGTAATATACAGATATCATATTTGTGTAATCTTTTGAACTAACTCTGTTTTCAGACGATGTCCCTCTGCCTGACATGTATATCACGTTCTTTAGACTGCGTACCCCGTTCTTTCAAAAACGCTTGCTCCATCATAGAAAACACTTTACCATCGCATATAAATCCTGTTGGAGGGTCCGTGTTGTTACAAATGCTGGTCACTGTCGCTTATGACGAGGTACAGAAGTGGGCGGACGTTGAGGCTGAGAAGGAAAAACAAGGTGAGCGCCATCTATTGAGTTAGAAGGGTAACTTGTTGATCAGCGCCATCTAGTGTAAAGTTTTTGTAACTGCATAAGATTTTGATAAACGAAGGAACTAAAACAGAAGACTGAATAGTCAACTCTTTTAAATCCCTTTAACTGTTTTGACCGTGCCATTTTTGACATACATATTAGAGACATTTTACCTGAAATAAAATGTGTATTAAACATACTTACCTTATTCGGCACCTTTAAAACATGAGAGTAGCTTTCTTGATTTCCTGCTAGTATTAGCCGTGCGAGAACAGGCCAACCGCTGTTTGCGTCTCGCTCTATCCCTCTCTGTCACCCCACCACCGGCAGACCGCGTTCCGGTGTGAACGCGAGTGGGTCTCATTGAGTTTGCTCATGTTTTGTTTGGGCCACCAGGCAGATATTTAAACTATAGGTGCCGAATAAGGTAAGTATGTTTAATACACATTTTATTTCAGGTAAAATGTCTCTATTAAACTAACTTGACCGTTATTCGGCACCTTTAAAACATGAGAGACGTGTTTGTTATCGCCTGGTGGTGGTGACGCCAATGTGACTATGTGATGAGTTAATGTAATATTGTCATCTGAATGAAACAAGAGATTGTGAAATAACAAAAATATATTTAAATCTGTTTCTATAATCATGTTTACACATAAACCAAAAAGTAATTAGGAGTGTGAGCAAGACACATCTTTTGATTTACAAATTGTAATTTAATTTATAGGCTCAAAATTAGCAGCAATCAAATGGGTCTTAGGGTCCTCTAACTGGACCTCTCGGCAATAAAACTTTTTAAAAGTATTGGCCGATTTCCAATTGCCCCTAGCAAGTATGTCGTCTAAATGAAAGTGCTCCATCCAATTCTTTGAGGCCACCGCAGATCTAAAACTGCCCGGTGTACCTTGTATGCCAGCTTTTTTTTAATATATTCTTCATCCACCCAGCAATAATAGAGCGCGTTGCTGCCTTGGGATCTCCAAAAGTACTCAAGAACAAATCGTTTACAGATGACGCTGCTCTTCTCGGTTCCGATAAGTGGATCAGGCGTCGGACCCAGTGTACAGGATCTATACTTTTGTTTTCTTTATTTTGTAGGAGCTTCCAACCCGATTGTCTTCGATCAGCTGTGTCTGTTTTGGATCCAAAAGCTGGCCAAAAAATAATGTAATCTTCGGACTGAATGTAGTGTTCAGGTGAAATTCGCAGAAGCGTAAGGTCATGAACACGTCGTCCAGAGCAGAGAAGTAGGAGTGCTGCAGTTTGGCAGGAAGCCTCGTAAAAGTTTATAGTCTCAGGATTTTTCTGACTTAGATACGAAACTAGTACGTCCACATCCCATATAGGAGCCTTAGGTGGCTTAGGATGCGCTAGTGAGATTGATTTTAGGACTTGCCGCACTAGAGTATGTGAACTTAGTTTTGATTGACTATCCGGATCGCAAAAAGTAGAAATTGCAGATTTGTGAACCAGAATCGTGCTCAGAGAGAGCTTTTCTATTTGATGCAGATCAGCTAAGAAGCGTGCGAACTCGGACCCAGATGGGTTTTGTAAGTTAACGCCGTTAACTTTGGTCCATTTCATCCATCTTTTCCAGGCTGGCCTGTAGGTGTTAAGGGTGGACTTACGCCAGCTAGACGATAGGAGAGATTTCTGTTCTTGTGACCAATCTGTCAACGTCGGATCCCACCCCCACATCTCCAAACTTCTAGCGTCATTGTTGCCACATTTGGCGGTGGGCGACTTGTTGAGACGTCTACCAGAACCTTGGATAAGTTCCTGATCGTGAATGGTGGATCCAACGCTCTGCTCTTTAGGTCTGGTCTCCAATATACCTTGTCCCATCGTGGAGCAACTATCAGATAAATGCCTTTGGCATTGTTCAGATGGGCTAGTACTCTGGGTATCAGATGAGGTGCTGGGAACACCCATGCTAGTTTGTAGTTCCAGTACTTCGCTAAGGCGTCGTAATCCTTGGCGTGAGGGTCGGTTCTGTCCAGTGTGCAGTAGTTGTGTATGACATGAGCCTGTTGGGAGGCAAACAGGTCGATTTGTGGCTTGCCCCATTTTGAAAAAATCACTTCTGTTGCGGGGGGTAGGAGATGCCATTCTGAAGGTGACTTTTGTCGAGAGAGGTGATCTGCGTCCGAGTTGTAATTGCCTGGCAAGTGATAGATGGTCAGGTGAATGTTGTATCGATCCAGAATCGCAAATGCTTCTACTGCAAGGTCTACTAGGGCTTGAGACTTCGTACCACCTTCGTTGCGCAGGTATGACACAGAGGTCTTGTTGTCGCACTGGACAAGTAGAACTGTTGAGCTCAGGTAGTGACAATGATCTCGTAAAACGTTTACTATAGCGATGAGCTCTTTCTGGTTGCAATGCAGTTTCTTTTGTTCCGCTGTCCATGTCCCTTGTAAGCTCTGGTTGTCCAGTTTGGCTCCCCAACCGATGTCGCTCGCATCGGTCGTTAGGTAGTGTGATGGTAGAGGGTTGTGAAGGATGGAACGGATTCTGAAATTTGCTTGCCACCATAAAAGATCTCTTATTGCTCCTGAGCTTAGTTGAATCTTCGTGGAAATGCGCGTCTTGAGAAGGCTGTTTGCATGTAATTGAAGAGCTCGATAGTAGCTTGCAAAATTTAATATGCCGATTAATGTTTGAAGTTGTTGTATGTTCACGTATCGAGACCTTAGAGCACTCTGAACATGGAGGCTCAACTTGGATGCTGTCCTCTCTGGAAGGTATTTCTGGTTCTGCCAAGTGTTCCATACAACACCTAGGAACTCTAGTGACTTTTGCGGGGCTAGAACAGATTTTTTCCTGTTTATTACCCACCCTAGATGTTCGAGCAAGTCTGTTGTAATCGCAACATGAGATTCGAGAACATGTCTGTCCTGATGGACCAGCAGAAAATCGTCTAGGTACACCAGCGTGCGGACACCTTGGTCTCAAAGTTTTTGAGCAATCCAGTTTGTGAGAGTTGCAAATGCCCTGGGAGCAGAACTCAGACCAAATGGTAGGCATGTCATTTGGTATAATTTGTTGTTGTACAAAAGGCGCAAGTACCTTTGATGTGTTGGCGCAATGGGAAGATGAAAGTATGCCTGGTGCAAATCTATTTTGGCCATCCAATCCTTTTCTTGAAGGAAATCGGGTACTTTGTGTACATTCACTAGACGGAACTGGCCAACATGAACATGCTGGTTTAGATTTTTTAAATTGAAAATGGGCCTCGCCGTGCCGTCGCCTTTGGGCCGAAGAAATATCGTTGATACAAAGCTTGGAGATTGTTTGGTTTCCCGTATTACGCCTTGTCTCAACATATCCACAATTATGTTTGACATCTCTGGCGAGTATGCCGTTTGACGGTGTCGAAATTGCAGACTTAGCGGTGGTTTCTTCGTAAAGGGAATGCGGTATCCCCTTATGATTTTTAGAATGTAGGGCGGAGCCCTGAGCATCCTCCATCGGCTGTAGTAGAACTGAAGTTGGCCGGCACGAAAAGGCTTCTGCGAGTCAATAGTTGCGTTTGTGATCTCTCCTATCCCGGTGGGATGAGGGAGAGTTTGCCCTGCGACCTTTGTAATTGTCATTACGTCTTCCTCTTCCTCCTCTTCCTCGAAAGGAATGCCGGTTTTGATCTTGATTTCTTCTAGCCACAGGCTTGGTGTCGCTTTTTGGCTCGTAGCACTGCTTTTTAACCGGTCGACCATTTGCCATAATTGATGGTCGCTGTGCGGAGTGTGAGGGACCAGGATGGTTCTGCGGTGCAGAATATGTGCTACCCTTATTTTTAGGCCAAAATACATTTTTTACACCGCCTGTTTTATCCAAAAATGCTGAAAACATGTTACCGTCGAACAAGTGCGAAACTGATGGTGGAATCTTGCGCAACGAGCTTTTATGATACGGATCTTTTACAGACGAGATGATGGCCTCCCTTCTATTTTGTATTAGCTCTGCACGATGACCACACACTAGTTGAAAAATGTCACTAGTTACTTTCGGGTACTCACCTTTGGTGAAGATCTCAGTTATCTTTTCCACGATATTGGCATGGTTCAGTTGTTCCGTTTGTTGTACCCATGTTAGAAATCCACACATTTCGTTTTGCATCGTATCCCTTTGCTTCAATAATGCATAAGTAATACCTGAAAATGCTTTCTCCATGTGTGCTATAAACTTGGAAGAGTCGTAGCGCTTAATTTCCTCATTAAGCTCAAGTTTATTGAAGCCTGGATCGTGAACATATAATTTTTGTACATCTGCGTAGCGCACATTGTTCCAGTCGGAATGACCAAAATGTTGCAAGTCTGTGAGCAGGTCCATAAATGCTGATGAAGCATGAGGGACGGACGGTTCTTTCAATTTTGTACCAATTTTTAAGTCAAAAGAATTGTCACACGGTATTGCTGCATTATTGACAATTGGTACAGGGGAGAGAGGCTCATTGACTTCTCTCTCAAACAGGTCACCGCTAATGTTTGTATCAAGACATGAATTGCATTCGTCCTGATAAAAATCCCTTGGGGTCCTAGTTTGTTGACGGGACAGTTCATATTTTAAGTAAGAGACTTCAGAAATCAGTTTGTTTAACTTACTGGTATTACGTTTTCTTCTGGATCTGCCCTTCCTACGACGTTTACTATTGCGGTGAGAGCAATTGTCGTTTGATGAGGAGTTTGAGCTTGTCGATGATGAGCTACTGGAGTCAGAACTTGTAGCTTGTTTACGCTTCCTTGAAACACCATCATGATTCTCCTCGACTGTTCCTTCTTCCCTCGTTGCAGCGGATGGGCCCGGTCTATCCATTATTGTCGAATCCAATAACTTTCGATTCTACCGATTAGTTACACAACACTGTTGATAAATTTACATTAAATTAGGTGATTAATATTGTAAAGCTCACAATGGAGGCTAGTTATTAAGAACCTGTGCATAAAACTACAATACGTAACGTACCTCAATATTAAATATGACTAACGGTAAAACCCGTTAACCTAAAAATAACACGGTTGGTGACCATAAAACTACAGTAACCACCTGAAATATTAAATGCGGAATTGCAAAACCGTTAACTACAAAAAAAAAAAAAAAAATTAATCACTGTAGGATATTATAGAACTTCAGTAAGCACCCGTAATATTAATTATGTTTATCATAAATTTATAATAAGCACCTGCAATATTGAACATGTCGAACGGCAAAAACCGTTAAAAACAAAAATAGGTCACTGTATGTTCATCATAAAATTATTAGTATTATAAAACTACAGCAAGCATCTGCAATATCAACTATATCGAACGGCAAAAACCGTTATTATAAGATGCACATTATCTTCATTCTTTTATACGTGGATAAAAGATATAATACATTATCAGTATCGCATCTTATGGTGTAAAAGAAAAATAATTGTACTTACGAAAGCACGTTCTCACTTTATTCAACCACTTTTACACTTCACACTATTTAAACGCACGACACAAAAATATAATAATTATAAGATGCCTGATGTACAAGCGCCTTATCTTACTAGCGACCTTCTTGGTCGAAAATCAAAACGCCAATGTGAGACCCACTCGCGTTCACACCGGAACGCGGTCTGCCGGTGGTGGGGTGACAGAGAGGGATAGAGCGAGACGCAAACAGCGGTTGGCCTGTTCTCGCACGGCTAATACTAGCAGGAAATCAAGAAAGCTACTCTCATGTTTTAAAGGTGCCGAATAACGGTCAAGTTAGTTTAATAGGAACTCACTAGAGGTGAGGTATTATTATTTATTTATTTAGGTCAGCCAACGATTGCTTACACTGGTTATATAAAAAAAAAATGAAACAGTTGTATCATGCTGAGCGTAACAACCAATTACAGGCTAACACCACATGGACGGTTTGTTTAAACCTAAATTCTAGGTATGCAGAAGCGGGTCAGGAAAATTGGGCCATCCCGAAGCGAGCTACAAAAGTGCTTGTTAATTAATTTAAATATTTCACAGATTTCTTCGCTTATCCTCTGGTGTTGCGTAAACTAACTTGACGCGGTGTGAGAATGTTGAACAATTAATTTTATATTTTGACAGTATCTGCAAATGGAGACCCGCACACCATGCAGGTGCGATCGCGTAGACCGCGGTCCAAACATGTCAGAATACAAAATTTAGATCAGACAAGTAAGTTATCTATAAATTTATAATAAGCTGTAGAGGAACAGGGTGTGATGTTCCTCCACCACAAAGGGAGGATCCTCCGACCAGGCTCGGTGGTATTGCCTGGCGGACAGCTGTCCAACGGTAGCATATTGGAGAAGTGGTATATATGTATACTCTCTGTGAACACTTCGTTATCGCGATTCAGCACTCGTCGATAATGTCACGTGATTATGTGCGGATACCGCCACAAAGCCATGTGCACTATTGCGTAGCTATCCATACTTATATAATTATTCGCCTGACTGTCTAATTCGTCAGCGCAGAGCCTAAGCCGCTAGGGCTAGAAACTTGAAATTTTGCATAAAGGTTCCTTATATGGCGAAGGGGCGCACTAAGAAGGGAATTTTAAAAATGCCATTCCGAAAGAGGTAAATTAAAGGTCGGTTGTATGGAATTCTGTAATTCTTGAAGTTATAACTACGAAATTTCGTTAAACATGAATAAAAATAAAAAGTCTTGTACCGGGGTTTCTCTAAATTTTATTCCTAAGAGAGGTTTTTTTTCTTTTTTTCTAACTTGCGTCACACGTTATTATTATTATATTTATATTACACGAATAACGTTTGACGCGGGTGAAACTGCGTGGGTAATCTAGTATCTTATATCTCGGAATATGAATCAGATGTAGTGTGGAAATGCTCTTAACTACCGCCGAAACGTTTTGTTTTATCGACGAAGATGAAAAACGTATCTACGTCATGTCTTTCAGTTTGACCAGTTCCCTGAACCATGTTACTACAATTTAGCAGTGTCATTTTGTCTCTATCGACTGTTACATGTCATTTTCTCGATATTTTGTTTGACTTATCTACGAATCTACGGAACTACTCTCCAAAGTCAGTATTAGTATACCTACAAAATATACGCGACATTATTCACCCCTCCACCTTCCACTAGTGCCATCCTATCGGCAGAATAGCTTTGTCCGGCGAGCTAGTAAGACCCTTAATGATGCAAGCAAATTACTGATGTTGATATATTTAATGAAAACCTGAAGTCGATGAGACAGGTGCTAAGCCGTGATTTCTTTTTTCAATATTAAGGTGTTTAGTATTATTTGAGCAATTGATTTGTATAAGGCTCTGTAATGATTTGTTGTAGTACATTCGCAATTTTTAATTTTATAATATATTGTTACTTATTCGTGAGGACCTTTAATTGGCTGAATGTTGCATAATATTTTTATTAATATTAATTGTTACTGCTGTTGGTCTTCCAATAAATAAATAAATATGCCTTGTCCTGTGTAGCAACTTCAACCTCCATTAGCTTCGACGGTTCAACAAGCAGTCCCTGCAGCATCGCGTTAGCTATCGCCGAAGCGTTATGTTATATCGACGAGGATGACAAACATACGTCTGAGATCGAACAACTCATTGCTCTGTCGAAGAAAAAGGTGGTGCTCTCGAACCAGTTTGGGTTGGAAGACTTTCCGGAGTTCGCTGAGCTGTTTGAGGAGGTGAGTGGAACGGATCGTTTTTGATTATTAAATTTATATAAGTTTTTAAACATAGTTTATATGTTTAAAAACTTTTGCGATTAGAGAACATTTTTCAAAAATAGAATAGACAACGGGTCTAAATCGCGGTATTGTAATAAAGGTATCATTCGTGGTCACGAGCCGACGCATTTAATGTTGAATAATGTTACTTTTTTTACTATTTAATTTTAATAGTGATAGGCCCTAGACCTCTAGAGCCTAGGCTTATTATTCTTTTTCACTTTATTTCTGAACAATTTACGCACTGACGTGTGCGTTAGTGCATACATTTCTGAACGTTAATTTTTTTTAATAAATGATTTCAAACTCTCACGATTTGAACACATTATTTGGTACTAATTATGGACACGGATCTGAATCGCATAAATATTTTAGGGTAATTCGCTTCACGGAGACGATGCTGAGCCTTCACCACGCAGCTCCTGACCACGATCGGAGCAATTCGATCGAAACCGTAGAGCAAAGGTGTCTATATACCTAAGTATATACCCTAAAATATTTACGCGATTAAGACTCGTGTCAATAATAAATAATTGAGTTATATTTGACTCCTACAAGAAATCGGTCACCGATTATCAGTCGAGAGCCCGGAAGGTTATTACGGACAGGCAGGAAAGATTAAAAAAATATTTTACTAAGAAACAGTTGAAAAATATATGGGACCGGCAGGATTTTAACCTGCGACCTTACTGTACACCGGGCAGCCGCTCTTAGCCATCCAGCTACGGTCGCCTCTTACCGGAACCCTAAATTTCTCAACTGTATGATATTTGCTAAGCATACCTAGCTAAATGCTATAAAAATAATCAGAAGAAAAAAAATATTGTTTTACAATAGTATTATATAGTACGAGACGAGATAAAGAATGTAAACAAACGGACCGTTACTGAGTTACATTGCGAAAGCGAGGGATTATTATCTCTGTCCTTATCATTCGTACGCGCAGTTGACGTCAATTGATCGACAACAGCTGTCGTTGTGTGTTTCGTGGTACAGGAAAGCAGTCAGTACCGCAGTTGTCAACATTTGGTCTGCCATTTTGTGATCAAGTTCATTCCTGTTTGGATTGCGTTGGAAGTGATACATATTTTTTCGTCTCCGTATTTGCTTGGTTTTTTGTTGTTATTATTCCGTTTCTGTTAGTTTTATTTTTGATTTTTGCTGTTATTACTTAGTTTTAATATATTTATGTTATATTTTTTATGTTTTTGACAATATAAGTTCCTTGTCAGTCTTTTAGTTATCTAGTGTTTCTTTAGTTTATTTCCTATTTTCATAATATAATTTATTTCCTTTTCGCCTGGTTTCTTTACCTCAACCCAATCCAGAACAATAATAATTTATTCAAATAAAAATGTTTTGAACCCCTGAACATTTGTTTACATTTTTTATCTCGTCTGGTTGGCCTTACTATACATGTGTATATACTTTATTCATATAATATTTTATACAGGGTGACGTGCCTGGCGCAAACGCGGAACGAGCTAGTGACGCAGCAGCGTTGACTAGTCAAATACTGATGACCTCACCTGGAAGAGATAGTCTAAGGGTACGTACAAATCGGCCGTGGCGCAATGGATAAGGCATCGGTCTTACGATCGAGAGGTCGTGGGTTCGAATCCTGGCCATTACACCACTGACGTGAACTTCCTCCTAACACAAGCGAATTAAGCTTAGCTGGAGGGGGTTAACAAGAATACTAGTAATTTGTATTTGTAAATTGCTAGTAAGCTTTAGTTAAAAAAAAAAAAAAAAAAACTATCCTTATTCATAAAGAACTTTACTTTTGCACACACATTTTTAATAAACACTAGCTTTTGCCCGCGACTTTGTCCGCGTGGAATTCGTTATATTAAGTAGTAGCTGCTTTTAATCGGCGTTAAACGTTACTGCCCCGCTTTCATGGAGTTCAGCGTAATGTCAAATATCAACAAAAACAAATATATATATATATATATTTTTTTATACTACGTCCACAGCGAACGAACGTGTAGTCCACCTGATGGTAAGTGGAGTACAGCCCATGGACATCAACCACAAAAGCAGATTATAGATGCTGCGCTGCAGCTGAGGACTACGGTGTTAAGCCTCATGTGCCAGTAATTTCAGGGCCTGATCTCACCACCAAACCGGAACACAGTAATGGAAGCTCTACTATTTGGCGGCAGGTTAAAGGTGAGACGGTGGTGCTGCCGCCCTCGAGCTCATTCACAAGAGCTCTACCACCAGTGAAATAAAATATAATTATCAAAATCCGATCATTAGTACCCGAGATAAGCACTAAAAAACAAACAAAACTAAAATTTCGTCTGCGTAGTGGGTACACCAATAAAAAGTAGCCTATGCCTTGTAGTCAGTTACCTGCATATACAATTTTATCGAAATCAGTCAAGCCGTTTCGAAGATTAGCCGATACAAACAGACAGACAGACAGAGAGACAAAAAAAACTAAAACTGTATTTTAGGCATAGGTATCGTGCTAATAAACTATAATAAACATTGTTATTTTGACATAAAAAACAGACACTTAAATTTTATTTATTTGTATTAATGATTTCTAGGTAATCTACGAACATCTACAACTGCATTCCGAATGGATATACAAAGAGCTGGGCATTCAAGAGTCCTGCGACGTTGAAGTACCGCTGAACAAGACTCCGCTGCTGTACACCATGTTTCATATTGGGAAGCATCCTTTTGATCAAGTAAGTTGGGAAAAACATCTAGTGGAAAATGTTTATCAGTCCTGTCATTTTACAAAGCAAGCGTTAGCGTGAGTACGGGCAAAACAGTCCCAAATAAGATCACGCGATTGAGCAACGATCACGCCATTGAACACCGATCACGCGATTAAACACCGATCACGCGATTGAACACCGATCACGCAATTGAACCTGGCATCCAATCGTAGACTTCGAAAAGCGACATTGCACGTGTGGTGTAGTGGTTTAAGCGGTCGCCTCGCCGCTTTCCACTGCACTGGTGTTGTGGGTTCGATCCCCACATGAGACAAATCTTTGTGTGATTCGCAAATATTTGTTCTGAGACTGGGTGTGCTTGAGTGACTGAATGTGTGTATTTGGCCTTGTCATTGGGACCATTGGATAGTGTAATTGTTTCTGGCGTTCTATCTAATGTTAAAAATTTAAATTTATATTATTTTATTTATTTATTGCGATGCAACGCAGCTCGCTAATGTGGCCTCACTCTTATTAGAGATTATTCTGCTCGTAATTGTGTCCAATAGATGCCTAACTGCTCACCCTCTATGACATACTTAACTACCTATTGGTCACTGGTGTGTAACCTTCCATGTATTATATAGCTTGATGTTTTATTATAATAATCTCTCAGTAATTTTGTTTCTTAGTTTCTTCGCGGCGAGTGGGCCATACCTTGGAGTAAGTTGGTATCGGTCGCGAAAGCATGGTCCGGTATAGAAGGTGCTCGGGTGCATATCAACAGGCGAATCGACATGAAGACAATGAAAGCTCAGGGCAAGTGCAGCAAGCAGATGATGGAACTGTATGCGTTGTTTAAAGCTAATAGTGAAGGACTGCTGTAAAAAGAGTGAGATAGATAAAAGGAACTAGTCACCAAAGATATAGAATAGAGAGGGAAGGCAAAACAGAAAGAAAGAAGTCGTAGAAACAAAAAGCTAGAATGTGAGAAACAAAAAGTAATAGATAAAGTGAGAAAGAGAGAGGGAATTTAACACACGAAGGAAGGGAAGCATATTATAGTGGAGCCAGTTGGTATCTATACATTATATAGATACCAACTGGCTCCTGGCTCCGGTATAGAAGATGCTCGAGTACACATCAACAGATGAATAGACATGAGGTCTTTGAAAGCCTAGGGCAAGTGGTTGTTTAAAGCTAATAGTGAAGGACTGCTATATGATACCGAGGAAGATAATAGAATTATGTCACCGAAAGAAAGAAATGGATAGAGTACCTAATGTAAATTAGAAAGAGATTGCAAGATAGATAGATAAATAAAAATACCGTTAGTAAGACCGCACCTACATAGCAAGAACATAAATTAAAATGTTATTATACAGATAAAATAGGAAATAATGCGAGAGAAGAAAATATCTGGGCCTGAATAATCTATTGGACAGATCTGTAGGGACTAAATAGTCTAAATAGATGGATAAATGAGTTAGAAAGAGCTAGATAATTTACAGGATGAACGGTCGTACATTAGGTAACTTAAGGGTTTTAAATTAAATTATCACATTAAAACTCAACACACAGTATTGATGCTTTAAAAATTATATTCCTTGTTGCTAAAATAAAGATCTTCGCAAAATATATTTTCGTTTCATTTATTTACTTACATTGTATTACTAACCTCAAAATATCGAGTTCGTAAGAGTTTACTATCTACATAAAATAGCGACTTATAAAAATGGTTTATATGATCTGCATCTGCTTTCAATACATATCTAACCATATACGCGTAAAATTCGCATCTCTTTTACTCAAGCTTGACAATGGTTATAAAAGTGAATCGCCTAGACATAACTTAATATTACGTAAGCATATTTTTTCATATTTTTATATTTCCATGAATTTTTGTTTGATGATTGTTGGGCGTTGCTTAACAAAATATCTTATAGAAAAGCACCAATATCCCGATAGATGGTGGTAAGAAATATTATTCTAAGACACTTGTACGAGAACTTCAATAAAGATAGTCAATAAAAATTTTGTATAGTAGGAACTAACATCTCAATTTACCTTGCCTCATTATCACATTGTCATAATTATAACATAACATCTCGCCTATATTGCCCAGAAGGGTCTGGCAGAGGTGTACAACTTGTCCACAACCACCCTTCACATGTTATGTGCCTATCGCGATCTACCGGGAACAATTCCAACTCCGTGTTGCTATTGTGAATTTCCTGACAGAAAGTTCACAGATAACCCTTTCCCCGACCCGGGAATTAGTTTTTTGATTTAGAGATCAGATTGCGCGATAATTAACTTTATAGGGCAAATTTTATAAAAAAAAAGCTACATCGGCCACGTTAATCCAAATTAGTTCAAGAGTTATAGGGGGCCAAATTATTAAATGCAGAAAGTGTTACTTAGTTACATTTAATAGCTTAGATGGTTTTTCTAGCCAAACACAGTTATTTATAGGTGAGATGCGCTCTTATGTACATATTAAAATAACCTGCCTATCATCACCTAACATCATACTTACATAATTATATCCTATGTAAGTATGATGTTAAACATTAACAATAATTTATATTTCACATTATTATACTTAATAATAATATATAGTGTTAAGTGTGCTAACTAAACTAAATTAACTTAGGCTTTCTTGTCGTCAAACAGCAACTTTTTCTTTAATTTATGTATGTATATGTTGGCACTACGGTATGATTGGTTAAGAAACCCAATTGCGCGTGGCCCGACACGTACTTGGTCGGTTTTTATCAAAACTCTTTTCGGTAATATAAGTGATTTTCCTTACGTACGTCTAATAAAAATTGAGCTTCTATGTGTCGTATTTCCAAAAGATAGGTACATTATTAAAATAGTAAAACAAAAGCTCCTCGATTAAATAATACTTCTGTAACAGCAGATCATGAACAAACTTATATCCAGGGGTGTATTTACCCTAGGGCCAAGTGGGCCATGGCCCAGTGCGCCAGGCATCGAGGGGCGCCGCAAGGCGCCCCTCAATTTTTTTTTGTTAAGTTTTTTTTTATTACCTAGGTGAAGAAATTAAAAAATCCTACCCATTTAACAAAAATGACAACTCATTTGGTTTTAAGTTTATTAGACGGGTCAATTTCAACAAGTGGTGTTTTTTGTACCTTATCAGTGAACTTTTTCATTTATAGCTTTTTTGGATATTTTTAGATTTATTGTAATCAATAGGATACTAAATGTTCCCAATTTTACACACATGAACGTATCATATAAGACAGAGGCGATATTTGAGTTTGAATTTGGGTTGCCACCGATACGATAAGCCGACCACCGATTACTTTTCTGTTCACCGATATGAAATGCTTGAACACCGAAATGTTAAGTTTATCCACCGAAATGTTATGCCTATCCAACGAAAAGGTGTGTTTATCCACCGATATGGTAAATCTGACCTTTGCACCATTGTTTCGTCAATAACTTTGTCATATTTTATTCATAGTTACATCAGAGTTTTATACCTCATTTAAAAGCTTATGAAATTTACATGTTTTTAGGTTTCCTTACCCAAAGGAAATGGAACCCTATTACTGAGACTTTGCTGTCCGTCCGTCCGTACGTTCGTCTGTCAACAGGCTGCATCTCATGAACCGTGATAGCTATGGAGATGAAATTTTAACAGATTGTATAACTATTGCCGCTTTAACAACAAATACTTAAAACTGAATAAAATAAATATTTAGGATGGCCCTTACAAAAAACGTGATTTTTTTGCTCGTTTTTGCTTAATATGGTCACAATGGTCACAAATTTAGTTAATGACCTGTCATCGAAAACATTTAAACTAAGGTTACGATTTTGATAAATGTATAATGTCATTCACTGAATGAACGTTGAAGTACAAATTGATGTGTGTGAATGTGCATTTATATTATTGACATCACAAAATTTTTTCGTTTACTATTTTGCTCAGAGAGACTATAATATCACAATGTAAAAACTAAACATAATATAAAAAATGGCTTTGCAATCCCTCAATGTTTTTAAAAGAAGGGTTGTTTGTTTGTTTAATGTTTTTAAAGAGTTGCGTAAAATGAGTGATACATGTAGCTCTCTACCTACTGAAGCCAATTCCTATGTGCCACAGACCCGGTGACCCGCACAACAATTGAGTCTTTTGATTCGATCACTTCGCGATCTTACTCGGGTTAAACAGAATGATCGACCGACATAGGACTGATCTCTTATGGGTTATCTGTGTTTTTTAGAAAGTTGTTGACGCGATTTTTATTATACCGAACACTATGTGTCGAAAGTTCAAATTGTGCGATGCTTTTACCATCGATGCTTTATTGATACGATCACATCAGCAACTTTCGAATACTCATAGGAAACCCATTTACTATACCTTACGAAATTACTGCTATCAATAAAATGTTTTAGAAGCAAAATAAATGACACAGGGTCCACCGATGTGATGAACCGACCCACCGACACGATAAAATGATCCTCCGATACGATTAAACAATCCACAGATGTCTTAAAACTGTTAATACACAAAAAATTTATACACCGAGCAGATAAATTATACACCGATAAATTTTTTCACCGATCAGGTGTAAAATTATCGTATCGGTGGGTAAAATGACCACCGATTCCACCGATAATGGTACAGCGACGAGATAAATAGCACACTTTTTTTAAATTTCAAAGAAACCATAATAACTAGGACAAATTGAACTACAGCAAATAAAGCTAATTCGGTTACTATCTCTGTAAGAATCAAACAAATATAAAATAACAACATATTACAATATAAAAAATCATTCACCGATATGATAAAATATTTGTCGCCTAGCAATTTTCATGGTGAAAAAAAAATCTTGCAGGAAAATGCAGCGATGTAGAACGCGTCCGTCTTCACTGCGCATTAGGGCGGTACTAACAAGAAATAATAATCAGGGATGGGACACTGTCGGACTTGCCTATGTAAAGTTATGTCTAAATTACTTTTTGGCACCGAAAAGCCAAGAATTTCGGGGACAAGTACGTTTGTGCCTCTCATTAATACATATGGTTAGTTAAATAATAGAATATGCTATTTATTAATGATGAAACTAATATCCTACCGTTACCTGCCATTTTGTTTGTAAAAAAAGTACTGGGACAGCACCGACAAGCGAAAATTTGGACTTTAGGAATTTACTTCTACCTTTAAATTTCATCCTAGCCCTTTAATATTTTTGCCTCCACCCTATTTCTACCTATAGAATACATACTATAAAAATCAATTCAATACCATATTCTTCTTTTCAAATACGAATTTCAGCGAGGACAGAAAAAAAAGTCGTTTGGGAAATCCACCCGGACATTAAAACGCGGAGCAGTTATATTAGGTACGTACAAACAGTATCAGTCGTCGTGATTTCGTGAACAAGAGCGCGCCCATACCGCTAATTCTCTATGGAAAGTTGCGCGACGTACCTACCTGGAATATTTTTATGCCTACAGCGCGTACTCATTTTTTAAGGACAAAGACTTAGAGGACGCTTTTCCATACATTGCAATTGCGTTACGTATTTTTTTGTGTACGGCGGTGACGAATTGCAGTGCGGAGCGCTCGTCATTCTCCGCACTAAAACAAATAAAAAAATATCTTCGTTCTCGTTTGAGTGAAGAACGTGTAAATAGCTTGGCTATTTTAAATATAGAAGCGGAATTGACAAAATCTGTCGATTATGACAGTGTCATTGACGAATTTGTGAACCAATCTGTCCATTTTCGTGACACTCTCCCACTGCTTCATATACTCTTAAACGCTCAGGTGTACAGGTTTCCTCACGACGTTTACCTTCACCGTTAGCTAGCGATAATTTACATGATAAATACATACATTAAACAGATTACCTATTCTTTTTTTTTTTAATAAAGTGCCTGAAAAAGGATTATTCTGATAGGATAAATCATGTAATTAAATTTATTTTACATTATTGACAGAGGTATGAACTGTTTTCAAAGTTGATGGTCTCGGGTGCTCAAGACCTTCGACTTTGTCAACCTACGATCTCCAACTAGGCTTTTGAGGTTAACTAAATGTTGTTTATAATAAATGTTGTTTATTTTTTATAATAAACGCTTTTTATTCCTTTATAAATAATAAAAAAAAAAAAAATAAGCAGGGAGTTGTGATTGATTGATTGTTGATTTTGGATAATTCGTTATCATCCAAAATCAACAATCTTTTTCCAAAAACAAACAATTTTTTTAAGTCTCTTAGGTAGGGGCGCCGTACCCTGCTGGCCCAGGGCGCAGAATTTTTAAATACGCCCCTGCTTATATCGAAGTAAACACTGCGAGTGTCGCAAGTTTTATAACAGTATACTCCGAACATTGACATTTTATAAGTTAAAACGCAGTAGATTCTATTACAAGTTTTGTTGGTAATAAGTTCTGAGACTGGCGTTCGGAAAGCGTAATTTTATTACGATATCTGATATTTAAACGTAGATCGACTTCGCTTTGGGGAACTTTCTGCAGCGATGTCAAACAAACTTTGACTTTCTGTGTTTTGTGTGCGCTCGTCTTAAGAAAGTGAGAAATAAAGTGTAGGTACTTATCATTTATTGGATTGGGACCTTCATTTTCTTGGAATGCTCGGTGTGTGTTTCGTTTACATTATACTCTTTGTGGTTTTTTTCTGTTTTAATCATTTTATTGCATGTAATAATTAAATTTTAATAGATTTTAATATTGTCACCAACGATCTCGGCTGAGTGCAATATGTAATACAACTGACAATCGGTACTATGTTACCCACAAGACAGGCTTGCCTTGTGTGGGACCAATGGGTATTTGTGAATGTTTATGTTTTTTGGTAATAAAACATTTTTTTCTTTTTTTTATCATACCGGATGGACTGGTTGGATTTGAATAATTATTGTTTCGTTGAAAAGCCCATTTATTGACAAATGTTATAAGTTATTAAACATTTAGCTACCTTTATGGGAGAGGAGCAAAAGTAAAAAACGGGCGACAGGAGCGGTGCAGCACGTAACCTGTAATGCAGGTAAAAACGTGGGGAGCATCGTATTATCATGCCCATAGTACTTAGGTCGATTTTAATTTGAATCTAAACAGTTCAATCAAAACTGATCTAAGCTTCGGCAATACAAATCGTATTATTTTGATTAGTAATTTTTTATATTAATTAATTATAATGAAACTCATAAAATTGCTGACATGTTCAAGCGCCCCTAGGGATTTATAAAAATAAATGATTTGTCTTTGACTTATTTATTACCTACTTTTTACTTGTTTTCATCTGCCTTGTATTCAAATAACAGTCATTTGCCAGCTTTGATCGAACAGCTCCCAACAATCAAACCGAAGAAACCGATCCTTATTTACATATCTACCCGAAAAAACACTAAAACAGCCGATCGAAAGATACGGCCTTTCATCGCCATAAAACCGGCACCGACCGATTCCATTGCACTTTTGTAGCAAAACTAATCAAAGTGCGTTGAAATCCGGGCGCAAATCTGAGTGCTTTATAAGCCACGAAACTGTATATCGGAAACCGATGCAAATAAACTTGACTGGGATCGAACCCCAAATCTTAAGCTAGCAAACAGTGTCGCTGTGTTGCTGCGCGCTTCGCTCTCTCGACATGTTACATGTAAATTGAGAACGAGAGATGAGGTTACCAGTGGAGAGGAACTCGAAGACTGTCGATTTTGCTTTCGAGTTGATATAAAGGCCTTTACTACAGTCTACTCCGTTTTTGTGTCAAGTTAGAGAACTAAATACGTAAGCTTCATACACTTCCTTTAGTTTCTTTGTATGAATAAATTATTTAGAAATTTCGAGGTTATTGACTTTTAGCTTCGTGATGTGGGTGAGTTTATCCTTTATTTTTTTATTCTTTGGAAAACAAACAGCTTTTAACAGAAACAATAAAATACAATTGTCAGTTTCCGCTTATATACTGTAGGTACTTTATGCTATACTAGTTTTCTTTCGCGGGTCCAGTAGATTCGAGGGTTTTTGGGTACAAACAAAACAACAAAAATACCTCTTTATAATATTAGCACAGATACTCTTCAGTCAGAATAACTGAGGAGAAAATAGAAATGAAAATAAAGTTTAATAAAAGATATCTAATATTTATTAAATTGAACCTAAGTACGCTTCCACCAAAACAATCTCTATTTTTCCCTTACAAAGGCAGCAATGAACGAACTTAACCTGAAAAAATGTTCTGAACCGATCTTTCATTCATCGCCCGAAATGGAAAATGTGAAATGAACCGCGAAATGACCGGAAGTGATGGGATAAAAGTGGTTTAATATCTGCGCTTTTACTGGCTGCAGCTGGTCTGGTGCATATACATTGTCTTGTCTCCTTTTGATATTGAACGGTATAGTTTTCTTTATTTATGGTCGAAAAAATGAAAATTTTTATTCCAGGCTAGCTGTTGTCCGCCACTTCGTCCGCGTTAAACGTTACTGCCCCGCTTGCATGGAGTTCAGCGTTATGTCAAATATCAAAGAATCTAAATGGATAGTTAGACTATCAAACACAAAAATAATTATTAATTGCCGATCATTTGTTACCGAGATTAGCGCTAACAAACAAACAAAACTAACTTTCGCCCGCGGTTTCGTCTGCATGGTAGGTACAACAATAAAAAGTAAACTATGTTACGCGCCTTGTAGACAGTTACTTGCATATAAAATTTTAAAAACTGTATTTTAGTCATAGTAGGTATCGTGGAAATAACTATATCATCTGGAAAAAGCATTGTTATTTTGACATTAAAAACAGATACTTCAATTTTATTTATTTGTATTGATATTTTTTAATTGATTGTATATAGACTCATATCATAACGTGTTTGAGGGAACTATATAGCATCACCACTTTTCTCTACAAGTAGATATTTTTACCGTTAAAGTAGTGCTTAATAAAGCTTTGCATATTGTTTTCATTTTGTTTTATAATGTTTTAATAAAAAAAACAAATGTTCATGTTAAAATCGCAGCTCTTCGGTGCTTGTTGACAATGTCTGTAGACTGTAATTAGGAACCAGTGTTACCTCCAAACGAATTTTCTAATTTCGGTACAAATCTGTGTCTTGCATAACAGGTTAAAAGAGACTTCTAAGGTATTTCCGACACAACGGACTATAATAGAGCGAATACCGATCGAATTCCAACCCGTAGTTGCGGTTGGATCACCGAAGTTGTCCCGGAATTGTTTATTCAAAGCGCGCCACGGCCGTGATACGATTGTTACGCGTTCTGGGACGATTCCAATCAAATTTTGATTTATTCCTTTTGTTCCACTTTACATTTTCGGTAATGTCCGACTGATTTTGTTGGGTTTTGACGTGGGATACATTCTTTCGGTAGGTTTTGACGATAAATATTTTGTTCGAAAAGATTGAAATTAGTTACTTTACATGTTTTCAAAACTGTGGCACAAGAAATTGTCTAAAATTTGTCTTAGTAATAAGTGTCAGTGGAAAAATAAAATACTTGGAATATCGAAAATATATTTTAAATTCTTTATTAAAAGTTATTAGATTATTTTAAAGTTAAAAGATTACAAAAATATTAAATTAATGAAGTGGCGTATTAATTTACTGTAATGCCTATGGTCAAAAGATTTAATTATTCAATTAACGCTATAATTAGCAATCCTGAGCCATTATGAGTACCAATTAACAAAATTATCTTAAGGGAATTTGAATAATTTACGATATGATGTAAATCATTTTTCTTACCTCATATCTTCTCAGGATAGATACTTAAGATCTACACTGTTAACCAAATCTAATGTATATTTAATTTCAAATTTTCATTTCATCAAGTAAATTTTACTTTCTAAATATTTCCGTATAATCGCTCAGTTCAGTAATAGGCTGTTTTGATTTTATTTGATTCATCTATCGAGATAACAAGAAGTCTGCTCTTTCAATTTCAAATTGAATTTATAATTTAGTGAAACAGTTTGTTAGAATTGTAGCCAAGTCTTTTAGGCAAATATTAGTACAGAATTGTATCTGACTATATTATTATCTATATTCGACTAGGTATTGAGATCAAAGAGTTTTGAAGACAATGTTCTTCAAAGAAGGTTTTAATTAAGAGATGCTAAAAGAAAGTAATATTGAGATAAGTTTCAGCTCTGATCCTGTAATTTTAACGCACTACAATATCTGCTTATCCATTATTTAGAAATATGCGATTTAGAGAAAGCAGTTTAAAAGTGACAAGCATATTATTTTAATTTAAAATATTTTTTTAAGCTTGTTCATTACCTACTTTATCTAGATTATATATTATTCATGAATCTTGAAGCTTAAGCACTGACTGATAACAATCTTGTTTTAAGTGAACGCAATCAAAATTGTTTTGACAAAAGACTAATGGTACAAGACAAGTAACTAAAGAGTCACTAAACAGACAAAAATATCCTGAAATCACACCAACAACCCGTTAGCAACAGCAGTCCCCCAAAGGTGTTAGCACGTCTAGCGCCAACCATATTTTATTGAAAACCGATCTGCAGTTCCCACATCACGCTGCAGCTCAACGTTACCACCGGCATCCGAAACACACAAACAACAATGACTTCCAATTTCCTAGTCTAAGAGCTGCAAGTCGCAATCTTCGAGCTAAACTATTGTCGAAGTTGCGGAGTAAGCATAAATTGTGTCTCTCGCCAATAGTTTGTGAACTAATGTCCGCTTTTGTGAGCTATCTTGCGTCGGGAGCAGTTGGCTTGTGTTTATTAAGTAAATTGAGAAGCTTTGGTTGTTGCTTGCTCTCTGCAATGTTCATGTGATCGTGTAGGTCATTACAGTACTGAGGTATAAGTGAGTTAAAACGTTAACCTATTTACGTTGATTTTGTAGCAGGCTAAATTCTCATGTTATTGTTTTAAGAAATATAATTAGAGCCCGTGTTAATGCTGGCCTGTTACATTTCGTTATGTCTATTAAGATGCATGTAGGTTGCCTCACGATGTTTTTCTTCACCGTTAGCGAGTGATCATTTTTAATTATGATAAATACACACATATCTTCGAAAAGACGAATCTTAACGATTAATTGACAGAGGTGTGTGCCGTGGGTTCGAACTCGAAACCTTTGACTTCGCAGTCCTACGGTCTCCCACTTCGCTATCGCTGCATGCCTTAGAGTGCATAAAAAGTGCTTGAGGGTGTGTGAAGTCTACCAATCCACACTTGGCCAGCGTGGTGGATTACGGCCTCACCCTTCTCATCATGAGAAGAGGCCTGTGCCCAGCAGTGGGACGTAAATTAGCTACAGGGCTGCTATTATTATTAAAAAGCATGACAGATATTTATTGATTATTTTTTTAAAACTTCTGCATTATTACTCTTGTTAAAATGTGTCAAACAAGTAGGTTATTAATTATTATTACGCTTCATTTGTAAAAAGTATCAAAGGTTTGTGCTGAAATCACAAGTTCACGGTTCAAATAAATCCTGATATTACTTTCTTTCAGCGTTTCTTAATTAAAATGCGCTTCGAGATCAAGTCGTCGCGACTCTGAATTGTTAGAAAGGAACATTGTCTTCAACACTCTTTGTTCTATCTCAATACCTAGTCGAATATAGATATAGTCAGATACAATTCTGTACTAATATTTGCCCAAGAGACTTGGCTTCAATTATAATAAACTGTTTCACTAAATTATAAATTCAATTTGAAATTGAAATAGAACCAAACTTCTTGTTATCTTGATTGATGAATGAAATAAAATCAAAACAGTCTTTTACTGAAGTAAATGATAAGAAAAATATTTGAAGAGGAAATTGCTTGATAACTTCAAAGGAAGAACATGTTAAACAGCTCGTGGCTAAATCGAAGCCGCGCGGACTGATCGATCTTGCAGGTTAAGCAATGCTAACCGCGATGGGCCGTGGATGGGTGACCATTTTAAACACAAGTTTTTCGCCTCTGAGAGCACGTCAAGCCATTGGACCTGGTTGCCATTTGAACATCTATGGTAGTCGTTACGGGTAGTTAGAAGCTTTCTGGCCTCTAGTCTGACAACTACTCTGATGGCAGTCGCTTCACGATAATAACTGTTATTTAGCTAAATCCGTTAGACACGAAGCAAACCCCAATGTAACTGGTAAAAGGCTCAAATATTGATTGGTTAAAATAAACTTGGCATAATTATGCCTAAATTAAGAGCCTTTTCGTACTTTAACTATCCAAACCAAACGTTAGTCACAATTGTAAATTTTGCTATGACCCTATGAATGATAATGATACAGAATTATTTACATTTAAATTTATTAAGAATCGTGAATACAATATTCAACCATTCACATCAACTTTATCTCACAAAGTAGTCTCTCATATTTCCTATCACCGAAATACGATACAACGATTCACTCATTATAATTCCACTCCATAAAGCAGAACAATTTTTCGTCGTTCAAAGGACTGCGCACTGCATAGAGATTTGTATCTCGGCCAATGAATTCACTAACTTCATAGACGCCAAGCCATTTACTTTGGCCAGTAGCCAACTCAAGACACTGATTGCGTGTATTGACTCTAATATTGCGACTATATTTCTTACCATATTAAATTTGGGTGACCCAAACGAGACAGGTGAAGCTCGCTCGATATTACTGTAATACTTCGTGGTTACGCGATCGGACCAAATTATGTTGTTGCGTAAGTAACTCTGCCTTGAAATACAAAGCAAAAAAAACTTATAAGTTCTGTATTATTTGTTATAAATTACTACTTTTATTACTCATAATGTTTTTTACTGAAACACATTATTTTTTATCTCATATTTATTATCTATTTTTGTACTAAAGTCACTTTGTTATTTGGTAACGATAAAACGATGGCAGACGAAATTAAGTCGGATAAAAAGGCACTTGAAAATGTGCGTTTTTAATTATTTCTAATATTGTTAATGTACAGTGAGGCCAGGCAATTAGGTAAAAGAGTAATAACTGTAATACAGTAATACAATAATAATAATACAACGAATACTGTAATACTGTAATACAAATTTAATACTGTAATACTTCGTGGTTACGCGATCGGACCAAATTATGTTGTTGCGTAAAGACACTCAGACTTTCAATACAGAGCAAAACATATTGGTCTTCGAGTTACGAGTACGTTTAACAATATTTTGTCAGTTAGGTTTTTATTTCTGTATCTCACTAGAAAAAAAACCTTTTTAAAAGGGCAAAATGAATATGAAAAACCGGCCAAGTGCGAGTTGGACTCGCTCACGAAGGGTTCCGTGTGATAATCTATGAAAAGGGAGGGAGGGGCTTAAATATTTATTTTATGTCAATATTATAATTATTTATTTTTAAAGTAAGTATAACTAAATTTGTTACCGTTATCAAAATAGGGCTAAAACGAAAAAAAAGAAGTTTTGGTCCCCTCCCCTAAATGATTATTTTATTTAGTTTTTAGTATTGTTATTATAGTGACAAAAATCATTCATCATTCATCTGAAAAAAAACACGTTTTTTTTTGTATGGGAGTCACCCTAAAATACTACTACTTTACTATATTCGGTTTTTAGTATTTTTTGTTATAGCGGCAACAATTATACAGAATTTGTAAAAAAATATACTGCCTGGGTAATACGGTTCATTAGATACGGCCTGGTGACAGAAGGACTGATGGACAGACGAACAGCAAAGTATCTGTAATAGGGTTCCGTTTTTACCTTTTGGATACAGAACCCCAAAATACGATTGCTGCTTCACTTGCAAAAAGTTAACTTATTGCTTAGATCTATTTAATTTTAGTTTAATTAGCAAAGAAGTCTTTACAACTTGTACTTCACTTAGTAAAGAAGGTATAGTACATCACCAAGACTAACTCGGACGTTTGCCAAAAGTTGGATAACTTGGATGTGAGACTTTTTATATGTCCGTCCTCTCTCGATTGGTGAAAGACAAAATACGGCCTCGTAGAGAATTATTAAGACAAAGTTATTCTACTAACGAAATTTTTTGGATCATTACTCTTCGAATTACTGTTCCAGTTGAAATATTTCTTGCTTTTTTCATTTCATTTGCGAAAAAAACATCTTATTTGTTTACTGTCGCGCATGCCTTTATAAAGATACTTACTCGCCAATGCTATTTAATACCAGTGACAATGAGATTGAAGAGTCTTCGTTTAGTCATTTAACTAAAGTATATTAAGGTTCCCTGTCCCATGTATCAAATGTGATTCATGACGCAATATTTGTACCGTCTTTATTACGTCCATGTATCAAATATGAGCAAATTCATAGGTGATTTCAAAAGCGTTTTTGTAATGGACGTGGCAGAATAAATTAGATTTTTAGTACATGGACGTGTGGGGAACATTGTCTAGTTCAAAATGAAGTAAAAAACTGTTGTGATTTATCCTTTTTTTATATTTTCAACTAAGTAAAACAAACTTTCAGCATTATAATAGTTTCTTTATTAGACAATTAGACAAAAATGAAAATTAAAGAATGGGATATACAGAAACATTTAACTTTATTGCTTATTGTGAACCTCAGTAAAGCAAGACAAACAATAAGCTTTGCCACACGCCAAGCACTCCGTGTTCACCTGTTTGGCTTTCAAAGGATTCCCTTCCTCTTTTCTTTTGGCGTAGCATTCAATGTCAACCAAATGTCATAAATTACTTTTAAGTTTTATGGTATAGTTATGAAGCAAATAGATCAGCTGTGAAAGTTTATAATAGACAATAAATTAGTCATATCATATATGATACACGGGACGTATAAACTTAAAAATGAACCAAAACGTATGACGTGGAAATTTCACCATTGTATGGGGACAGGGAACCTGTTAAATTCTGGAGAACATACCTCTTCAAAAGGTATTTGACACATATCATTTATGTCAGGCATTCCAGTCATTATTTCTAGTCTAGCTCTGTCTTGTCTTATATTTGGCCATTATTTTTTTGGTTTAGCGTTAGTCTTTCTGATGGTTTTAGCTGTATAAAGCCGATCGTAACTTATAGTAAAAATATAGTTTCTGCCGCATTTTTCGCAATGAATAAAGAGTCAATTTCAATTTTGAATCCAGAACTGAAAGCTTATCTCTAATTGGATTGTTGGTCAAAGATACACGTTGCACTCAGCAAAATTTTTGTTCTACATCGGGAAAATTTAAAACGTGTAAAATTTTGAAACTAACGCGAAGTGACACAAGGTAAAGGAACTAAAAAATAACGGGTGTCAAACTACCAGTTTGGAAGTTTCTCGAACAATGGGGTGTCACTCCGGGTTGTTAAAAATTAAAAATAGCTAACGGCTCGCTCGGAGTTTTAGACCGAGACTAACTGGCCCGGGATGATAAAAATGTTGCAAAACTGAATTACGAGATTGGAAAGGCAGCTATAGATTGCTGTATTCATATCAAACGAAATTCAGGCACGATTTTTTGCAGAAAATGATTTTTAGATTGGGGTATAGAATGTTTCAGCATATTTTGAACACAAATTATTAAAAAATAACTGTTTTTGTACATATCATATTCATTGATAATAAAAAAAAAACATCTTCAATAAGATTTGCCGACTAATTTTTTTTTTACTTTTACTTTTTACAGACATATTTAGTAATTAAAATTAACAAATTTTACCAAAAAAATATTGATCTGATTGAGTTATCAGAATACTTTGATACACGCAATATGAATACTAGTTACCTATAAAGGTATTGGTATAATAAATGTGGCAAGCTAAGTGCTAAAACGTGGACTAAATTTCTGGCATCTAGGTAGATAATTCAGAACTTCATTTAATAGTAACTTGAGAATTTATAATACAACTTACCTTTAGTACATTACGATACAAAACATATCATCGGTACAACTACATACAGAGATATTCTTGAAAAGGAACATGTGTAATAACATTCTTCATAAACAAGTTAGCCCGTACTTTGAATGTGGGCATAAATCTAAACTCCATACACTCGTTTTCAGAAATATTTAAGAGAGACTGTAAGATGTTTTGTTTTAAAACTTCTTGGCATATTTTGTTATATAGGAAAATTTGCTTTCAAAGCAGATTTTCCTAATGGTTAATCCAAATGGTTAAAACAAAGCAGTGCTTTGTTTCAACCATTTATCTTCTTTTGTCATAAGTAGCAATGCAATTGTAAGAACTAATTAAAATGCGATCAAACGGAAAAAGAGTCTATATTTTTATTTCCTTATCCATTGCGTCCATAAAGTCAAAGAATATATCTTTAAGAATTTTCAGTACTTTAACATAGAGTTTGACAATAAAAGAAGCATTTATAAATATAATATAACTCATAGAGCAGCTAGCTGTTGAGCTAATTATAGCAATGTCTAATGTTACTTACATTTTAAAAAAGCCATTCGTCTTTTTATAGGTGCTTGTATACCCACTCAACAAATGCATCTCGCGTTTTTCTCTAAACAGTTTCCAGAATATAATTACAAGCACTTCAATTTGTGCAGCATTAGTTCCACGAAAGATAAAAGCATGCTCGAAGCCAATTCACATAAGGTAAGTATTGTGAGTTCCGAAGCATATTTAACAAACGTTCAGCAGACTATAAAAAAGATTGCATACTGTATTGGTTTAAGAGGCAGCGGAGCGTGAGACGATAATATTTTAGGTAGTGGCTCGTGGGAAAATATACAACTATTACTTATGTACGACGATAAATATACGGTCTTGTTGGCTTTAAAGGTATGTGCATAAAAATGTCATAGGTGGCTTAGTTGGGTGGGGCAGTAACTTTTTTTGGTATTGCAAAAATTGTTCACCGGAAATTTTCACACACCAAAATATCGGTCTTGATCGAAAAATTTTGTTGATCAAAAACCTGGTTTAGATTAGGTTTTTGATAAAAATAATTCGACATGCCTTCGATATTTTGACGGCACTATCAAAAACCTAGGTTTTTAAGCAAAAACCACATTGTACCTAAAACCTGTGACATGTATATTATTTGAAGAAAATAAGTACGCAAAATTTTTGCTTTTGGAATCCTTGAAACACTCAAATCAGGATCGACACCAAATAACTTACCCATTGTCCAAGTTCTTGCTAACAATAAATTCTGTCTCCGGCCAATAGTTTGAGAGTTGGCGTTCATCGATTTTCTTACATCGGGGCCGCAAATTGTGAAACTTGTACCTATTGTTGTGCGATGCAATATGAACCGTCCGCTTGCAGATTGCAATGACTTTTGTAACTTTTGTCGTCCATTGTGGACTTGCACTGGCACGGTGGCGAGAGGCCGCGATACAATCCTTTGAGTGTGTTAGTCGTGAATCAAATGGAAGCACTGAAAAGGAGGACCCGCTTTTGAATAAATGTGTGAATTGAAAAGTTCGCAGTTATTTATTTTTGAAGTTTCGTCCGTTTTATTTTTTGTGACGAATGTGGCAATCAAGCCAACTGTTTGCTTAATTTAGTATAGTGGACCGAGCAAGATATTTAAAAAAATATTCAAGAGTCCTTTACATATTGCAAATGTGTAGTAATACCTACACTATACATATACCATTAAATTTTGGTACTATTGTATAAAACCGAATATAATTTCAGAGAAAAAAGGGCTAATGCAAGACAAGGAGTCCGTATCTCAAATGGAATTTATAATTTCCTGCGACAATAACAATTAAAGGCAAGTCTCTTAGGTAAATATAAGTACAGAATTGTATCCAACTATCTCTATATTCGACTATATATTGAAAAACGGAACAAAGAGTGTTGAAGACAATGTTCCTTTCTGACAATTCAAGTCGCGTCGACTTGATCTCAAAAAGCATTTTAATTAAGAAACGCTGAAAGAAAGTAATCTGCAGATTTGTTTGAACTGTAAACTCGTAATTTCAACTCCAACTTCTACTTTTGTCACTTTTTACTTGATAAAGTGTAGGTACTAATCTAGTTAACCTAACCGCCTGTTTTAAAACTAAATGAAAAATCATTCATTTATCTTTGATAAGAGAAAATTAGTTTAACACATATTATTTTAGTTCCAGACAGGTGATCTGGTGAAAAAAAAAACAATAAATCTGATCAAACTAAAAAGACAAGTAGTCTGGCGTAGTATATTATCTAATGACTTTTCAAGAAATATCCTTTTGAGATATTTGACGAACAATACTAGGTATTTGGTGCCACAGATTTTTGTCAGTAAATTTTCTTATCTACTTAACAATTTTATTGACCTGTACGATCAAATGAACATCCCAGGGAGCAAACAAGAACCGAAGCTTCTCAATTTACTCAATAAACACAAGCCAAAAATAACTGCTCCCGACGCAAGATAGCTCACAAAAGCGGACATTAGTTCACAAACTATTGGCGAGAGACACAATTTATGCTTACTCCACAACTTCGTCAATAGTTTAGTTCTAAGATTGCGACGTTAGTTTCACGTTAGTCTTTCTGATGATTTTAGCTGTATAAAGTCGATCGTAACTTATAGTAAAAATATAGTTTCTGCCGCATTTTTCGCAATGAATAAAGAGTCAATTTCAATTTTGAATCCAGAACTGAAAGCTAATCTCTAATTGGATTGTTGGTCAAAGATACACGATGCACTCAGCAAAATTTTTGTTCTACATCGGGAAAATTTAAAAGGTGTAAAATTTTGAAACTAACGCGAAGTGACACAAGGTAAAGGAACTAAAAAATAACGGGCGTCAAACTACCAGTTTGGAAGTTTCTTGAACAATGGGGTGTCACTCCGAGTTGTTAAAAATTAAAATATAGCTAACGGCTCGCTCGGAGTTTTAGACCGAGACTAACTGGCCCGGGATGATAAAAATGTTGCAAATCTGAATTACGAGATTGGAAAGGCAGCTTTAGATTGCTGTATTCATATCAAACGAAATACAGGCTTTTTTTGCAGAAAATGTTTTCAGATGAGATATGGAATGCTTCAGAATATTTTTAAAACAAAGTTTAAAATATAACTGTTATTATAGAAACCATAATCACTGATTATAAAAAAAATCTTCAATAAGATTTGCCAAAGAAATTTCTTCTTCTTCTACATATTAAGTAATTCATTACAATTAACATATACAAAAAAAAAATTGATCTGATTGAGTTATCAGAAAACTTTGATTACGCGACTTGATTCTGTTATTACTTTTGACATAATACGCAATATAAATACAGATTACTAATAAAGGTATTGATGTAATGTAGCAAGCTTAGTGCTTAAACGTATAACAAACTTCGGGCAACTTAGATAATTCAGAACTTCATTTAATAGCAACTTGAGAATTTATAATACAACTTACCTTTAGTACATTACGATACAAAACATATCATCATCGGTACAACTACATACAGAGAAATTCTTCAAAAGGAACATGTGTAATAAAATTCTTCATAAACAAGTTAGCCTGTACTTTGAATGTGGGCATAAATCTAAACTCCATACACTCGTTTTCCTCAGAAATATTTAAGAGAGACTGTACGATGTTTTGTTTTAAAACTTCTTGGCATATTTTGTTATATAGGAATATCTGCTTTGTTTTAACCATTTATCTTCTTTTGTCATAAGTAGCAATGCAATTGTAAGAACTTATTAAAATGCGATCAAACGGAAAAAGAATCTATATTTTTAAATCTCCTTATCCATTGCGTCCATAAAGTCGAAGAATATCTCTAAGAATTTTCAGTGCTTTATCATAGAGTTTGACAAAGAAAGAAGCATTTATAAATATAATATAAATCATAGAGCAGCTAGCTGTTGAGCTAATTATAGCAATGTCTAATGTTATTTACATTTTAAAAAAGCCATTCGTCTTTTTATAGGTGCTTGTATACCCACTCAACAAATGCATCTCGCGTTTTTCTCTAAACAGTTTCCAGAATATAATTACAAGCACTTCAATTTGTGCAGCATTAGTTCCACGAAAGATAAAAGCATGCTCGAAGCCAATTCACATAAGGTAAGTATTGTGAGTTCCGAAGCATATTTAACAAACGTTCAGCAGACTATAAAAAAGATTGCATACTGTATTGGTTTAAGAGGCAGCGGAGCGTGAGACGATAATATTTTAGGTAGTGGCTCGTGGGAAAATATACAACTATTACTTATGTACGACGATAAATATACGGTCTTGTTGGCTTTAAAGGTATGTGCATAAAAATGTCATAGGTGGCTTAGTTGGGTGGGGCAGTAACGTTTTTTGGTATTGCAAAAATTGTTCACCGGAAATTTTCACACACCAAAATATCGGTCTTGGTCGAAAAATTTTGTTGATCAAAAACCTGGTTTAGATTAGGTTTTTGATAAAAATAATTCGACATGCCTTCGATATTTTGACGGCACTCTATCAAAAACCTAGGTTTTTGAGCAAAAACCACATTGTACCTAAAACCTGTGACATGTATATTATTTGAAGAAAATAAGTACGCAAAATTTTTGCTTTTGGAATCCTTGAAACACTCAAATCAGGATCGACACCAAATAACTTACCCATTGTCCAAGTTCTTGCTAACAATAAATTCTGTCTCCGGCCTATAGTTTGAGAGTTGGCGTTCATCGATTTTCTTACATCGGGGCCGCAAATTGTGAAACTTGTACCTATTGTTGTGCGATGCAATATGAACCGTCCGCTTGCAGATTGCAATGACTTTTGTAACTTTTGTCGTCCATTGTGGACTTGCACTGGCACGGTGGCGAGAGGCCGCGATACAATCCTTTGAGTGTGTTAGTCGTGAATCAAATGGTAGCACTGAAAAGGAGGACCCGCTTTTGAATAAATGTGTGAATTGAAAAGTTCGCAGTTATTTATTTTTGAAGTTTCTTCCGTTTTATTTTTTGTGACGAATGTGGCAATCAAGCCAACTGTTTGCTTAATTTAGTATAGTGGACCGAGCAAGATATTTAAAAAAATATTCAAGAGTCCTTTACATATTGCAAATGTGTAGTAATACCTACACTATACATATACCATTAAATTTTGGTACTATTGTATAAAACCGAATATAATTTCAGAGAAAAAAGGGCTAATGCAAGACAAGGAGTCCGTATCTCAAATGGAATTTATAATTTCCTGCGACAATAACAATTAAAGGCAAGTCTCTTAGGTAAATATAAGTACAGAATTGTATCCAACTATCTCTATATTCGACTATATATTGAAAAACGGAACAAAGAGTGTTGAAGACAATGTTCCTTTCTGACAATTCAAGTCGCGTCGACTTGATCTCAAAAAGCATTTTAATTAAGAAACGCTGAAAGAAAGTAATCTGCAGATTTGTTTGAACTGTAAACTCGTAATTTCAACTCCAACTTCTACTTTTGTCACTTTTTACTTGATAAAGTGTAGGTACTAATCTAGTTAACCTAACCGCCTGTTTTAAAACTAAATGAAAAATCATTCATTTATCTTTGATAAGAGAAAATTAGTTTAACACATATTATTTTAGTTCCAGACAGGTGATCTAGTGAAAAAAAAAACCATAAATCTGATCAAACTAAAAAGACAAGTAGTCTGGCGTAGTATATTATCTAATGATTTTTCAAGAAATATCTTATTGAGATATTTGACGAACAATACTAGGTATTTGGTGCCACAGATTTTTGTCAGTAAATTTTCTTATCTACTTAACAATTTTATTGACCTGTACGATCAAATGAACATCCCAGGGAGCAAGCAAGAACCGAAGCTTCTCAATTTACTCAATAAACACAAGCCAAAAATAACTGCTCCCGACGCAAGATAGCTCACAAAAGCGGACATTAGTTCACAAACTATTGGCGAGAGGCACAATTTATGCTTACTCCACAACTTCGTCAATAGTTTAGTTCTAAGATTGCGACTTGCAGCTCTTAGACTAGGAAATTTGAAGTCATTGTTTATGTGTTTCGGATGCCGGCGTTAACGTTGATAATGAGGTGCAACGT
This sequence comes from Hypena proboscidalis, assembly GCA_905147285.1. Lineage (NCBI taxonomy): Eukaryota > Metazoa > Arthropoda > Insecta > Lepidoptera > Erebidae > Hypena > Hypena proboscidalis. The sequence goes on along the minus strand of LR990131.1, from coordinate 4,577,062 downwards.
GATGTGGGCACTGCAGATCGGTTTTCAATAAAATGTGATTGGCGCTAGACGTGGTACCAACGGTCGATAAGTGCTGTTGCAAACGGCATGTTTTTTTTAATCATTTGTCCCTAAAACTATTTTGTTTTTATAACGAAATATAAGCCGTGATTACGATTAATATTTAAAAATGGAAAAGATATCGGACCGGCAGGATTTGAACCTGCAACCTTCTGCACACCGGGCAGTCGCTTTACCAACCAGCTACGGTCACCTCTAACCAGAACCCTAAATTTCTCAACTGTATGAGACGTCACGAAATTTTTACATTAGATAGAATTAGTAATATTGTAAACCGATTCAAAGTCAAATTACACATTGTTATCTAAAATATTATAATTACAAGACATATTTGTTTACAACTCCTTTTGTTGGAATATCCAACCAGTGATAAAAAAACGAAAAATAAGGATATTTAATGATTAACAGAAATGCTGACAGTATAATTTAAAAGTTTCAATTTTTTCCCTACAGTGCTGGTTAGGTTTGCACTTGATACTGAGACCAGTATCAAGAGCAAAACTAACCAGCACTGTACTGTACCAAAGTGCTTCTGAATTATGACCAGACTTGTTATAAAGTAGAGTTCATACTTCAGCTGACTCCGTTACAAAATAAATTGTATTGACCTTACATTAGACTACCTACGTGAATTAAAGTCGTTTAGGTTATGGAGGCACTGCCGGAAAAACTAATTTAGATTCTGTTATGGAGATGGTTCACTAAATTTGATTGGTATATCATATACGATCACTATACAGTGGCTTCCATTACTCATTATCGACCAGCTTCGCAACTTCAGTTTAACAGCTGCTATTCTTATTGCCGTCGGAGATAAGTGCCAGCAAGGACTCTAAGGTCAAAGAAAATTGCTGACTGTGTAAACTGTAAAGTTTCAAATATTTCTCCAAATTCTGTACGAAATCTCCTCAGTATCAAATAGATACCTAACCAGCACTGTACTGCTTCAAAGTGCTTCTGAACTATGGCCAGACTTGTTATAAAGTAGTTCATACAGCAGCTGACTCCGTTACTAAGTAGATTGTGTGGACCTTACACTATACCTACGTTAATTAAAGTCGTGTAAGGTTTGGATGAAACTCCTTACATTGCACAAACTTCTTTAGATTGATTTTAGGGAGATGATTCACAAAACCGCAAAAAATCAGAAAAAATAAGACTTGATCATCTTTCTTGTTTAAATTACATTATTATTTTTTAAGGAAAAATAAGAGCTATGCTTTGAAAACATAAGTTTCTTTTTCTAAATAAGTCATTTTGAGTTTTGGGACATACATGTGTTGTGTAGTTGATCCTACTAACCTATTAGGTACGGGACTCATTTAGATATTTGATAATAATATCCAGTTCCATATACTGTAGTATATTAAGCAAACTGTAGTCGGTTTGATTGCTATATTCGTCACAAAAAATAAAACGGTAAAAAAAAAAACAGCGAACTTTTCAATTCTCACATTTATTCAAAAGTGGGTACTCCCTTTCAGTGCTTCCATTTGATTCACGACTAACACACTCAAAGGATTGTATCGCGGCCTCTCGCCGTGCCAGTGCAAGTCCGCAATGGACGACAAAAGTTACAAAAGTCATTGCAATCTGCAAGCGGACGGTTCATATTGCACTGCACAACAATAGGTACAAGTTTCACAATTTGCGGCCCCGACGTAAGAAAATCGATGAACGCCAACTCTCAAACTATTGGCCGGAGACAGAATTTATTGGCGGCAAGAACTTGGAATATGGGTTAGTTATTCAGTTTTGATCCTAATTTGAGTGTTTCAAGGATTTCAGAAGTTAAAACTTCGGATACTGATCACTGCCCGCCGATCTCTTCGATATATGAATAAGTTTATCGTTCAGTGAAAATGGTGCAATTTTTCAGAAAACTTTGAGTCATAAAAAAATCTTTATGTTGTTATTTTATTTTTCAGTCACTGTTAAATAAAGTTTCAAGACAATAAAATGTTGTATAGGGTATTGCCGAGAAAACATACTGCTTCTCCTAACTAAGACATCCATCACATCGTTCATGGCATTTTTATGCACATACCTTTAAAGTCAACAAGACCGTATATTTATCGTCGTACATAAGTACTAGTGGGTTATTTTCCCACGAGCCACTACCTAAAATATTATCGTCTCACGCTCCGCTGCCTCTAAAACCAATACAGTATGCAATCTTTTTTATAGTCTGCTAAACGTTTGTAAAATTTGTTTCTGAACTCACATGCTTACCTGTGTGGGAATTGGCTACGAGCATGCTTTTATCTTTCGTAGAACTTATGTTGCACAAATTCAAGTGCTTGCGATTTTATTCTGGAAACCGTTTAGAGAAAAACACGAGATGCATTTGTTGAGTACACAAGCACTTGTAGGAAAATGTAGGTAGCTTTTCAAAACTTTCGTTTTATATCAACACGATCCTGGTTGGATTTTTGTCGACGCAGATATGTAACTATCCCGACAGCAAACAATTCTGCTAGATCTTAAGAAGAAAAGGTAACTCCTATGTCAATTATTATTAAAGAACTAACAAATTGTGCTCCGAAATATATTATTATTTCTTTGAAGTTAACGAAGATAACGAAGTTTATGAAATTAATTGAGCTTGTTACCGAAATTACGATATTTAAGTTTTTATTAATATGTATTTTATGTTTAAGTTATTTATGACAACCAGTTATTTGTGATTCATTAAAAACCACAAACAAAGAAAAATTAGGTTTGGATCACATTTGAAATACAAAAATGTTCTAAAACAAAACATTTTACAATCTCTCTCACATATTTTAGAGGAAAACGAGTAAGGGAGTTTTGATTTATGCCCACATTCAAAGTACGGGCTAACTTGTTTATGATGAACGGTATTACACATGTTCCTTTTCAAGAATTGCTCTTTAAGTAGTTGTAACGATACTAAGTTTTGCATCGTAATATACTGAAGGTAAGTTGTATTATAAATTTTCAAGTTACAGTTAAATGGAGTTCTGAATTATCTACCGAGTTGCCAGAAGTTTAGTCTACGTTTTAGCACTAAGCTCGCCAAATTAGTTGAAACATTTCTAGCTTTATATCAATGGTTTCATGTATTTGATCCCATTTGAATGAAAGTTACTAATAAAATATGTGCGTACATGTACATTAAAAAGGTAACAATATTAAATAAATTATTATATAAAATAAAATTTAAACAATTAACAAAATTATATAAAATAAAATTTTTAAATTTAAAAAATAATAATATGTTAAAACTAAATTATGTCAAAAAGCTTACTATATAGTATTTCAGACGACATAAATGATAATTTGGAAATGAATTGCTCTTCTTATGTGATTTTTTTATGTACTTTTATATTGTTATATTTTTCATTTTAAAAGATGGTGCACATGAGTTTCTCACCAGCTCTTCTCATAATGCAATACCCATCGGAGCTGGTACTTAGATTGATTTTAATTCGATTCTAAACAGTTTGATTAAAATTTATCTGAGCCCCGGTTATTCAAATCATTGTAATTAGTATAATTTAGTATTATTTATTATTTACTTTTATATCATTTTTTGTAATGTTTTGACGTGTTCAAGCGCCTCCTGGGGCCTATGAAAATAAATGATTTGAATTTGAATTTGAATTTGAATTTATACTAATTGTTCAAAGTTTAGGTGCATTTAGCAAGCAAAGTTTTTTACATTTACTTTGACTAAAATCCTGTGCGATCATGTACAACATTTATATTTTTGTTCAATAGTTCTGACTTCAATTACAAACATACTGTTTATTTTTTTTACTTCGGTGTAAAAAGTCTCCAGCGAAAAATCGTGCCTATATTTCGTTTGATATGAATACAGCAAGCTGCCTTTCCAATCTCGTAATTCAGTTTTGCAACATTTTTATCATCCCGGGCCAGTTAGTCTCGGTCTAAAACTCCGAGCGAGCCGTTAGCTATATTTTAATTTTTAACAACCCGGAGTGACACCCCATTGTTCGAGAAACTTCCTAACTATAGTTTGACGACCGTTCGTTTTTTAGTTCGTTTGCCTTGTGTCACTTCGCGTTAGTTTGAAAATTTTACACGTTTCATATTTTTCGAATGTGAAAAAATGTTTCTCTAAGTGGAACGTGTATTTTTGGTCAGCCAACCAATTATAACTACAAATGCAATTTTATATTGGAAATAGTGATCAGTTTAAATTTCGATGGATGGATGGACAGGAAGACAAAGACCGAACAAAAGATAGATGGAAGGGCAAAAGATGATATTAAATTGATGGGTATGAATATCCAGGGCAGCTGTAATTGATAGAGAGACCGAAAGTCTGTAATTTTTAACCTGTAATTTTTATCCTAAGAAAATAACGTTGGACACTCACAACTGGCATTGAAATAAAACATCAACATATTTCAGAAAAATAAAATATGGCTTACATATTTATTTCAGAAAAAAGGCGGTAAATTAAGTATTGAAAGTGTATTTTTTCATATATCGAAATACATGCAGACGAAGCCGCGGGCAAAAGCAATCCAAAAACATCGTTAGAAATATAAATATAGAAATAACTAACTATGTGTTCTTAATCAATTCTCTAAAAGACCATATTTCGTCTAACACAAGTCGATATTCGGACATCTAAAAAGTTCTATATCCAAGTTATTCAACTTTTGGCAAACATCCGAGTCACTCTTGGTGATGTACTGTACTTTAGTGAAGTAGAAATCTTGGAGATTTCAGGTCATTAGGGAAGAGATGATCCATGACAAAAGTATTATTTTATACATCAAAACGCTGTAAATAAGGTTAAGGTAATAAGTAACTACAGCTACAGGCAATTTACATATTATTATAGTTTAGTACATACTGTCACTTATAGCATGCTAGTTATTATTAATTACTGAATAATAACTTCCTAACCTAGCATGTTTGACTGTCTCCATGGTCTGGTTAGCATATGCACCTCCCACCGCGAGGTATCGGGTTCGATTCCCGGGTCTGGCTAACTTTTATTTGTGATCTTTCTGTCAGAAAATTCATAATAGCAGCACGGAGTTGGCATTGTTACCGGTATATGGCGATAGGCTTACCCCCTATCCCATGGGACCTAAACACTATTTGCCACACTCTTCTGGGTAATACAGGCGTGATGTTATATTATGAATGTCTACTGTTTGATAAAATCCTTCTTAAAATTAACAAAAATTAAGTAGCAATTTGGTCGGTGTGAGACTGTTTTCGATTAACGTTATTTTTGCCAGAAAGTTCTTTACGACTCATAAAGGAAATTAAAACCATAAAATAGTCCAATTTGGCTAAGATCCAAATTGATAATAGGAAGGGTCGCCTTTAAATTAAAGGAATAGTTTTAAAGATTAAGTGTTATCTCAGCCGATAAATTCAAGAAGATAATTCGTATCCGTGGAAGTTTATTAATTTATTACAGCAAAAGTTCAATGGGAAATTCCCTCTATATAATAATGAAATAATGTCATATATAATTTAATAAAGTATAATATACATTTAGAAATTTCATTTTCATAATGTATTTAATGTAATGTGTTTGAAGTCTAGTCAATTTGGCAAGCGTTTGCTACGTTTCTTCGTTGAGTTAAGCCTAAAATATAACTGCCATTACCTACACCTTTTTCAGCAAAATTGAATAACTTATTAAAACTTAGTCTTTCATCAATACAAATGAATAAAATTGAAGTGTCTGTTTTAATGTCAAAATAACAATGTTTTTTTTTTCAGTTAATATAGTTTTTTGCACGATACCTATGCCTAAAATACAGTTTTTACAATTTTTGTCTGTCTCTTTGTATCGATTAATCTTCTAAACGGCTAGACCGATTTTAATCAAATTTTATATGCTACCTGCACTAACTACAAGGCGCGTAAGGGTCTACCCACATTTATCGACGTGGAATCGGCTAACGCCGGTCAAAAAATTCTTTATGTCGACGGAATAAGGGTGCTACTAATACCTTTCGCATCGGCTCGGCCCGGCCGACGCGACACGACACCGGCCGACGGCGAAACGAGCCGTTTGTCAATTAGCTGAACGCATCCGTACGGCGCTGTCGAGTAGTGTGGTGATACGCACTCGGCTTAAGCCGATTACGCGTCGATAAATGTGGGTAGACCCTAACATAGGCTACTTTGTATTGATGTACCTATCACGCAGACGAAACCGCGGCAGAAAGTTACTTTGTTTGTTTGTTAGCGTTAATCTCAGAAACTATTTTTTTTTTTTTTTTTTTTTTTTTTATGTATCCTGCTAAGCCCAGCAATCTGTCATAAACATTTAGCCGTTTCTTTGTCTGAGTTAGGTCTGAGTTAATATTGTTATATTAGGCAAGGGGAGTTGTCCATTGACCACTCTCACTATTCTTTGGCGAATCTAACATTCAGATTTGACACGCTGTTCCTTCTTAGCCTTGTATAAACTGTACTTCCTGTACCCCTCAGTTTGGCAGCCAGAGCATTAACATGTGTGGTTAATTTTTCTTGATATTTTAGGCTTCGGGCAGCAATTTCTTGTTTGACAGTGTTCAGCCTCAGGTCTTGAAGAATATATTTATTGTGGATGCATTTTGGTATATTGAACATAGATCTGAGAGCTTTGGTCTGAAATCTTTCCAGGATTTCTATGTTGCTATTACTGGCTGTTCCCCAGAGTTCAATCCCGAAAGTCCAAACTGGCTTCAGAATAGTTTTGTAAACTGCAATTTTGCTTTCGTTATTTCGTTACAGAAACTAATGATCGGATTTTAATAATTCTTTTTGTGTTCGATAGTTTAACTACACATTAAGATTTTTTGATATTTAAAATTATGCTGAACTCCATGGAAGCGGGGCAGTAACGTTTAACGCGATTCAAAGCGCGGGAGCAGCTACTACTTAATATCGAACTTCACGTGGACGAGGTCGCGAGTAAAAGCTAATTTAGTACTATGGTCACCTCAAGTTTTCGCATCGGTACATATGTTTTTAACACGCTTATATTAGCTTCACCTGTATGTATGTATATAACCGATCCCTTTGGACTCGATTTTGACCCACTTTAAACGGACAGATTTCATTCAAATTTTGCACACCTGTCAAAGATCGATGACAATGCAATAATTCGCTAAAAAATTAAAAATAATAACAAAAATTATTAAAAAAAAAAACGCTCTTATAAATAAACCAAACTTAAAAGTAGAAAATAAATAAAAGTTTAAAAAAACTAAAAAACACGCTTTTAAAGTACTTCTAACTAAAAAGTGAAAAATAATTCCTAATATAAGCTGAAAAAAGCGTGGGGCGCTCTGTGCCATATTTTTCGTCTATCGAGCAACCCACGCTTTTTTCGCATCAAAACATAAATGTTTTTTATTTTTAAACTAGCTGCAATATTTAATGCTTCCATGCCACTTACAGTAGCACGTATTACCGCTAAGAAATAAAACGTGACTGAGACACAGAAGGCCAAAATTAATAGCTTTCTTAATGCCTGTGGAACCATAAGTCTTGTATTGAATGATATACAACTACAACAAGTTTAATAATATTTCAAATTTACTATACCCTTGAGAAATTCTTGACATTTATATAATAGGTACAGTGGCCCAACGAGTTAGGTAAGCAGGGCAAAGCTTTTAAGTAATAGTTAAGAAGTATTACACCAATTATAGATACGTGAGTTACATATCTAAATAGAAAGTATATTACACTAATTAAATATGATATTCACACATGCATTTCTATTGCAGTCAGCTTTCACTATAGCGTAGAAGCTTTTGCCATGCATACCTAATTGCTTGACCCACTGTACATTAACAATATGAGAAATGATTATAAACGCACATATCGATGACATTTTCAAGTGCCTTTTTATCCGTCTTCATTTCGTTTGCAATCGTTTTATCGTTACCAAACAACGGAGTGACTTTGGTGAAAAAATATACATTAGATAGAAAATAATGAGTTTTAGTCTATAAAACACTGATGAAATATTATAAATTAGACAAGTAGTAGTAAAACACATAATACAGAACTTTGTTTTGCTTTCTATTTAAAGGCAGAGCTACTTACGCAACAACATAATTTGGTCCGATCGCGTAACCACGAAGTATTACAGTAATATCGAGCGAGCTTCACCTGTCTCGTTTGTGTCACCCAAATTTAATATGGTAAGAAATATAGTCGCAATATTAGAGTCAATACACGCAATCAGTGTCTTGAGTTGGCTACTGGCCAAAGTATATGGCTTGGCGTCTATGAAGTTAGTGAATTCATTGGCCGAGATACAAATCTCTATGCAGAGCGCAGTCATGTGAATGACGAAACATTTTTCTGCTTTATGGCGTTGAATTAAACTGTATGAATTGTTGTATCGGATTTCGGAGATATGAAATATGGAATACTACTTCGTGTGAGATAAAATTGTTGGATTCGTTTGAATATTTTTTTTGACTGGTCCGAAATTTCGATGTTATACCTAATTTGTCAAAATACCATAGTAGTCAAAGTTTTTATTTTTTGGCGGTAAGTTGAATGTGTATCTGTAGTCTTTACACCCTTGAGGGTGTAAGCACACTTAGAGCTCAAGCTGATTTCCACTCATTACAACAGAAGTTCCAGCATAACATTATTTCAAGTTAAAAAAAAACAAATAGTATAGATCTAACAACGCTCTGTATCTTAAACATTTGTCTCATTGTGCCATCTTCTATACCAGGCGGAATACCCGGCTCATGATATACCTACTCATTTTAGTACCAACTGGCAACTACTTCAGCATGCAAGTCAAACTATAGCCAAGAAACACAAGTGATGCACGTGTCACGTCCAGTGACGTGAGTAGCACACAACATAACGGTGCATAGGACATGACCCAATATTGCATAACACTCGAAAGAGAAAATACTTTTGGAAATATCCTGCAATGAATTTTACTTTCGACTGGTATTATTTGGGTAATTATTCGAAATAACTTTACGCTATATAAATATTTAAGACTACAATACAACATTTAAAACCTTTAGATATTTAGTAAAGCTTTTTAGTTTTTTTGCAGACTTTAGTAATATTTTCCTATGTGCCTATTTAGGTAGACACTGACTTATACCACTCCAGTATGTAAAGGCAAACTGTAGGTAAGAAACACAAATGATGCACGTGCCTCGGCCATTCGTCGTCCAGTGTCGTGAGTAGCACTCATAACGGTGCATGGGACATCACTAAATATTGCATATCACTCGGATGAGCTCCGCCTAAGAAAGCCTCTGGGGCATATTTTTTGGAATTATCTTGGCATATATTTCGTTTGACTAAGTAAATACATAATATATAATAATATTCTATTAAGATGGTTTTCATTCCTAAAATGTTAAGAAAAGTGAGGTTGATCCGCGTAAAGGATAAAATCTAGATAATCTAAAAGCTAATTAACTAATGTTGGACTAATGAAACTTTAAATTAAGTAAAAGAACAGTGACTTATTAAGTTTAGATTAAGTTGTTAGACTATTTTAATTACAGATCCAATATGTATATTTTTCTGTAGGTAAATAAAAAGGTCAATATAGTAAAAGAATAATTTTAATAGGTAGCTTTAATCCATGTCGGGGGATTAATAATTTGATCTTATAAAAAGGAAATCCTTAAAATAGGTCTTTTGACAAACTGTTGCGGTTTAAAATGAGTTATAAAGTAATTTATATCTTATCTGAATACCAATATACTCAAATTAAAATTTAGAGATCAGCGTTCTTTGAATCTGAAATTATTTTCTAGCTGTTTTACAGTTAAAAAGATCTTCATTACTTTTTTAGATTATTTTATAGTTAACCAAACTATAAAATAATCTAAAAAAGTAAGGAAGATCTTTTTAACTGTAAAACATAACGCAACAAGAATGTGTAACTAAATAATCAAAGAAGCCGAAAAAAAATCACAACAAGCTTAGCGGTTGCAAAAGTTAAAATAATGAACCTGCTGCAAAGACATTGTGTTTACATTAGACAATTTGCGGGGGCTACCGGCTAAAATGCACCACATTTTCCTTTCATTCCCACCATCTAAAAAAACATAAACAGGGCATCTATTTCACAAATGCACAAGAAAATATTCGCAGCAAACAAGAGGCCAGATTAGAGTCGGCGATATTATACACAATTGGAATATTTGAGATCCACATTGTCTCTGGGAGCCGCCCAACGAAAACATCCCTTAATTAAATAAGGCCCGTCAGGTGGAGCCTGCTACAACGAAATCTAATATAGTAGATAGGAATTCCTTTATTTATACCTAAGAAAAACGTCTGCCAAGGCCGCGATCCAATTGTTCAGCGAATCAAAGCTTCGAGATTTTTCTTTCCATCATTAACTTCCTTGTAAAGTGTTTTACAATTAATTTTGTTGTGACTTTGATCGATTCTTGTTTGTTTACTGAAGTGTTTATAATTAAAGTTTTTTTGGGCTTTAGTTTGGAGTTTAAGATTTGCGAGAGGTATACGATATTGCTTGAGTTACGGTAATTGGTTTAAAGCTCTTTAATGGCCTTGATGGTAAATGGAGTACATGGATTCTCCATTTACAACACGTATGTGTCCAAGAAAGCCATTTGCGGTATCGATTCGTGTGTGGAGATATATTGATATTTGTTTCGAATTCGTGTCGGTTGTGTGATTGATGATTACGACACTTGATACCAACACGCTCACCGCGGCACTTTCAGTAATATAAATACAATTTTAAAATAAAAATACGCAGGGCTTTTTTTTAAATTGCATTTCTGATATTCTGATCGCAACTCAATTACAATTTCTAATGAGACGAAGATTTACGGCCTTTTTTCGTCAATGCAGAATGTCCGGCTTAAATTTAATATAATCTTTATATGTCTGTTATTACTTGATAATACGGGCTTAATAAGATGTTATATTTGTTCATTGAGTGTCTTGAAAAGAAAATTACCAGTCAAAATTTGAGTACATTTTTAATCCAACAAAATTAAGTACATTGAGAACAGCGCTTGAAAGCAGCTGAGCTTAAATGACAAGTCCTCAAGTCTTTAAAGCAGAGACAACGGCTAAAAATTAACAATACTTTTTTGTTACAAAAAACTTAAATAGACTAATGCTATATTTATATTCTACAGTTCATATTTTTAGATCCAACTATTCAGTGTTTATCTTTATGCTTTCGTCTTACTAAAGACTACAATTTCATTCAGCGTCCTCACAAACAATATTTGCACTTGAATCCATTATATCACAAAACATCCACTTAAAATGTAACATTCTATATTAAGACACTGCCAGTCAGCGTGGGATTCCAGTATAGAAATAATCCTCTTTAAAAATCATTTACCATCTTCTTCAAACAAATACAAATCCAAAACCTCGTCAATTTGAACGCAATTATATTACGTTACAGGATTTGTTTGAAAACCAGGTATTGTATACAATTCTTAAAAAAGGTATGTAATTCCGAGCTCAATTTGATTACGAGATAAATTGTAAAATTAATTTAAAATACATCTGTGGGAGCCACGCATTTTTACCCAATCTATCTGAGTCAGGTCACCCTCAGTCGTAGAAATCAGATAGCGCTACGTTTTGTTGCTTTTTAATCAACCTTTAACTTGAACAACTTTAGAAATCTATATTTATCAGAATTAGACAGACAGAGAAAACGTCTTGAATGACATTTAATTTTAAACATTACATATTTGCGCCGTTTGGGGTCGAGACGCTAGGTTCATGGGGTCTGAGTGCCCGCTTATTATTTAAAGATATTTCTAAGCGGTTAATCGACGCTTCACGTGGTCAGAAGGCTGGTTTTTACTTGGCTTAAAGAATCAGCATTGCCATTCAACGTGGCAGTGACGTCAGACTTCTGAACACGTTCCCTGCAGTCGAGGTCGATGCGGAGGAATTCTATGATATACTTTACCTGTAAATTTGTAAATAGTTATTTGTTATTTTTTTTTTAACCGGGTATAATCCCACCCACACGCCCACCACTGTGACTCCTGTGACGCCAGGATCTACAGCGGTAACCAATTGTTATTTTTTATTAACTTATACTTAATTTTAATTAGGTAATAGACATTACTAATAAATTCTAAATATGAGAAAAGAAAAATTTAAACACTTTAAAAATCATTGTCGTTTTATTATTTTATAAAATTCCTAGGTATTATGTATAATGTTATCATAAAATATCCGGCAACACATACAAAATCTTCGTACATGTTGAAACATTTTTTACAAAGTTACGTTCAGAACACTGAATAATATATTTTTACTTTGCGTCCAATTGTTGAGCGGGGTGGCTTGGAATTTTCCTAATTCACTCTCTTCGTACGAATTGGAGGAGTCATGCTATTTCTTTTTCCTTTTATAAATTATCTGTTGAGATCGATGTTTTGTTGATTGAGTGCTGAGTTTCAATGTTTTGTCTTATACAGACTTGGGAGAAAAGCAAGTCATTCTTATGAATTAGTATTCTTTTTCTAGTCTGTTAGTGGTACTAGAATCTGTTTGTTTTTTGCACGGTCACGTTCCTTTTCTGATTCTGTTGATTATTAATCAGTCTGCGAAACGTCAAGCACCGAAAGATAAAAATAATCTCGTTAATTCACGTTTTAAATCATATCAATAAATAATAAATATGCATCGCAAAAGTTTAAAGTTTTTATGGATATTATTATGACTATAATTTATTTTACTTTTTTTAGTGGCACTTTAATGAAGTTTAATAGCATCGATCATCGAAGCAGCGATAGCCGAGTGTGAGACCGTAGGACTGCGAAATTAAAGGTATCGGGTTCACACCTCTCGTCTTTTCGAAGATATGTGTGTATTTATCATATAAATTATTTCTCGTAAAGAAAAACATTGTGAGGAAACCTGCATGCCTGAGAGTGCCTAAAAAGTACTAGAGGTCGTGTGAAGTCTACCAATCCGCACTTGGCCAGCGTGGTGGACTATAGCCTTACCCTTCTTATCATGAGAAGAGGTCCGAGCCCAGCAGTGGGACATGTATTAAATACAGGGCTGCTATTATTATAATAGCATCAATCAAAATTAATTTGCAGCAATGGAATGCTAGTGTCTTTTTTTAGATTGTTAATTTAAACTCAGCCTTACTGCCTTGATGGTCTAGTGGTTAACATATGCGCCTCTCACCGCGAGGTCTCGGGTTCGATTCCCGGGTCAGGCAAAGTGTAATTTGTGATTTTTCCGTCAGGATTCAGAATGGCGATAGGTTCACCCCCTACAGGTGAAGTGTGGGTGCTGTACACCTCTGCCCCACCTTTCTGGGTAATATAGGCGTGATGTTATGTTATGGTTTGTAACTCAACCATATACATCTATTATTTGAAGGTGATAGAGAATGCTAGAGTGGGCTCTTGTTGACGAGTTTGAGGACGGCAATACCGGTCTTACCATTAACCTGCCGCCAAATAATAGTGCTTGCTCAACTATATTTCAGTTATGTGCCGAGATTAACCCCTTATATTTCTTGCACATGAGGCAAAACACCGTTATCTTGTATATGTACATATATACGAATCTACTATCTGTTTTTGTAGATTGTTGATATCCATGGTCTCTTATTACCATTAACTATTGTGCACTACACTTTTGTACGTAACATACGTCGAATAACAGAAAAATATTTATATACTTCAATTTTTATGAGAACTGAAATATTAATGAATATATATATATAAAATATATAATAAATACAATATAATTCAAAAAAATATCTCACAACTTACACACAACGCCATCTAGTCCCAAACTAAGCAGAGCTTGTACTATGGTTACTCGAATAACTGATACTTATACATTTATACTTTTTCTTTTGTAAATACATACTTATTATACATAAAACACCCAGACAGTACACAAAGATTTGTCTTGAGCAGGAATCGAACCCACGACTTCAGCGTTGCAGGCAGATACAATACCCACTCCGCCATCCGGCCGTAAATTAATACATCTAGGCAGTACTATCTAGTTAAGTTCACGTACAATGAATGTGTAAAATACATTGTTTTAAGTAAGAGCCGTTAGCGTGACCGTTTCTATAGTTTAATTATAAAGCTATAAGATATGGTTTACGATCGCATGCCGAGTTATGGCCCTGCAAGTATACTATTGCTATCACTTGTACACACGGCGACACATTAAGCTAAAGATTTCCAGCATAAAATGGTCTTGTATTGTAAAGACTTCCCCTGAAATGCGAGACCAGCTTAAACTGGATATATACATCTTGTTGGGTAGCCGTATGTACTTAAATTATAATCACGGTGGCCTGGTTGACTTGCTTTGTTGTTAGTGGTTAATTTCAAGTTTTTAAGTAGGCCCAACTAGAATCGAAATTGAAGTTTAGTGGGCGAGATTCTATCAAACACATAATAGTAAGGGAAAGTAAGAGACTTATATTTAAGAGAATGTAAAGATTTGTTTGTAAGCTTCAGAAATCAAACATGTTTGTCCTTTCTATAACATGAGTATACAAGTAGTATACTAGACAGCATTTTTATTTTAACTTCTTATTGGTTATTTTTATAGCATTAATCAGTGCTTATCTTAGCGAGGTGGGGCTATGCAAACTTCGCCGATTGCGAATGCGGTGCCAGTCCCCAAACGATGGCTCACCTTATTACATGCCCTTTATGTCCTACCACCTGTAAAATAGACGACCTGTGGGGCGCCACCGATAATGCCGTTCTTGTAGCAAATTTTTGGTCCAACAAAATATAAATATTATGCAGTAATAAATTTTCTTTAAATTTAAATTTAAATAAAATGCAATATTATCCATTTGTTTTCCATTGACACGCAAAGAAGAAGAAGAAGAAGAAAAAGAAGTGCTTAGCAAATTATACTAAGAAACATTTGAAAAATTATAAGAACGGCAGGATTTTAACTAGCAACCCCTTCATACTGGGCTGCCGCTTTAACCACTAAGCTACGGTCGCTTCTAGCCAGGACCCGAAATTTGGGGCATCAGAGATCGCCGGTTCAATCCCAGGCCCACGTTTTTTTTCAATAGTATCTTAGTAGCATTTTTTATGTTGTTGACTTCTGTATTCAAACCTAGGGGATCCAAGTGTATCAATAAACTCAGTTACGTCACTTTTGCGAAGCGGCCGCTCCGCAGCCCCGCTCCTCTTTGGTGAACCCTCAGCCTTAGACAACGCGCCTTTTGCAAATTTAGATGATACATACCTATTTTTCAGTTCAGAACTATCAGAACCATCTCAATTCATAGCTTATTTGCCTACAAAGCTGGATTTAAGTTTAAGTCTTGCTAAGCTTAGAAAAAAAGTCATATCAAGTAAACTGACTTTCCACTCTACATTGTAGATAGAAAAGCTATATTATTATGCTTCTTTATATGTAGCTTTGAGACCACCAGAACAAAACATTAACCTTCTTAAAACTAGAGTTGTTCAAAACTTTAGTTTCGTATTTGAACATAAAGTTTCTCCACAATTGTAGCGAGTTGCAATGAAACGCGGGTACTTGGAATTGTTTACCTTTTACCGCAGACTGATATCCTAACACTTTTTTTACTTAAACTGAAGTGAGTTTGTAATTATTGAGATACCTGAGATGCACTCTCATGAAGATGCTTAAATGTATTGGTGAAACCGCGGTCGACTAAATAGACCAACATTACGTGAGTAACACCCGTATTACATAATTTTACATAACTTTTTTGGTTCAAAATGTTCGCTGGTAAAAGTGCCAGTGTTGTAGTAGGTATTGATGTCTGATATCGGGGTAAATACGTATTATAAATTGAATTCATGTGATTGGCCGATGATATAAGATTTATCCAATTACATTTACATTTCAGAAATCTTATTAACTTTACTCGACATTAATATAACATCTAACGACGTACCGAGCTAATATTAAATAAGACGTTCTGAGAAAACGCAGATGAACATCGTAAACTCAAGTATATTATATTTGCCAAGATGTTTAAACAGTGAGGAATGTCAAAAGCTTGTATTACAATATAAGAATAATCATGGTATCTTCCAATCATATCCGACGACGAATATTATCTAGAATTTTCAGATAACCACATAGTTTGCAGTCCATTAACAGAAAATAGACAATACCATTTTACATAGATACAATCTTACCGTTATCCAATGGGGATAGGACAATAGAGCGTCGTGTGCTACGATTCTGACATACCTCTTTTGCTTAGTCAACATTCGTACATCTCGTCAATACTTATATTCCATTAACATTTGCTAAAGATTAAAGGTACTTTGAACGTGGGTTGTTAAGTCATTTTTAAGTCTATTCTGACGCCCAAACTGTTTTGTGTTTTTACTGTAGGCCATAGAAAAGGGATTAACGGATAAAGCGTGCATGAAAATTACGCCACACTGCTGGGCTAAATAAAGCTAAAAGGCACACTTAAATGGCTTCACTTTTCATAGGTGCACTTGGTTTCTTAACACATGTAATTAATAGGTGTTTTTAATTTAAATTTAAATTCAAATTTAAATCATTCATTTTCATAGGCCCCAGGAGGCGCTTCAACACGTCAAAACATTACACACAATAATATAAAAATAAATTGTAAGTACAACTAAATATAAGTATATTACAATGATTTGAATAATCGGGGCTAAGATTCATTTTAAGGAAATTGCTGTTATATTGTAGACATTTTTGACAGCGACAAAGTTTTTAATTCATATAAACCTAATAGACAAATATTTTCTTATAATGAAATACCAAAGCAAAAATAATAGACGTCGGCACTAACTCACTTAGTTATTCAGTAAATTATTTATGTCAGAAAGCTTCAGAAAAACAAACAAAGGACACAATACAATAAATAAGGTCCGTCGTAGCAGTCGCTTGTTTACGAGTTGTGACAAAACAAGATAATTAACACAAATCAAACCGTTCATATTACTACCGCAAAAGGAGTAATATTCTAGCTTGAGTTGTATGCTCGAATATATTTCTAGATAGATGACTGTAGCGTTCCATATTTTCGTATAAGGGTATTTCTCATCGGCGCCCGAATTTGATGGTCACACGGGTTTATTTTCTAAACGGTATAAGTTAGAAACATAAAATGTATATTAGAGGATAAAACATTTAATAAGCTACTAAATAAATAACGCTTGTCATAACCCAAGTATAAATATGTATAAAAAATCGACATAGACTGTCTAAAACGGGGCCATTTTCAGCATTCTCATCGTGTCACACTTCCCGCTGCAGTTAAATATTTTGTTATG
The DNA here is from genome assembly GCA_905147285.1 of Hypena proboscidalis. Classification (NCBI taxonomy): domain Eukaryota; kingdom Metazoa; phylum Arthropoda; class Insecta; order Lepidoptera; family Erebidae; genus Hypena; species Hypena proboscidalis. The sequence goes on along the minus strand of LR990131.1, from coordinate 4,559,726 downwards.
GCTTCTCCAAATTTCAGTACATTTTTTTGTAACATATACTAAACCCATCGTAATTGATTACACTTTACGCACAATAGTCTAAAAAAAATGTGTTTGGCGTTATTTTCAAGTAAAACCACAATATACGTCGGTCACACGATTTTAGTTACTTGAGATTTGTGTTGTAAAAATGGCTTTCTGTGAAACACGACAGTACTAACCATTAACAGAGCTCGGTATGGTCGAGTGCTAGTCGTGCTCTATCGTCACTGCAGGTAGACGTGTGGCTAGTGTTACGAATGAAAAAAATATTGGCTAGTTTTAATTTCCTCATAAGATTAGCGATCATATTCGTGGACAAGATTTTTATGCATTGTATTTGAGCAATTAGAATTAAAGTTAGCTTATTGGAACCTTAAAATGATGGGTATATGCATGAGGTATTTGATTTTAAACGTTACACCTTAGCTTTGGAGATATATAGAAAAAGGAACATTTTCGTCACTTTTGTGGCGTCATTTTCGTGGCGATTTGTCCACGAATGTGATTTTAGTCCACGAATATGATTTTTATCAACCACTATCAAGGAGTGGTTATGTTTTTTGCGCTTATATTTAATGTAGGTTGTATGTAGTACGTAAGTTTGTAAATTTCTTTCTTACTTCATCTCTTTGAAACGGCTGGATGGACTGTGACAGTAAATATATTGTTATTGTTCAATTATTTTAAATATTTTAGGCATAGTCTCATTGAAGAAGTAAGTGAAGGAGCCATCATCCAAAAAAAATGTTAAAACAGTCGAATCTGCCTGATTTCAAAGGGACGATGAAAGTACATCAAGTGATTTGGGATCATAGAAGACCTAATTTATTAGCCATGTGGAAACTGGGCTGCGGCGTTAACGATTGCACTCTTTCTTCAATCAAATGTCAACACGGGAATCATTCATCATCATCATTGGCTTTTATAATCCGAGCCCCAATGATAACAAAACTAATCAGTCATCAAAATCTTCTATAACCATATTGTCCATTGAAATTATTAAGGCGCCATATGCCACTGAAAAAACGACAAAAAACCATCCATAAAATTTGAAAACAAATGTTTTATGCAAGAATCTGATGCCGTAAATACAAAAGACCTTAAAAACTAAACTGACAATATTGATGAAGAATTGAATTTACCACCAGATGACAGTTTTTGGATCCATCTCTCTCCTATAAGCAGTGAATACCAGAGACCCTCTGTGTCTAATGTCGTCCTGTCCTGCATTAGACAAACACATTTCTAATTCATCGATTGGGATTAATATACCAAAAGGTTTTTAATCAGGCATTCTTCTTTACGATACGAAAAAGCTTCGCATGTTTTAATTTGATATTATTATCACAAAATATATCATGATGTTATCAACGATATATTTCACATATACAGATTTAAAAGGTTTGTTATTTTGTCAATCAAAGCTTCAAACATTACGTTTTAAACTTTTGAGAGACCAAGACTTAAAGACTTAAAAAGTTGCAACTTTAGCTCAAATTAGTTAGGCTAAGTTTTTGATTCTTTTTTTATACCAATTTTTTGTGAATAAAAAAAAAATTGTGATATTACAATTAAAATAGTATCTTAATTACACATAATTATGAGAGATTTTTATAGTTATTGAATTCTGTTTATTTTTGTATTTAAAAATAACTTGCGATATTATTATAAGTAGTGTACTAGAATTAAAGTACCTACATACTAAATTACAAAAAAAATGTTATAATATTATAAGAAATAGACCACCAATATATATATAATAAATTGAAACTACAGTTTTAACAAAGTCAGTGTTCATTTCCACTAGTTATTTTTGTTCTAAAAAAATAATTAGAATTTACCAAACAATTTGCATATTGAGATTACTCAATTGGTTTGGAAAACACGACCTTTTTTTTGTAAAAGAAATAACTGCTAGAAATTTACATTAACCAAGTCAAAAATCTGTAGTTTCAATAAATGTCGCTATGTCATAACACCGTGTTTATGTATATTTAGTTACATAAACACGGTGAAAGAGATACTTAGGCCCATCTTCACCAGTTCTTGATAAAGTTTCAATTTCAAAAATATCTATATTAATTGTAAAAGTGTGCAATAGGCTCTTAATTAGAACTGGGCCTATGTATTTTTATTTACTTTGCATCACCAAAGGTTGATTGTTTGTAAAACAATAACTTGTAATATTACTATTCAAGTACCTAAAATACACACAATTATTATACGTAATACATAGTTGTAGTTTGATCTAACTATAGGTACTTAATAATTACGATTAAAAATCACATAAAAGTTCCTGTTTTTAATGTTGTATGATTATGTTTTCTTAACAAAACTTTTGATTAAAATTGTGCAGTTTCTATGAACATAATTATAATTATAATCTTATTCGAAGGATGATTTATTTATTTTATTTTATTTATTAAAGATTGTCAAAGTGAGTGCACGGTTGGCGTAGCGGTTAAAGCGGTCGCCTCGCCGCTTTCAACTACGCTGGTGTTGTGGGTTCGATCCCCACATGGGACAAATCTTTGTGTGATTCGCAAAGATTTGTTCTGACTCTGGGTGTGCTTTGTGTGTGTGAAATGTATGTTCCTAGTGCGGGCGTCGTTTTTTAAAAAAAAAAAAAAAACAAAACAAAACTTACCTCCTAACCTAATATAAGTATTCATAACATCATTGTCATGATTTTATTATTTTAGATTAAATAATAATATGTAATTGTCTCTTTTAATTATTAATGATGAAAATAAGCTGAAATTATGATTACAAGAATATTTTATATTATAATAATAGAGAATTTGATAAATTATTGAATGTAAAGTTACTGCGTCATTTTCGTGGACTATCGCGTCATTTTCGTGGGATCTTTAATTTCAAAACATTATACCTGCCGAACGAGACCTCAGATTAGATTGATTTATACATAATTTAATTCATCTTTTTAGTCGCTTTATGTTGCATTACAAATATAGTTCAAAAATGCATTTTTAAAATTTCCCACGAAAGTGACGATGAGAATCGTGAAAATGAGAAATACCCATAAATGTGACTAAGAGGCTTTTGTTCACATGACCAGTATTTATATCGACCAGTTAAAGAATCTAACGAAAAATAAACCTTTTTACCGTACCAATTAAATGATTTATATATTAATTAGTTCGGGAAGTGGGATATTTTTTCGTGACATTTTGACCACGTCTAGAATATTCCATAAATATCCCCTAGGTATCTAACCTGTATAAAAAAAGAACATTTTATCGAAACATTGCTTAATGCTTTCTTTGCTTTTTAACATTTTAATGCCAAAGTAGCAGTGCCAAGAACATTGGCCTCCTCCAACAATGTCATTTGGTTCTCATATTTAATCAACATTATTTTATAATTATTGAAATAATAAATATAGACGACTAGATGGCGCAGTGGGTAGTGTCGATTTGTTTTCTTGCTTGCTGAGTTTACGAAAGCCATTTACGGTTTTTCTTGTTTCTAAATTATTTTAATGTTAAGTACTCTGTCGTATTAGGTTAAGAAACCTATAAACCTATAAATAAACATGGAGGTTTGACTTGGTCTGGGTGTTTCTATGTATAATAAGTAGTTATATATTTACAACAGAAAAGTATACATATATGTATTAGTATTAGTTAACCTACTACCCATAGTAAAATGTCTGCTTAGTTTAAGACTAGATGGCGTTGTGTATAACATACATTACACAGCCATGTGTGATTGTATATATAATAACAAAATATATTATAATCGTATAAACATGGTAATACCTTATGCTTTACTGGAAAACCAAAAAGCTGGCTTAATTCATGTTACATGGTATTTTGGTTATAATTTGATGAAAAATGAATTAAAACATATCGCAGTAATTATTTTGTGACGCAATGAACGATCGTTTCGGTGAAATAATTTTATAGAAATTTAAGAAGGGCCCAAAGAGTTCAAACACACGAACAGCATGTTGTCAATTGCATGACAGCTGTTGAAACATACCGTCGGCTGCTGTTGAAAGTCGCCGATGCATCGAGGGCTGCCGTCGACCGCTGCCGATTGTTGACGACTGCCGTTGGCAACACGCCGCTCGTGTGTTTCAACACTCACGAGTTTTCTTTTTCTCAATATATATTATTTTCTTACTAAGTAATCGTATTTTGGTTGATACTGAACATATAAAATAAACCGAGTGCTGGATAAACAAGTTAATTATCACAAATCAAGACATTCATATTGCTACCACAAAGGAAGTCGTATTCTATGTAATGTAATGTATACAGACGTATATTTCTTCTACTACGCATATAAATGGATAAATTATAGGGCCATCCATTCCATATCTTAAGGGCCTATGCGTTAGTTTTTTGGTATCATAATGTTGAAATTAATGAAATGTTTGAAAAAACCGGCCAAGTGCGTGTCGGGCCACGCGCAGTAGGCTTCCGTAGCTAGTCGTAACAACATATTTCGACTTAAAAGGGATTTACTATCTGTATTAAACAAGTAACATCTTCATACAAGTCATTACTTTCAAAGGTTTTTGTAATTTGCACGAATTATTCTAAGTAACTGCATTTTACACTTTGGACCCCAATTACTCTAGAACTAATTAAGTTAAAGTAACCAGATAAATAGCGTCCTTCAGATAGGAAATGTTTGTAGTACACGAAACCAGCTAGCACGTATGACGAGATGTATGAATGTTAAGGAAGCGAAAGAAGTATGTAAGGAGCGAAGCACATCGCGTTCCATCGTCTCTGCCTACCCCCGTGGGATAAAGGCATGATTTTATATATGTATTATGTATGTTTATTTATGTTTCAAGAATTTTGAACGAAATATTCTGAGTAACTGCATCTGACATTTCGGACCCCTATTCCTCTTGAACTAATGAAGTGAACTTATCCGCTATAGTTTTCCTTTAAAGTTCATTACATGTACTACCGACATAATTTTTTTCAGATTTTAGGATCCAGTAGTTTAGCTTTTAGAGGGGGGGGACGCCCTACTCGAACAAAAATTTGCTCTTTAAAGTTAATTATCTCGCAAACGGATCCCTAAATCAAACTACTGTCTTAGCAACCCCTAAACGTTTTTAAAAGTCCTATCTAACAATACCCCACACTATGGGGTAGGCGACAAAAAAAAAAAACATCCCTACTTTATATGTAGGGGAGCTACCTGAAAAAAAAATATTTTTCCAAATTTTACTCTACGACTTTCTTTGTTTAGTTAACATACATGTTTATGCAAAATTTCAGTTTTCTAGCACCAACGGTTTCGTCGCTATGCCGTGGACAGACAGACGGACATGGCGAAACTATAAGGGTTCCTTGTAGGTACTACGGAACCCTAAAAAGAGACAATGTATAACGTAATGTAAAAATAGTATAGATTTATAAAGTTTAAAGTATCTATTGTTGTAAGAACATTTTAACTAACCGATAATGTTACCGAAAGATCAAATTAACCCTAAAACTGCCACAAAGGCGATTTTTATTTTTTTTAAATTTAACGAGTAAGAGTTATTTACCAAATAAATTAGAACTTGACCGAATATAACAAAAATGACGCATTTTTAACATAAAATCAATGTTTTCCTTTGAGTAAAATTTACTTTATCGATTGTGAAACAGGTCCTTATTTACGCAAATAAAGAGAACAGTGTAGCTGTGATCGTAATAATAATATATCCTCCTGTTTCTAGTTTCATAGTGCACGTACATTTACGTCAATAATTTGTCAAACGTGTAGGTGTTTGTGACCCATTGCCATTTTCCCGATTGATTTATAGTTATTGTTTGTTTCTGAACAATTATATGGATAGAAACGCCTTGTGGTATGAAAAGCCCCAGTACCCGAACGGATTATGGGGTAGAGGTGTGGGGTATGTACTGAATGTAGGATCAAATGTGAAAACAATCTTAGTCAGTTAGTTACGGTGGTTTAAGATGTTTTAGTTTCTGACTGCCGTAGGTAAATAGTAGGTGTTTGGAAATCAACAAGCTAATAATACTTTTGACGGTTCCGTCCGCATGGTACGTCAAAAAGAAGCATCGCCTCCAAAAAATATATACATTGCCTTCTAAATTACTAAGTCAGCAACCTAACCTATTCTAGTCCGTGGCTGACTAAGTGAGTTTAAGCTTCTGTTTCTAGTTTCCAAAGTGCGTTCACGTCAATAATTTGTCAAACGTGCGGGTGTTTGTGATCCATTACTCTTTGCCGTTCTCTCGATTGATTTATAGTTATTGTTAGTTTCTGTACATTTGTATGGATAGACCGGCTTATGGGGTAGGAGTGTGGGGTATGTACTGAATGTAAGATCAAATGAGAAATCAATCTTAGTCAGTCAGACACGGTGCTTTGAGTTATTTTAGTATGAGACTACCGAAAATAGTATTCGTAAATTGATAAGCAAATAATACTTACTTCCGTCTGATGTTTCGCTCGCAGGATATGTCAAAAAGATGCATAACATGCTTTATTTGAGGTGCTTATCGTAAGCATAATGTCATCATAATTCACTTGGAAGTTTTAGCTTGCAAGAGTAACAAACATACATAAAATAATCCTCACTGTATTTGCTTTAATTATGATATTTACAAAGTCATTTTAATGTCATGAAAATAAAATCTAGACACGTTTATTAATCGGAGAGTCATAAATATTATTATTAGAATATTGAATGAATGTGAAATGAAGCAAAATATTGAACTTTCGATGACTATGAATAGTTAATATTTTTCGGTATAAATACGATATTAGTATTCATAAATTTTGTATTATTATCTCTTTTTACGAACCGAAAGTTTTATTAATAATGCTAGGTGAAGTTATTTGTTAAGATTATTCATAAGCTGTAATATGTGGTCGTCTTATTGCCTAAAATTATGACATAATCTCATTTATTTTTATATTTTTTAAATAAATACACCAAGTAACCAATAATTTGCAGATACCTACACAATTCAATCTTCACTCTCAAGTTTCAGTTCTAGTAACCGTCGAGGAATTGGTCCGATAAATTAGGCAATTTGCGGTGTTGCCGGTCCGAGGCGTGTTTCGGTCCTAGTCCGGCTTCTAATTAATTATCCACATGTCCGATCCGTTGCGTATTACTTAATCAACCATCGAAATGTTAACTATTCGCATTGATTCAGGAGTTTTGCTTGTTCATTTCTGTGAGTGTGTTTATGGACTGTGTATCTGGTTGGTTTGTCATTATGCTGTTCATTTGTGTGTGATGGTTGAATACAGCGTCCTGAATAAGCCAATATTATATTTAACATTTTGTTTATCTATAGAATAATATAACTGTATATTAAGATTTAACTGTAAAACTTATAAGTATGGTATAAATTATTTATTTTTACATTTGATTGATTATTAAATAAATAATCACTAAAGTGACAATTTATGTAAACACGAGTCCACTAAATGTTACGAACGAAAAATTTAAAAGTTTACAACACTGAATAATAACGATGTTGGTATTGATACGTTTAATCTTTTATTAAATATACTTCAATTGGAATTAAATTGCAAAATCACTTATTATGTGCCTTAATAAGTTCATTATAAAAAAACATCAAAGGTATGTCAAAAATCATCCCGTGAAAGATACAAAATGTTAATTTCACATCAGTCGACGATGTTGTCAGCTAAAGCAATCCAATTTTAAATGATTAAGCTCTTCCAAGAAGCTCCTTATTTCCTTAAAACAACATATCAGAAATCCATGAATAAGTTTAAAGAGCGGCAATTCAGATTTTCTTGTCTTGAAAAGGTCTCGAGAGCTCAGGGTATAATGGATTCTTTGAATAATCCTCGAGACCAGATTATCTTGATCCCTTGTTCAAAATCTTATTGACCTTATAAATCGTATTTCAAATTTTTCGTTCGGGCAACGTGCCCTTAAAAGTTGAGACCGCAGCTTTGTCGTTTCTTTGATAAATAAATAAATAAATAATAATAAATATTCCACAACTTACACACAACGCCATCTAGTCCCAAACTAAGCAGAGCTTGTACTATGGGTACTAGAATAACTGATATTAATACATATATATACTTTTCTTTTGTAAATACATACTTATTATACATAGAAACATCCAGACTAAGACAAACCCCCATGTTCATGCACACAAAGATTTGTCTTAAGTGGGAATCGAACCCACGAATAAATTACGCAAACTTCCATCTTAATCCAATTAGAATTGTTTTTCGTCTAAACATTGACACAAATAAAGTCAAAACAAGAGTTGGTAACAACTTCTTTACTTTTTGGGTATTATTTGTATTATGATCTCACCGTTCATTTGTCAGGCAAATATATTTTAGATTTTATGACTGTTGTTATGTGCAGTTATCATTTATTTCTAATCGTTTGTATTATTTTACGCCTAAAATACCCAAAAAGGTGTGGAAGACGTGACTGACTGTATAACATCCACACTTTCTCTGTTGTTTTGTATTATGTTAGTATTTTAAAGTTAATGTATTCCATGGATATTTTTACTTTCAGCAGAATTTTGTGTATAAATGAGTCATTGAAATAGCTTCTTCTATAGTTGCTAGTCTGTATTTTGTATCTACAAATGAGGGGCGGTGCTTTGATGCACTGTTTGATGTTATTTCTTATGTTTAAGATTATTTTAGCTCAACCAACCAATAAGAATAAGGGCAATTATTAATAATTTAAATTAATGGTAGAATATAAGATGGTAAGTTTGAGCATTTACATACGAGTGTAAGCTTTACTATTGTATTTTCTCTACTCAAGTAAAAAGAAAGCTTTTCAAAGGTTATTAGATACAAAAAAAAACATTTTGTCGATTGTATTATAAAAGTGGCAAATTCAAAAACACCAGAATAAACCCAGTAATAGTGATAATAAAACCGACGCGCGACGTGAGGTGAAGACATTGCTATTGAGAGGAAGAGTTAAACACGTTATTTTACCCATTAGTTCCACCACAAATCCTACCCGGACACACATCAACAATCATTGAGGTAAATCTTAATACAATTTTATTGAATCCATTCGTCGCCTTCGTGAGCAGACTTAATAACCGTGCTGTCGGCCTAATGGCCAGGAATAGGACCCGATAAATAAGAATATTGGTGACCCCGCACACATGGTGTTCTCAGAAACAATTAATTACCCTTCCGCCAGGAACAATGCCAGCTATTACTTGACCAAGTGTACGAGTCAAGAATTCTGATGTCAACGGGTTGTGATTTCGATTATCGATATAGAAATAATGTTGGTTACAGTTGTGTTAAAGTGGCGACCAACGTGTGGTTATGTGGTGTGTAGTTTCATTATGCCTTGGGAAGGTATAATATTATTGTATATCGTAATTGCTTGATAACCACAGTTAGGTCTAAACTTTGTAATTTTTTTTTCCTGACGAAATCATCACAATGCATTTGTGGTTTATAATGCAATTTTAATACGTATCTATTTTTATTGCCTAGATGGTATTGGGGTATAATTTTCCGCCAGGAAATTCTTTATAGCAGCACGGAATTTGCATTGTGCCCAGAAGATGGCGATAGGCTCACCCTCTATCCCATAGGATCTTAACATAACAGGTGAAGTGTGGGTATTGTACACTCCTGCCAAACCCTTCTGGATGATATAGGCGTGATGGTATGTTATGTTATGGATTTTATCTCTCTCTCCCATGGGACCTAAAACCTAAACACAATACCTAGGTGAAATTTGGGTTGTTCACCTCTGCCACGCTCTTTTTGATTATATATAAGCGTGATGTTTATGTTATGTTACGTTATCTACTTTTAATTTTCAAAATATATTTGGTATTCATAATAATTTCGCTAATATTACAAACAGATTATTTAGTGCAAATGAAACGTGGTTTTGTGGGTATGTCGTGAGGTTTATTGCAAGCCAAATAGCAATTAAAATAATATCGATGGTGATTGTACCAATAATAGTTTAGCGGTTACACAAACAGTTTCAATGATGAAGCGATATATTTTTATACAAGCTGTAGCCTGCGAATTCATACACGTGAAATAAAATGTTGTTATTTTCTACAAAATAGGGGCACACTTTCATCTTACACTTTTAACTCCAAATGTACCTCAATGGGGAGCTGAATTGCCGAAAAATCTATCTTTTGTTAAAGTATATCGGGTACGGAACCTATGTGCAGAATTCAATGCATAAAATTTCCCTTAAAATTTATTGACTTCCTATTACAACTCCTAATTTACCCCCTGGAGAGTAATACTTCCAAAATCTAATTCTTCTTCGTCGTGTCGATGGCTAAGTCAAATTTGATTTTGACTTGCCATCGTGGTGAAAGGATTAGCCAATTCGCTTTGGAGAACTCGCCAATTGCCCAGGGTGCGCCGGACGTAGGAAATCGTTGTGTACGTCACTCGGTGAGGCTCCTTGCATGCACCCCAAAATGTAATGAATGTTTTGTTATGTAATGAACCTTTTTGCAGAATTTCATACATTTTCCTTTAAATTTACGAATTTTCCATATTAACGTGCACCCCTAATTTACCCCTTTCAGGATAAAATGCAAACTGCCAATATATACCAGTTATTAAGTTAGACCTTCAGGTGTGACTTTCGCATCCGATTCCATGCAATAGTTTTTGCGTGATGCGCGTACAATCATACTGACAGACACACAAACAAAAATTCTAAATACATAAAAACACGAGTGCAAAAAACACGGTTCATCAGTTGTTAGTTTGAGTTCCATTGCCTGTCTCCGAAGGTTTTCATCAGATAAATGACAAATAAACTTATATACTTAAACTTTCCTTAAGCCATAAGAAGTAAAATGCCGATAACCGCATCGAAGTTGGACCAGTGGTTTCTGAGAAAATCGCGGACATAAAAGTTACAAACATACATACACACGGTTTGAATACAGAACCTCCTTTTTCTTGTCGGTTAAAAACCGGAAATTGACCATCAAATCTTGAATAAGTATACTATAATGGACTTTTTCTCTCTACACGCGACTTCATCCACGTCAATAAAGAGTAAGCCTATATGTGAATTCAGGCTGTAAGCTACATGTGTGTAAAATTCCATTAAAATCAACCCGATTATTTTTGCGTGAATGAGACACAAAGATCCATACTAACAAACATGATGAACAACAATGATTTCACATTTATAATATTAGAAAGGATTAAGTATCTATTGAATAAAATATACCTGTATAATGAACGTGTGTATGCAACGAAATGATAATTTCTATTTAGTATTTTACCAAGCCATTCAGTTCCTACGAGTTGTCATAAAATAATTACAAAAGTTATAACTAGTAGTCAGATAGGGACTCGAATGAATAAATTTCAAACACGTCCAACGCAGACCAACTTTTGATAACAGAACTAAAACGAATACCTAGTTTGAAATCGTGTGGAACTAGGCTGTGTTTACACATGTTAAAATGTTAAAATTACACACGTTAAAATTACTGCCAATAGTTTGTAAGAAAATATTGCAAAATTCAAGATATTATATATTTTTTACGCTACCTATTAAAAAGGTGTTCAACAAAATATATTATAAAATCTTGTCTTACATTTATTTTTGCTCTATCTGTTATCTTTATCAACTGATTTTTTTATCTTTTGTACTCTCTCATTTTTTATATGTGTAAATATATGCCTGTCTGGACTTATGGTATCCAGCTGTGGGGCTGTACCAGTCAGAGTAACCGTCAAATTATTCAACGTTTCCAGAACAAGGTACTGAGGGACATTCTCAATGCCCCGTGGTACATAAGAAACAGCGATCTTCACCGGGACCTCAAAATAGACGTTGTGGACAGGGTCATACAAAAACATGCAGAAGCTCACGAACGAAGACTTCATCATCACGTCAACATCGAGGCAATCCGGCTCCTTGATAACACGGAACTAGTGAAAAGACTAAAACGAACCAAACCTTTCGAGTTAGTGTAGTGATAAGTGACAAATAAATTAGTGCGATAAGTGTCGTTATAAAGAACACATGAACAAAGTGACTTCCCCTTAACAAAAACTAAGTAAAGTGTTAATGGACACATTCTTAGATTATATTATTACGTAGCAATTTAGGTTAACATAATATTACTTATTAGTCTTGATAGGCTAGATTGTAATGTAAATAAGATATCATAATTTTAATAATTGATTTCTTATAAATATAAAAAAAAAAAATATAAATTATAGAAGTAAAGTAGGTACATTTAAAAATATAAAACAATAACATACTACATTTTTAAATATAAAGTACAAAAAAATAGCACCCCACCGGCATCGTATGCACAAACCAAGCTACCGGTGGTTAGGGCTTCAGAGAGAGGAACCTCCTCACAATGCGTGCCGTGTCGAGAAGCACCGCCTTCTGCATCAGATTCTACTTCCCTTGATCCAACCGCCCAACGCGAGTCTTTTAACATATTTGTCAAGACTCTTTGCTATTTTTAACCGACTTCAAAAAAAAAAAGAGGTTCTGTATTCGATCCGTATGTATGTATGTATGTCACCTTTTTATGTTCGCGATTTTCTCGGAAACTACTGATCCGATTTGAATGCAGTTTTCGGTATTTTAATCCTTGTGTTTCAAGGAAGGTTTTAGTATATAATTTATCAGAATCTGATGAAGATCTTTGGAGACAGGCAACGGAACTCTTCAAAAACGAATAGCTAATGAACCACGTTTTGTGCAATCGTGTATCTATGTATTGTTTTCACCACTACATAACATAACATCATGCCTGTGTATGCTTTGAAGGGTAAGCAGAGACAGCCTACTTACCTACCCTTAAAGTACCGAAAGCTCTGCTTAGGTTTGGACGGGGCTTACGTTTCAGCACATTTGTTATTATCGTAGTGATAACTTATGATCATGAAGATCTCAGAAAGAATTTTTTGATTATTTTGATTGTTTCTATTGTGTTTCATGCGTAATGATGCCTTAGTATTTCTTCCTAACCCCATCGTTAAATCTAAAAAACTAAGACACTAAAAAGCTTGAAATAAAAAAATAAAATAAAAAAAACAAATAAAAAAAAATAAAATAAAAAAAACTAATTAAAAAAAAGAATATTCTTAACTCGAGCGTATTCGAAATATTATAATTATGTACTAATTTTTTTCAAAGAAAAAGGAACCGCCTTCAAAAACTCAAAAGTAAAAAATAAAATATTCGCTAAACTTTGCTTACCTTTATATTAATTTGTTTAAAACAATAAACCCAAATAATTATGTAATACCAATTAATTATATTTTTTGGAAGTCGGCGCCAAATTACAAAATCAAATACCAATTAAAACCGTATTTACCGAAATAATTGTTGAAAAAATCTCAAAATCAAATACCAATTGAATTGGTATTTGATTTATTTCGAATACGCTCGAGTTAAGAATATTCTTTTTTTTAATTAGTTTTTTTTATTTTATTTTTTTTTATTTGTTTTTTTTATTTTATTTTTTTATTTATTAGCATTATTATTAAGACTGAGTGTATGGAATGAAATGATGTATGGATGATCAATGAATGATGAAATGTACATTTTTCATTGGTAGCGGTCACATGTTTTCTTTATAAAGTTTTTGTAATGACAATAGATGTGTAATAAGTAAGGAAAGTACCAAATAAAGTTTCATAGTTTTTGCGATTTCCAAAGAGATTCAGTCAAGTGAAAATTAAATTGTACTAACGTTAATACTCTTAACAAAGAATAACTTATAATCTAAAGGAATTTTAAAATAATATTTTTTTTTTTGAAATTGTTCTGTAAAGCAAAAAAATATTCGCGCTACAAAGTGCCATATTAATTATTTATAGATTTTGTGATGTAATTTGCATTGACACTAACACGGGTCACTTAATCGAGGGATGGAATCGAGGTAGGCTGTACTCGTAAGCGAGTGTGCGCTGAATAAAAATGACCTTGATTTGGAGAGAAAAATGTTGTCAAGGCTATTATTATAATTGTTACGATATAAGCCACGGGTAACAACTGGAACATGCTCTGATTTGGTGTACCACAATTACTGTGTATTTCCACATAACATAATATCACGCCTATATTACTCAGAAGGGAGCGACTGAAGTGTACGACTACCACATTTCACCTGTTATGTTTAGGTCCCATGGGATAGGGGGTGAGCCTGTCATCCACCAGGCACAATAACAACTCCGTGTTGCAATTGAGAATTGCCTGTGTATTTCTAGTCAAAGGAAGATTAGTCAAATCAAATCAAATCATTTATTTCCATGGGCCCCAAGGGGCGCTTGTCAACGTCAAAACAAACATCAAAATACAAAAAAATATAAAATTAAAATAAAACTTAGCTAATTAAATTATAATACTTATTGTAATAAAATGATTTGACACCGGAGCTTAGATTGACTTTAATTCATCTTAGAGATATGAATTAAAATTAATCCAAGTACCAGCTCCGATGTGTATTGCAGCTATTAATAAAACATTAAAATAATTACATTTGGCGATATTTGAAAAGAGCTAGACATTTGAAATGATAGTATGCGAATTAAGAACGGGACATCAAATTAAATATATTAACGGGACGGGAACGGGACATCAAATGTTAGTGGTATTCGTATTTATTTCTGTATTTTGATAGCAAGACCGCTCTTTCTTGGTTGAACCCAATTAGTTTAATTTGCAGGACCTTGGCCTTTGTCTGTTCCCGTTCTAGTTTGGGTAAGTGCTAAGGCGACTAATGGATACACCAGAGCGAGGCTTTAGTTGCACCTCACGTACCTAATTGTACTAATTACATTTACATCTGACTGAGAGATTATTAGGTCAGCTGAACTAATTCGTTGATTGTATTACGATGAGACGAGCAGTTATGAAGTGCTACCTAATCCACAAATATTGCAAATCATGAATATATTAATATTTGTACGAGCAAACCCGTACAACACAATAGTTTTAGTTTTATGTTGACATCAACACGCAGCGAAGTGAACAAAATACATACATTCGACACATTAATTAGTAGTTGTAATCAATCGGTTCAGGCAACATCAAACCGTTCCTTTAGCCGCGTGTCGGTCAATTAGCATTAGTTTTAAGTTTTTTCTATCTGACTTAAAATACATTTCTTTTAAATTTTATCTTATGACTTATCATTTTGATGTACCTTCCCCGTACAATATTATTATCACGACTGAGGATCACAAAGGCGACTGTATAGGTGTGTATAACATCCACATTTCGCATTTTAGACCACCACTTTTAACGAGTGTTTAGCGTGTGCGCTTCTCACTGCGTGGTCTCGGGTTCGATTCCTTGGTCGGGTAAAGTGTTATTTGTGAATATTTTGTCATAAAATTAGAAATAGCAGCACGAAAATAGCAATCTGCCCGGTGGATGGTGATAGGCTAGTCATAGTAATTAAGAACGGTGAAGCGGCCGCTTTAACCACTTTTTAATTTTTTTTTTTTTTGTCGAGAGGGGAAATCTTCAACAAGATACCTCGCCGCATGAAAAACCCCCTCCCGGTGTCCGGCCTCGATGCGTGTCGAAGGGCCCCGGGATGTCTGATAGAACTCTCAGGTGCCCGTGCTTATTGCCATAGCACGTCCCCGGACCACTACGCCAATCGTACACTCAAAAGAATGTAAGCAATAATATATGTTTACAGTGACTAAAATCTTGTAACAAGCCGGTACGAGCTTCCTTTGCATCTCTTGCTTTAGTTATGACCTTGTCGTGATGTCTTGACGTAGCATCATGGCTTCTGCTTCTTCTTCTTCGTGTCGATGGCTGAGTCAAATTTTATTTTGACTTGCCCTCGTGGTGAAAGGATTAGCCAATTCGCTTTGGAGAACTCGCGAAATTGCCCAGGGTGCGCCGGACGTAGGGAATCGTTGTGTACGTCACTAGGCTGGGTATTATCAATAACATAACATCATATCCAAATTACCCGAAAGGATATGGCAGAGGTGCATAAAACCACCAATAATAATATGACGGAGAATAAATCTCTGGAGTGTTTTTAAAAAAATGTTGTCTTCATGATTACTCATTCAGGATCTTTTAATCAACGGGTAGCGTAATGACGTCACAGAGAGGCCCGTACTGTACGGGCGCCGATATATAATATTATAACACCCACATTTCACCTGCTATGTTAAGGTAACACGTGATAGGTGAGCCTATCGCCATCCACTGGCACAATGCCAACTCCATGCTGCTATTGAGGACTCCCTAAAGAAAAAAATCCCAAATAACACATTTGCTTGACCCAGAAATCGAACCAACACTATACCAAAGACGCTAAAATATGTTAATGTTATTATCGTCGTATGCCATTAGTGCTAAAATATAGTCTCGGACATATAAACGCTATGGCTTATGTTTAAAATCAAGCCTAAATCATAATCATCAACAATATTTGTATCTTATATATAATATTCTCGAAACGGCCTCACTGATTTTTACCAAATTTTCAAATTCAAATGGTCCAAATCCGAAAGGTAAATAAAATTAATGCCCGTTAAAATCGTATTTATTTGTATATATTTTAAAGCAATTTTTAGCTTTGCTATGCAGTTTTGCTCCAAACCTGCTGTGTTATATATTGACTAATTACGTCTCATAGATGGAACCGCGAAGGTTGGCCTGACATGATAATGAGCAAAGAGGTTGACATATTCAGTTTCCAGTGATATGAGTCAATAGTTGAATTGGCACTGAGAGCGTTGACCGTTGACGTTGAGAGGTACGGGTTCCAACCCTGCTTGATTCCAATTACAATGCCAAACCCCAATTGTTGTATTTATTTATATTATTTCTGTCCAGCAACATATTTTACTTTTAGCCGGTGATATTAGTTATTTATATGCTTAATCCTTACTCATTTTAATATTTAATTATTATGCTAATTCGGGTTCGATTCCCACTTAAGACAAATCTTTGTGTGCATGAACATAGGGGTTTGTCTTAGTCTGGGTGTTTCTATGTATAATATGTATGTATTTACAAAAAAAAAAGTATATATGTATTAGTATCAGTTATTCTAGTATATTTAATAATATTTATTTATTTATTTATTTATTTAAAACATACAGTTATCACACTAGCTGAAATCAAAGTAAGTATATTCCGGTGGTATTATCCCTGACTTGGACCCTAACAATTATAATAAAAGCCTCGACAAGATTCCCTCGCAAAAATCAAGGTCATTTTTATTCAGCGCACACTCGCTTACGAGTACAGCCTACCTCGATTCCATCCCTCGATTAAGTGACCCGTGTTAGTGTCACTCTGTAAATGACATCACATTATCTTTAAATATTTAATATGCCACTTTGTACGCCCTATAATTGGGTCATTGTATCGGCTTTTCAGAGGCCGTACTCTGACGTCTTATTAACACTCAATTATTTTTTATAAAGAGTGTATTTGTGCCTTTTGATGTACAATCAGACTATTAAATTAATGACTCATTTGTCAAATGTTATTCGATATTATCACATTCGATATGGTTTAGTAAGTTTGTTTTAACTTGACACATACCACTATTTCAAAGTTAGTATTAAGGTGGGATAAGGTAAGGATTATGTATCTGTATGAGAGTACAAAATCAATGAAGCGATTCAGTTTTTAAAAACGCGATTTAGTGATGCACACTGAATAGATTCTAGCTACACATGTGCGCAGAGAAATATATAGATATAAATAACTAAAATTCCAAATATATATATGTATTACATATAAAAACTGCACGCAACCCTCGTTGAAGTTGATATCAAATTTAGTGGTTAGAGCTGAAAAGTGTCCACGTGATCTACCAATAGACTTTCATTGGTTTCACGCACCATTGACGATATTATAATTGCTATTTGGTTTGCAATAAATCTGATTACATAACCACAAAACCACATTTAACATACACTGAATAATTTGTTTATTTTATTGGCAATTTCAACGAATAAAAGAATGTGCAGTGAAATTATTGTAAATTGTGTGATTTAAGAACTATATCACTTTCCAAGTGTTATTCAGGATGTTTTTTCATTAATGTCGTAAATTTATACGCTTATTATGTTAATGTTCACTTCCAATCAGTTACTTCACGCAATACTTATGTTATGGTGAAAATATGGGCGTATACCTACTGGAGGCTATGTTAGAATTTCTATAGCAAGCATTATTTCCATTTTGATCTAATAGAAATCACAACCATATTCGTCCAACCTCCGTTGACATCAGGATTCTTGACTCGTACACTTGGTCAAGTAATAGCTGGTATTGTTCCTGGCGGAAGGGTAATTAATTGTTTCTGAGAACACCACGTGTGCGGGGTCACCAATTTTCTTATTTATCGGTTCTTATTCCTAGCCAATAGGCTGACAGCACGGTTATTAAGTCTGCTCAGAATGGAGATAGAGATTGAAATATAATTATATTTAAATGTACTTTTCTGGTGTTTGAAATTTTCTTATATTGTTTTTTTTTGTCGCCTTATGAAATTATAATTGTATAAATATAAGCTTGCGAAATTACTCTTCGGAAAAATTACATCGGCAAATCCCGAAGTTGATCGGAAAATTGCCAATGTATTGGGATTGTCTCGGATAACGTTACTCTACTCTACTACAAAAGATTACATCCATCAAGCCAACCTAAAATTTCGACTAAAGAATGCTACTTCTGAAAGTATACGTAAAATTATTATGTCCCTAAATACTGAAAAAGCACCAGGGGTTGATGGTATTAGAGCTTCAGATATTAAAAATATAAGTGAAAATATTGCACCAATAATAGCTAAATTAATTAATGAAAGCATAAGTCAGGGCAAATACCCGGTTGAACTTAAAACTGGCATAATTAGACCCATTTATAAGAATAAAGGTTGCAAACAAGAATATGACAATTACAGAACAATTACAATACTGCCTACTATAAATAAAATTGTAGAAAAATATATTGCCAACCAGATTTACAAATTTTATAGTCATCATAAAATAATTAATGGTAAACAGTATGGTTTTCAACCACACAAAAGCACAACACAATTGCTATCATCGTTCACAGATGATATATACGAACACCTAAATAATAAAAAACACATTCTGGTCGTATTTGTCTATTACAGTAAGGCATTTGATACTCTAAAACACAAAACACTATTGGAAAAACTGGATACATGTGGAATCAGAGGCCCGCTACTACAATAGAGTAAAAATTACCTAACAGATAGATCTAACTGTGTGAGGTTGGACAGTCATTTTAGTGATATGATTGTAGCTACGAATGGAACGGCCCAAGGCTCGGTGCTGGGTCCGTTACACTACATAAGATATGTCAATGATTTGCCCAACGTAATACAAAAATGTAGCATGTACCAATTTGCCGATGATACATGTATAGTAGCTGTCGATAATAACGTAGATGTAGCCATGGAGAAGCTTCAGTCAGATTTTACTGCATTAGCTAAATGGTCACATGATGCAGGGCTAGTTCTCAATAGCAGTAAAACTAAAATGCTATACATAAGTACCAGCCAGAATCGGAAACCACAACAGCTCAAATTGGTTGCACATAACCACACATGTCTACACCAAAGTAGTGGTAACGGATGTAATTGTGACACCATAGAACAAGTGACTAAACATATGTATCTAGGACTGATAATAGATGATCGCTTAAAATGGACCGATCATATTATATACGTTTGTGATAAGTTGCGAGCTATATTAGCAAAACTTTTGCTTATCAGAAATAAAACCCCATTTAACATCCTACTTACACTCTATAAAACACTTTGCGAATCTATAGTATCATATGGACTAAGCAGCTATGGCCACACATATAGAACTCACCTGGACCTTATTTATCAGTTACAGCTAAAAATACTTAAGACGATAGTCCCACCTAAAACTAAAAATCAATACAAAAATAACTATTCTAACCTATTTGCTTACTGTAAGTTAATGCATGTACATGACAAGATTAAATATACACTGTTGATAGAACAATATTTCAATGAAAGTCTCAAAGAATACAATACTAAACCTAATATGACATTGCGTAATACATACAAGAAACTCATAAAACCAAGGTATAAAAACTTTTACGGACGATTGCGCTTTGTCAATATCATACCAGAACTAATCAATAAATTGCCACAAACTATTAAGGATAATCTTACACATAGAAACATAAAATATAAACTAAAACAGCATTTTATTGAGAATATTAACAAATAAGCCTATAACACATATAATAATTAGGTACTTCTGATGTTAACTTTTAGTCAAAAGCATTAAAAAAATATACTTACAAAAAAGGAGCATACTGTATCTGCATAAAAATTATTGAGGGTAAACAATAAAAGTGTAAGTGAGCGTTAGATATGATGTGATGTTCTAACTAACCCGGATTCTTTTTTAAACTACCGTCGACGAATCCAAAGGTGTATAGAAAAACCTAGTTAGGTTTATATTACACTGTTAAGCATGTCATTCTTTGTATATTAATTGTATTATTAAATAAATAAATAAAATAAATAAATACTATAATCAGTCCAAAAAATTGAATATTTGGAATTCTCGGCAAATTCATGAATTGGATTATGTACTGAATCACCAGTAAGCTCCGTCACCATGTCCTTTACACCCTTTATAGATAAAAAATCAAACCTTAAAATTTGTTGGCTAATAAAGCTTTGATTAAAAAATTGTAGCCCCTAAAGCCAGAAGTGAAGAAGTTGCTAACAATTGTTGTTAACACTTTAGCTTTGTGTCAATGTTTACATGGAACACAATTCTAATTGGATTTAGAAAGAAAGTTTGCATAATTTATCAAAGAACCGACAAAGCTGCGGTCTCAACTTTTAAGGGCACGTGTCCCGAACGGAAAATTCGAAATATGATTTATAAAGTCAATAAGATTTTTGAACAAGGGATCAAGATAATCTGGTTTCGATAATTATTCAAAGAACCCATTATACTTTAAGCTCTCAAGACAAGAAAATCTAAATTTCCGTATTATTAATATTATTAATAGATATCTGATATGTTTATTTAGGAAATAAGCGAAATTCTTGGAATACCTTAAAAATTGGATTAGATTTTTTTGACGATGACAGTGTCATGTCAAAGTGACAGTGACATGTTTGTAAAAATATAACATTTTCTCAAAGCGAAAAGTTGAACACTGAGGTATTTAACAGACAACTGAATTATTAACTTAAAAGAAAGTAACATTTCCAAATAATTCTACTTCAGTAATCCATGTGTATTGAGATTAAATTTAATTACTAATATTTTTTTGTTACTCGCAGTTAACACTTAAATATTTACAAAGAATTAAAAAAAAATACTGTTCATTTTTTACCTACTCAAGCAAGTACAAAAAAATCAGTTGGGTGTGCTTTGTGTGTGTAATGTATGTTTGTGAACACCCTCCCGACACAGGCGTTATTCCTAGTGAGGGCGTTGTTTTTGATTAAACAGAAATAAATAAAAAATCATGTACTCAGGAAATTACAAAAGAGTGTAATACAGTACGGAACCAAAATATAGCAGTTGAATAGTGCACTGGCTTGTTTGTAACGCAGTATCCAGCCATCACGCACAAATGAACAGCATAATGACAAACCAACCAAATACACAGTCCATAAACACACTCACAGAAATGAACAAGCAAAAGTCCCAAATCAATGCGAATAGTTAACATTTCGATGGTTGATTAAGTAATACGCAACGGATCGGACATGTGGATAATTAATTAGAAGCCAGACTCGGACCGAAACACGCCTCGGACCGGCAACACCGAAATTGCCTAATTTATCGGACCAATTCCTCGACGGTTACCGGAACTGAAACTTGAGTGTAAAGGTTGGTTATTGTGTTGTTTGCTGCAAAGTATGAGGTTTCTTTGTGTATACATTTTTTTTTTACTGTAATTCGAGTCTCAAAGAATCAGTACTGCCTGCAATTACCTTAAGTAAATTGCCTTTTTCTAATTTTAAAATTGTAATCATAAACTTAAGTCTTACGATTGGATTAAGTGTTTTCCTTGTTTAGGTATGTAGACGGACTTCATTGTCTTGGTTTCCCAAATATGAAGAGCTATTTTTATACAAAGATAATGGTCGATGCTTCGCTGACCCAGATAAGAAATGCAATTACGAGACGTTTTGCAAACCTTAAAGTTAGTGAGACAGACTCAAGAAACAAAAGCTAGTAGCTAACATCCAAATTAAATCAATTTTAGATAATATAAATTCATACCGTAGCGACCACTTAAATACATTCATAAAATTAGATATATCACATCTCCACCCCTTGCTATCAGTAACATTATAGATTGAACCATAAGGGAGGAACCCTTATAATTACAAGCGGTCCCTGAGTGAAGCCAATTTGCACCAGCAGCCAATTAAGAGCAGTTTTGATTGATTGATTCATGCGGAATTGAGTTTTATTGAAATTTGCTATATCGCTGCTGTTGATAAAATAAATAATGATTTTAGTTGATGTTAATTTTGATCAAAATGTGAGCAAATATAACTTCAATCAGTTAAATATGCGACAGTTGATCACCAGTTAAAAATAAGATACCTACTGGCAAAATAATATACAGGGTGTAAAACAACCGATTCGTCTTCCCTTATACTATAATAATACAGGTTTTTAAACCCCTTTCCACAAAATCAATAAGTGAACCTCAGAAAACCTTGATACTGTGGACTCGCAGGCCGTAGGGTAAACAATCTTTACGGTATTACTTAGTATTAGTTTTGAACGTTCTCTAATTATTAAAGGTACTCCTAGACCGCGGGCAATCAATTGCAACGTAACATTACAGATTCGAATACTACACCTGTGTGGAAAGAAAACCGAGCATCAGAGTGGGCAATCTGTAATGATATATGAACTCGTTATTTTTATATATATGTTTATATATGTTCGCGGTCTAGGAGCACCTTATTATGTGAAAAGAATCAAAAGGGAAAGTCCTAACAGACCTTAATTGTACCAATACTTTTTATAAATAATGTGCTTGTTAAAACTTTTTGGAATAATTTGCCAGCATAAATTTTGAATTACAACGTATGAACCTAATAACCTTTCTTAGGTAGGAATATCTAAAACAGATGCAAAACTTTTGCATTGTTTTAACTAACAACTGGTACAAAGCAAAATATGTTTTAACGGGTTCCGTGGCTGAAGTTAGTGACTACAGCACATTCACAAACAAAAATAAAACTTTATGAGAAATCTGGATCAGGTTTAAAAAATACATTTCCTTTCCGTCAGAAAGCTCTTGAAAGAATAATAAGTTGTTTGTCATCATTTACTACTAAATCTGTCTCTCTATCTACTCAACTGTTTTTAGCCAAAAGACAGATTGACTGCATTCAAACTGCAGTTGTAATGCAAATTTAATGCAGTTAGCAGGTTTACAGTGTATTAGTTTATCAACCGTGTAGTTTGAATTGTAGTTCTAATCACTCCAGTTGAACGGTCTATTTGCACTTTTATTGCAGTCATGCTAACTGCAATGAAACTACCAAATGCAATTTGAATGCATTCCTATTCTGTTTTCTGTTTTGTTCTGAATCTTTTAAGCCTGCTGAAAAATAATCAAACTGCAAAGATATTAAGGTACAGTCAGTAACCTGCAAGTTCAGCAAAATATAGTCACTTATGCCTAAAATCGTATTTATTTCGTAATAATATGGCAGTTTCATGAATTAAAGGTCAAATTCTTTAGTAAATACTTTAAAACTTATCGAGTCATCATATTTTATAGTAATATCTACGCTGTAAAAAGTTTTGCATCAGTTAAATGAGTATTTGAACTCAAAACTTTAATTCCTCTGCTAACCAAGTCAGAAATCTTAAATTGAACTTACCTATACACTATTTATTTACTAACTTACATATAATATCACCTATTCCATCTTTATTTAAGTAATTAGTATCACACTCAATTAGTTTCAGCTCTGAGGCTGTATAATTATGTTCTATTAGATTGGACAGCGACCATAATCACCTGTAGTTACAAGCCTAGTACTTTGTGGTTATGTAATTGGGTAATCAGATAACGCTTAAAAGACGGCAACTGCCGAAGTGATCTGGTGAAAATTAAAGCAAATATCTATGCAAATAAGTCTACCAAAACACGCGGGCGAGCGGAAGGAGGGGGGTTGATAATTGCGCGCATCTATGATTAGACAACTAGTTTTATATGACGTGCAAGATCGGCGCTTTTCAACATTTGGCAGCAGGGGAAACCTGACAATGACTATTCTTTTAGGTTTAAATTGTCTAAGTATACAGTTTTCAATATTCAACTTCAAACCAAAGAGTTTGGTTATTAAAATATTAATTGCTATCAGAATTAACTATATCCCGGTGTTGTTTAGACTATTACCACAATATCATAATAATACATGACTTTACACAGAGACGACGATATCTATACTAATATTATAAAGATTTTTGGTTTGCTTGTTTGCTTGTTTGTTTGAATCTTTTGAATCGATCATAATAAAAATTTGTTTGGATACTGTTTTAGATCCCAGAAATGATATATTTTACTTTTTATCTACGCACCACGCGGACGACGCCGCGAACGGAGGCTTGTTATACTATGAAATTATTTTTTATTTTTGCACACAAAATAATAATAATAATAAATCATTTATTTCAGGCTGCATAGGCCCATAGATAAATACCTTAACCTAAAAATACATAATTATAAATACACTTCCTTTGCACTAAGTCTTGGTGCGTTCCTGGGGTATAGTTCCGCGGAAGCGACGGAAAACAACACCCTGCGGCCAAAAACTTTCATCAAGCACCTGTTCCAGCAAACATGTCGGCACTCTCACCACGAACGCCTTGAAGTTGACGTTGTGGCGCGACTCCAACAGCTGCACTCTTAGTACATGATTCAGCTTCTGGCTGACATATCTCGCGATATCCTCTGCCTCAGTGGTGTAGTGCAGGCGCGAGATAAACACCGGGGTGTTCGGCGCGGCGGCACGCACCCTATGTTTCGGGTCTACAGGTGCCTTGCCATAGCTGTTCTTCACGTTGCGTGCACGGCGCTTCCTCCTTTGCACCGTCACAAAGCCATCCTCTTCAGCCCGATTTGTTGCCTGTGTAGGCGCATGCTTAACCGGTGGAGCAGTAGGAGTGCTCGCAATGACCGGTGAGTCAGCAAATTGTGTTGTTCGAGCAGCGGCGCGGGGAGAAGCTGCCGGGGCAGGCGCGGGGTTACGTGACGCACGCGCAGCGCATATCGCAGAATCAGCATGCGGTGTCGGCGACAAAACTGCTGACGCGAAGCTGACGGCCGATGCATCGAGGCATGCACCTCGACGCGTGTTTACGTTGTTTACACGCGCCGGTGACCCAGTTACTGGCGCATACTTGCGCAATTCTTCCACTTCAGAACGCAAGTCTGCGACATTATTCTGGGATTCATCCAGCCTCTTTTGTACGGCAGTCAAACTTGCCTTCAAAAAGACGATGTCTTTGAGCATGCCTGACACATCGATTTGGTCGTAGGTAACTACAGGTAATTTGTGTAGCTCCTTCGCCACAAACGTTGGCACGTCGTCAGGATCAGTCTCCTTCAGCAGGTTAATAATGTCCTGCAAACTTTTCTTTGTCCCGTCACGCCGACGAGATACCATCTGGTCACTTTTGTTCAGCAACCGGAACAGCAACAGCTTAGCAGCTGCAATGTCGTCTTCGCTGAAGCTACTTACACAGATCTGAACGGCAGACACCTCGTCCATCACGTCCAGCCTCTGTTGTAGGAACGCCAGCAGCTCATTTGCCACAAGTGGGTCACTCATAGCAACAAATTTACCGAGCGTCGGCTTACGCCGCGCTTTACGCTAATAATACAATTATTAAATAGCGTGTTACACGTCCGCCTCGGAGCGCGCGACAATAACTTGTACACAGGTGGACTTAATGCCTAGTGGCATTCTCTAACAGTCAACCTAGGGTGGTGCGGAGAAACAAAGGTAGGTGCGTTTCGATAATACTAATAGTAAATATACACTGATTTGAAAATCGATTAAATACATATTAATACATATATATGGTACATACATAATACTTTAAATACGTCAAAAATATACACAAATATATATATTTATAAATATATACATTATATAAGTAAATTAGTAATATTTTTAAACTTAATAAAGCGCAATTTTTTTAATATATTGTTATCATTAATTCATTGGGTTTGAAATTACATTTATATTAACGGAACAAAACAAAAAACAGAAAAAATAATTCCCAATTAAAAGTCCGCGAGCCATAACAATAACTATTACTTTTTATTGGCCTGTTACGGAACCAGAAACAAAGCAAAATTAGAGTTTATTTATACTGGCGGAAAATAGGTCAAAACTAAAACTGTTATTGATTTGCTAGAAGTACGTGTTGCATGGTTTTGAACGGACCTCATACGCGGTGTCGAAAACTTTTACCGATATTTAAGGTACTAGCTATCACCCCATCTTCTTCTTCTTCTATCCCCATGTTAAATTTCATTGAATTCAGTTTAGTAGTTTAGGCATGAAAGAGTAACAAACAGACAGAAAGAGTTTCTTTCAGATTTTTAATATTAATAAGGATTCGGACAAAAAAATGCAGGATGTGATTACGAAACTGAAACAACAGTTTGCTTGTAACTGTATATGCATGAATCGAATACAGAATCTCTTTTTCTTAGAAACCAAGGTTAATCAGTAGTGTTTGAAGAAAAGGTCGTACATTAACATAACATAACATATCGCCTATATTACCTATAAATCCCCTTATGGCAGAAGTATTCAACACTCACATTTCCCCCATAATGTTTAGGTCCCATGGGATAGGGGGTGAGCCTATCGCCACCCACCGGGCACTATTCTAACCCAGGGCTCGAACCTGAGACCTTGCGGTAAAAGGCGCATACGCTAACCATTAGGCTATTAAGACAGATAAACAGTTCATTTATAAATTAAATAAAAAAACTTTTACGTAGGTATAGGCACACAGTACATTTTTAAAGTACGAACTTATTATAAAAATAATTTTATCATTAAAATACCCACACAATTTAAAGCAACGTTTGTATTAAAACCATTTTCATAAACGCTATATTTCATATAGCTATCAAACAAAATTCATTACTTCACATACTAAATACACAAGCGTGACGTCACGCCATTGTAGCCGTTTGTTACCTGCACCAAAAAATGTATCAAAATTTGTCTAGTCATAGAAGATTAGCCGACAGATTTAATTATAAAATCTAGTTTTTTGGCATAGGTATCGTGCAAATACCAGCTTAATAAGTCATTATAATTTTGACATAAAAACAGACTTTTCAATATTATTTATTTGTATAGATCTTCGAGTTCAACAAACGAGTGGATCATAATGTACATGAGAAAATTCTAACTTGCATAAAATTTTCGTTCAGGGTGATTCTGATACTGAACTAGCGGTTGGAAGTATTATCGTATGCATAGATTGCAGACATAAATGCACAGCTTTATTTACAAAGTACATGTTTTATAGATCATACATATTCAAATTGGACAAAAAAAAATATTTATATCATTTAACTGAATATCAAAATCATGTATTATAAGTATGTATTACTAGTATATAGTACTAGTATATACTATGTATACTAAGTATGTACTTACAAAAAGAAAAGTATATATGTATTAGTATCAGTTATTCTAGTACCCATTGTACAAGCTCTGCTTAGTTTGGGACTAGATGGCGTTGTGTGTGAGTAGTGGAATATTAATTTCTTATTTATTTATGTTATAGATAGGCACAGTCATCATCTTTAGAGCCTTTTCCCAATCACATTGGAATCGGCTTCTAGTCTATCAAATTTAGCTGAATATAATTCCTTCTCCTTCCTACTTCCTGAGTTCCTAACACCATGCTTAGGCAAGGACCTAGACAAAGGACATTGGAGGTTCCTGTAGCCAGAACCAATATTTTAAAATTTTCCCCGGTAGCAATAGCTGAAGGGATTATAAATAAGATTGCCGTAGAAATTGATATTTTTACATGTTCATTAGCGTAATTCCAGAGAGTGACACTACACATTTTGTCTTCATTTTAACATAATTGTCGCATTAGGGTTAGCCTGTAAGGACAACTGTATAATAATAATAATAATAATAAATACTCTTTATTGTACACCATAAAAAAAAACAAAAGAAAATTACAAAAGAAAACACACTTAAAACTAGTTGCACAAACGGCGGTGTTATTGCTTAAAGCAATTTCTTCCACACAACCTGGCATGGAGAATAATCATAGGAAAAATAATAAAGCTATGGTATACGTAAAAATAAAAAAGATAGGATAATATTCTTAAGTCTATGTACCACTTGGTACGATGATATTCATATCAATAAATACATAATATTAAAAATAGGCATATATACAATATATACATATATATAAATACATATATCATATAAGCAGATGAGAGATTTCAAAAGATTATAGCAATCGACAAACTAAGGAACTCTTTGTGACTGCAATAAATAGTGTTCTCTGATGTGTTTTTTAAAAATAGGCAATGTTTTAGCACGTCTCACTTCCAAAGGTAATGCATTCCACAGGCGAACTGCTTGTACAGAGAAAGATTTGTCATAAAAGCCTGTTGAATGCGCAGGTGTGCTGAGTTTTAAATTTTCCGATGAGCGCAAAAATCTCGAATGAGTATCATGAATAAACTGAAAGCGTTTTTTAAGATATAAAGGAGTGGAAGGATTGAAGAGAATATTATAAAGTAATGAAAGAATATGAGTATTCCGGCGAAGGCGGATGGGTAACCACTTGAGCTTTGTGCGAAATTCTGAGACATGGTCATACTTGCGCAAGCCAAATATGAACCTGATACAAAAATTACTATAATATATATATATATATAACTGTATGTTTTGTAAATAATAAATAAATAAAGTATTTTACGTGAAGCGACCTCCTCTATCAGACCTCCATAACCCAGTACGAGTAATACGATACTAGTTGTTGTCAGACTTTCTCGTCTCTGACTATCCGTTACGACTGCCATAGATATTCAATTGAGACTGATGGCTTGTTAAAAGGTCACCTATCCACGGCCAACCGCGGTAAGCATTGCTTAACCTGTACATGTAGTCGAGTGGGTGTACCGCGAGGATCGAATGAAATCCAAGATGTAGATATATAGAGGTACACTTTAATCTCGAACCATTACAAATTTGGCAAAGCAAGCAAATGACAAGAGAGAAGAATGAAGACAAAATAGAATATTAGCAGAATGCATACGCGATCACAAAAGCTCTCCGCGACGGAGCGGTCTGACACAGCCTTTGCGTCGCGTCGGGTGAAAAATATCGACTGGCGATCGAGCGGGCGCTCGCGCAGCCGGTTGCCGGTCTGACTATAGCTATGGAGATGTGGTGCACATTCCACGCCCTGCTGCATACTACGCATACCGCGCGGGTATGCTTGTGAATTAAATATAATATTATTAATATTGATATGTTATAAATAATTGTATTAATGAGAATAAAGTGTGGTTATTTATGATATGTATATAAATAAATAAATAACTTTAATATTATTTATTATGTATTAATAAATGTAAGTTACCTTCTGGCTTCAACTTAGACACGAGATCCACATCTTTATAAGCACGGTATAATATATACTCAAATACTGCTACGAAATTCGTAGCTTGTTTGTAGTATTTAAACCTCTACGAGAACCGTAGACCAAGCGTATGCTATGTTGGGTTATGTACAAGTCTTACTTTGTTAATGCACATTGCAAATCAAAGAATCTGTACCCTATAATATTTAATATATTTTATCTAAGCTGAAGGCTTATTACCGTAAATAATTACACCCCTCGATAAAGCCTTATGTTAAACGAATTTCAATTTGGGGCAACATACGTAATAGATTGATAAGCTTGAAGATAGTTAATGGGGTGACGTAAAGCCTTTGAAGGTCAGGACACTTTAAGTACACGAAGCTATGCGTCGTTGTCGATACTAATAACCTTCATTTATCTTCGTAGCCGTTCAAAGTTTCACATGTGTGCGTAACCAGTGTTTGAAGTGCGTGGATAAGAAAATGATTACGTACAGGATGTTGATATTGTACATAGTTAATGAATATCCTAGAGCCAATTTTCTCAGCTTAATTTCGATATATTTTTGGAAATTTAAACGAAACCTAATTAATACTGCAATATTTCGTCGGTACAAATCACGAATTTTAATACCCGCTAATAAGATTGAGCGTGTAACCGGCAAAACGGTTTACGCCACAATTTTGTGCACAAAATATTTTTTTGCACATAAATACTGTTTGCGCGATTAACATGGAGCGTGTAGTCCCTGGGAAATGCGTTAATTCAAAGTAGCCATATTCTACCGCTGTAGAGTGGAATGTCAATGGAAAAGGGTCGAGCGTGACAGACGGAGAGACAGAAAGCAAAGTAAAAATAAATTTATAAATATTTAAAGTTTTTAGCAAAGGGTAGAAACTTCATACTGTTGACACTTAAATTATTTTCTATTTCTAAAAGAAACTGATTTTAAGATTATAAAACTAACATTATTATTCAATCTTCTGTTAAAATAATAATAGTCTTCTACTTCTTAAATTTAACGTGATTCCTAAATCCTATTGATCTAAAATGTGACTTGTAGACATAAAATATGTTCTTAGAACAAATAACAAATATCATCATATTAAAATCTATTTTTTTCCTTAAGTTATTACAACTTATTCTATTAGGAGTATATTTTGTATAAGCTTACTTTTACAGGCTATCGACGGTCAAGGATCATTAACAACACGAATAAATGCATTCCATTACATCCGCATCATTACCTGATAAAATATACCCAATATAATAATAATATACAGAATGAACGTCCTGTATACGATACGACTGTAGGTAATAAATGATCACTCGCTTTATGAGAGCTAATGGCCTCCTTAGAGGAGCCGAGGAGGTTAATGGAAGCAGAAGTCACGTGATTAACACTAGTCATTGGAATATCAATGGTGCTATTTATTGTACTCTTATGCAATAAAATAATATATTTATCTGAAAAAGGTTAAACTTATTCTAACACAATTTATTTTTGCAATTTGAACACCCTCGCGACACAGGGGCTATTACTAGGCGGGTGTTGCTTAAATACAAATTGTTAAGTAAATAATTTATTAAGGGTATTATTTTGTGTCTTGTATTATTTTGGTATGGCATGGTAAAAACCAACCGTTCATTGACAAACATAATATGGCTCCAACCCCAGACAGACAATCTTAAAGTGTCCTTTTTCTAAAAGTTCAAGGCGGTCAGTCTGGGGTTTGAACCATAGTAAGTGTCTGCCAATCGTAGGGAGTGAACTTAGCCTTAGTCACCAAAATCAATATATCAAAATATACGGTTTGTACTATAACGTGACTTAAATGAAAGCGAGACGGCTGACAGAGGAGAATGGAGAAAAAACGTTTTGCGCCGACCCCAAATAAAATGGGATAAGGGCAGGAAGAAGAAGAAGAAGTCCTTGAGCGTCTCGTACATTCCCAACTCAGTACTTTCCTTAACAAAAATCACCTCCTGAACCGCTTTCAATCTGGTTTCCGTCCTGGGCACAGTACCGTCACAGCGTTAGTCAATATCACCGACGACATTAGGCGTGGTATGGAGGCCGGAAATCTTACAGTCCTCTCCTTATTAGATTTTAGTAACGCCTTCAACACTGTGGATTTCGATGTGCTGCTGGGCATTATGCGTTCTATTAACATATCTCCTTCAGTAATTGGTTGGTTTCATAGTTACCTGTCTGGTCGCCGACAACGAATACACATTGATGACTCCTATTCATCTTGGTGTAATATCACGGTTGGTGTTCCGCAGGGTGGCGTTTTATCTCCATTACTTTTCGCTATTTTTATAAATTCTATTACAAATCAACTTCAGTCAGCTTACCACCTTTATGCAGATGACCTTCAAATTTACTCGCAGGCGCCTTTAAGTAGATTACATGAAGCCTTTTCGGTAATCAACGAAGACTTTTGTGAGATAGCCAAATGGAGCAATCGCTATGGACTACAAGTAAAGCCGTCAAAAACCCAAGTCATTGTTGTTGGTAGTTCGAAGTCAGTTTCACGTGTTGACTGGTCTCTAATGCCACAAATACAATTTGATGGTGTCACAATACCTCTTAGTAAAAGTGTCAAGAACTTGGGCATATTTATTGATAACACATTATCCTGGGTGTCACAAATGCGTGAAGTTAGTCGGAAAGTTTTTGCTTCCGCTGGATCCTTGCGAAGACTAAAAAACTTCTTGCCAACGAACACCAAGATTGCGCTTGCTCAATCTCTTCTCTTACCTTTACTCGACTATGCCGATGTCAGCTATCTTGATCTCACTGAGGAGCAATTAGATAAGCTTGAGCGACTTCAAAACTTTTGTATAAGATTTATATTTGGCCTACGCAAATATGATCACGTCTCTGAATACCGTAATAAGCTCAAGTGGCTCCCAATTCGCCTTCGAAGGGATACTCATATTCTTTTTCTATTATACAAAATCTTATTTAATCCTTCCACTCCCTCTTATTTAAAGGAACGTTTTAAGTTCCTAAACGATATGCATTCAAGGTCCTTGAGATCATCGGAGGACTTGAGACTGGAGATGCCAATGCATTCCACTAGATTTTATGACAAGTCATTCGTAGTTCAGGCAACACGATTGTGGAATGCTTTGCCCGTATGCATTAGACAAGCTCAATCTTTGCCTATATTTAAAAAAATGGTCAATGAGCATTTCATGTCACTTTAGGAAATTATTGTTGATATTTAGTAATATTGTGTCCTGAATATTAGATAATATATAATATATTATTATGTATATATGTAGTATATATTTTATATATTTAGGTATATATAAGTAGATAATATATTTAATAAGGTATATTAGTATATTATATATAATTTTAGGTTTGAGACACTCTACGTAGTTTAATTTCTGTATTATTTATATTTAAAATCTCCATTGTCATTATCATGACGTTTCTTTTTACTGTATTTTTCTTTTCTTTTTTCTTTAATTAACGCACCAACGACTGCCCATAACTTTGCTCATTACTTACTTGTCCATCCTAAGGTTGCCTGTAAGAAATTGCTTATAGCGATAAGGCCGCCCATTGTGCAACATAATTTTTAAGTGCATTTATTTACAGCATACATTTCTTTGTTAATATTGGTGTACAATAAAGATTATTCTATTCTATTCTATGTCGATTTATGTAAAAAAGTTTACAATTTTAACTTGGCGGTACGTTCAACGATGCCAACAATCTTCCGCAAACGAAGTTTTATGAAAAGTTTCGCTGTAACTTTATTAAGTTGCATTTTTAGCTTTCTTAAACATTAAAGATTGGATAGGTAAAATATTTACTCATAACCATCTTAAATAATGCTAAGCTAAAAAAACTAACTCCATAAAGACTAGCACGTGAGATATATTTTGTCGGGTTTTTTTCATATATTTGAATGCATGCAAACATGACAAAAACGCGAAAAATCTATTTCACGCTCTTATGCTAGGTATACAGGATCAAACACAATTAAAAGTTGAGGTTAATGAAAGAAATATTTATATTTAATTATTATGTTTCCAAACATTAAATCTCAAATTGATTGTCTGAATACAATAAACAGAACATCACGCCTATATTACCCTGAAGGGTGTGGCAGAGATGTACAACACTCACATTTCGTCTAATATTTTTAAGACTAATGGGATAGAGGATGAGCCTTTCGCCATCCACTGGGCACAATTCCAACTCCGTGCTGCTATTGTGAATATCCTGACGGGAAGTTCACAAGTAACACTTTGTCCTACCCGGGAATCGAACCCGAGGCCTCACCGTGAAAGGCGCATACGCTCACCTTTAGCCAACGAGGCAGTCCATCATGGCAAGTGAAGGATTACTTTCAATGATTACTTAGAAGACTAAAACACTTGCTATCAAGCCATACCTCAGCCCATAAACGTCGCCATTCTATCCTTCCAAGTCCCGATGAACATCCCATTGTGATATTCCCACATCTATTACCTGTAGTAATCAGTTAAGGCACAATGGCTCTTTGACGCTCAATGGCTCAGATTTCGCGAGATAAATTCACCACGTTTCTCATTGTAGGACGGACCGGCCATTTCAAAAATGGCTTCCCAGTATTAGTGCTGAAGGTTCTTGCCGGAAATTGGCCGAGGCTTCGCACGAATAATGGCTATTGGTGTGATGCAACTAATCAAAGCTGTAGGAATTGATTTCTAGGAAATAGGTTCGGGATTAACTGGCGTGTGATGAATTTGGTATTGAATTGGTTTGTGGAGTGTACTGGCACGTTTAAGTAGTCGTATCTAGAATTCATAGCATTGAGATTAAGAATTAATTTACTTATGCCTCGATGGTCTATTTATTTATTGATTTTATTTATTTAAGGCTAGTCTACAGTTGTTTACACCATTACAATTTTTAAATGAACATGCTCATATATATAGTTTTTTAAGTGTAACAACTACTTACAGACCATAGAAATCTTAATAATAAGGCAATAGAAATGTCAAAGACGCGTGACCTTGTCGCCGCGCATCTGTCAAGTCAAACACAAGTGCGAGTTGAGGAATTGTCGTCTTAATGTCATCGCAAAAAGAATAAATTTGTTTGCAGGAATACAAGCGCATTTGTCTAATCGAACACAAGTGCGAGTTGAGGAATTGTCGTCTTAATGTCATCGCCAAAAAGAATAATTTTGTTTGCAGGAATACAAAAAGTGGTATTTGAAAACCGGCGACATGCGTCCCAGTGTTAAAAGATAGTCGATAGCATTTCTATTGACTAGTTATTAAGATTTCTATGTTACAGACTAACACCGCTTGCATGATATTTCGGTAACACGAATCATATTAATATAAAACAAGTTAAACAAAAAAAAGAAACTATACTCAAGATTAATACAAGAAAAAAAAATCTAAAATGCAAATATGAACCAAGATTGTCCAACAAATTACATTAAATATTGTCACAGAATAACAAAGTAAAAAAATAATATAATTAAAAACATTACAATCTAAATTCACATACTTAAAATAATAATCTTAAAAATAGGGTATAAAATAGAATTAATTCAAATAAAATAATATAATCAATATAAATTAGATTTCTCGACGTGAGAAGCATTAGGTCTGATATGGAATTTAACAAGTTTAGAGGAGAGCCAAAAGAAAGTTCTTGATGAAATCTTGTCAGAACTATGGTTTAGTTAGGATAAGGCTAACGAAAATAGTACTATGTTTTAGGTACGTTTTGTACCTTTGTTATAGAATAGTAATCATGCTAGTCACAGTACAAAAATTTAATTTAATTAACAAAAAACTACTTTTCTACTGACATCCGACCTTATGCTTGTACAACGTTATATAAAGACAAAGGCTCTTAATTTTATTTAATGATGTAACTTTATGCCTGCAATTAGTTGGTTAGTTGAATGCGTATTAGAAGTTTTATTATAAAATGTAACATTATGTTTGACAAGAAAAATTTATTTCGCTAAGTCGGATCTAGTAATTATGGATGATATAAAATGTATGAGCATGTATGTAGTATTTAAATTATTTATTGTGTACTTACATAAGGCTGAAATAAATAAAACGAAATTGTAAGAATAATGAAATATATTAAAATGAAATAGTCTGAAAAAGTTAAATATTATTAAATTTAATCAATTTCATCAAACTTTCTGGCGAATTACTGTAGTAGCTGCAATCCGAAAGGTCTTTATCTGGATCGTAGGTCTTGTCTTTAACACTATCATCACTATCAAAATCAGAAATATCTCGTCCAGGATCTGTAAAACAATATTTTTGAGTATGAGTGCAATCCATTTTTATTGTAATCTATTTATAATATTATAAAGCTGAAGAGTTTGTTTGTTTGTTTGAACGCGCTAATCTCAGGAACTACTGGTGCGAATTGAAAAATTCTTTTTGTGTTGAATAGACCATTTATCGAGAAAAGCTTTAAGCTATATAACATCACGCTAAGACTGATAGGAGCGGAGCAGTAATGAAATATGTTGCGAAAACGGGAGAAATTTAAGCGACCGGAGTGGAATAGTAACTTTTAACGCGGGTAAAACCGCGGGGATCAGCAAGTTTTAAATATTTTTCAAAGTACAAATTTCGTTTCATTAAGGATATTGTAAGTAGGAACAGTTAGTTAATGTCTAAATCATTATAGGTATGTATGCCTAGGCTAATAGGCTTTAACAAAATCAGTTAGCATAAAATACCTATAGCATTAAGTTCTAATAGCGTTCTATAGTATCCCTGCATAAAATGTCGCAGTAATTGGTTCAACAGACATACAAATACACTTTTCTATTATACTGATAGATGTGCCCCGTGGGATTATCCACGTAGTTCCCGTTCTCGTGGGAATACCGGGATAAAAATTATGTTATAATCTTCCTATGTTCCAAATTTCAGCCAAATCCGTTCAGCCGTTTAAGCGTGAAGAAGTATCAAACATAGGTACACTTTCACCTGTATAACATTAAAAGTAAGAAAGAATAGGATTACCATGGCTATGAACCTTAATATTACCTCAATAAGCTCGAAATAACTTACCTAAACTAGCACTTTTAAATATAGTACGCGCTTCGACTTCATGTCTTGTCTTCTATAGAACAAAACTTCATGTTAAATAAATTGCATATAAATAAAGTACTTACTGATTATACCAATGTACTTCTTAAACTAGTAGATATGTAAATAAATGAACTTACCAACACAGCTTTCGCCAGCTTTAGCTTGTTCACTATTATGAGACTGCTGAATCAAAGTTTTAAGATTGGCAAGTCTGCGTCTCTTGATGACTAATTGGTTGAATATTTCCTTCAAAAAATAAAAGTTAAATACTATGAGTTCTCAACATGTAGGTATAACCGACAAAATCAATAACCCTCAACAAAAGATTTGACAATTATAAAACTTTAGTTAGTAGATGGTTAGTAGATAGGTACCAGTTTGTAGGTTTGTACTCACCTGATCTTCGTCATCCATTGTTTAATATTATAACTTTATTATTCTGCCAATATTTCACTCTAATTCACTCGCAAAAAATCAGGTACTTAATTGAAAAGTATTTATTTTATTAGCGACATAAATTATTCGCGCGCAAGTTAACTGTCGACTAATAATGTAAACAAAACCAACGCTTGCGGCACGTGCTCGGTGCAAAGCGCTGATAGATCAAGCCACCGTGGCGTCATTACGACTGAGTGACCGAGCGATAATGTCCTATCTCACTCTTTCGCGTCGGATTACCGTCACGAAAACAACGGCATAGTGTTTCTTCTTCACATGTGCCTAACTGTACAACGATAAAGTAGCCCTTTCCAAAGGCATAAGGTCTAATGTTGTTTGCAGACCTTAACCGAACAGATGCATTTTTCGAAGCATAACGGTGTATCTCAAGGTACGACATCGGATTATTTAATTTCAAGAGGCATGAAGTTCTATCTAGCAATCCGTATTATTTTTAGGGACATTACTTGAAGAATAAAGTCAAATTACAAAATAGTCCCTGTGCTACGCGTAAAATAATTTAAAAGCATAAAAGCTGAAGTCAATGTTCAACCTTCTAATTATGCCTAAATTTCAAGCATAAAAGCTGTTGTTGCTATCAAGCCTTAGTCCACGATGTAAACTCAAAAACTTGTCAGATCCGACCTTATGCATTTGTATATCTCTGGAATAAAAAGGGATAGAAATAAGATTGTTAGCTGCTTAGAAAGAGCTCGAGAAATTGTTTCAACAGTCTAAAAAAAATGATTTGGGCTGATGTTGAGATTCGACCTTATGCGTCTCAGGTCGAGATTTAAGGCATTTGAACATAGTGGCTAACAATGGATTTGTAAAACTGACCTATGCTATCATGGTACAGGTCCAATAAGTCACTGCTGGAATTCACTATCTTGCACATTCTGGCAATAGGGTTGTGGCTAGTGGTTAGCGTATGCGCCTCTCACTATGAGGGTTCGATTCCTGGGTCGAGCAGTATTATTTTGTGGTTTTTCCGTCAGGAAATTCGCAATAGTAGCACGGAGTTGGCATTTTGCCTGGTGGATGGCGATCGGCTCACCCTCTATCCCATAGGATCTTAACATAACAGGTGAAGTGTGGGTGTTGTACACTCTGGTATGTTATGTTATGGATTTAATGCCAGATATCTCACTGCTCGATATTGTAAGTATAAAAGATGTTTTTTGAATAAAATTCTACGTCATTTGAACCTAAGTTGCCTCATAATGCGGCTGACTGGAAGCTGACAAACCCTTTTTTTTAATTTCCACGCGTCATTATCTTTGAAATTAAGGGTAAAGTCGACGCCATATATGCTGCCCCTCTTTAACACTACCTATTAGTCACTCTATGGTTATATATCAATCTGTCTCAGAACTTAAGACATACAATTTTGTCATTATTGTGACACAGATATTTTGGTACCTCAGAAATACCGCGGGGCTACCTTTACTGCGTCTAGTACATACATAGTAGTAGAGAGTAAAAATGTTAATTACATATTGATACACCTTTCCATACAAATTGACAGGTGACAAATACGGCAGGTATAATGTATATTTAAAAATGTTCGTATTTTGATATACATTAGTATACATTAATATACATTAATATACTTTAGTATATATTATTATACATTAATATTTATTAAAGCTGCCGTGTGTAAACCCCTTAATTATTTTTCATTAATTAATACGTCACAGCCAGTTACGTAATGTATACGCGAAAGAGTGAATAAGATATTGATATCATTAGTGTTAATCACGTGACTTCTGCTTTCATTAACCTCCTTTAACTCTTCCAAGGAGGCCACTAGGTTTCATAAAGCGAGTGATCATTTATAACGTACAGTCGTATTGTATACAGTACGTTCATATTGTATTTAATTTATTGGGAATAGTTTATCAACTAAACAAAGCTGTAGGAATTGATTTCTAGGAAATAGGTACGGGATTAACTGGCGTGTGATGAATTTGGTATTGAATTGGTTTGTGGTGTGTACTGTACTGGCAAGTTTATGTAGTTAATTCAATTGGAACTAGAATTCGTATCATTGAAGTTAAGATTTGATGTATTTTAAAAGAGATCCTACCGCCCAATTCTGTGGGTGTCTGTTTTTTTATAAATAATATCTCATTTAAACCTGGGTTACCAGATGATACGGCTGACTGGGAGCTGGCAACCCTTAATTTTTAATTGTTCAACTTATCACCTTTCAAATTAAGTATATTTTTTCAAAAGCACGGGTACCTGCATAAATATGTTGGGGATCTTAAGACTAAATTGGGTTCATCAATGCATACGTAACAGCCAGTCACTTAATGTATACGCGAAATAGTGAAAGAGTATTACTATTGATATCATTAGTGTATATCACGTGACTTCTGCTTCCATTATCCTCCTCGACTCCTTCAAGGACGTCATTAACTTTTATAAGTCGAGTGATCATTTATAACGTATAGCAAAGCCAACGAGACGAGATAAAGAATGTAAACAAACGGACCGTTACTGAGTTAAATTGCGATAGCGAGGGATTATTATCTCTGTCCTTATCATTCGTACGCGCAGTTGACGTCAATTGATCGACAACAGCTGTCGTTGTGTGTTTCGTGGTACAGGAAAGCAGTCAGTACCGCAGTTGTCAACATTTGGTCCGCCATTTTGTGATCAAGTTCATTCCTGTTTGGATTGCGTTGGAAGTGATTCATATTTTTTCGTCTCCGTATTTGCTTGGTTTTTTGTTGTTATTATTCCGTTTCTGTTAGTTTTATTTTTGATTTTTGCTGTTATTACTTAGTTTTAATATATTTATGTTATATTTTTTATGTTTTTGACAATATAAGTTCCTTTATAAAATATTAAAGTTGAAAAATTAAGAATCCAGCAGGACTCGAACCTGCACCCCCTGGGTATACGCCCCAAGTGCTTTGCCAATTCAGCTATGGATTCGTATGCTGCCGGACTCGAAATTTCTCAACTCTTTTTGTGCCAGCTTTTAGCTAGACGAACCTTATTTGGTTTTAGCGCCATCTATGTGATGTAATAAGTCACTATTCACATACTGTAAGTTTGAATTAAGATCAACACTGTTACAGTCAAGAGATGACGCATTTTAAAATACTTTAAAATATTACAAGTATTTGATAAAAATGCGTCATCTCTTGACTGTAACAGTGTTGATCTTAATTCAAACTTACAGTATGTGAATAGTGACTTATTACATCACATAGATGGCGCTAAAACCAAATAAGGTTCGTCTAGCTAAAAGCTGGCACAAAAAGAGTTGAGAAATTTCGAGTCCGGCAGCATACGAATCCATAGCTGAATTGGCAAAGCACTTGGGGCGTATACCCAGGGGGTGCAGGTTCGAGTCCTGCTGGATTCTTAATTTTTCAACTTTAATATTTTATAAATTACAAAAAGGCATAGCAAAGCTAAAATTTGCTTTAAAATATTACAAATATAAGTTCCTTGTCAGTCTTTTAGTAACTAGTGTTTCTTTAGTTTATTTTCTATTTTCTTAATATAATTTATTTCCTTTTCGCCTGGTTTCTTTACCTCAACCCAATCCACAACAATAATAATTTATTCAAATAAAAATGTTTTGAACCCCAGAATTTTGTTTACATTTTTTATCTCGTCTGGTTGGCCTTACTATAGATACAATTGTGTTGTATACAGAACGTTGATTTTGTAAATTATATTGGGTAATGTTTATCAGGTAATGATGTGGATGTAATGGAATGAAATAATGTATCATTTATTTTAGGGGAGATTTTGTATTTGCTTTGTATTTGATACGTGTCTATCTGCGGGCCGCTAATTGGTATAATTTATTTGGTATAAAAAAACAAATATTCAGTGGTTCTGAGGTAGACAGTAGCACTGAGCCCCACACTGGGATACCCTGTGTTGTGTGGTTCCCGCTAATGTTTAAAAAGCTTTATATTTATACTTATATTTAAGATAAATTTTGTATTAGCTTTTGATTGCTCACATGAAGTCTGGAAATGTGCCCAGTGGTTGGCGATAAGCTCGTATGGCGGTATGTATAATGTATATTTTCCGTTATACATATAATTTTGTGTTTCGGAAACTGTTTAAAATAGGTTTGCATCTTCAGCGTGAAATACATCTAAAATATTGAAAAAATCCCTTTGCTGCTTGTCTGTTCCTCCATCACGACCTTTTTCCATTGACACGTCACTCTAGTAAGACAACCGGATAGGATAGACAACCTTATATCGAGGTACATTTCAGAGTTTAAAAATAGCCTTCTCACTTCTCCTTAGGCCTATTACGCACTGTCGACTAGGATGTCCTATTTTTTTATTTTTTTTATTTATCACAGAAAAAGCACTATGTATAGTACTTATAGTATATTAAAAGAACTATCCACGTAGTCCTTACCGTTGAGGAGTTGTACCTTCCAGCATCAGCTCAGCAACATGAAATGCTGACTGCTAGATGCAAATATCCGAGTAGCTTTAGGTAATATACAAAAAACAATATAGAACGCTTAAAATTTGAGAGTTGCCCTCGATTTCTCTTAGATCCCATCATCAGATAGTAACCTGATGAGAATGGGATCACATGACAAGTCACGGACTCTCAGCAATAAAAGAATGGGCAACTCAAGTTGAATTCGAACATTCGTGCAGAACCCAATTCGTGTCGACATTTTATTTTTATTTATTATTTATTTATTTAAACAGTTGTTCGCAGTGCGAACGCGTTCAACAGTCTTATGGAATTCTTTCAGACTAAGCAGTCTGAACGAATTCCATAAGAAACCGTGCTTCTATTGGTTGCTGATGAGTCGGTACAGTGCGTAAGCCCCAATATAACGTATTTTAAGCAACGGTTGCATGTGACTGAGTTGCAGGTGACTACTAAGTCGGCAATGCATAAAGAAACACTTTTTATAAGTTCCTTACATTC
Organism: Hypena proboscidalis; assembly: GCA_905147285.1. Classification (NCBI taxonomy): domain Eukaryota; kingdom Metazoa; phylum Arthropoda; class Insecta; order Lepidoptera; family Erebidae; genus Hypena; species Hypena proboscidalis. The sequence continues at coordinate 4,517,555 of LR990131.1, read as the reverse complement.
ATGAATAAAATTGATCGTATATTTAATTATTTATTTATTTTGGGAAACAAACAGCTTTTAAAACAATCAATTAAATAATTATTATATTTTTGTTTATTATTAGTTTAGTTTTTCTTGTCTTCTTTAAATGTTAATAATACTAAATATACTGAGATATTTTTCTATTAAATAACTTATATAAATAACAACGTAAGCCAATTGACAGTTTCCGCTTATGTGTATGGCTAAGTTCGAAACTTACATATTAAAATAAATAACATGATCTAAAATCTAAATAATTCACATATGGTATAATAATAATTAATATGTCGATAGGATATAATAAATTAGAATAATAGTGAATAAAAATAAATTATCATTATTATTATTATGGATCGAAAAATTGTTTCATTATTACATTGCGAAACTGAGTGTGGTCGTTAAATATGTCTAAATCTTCCCTCCTAACATATTCGTTTGTTTTTTTAACTACACGGTGGAAAAACGAATTAGACCGGTAGTTAGTGTCAGCTGCTGAGATTGCCAGACAAGGCGGATTGCTTGTGCGTCTATTAGGAACATATATCTCAATACGGCTAAGAAGTGCCGAAGAATCCGTTCTGTATGTTAATATCAATTGTCTCGTTGCTCTAGTGGTAAGAAAATGCGGCCTCTCGCTGCAAATCTCGAGTTTGTTTCCTGGCTCAAAAGTGTTTATTTAGGTTTTTTTATAGTCAGGAAATGTTTAAAAGCAGCATTGGGACCCAAGAGCCTATCGTCATCAACCATGCTGAGCATGAATTAATCTTTAAAAACATAAAATGTGAAAATGTGAGTATTATTACACCTCTGCCACACCTGAACAATAAATAGGTGTGATATAAATTTAATTTAAATCACAATTATTAGGGATATTATTTTGATTCACAATACATGACATTGTGTAAAAAAATCTTGGTAATACCTCAAATTATAATCATAAAATTCTAGACACAATAATTTCCTTATCCACGCACACTAATTACGCACACATGTGCAATTTTGAACAGCTTCGAAGATAAATGAAGGCTATTAGTATCGACAACGACGTATAGCTTCGTGTACTTAAAGTGTCCTGACCTTCAAAGCCTTCGCGTCACCCCATTAATTCTCTTCAAGCTTATCAATATATTACGTATGTTACCCCAAATTGAAATTCGTTTAACATAAGGCTTTATTGAGGGGTGTATTATTCACGTTAATAAGGCTGAGGCATTGACTACATAGGCTGAGGTTAGATGAATGAATGTACATAGCTAAGATACTGTATGTAAATATCTTTGATACACACATAGCTAGCTACGATGCGGTCTCACATTCTCGTAGAGGTTTCATATCAGCGTAGACGTCTACTACGTAGCATATGTAACTAGATGTTTTCCAATTCGAATCATTTGTATTTAACGGCACATGAGGCATAATATCGTCCTCACATGGAGAAACGTATCTTCGTCTTCTTCTTCTTCGTCGTGTCGATGGCTGAGTCAAATTTAATTTTGACTTGCCATCGTGGTGAAAGGATTAGCCAATTTGGAGAACTCGCGAATTGCCCAGGGTGCGCCGGACGTAGGGAATCGTTGTGTACGTATTGTAGAAACTCATCTACAATCTGCTTTGTTGTATTATTTTACAAAATATGAAATAAACTGATGATTACTTGTCCTCGTACTGGGTTGTGGAGAATTGATTACAGTCGTTTCACGTAAATACTCATATTGAGCTAAATCCGTTAGCCTAGAAGATGTGATTGGGAAAAAGTTTCGGAAGAACACGAAATTAACTCATGTTTTAGGAATCCAGTAAGCGCAATTTGTGTTTGTATAAGTTCCAATTGAGTAAATTTGTTTTCACCTCTCCAGTATGAAAAGGTATGTTTGCATGCTCGATATCATCATGCTCGAATTCAATTTGGCTTTACAAGATATCTTTAGAAAAGCGGCAGCATGAGTAGTGTAAGTTTTTTAATATAATTTAAATATTTCTTTACTGGGAGAGCTGAAAACCAGTATATGGCAAAACTCGTGACGATTTGATTCGCTACGCTCATGATTCAAATACTAGACTACTTCGCTAGCTCATGATTAAAAACCACACTCAAACGAAATATAAAACTTTACCCAGTAGTGCCATAAACAACTATTATCGAATTCTAAAATCTGAATATTTTTATTTCAACTCCAAAATACCCATTGCAGTGCAGTGAGACTGCATAGTATTGGAAAAGTTTTTGTTATAGAGTCGTTTCAGTTCGTATTGTATTGCATGAGGTGCGTTGGTCAAATACGTGCTTACTAAGTTTTGCCATTCAATATTATGTTAGTTTGTTTGTTAGTTATTTTCTGGTGTTAGTGAAAATAAAATAAATTTTATGTTTGTTTTTGGTACTTTAGTTAAAATAAATGGTAAGTTTTCTAGTTATGACGTGCTGCCTTTTTAGTTAGAACTAGCACTTGCGTGCAGCTCCGCCCACGTGGTGGGTACCTTGATAAAAAGTAGCCTATGCCTTTCCTCAGATCTTAACGTCACGACCTTATGATGGGATCCTAAAGAAATCGAGGGCAACCCTCAAATTTAAAAGGTTTCTATATTGTTTTTCATATATTACCTAAAGATACTCGGATATTTGCGTCTAGCAGTCAGCATTTCATGTTGAGATGTAAGTTAGTTAGTTAATCATACCTTAAACACTAAAATGCATGTGTGTTAGAGTCTATTTAAAAAAAAAAACTTTTTGTTTGTATGTACTCAATTAATGATAAAAACAATTTTAAAGAAAGGCCATGATATCAGTATAGTAGTTCACAAATAACACTGGTAACAAAAAAATACCCATAAAACCCAGTTATGCGCACACATAGCTATGTTTTGGCAAAACAAATACATAGCAACGCAACCGAGCGCTTGTGGATTTGCAGCCTTAAGCTGTTTTGTATATAGTTCAGAAGTTGCCGTCTCGTACATACGTTATCAGATTACCCAAGTACATAACCGTAGAGAACTAGACTTGTAATTACATGTGATTATGGTCGCTGTCAAATCAAATAGAACATAATTACACAGCCTCAGAGCTGAAACTAATTGAGTAAGAGACTAATTACTGAATATGGATAGAATAGATAATAATTGTATAAGTAAATTGGCTCTTAGTATTTTGATCACCAGCTTCAGATAAACTTTATCCGCAAAATAAAATATAACCTGATTGATTGTAAAAGTAACGTAATTAACAATTTAATTGTTTAATTATTTTTCTTGTAGGCAAGACCAAATGTCTATTTAACTGTGGAGGCTTTTCAAAAGCAATCTTTTCTCTAATTTATGTAAGTCGTCCTAAAAAAAAAATGAACACAGATGACAATTTGATTCCGTGTGCGCTAATCATCCTATCAAAAAGGTTATCTGATTGTGAAATTGGGCTTACAAATATAGTATAAAATAAAATATAATTTCACTCTATTTATGTACAGCAGCGATAGCCGAGTGGGAGATCGTAGGACTGCGAAGTCAAAAGTCTCGAGTTCGAACCCACGGAAGACACCTCTGTCAATATATCGTTAAGATTCATATTTTCAAAAATATGTGTGTATTTATCATTCAATTTATAACTCGCTTACGGTGAAGGAAAACATCGTGAGAAAACGCCTAAAGATGCCTAAAAAACCAAAAAAAACTCGAGGTCGTGTGAAGTCCTCCAATCCGCACTTGGCCAGCGTGGTGGACTATAGCTTAGCCCTTCTCATCATGATGAACAAAAATTTTACATTTTGCTAGCATCTGAGTGAACTTATTTTCGAATTTAATCAGAATTCATAAAACCAACAAAATCTCGATGAAAAATGCTATAATTTCTTACTTTTTTAAAAGTCAGTTCCCCATTGTGAAGGGAAATCTACAAGTAGATTCAATACTTTATTCCTTTAATTAGTATTGAAAAAATCTCACCATAAACAATTCCGCATATTTGTCCATGAGTTCACCTCGGCGTCTGTTAGCGTGAGAGAAGCGCTGAGGGACTATAATAGGTCACTTAATGGCCTCGCTCGACTATCCTATCACAACTTGAGCAATATAGTGGCCATCAACCTTGCAATTTATTATGTTAGAAAGCCATCCAAGCTAGTTTTGCCAATGTTGCTTCAGTTTATGCTTAGTTTCCATTTTGTCACTAATTTTAGCAAGGATGGTCTTAAAAGGGGAAGATATGAATTATACTCTGTCCATTCCTTTATTTTCTTTTTGACAGATTACGTTTAGGGATGCCTTCACACGTTACTGATTCGATTTGAAATCATAATCGATGTTGTCTAAGAGTAACTTTCAATCGATTAATTACATCGAAATGGTTTAAGTTCATTATTAATTATTTGTTTATTAGTAGTTTTTATTAGATGAAATAAATATACAAAATAATAATATAATAATAATGTCACATACTTTGTCTATGACGGTTTTCTACTCAGAGTAAGTATTAGGTAGAGATGACATGAGCATTTAAGTTGCGTACACCCGTAAAGGACGGCAAGAAAGTACAGACATTTCATGGGGTTACCAGTGGTACCCAATTTTCCCCGAAATAATATTGTTATGCTTGACCATTTCCATTTGTCAATGTACTAGGCAAAGAAGTTATATTTTGCAGTACTAAAGCGGCTAAAATTACTGGCACATGAGGCATAACACCGTAGTCCTCAGCTGCAGCGACGCAACTATAATCTGCCTTTCTGGATTGTTGATGTTCATGGGCTGTACTCCACTTACCATCAGGTGGACTACACGTTCGTTCGCTGTGTTTTTTTTCGCTTTCTCAACATTCATACATAAATAAAAAATAAGGTACTTGCAAAAGAACAAATATAATAAAAAATCAGTCATGGGTCGTGGATCACCTAATATATATTAAATAAGACCAATAGACGTTGGAACCAGCGTTTAATTGTGAAGTCAAATGATGAAGAAGTGGGTTAAATAAAACTCAAAATTAAATATGATTTGTATTACTATCCCTTAAACAAAATCAACTTAGTATAAAAATTTCTAATTTTTACTTGCTTGTCTTGGATTTTTTTTGTCCAATAATGAATGCGTACATTCAGATACTTTTTATAATATCAATGATAAATTATCACTTCGAACTCTGATCTACACATCATTTTCTACTTTAAGTTAAAACATTGAAACTGACAAGATTAATAAGCTTATTAATATGTCCTACTGAGTATATTATATTGACAAGAAATGCGAGTATATCTTGACAATGTAATAATTTTACTAATACTTACATTGAATGATCGGCAACTATTTCCAGCAGAAGGAAGAACAGGTGTAACATTTACTTCAGTATTCAGAACCTAAGATTTTTTTTATGATCAAATAAACAGTAAATATCCACCGTCCCTACTGCAATTCCCGACTTGGGTTAGTAATAGAAGTAGTCAAAGCTTCATCAGCCATTGGACAGATTTGCACAATAGATAAGAAACTAAAACAAATTATACAGTAAAAATACATAATTAATTTGTATGCAATTTGTTTGTATCGACACGACACATACATACATTATGTGTGATAGTATACCTACTGATGTAGAAGGTATATCTATTGTTGGTGGGTTCTGTAAATTATAATGCGCTACTTAAGTAAATCTAACACGAAAAAAATACGCACGACTAGTAAGAAGCATACTTACATTACATATGTAAAGTGTCGATACTGAAAATTCATAAAGATAGGTCATTCGTTGGGTCTTTCTAAAACATCTATTTTCAAAATGTCTTGAACATATTTTAGAGTGCTTAGTTGGTTCTCAATCTTGTCGTCATGTAGATATTATCCACATAATTATGTCTTACGTGGGCTTCTTTGGGAAATCTAAAAAAAGATTTACAATCAATTATAAAAACTATATAAAAATTAAGTTATTTAATTATTCTAGTCTTTATTGATATCTTGAATATTATTATTTATCACAATGAAAAAAATTATACACGAATTAAACTTTCTACTCATTCCCAAATTCCAGGGAAAGTTTCCACTTTTGGGCAGGTATCCCTAGAGAATATATAACCCAGCCAAACAGAAAAGTAACTATACCAATGGCAAATTCACATGTTTTTATGATAACAATAAGTTTATGGTAAATATTTCACAGTTTTATCGAATTCTTTGGTGTGAAGTTGTATGTTGACAGTAAAAATGGAGCAAATAATACGACATTATTCTAACGATAAAATTTTTAAACTGTCACAACGGCATACTACATTTGGTAGTGTTATACAACAAAACGTGATTTTTTAGAAAACTTATATTACTGAAATTAACTGTTTATTTGTATTGATTTGAGAATTGTCGGGCAACCAGATTCTAAGGGGATGCATTACTAACTGAAAACAAGCTATCCTAAGGTTTGAAGTGATACTTACTTGTGAAAAGTTATATTTTCCTGTTTACGCTCACTGCGGCTTTTGCAGCCAATTATACAACACTGCACCATGTTTATTGTTCACTACAGTCACTACGGTATGTTTAGGGCACGGAATATGGCTATGTAACTAGTTTAAACTAGGAAAAAAACGACTTCTTTCCACTACCGACACGATATAGGTTAGGCAAATTCAAATTGGGCAAACAATAAAAAGCTGTACGGTGACAGAGACAAAAAAATAATATTGCTTTCTCTGTCGTTTCTACTGATATTGTATATGGCCATCTCTTTTTAAAGTACTATGGTTACTATGGTTACGAGCCATGCCAAATCCAGTACTATCCTTCATCCAAGGTTTCCTAGTTACCTTTGTTTACATTTTGATATGACATGTCATTCCAAGATTTCGACTTAATTTCTTGCAAAAAATTATTCATGGAATCATGATACTATTATTATATTCTTTTTTTTATAAAAAATACAGACAATACACAAAAAAAGTCAAATTATTCTTTTTCATAATGATCGATTTATTTCATTTCACGATTTGATTTATAGTCTGTGGTTGTTTGTTACAAACAGTGAACTTCCCTAAAAAGTGTCGCTTGTCAATAAAGTACATTATTATATTACATTAATCTGACAAAAAAAACGGTAATTCATGAGCGTGATCTGTCAAAAAGAAAATAAAGGAATGGACAAAGTATAACGTATGAACGTTTATAAGACCCTGTGTTTGTGTCATCTTTTCATTTTTGAAGCAACTCAACCACAACACAGTTTTTGTACTAAGAAACAGTTGAAAAGATATGGGACCGGCAGGATTTGAACCTGCGACCTTACTGCACACCGGGCAGCCGCTTGAGCCATCCAACTACGGTCGCCTCTTACCAGAACCCTAAATTCCTCAACTGTATGATACGTCATTTCGTGACGTCACGTTCATCCATTTGTTCCTATCTTAAGTAGGATAAAAAGCGGCTGCCGGTGTGCAGTAAGGTCGCAGGTTCAAATCCTGCCGGTCCCATATCTTTTTGAACTGTTTCTTAGTATAATTTGCTAAGCATAGCTAAATGCTATAAAAATAATCAATTAGAACACAGTTTTTGGTCTCCGTATTCGACGATTAGTTTACCAAAATTATGTAATAGGGGATTGGTGGCGATTGGCCCTTTCACATGGGACTATAAACATATGAGGTGAAATTCGGTATTATTCACTACCCCCGCGCCCTTTTGGGTAATATATAGGCATGATTTTTGTTATGTTATCTCAGAATACATTATTCCCTCGGATCCCAGTCGTCTCTAAAAGATTTATAATCAGTTTTTATAATATTGAATGTACAAAAACCAAATAAGCGTTAACCGCATAACGATGTTAAAATATAATTCGATTCCGATATCAAACTCAAATCAAATAAACCCCTTTTACTGAGATTAGTTGTACTCCCTCTTATTCTTATGCATCTTTCTTTTAATCCTCTCTGTATATGCCGCTACGATGTTTGATAGCAACGGAAGAGCTGATGATTTCTCATCGTCCTTTACTCCAACTTGTGCGCACAAGTCAAATCTGAAAAGCAAATGTTTTATTTTAGATCACTTTTTCTAAGCTGTTGGGTGTTTATATTATAAAATTTTAAAGCTGATTTTATGCCATTTGCGTCATAATAATTATGATTTCAGGCTGAAGGAATAATTGATTGCTAGAGTTGATTTCTAAGTGCTAATCAATATATAATATATAATATAATCAATATGTGCAGTCCGGACAAACCACTGTGGTTTTTGGTCTGCTGCTTAAATGTATAATTGCGTGTTTATATGAAAATAAATTGTTAAAAAAAAAAGTAGATTAACGTGAAAGATAGAGCAACATGTAAGCCGTGAGAATCGATTCGTTACAAACCTCTATTTTAAGTTTTTTTAAATCGGTCACCGAACATCGGTCGTGTGGCCCTTAACTGGAGTACTAATCAAGTTACAGACCTGGTCTTCTTTTCCTTCGGCATTGCAGCTTCGGACATCATCACGGACGCGGTGTACAAATAACCGTTCCACTCCAGGTATTCCCTCACCAGTTCATTGACGAGAAGCACTTCATCGGTAGGAGTTGGAGGGACTGAAGTATTGTTACCAGATTTACGTTCTTGGAGCAATTCTGTTACATGAGCTCTCACCTACGAAAAAAAAAGTATTTTTGATTATTGCGATACAGATAAAAAAAATAAAAAAGCCTTAAATTCCTAGCTAAAACTTCAATTAATTACAAAAATTGGTAACTGAGTATTCTTTTATTTATAATATCTGCATCTAATTTCCTGTTCCTGTCGTCAACCGTGGTGGTTACCGAAAACCAAGCGCTGTGGAGCTCTTGCAGCCACAAATTTTTCCACTTTGGAAGCGTCCCTCGCGCAAACTATTCAGCTTAGAATAAAATTATATTAGAAACCTCAATATCATTTTTGAAGACCTATCCATAGATACACACGTATGAGTTTGATGAAAAAAATATATAGTTACAGAAAAAAGTGGTTGTGACATAAGGACGGACAGACGGACAGACATGACGACTCATTATGGGTTCCGTCTTTTGCCAATCGGCAATGGAACCCTAAAAACGACTATCATTTGGTGTTTATTTTAATAGTGGCTATGAACTCAGCGAGCTGTTTCAATGGCGCGTGTTATAACGTTGACCACATTATTGGACGACCACTCATGGATTACACATAGTTATTTGATCGTACAATATTACCGATGGAAATCAAGGATTCTCTTAGAATTCTTGCGTACTAAACTGATACAACAAATAGAAATAAATACTATTACAATTTTAGAGGCAAATAGTTACCATCAGAAAGACCTCAGGCTATTTTTAACTGACTTCCAAGAAGGCGTAGGTTTTATGTTTCGACGCGTATAATTTTTTATGATTGTCCAGCGTTTTCTCCATTATTTGTGAACCGTTTTTAAAAATTATAATGACAGGTATTTGGGGCAGTACCCCAAATACCTGCGTTATAATTGGTTGTGGTCAATTTAAGCTATTTCTACTACTTACTTTCCTATTGGCTAAATAATTGTGCAGATGAAATGCGCTGGCCTATCTTGGAAGGGTTATGTCTAAGACTACCATATGGGGCCTAAATTAAATGGTGAAGTGTAGGTGTTAAACACCACTGTCACACTTTTTTGCGCAATATAGTCGTGAAGTTATGCTTTGTCGTGTACCGAATGAGGCTGCAAATCTATTTATTAGTATAGAATAGAATATAAATAATAATTGCGAAGCCAAGTACATTCTGCCTTAAATAAGCATGCAAAAAAATAATAATAAGTATATAACCTATGCCTGCAATCGAAGAGAGTATAAAAACTAGTTAGGGTCACTTACTTCCGCATTTAACTTATTCAGGTGACCATTCCTTTTTAAAAGATCTTTTATTGCAACCAGTAGTTCTTTCTCCGATACAGGTTTCATATCGTTCATGGTTGAATATAAATACAATATAACTCCTGGAAAAGTGTAGTAAATGTTTAATATTTGACAGTGACAGGTTTAATAAATGAAGTTTGTTTTTAATTTAAGGTTTCTACATAAAGAGTTTGTTTTATAAATTAAAGATATTCACATGCTACATGTTGACGGCTTTATCACATCTTACTCGGTAAGCAGTTCATGCAAACGTGTCATTCTGTCGGCTTCATGCTTAATACTAAGAAACTGTTAAAAAGATATGGGACTGGCAGGATTTGAACCTGCGACCTTTCTGCACACCGGGCAGCCGCTTTAGCCATCCAGCTACGGTCGCCTCTTGCCAGAACCCTAAATTTCTCAACTGTATGATACGTCATTTCGTGACGTCACGTTCATCCATTTGTTCCTATCTTAAGTAGGATACAAATAGGTTAGGTCAAATAGGATAGGAAAGAAAGAAAGAAAGAAACGTTTATTTGCTTAAAACATGGTGACAAAAAGATGGTACAATTCAATAATAATACACATGTTTCACCGGATAATCGGTATGCAAAATATACAATGTTATATCTAAGTACTTATATTATATTAAAGTTATAGTAAACACTAACTTAATTGAAAAAAGAAATGAATGCCTGAGAGTGCCTTAAAAGTGCTCAAGGCAAAGTGTAAAGTGTACCAATCCGCACTTGGCTAGCGTGCTGGACTATGGCCTTACCATTCTCATCAGGAGAAGAGGCTCCAGCCCACAAGTGGGACATGTATTAGATACAGGGCTGCTATTAAAAACGGTGAAGGCAAACAACGTGAGGATGGCTGCATGCCTGAGTTTGCCTAACTCGAGATCGGGTGAAGTCTACCAATCTGCACTTGGCCAGCGTAGCGGACGATGGACTAGATGGCCCGAGCCCAGCAGTGGGACGTGTATTAGATACAGGGCTGTTTTAATTATAATTAAAGTAGTTTAGACGAATCGTAGTGATATTTTAGATACATTGTTCCAAGTAAATTACTTGACTTGGATTTGGATATCATTCAGCTTACAAAGTTTTTTTATTACATGAAAATACAATACCAATAAAGCTATTGCAAATCAAATTTATGTATAAAATAGCTCCCAAGAATATTTCAGTCTAAAATCAATCATGACCTAAAATATTCACAAGTTACATTTGATCGGAATATTCCAGTGGAATTGTCAACTGCTCTAATTGAATTCTATATTTAGTTTCTAGAAACCCAACGGAAAATTTTCGAGAACATTCCTTTTATATTAAACTTTCCCTTACGACTTTAAATAACCTTGGCATTACACTGAAATAAGCTAGCTTTAGGAGGCTTTAAGTGTCTCAAATTGAGTAGTAGGTGGTTAAATTGAGAAACAGTTGCGAAAAAAGGAACCCGGAGGGCTGATGACCTTCTGAAATTATCAGTCGTAAATTTTATTTCAGTGATTTATAATACTTTTTAAAGAACTTTGGTGTGTTTTTAATGTAATTTGTCTCAGTGGAGGTGTCAAGTAAAAACATTTAGGAACTTTACATTATGAAACACTGTCAGAACGTGCGTTCACATTGGCTGACCGCTATGGTATGTGAACGCGTGTTCTGTTGGAGTTCCATTATCTGAACGCTGACAACCAGACCGCCAGGCCGGCTTCTTAGAAATGTATTTCTTACCTTAATATCATCAACAGAACAAATTGAAACGGTTTAATTGGAATAGGTTTTCCAAAGTTTCAACGTAATTAATACTTGGAAATCCATAATTGCAGCAACATTTTATTTGTGTGCACGTGACATCGTTAATCGAGATGGCGTTGACTGACGACAGTTCTAAGAAAATGATGAAGTTTTTTATTTCATTTTAATGAGGATTATATATTAATTACTAGTTTCTTCCTATGACATTTGTTTATTTATCTATTATTTATTTAGGTCAGCCAACGATTGTTTACATTATTACAAAAAAAATATTAACACAGTTGTATCATGCTAAGCGTAACAACCAATTAAAGGCTAACACCACTTGGACGGTTTGGTTAAACTTAAATTCTAAAAAACATTATGAAAATAAAATAAAAATTATAAAAATGAGGCAGATTAAATAAAAATGAATAATCTGGGGTAACAAATAAAAACAACAAAGTATACAAATTTGATAAACGAAATAAAATTTCAAAGATAGGCATTAGAATAAATTAATTATAGGGTTAAATTCAAATTAATAGAGTATCCTTAAATTACATATTTAAAATATACATTATATATAATTTTTCACATCGCCCGCATTGTACGTTAATAAGAAGAAACCAGTGATACAGTACACGACTCTGAGACACTGGATGAAAAAAATACTTTTCCAAATAAATTAAGTTATTTTACGCCATTTGCCTGACTAATTTATAGAAGAGTAACTTAACCCTCGACTATACATTTGCAATTTTGGGGTCAACTTGAGTATTTGCCTATATTTTCGCTTGTTCATGTTCTTAATTATTGAAAAGTATTCTTGCAAGCTGATTTTACATACTTATGAAGTTTTATGGTTCTCTGAGATCGATTTGCCGACGTGTGACAATTTCCGATTTATATTTTTGCACCCGACTAATGAAATACTGGTAAGTGGCTACGTCACGATGTCATTTACACCCAGTATGTCAATCTAGGCTTTACTTAAAGTTACCAATCAGTTAGTTGATATCAATCGTACATACCTACTCCGAAATGGGGTCTATAAAATGTGTCACAATGTACTACTCCAACGTGTAACGATAGCTTTGCCGTATTTTTACGCAGACTACAGTGACTTTGATGCATGGCGCGGCGATCAGCGGCTGACTGCGAGCGAATTCTTACTGCACTCGGAATTACAGTGGCTGTAACTAATGTTTAGCGCATTAACTTGAGTCGGTGGGGTCTACTATTGTTCAAAGATACCTTTGACCTATTTATACGAAGTTTTTTTGTCATGGATAGTTTTGAATAAGTTCCATAAAAATATCAAAGAAAGGTACTCGATTTTGATAAGTGATTGACATGATATTTTTCTTCTACACACGATCACGGATGGTAAAAAACATTTGTCTTCTATTCCTTTAATTTTTTTTGCAATACTTTCCTCACAAAAGAGAGCATTTTAAACAAGCGCTATTGAAATTATTACAGCAAGGCAAGTCAGTCGATAATTTTGTAATGGTAGAATTAAAGTCTGTATTTTGGGCATTGTTTCGTTACGTATAATACAAATTATGAAAATTTATGTGTACGTTAGTTTAAGATGATAAAATTATTTAAGAGCATAGTAAAATAATTTTTCAAAAATATTATTATATTTTTTAAATTTCATCTTATCCATCTAGTTGTCATAAAAATAAAAGCATGTTTTTTTTCATGACAGAAAAAGTGATTATTAAATTTAATTTACATTGAAAGCATTTCAGATCGTAGTAGCCCCCCGTAGTCAGTACATCGGTGGATAAATAACAGCTTGCGGACAGTCCAATATCTCACGCCGGTGTTGCATCTATTGGCCGAAAGTGCTCTGCGCGTTTATCCAATAGAGGTATCTACTGTTACTTAATTTTGTTATAAAGAACATTTCTGTGTTTATTTGAAACAGTTTTACATTAATTAAAAATTAATTCATTTTTTAGGGTTCCGTAGTACCTACAAGGAACCCTTATAGTTTCGCCATGTCCGTCTGTCTGTCCACGGCATAGCGACGAAACTGTTGGTGCTAGAAAACTGAAATTTTGCATAAACATGTATGTTAACAGAAAAATTTGGAAAAATATTTTTTTTTCAGGTAGCTCCCCTACATGTAAAGTAGGGATGTTTTTTTTTTTGTCGCCTACCCCATAGTGTGGGGTATTGTTAGATAGGACTATTAAAACGTTCAGGGGTAGCTAAGACAGTTTTTTGATTTAGGGATCCGTTTGCGAGATAATTAACTTTAAAGAGCAAATTTTTGTTTGAGTAGGGCGTCCCCCCCTCTCTAAAAGCTAAACTACTGGATCCTAAAATCTGAAAAAAATTGTGTCGGTAGTACATGTAATGAACTCTAAAGGAAAACTATAGCGGATAAGTTCAATTCATTAGTTCAAGAGGAATAGGAGTCCGAAATGTCAGATGCAGTTACTCAGAATATTTCGTTCAAAATTCTTGAAACATAAATAAACATACATAATACATATATAAAATCACGCCTTTATCCCACGGAGGTAGGCAGAGACGATGGAACGCCATGTGCTTCGCTCCTTACATACTTCTTTCGCTTCCTTAACATTCATACATCTCGTCATACGTGCTAGCTGGTTTCGTGTACTACAAACATTTCCTATCTGAAGGACGCTATTTATCTGGTTACTTTAACTTAATTAGTTCTAGAGTAATTGGGGTCCAAAGTGTAAAATGCAGTTACTTAGAATAATTCGTGCAAATTACAAAAACCTTTGAAAGTAATGACTTGTATGAAGATGTTACTTGTTTAATACAGATAGTAAATCCCTTTTAAGTCGAAATATGTTGTTACGACTAGCTACGGAAGCCTACTGCGCGTGGCCCGACACGCACTTGGCCGGTTTTTTACTTCTAAGTGGAACTTTGAGCAACATAAATGTTACCTACATTTGTTCACGTTTAGGTTAATCAATGTTTCCTGACGTTAATTAAAAAAATATTTTTTAATTTAAATTTTAATTAATCAAAACTCTTTATACAAATTATAAAGCACGATAATGAGGACTTGCGGGAACCTTTTGAGCACTCTTTGATAATTAAAATAATAAAATACTAGTAGGTTTGTTACATATCGAGGATAATATTTACAATACCTATTTTACATAATATCAAGAACTTGTAAACAAGTTAAAGAGCAGAAGCTCTTTAACTTGTTTAACTTGTTTAAGATTCAAGATTCAAGATTCAAGATTCATTTATTCGCAGGAATATGGTACAGTAGATGGTATACATGTTTTAGCAGCCCGACATATTCACCTTTAATAGGCATGCGAATTTTTGTTTAAAGAAGTAAACATGGACAATAAAGTAGCACTAACAAACAGGATAACTTATTTTTTACAGGAATAGAATTCATTAAGCGTATAAAAGCACTTTTCAAGTAACCAAGACTTAAGTTTTCTTTTAAAAATATGTAAAGGTAATTCTCTTAAAGTTTGTGGAATGTGGTTAAAAATTTTTATTGACATGCTGTAACTGTTTTTGTAGTGAAGAGTGCTTTTACATATTTCATTTCTTAATTTACTAGGATCCCTTTTTTGGAATCTGCTATCTTCACTAACCTTCGTAAAGAATTGTGAATTACTTTTTACAAATATGCCAATTTCAAGAATATATAGAGATACCAAAGTCAATATTCTTAATTTTTTAAATATGGGTCTACAGCTAGTTAGTGGGGATACACCAGCTATTGCCCTAAGACATTTTTTTTGTACAATGAAAGCCCTGTTCATGTGTGTAGAATTACCCCATAAAATGATACCGTATCTTAAAACCGAACCTACGTAACCGTGATACGCGCCGAGAGCTGTTTCTTGCGTAGCTGTTTGAATTGTTGAAGTGTTTGTTTAAATTGTTGTCTTCATGATTAGTAGTAGTAGATGTAGTTCAGTATTAAAATTACAATCTTTTACATCGTAATCAACTCAAAAATAATCAACTGATGGTTTTTTAACTAATTTTAGGACAATCAAATTAATAATCTTAATTACTATCGACGAACAGTTATAATTGCGCCCATATTTATAATTATACTTTAAGAGAAAAGAAGTCCAGAAACACAATAACATTATAAGGCACTATCCATCAAATAAGATGTAACAGTTGACCGCGATTTGATAGATAGTCTGACTGCTTTATGCCTTAATTGCTTACTGATTGTTATTGCTGCCCATTACTTACTTCTTCGATACAGCCAATGGAGCTTGTGGCTAAGTCAAAGTCGCGCAGACTGTCCAATCTTGCAGGTTAAGCAATGCTATCCGCGGTCGGCTGTGGATGGACCTTATTTAATATAAAAGTTTTCTTTCGTGCCTAGGAACGTACGTTAAGCCGTCGGTCATCTATGGCAGTCGTTACGGGTAGCTAGAGGCCAGAAAGTCTGACATCTAGTCTAACAAAGAGTATCTTATTAACTCGTACAGGGTTGTGAAGTTCTGATGGCAGTCGCTCCACGTAAAATAGTGATATTTAGCTAAATCCGTTATACGAGAAGACAACCCTAATGTAATTAGGAAAAGGCTCGGCAGATTGTAGCCTTGATACCGGCCAAAGTAAGAAAAAACTTTCACATTGTTGTGCCTACTACTAGGATCCATAAAATCTCTAACTCGTTTCCAGGTCAATGTATACGCTTCTACAATAAACTTCCATTAGACGCAGTAGAATTATCTATAGGTAAATTTAAGAAATATATTAAAATCAGATTATCTTAAAAAGCTTATTACTGTATTTTAGACTACATAAATGATAATAGTATTTGGAAATGAACTGCTCTTTTTATGTAACTTTCAATATGTATGATAATTATGATGATTATATTTTATTCATTTCATTTGAAAAGATGGTGCACATGAGTTTCTCACCAGCTCTTCTCTTAATGCAATACCCATCGGAGCTGGTACTTAGTTTGATTTTAATCTGATTCTAAACCGTTGGATTAAAATAATCTAAGCCCCGGTTATTCAAATAATTGTAATTAGTATTATTAAGTTTTACTTATAATTTATTTTTATATCATTTGTTTGTAATATTTTGACGTGTTCAAGCGCCTCCTGGGACCTATGAAAATAAATGATTTGAATTTGAATTTGACATAAAAGAAATTTTTTGGTAGAATAACTAATTTGTAGCTAGTTTTCTATCTCTTCAGAATTAAATTATGTACACAGGACAAAGCAATTGGGTCGAGAGGGTGCAAACTTCTACATCATAGTGAAGACTCACTACAGTAGTTATGCATGTATGAGTAACATATTTAATAAGTATGATATACTCACTATTTAAGTGTGTAAATCACACGTGTATATAACAGTCGATATTCACTGTGACGTAGAAGTTTGCGTCCTGTATTCCTAGTTGCTTTGTCCTCTGTACAACATTCTACATGAATCATTATACAATGTACATCTGTTTACTCAATAGGTAACTTGAAAGTTCAATTATAACTTTTTATTAGAATTAACTTCTCAAAAAGAATGAAGTGATCACAAAATAAAACTTAAAACTCAAAACCTCTCCTTACTCATAAAACAACACTCTCGAGACTCAAAAGAACTGTCTTTTGTCATAAAAGTATCATTTAGTGCGAGCCTTTGATCTGACTTACTAGAAAATGAAAGATTGAAGTCTTTGTGAGCGTTACATTTATCAAAACTAGCTTTGTTTGCAACACCAGCCGCCGTTGACCGGTTCAGGCTAACGACTTTTTACTCGGCCTGGCACTATGGCAGGTAACACTGTCACTTTGTACTATGACGCACGGCAAAACAAAACTTGTATTGAGTTTAGGAGGCTTTTAAATTAAGAACTTTTCTTTGCAATCGATTTTACTCAAGAGAGTCCCAGAATACGTTAAACACGCTAATATTTTAGGCTTGAATAAATGTATTATGTTACTTAACAGTGATAAAAATTATAATTATTATACAAAACCGTTTTAACACAAGACTCAGACCTTACTCAACACAGTTAAACCACACTCTCAGGATTTAAAAGGACTGTTTATTTCATAAAAGCATCATTCAGTGCGAGCCTTTGATTTGACTCACTGGAACAAGAAATATTGAAGTCTTTGTGAGCGTTACATTTATCAGAAACTAGCTTTGTCTGCAACACCGGCCGCCGCTGACCGGTTTAGGCTAACGACTTTTTTCTCGGCCTGGCACTATAGCAGGTGAAACTGCAGCTTTGTACTGTGATAGGAGATATGAGAAAATAAAACTTGTATTGAGTTTTGAAGGATTTACAAACTGGAATCGTGACTTTGTGAATAATGTATAGCACTCTACAAAAGTAAAACCATATTTTAGACCAGTACTTCATATTAAAAAAAAAAACATTTGTTTGATACATATAACGTAAATGAGTATTACATAGAACTTACTTAAGTTATGTAAAAAATATCTTATTACCTACAATAAAATATTGAATAACTTTAAATTTGAAAGTGAATACTACAAATTTAATGGTCTTAATAATGTTAATTAAAATGTACGTAAAATGTTGTAATCCGAGTGCAATGTATTTCCACAGACAAACCGATCATTCGGTTTTGTGGCGTATGTTTAAAAATGTATATTTTTATCTATGAATAAAGCATGTTATCGATCTATCTATCTATTGAAGTTTAATTTACCTGATATTAAGTAGCAGTATAGAACAAAAAAAATAAAAACAGATTGAAATTACACGTGATATTACGTGTATTGTTGTGTATTGTGAACGCCGCCTCATGCGTTTCAGTGTCTAACAACACTATCAATGAGTGAGCGCAGTTAATAAAGACTTTGTATTTTTAATTAAATAACGTAAACGTGGCTTAATAAAACTGAAAAATAAATCCTTAATATAAGGGGGGACAATTGCTTGGCTGTTTTTCATACAAAAGTAATATGGGTTTATATTTAATATTATAACGATTTTATCTGTTATTGTAGACAAATCATATCTAAAACTTGAATCAATGTTTGTTGGCGGCCACTTTTTTAAAATTATTATATTAATTTTTAGTTTGCATTAATGATTAAAACAATTTTGAATAATATTAAAGTTAAACCATGCGTTTGACCACAATCTTGTCACAAGTCTGGGTGTTTCTATGTATAATAAGTATGTATTTACAAAAGAAAAGTATAATATGTATTAGTATCAGTTATTCTAGTACCCATATTACAAGCTCTGCTTAGTTTGGGACTAGATGGCGTTGTGTGTGAGTTGTGAAATATTTATTTATTTATTATTTATTTATCATCATTTAGCCTCTCGTAGCCCACTGCTCGACATAGATGACAATGTTCAAACAAATTCAATTTTTGAGGCAAGTTACAGTATTGGCGTTTTTCTTTGTCGATATGTATACAGGCTGCCATTATTAATACCACTTCCTTTTTTTAAAAGATAATCAATAAGAAATATAAAATATATATTATATATTTACTTTTGTTTTAAAAATACTCAGATTGTACTTATCTGGCAACACAAGGTTTTGCAAGTAAAGTTAGATATAATTATATTAACACGTGTTTGTATTATATTTTCGTCTTGTCCATTTCCAGTAACTATTCGATACACTGTTAGTAACCATTTAATATTTATTGATATCCGGCTGTTAATACCAAAGCATTAATGTCAGAGAAATGATATAAGAATAGAACTTAATTAACTATCGTAGCGGAAATGAATATGTTATGATTTTAATCATTATTATTTCGCCGAATTCTGACGTCCGAAAATCACATGGCATCGGAAATCAGAGTACTTTCTTTATTTTCTTTAATTAAATAATTCACAAAGGGTTTATTACCACTTCACAAACTACCAATTAGTACAGAATACCGATAGCTCAGTGGTCGATCATAAGACTGCAAAGTCGATAGTCTCGGGTTGGAACCCCGGCACGCACGTCTGTCAATAAATTATTCAGATTCAGCTTTTCAAAGATATCATTGTGTGTATTTATCATGAAAATACTTTTTCCTAGCTAGAAGATATTCGTGCCTAGCAGTGGGACATATAATAATATGTTTATCGACGAAAGAAAACAAAAACGTAAATTTAAAGCTTGCATTGCAAGTTCGTTTTTACACAGCAAGACATAATGAGCCCTATGCTTAGTATTGATACATATTTTATGTCACTGGAGACATCCAAGACATTTCAGTGCAAAAATAACAAATGCCAGAGAAACTAATAATGTTGCACCGAGCCGAGTTTACCCGAAGCGTTCCGAACGTAGCTTTTCAAACTTCGAGTGTTAACCGATGTAGGAGCAGTTTGCCGCCGCCTGTGATAGCGAACGGACGTGCGGCTCGACGGGTGGTATTCGGTTACGGTGGTGAAGTGATGATCGAGTGTTGCTTTAATCTTGTTGTGCATGTTACAAGGACATGAGTTGTGTTTTTGGAAGATTTTAGGACTGATACGGTAAGCATTTTACGTGTATTTTTTACGGTCTCGTGTTATATTTTTGAAAAGGTTTATGAAAATGCTGTGCTGAATATAATTTTGAATCCAAAATTGACAAGTTTTTTTAATTATCTGCTTAATTTAAATCATAATTTTTTGATCTAAATTTATACCGAAATTTTTCTTAAATTAAAATTTCATAGAAACATTGGATATGTCGCGAAGTAATCACGAATTCATTTCACAAATTAAATTAAATTCACGGTATCCGCACTGCAAATGTATGCTAAAGAATATCTCGTACGATTGCTACGACACTACGGGGTGCTACAGCCTCTACGGAACGCTACGAATTAATTGTAGTTTAATTATTTCACCGTGAGCTGAGGTTCTACGTAGAATTTAGTTCAATTTAAATTTAGATTTACTTTGAAACTCCTTATGGTGTTTATGTATTCATGAATTGAATTAGGCAACACTTGTCAATGGTAATTTTTGGGGATATCTAAATGTATGGATGTCTGTTACTTTATTACGCAAACATTACTGAACAGATTTTGATCTAGTTTAAGTTATAGCCAAATTACCGATAAGGGTATTTTTTACTGCCTCGTTGGGCTAGTGGTTACCTTATGCACCTCTTACTGCAAGGTCTCGAGCTCAGTGCCCGGGTCGGGCAAAAGTCGTTTTTGGGATTTTTTCGTAAGGAAATTCTCAATCTGAGCACGGAGCTTTGTGATCAGTGGATGGAAATCACCTAGAACATAACAGGTGTAATGTGGGTGTTATATACAATATAGGTATGATGTTATGTTATGTTCTCCTGTCTCTGTACATTGCTTTATCTCTGCATTGTCTCTGTTATGGCAAGTTGTTTTTTACTATGGAATACGGATAAATTAGCGGGTGAAACTAGTACTAATATAAAGATAGGAAATAGAAAGAAAGAAAGAAAGAAACATTTATTTTGGCGAATCTTAATCTTAATATCACTTATAAAACTACTTATAATTTTAAATTAATTAATACACCCATGCTACAAATCCTCTATAAACGTTCTTGAAACAGTTAGCTAATTGCCAACATTAAAACAGCCAGTGTCATAATAACCATTATAACACCCAAACGGGTGTTATAATGGTTAAACTGAAATTCATTATGCAACTCCTATTTTACTCATCGAACAGCCACATTCTCATGGCATCTTTATGAATTTCAAAAAAAGAACATGTCATGCACGCGCGTTTCACTACCACAGCGCCGTAATTTAAATAAAAACTTATTCGAATTTTTGAATTGACGTCGTATCCCGCCATTTTTGTTCAATAATAGTATTGAAAAAATACTTTTTAATAATTGTACGATCCAAAATGTAAATAATTATTACAATAAATAATTATATTATTACCTATACATAGTTTTTTTGTATTAGATACTCACTAATTAAACTTTCCATGAATTTACATAGAGTTCTTACAACACTGTACCCTAATACCCTATGGTTTCAGAACATTTATAGAGGATTCATATCATGGGTGTAGATAAAGTCTTGTATGCAACTGTTATATTTAGGTATTAAAACACTCATGTGATACTATTATCACACTCGGCTTCGCCTCGTGTGATAAACCCACACTCGTGTTTTAATACGCCTCATTATAGATCAGTTGCATAAATAACTATTAAT
This sequence comes from Hypena proboscidalis, assembly GCA_905147285.1. Classification (NCBI taxonomy): domain Eukaryota; kingdom Metazoa; phylum Arthropoda; class Insecta; order Lepidoptera; family Erebidae; genus Hypena; species Hypena proboscidalis. The sequence continues at coordinate 4,495,801 of LR990131.1, read as the reverse complement.
TGCAAAAACGTTACGTCATTTCAGTTCACTAAGAATTTCAGAGTATTTAAATAAATTGCATAGTTGATGTAATTAAAAATGTATTCAAAGAAAAAATACTTTAATCTTCTTCTTCTTCGTCGTGACAATGGCTGAGTCAAATTTTATTTTGACTAGCCATCGTGGTGAAAGGATTAGCCAATTCGCTTTGGAGAACTCGCGAATTGCCCAGGGTGCGCCGGACGTAGGGAATTGTTGTGTACGTCATTTGGGGAGGCTCCTTTCATGCACCCCATACTTTAATGAAGACTGCGTTTTATTTAGGTGCTTACAAGAGATGGAAAAAAGTTTAATATTGTATCAAGACTTTGAATGAGGTTGTAAGTAAAGTTCATTTTGATTAAAAAATAAATTATCTGATAGTCGAGTGGAAGACCGTACCATTGCAAAGACTCAGTCTCGGGTTCAGGTCATAAAGTCTGACACCTCGTCCATTAAAAAAAAACATCGTACGTCTTTGTATTGGGTTGTAGACGTTTGATAGCAGTCAAGCTACGTAAAATACTGATATTCAGCCGATTCTGGTATACTAAAAGCATTTATAAATCCGATTGACTAAAATATTATGTACATTATCACGAACAAGAAATTATCGTACGCCGCAAGTTAGGGGAAGCCCCTTCACAAGGTAGACTGATAGCATCAGGGCGTGATTTGCTTTTACTGTGTGACTTATGTATACAGCTTGATACAATAAAGGTGGGGCGCGTTTAACTAGCCGCGAATAGCCTTAAGACTGGAACTGTAAAGATAAAGATAAAGATATTTATTTTGTCAAACATGTGTGTACAGTACAAGATATAAGCTTGCATGCAGGATAGATAATATTTGTTATACATAGTTCTACATGTTTTGCCATCTTAGGCGTATAAAAATGTATTAAGGTAGTAAGATAGTAGGTATGGTAGTTTCATTTAACTTAATATCAGAATCACAATAGCAATTTATATTATAGTCAATATTGAAAAATTGATACAAATTATTAAAAATAAATTTGGATTTGTTCATAATATAATTTAAAAGTTTATACAATAATATTATTTGTGCTAAGAAAGTCGTCAAATGTAATCAGAGGTCATAAAGTCTGACAACTAGTCTAACATAAAAATATCGTACCGCCTTGTACCGCCTCGTACCGCCTCGTACCGCCTCGTACTGGGTTGTAAAGGTCTGATGGCCGTCAATTTACGTAAAATACTGATATTCAGCCGATTCTGGTATACTAAAAGCATTTATGTATATCACAGCCAAGAAATTATTGTACGCCGCAAGTTAGAGGAAGCCCCTTCACAAGGTAGACTGATAACATCACGGCGTGATTTGCTTTTACTGTGTGATTTATGTATACAACTTGATACAATAAAGGTGGGGCACGTTTTACTAGCCGCAAATAGCCTTAAGACTGGAACTGTAAAGATAAAGATAAAGATAAAGATATTTATTTTGTCAAACATGTGTGTACAGTACAAGATATAAGCTTGCATGCAGGATAGATAATATTTGTTATACATAGTTCTACATGTTTTGCCATCTTAGGCGTATAAAAATGTATTAAGGTAGTAAGATAGTAGGTATGGTAGTTTCATTTAACTTAATATCAGAATCACAATAGCAATTTATATTATAGTCAATATTGAAAAATTGATACAAATTATTAAAAATAAATTTGGATTTGTTCATAATATAATTTAAAAGTTTATACAATAATATTATTTGTGCTAAGAAAGTCGTCAAATGTAATCAGAGGTCATAAAATCTGACAACTAGTCTAACATAAAAATATCGTACCGCCTTGTACCGCCTCGTACCGCCTCGTACCGCCTCGTACTGGGTTGTAAAGGTCTGATGGCCGTCAATTTACGTAAAATACTGATATTCAGCCGATTCTGGTATACTAAAAGCATTTATGTATATCACAGCCAAGAAATTATTGTACGCCGCAAGTTAGAGGAAGCCCCTTCACAAGGTAGACTGATAACATCACGGCGTGATTTGCTTTTACTGTGTGATTTATGTATACAACTTGATACAATAAAGGTGGGGCACGTTTTACTAGCCGCAAATAGCCTTAAGACTAGATCTGTGCTAAGAAAGTCATCAGAGGTCATAAAGTCTGACAACTCGTCCAACAAAAAAAACATCGTATGTCTTTGTATTGTGTTGTAGACGACTGATGGCAGTCAAGCTTCATAAATTACTGATATTCAGCCAAATTCGATTGACTAAAACATTATGTTCATTATCACGACAAAGAAATTATCGTACGCCGCAAGTAAGAGGAAGGTAGACTGATAATATCAGGGCGTGATTTGCTTTTACTGTGTGACTGCATTTTATTTGCTGCAAATAGTTTTGAATACTTTTACGCTGCTAAGAAATAATAACAGTCGTTATGGATAGTCAGAGGTCAAAAGTCTAACAACTAACTAATAAGAAATACGAATAAAATATTGCATGTTTAATGAAAAACAAAAAAAAATGGTAGGTTATAAAAAAAAATCTTTGTCGTAGAAGCTAGTGAAATTGTTTTTTTAACTGATTTTAAACAAACTTATTTCAGGATTCTAGTTGAATAAAAATAATGTTACTATATTTTTAAATCATTTTATATATTTTAATAATTTTACGGACAGAAACTATTTTTTTCACTAGGGTTTGTTTTTCGTCGTGTAATACAAGACAACGCCCGCAAACATTTACCAACATTACTACTGGAAGATAAGGCTTTGTTTACATAACATGTTTAGGCGCAGGATATTAAATACGCAAGTGTACCATTATTTTCTTCCTACGTTTAATTACGGCCAATTTTCTTTAATGAACATTTACAACATGCCATAGATGTCTATTAGGGAACATAAGATTCCCCGAAGGCAATCGCCACAGCGCAGTATTAGTGGTTTGACTTTTGTCTTCAGGACAAGGAAAAATCTTTTGTTTATATTTCAGTCCTTTTTAACACGCTTATACGGGGTGGATGCGACATAGCGACATTTATTGAAACCACAGCTTCTATACATGGTAAGTATCAATTTCCACCGGATAAAAATTCTCTGGCGAAAAAAAAAATCACGTTCTCCTAACAATTTGAACATTTCGATCGTGCAATTTTTTCGGAAGATGAGGATTTTTTTTTTCGCCAGAGAATTTTTTATCCGGTGGAAATGCATACTGGCCATGTATAGAAGCTGTGGTTTCAATAAATGTCGCTATGTCGCATCCACCCTGTATTAGCTTCACCTGTATGTATGTATGTATATAACCGACTCCTTTGGACTCGATTTTGATCCACTTTAAACGGACAGATTTGATTAAAATTTTGCACACCTGTCAAAGACCGATGACAATGCAATAATGCGAAAAAAAAAATCAAATAAATAAAATAAAATAAAAAAAAACGCTCTTAAAAAGCGTGGGTTGCTCGATAGACGAAAAATATGGCACAGAGCGCCCCACGCTTTTTCACAATAATACTAGTATTTTTGTTTATTACCATTTTCAGCTTATATTAGGAATTATTTTTTACTTTTTAGTTAGAAGTACTTTAAAAGCGTGGTTTTTAGTTTTTTAAACTATTATTTATTCATAAATATTACTTAAAAAGAGGTGTTGTTGTTTTGTAGATATTGGGGTCTAATTTGTCCGCTACAAGCACGGTGATACTTCAGGATTATGGCTGCGATTTTTGGCCTTTTAATAGTTGACAAAAGTTTTCTTACATCATATTTAAAAAAAATTTCAATTGTCTTTTTAATGAGAAGGGCATAAAGAACTCGATAGTAACGGTAAGAACATTAAAAAAAATATCTGCTGAAGTTCCACTTTAATAAACAAGTTTTTTCACATCATCAATAGAATATGGATCTAAATTATTGATCAATCATGTCACTAATGAAAGAAACATGAAGAACTTCACGGTTACGGTCCAAACACCTACAAATAACAATACTAACAATCAAAAATGAAAATTAACAAATTAAAAATTCAAAAAGCAAAATGAAAGAGAAAGATATAATTGTACAAATTGCTAAAAAACGATACAGTTGATAGAATGCAAGAAATAATAGATAAGAAGTTTCTTATAATATACATTAAAAAGGCATAAGATCATTAAAAATTACACAGTGTTTCGTGCTTAATACCAAATGGGTAACCAGTTCAGCATATTGCTAGACACAGGTGCCTGGCGCTGGTTTTCAACTGGTACCTGATTATTTTATAAATAAATAAATACAATTAGTTAAAGTAATTAAATGCTAAGGCATTTATATTATTAAAAAAACAAGAGTAAAAATAATAGTAAAATACTGGCAATTATATAATAAAAAAATAGTAAACAATAGATAAAAAGATAAATAAAGATAGAACATTAAAAAAATAAAAACTAAATGTACTTGGCTAACTATAAAACCATTGACATAATCGTAGCTTCATTATAGTGTTTTTATATTTAGTAGATACAGAGACATTAACTTAAAGATATAGTATGCTGTTTGTATGCTTGCTTGTAGATATACCACATTAATGTATAGAAATTTTTTGTATACGTAAAAGATTTTTTTTTAAAATTATATTTAAATCTATAAGGACCTCTGTCATTTCGAATCCTCTATCATTTTAAAAATAAACTAACGATATCCATACGTTTTATGTTGCATACAAGATCGTTAGTTCGCTTAGTTCAGTAACATGATATTAACAACATTATCATGTTGTCTCATTATAATATTAGCTGCTCTAAGCCAGACTCTGATAATATCTCGTATGCATAACAAAATGCGAGATGCTTGGTGAAAGCTCGACCACTAATGATCTTATATCATTATCACTAACTAACAGTACTTGTGGGTAGTTTATGACTTTTAATTTGAACAACATACTAGCTTACTTTTTAAAAACTTATAACACTTAATATGTGGAAGACAATTTAAAATCCAATATTTAATTTTGGTAATTTAATCCTTAAACTGTTTCATAAAATGATTAAAAAAAAAGTAAATATTTATAGTTATACGGGGTGGATGCGACATAGCGACATTTATTGAAACCACAGCTTCTATACATGATAAGTATCAATTTCCACCGGATAAAAATTCTCTGGCGAAAAAAAAAAAATCACGTTCTCCGAACAATTTGAACATTGCGATCGTGCAATTTGTTCGGCAGACGTGGATTTCTTTTTTCGCCAGAGAATTTTTTATCCGGTGGAAATGCATACTGGCCATGTATAGAAGCTGTGGTTTCAATAAATGTCGCTATGTCGCATCCACCCTGTATGAGCAAAAACTCCGTCATAAGGTGTAAATTTTATCGATTTTTTAAAAAATGTCTATGATATTTGAAATAAACCAAAACTTCGATCGAAGAATCGATCGGAATTTGGAATATTTTTAATTATTTTTCGGGTTTTTTTAGTCACATTTTATCCTATTACCCGATTTTAGCTCGATGTCCGTGCCTAGTAAAGTTATTATAAAGTTTATTATTTTTCAATTAAAGTGCTATAAAATGAATTTACATAAAATTTTGTTCTCTGTATTTAATTTAGTTTTAGATATATTAAATTTTCCATTTAAAAAATGAGAGCCAGCACCTGGGACAAACAATAATTTACAACTAATGAGATTATACTCGGCACCCTCATTTAAATATTATGAACAGTTAATTACTCTATAGTTTCTATCCCCGGCTCCGCTTGTCTGGTATATCGATAAAAGTCAATACGTTGATCCAGATTAAAGCTATATGTGAAAAAAAATCAATATAGGCAAGGTAGTTTTTGCTTAACACAGTAACAAACACTAGCATTCATAAAAAAATGTATACATTTATACTTACAAACTTTCGCATTTATAATTTTAGTAAGGATTCAATGAAATGGTCAAAAGCTGTATTATAAATTGTTGTTATTAAAAAACCTCCACTCCACACTATAATACAAAGAAACTAGGAATAAAGGAAATAAATTGTATTAGAAAAATAGGAAAATAATCTGAAGAAAAACACTGAACCTGAAATGAATGAATGAAATGAAAAAGTGTTTATTCAGTTTTTTTACATATTTTACACATACAATATCTTCTGCCAAACTGCAGCACAGTTTGTGGGCAGAATTTGCTCCCATTTTATTACAGTAGGCATATCGGTTTTACAATAGTTTTATGTTGTACTTTTTCATTTTAGAACATGCAAAAACAAAAAATATTATTAAAGATTGGCACAAAAGAAAATTTGTTGAAACAAAATAATAGGTTGGCTAATTACAAATTTGTGATTACTATAGTTACATAATTTTTCATTTTACTATGTTGTACTTTTTCACTTTAGAACATGCAAAAAATAAAAATACTATTAAAGATTGTCACATAAGAAAACTTGTTGAAACAAAATAATAGGTTGGCAAATTGCAAATTTGTGATTGCTATAGTTAGATAATTTTTCACTTTATTACTGTAGGTATAGCGGTTGCACAACAAATTTTGAGACAAAATACTAATAATAGGTTGGTAAATTACTAATTTGTGATTAACCACTTTACAAACATTGTTTGCTATCTATCTATCATAATATATCTATGACAGAAACTTCATATTTGGAGTATGCTTTAATTATGAGTTTCAGACTGACTGACAGTGGCCATTTCTGAACAGTTTTTAGTTATTATAATGCAGAAGGTATTAAACTTAACAATATTAAATTAAAATTTAAAATTTACAATATTCAATATAACAGATTTCACTTCAAAAGTACAATATTTCAAGTTTTGGCTAGCACCTTGGAATTAAGTTATAGGTAAAGTACATCAGGTCAACTGAAATTATATGAGTCATAGCGCTATTGTGCATGATGTGTTTGTCTTGACTGGATCAACTAGCCCTACGGTTACACCTTGGGTTCAGACCTTGTGGATGTGTAAAATGCCTTAGGTCCACTAGTGAAACATAACAATAAGTATTTGGTATTAAACTTACAATATCAAATTCTTATTTACAATATTCAATATAGCAATTTTCATTTTTAAAGTACGATATTACAAGTTTAGGCTAGCACCTTGAAATGAAGATACAGGTGACAGTACATCAGGTCATCTGAGATTGTATGAGTCATCGCGCTAATGTGCGAGATGTGTTTGTCTTAGCTGGATCCAACAAGCCCTACGGCTAACACCTTGGGTTCAGACCTGGTGCAGGTGACTAGCATCAGGTCCACTAGTGGAATCAAGTGTGTGGATCTATATGAGTGAGTATTAGGTATTAAAATTACAATATTAAATTTAAACTTACAATATTCAATACAACAATTTCCATTTTTAAAGTACAATAACACAAGTTTAAGCTAGCACCTTGGAATGGAGATATAAGTGACAGTACATCAGGTAAACCAAGATTGTATGAGTCATAGCGCTAATGCGTAAAATTTGTTTGTCATATCTGGATCCAACTAGCCCTACGGCTAACACCTTGGGTTCAGACCTGATGCAGGTGTTATAAGCATCAGGTCCACTAGTGGAACTACATGTGTGGACCTATATGGGTGTTTGGGAGGAACACGCGAACTGCTGAGATGTGATCTAGAAACGTGTCCAAAAGAAACTCACTTAATCTTTTTTTGAATGTTGTTTTTGTCAGGCAATTATTCTCTAAATTGAGTGGCAGACTATTGTGTATTGTAGGAACCAAGAATTTTCTACACCTTTGTCCATAGTAGTTATTAAAGGTGGGTACCTCAAACTGTTTGACTATTCTATTCCTTTGTGGCCTAATATAATTTATTTGATTTTTAAACTCACTGTTTCCATACTGTTCCAGCGCAATGGAGAGTACCACCTTCTCATGTACTGGCAGCAATTTGCATTCTAGGAAAAGATCTTCATAATTGCTATTTTTGCATCGTTCCTTGATATTTTTATCAACTAACAGTTTCATAAACATAATTTGTAGAGCCTTAACTTTATCCAAGTATGTTTTAAAGGTGTTACCATAACATGCCAGTCCATAGGATATGAGTGAATCTACCAGTGCGTAGTACACTGTGTATAAAGTGGCTCTGTTCAACACATATGTTAACTGGCGGAAGTTAACTAAAACAGATCTAAGTTTATCACATAGACAAGCTATATGACTTTTCCATGAGAAATTTATGTCAATCAATAAGCCAAGATACTTATAATGGTGCACCACTGCAATGCTGGCACATGCACACTCTGTCTCTCCGTCGCCATGTAGGCACTCGTAGGTATGTCCTACTATGCGTGGCGGCCGCGTAATGGTTTTAATATACGGAGATCGTATCTGCATGCATTTTGTTTTATTTATGTTGACTATCAAACCGTTATCATGGGCCCATTTAATTATATTGGTGAAATCCTCTTGGACACGTTCCTCTATCACATTCAAATCCCTATTAGAATACATTAAACATGTATCATCAGCGAACATATATACGCGGCAGTGCGCCACTACATTAGGCATACTATTCACATGCATGATGTACCCAACCGGACCAAACACGGATCCAGTTGGTACCCCACATGTTACATACCGGGGCTCGCTAACTACACCGTCAACCACCGTTTGCAGCGTTCTATTTGATAGGTAGGTTTTGAACCACCTATTCAACGGCCCCGAGACCCCACACTCCTCCATGGCCTGGAGCAGCTGGTGGTGTTCCAGAGTATCAAATGCTTTTTTAAAATCAATAAACACCACCACCACCTGCTCCCGCCTATCCAAGCATTGGTTGAGGTCATCAGATAATTGTGCCAAGGCCGTCCCCGTGCTCCTCCCTCGCCGAAAGCCGTGCTGCACACTTGAAATAACATTATGTTTCTCCAAAAAACCACCTATTTGGTTCACGATATTTTTTTCTACAATTTTATTTATCACAGATAGTATGGCTATGGGTCTGTAGTTAGAGTAATCTGTGTGTACACCTTGTTTGAAAATAGGTCTTATTATAGCTGCTTTCAATTTGTCTGGGTAAATTCCCTTTTCAATACATAAATTTATAAACAAAGCTATTATTGGGCTAAGTTGCCCTTTTAATAGTTTAATATCTTTGACTCTAATTTTGTCCACTCCTTCGGATTTGTCACTGCTCAATGCATTCACTATTTTCAAGACATCCATTGGAGTGACTTTTTGAAACCTTAAAGACACTTGACACTTATTGACATAAGTAGATCTGCACAAAAATTTTTGTTCACAGTTATGCTTTATATTTAATATTTCCTTAGTAAAAGTAGTAGAAAAATTGTTACATATGTCAATTGTCTCTGTAGTCCTGCCCATGTATTTTAAAATATTAGCATCTAGACTTTTCCTTTCCCTCCCTAACCATGTATTGATTTTACCCCAAATCTTTCTAATGTTTTTATTACAATTTTTTATTTCTTCTTGGCGATGTTTGTTTTTTGCTTTGTTTATACACTTATTTACTCTATTTCTGTACCTATTATACTGTAAGCGTAGATTCATATCCTTAGGTTTACTTTTACACTGTTTGAATAGATTATCTCGATAGTTAATCATGCGCATTAATGACTTTGTAATCCATGGCTTAGGTTTCCTTTTGGCACGGACAAGTACGGTGATTTTAGAGTCATTATAGGCATTAGAAAACGCAGTACACAATATGTTATACAAGTCAATTGGACACTTACATGTTAACAGTTCTGTCCAAGGGTAATCTTCAAGGCTTTTAGTTACCTTGTCCTCACGAATAACAGTCCTTGTTTGTTGCATTTTACCTACATCACTGTGGTAGTTGGAACCACAATCAAAACATGCACCGATTAGATAATGATCCGATAGTTTAGACGTTAGCACATACGCTGTTGTTTTACACTGGGATCTCACCCACACATGATCGATGCACGACTGGGTCACAGTACCCCGGTATAGTTCTTCACGCGTTACGTCACAGATGCCGCATTCCATACCCAATTCACTCATGTTATTCGCAAACTCATTGATAATGTTGCCAGCACAGGTGTTTTTCAGTAAGTCCATATTTGTATCGCCTATAAGCAGTACCTCACAGCTCTGCGGAATTTTCTTCAGCACAATATTCAATTCACTCATAAATGCCTGTCTATTTGTTATGGGTGGCTTGTACACAATTATTATGTGAATCACTTTTTTTCTATCTCGATACAGTTGCCCGTGCAACAACTCACATCCATTGCAGTTTATTTGTGAAGCAGTGAAATTCAATTTATTATTTATGTATAATAAAATCCCACCTCCTTTCTTCTTTTCACGGGTACTTATATATGTATCATATCCTTCTAAATTATATAAGGGCATTTCTTGATTTTTTATATTTATCTCTGTAAGTGCAATCATGTCAAGCTTTTCTTTGCATCCATTAATGAGCAACTGAAACTGGCTGAAATACTTCCTGAGTGACCGTATGTTCAGATGTATAATGTTAAATCCGTTGTTTGATTGTAGAATTTCCTTGTGCCAGTTATCAACGCAAGTATATTTATTGTAGGTTATGCTAGATGTTATGACTGAAGTGTGGTCATCGAATTTTAATTTTAAAAATATCCTGACTATTTTATCATGTAGTCTATAGATGCAACATTAGTTAATTGTTTTTGTGTACAAGTCGATATCTGATAATGAACGAATGGATCGTATTTTTGTGTCGTTTGGGTCGTCTTTTTTTATAAGCACCCTTCCGCTCTGGACCCAGATATATTTAAAGGTAGGTTTCAATTCGTTTTTCACAGTCCAGAGAAGATTACGCACATTCTTGGGGAGATCTTCATTAATGTATATTCTCTGCTTGTTACCATTACCTAGAACATCCGCGTTGGTGAGGTGGTGAGTTTTCCTGGTGGCCAACCACTTATCACGGGCGGCACGTGTCGTCAGAGTGATAACAATTGGCCTCGGTTTCTTCACATGTTGCTTATTACCGGTGGTGATGGTGGAGGCGGCAGGGGTGCCACTCACTCCACTTCCTGCACCAGCGGCACTCGCTACCACCCTCTTATTCTCTTCACCCACCCTCTTTATTTCAGATATCATGCCAATGTCTGCATTTAATTTAGTTGCTACATTTTTAACAATATGGTCTAGATTCTCGTTCTGATTTTCTTCCAAACCAAATATTTCAATATTCCTCTCTTTTTCGCGTATTTCTAAGTGCACAATCCTTTCCTCTAACGCTTTGTTATGCGTTTCCAAATGCACATTCTTGTGCTCTAATGCTTTTAATTTCTTATCTATCCTCTCTCTATCTTCTATCAGTTCTTGGTACTTTTCCGCGTAAAAGCTGATATCATCGGACATCGCCTCCAGCGTTTTTTTCATGTTGAACACAATTGCCAGCTTCTCATTAACTTCAGCTAGCACTTTCACTGGTGTCGTTTTCGAGATGTCCAATTCAATGGATGGTCGATTTGGCTGCAGTACTTGGCACTCGTCACAAAGGCCAGTTTCAGTGAAAGCGTTAATTTTCCCGGCACATTTTTTGTGAAACGCACCCTCACAATCACCTTTGCATTTGACAATGCTATCACTTTTCGCTCGGGCAAGTGATAACTTGCACGTTTTACACTGTACCATCACGATTTTGTATAAATAGGTACTACAATATTATTTAATTCTTCGTTATTCAAAGTTTGTTGTTAGTTTTAGTGGTTTTATGATGGACGCCGGTGACACGGTAATGGCGGCCTTCATGCGCACTACAAAGTTTGTTTTTACACGTTTATTAATCACACCTTTATCACACCGATATTTCCACACACTTAGCACGCATTATAGACTGATTTATTTTTGCAATTGCTTAGATTCACGCGTTATTTTAATTTATTTAAACTTAGTTAGGGGAGCAGTTTTTTTTCGCTAGTGGCGGGGCCAATGTTGCCAGCCGAAAAAGCTTTATCAATAATCTCCAAAATTATTATTTTTATTAAACTATTCTTTGATTTGAAATTATAAAAATATTATTATCTTTTTTAATTATATTTATTTCCTTATTAATATTATATTTAAACAACCCCCTATCTATGGGATTAATAATTTTAACTCAAACTTTATTAACTTGCATATTATCAGGTATATTAATTAAAACTTATTGATTTTCTTATATTTTATTTTTAACTTTTTTAGGAGGTTTATTAGTTTTATTTATTTACGTTTCAAGAATTGCATCAAATGAATTATTTAAACACCTAGAATGATAAAACCAAAAGACTGACAAGAAACTTATAAAAAAACTAAATATTTACAAAAAATATACAAAAAAGGTCCAATTGGGCACACCATTTATTATCTTTTGTTTGTGAAAACTCAGTTTGTGTATGTAAATAATACCGAAATTAAAACATTCTTGAAATAATCAATATGAAGCCTTGTTTGGACTATAAAGTAATGATAGGTTAAACAAAGCTTTGTTGTAAACCCTACCAAGATTAATTTTACTGCATTGATGGTCTGGGTCTATGCACTTCAAACTGCGAGCTCCCGGGTTCGATTCCCGGGTCGAGTGAAGTGTTATTTGTGAACTCTCCGTCAGGAAATTCACAATAGGAGCACGGAGTTGGAATTGTGTCTAAACATAACAGGTACACCTCTGCCACACCCTTCTAGGTAATATGAGCGTGATGTTATATTATGTTATGTTATGTATTAATTTTACAGAGAGCTTATGAGCATAGTAACAAAACAGCCACTATTTTGTAACTTTATGAATCTTTTTTTTTTATTAAAACTCACGTGAGTTTGTAACATTATTCAAATAATGAAATACGGGTGTTACTCACGTAATGTTGGTCTATTTAGTCGACCGCGGTTTCGCCTATACGTTTAGGCATTATCAAGAGAGTGCGATACGTCGCGCCTGAGTCGCAGCCATTGCACTGACAAGTGCAAGACTGGCTGCGACTCAGGCAGTACGTGAGTAATACCCGTATTTCATAATTTGAATAATTTTATGAATCCTAAAATCCATTCAGAACGATACGCGCAATAAATAACACCAATTATTTTGTTGTACTAAAGCCAATAAAAACTACGCGCCACTATTCGATATAAAACTAGACGTTTTATACTGCCTTGTGCAGTGTTCGGGGGCTTGATTTCAGGTTGGGCAATTATTTGGTTATTAGGATTTTTTCATCAGAGATGTCTAAATAGCAGCTTGAAGTTAACTATGCCTAGAAGACTCCCCTTTTTACTTTGTGTCTAAATATACTGAAATATACTGGTGTTATGTAGGTCCATATGAATAGAGTATTGCAGAGGTGTAATACTCTATTCATAACGAACATAGTAGCCAAGTTAACGAACGTAATGTTATGTTAAATAGCTTACAATTGACATCTGGAGTGGTATACTATGTAGATCTCGTATCGAACAGAATAAATTTCCGTGCATTTAGCCGTTTCTGCCATACCTAATAAAGCAATCAAATTTAGGCCCCATAGTTTTGTCACTGTCCGTTGTGTCTATACTCTTTCCATATAGACACTTTGTCTATATTTGGCATTACTCAGTCTTCCGCTTTGCTTTGGAGGGAAGTAAGGATACATACTTTACAACTCCAACTATATACTTCTGATTAAATTCGTTGCGGGTTCCAAGACAATTTTAACTCTCCCTGGGATTGCCCGTGTGTCATACACGGTGCCTTTCAGTTGGTTACCGCTGTAGATCCTGGCGTCACAGGAGTCACAGTGGTGGGCGTGTAGGTGGGATTATATCCCGTAAAAAAAAAGTAGCCAAGTTAACTACTCAGTTCCACCATTTTGAAACTTTTATGAATTCTAAAACCCATTTAGAACAATACGCACGCTAAATAACAGCAGTTATTTTATTCTACCACAGCCAATAAAAACTAAAACGTACTACTAGTCGTTCGATATAAAACAAAAAGCTATGACTGCTTTAATATTCTAGTGCTTAACGTATTTCACAGCTTTGTCTACCTAGAGAATCAAATCCAAGAGCTCACGTCATGGATTTGATTCTAGGTAGACAAAGTGTTATATATGTCTGCACGTGTGGTGTAGGCACTTGGTGTTGTGGGTTCGATTTCCACATGGGACAAATCTTTGTGAGATTCACTAAGATTAGTTCTGAGACTGGGTGTCTTGTGTGAGTGAATGTGTGTATTTGTAATTGGGACCATTGGATGGTGTAATTGCTTCTGGCGTTCTATCAAATGTAAAAAATCAAAAAAATTACATAAAATCACGCCTATATTACCCAGAAGGGTGTTGTAGAGATGTACAACACGCACATTCATAGGATTAGTGGGTGAACCTATCGCCATCCACTCAGGCACAATTCCAACTCCGTGCTGCAATTGTGAATTCCCTAACGGGCAGTTCACAAATAACACTTTGCCCGACCCGAGAATCTAACCAAAGACCTCACGGTGAGAGAGGCTTACGCTAACCACTAGAAATGAAATTATTTATTAAAAAAAAAACTACTGAGGTGTCAAGGGACACCCGGATGGAACGAAGTTCGGTAATCCAAATAACAACAAATCAGGATTCGCATCCGAGATTGCAGTAAAAGGTATGCGACCTTAACCACTAAACAAATAAAACAGTCTATTTATAAACTAAATACGGTAACAAAAATTTAAACCAAATTAAAATAAAAACAAACATTAAGACAATTAAATTATCAAGCGTAGCAAGCGTACACAAGATCATTCAGAATCACTTTAATCATTCTCTTAAAATAATCGAATGATACTTTTAAAATCATTGTGGAAATATTATCACAATACTCCTATAGGCTGAATGGCTACATAACAATATTTCCTGTGCCTTACACACTTAATTTTAAAATAATTCTTATCTTCAAACTTTCGCGCTATTCGAATTTCAAAATATCAAAAGCGAGGTTCATTCAAACACACGCATAGACTTATAATGCCTAGATAAATAAACTGCTTGTATGAATTTAAGTATAAAGTAAGGCTAAAAACAGATTGATTGAAAATTATAATGCACCGCTTGGCAGACAGACAAACTAAACGAAAATCTGATAAATACCAGAGAGTTACACTGAACTGAAACGGCACAATTAAAGTGGCTTTACATTTCATGCGTGTACTCGGTTTCTAAGAGTAATAGTTCTATGACCACACATAACAAACCTTATCTTTAACATTATTTTTCTGCGATTATCTTGCTTTCTTTTAAATTGTATTCGCAAGTTTACTCGCGATATAATAATATCAGATCTCATTATCAATAATCTCATCACCAATCCCAATGACATAATTAGATGTGTTCTAATCGTATATTCCATGAAATGTACATAACAAAATTAGTAAACATTCTGTGGTAATATTAAAAAATAATTTGCTTTTGAATTTAATATAGTTATGACGCGTACACTTGCTAAACACACAATAATGAAGAGATTATAACGCGTATGACGTGGTTAGCACAATAGTAAAGAAAGGTTATAATGTGTACTTGCTAAAATACAAAAGCATTTATTATCGTGTGTATAAAATCTCTACTTACCTAAATCCATCAGCAATATCCAGAACTTGTGCAGAAACACTGTCAGGATTCATTATTGTAACTATTTTTAATCATTTATTATGTAGAAATCACCTGTATACACTCAACAAAAGGCGGGAATTGTATTTTTTTTTTAAGTTATGATAATATATTTTTTAGTTACTTTATTATTCATAGAGAGACAAAATAAAATATTTCGCTTGCTTTCTCTATGCGCAGCATATTTCTGTAGCACCAATTAGTTCCGAAGTCGCGCGATAGATGGCGTTGGGATCGAATTAGATCGCGCTATGGTTTCGTTACAAGGTCCTTTAGATAAGGTCCACCGATTTAGAGTTTAAGTAAGTTCTGCAGATCCAAGTGAGGAGTAATGTTCACGATATCGAGCTATTTATTTCCTGGTATCTGACTAGAACAGTGATCGTATACGCTTTCGCAGACCTTTCTGAGCGCGCCAGCGCCCCTATTTTTGCAGAAACTCAACTCTAGTAATTTTTTTTTCTTATTATTTTTTTAATTTTTTTTTTTTTTCTATAAGCGAGATGGAGCGACGGACACAGAAAAACGCGCACGCCGCGCGGCGTGCGCATTTTTTTTTTAGTAACTCAATTCTAGTAATTTTTTTCTTTATAGTTTTTTTTTTTAATTTAATTTATCTCTTTTCTTCTATAAGCGAGAAAGAGAGACGGACACAGAAAAATGCGCACGCCGTGCGGCGTGCGTATTTTTCTGTTTTGTCTGATGATGTAGCACCGTAGCTGTAACGTAGCATGTAATTACTACGCTGCTACGAGAATTGCTACGAAAAGTGTCGTTACAACTTTTCGTTCCTTTTTTTTTCGCCTAGCCCCCTTTCGCAACGCGCAATAAGGAACTTCGTTCCAAAAATCTTAACTTCTAATTTATTATTTTTATAGCATTTAGCTATGCTTAGCAAATTATACTAAGAAACAGTTGAAAAAGGTAAGAGGCGACCGTAACTGGATGGCTAAAGTGGCTGCCCGGTGTGCAGTAAGGTCGCAGGTTCAAATCCTGCCTGTCCCATATCTTTTTCAACTGTTTCTTAGTAAAAAAAACCTTAGGCACATTGTATGCCTGGTAGATGGCCTCTATAAATTAGGACTTAAATGTAACTGGTGAAAAACACTTCTGGCATAATGTTCGCGCCGCTTCCATAAAAAATCACAAGCAATAACCAAACGCATTCCTCGACACTCCACACGCATGCTCGCATACATACTACTCACACGCACACGTCACTTTACATTCGCCAATCACAGCACCGCATTCACTTTTTACCCAATATGGCGTAGACTATTCTCTCGGACCTCCAACGCAAAACCATGTTTTTTGTAATAATTTCCTTTCGAATTATACGCATGTCAACAAAAACTAACTCGTTTTAATATTTTATATTTATACTTTTCGAGTAATCTAGATAGTTTTTCAAAAATTTGTCAACGGTTCTAAATCGTAAATATTATAAAGGTAAATAAATACATGTGCTTGACGTTTCACGGACAATATCCGCGCTTCACGGAGACGACGCTGAGCTTCACCTGTCGGCTCGTGACCAGGAATGATGCAAGTCATTTCAAAACGTTGATCGTAGGTATTTATTTACCTTTAAAATAGTTACGCGATTTAGACCTGTTGTCTAATTTATTAATTATTAAATGATTTCAAATCGCGAAAGTTTAAAAACATAAGTGTTATCCATATTGCTTTAAAAGCGAGCATAGTAACCAAACTACGAGCAACTAGCCAGATTCACTATTATGAATCCTAAAACCCATTCAGAAAAATACCTACACTAAATAACAACAATTCTCGTATTCTACTACAGCCGATAAAAACTAAAACATGCTCCATTCGATATAAAGCAAAAAGTTTTCCACCGCAAAAACTCTAGAGGTTTTCCAATAAAACGATATGGAATGCTTAATGTCGGTATTAAACGTCTTTTCTCGGATCCTCTGAATATCTACGTATGTGTCGGAGGCCCTTTACTACCGTATTTATGTCATGGAAATTCTCGCACGCTGTATAGCCTACATTTTTGCGGTAAAGGAATAGTTTTGCCGAATATTTTGAGTGTAAGTAGGGTATTGGCCTTTATGATGGCGATGTGATGGCCGTGGATGGACATAGGTAAGGTTTATCTCATATTGAATGGAAATTCCAAAGTATTGTATGTAATATTTATTTCTGGATGAATTCCTGAAACCTTTATGAAATATGTTTTACTAAAATGCGTTTGAAAGCTTCGGAATGTTTCTTAGTACCGCCCACCACATACTATAATAACATCTAAAATATCCGTTTGAACTGTGAGAATTTTTCCTCTTGTATTAAATTATATTTATTCCCAGAAATTCGTATCTTAATATGATCATTCTTATCATGGACTTATTGTTGTGTACCTTATTTGCCTCATATTATTTTCTTCATATTATTTGTTATCATATACATGATACAAATAATTGAATTGCGTATAAAACTTACGAAAAAACCGGCCAAGAGCGCGTCGGGCCGGTTTTTTGGTAAGTTGGCCTTAATCAAAACACGTTTATTATCTATATTCAACATACAACTTCATACAAATCATTATTTTCAAATGTTTTTGTATTTAGTACGAAATATTCTAAGTAACTGCATTTTACACTTTGAAACAAATTTAGTTATCTTAGCCGCTAAAGTTTTCCTTGAAAATTCATTACACAAACTACTACAATTATATTTTTTTAGATTTTCGAGATAACGAAAGATTAGTTTATCTTTAAGCTAATCTTTCGTTTAACCCGCTCGGTCAAAAAACACTATTATTTGATGATCATGTTAAGTGTATTATTCTACGTATATTACTAAAACACTGTTGTTTAACAGCTATTATTTTAACAACTTATAAAAAGTAAAATAAAATACACTTTGAATAAAATATACTATTTTGAATAGCTTTGAACTCAACACCATCTAGGTAATTATTATCTGGCAGTAACAATAGTACCACTACGGTGTTTTGGTTAATTGGTAAGGTAAAACCTTGTAATTACAGCTACTGAAGGCTAATAATGGCCTTCGAAGCTTCGAAAATTTATCAAAATGGCCGATAATAAGTGTCGTATTTTTTGGTGTAGTGTCAATATCACCGAAGTGATAGCAAGTTAAGTATAACATTAAGCGACAGTTTTAAATCTACCTGTCCCGTACTAACATTGAATGAGAGAAAGAAAGAGATGCAAATAATAAAGAAGTTCCGTGAAATCGGGGCTAAGTTGATAGAAAAAAAAATCATTTTTTGTATGTCAACTTAAAAAATATTATTTTTAAATCTAAAGTTTCCTTTTAGTGAACTAAATTACCTCAATAGCAGTCGTTGAACTACTTCCAATCCAAGGTTCTTTATGTTATAAAAAGTAATGCATCAGGTGTTTGGCATCGCACGGCAGGAGTCAAGCGGGTTAATCGATTACTGTGAACGACGTAGAGAGCGACGTAGTATTGTAATAAACATTATGTTTATGTTTATTATCGTAACGCTTATATTACCCAAAAGGGTGTGGCAGAGGTGTACAACACCTCCAGTTATGATTAGATCCCATGGGATAAGGGGTGAGCCTTTCGCCACCGGTCACAATTCCAACTGCGTTCCCGTATTATTTGGTCAACCCGGAAACTGAACCCAAGACCTTGCCGTGAGAGGCACATATGCACTTTATTATTGAGGCAGTAGTAGCTTAGCTTTTATGAAATGGCTTTCAATTTGTTGAACAATATTATGAAGATCATTTACTATTATAGGATATAGAAAACCTCACAAGACATATATTATGGTATTAAAAGTATTATGAACCTTTTAAGCCCGCGTTAAAATAATAGTCAATCCAGTCCGTAAAATTTATATCCGAAATAAACTACTAAAACTCGAGGAACTCACTTTTTTGCACACAAAGGCGAATCCGTTGCGAAATTCCCAGCATATTTAAAGAACAGACTGAATAAAGTTCAGTCGACATATTTAAATGTAAAACAAAGACCTAGAGAAATTATTAAACCAAACAGTCTGACGGCATCCAAAAAAATACCTATAGCTCCCGGAAATTAGTTATGCCATGAAAGCTTGTTACAAATAATTTGAATTTCATACAACAACTGTCGGCTTGGATGAAGGATAGTACTGGATAAGGGAATGGCGTGGTCAACAGCGAGACAGAGAATCTCGGCACAGTGTGGCGACAGTGCAAATTAAATTACCCTAGTTTTTGGATAAATTTGCCAAAATATTAAGATATATTATTTACTAATTCCAAAATGAAAAATGTATTTATTTTATGAAAATAAAACAGATATAAAGAACAATTGTTCGGTTTATTGAACATATTGCGTGATGTACTGTTATGTTAATACTGCATAGGTAATGACTGAATTTAAGTCGATCAACCAATGTTGGAAGTTTCACATCTGGCGTTTCAGCTGCGTGTTTTTGAACAGTCACTGCTGGCATCATAGTATTGAGTTTAGTAGACACATACTCTTGGCTACTCGTTGACGGCATTACTATGCTAGCTCATCCACTGCTTCTTTTGCCTGAAACTGTAAAATTTTTAATAGTAACTTTACGCAAAAGTTTAAATAGATGGCGTTTAACATACTTTCTAACTCACGCACGGGGACGGGCAGTTACGGCTGCCACAGGTAAAAACGTGAGGATCAACGAATCCCACAGAGCAAAAGTCACGGACCATAGCTAGTTTTATTAAAACGAAATCAAATATTCAAGTCTATATTGCACGTAAAATCCTTAGGACCGTAAAAACGTAGATTTCCTTTCAGTGTTGCGCATCAATTCATAGTATCTCAACTTGACTATACCCAAATATTGTAATATATATAAATAAATAGCCCCCTATAATACTCAACTGAAAATCTCAAATAATAATTAATATTATATATACACGCTGTATAATAATATAATGTATTCTACAGGTTAAATATTAATTTACCTGTGTGGCACAGCATTCATTAACAAAAGAGTTACTCTCTTTTTTTAATAATTCATGTCGTCCAAAATGTCTGCTACAAACTTAAGAGAATTTACTCGGAGCCCAATTTGTTTGTCCTGTAGCTTCAATCCACTTCGGATTTAAATCAATATTTTCCGGGAAACTGTTATGCAATTAAGATATTGAAACTGACTAAAATACTACATGATATATTTATCATAAGAAATGCAACATAAAATTTTACCCACAATTTTGGGGAAAAAAATATGGAAGTCTTGACAACATCTAACAATATTTTATAGTAGGTTATGAATACTAAAATTTCATATTTTAGATGATTTTGTCGATCAAATTATAAACAAACATAGTTCACACAAGATAAAATCATTGAAAATACAACCTGGCATATGATTCAAAGGCCAAAATGTGTTATACTTACGAGTGGAACGATAATTCAGGCAGTTTTCTTCTACTATCACTTTTACATCCTAAAACACTACACCGCACCATATTTCCTACAATAATGCTTAATAAAGACACTATTGTTAAAAAATTGCTAATATTTTTCAGGTTTCACGTAACTTTTATAGCTTTAAACTAACTAAAATTTAAAAATACCAAATTATTCTGCCAGCGTTGTCAAATATGTCAAGTTTGATTGATAAAGTTTTAAGCAAACCTCAAGGTTTGCTCAAAAACCCGACACGCATGGCGAAACAAAAAATCTTATCACCTGTCTTGTTTTTTTACACAAAATTGGCGTAAGTTTATCTTTGTCTTGTGTGAGGGAGATCGAAGCTATCAGTCGTCTATACTATTCTCTGTCTACGACTGTCGGTATCTCTGTCTCACTGTCAGACAGTCAGTCACCCAGCCAGTAACAGTCAACTACGAAAAGGTTCTATCGCATAGTTTCATTAGACTGTTTTGTTTGTTTGCACCAAAAAGGTTTTACAACTACTGGACTGATTTTGATGAAAATTAATGTTTAATTTCCAGAAAAAATTAGGCTACTTTGAGACGGCGTACCACACAAGTATAGCCGCGGACGGAAGCACTAGAATATTATTATCTACCACTCAAAGAAGAAAACTTTATATCAAGTACAAAAACGAAATAATGAATTCAACTTATCATTTACACGCGTGAATAGGCACACAAATCATACAGCGAACAAAAACAGGCTTCCGTACAAAAATAACTATCACTTATAACTTCAGTCATTAAGACAAACTTGGACCAATTACTGCCTCGTACGGCTGGGTAGAAAGTAGGGTAAGATTTTATCAGCTTATGTATATCAGCCTGAAATGGTTGTATAAAACGGTATAAGGCAGGATAAACTCTCAATTACTTTTTAAACACAATGGCTTTTACCAAATTCTTTCATAAATTTTAGTGTATTCAAAATTAAGTACTATGCAAATTTAAACGTTTTTATTAAGTGTACCGTATGGGGTTACGTAGGGGTATTTATTGAAGCCAAAAATTTTTGATGTGGTCAGTGTTCGTTTCGACCATAAAAATCTTAATAACTAGTCAATAGAAATGCTATCGACTATCTTTTAACACTGGGACGCATGTCGCCGTTTTTCAAATACCACTTTTTGTATTCCTGCAAACAAAATTATTCTTTTTGGCGATGACATTAAGACGACAATTCCTCAACTCGCACTTGTGTTCGATTAGACTCATGCGCTTGTATTCCTGCAAACAAAATTATTCTTTTTGCGATGACATTAAGACGACAATTCCTCAACTCGCACTTGTGTTTGACTAGACAGATGCGCGGCGACAAGGTCACGCGTCTTTGACATTTCTATTGCCTTATTATTAAGATTTCTATGGTTTCCACCATGTTAAAAATAAAACTACGAAAAAATATATCACGTGTGGCAAGCAAATTGAACAATGTCAACGTTCAATTTGTTGGAAAAAAAAATTTTTACTGATGGATAACAAAAAAAACGAATGCTGCCCCCCCCCCCTTCATTTAAAAATGCCTCTTTATTGCAAAATAGTACTGCTTGCATGCTGCATTGCTGCGTTTCGGTTTGGTTAGGTTAGGTTTTGAAAATAACAGGCATATGAGGCATAACACCGTAGTCCTTGGCTGCAGCGACGCATTTTCAATCAGATTTTTTGGATTGTTGATTTCCATGGGCTGTACTCCACTTACCAGGACGACACGTCGTTTGATGCAGGCGTAGTATAAAAAGATATATAATCAAAATGTGAAAGAAAAATTATATAATTAAATAACCGCACTTGATTAGCAAGTGTTCAAAAACTTCAGAAATAAAACCAATTCATACGCCACTTACAACTAAAGTCGTTAAGAACTAAGGCCATATTGTGGCCCTATAAGTTACTTGACGATATTATTAGAGACCGTTTTTAAAAACTTTTAATAGAACTTCTACTTTACTATCACTTATAATAGTTATGTAATTTTATACTTTTGTTCGTTGTTACTGCACTAGTAGTTAGAAAAGGTTGTTTTTATCTATACGACGTAAGTAAGGAACAAACGTGTAGTCCATCTTGAAGTAAGTGGTAACTTTAAGCCAAGGATATAAGCAGTTCAGTAGATTATAGATGCGTCGCATCATTTGAGGACTACGGTGCCCGTTATTTCAGATTTCAGTTCACTGCTTTAAATATGTAGTTTTTTGTTAAAATACCACTTTAAAAGTTCAGTAATTTAGAAAATAACTGTATTTTATATAAGTATATGATCAGGAAAAGTGCCAGACTCCATTGTTTTTTGTCTGATGATAAATCGAGTGCAAGTTAAGAAGAAGTTTGATTCACCATCAGATCCTTTTCTTATTTTTTTTTATTATATGAAACGACGCTCACACTAGGAATAACTTCTGTATTGCGGGGGTGTTCACAAACATACATTTTAAACACACAAAGCACACCCAGAGTCAGAACAAATCTTTGTGGATCAAACAAAAATTTGTCCTATGTGGGGATCGAACGCACAACACCTGTGCAGTTGAAAGCAGCAAAGCGACCGTTTTAAGCACTACGCCAAACGTGCACTAAATTACAAAAAAAAACCGGTGCGTATCACGCACATAAACTCACAGGAATTAAGAACATGAATTTCTGACTGTGCGAGATCGGCCTTAAACAGATATTCAATAACAAAGTTACCGCGACAATATCTAGTAAAATATTCAGGCTAGGAATAGCAGAACAGTCTCGATCTCCCTTAATTATTTAATATCCTAACGCTCCCTAGAGTGATGCGGTTGACTTCCAATTTAACTTGGGCACTACTGCTTATACAGCGTGATCACAGAAACTGGAAATATTCTAGTTACGTCTTTTACAGAACTACACTCTTAATTTAAAAAAGAAAGTTGCGTAATATTTATTCGTGTACTTCTATTAAAAAACTTGTTATTAGCGACAGAAACATGCAGTTATATTCAAATTCAAATTCAAATCATTTATTTTCATAGGCCCCAGGAGGCGCTTGAACACGTCAAAACATTACAAAAAATGATATAAAAAATAAATCATAAATAATACTAAATTATACTAATTACAATGATTTGAATAACCGGGGCTCAGATCAGTTAGTTTTGTTATGTAAAGCTGATACGTAAATTTATATTAATACTGGACTTGTCTTGAAATCCTATTATACTAAGTAATTTTGGAGTCTTATCTCTATTATATTTGGTAGCTGCCCCCATAGCACAGTTTGCCACTCATGTTACTTTATATTTGACTTGAATGTAGTTATTAACATAGAAACGTTAAATGTCTTTGTGTGTGTCTGTGTCTTTCATGACCAAATCTAGATAGGGATATAATCCCACCCACACGCCCACCACTGTGACTCCTGTGACGCCAGGATCTACAGCGGCAACCAACTGAGAGTTAAAATTGTCTTGGAACCTGCAACGAATTTAATCAGAAGTATATAGTTGGAGTTGTAAAGTATGTATCCTTACTTCCCTCCAAAGCAAAGCGGGAGACTGAGTAATGCCAAATATAGACAAAGTGTCTATATGGAAAGAGTGTAGACACCACGGACGGTGACAAAAACTATGGGGCCTAAATTTGATTGCTATAATAGGTATGGCAGAAACGGCTAAATGCACGGAAATTTATTCTGTTCGATACGAGATCCTCATAGTATTAATACCACTCCAGATGTCAATTGTAAGCTATTTAACATAACATTACGTTCGTTGTGCCAAAGACTACATTCCCAGACCAAATCTAGATATCAAAAGTGCAAGCCATGCTTAGAGGGCTAGTAATATGCGACAACGTTGCTTCTTTCTACTTGACCACAACAGCTCTTTCATCAATAAAGAAGTATCCTCAACAATACTTAGTAAAATATTCATGCTAGGAACAGCAGAACAGTCTCGATCTCCCTTAATTATTTCATATTCTAGCGCTCCCTAGAGTGATGCGGTTGACTTCCAATTTAACTTGGGCACTACTGCTTATACAGTGTGACCACTGTAAATGGACTAACTAATATAAACTAATTGTGTTTGTTACTTCGTTTACAGAACTACACTCTTAATTAAAGAGTTCAATTGTAAAGTATTAACTATTTATACTTGCGTTTTATATTAATTCATAGTTACATAATTTATACGAAATATACAGGATGGCTTATTTATAAAATATCTCAAATAAATATCTCACAACTTACACACAACGCCATCTAGTCCCAAACTAAGCAGGGCTTGTACTATGGGTACTAGAATAACTGATACTAATACATACAGGGTGGCCCGTTTATAGTAGTACAAAGAATTTTCACAGATGTAGGGCCGGCCAATGATTGATTTAAACGCAACATATGTTCCGCGAAAATCAATAGTTTAAAAGTTATGATTTTTTAAAGTTTTTTCGTAAAATCGCCACTTTGAGTCATGTAAACCTCTCTAAAGTGAAAATGATTGGATAAAATCGAATCAAATTTGGTGTGTATATAGCTAAAACATGTAGCTAGCAGGAAATAAGCTATTTTTAAGATTATTCTAAAATGGTAATATAATTTTATACCTTTTTAAAAGCAGTTTGTAATTTTCATATGTTAAAGTATGATTTTTAAAAAAATCTAGTAAATTAAAAATGTTCTACACGAAATTTTCTAATCGTGGTACAAACTACCTTAAGATGTAAGGATAGCGTTAATAAAAAAAAGTATCATGACTATCGAAAGTTCTTCAGAATTGAACATTGTATGGACTAAGTAGTTAAAAAACTAAAGGTGTGTATTTTTACCTTATACGTCATTTGAACAAATTAAAGCTTAAAACGAAAAGAAAAACACTAGAGTAGGTTAAAAATAAAGAATTTAATAAAAAAAAAACAAAAAAATTTCAACATGACGCAAAAAAGATTGTTGGTCCTTTTGAACTACCAGCTCGCCTGAATGCTGGAGTTTACTTAAATTTTCCTCAAAATGAGTTGCCCGGCCTTCTAGGGGAAATTTTCCCCCATGTACGAGAGAGGATGTGGCTGCAACACGACGGCGCAACTTGTCACTTTGCGCTAAGAGTGAGCACCTAAACGAAGCATATCCGGAAAGATGGATTGGTCGTGGTGGTACAATTGTTTGACCCCCACGATCACCCGACTTAAACCCCATAAACTTCTTCATATGGGGATATTTTAAGGAGATCGTTTATAGTCGGGCAAGTAGGTCTGAGCCAGAGTTACGACAAAAAATAGAACTTGCAATAAGAAAAATAAATGCAAGTGCACAGCCTTTCAATAGGCTTAAATGGAATTTTTTGCGAAGGTGCCGTTTATGCATTGAAAGAGAGGGCAGACAATTTGAAAATTTTTTGTAATGTTTTTTTTTATTTTTTATGTTTTTTTATTAAATTCTCTTTCTTTATCCTACTTTAGTGTTTTCTTTTGATTGTTAAGTTTAATTTGTTCAAATTACGTATAAGGCAAAAATACACACTTTTAGTTTTTTAACTACTTAGTGCATACAATGTTCAATTCTGAAGAACTTTCGATAGTCATGATACTTTTTTTTTATTAACGCTATCCTCACATCTTAAGGTAGTTTTTACTACAATTAGAAAATTTCGTGTAGAACATTTTTAATTTGAAAATAATACTTTAACATATGAAAATTATAAACAGCTTTTAAAAAGGTATAAAACCATATTACCATTTAAGAATAATCTTAAAAATAGCTGATTTCCTGCTAGCTACATGTCTTAGCTACTAACACCCCAAATTTGATTCGATTTTATCTAATCATTTTCACTTTAGAGAGGTTTACATGACTCAAAGTGGCGATTTTACGAAAAAACTTTAAAAAATCATAACTTTTAAACTATTGATTTTCGCGGAACATATGTTGCGTTTAAATCAATCATTGGCCGGCCCTACATCTGTGAAAATTCTTTGGACTACTATAAACGGGCCACCCTGTATATACTTTTCTTTTGTAAATACATACTTATTATACATAGAAACACCCAGACTAAGACAAACCCCCATGTTCTAGCACACAAAGATTTGTCTTAAGCGGGAATCGAACCCGCGACCTCGGCGTTGCAGGCAGGTACACTACCCACTCCGCCATCCGGTCGTCATATTTATATCGGTCAGTATGAGGAAGTCTGTTATAAGACATAGACAAATCTGTTTTAAGGAAACATGACCTCGATTTTAGTAAAAACTTAAACTGCATATTTAGATTAAGAAATAGATTAAGAAAAAACTTGTACTCAGCTCGCGAATCGAACCTGGTTGAATTGAAAAATAAAATTGGAATTCTTTATACTTGGATATTGATTGTATAGGTTATTAGAAACAAATTTACTACGTTACAAATTTTACTATCAAACATAATATTTTTAAATGAAATTCATGCATTATGCATTCCTTAAATAGGACATGTTCAGTTAAATCCTATTTCTACATAAAACTGTTTTAAACAATTATCTGAAAACTTAAACACCTGTCCGAAATATGCGAAATTCGAAACCAAAATACGCTATATAGCTACCACACCCGCGCTCTCAGTTACGTATGAAAGTTAAAATCAATATGGGTGAAAGTAACAATTTGTTCCATTGATGCTAAACCTACAAATCCAAACCACTCATAAATCCTTCCTACATAAAATCAAACCGCAATCGTAAAATATGCCTACGATTTTAGGCTTAACCTTTAAAACAATACCGAATTACTTATGTATATCTTCAGGAGGCGATTCACATTTCCTTTTCATCGTAAATGCGGCTTAAGCAAACATTGGTTTGGCGAGTCCCTATTACCTCCGAATATTTATTCCTAAAAACATATTTTATAAAAGGAAAGTTGAGTATTGGAAAAAAGTAAGGGATAAATCTTGGGCGTAAAGTTTCCTCATAAAAATAAGAATTTTCTATATCGCCTTGTATTTTTTATAGAACACTTTTCTTCTTGTACTAACTTAGATAATGTTGATACATAAATTTGCAAACAGCTGCTGAATATCAAAGGGTTGGATTGAAAATACGGTTATGATAAATAGGAAATAGATTTCGCTTGACAATATTTCGGCATAATATTTACGTAAAACTGTGTATCAATGAGGGTAATAACAAAAATATAGCGTATTATTGTTTGAGTGTTTTACCTTAAAAGTTAAACGTGAACATACTGTTAAGCTGCTACAAGTCTTATTTAATTAAACAACAACTAGCTAACAAGCAAATGACTTGAACCATAAAACACAACAACTTAATTATCGCCATCTTTTTTAAGGCACATTAACACGACTGCGATCTAAAAACGTGAGCTTGTACTGACTATTAATGCAAATGTGCCTCAACTATTCCGTAGTTAACAATTCACTTAGTAAAACTAGTTTTTCTCAAAGGAGTAGTAAAAAGAAACATACTTTAAGTACCCACAGCTACATATCATGCTATATGTTTCCTGTATAAGCCAGTCTGGCATTGCACGATAAGTTTCTACAATGCGAGACCATCTTATACTAGAAATGTATAGATTGATGTGTTGCTATGTATACCTAGTCCATTCTGAACATGAAAATAAAGTAGATAGTGGTAACATTTATTTTCCTAGAGCACTGTTAACGGTGCTGGGCAAAGTTATAATTTAGCACTTTAATATATTACTTGTAGTTGGCGATTACTATGAAAAAGTTCGTGTGAATATTGCTGTTTTGCTTGTTTTTTTCTGGTTTATGGTTATTACTTTTTGATTATTATAATCACTTAAGTATTTGTACGAGCTACTTCTAAATATAACGGTAATTTAGAGCCGAAGAAGACAGTTGTAACATTCCGGCTACAACTTTTATGCATACCGTTTTTAGAAGATTCTTAATTTTCAAATTCTCTTTTGTTTTTGTATGATATATTGAAAAAAACCTATTGTGATTGCAATTATTCAGATTGATTGATACGATATACTTACAAAACTTGTAAACTCTAAAATGGTGACCATTTTAGAGTTTACAAGTTTTGTAAGTATTACAAAATTATTAACAAGTGCTGTTACTAACAATTGATTTCATTCTCTGTTTTCATACATCACATATTTTTTAAATCCGGGCATACTTAGGCCATTTTATTGATGTAAACATAAGTAGGTATTTAAACTGTTTTACTAAAGCGAATTTTTGAGGAGGCTAAGTCCAATCGGAGTATTTAATCTGGAATATTATCTTTAAGATGTTCATTCCCAAGAATATAAGTATTCATACATTGACCCCTTTCCTTTGCGTGGTAGTTACTTTAAGTGCTAGTAAAATATTAATGTGTGTTAGAACCTTAATATGGTTAGAAGGAATAAATAATTAAGCTGTCTGTGGTAGAACTAGAAGCTAAGGTTCAAAGCCATTTCAGTGAAAAGTACAGAGATATTTTTTGAATATCAAGAATTTATTAGTTTTGCATAAATATACCTCACCTATAAACCGCCATCTAGCAAAAAGGGTAATTGGGGCTGTTACCTGAAGTAGCTGGATTTTTGATTTAAATGTGTATGTGCTGTATTGTATTTGTGTCTCAATGTATTTGTATTTGTGTCTCAATGTTATGTGATGTCTAATTGTATTTAAATGTAGTGTTATGTGTTTAAATAATGTATATGGATTTTAAATTATCTGAAATAAATATATATTCATTCATTCATAAAAGCTCAGTATGTAATTATAGTTTTTTTGGTAATCTTTTTAAACTGCTTATGTGTTCCTCATGGTATAAACGTGAATCATATTTGAATGGTTTTACCGTGAAATCATAGCAGCCTTTGTTATCTAAAAATTTATATGTCAGATTCGTTGTCTATGACCTAAAAATAATTAGTTAAAATATTTTAGATACTCGTAGTGATTATTTTCAATAGCGTTTCAGCGTGTCGATAAAATCAAATTTAAAAACTGAAACTAGTTAAATTTACTGTGAAATCTAGTGATTCAATAACAAAGTTTGAATTGTAACTATACAGACTATTCAAAATTCAACCCGAAACCCAAAAATCAAATCATTTCGTTACACCAAAGCGGTCGTCACGATGAAATTCAGTCTACATGAATTATCACACTAACTGACTACAATCTACCGTCGTTTGATGGATGCGAACCGATCGAAACTTTATTATTGAACAGCGTGGGACGTATCTAAAAGTTTAAGGATTTTTTGCCAAACTTCAGGAAAATGTGGAAAGTTTCCGAAATGACGGGAAGTGGCGTGACAGACAAAATTCTGAAATTATTTTTAATGGATCAAAGTTGTTTTGCATAAAATGTACTTCGGCGAAATTGTTTGTTTAAAAATTTACTTTCAGCTTTTATGCTATTATTTTTGTAATTTTAAGCTTTTAAAGTAAATTACCACGCCTCAGAGAGTAATTTATGAAAATTTAAACCAAAGAAAATTTTACTTAAAAAACATCTGTCTAGTAACTGTCTTGTTGTTTTAGTAGTTAGCGTATGCGCCTCTTGCCGTAAGGTCTCAGGTTCGATTCCTGGGTCGGGAAATAGTGTTATTTTGGATTTTTCCGTCAGGAAATTCTAAATAGCAGCACGGAGTACAATCACATGGGACATAAACATAACAAGTGAAGTGTGGGTATTATATACCTCTGCAACTTCCATCTGGGTTATATAGGCGTGGTGTTATGTGATTAAAAAAAAAAAATCTTACAGTTATTGAAAAATATTGTGTATGACAAGTGATTGATGATTTCATTCGATCACAATATCAAACAATAGCAATTTACAAAGTGCATTCATTACTTTTTTATTTTAGACGCCGATATAAAAAAAACTTTTACAGTAAATGTTGTGGTTTCCTGCTACTACTAATACTTCAAAATGTGGGCTTAATCATGCTTTGTGTTTATTTCAAATAACTATCAATCCAGCTTTAAAGAATCAACCACCTAAAGTTCAATTTTCTCGCTTTAATCAAACAAATTGAAAAAAATCACAGTTACTAACAAGTTTAAAACAATTATTCCATTAACACATTGCCACATCCTACAAAACAAGCACATACGAAGTGACATGGTTATTAAAAGTTTGCCGGCGTATTGTATAGTGTAATTACGGAAATAAAACTGTGACCATGTAACAAGCGAAACACAGAATGAATTCGAATAGCTAGCTGTGAAATACTTCAAAACATTGCATTAGCAATAGCTATAAATCGTTTTTGCGCCGCTCTTTATAAAAGCTCAAAGGAATTTATTTTATAGAAACTTGAAGCTACTAACTGCCTCGTTGGTCTAGTCTCGGGTTCAATTCCCGGGTCGAGCAAATTGTTATTTGTGAACTTTCCGTCAGAAAATTCTCAATAGCAGTTTGGAGTTGGATTTGAGCCCGGTGAATGGCGATAGGCTCTAACCTAACATAACAGGTGAAGTATGGGTGTTGTACACCTATGCCACACCTCCTTTTGGGTAATATAGGTGTTATGTTATGTTATTTTGTAGCTACCAAAATGTATGTGCAGTTTTTTAAGGAAATGTAATAGGAAAATAGAAACAATGACTACTCATGCGCGATAAGCTAAGACCTGGGGTTCAGTATGAGTTTGACAGTGTTCATAAACAAAGAAACTAACAGTTTTCTCCATACATTACACATTTAGACATCATCACCCCTTACGGCAACCATCACCAACGGAAATTCTGTATGAAAATAAATCATAATCTAACTGTCAGGGTCACAGTATAAAAAAAGAGACTCAACGTCTCTCAAAGTCTCAACTCAACCTGCACGAGGTACAATTATCGCGAATCTATCACTGTAGTAATCAGGACAAAGACTGGTATTACACGGCATTAAAGCCAATATGCTACGTCACCTTAATAAACTCTTTTCAAAACTTATTGGTACACAAAACCTCAACCTCATCCACCTTAATTCGAAACAACCTTGAAAGCAGGTGCCGCAAAGTAAATATCGATGTACAATTCGATTAGAGCATTAATCGGTTCCATCGGAATTCCATCACAGGAGTGCGGCACGCGGATTCCATTATAAAACTTGTAAGCGTTTTACGTTGGATCGAGTTCTTGATAGATGAACGTATCCAAAGTTTCACAATCACTAATATGGCTTCAGAGTTTGTTAGTCTGATGTGTTGTGATAAGTTAAGTATGTTTGCTCGCAGATAGATTAGCATAGAAAGTATATTATGTTGTATATAAGTATTTTGTAAGGTTTCGACCCAATTTAACTGTAGGCTAAAATGGCTAGAAAGCTGATTTTTGAGTATGTTGTAGGAAAAGCTTTGAAAAGCATACATTTATGAGTTTTCACCGCCATCTTGGCAATAGTAGCTGGAATTGTATTTTATTCCATTTATCGCGGCTTTCCGTAATTAAAAATTTAAAATATCTACGTTTTATGACGTTTTTAGTGTGCATTACAAAATAAACACTAACAGTTATTTGTGGTAGTATAGAACACTCAAAGGGCTACATAATTTACATAAACATCTTTATTTTAAAACAACGGGGATCCGAGATAAATCGAATAAACAAAAGTTTTAACCACTTTTTCCAATATGGCGGCGGAAGCTCATTGGAATTTGTGGTCGAAAATTTCAGGGTATTATTTTGTTAGCTCCCTCTACAGCATATCAGCTTTCTAAGTTCATTCGAATTTATGATTAATTTAAAATACTGTGCTAATGTATATTGTAAATCTAGTGTTAATACTAAGTATGCTTAGTATTAATTCTAGATTTAGGTAGACCTTATATTCTGTATATTTTTTAGTTCGTATGTACATAATTTAAAGAAAACGAATTACCTAAGCGCTTCCTTACAGAGAGCCTAATTTAAAAGTAACGACGCAACATTAATAAAATTTTATCATCGATTCTACGTCTAAAGATTAATTTGTAGTTTTGAGTGAGTTTTATTTAAAAATAATTTGAATTGTGGATACTTTATGCACCTACCCGAACATATCTCTGCACCACCTTAAGGTTGACTGGTAGAAAATGCCTTTGGCATTAAGTCCGCCTTCGTCACATGTATCTGTGCGAGAAGTTAATTATATAAAAATAAATAAACATCAAATTTTTACTTTCAATTACATGCAACTAGTTTGCCTGTTTGACAATCTAAATATTTCTTATGCAGATTAATTTGCCAATATAAAGGTGCTATTACTCTTTTTTTTCGATGCGTCGTCTTGGTTTAAAACTGTAATGATGTATATAATTATGTATGAGTAAATAAATAAATTATTAAAAGATTATTAATATATTACTATAGCCAATATTACTTTAGTTAACCATATTCGACAAAAGTTAATTGTCATAGTGTTGCACTCAAAAGCAGCCTTGTGCCAAAAAATCTGACCAAGTATTTGCTTATACTGCGTTATTATAACCGAACTGTTTTACAAAAAGATACCGACAAAATGTGTGCTTAAGTTATACTTTGAACAGCAAAATAGCCATTTTTGAGGTCATTTTGCATGAGCGACTGCCCCGAATTGGAACGGTGCCCGATAAATGGCGCAAGCCTCGTCGATTCAGCGTCTTATATCGGCATTGACTTGGTATATACTAGTATAGTATCGTTGCACATTTAAAAAAGCTTTTGCGATTATGTAACCGCATCATATTTGTAGACTCCACTGATGACATACTTAGGCGATCAGGGAATCTTTACAAACTGTGTCATGAATATTTGAGATATCTTTTATGAAGTTAACCTATCTTCTTTGTAAAAACATCTTAGAAATACATTAGTTCATACTAATACGTATCATATTATGATAAGGACTGAGCTTTTAAGCTAACTAAGGCTGAGAACTATAGAGCGTACTAAGATTGACCTTAGATTGCTCGGAATTGCCTTAAAAAGGACACCACGTTTGTCTTTTTGTCACTAAGGCTAAGTCTACTCTCTCAGACTCAGCCCAAGAGATGAGATACTCAAAGTATTATTTTGGGTATTGCACTTTCTGGTAGTCAAATGGTGTTTGAACGTCAGTGTTTAAATAAAAAATCTTCTGAATATATTGGCGCTGTTCTAATTGTTACTGAAAGTATTTAAAATTAAGCCATATTGATGTCCGTAGTAATTAAATTTAGAGCAGTATTTTGTGAGTATTAAGATATTTGGTATATAATTGGAGACGTAAACATAACGATTGAAACAACAGTAGTAAGTTTTAACGTATCAGAATAATTACTTAGAGCATAATAAAGCGGTCAAAATACAAGTGAAATATATCTCAAAGCTCAACTCGAGTAGCACACAGGCGTGATCTCATGTAATGTATTAAATTATGATGAAAATATGCCAAGTATTCTTAACATATTGTCTAATTAGCCCGCAGCTCATCCGACGACTCGTTATTAAAATTCCGTGCGGTGCTAGGATCCCTTTGTGTCTGAAGAGGCATGATCTCTAAACAATCTTTTGTAGTTTGTTCATTGATGTCTCACCTATCTTCATAACAAATTTCATCAAAATCGGTTAAGTAGTTTAGGCGGGATGCCGTGACCAAGTAAAATAGGGATTCATTTTTAATTACATCGATATTGAATAATTTTTGTTACAGGATATGTATGTTATCTGGAATTTTATAAAATGCCTATACGACAGTAGAAAATATGTTCAAAATAAAAAAATCTTAAAGTTTGTTTCTTTCTTTTAAATTTTGACAAACTTAGATTGATTTATTTTATGTATAATAAGTATGTATTTACAAAAGGAAAGTAAAATATGTATTAGTATCAATAATTGATACTAATACATATTTTACTTTCCTTTTGTAAGTAGTAACTAAGTAGAGCTTGTACTATAGGTACTAGAATAATTATTATTCTAGTACCTATAGTACAAGCTCTACTTAGTTTGGGACTAGATGGCGTTGTGTGTAAGTTGTAAGATATT
This sequence comes from Hypena proboscidalis, assembly GCA_905147285.1. Classification (NCBI taxonomy): domain Eukaryota; kingdom Metazoa; phylum Arthropoda; class Insecta; order Lepidoptera; family Erebidae; genus Hypena; species Hypena proboscidalis. The sequence goes on along the minus strand of LR990131.1, from coordinate 4,460,854 downwards.
GATTTATTTTATTTTTAGTTTATTTTTAAGTAGCAAAGGGTACAACTCTGTTAACACATTTCCAAAATCAGCTCGGAAATATGATGACTTCCTAGGAATAGTAAACAATTCATGAATCTCGCACACATTCTTACATACATTGTTGGGCTAATCAATAACCTAAATACTTAACTTTCAAGTCTGTAATCATTACAAATTATAGTATATTGAAGTATAACACGCACCTCTATAACTTTTATCAAGTTTCGTCTTTTCCAAATTATGTACGTATTAATTAGGTAATTATTGTTTGCCGTCCTTGAAGAAAAACATAATAGGAAAACTTCATGGTGGCTTCTTCATTATGTTTGCCTTCTATTCGGGTAGATAAGTGATCTTCATAATGTTTTCGATGGTGAATGTAATTTTTACCTAAAATTAATGTGAATTTCCCGACAGAAAGTTGACAATTTGCCCGACCCGGGAAAGCCAACGTTTTACTTCACGATTAGTAAATAAAAGTTTATTAATTTGTTAGCTCATTACTTTGAAGATAATTTCACCGTTGTGTGCGGTATCATTAACTTGGTGGTTATAAAGTTTTGCAATGATCATGGCATGTTATACCATTAAGTATGCATGTATTTTGTACCGCTGATCAATACATCGTTTGATCATAAGCGATGTGTTTATCAGCATACATAACATAAGCTTGCGTTACGTGGGCATACGTGTGAATGCTTAAGCAATACAGGTATTAAGCGAGTCACTTGGATTGTTGTCGATGAAGCGTTAATCTGTTCAACATTATTTATATGTGAACTTAGGTATGGAACCAAATGAAAGTGTTCTCGAAACCGATGAATATTTTAGGTTTAGGTTTAAAGACATTTATTTTCAAATAAGACTACAAGTCACTTCTATGAGAACATTATGAAACTTAAAGTAAAAAAAACGTATTTTTTTCCATATAAGCCTTAAGAATATTACATTAACAAAATAACCATTCAACCTTTAACATATATTATTACTATGCTTACCCAGCTTATTTATCTAAAAGAGAGTTATTTTTCTTTGGATATATGATTTCTCGATTGTGGATAGAATAAAGTACCGGCTACAGCTACGATTGGTTTTATTACGATTAGCGATACAAATACTGTTAACTCCAATGTACAATACCCACATATATCATCTGTTATGTTTAGGTCCTATCGGATAGGGGGTGAGCCTATCGCCATCCAACAGGCACAATTCCAATTCCATGCTGCTATTATGAATTCCTGGTGAAAAGTTCACAAATAACACCGGTGAGAGCATACGTTAACCACTAGAACATTGAGGCAATCTTGAAATAATGTTTAAGTAGATTATTTCTAATAGGTAGAGGCTTTTAACTAATAATGTTATTAATTAAGTAGTTACCGAAGCCAGACGAATATTATATTAGAATTTCATCTAATTTGAACGGTCTAGAGCCAACACCATGATTATACACTTATCCTTAACTACGCTCTAGCTTTCACCAGCAAATATTAATAAAACGCAAAATATGACACTGCATTATGATCTCACTCGCTAGCAACCAAGTCATAATTTCTTAACAGACTATTAACATTTTACAATGCGTACTCAACACGCTTTTAGCTTGCTCAAAAGTACGTTCTCTTTTTAGTACTACGCAAAAAAACAAAAATCACCGAATACTCTTATCTCGTAAAGAAACTTGAGCACATTTTGGTAGAAAAAGGTATAAAAAAGTAAAAAAGCGAGGTTTCCTCACAAACGTACGGGCAGTAGAATTCAATTTCCGGTGTAAAACTCCGAATAGACCGGGAATAAATCGGTAAGCCACGTATTGACCCAGCCTTTTACATAAGATTAGTAGAAAGGGTGCGGAATGTCTGAGGGAAATGCGTTCAATGCTCTCAAAGCTGAAACTGTAAGGTTATTTTTCGAATAATGAATAAAATTAAAAGTTTGTAAGTAATAAGATTTAAGATAGAGCAGCATGCGTACTTTATAAATTTCGAAAATATCGATTAGTTATTATCTCCTCTTAAATTATATTGGTGTTGATTTGTTTATTTCATTAAAGATTTACTTAATTTCTGCACTAGTTTTGTTTTTATCCATTTTCGCGTAGAATCATGGTCACCTCATCAGTTGTAATATAAGATAATTTTGATTCAATGTATCTTTTAAAATAGTAATACTGTTGAATCGCTATATATTTAGAACGAATGTACTCTTTACATGTAATTCAGGAAGTTGAATTTTGTAAACAAATATGTCAAATTAAAAAAGATATTGGCGTCTATAGAGGGCCGTGCTGAATGAACGAAAAATGTATATTTTTTATAATTTAGCAAGTTTTTATGAGAAGCTAATGCAGTACATATGATACTTGCCAAATACCAATTAATTTTAAATAGTTTTTGGCTAAGGATGATTAGTATTTTATACACATTTTCTTAAAAACGAAAATTTCAGCACGGTCCCCTCCTCACATCAATTTTTTATTTGTTATCACGAATTCAGAATATCTTTTGCGGTACATATATTCTGTTTATAGAGTACATTCCTTGAGTACATGAAACTTTTAAATTCGCTGTATAGTTTTCAAGATACACGGGGGCCGTGCCAGCCAAACGATTTCAACACGGCCCCCTTACTTAGCGTTTTTCTTCAAAAATACAGCGGTACATTGAAAAAAAAGCGGTACATATGCTTCGAGAGGTAAGTACATTTCTTTGGTGCACACCTAAAGTGCGAATTCCCCCTATTTAAAAAGGGCCGTGCTGGGCAAACGAACGTTGGAAAAACATTCTGATCTAATTTAATTTGTTAGTGAAACTTTTCATATTTGTTAATTTTAACCGGTGAGAATATTTTTTTTTCTCTTGATTAGCATGCAATTGCCTGCTTTTTAAGAGGTCGCAGGTTTGTTTCCCACTCAAGACAAATCTTTGTGTGCATGAACATAAACGTATGTTTTGGTCTGGGTGTTTCTTTGTATAATAAGTATATATTTTCAAAATAGTAATATACAATTAGTATCAGTTATTTGAGTACCCGTACTAAAGCTCTGCTTTGTTCAGGACTAAATGACGTTGTATGAATGTTGTGTGATATTTATTAATTTAAGAATCTGTTGTTTTTAATGTCTCTACTCTATCTCACATCCACCCTATATAACTTGAACCGCTGGGTAAACCTTAACTGTACTTAAATTTAATAGATTACAACATATTATAATTTCTAGCCATTTACCTTGTGTAATTGTTGTCATTATATTTCTTAAGGTAGCTCATGACGCTGCTTATGAATTGAGTAAATTCCAGCAAATTCAACACGTTTGCTTACATTACCAAAAGAATAGCTGGTTACGAAATTATGGTCTTCACATGCAATGCAATTAGTACTTTCAAGCCTTTATAATAACATGACATTTTGGCTATAAGATCAGCGATCTTACACTACAGAGCCATTCTCTTGCTTTGTTTATCGTGATATAACAAGGGGAGAAGGAATTAGTTCATTTAATGAATCGAACGTGAGAAACTTTGTGGCTAACAGTTAGTTTTATAGTGGTAATTGTATTGTCTAACATAATTTTGTAATAAAAGTTAAATGATAACTTTTACCACAAAATTATGAAAAACACAAAAAGCTAATTTTAGAAACCTTTGACGTTTAATTTTTTTCCAAGTACGGTTTCGATGGGGATCTTTAACAATCTTTTATAATGTCAACTCTATGGAATTTTCTGTACCCTTGTATGTCTTCGGTGACCAGGTTATAAAAGAACATATATTGCAGAAAAATATTTGATTAGATTAGATTAGATCAGATTTGATAAAATTTACACAGAGTCAATGGCCATTAAATATAATTGTTTATATAACTCGTGCTTTTAGTTGGTATTAAAGTACCATAATAATCTAATATAATGTAAGGTTCTTAAATCATTGTAGTTGTAACATTATTTCAAGCTAATTGCAAAAAACATAACGTACGGTGAATTTCTATTCTAAATTAAGAAGAGAAGAACTTGAAACATGCTTAATCGATTAGATAATTGGATGTGATGTGGCAACATTATATAACATGACATTATTTTTTTCACGATTTTAAGTTATTTTTTTTAGTAACAAAAACAGTAAAAGAACAATTTAAAAACAAACGCACGTTTGTTTTCCGTAAAATAAAAAAAATCTCCTGTCACACAAGTTTTTTTTTTTTTTTTTTTTTTTTTTTTTATGGTGGATAGGCACGCGTTTGACCACGATCTTACCTGATGGTAAGTGAAGATGCGGTCTACGGTGGAGCACGCTTACCTATAAGATACCTATTAACTCTTGTTTTGAAGAGATCCAGATCTGTAGTAATCTTGCCTAGTCGGATAGCGATTTTATTCCGCGTACAAAATGTCCAATACAGGTTTTATTTCATTGCCTACATTTTTAGAACACCATTTTCCAGGACTTTGTTATTCTACTTTCACTCAAAAATATGAAACCCTGTGAACAATTTCAAACACGCAAATAAAACCGTGCTCTAATTATAATAATTGTTCCGCCATTTTCATAGCCACACAAGCGTGTGTGAAATTAAAACGGGTGCATTGTACACTTATGGCGTTGAATCTGGGAAATTTAATTTACGGCAGGAAACACGGAACGCTGACGAAGCCTTTTAATGAATAGAAATGTAATTGTGCACCACTGTGCATGCAAACTGATCTTTATACTTTACACGTCATTACGTAGTTAATAGCCCAGTGTGCGTGTTTGTTTTGTTTTTAATGAATATTTGTCTGACATTTATTCTAGTCTGGGCTAAAGGGATGAGTGATGAAATGACTCTCTGTTTTCAAGTCTGTATTTTTCAAGCTTAGACCAATATACGTGAAGATGAAAGCACTAGTCTATAAATTATTTAGATTTATTATATGTATCGATTACCATTTGCAAACTAAACTTCTTTTATGATTATTGATGAGTTAAAAATACTGTTTAAAACAAAATATCACTACTTTTGCCCGCGGTTTCGTCTGCGTAGTGGGTACATTCATAAAAAATAGCCTTTTTTACGCGCCATGTACTCAGTTACCTGCATCCTAACTTTGATTAGATCAGTCTAGCCTTTCCAAAGTTTAGCTGATATAAACACACAGACAGACAGACTGGCAGACAGAAAAAAAAAAAAGTAATGGATTTTAATGCAAATTACTATACCGGCTAAAAAAGCATTGTTATTTGGACATTCAAAACAAACACTTCAATTATATTTATTTGTATTAATTAACGATATTTATTTTCAGTTTCATAACAAAAGTACGAGAACTAAGTCAGAACTAAGCACCAAGCGCATTGAATTCAATATTTCACTTGGCAAAGTTAGGAATAGGTGCTACTGCAATGGAATATTAAGCAGACTAAGTTAGAGAGCCATATATCACAACCAAGCTTCGTTTGATCATAGGTAGGTACTATCAAGAAGCTATTCAATAGAATGTCAGGTGCAATATGTTGACCTGGCTATTTTAGCAGTAGTATGATTAAACAAGTTGAAAAGCAAACTAGCTAAATATCAGTGTTAGAGACTTTTGAAATCATTGACAATATGCTGAGCTGCGCTATTGGTCATTATTACTCATTATGGTTACTATAATTATATTTAAAATTTTGTATCACTGTCGCTATTTCTATATCTGTTTTTATAAGTTAAGCTAAACAAATTAGATGTACGATTAATACAAAGCATTTTATCTTGCCCTGGCTCGGATAATTCAAACATATTTTACAGTTTAGCGTTAAGATGGATATTGTAAATTAGTCACATTGTTGATTTGTCACACAAAAAAGTATGTGTAAATTCGTCACACTTACTTTTTATGTAGCGACAGCAGAGAAATCATAAATAACTTACAACTCCACTTATATAAGTAAATTGTTTAATTAGATCGTAACTAAAAAAAATAAAACAAAATTATATTACGTTATAATATTTTTGTTAGTCGCAATGCAAAAAAATATTTTTTCTTTCTTTTCTTTTTCTTTCTAATCAAACATAAGGACAAGTTGCAACGTCCATAGAATAAGATATTTTTATCAGCTGCCGGACGTAGGAGAACCCACGTCCGGCTACTGATAAAAATATCTCATACAATAGATAAACACTAGTTTTAATAAACTTGATACCTTCTCAGAAATAGATTATAGTAATTAATATAAATATTATGTTTGAGAGAAGCCAAGAAAATCAAAGATGTATAATGTGATTCAATAAAAAGTATGTATATATAAAACTTTTTTGTATTCAAGCTATTAACTACAACTTTACATGCTCACAGGAATATAATATAATAATATTTCACAACTCACACACAACGCCATCTAGTCCCAAACTAAGCAAAGCTTGTACTATGGCTACTAGAATAACTGATACTAATACATAATATACTTTTCTTTTGTAAATACATACTAAGATTTGTCTTAAGTGGGAACGACCTCGTCGTCGTAGGCAGGTACACTACCCACTCCACCATCCGGTCGTCATAATATGTGTAAAGAAACTATGTAGATGCTTCAGGCGTTCTCTGTCAGACTATATTTCAATGCTAATTAGCGTGAGTTGCATTATAAAGTTTCATACAATCTACAATAGGTGTCCTAGTTTACGCAATACATGTAGTTAGAGTTGGATGTGTTGACGGTATGGAAGTAGCGTACTTTGCTGATAAGTTAACGTTATATCAAAGCAAACTTTTTTTAAAGAATATAATAGATCCGAATATATTTTATGAATTCACATTGAATGTAGTAGTAGTTGTAATAAATAATAATAAAGAAATAAATACCACAAAATATAGACACAACACCATCTAGTCCCAAACTAAGCAGAGCTTGTACTACGGGTACTAGAATAAATGATACTAATACATATTACTTTTCTTTTGTATATACATACTTATTTTATGTAGAAACACCCAGACCAAGACAAACTTCTATGTTCATGCACACAAAAATTTGTATTGAGCGGGAATTGAACCGGCGACCTCAGCGTCACTGGCAGGTACACTACCCACTTCGCCATCCGGTCGTAATATAAATCTATACCGGTTTAAGTTACATTAGTACCTTTGTGTGCTGGTCCTCAAAAACGGAATTCGTTATAAATATTAGCTTCTGGGCGCGGATCCGCCCGCGTGGTAGTTTTGGTGACAAAAAGAAGCCTATCTCCTTTTTCAGTTCTTGAACTATCTCACACTCACTCTTAATTTTTTATTAAGATCGATTCAGTAATTTAGACGCGAAAGCATAACAGACAGAGCAACTTTCTCATCAATAATATAAGTAATTTATAATATTGGTAAGTATAAGGATATTGAAAAGCAGCGATAGCCGAGTGGGAGACCGTAGGACTGCGAAATCAAAGGTCTCGGGTTCGAACCCACGGCACACACCTCTCATCTTTTCGAAGATATGTGTGTATTTATCATATAAATTATCGCTCGCTAACGGTGAAGGAAAACATCGTGAGGAAACCTGCATGCCTGAGAGTGCCTAATAAGTGCTCGAGGGTGTGTGAAGTCTACCAATCCGCACTTGGCCAGCGTGGTGGACTATGGCCTAACCCTTCTCATCATGAGAAGAGGCCCGAGCCCAGCAGTGGGACTTGTATTAAATACAGGGCTGCTATTATTATTATTATAAGGATATTAAAAGTTAAAAGGCATGCTTAAAGTTGAACTAGGAAGCACCAAATTATGTTTCCGCACTTATTTTGATGCTAATATAAATTATTCTAATCTTTAAATTATTGACAAAGAACACCATAACAATATCAATGTAAAAAAGCGTATATTTGTAGATAATTAGATTTTACTATCGCATAAAATTTACTCGGTAAAAACAATATCATTATTCTCCATGTCTCGTCTTAACAAAATCGTTACCAAAAATTGCAGGTATGTAGTTTGATGTGCAGCAAGTTGACAGTAATGATGCCTTGCCGGCGGGCGACGCGCGGCGGTTTATATGAGGAGTAATCACATCGATACTAGCGCTCACCTGCTTTATCGTATACGAAAATATTGATGTTTGTGGTGATGGCAGGTTTTATACAAGATTTTAGCGGTTTTGTCTGCGTGGTAGGTACACCAATAAAAAGTAGCCTATGTTACGCGCCTTGTAGTCAGTTCCCTGCATATAACATTTTATTAAAATTGGTCTAGCCATTTAAAAGATTAGCCGATACAAACAGACAAACAGACATATTTTTTTTTAATACTGTATTTTAGGCATAGGTACCTATGCCTAAAATACAGTATTAAAAAAATATAAAATGCAAATATCTATATCAACTGAATAAACATTGTTATTTTGACATTAAAAACAGACATATCAATTTTATTTATTTGTATTTATAGTTAAATTGTATACTTGTAAGTTACATCCAATTAATAATCCCATAACTATAGCGTTCAATTTTACTATACATCAAATATGCTCCGTAAAAACAATATCATTATTCTCCATGTATCGTCTTAACAAAATCGTTACCACAAATTGCAGGTATGTAGTTTGATGTGCAGCATGTTGACAGTAATGATGCCTCGCCTGCGGGCGAAGGTTTATATGAGGAGTGATTACGTCGATACGAACACTCACCTACTTTATCGTATACTAAAATATTGATGTTTGTGGTGATGGCGCGTTTTATACAAGATTTTAGCTGTTACCCGCGACTTTTTTCGCATAATATTTTTAGTTTTAACAATGATTTCACTTCCGTTATACGTTACTGCTTCGTTTCTGTCGCATTTAGCGTATATATTTCTATAGATTTTCATACATATTTTATTGCTGTTTCGCTTCTTTTAGTTATAGCGTGATGTTTAATAGTCTAAAATCTTGATCTATAAATAAACTTTCCAACCTAAAAAATAACAATTCGGACCTGTAGTTTATGTGATTAGCGCGGTCGACGAACCAACTAAACAAATAATATTTATGATATTTGTAAGCTACATCTAATTACTAATGGTGACCTGTAACACAGGTTTTATTTAAACCTACATCAGGCACCAGTCTCTAACATAGGTGAAATTAAGACTTTGTCTGCCTACTTCTTATATAATAAGTTAAAATCTAATTATTAATTGTAAAGCAAAACCTATTGTTAAGAAAATAAACGTTTTATTTATTATTATTATTACTAATCGCATAACCATTACGTTCAATTTTATCATACATCAAAATATACTCCGTAAAAACAATATCATTACTCTCTATGTATCGTCTTAACAAAATCGTTACCACAAATTGCAGGTATGTAGTTTGATGTGCAGCATGTCGACAGTAATGGTGCCTTGCCGGCGGGCGACGGTTTTATATAAGGAGTGATCACGTCGATACTAGCGCTCACCTGCTTTATCGTATACGAAAATATTGATGTTTGTGGTGATGGCGGGTTTTATACAAGATTTTAGCTGTTGCATGCGACTTTGTTTGCGTGACATTTCTTGTATTAACCATGATTTTACTCGCATTATACGTTTCTGCTACGCTTCCGTCACATTTAGCGTATATATTTCTACCGTTTCGAAACATATTTTATTGCTGTACTGGCTGTACTACTCCTTTTAGTTATAGCGTGATGTTAAATAGTCTATAACCTTGCTCAATAAATAAACATTAAAACACCAAAAAAAAATCTTCAATTTGGACTTGTAGTTTTTGAGATTAGCGCGTTCAACTTACAAAAAATAACAAATAATAATTATTACAGTAAAATTTCATTCTTGTAAGCTACATCCATATAATAATCGGATTACGTTTAATTTTATCGTACATCAAATATACTCCGTGAAAACAATATCATTATCCTTTATGTATCGTCTTAACAAAATCGTTACCACAAATTGCAGGTATGTAGTTTGATGTGCAGCATGTTGACAGTAATGATGCCTCGCCTGCGGGCGACGGTTTTATATGAGGAGTGATTACGTCGATACGAGCGCTCACCTGCTTTATCGTATACGAAAATATTGATGTTTGTGGTGATGGCGGGATTTATACAAGATATTATATATAATATTATGTGTCACGTGTAAGTATGTGTGGTGTTTGTTGTATAGAACAGAGGGCGGAAGCACTCTATGTGTACTCAATCTGCCAAGTCTTTTCCAAATTGCATTGGGGTTGGCTTCTAGTCAAACGGATTTAGCTGAATTCCAGTATCTTACGAGGAGTGACTGCCATCAGATTTTCACAACCCAGTACAGATAATCTTTGTTAGGCTATCTGTCTGACTTTCAAGCCTCTGACTACCCGTAACGACTGTCATAAATCTTTAAATGGCAATCAAGATTGACGGCTAACGTGCTCTTTGAGGCAAGAAAGAAAACTCCTTAATATGTTTTAATGGTCACCTTTCCTAGACCGACCGTGGCTGAGCATTACTTAACCCGCAAGACTGATAAGACCACGCAGCTTCGATTTAGCCACGACTGTGTGTACTACTTTCAAATATATTTTTGACAGCCAATACACAATATAAGATCTCAATTTTACCCCATACACATGGCTTACCAATAAGTACATAGTTAATTCAAACTCTCAAATAGGAATCAAACACCATTCACATTTGTAATTATAATATTATTACATTTATATAAATTTAATGATTATTTAATCAATAGTATTATTATCCATTTTTAAATATATTCCATTATAATATAATTTCACATACAATCCATATATTTCGTATAATATTTTTTATTTCTGTTCTCATTTATTTTTATTAGTTAATTTGATACAATTATTAATTTTCCATTACCTATAAATTTAATCACACACAATCAATCAGACACAATCAAACTGACCTGATAGTAACTCTTCGTCACTCATGTTCATGGATGTGTTTTCAGTTTATTTTCAGGAATAAACGCGAATAAACACACCAAAGATGGCGTTGTGTTACAGCAAAAGGTACAAACAAATAATGCTAGAAATAACGTTGGCAATTTATCACCAGGATAAAAGAGTTCCAACTATTTATTCTACAATTCTAATACTAATTAATTAATTTTTATTAATTTATATTGTAATACATAATGTAAATTTCTTACCTCTATTCGTACAACAAAAAAAAAATGTTCCATCTCCACAAAAAGGACGCTCCGCTTGGAAAATTAAATAAAACAGCCTCACACGACGATCACACCACAATAAAGTATATTTTACAACATCACAACTATTTACTTACAGCACAAAACTCAATACACATAACACAATCACATATTTCTTTTGTTTACACATTCTTTTGGTATCATCAACACTGCAAAGAATGCGATGTATTTACCGGAAAATACATTTAGGCCCGACATTCACTGTGATTGGGCAAGCCATAAACAGTGTACCAACTGTCGTCGCGTCGCCAGCGCAAGGCGATACTAGCGCCATCCGGTCATTTTTTTATGTTTAATAATTATATTTATAGTTTAGTTTAGTTATTTATATCTAGTTTATAAATTGTTTTAGGTTTGCTATACTTTTATTTTTATTTTGTTTTCTTTTTTTCTTGCCGTCTTTGTAACCATAATATATTCTATGCATGTATTTATAACCTAATTTATGTTTCATTATAATTATATATTATTCCTTTGTGTAATTTAATTTGAGCTTAATTTAATTTTGTCACTGTCATCTTTATTATGTTGCTGTACTTACCTGTTTTCTATTTGTGCCGTCAACCGTGGTGGTTGCTGAAAATCAGCGCTGTGGAAGTTTTGCAGAAATGCAAGACTCCACAGCATTAAAGCTGAGCAACCACCACTGTTTTCTTACATATTTATTACATATTTTTTTTTTAATAATTACCTATTTTTGTATATTATGTAAGAAAATAAAAAATAATTTTCTTTCTTTCTTTTCTTTCTTTATTTATATAACTGCAGTTGTAAGCATCACAAACCCTTTTGCCTGAATAAACATAACTTCATTGTAAAACTTCCATGTCCAGTACAAACCCTATAAAAACATTCAAGTACCTAAAACAAAGCCTGAGCCGTACTCCCAATATTTTTTTTGCAAACATGAACATTCGCACCCAACATTATTGTTGCCAAAAAGCAAAACGAAATTATCGCTTTAAAGCCTATTTTAAGCGAACACTGGAGGAAAAACAAGGGAGAACCAGAATGGCTCGCATTCACGGCTAGAAAACTGCGGAGCATCTCGACGTTATGGCTGGAATCTGGCCATAACAGTCATCCCCAGGTTTACCTAATATGTAGACACACGGCACACATGTAGAAATAGAAATGGCACAAAACTTACACCATTGTGGAAGAGAGCGGGCATGCGCGCGGAATAAAACGGAAATCTCTGGGAACGGAGAAATCCTTTGGGAAATTTGAAACTTTAGATCTGTATACCGAGAGTGGACAAAAAACTAATAGTTTAAATAAATACTTCCTTGGTATATTAGTTTGCTTGCGAGTTAGGTAGGTCAGAGTTGCATTAATTAAAATCTTGTTCGTACAAACAAAAAAGTAAAATAGTAGCGTACAAAACTAACAACATGATTTGCCTTTCAGAACTAAATTTTTGTATAAAAATGCTATTTATTGTTATTTTTACAATTTAATAAATACATTAAATTAGCTCTTCCTAAACCTAATTAAAGAAATAAATATTAAAAGCCAAAAGATAACTGGTAAAATATAGGCGTTGTAAATATCTATGTCAGCCGGATTATTATTATTGTTTTAATTAATGAAAGTTACGTTTATTTCATTATCAACACTACAGACATGTATTTTATCCCCGCACTAGGTTTAACCCGTGTCTACTTATTATACGTACTAAAATGGCTCAAATTATTGTGCTAATTAATACTGTCTGACATTTAGCTTCAAATAGCAAATAGTGAAAAAGCTCTTATATAAACAAATTTCAACTGAATTCAGATTTGAGATAGACGCAAAAATATGATGAGTAGATTTTTATAAAATGTAATAGAAAACCAATTTTCTCTCTTTCCGAGGGAAATTTATATCTAGCTTTGAGAAAGTTTTCAAATTAATGAAGAATATAAATCGACACTTATATTTTGTAGTTATTTTAATAAAAGGTGTCAAAAATGTACATCTTCAAAACTTAATCAATTTAAAGGTACTTAGCAAACGTGCATACTAACTGTGTATACTGAATAATACTTTTATATTAAATTGACTTCGGACGCAAATCGGGCAAAGCAAGGAGAATCTTGTTAAATGGGGATATCTGGTTTACACACACTCATAAATTGTGAATTTGGAGCAATACAATCTATGGTCCACCTTACTGGCTGCCCAAAACTTTCTACCACCTGCACAAGAAAGGCGCTCATGAACGCCGATGAGAGCGCCATAACAGTGGCCACTTGGGTCAACAAAATTTGACTCAACCATCGACTCGACGAAGAAGAATACTGAATAATATTATAATTAAAGTCCAGTAATCAGAAGGTTACCAACTCTAACCAGCACACAGTTGCGGGCGAAAAGCTTCATCTATAAGCTGCTTAGCGGTTTGCCTCCAGGATCACTATTACTTCTACGAACTCTAGTGGATGTTTAGTTTTAGTTTTAGTATAGTTGGAAACGATTCACCACGTATAAGTTCTTAATAGAGATGTGCCGACTTGCGTTGCAATTGCTACTTTGTGCACTTCTTATACTAGACTATTTGCATGTATAGTATAACCTAGTCGATGTTATTTGCCGACTAGTCGGTTACACTTTAAATGCCAATAGTTAAGTATAAAAAGTGTTACATTACTTGTGCCGCTTTGAAATGTGATGGTGTGACAAACAATACAAAATGTAACCTAAAATGCTTTAAGACCACGTCTTGTAATAAAAGTTATTTCAAAAAATAATTTCCAAAACTATACAAAATTCATGAACTAACGCAATGTTTAATTATAAAAAATAAAGTGACTGTGTTGCTATAGCAAACAGTCACTCTGTAAGAAAGTTTATTTTTACAGAGAAATAGATTCCATCACAAACAAAATAAAACAAATCTACACGTAGCGAATCAAAACCTTTTCACAAAACTACAGAAAAAGACAAAAAGCAACATTTCAGCCTTTACCACAAACGTAACTCATTTTAACCCCTTCCTACCTACACGTATTTCGTTAGTTTTTTTTTTTTTTTCTTGCGGAACGTAGCGAAATATCAAGTAGCTGTCACGCTCCAGGCTTAGGCCGCCGTATCGCATATATTCCAAATAAAACCCTGTTGAAGTTTTGGCGTAATCTTTACCTGCCGTAAATTCACAAGCTAAATTTTTCCTGTTTAATTTTTACATTTTGGATAAAAAATTGATTCTAGTTTGCATATTTGTCGACGTTTTCATGTTAGTAGTCTTAGTAAAAGTTTTATTATCATTATTGCATATTTAACTACCAAAAATTTATTGTATGATCAGCTAATTTTGTTGGTAAAAAAAAAGTTATCACACGAATGTCATTATGGTGTGAAACAAATAATATCTATGCGACAGTGAGTACAATTACCATCTTCATTTACCACGCATTGTAAACGACATTTTCCAGTTTATGTCATTCAAAGCCTTCATTTTCCTTAGGATGTGATACTTTCCACAAAGAAAATATTTTCAAAGGTAAATGATTCCTAAGTATCTTATTATGCAACGTCATTACCGTTCCACTGAACTGTTCATTCATTGCAATGTATCTGTGACGTAAACGTACAGTCAGCAACAAAATAAACAAAACATGGATAATATTTTCATCATTCGATGAAGAATAAAAATGATTTAGTACTAAAAGTACGAGTATATGATGACACGTAAGTGTAACGTTTGTGTAATTACAGTTAGCAAATTTTATTGTTTTAATTGACTTTTGTCGCGGACGACTTTTGTTACAACGTGGTGTTAGGGCGATTGTACATTCAAATTTCAATCTAGCTTGCGAGTACAGACACGGACTTCTGAGCAATCAGTCCACTATAATTTGCATTCTTTGTCGACAAACGGCAAGTCAGTTTGCATTCTAATTTTGTGCAGCCCTCAGTGAAACAAAATGTGACTGGGAATATGAGAAAACTGTCATTAGTTTAAAATAAAATGTAGCCTTGATTATATTTACAAAATATACTATGAAAAATATAATTCAGATTAATGTCTTATCCAAAATTTAATAGTTAAATGTATATTGTATCTAATATAATATTAACGTTGAAAAATTAAGAATCCAGCTGGACTCGAACCTGCACCCCCTGGGTATACGCCCCAAGTGCTTTTAATATTATATAAAATACAAAAAGGCATAGCAAAACTAAAATTTGATTTAAAATTATACAAGTATATTGTATCTACTAAAGAAAACAGCAATACATGTGTTTAAACATTATGAACAACTCGGTAAATAAAAACGTATAGTCTGTATTGGATCAAAAAAATTGTGTAGTCATCCTACGTTTTCAACCGCAAAATACAGGTTTATTAATAATGACACATGAATCTGTGGAAATGGAATATTTTGGGGCGTGTCATTACCATTGTCGCATGGAAATGACACCTTTGTGGAAGTTGGCAGTGGGCTGATGAATTAAAATTGGGTTGGGTTCTGGGTTCAGGCAATAATTATGACAGGTGTGGCTTTATAAAAAGATTTCCTATTAATTAACTTATTATAAAGTAAGTAGGTAAGTAACCCCTGAAGTCAGTGTCGCAGGAAGGTACAACCTGCGGTATCTGCCTGCGACAACGAGGTCGTGGGTGTAATGCCCGCTCAAGACAAATCTTTTTGAACATGGAGGTTTGTCTTGGTCTGGGTGTTTGTGTGTATAATAAGTATTGATTTTCAAAATTATATATTATGTATTAGTATCAGTTATTCTAGTACCCATAGCACAAGCTTGCTTAGTTTGGGGCTAGATAGCGTTATGAAGTTGTGATATTTATTTATTTCTTTAGAAAATATTCGCGTAATTTGCAACAGAATATTATTTTATAGTCTTTAGGAGACATTGTTTTATTTACCTGTAAATTTGATTAAACAGTTGTTATGTCACTATTGGTGGTAAATAAATTCCGTTTATGACAAAATTACTTCTATATACTATTTATAAAATAATAATTCATCGAAATATTTAAGAAAATATAGACTCGAATATAATTATAACCGCACATAATAATATTTTCATAAATTTGTATATATTTTTTTTTAATAATTGCTTAAACTGCCTCGATGGTCTAGTGGTTAGCGTATGCGCTTCTCACCACAAGATCACGTGTTCGATTTCCAGGTCGGGCAAAGTGTTAACTGTGAACTTTTCAGCACGGAGTTAGAATTGTTCCCGGTGGATGGCGATAAACTCACCTCACGGGACCAGAACACAGCAGGTGAAATGTGGGTGTTGTACTCCTCTGCTACACCCTTCTGCGCAATATAGGAGTGATGTTATGTTATGTAATTATGGTAATAAACTAATAGACTTATGCCCAGATCAAACATCGAACATGCGGCAATCTGTTTTCATCGAATTAATTAATCGTCATATCGGAAGTGGTGAGATAACCACACCGTGCCATCTGTTCAAATTATTCAACCATTCCATATTCTAAACATGGAATTAACAGAAATATCATTTAGAATAGAATGGCGTATTACATTAACACTTTGCCAGTTATGTTTGGGTCCCATGTAATAGGAATCACAAATCCAACTTTTGCTTGAGCCGGGAATCGATCCCAAGAACTCGCGGTGGGGGGCGCATACGCTAACAACTAGCTGGCCAACGAAGCAGCTTAACGGTTGGAAATCATAGAAATAACTGTTTATTAATATTTGCTAAAAGCGGTTACATGTTTCTCATTTCCGTTAATTTCTGTTCATTTCTGTTGTAATAGCTAAACATGAGCAAATAGTTCACAGTAATGAGATTTGTTATGACAAGATTACTAGAGCTAACGAGTAAACTGAAAAAAGGTTTGAGATAATATTATTATATTTTCACTAGTGGTAAAGCTCTTCTAGACGAGCTTAAGGGCGGCAGCACCACCTTCTCACCTTTACCTGCCGCCAAATAGTAGTGCTAGCATTATTGTGTTCCGGTTTAGTGGTGAGATCAAGCCCTAAAATTACTGGCATATGAGGCACTAGCTTCCGCCCGCGGCTCCGCCCGCGTGGTATGTCAATTAAAAATAGCCTATATGTTAATCCAGACTATAAGCTACATGTGTGCAAAATTTCATCGAAATCGACCCGGTAGTTTTGGCGTGAAAGAGTAACAAACATCCATACATCCATACATCCATACTTACAAACTTTCGCATTTATAATATTAGTAAGGATAACACCGTAGTCGTCAGCTGCAGCGACCTATCTACAGTCTGCTTTTGTGGATTGTTGATGTCCATGGACTGTACTCTACTTACCATAAGGTGGAATACAAGTTTATTCGTTGCAGGCGTAGTATAAAAAAAAGACTAAGACTATTAGTACATATTTTAGAGTTCTGTACCAAGAGTTCTGTACCAAAAGGGTAAAAACGGAGCCCTATAACTAAGACTTTGTTGTCCGTCCGTCTATCTGTCCGCCTGTCTCCAGGCTGTATCTCATGAACCTTTATAGCTAGACTAAAAGCTAGTTGAAATTTATTTTTTCAGATGCAATAAAGCTGTTGCCGCTGTTACAACAAATACTAAAAACCAAATGAAAGACATATTTAAGGGGGGCTCCCAGTCAATAGACATGATTTTTTTGCCGTTTTTATAGATAATGGAACGAAATCCTTCATGCGCGACTCCGCATATTATATTTTAACTTTCACTAGCTTTCAAACATGAATTACAAAATAATTGGATCAAATAAAAGAATAACATTAAATTGAATTCTTAAAAAGTGTTTTTTTTTAACTTCTATTCAATTACTTTTTCAAGAGAAGTCCCCTAGGTAAACCTATCAATGTCACTCACTATAGTTTAACGTTTTCGAATAAAAAAGAAATAAAAAAAAAACAAATTAACTAAAACTAAGTGGCTGCCGAGGAGACAATGAAATATATTTTATACATTTTAATGGAGTTTTTGGAATTCTATTGTAAAAAAAACTAAAGTAAAAGGCAGTTTTTCAAATATTTTTGTTTGACTAATGACTTTTTGGTTTGAAAAAGTTTCTTTTAAATAACTAATTTAATTTGAAGTTATCTTCGTTAGAGAAATGTTTAATTTAATCAAAACATTTTGTACCAAAATGAGTGACATCGTAATTGAAATGCGTAATTAGATTTTTTTATTGAACATCTTCAATTTACAGTTTTGAACGTTTTGTATGTAATATTTAAATGATGTTGAAAAAATTTCTCAATATATACATATATACCTTAGCTAGACGAACCTTACTTGGTTATAGCGCCACCTAAACGATGAGTGATAAGTCACTTAGTCACATACAGTATGTTTGAATTTAGATCAACACAATACTGTCAAGAGATGACGCATTTTTATCAAATACTTGTGAAAAATTTAAGCACTTGGGGCGTATACCCAGGGAGTACAGCTTTGAGTCCTCCTAGATTCTGAATTTTTCAACTTTAATATTATATAAAATACAAAAGGCATAGCAAAGCTAAAATTTGCTTTAAAATATTACATGTTGATAAAACTTTAAAATACTTGTGCTTAATTTTTTAACCCCATCAATAATAATAGACAAGTTAAAATATTATTGATCCAAATTGTCAGAATACTCAACTAGAAAGTTAATTAATGTTAATTAATCTTTGAGCTATCATACTATGCAAGCTTTAACCACAAATTGTCTACACAGTATATCTACTCCTAGAAATCCAATACTAAAAGCATCCAATACCAGTAAAAGAAACATGACACATAAATTAAACCCTTTTCTCACATCTACGAAATTCAATTTGTTCACCGCACGCCTGCGGTAATAATATAACATTAGTAAAAATAAACGTAGGGTAGGAGCACTAATAACGCGTCTATTCGGCACCGGGAAATTGCTAAATCGGTGCTACGGCGATGACAAACAAAGGCCGATATAAAAAGGGAGGATAAAAGGCCAGTAGTGACAAAGGGCTGTGGTCGCGAATGCGTGAGCAATACGTAATAACACTGTTTGTACTTGCGTTTGTTTATGTGCTTGACAGAGGTTTTATTCCGTTGGGATCCCGTTTTGTGGTAATAAACTGAAGGGATTCATGGCTGTTGATTGTGGAGTTCCGTAAGCGTTTAACGTTGAACAATGAAGTTGTGTTTGTACGTATATAAAAAACACAAAAAAACTTAAGTTTCTTGTTCTTTTTTATTTTTCTTCAACTTAACTTACTTGGAGTGTGTGTTTAACCGATATTGATGTTAATCAAGGATTTAGCTTAATCCCTGGATTAATACATGGACTTTTTTTTTCGACCCACCTCGGAGTGAAGGCACATGCCGAAGATAATGAATAATAAATTGGTTCGTTCAATGCTTAAATCCAGATAAAATGAGCTGATAAATTTATGAATAGAAGTGTTTTACGTCAATATTTAAGCACAAAATTAATAGATAGACATTTCGTGTTACAAGCCACGGTAAACTTTAATTATCCTTTATTCTCATGTTATTAATTTCGTGCATCATGCTAACAAGTACAACTTTTTCTAATACTTATTTGGAATTAATCTTTTCTTGTGTGAAACTGTGAACTGATCCTCGTTTTAAAACTTCAAATTTTTGGATACTAATTATCGTATTATTGAGAATACGGGTTACTCACGTTATTTTAGCCGGGATATACCGACTAGTTTCGAATGTAGTACGTAGATTCATCAAATGGGCGTTTAATCGCGTGTCGTCTCCGTCACGCGACGTCTCGCACTAAAATAACGTGAGTAACCACACCTGTATTCTCAATAATAACGTCTTCACCTCACGTCGGTTTTAATAATATAACTAATTATCTTATTCATCACTTCATTATTATGACAAAATAATTTATTTTTTGGAATTGGATTACCCCTTTTGATACTTTATATCTGTCATTATACCAATTTGATATATGAAACACGTACTTAACCACATTTTTCTCGTTTCAGATAAACATCGTAGGAGTGATCACAGTGAAAATGCGAGTGACTTAAGTGTAGTGATCACAATGAAGACCGCCAATTTAGTGCTGACACTCATTTGTGTTATTTCCCTCACCTGCACGCACGCCAAAACAGGTTCGTTTAAAAAAGCTTTACTTTTTCTTAGTCTAGTATGTGGCTCATAACATCTACCATTTTTTTTTTTTTTTTTTTTTTCTTTTTTCGCGGGGAAATGCATTGAACAATGCACCCCGCGGTGTGCCCTCGTCGCCGAAAGATGGTGGGTCGGCGAGCCCCGGATCGATCTTACATCCACAGGGCTCGCATAACATTTACCCTGCTCTTCTTGAGACAATTATGATGAAATTAATCGGAATATCAGAACAACACTAAACTAAGAAGGAAAATATATAAAAAGAAAAATTTATACATAAAAATAATGGTTCCGCATCAATATGAAATACGGTCGAGGTGCCCAGAAGGCTGGCGGCATTGCCACGTTGTATCGCAATGCTCAGTTTTTTGCGAAGAAAAAACCAGCCTTCAGGTCACGTGAAGTGTCGATCAGACGTCTTGATATTATCTTTATAAATATTATTGTAATATTATATTATTACTTATATAAACGTATTTCTTTAAACAGAAAATGGGCACTCAAGCTCAATCTTTGCGTTTTAATTTAGGTAGTTAAATATTTATGGAAGAATAATGGATTTACAAGATAAATTAGAAGTTTTATTACTTATCTTATTTATTTTTTTATAGCACATCCAAATCAAAACAAATTAGAACTATGCAAAACTTAGAAAAAAAACACATCTTGTAACACAGTCCCGAATTTGTTGCATTCGCTGTTTTAAGGTATGTAGAATGAATATATACATAAGGCGAGTCGTGTTTAATCGTGACGTCACAATCTTTTATCCGCCATCATAAAATAATAAAGGTAAAAAGCCGTTAATATATTCCTCTGATAACTAACTTCCTAAACCAGGATCAAAGAACACCTGACATCGATGCGCCTGCCTCTTTGTCTGGTGCTAAAAGCAAGTCCTGGTTTGCTTAAACTTTTATTTATTTAAACCTTTTACTTACCGAACACCTTCTTTAATTTACTTACAATAAACAAATTAAATGTATCAAAGTAGGATAATGTATTTTTAATACAAGAGATCTCAACACATCCTTAAAAGAGTGACAAAACATCTAGTGCAAAAGTCAACTTAAATAATAAAATCAACTCCGGCCATTGACTCCGGCGCTCAAACGTCACTGCGGGTATCTTTCTATTAACCCCAGCTTAATTTACGATCCCTCACGGAAATTTACGATCCCCAACGGAAATTGACGGACCCATCCCTTCAATCGAACTCTCCGGTTGACAAGCAATAATGCAGTTGTTAACACCGATATCTGACGCCTTTGGAATCTCAATTAAAGTTGGACAGACATGAGATTGATGTTGACTTATTGACATGCAATTTTCTGTGATGTTTTCATCACGCATTGAAGAAATGCGAGGGAAACATCGATCGAGTATGTTCTCGTAAACTTGTGTGTTATTTTTATGAATAGAAAACTAGGTATGTTCATGCAAACAGTGCAATTTTTTCGATTTACTGCTAAAGTTGCTAAAGCAACTTATTGTAACATTGCATTCAGTGATTTAAGTCACATGTATTTATTTTGTTTACAAAGTAGGTATGTAGTAAATAGACTAATTGTTTAACACATCATCACTACTCACTACACACTACTAGTATAAGACAAAATCGCTGCCCGCTGTCTACCTATCTGTCTGTCCCTATGCATGCTTAAATCTATAAAACAACGCAAAGACTTTGATGGGGTTTTCTTAATAGATATTATAATAATTCGTAATGAAGGGTTTTATGTATGAAACATGCATTATTATTTATTATACACTCGGAATATTACTTAGTCCGAGCCAACGCCATAATTAGTGCGCCAGTAATGTCAAGACCTTATCTTACCACCAAATCGGTTTCCTGTTTGGTAAGCTTTATTTAGCGGCAGGTAAAAGGTAAGGTGTTTTCTATCTAAAGCTTATACACAAAAGCTCTGCCATACCAAAAACTTCAAGTTCGAAGTTTAGCAGTCAAGGCTTTGTGAATAAGCTTTTAGAAGGAAGTAGTACAGCAATGCTCGCTGCTGTGTTCCGGTTTGAGGGCAAACTTACACTTTGTAATTACTGGTGACCTACTGACGCATCAGTCTTTTGTGTGGTTGTCTTGAAACTGGAGTTATTACTAATTAGGAGAACCTGCTGTTTTAAACTGCCTCGAATAAGAAACATGGATGCTGTAGTTTAGACTGCCCGGATGATCTAGTGGTTAGCGTATGTGCCGCAAGGTCGCCGGTTCGATTCCCGGGTCGGACAAAAGTGCTATTTGTGAACCGGCCGTCAGGCAATGCAAAATAGAGTTGCAGTTGCGGCCTGTGGATGACGATAGGCTCACTCGCTATAATATGGGACCTAAACATAACAGGAGAAATGTGGGTGTTGTACACCTCTGCCACACCCTTCTAGGTAATATAGGCGTGATGTTATGTTATGTATTTTTTTTCTGCTCAACTATTAACAGAAATCAAAAAACACCATTTTATTTATTACTTCATTGAATCTTTAAGGCTATTCGCTAAAATATCGTTGTTCCTTACTTTAAATTATCTTCCATAACACTTATAACAAATCTGAAACCTAAGCAGCAATTTCTGCGTCCGCAATGCTGACACAGATCTTGAATTTAATCTCAGAGTAGATTAATCCTTCATTAAATAAGGAGTAAATTAGAGCGGCAGCATTAAATCATTTTAATTCAAATGCATCTAGCTTTGAGTGAGTTTGTCGGGATATTTGAATAGAATCAAGCATTCTGTTAACCTGTGCGGTGTTGAATCCTCTTTGGTAGCATGACATTTGCATAGTAACCCCAGATTAGGGAATGATGTTTACTTGTTGTGAGAATAGCTGAATTGAATATACATAGACAGATAGATAACTATTTATTGTACACAAATTTGAAAGTAAGTTTCATTAAGCACATCATTAATAATGACTTAATAATGTTTATGGTGATGTATTGGAGCATTACTTTCATATCTTATTTCAAATCATGTTTGTGCTAAGAATTCGCCATAATGATTACCAATTGCACAATGTTTACCTTCTCATTATAATAACATGAGGTTGTAATACATCTTATTTATTCTTCTAATGTTATTTTTATGAAATATCTTTTTCTCATACGCATAAAGATTATCTTACAAAAACCTCATAATCTCACATAAAAAACCTTCTAGTAACTGAAAAGAAAACATACCTATCGATTATCAGCACATAATGCCATGCTATACACCTACTGAACTCGGCAGTGCGTAAACAGGGGAGGAATGTTTTTCAATTGAGTGACGTCACAAGACAACGCACGGTAAGTACAACTATAGTTCTTGCATTTCTCGAAAGCAGTTAGACTGACATTGGCTTTACTTCAAGTTGAAAGGTACATGATAAAGTGTGCGTATTCGACTGAACGCATCCCACTCATTTTGTTCTATGACATACATATGTATGTCATAGAACAAAGTACAGATTTAAGTAAAATACAACTGAAGCCCAACTACTATCGTGAACTGCACTAACTATACATAAAGGTACTGTATGTGGAAGCTTGTAATTGGCGTTTGCTGACCTATTTTGTTCAATTATTTGTGTGTGGCTGTTAGCTCCCCTAATAAAATAAAATAAAATAAAATAAAATAAAAATATCCGGTTTCTTTATGAAATGGATCGTCTTCATAGTTTTACATAATAACATTATTGATCGATCTGAGGGCGTTGGTTTTGCATGTAGGTTACGCTAAAATAATATATGAGTATTAATTAATGAACTTTGATTTGGAAGATAGTATTTAAAACTTTAGTTTTAACTCATGTGTCAACTTCAATGTCTTATCTCAACATCAAACCGGGGTGCTGCAATTCTGTAATGAAACGGTCGGTTTCATAATTTTAGTGCTTGTTTGCTTTAATCGATAATTGCTTTTTGATTGTATTATGGAATACGTAAGCCGAACACAGGTAGGTTAAAGATATGTCTGCTCTTTTCCAGTAACTACTACTAAAAACTTCGAGTAACCAATAGTCGAGGCTTTGTGAATAAGCATAAAGATAGAAGTAGTACTGTAATAGCCGCTGCTGTGTTCCGGTTTGAAGGCAAAGATATACTTTGTTGGTTCTCTGGATGTGTGGTTCTCTATAAACTGTAGACACCACTAACTGCATAAACATCATTAATCCTTATACTATTTAAACTTACGTGAGATGACATAACTACTACAGAATAAACGGGTTACTCACGTATTATTATCGGGATATTGTATGTGCGGCGCGAGCCGGGGTACTGATTGCACCGAGCGTACTGCACTCACAGCCCTGATGAAAATATTTCCTTAATGAAATATAGAAACCGGTATAATACGTGAGTAACCCGTTTATTCTCTAGTAATCATTAATCCTCAAAAGATTGCACGATAATGCTTCATGCTTGCCTCACGTACCAATAATTTCAGGGCCATATGTAGCACATGCTTTACTAACTGGTTGCAAGTTAAAGGTGTGAATTTCTTATACTTAACTTAACCATAAAAGCTCTACCTACAGTACCTAATAAAAACTTAATAGTCAGCAGTCAAGGCTTTGTGAATAAGCTTAAAGATGCAAGTAGTACAGTAATGCTCGCTGTTCCGGTTTGAGGGCAAACTTACACTTTGTAATTACTGGCGACGTACTGACGCATGCACAGTGTTTTGTGTGGTTTTCTATAAACTATAGTCCCCACTAACTAGGAGAAACAGAACTGCTGTTATATATTGCCTTCGTTAAAAAGAAAACAAAATCTGCCACGATGGTCTAGAGGTTAGCGTTTGCGTTTCACCTGAACAGGCAAAGTGTTATTTGAGTGAGTGAAGTGGAGTTGGAATTGTGCCCGGTAGATGGCGATAGGCTCACCACCAATTCCATGGAATCCAAACATAACAGGTGAAATTTGGGTATTTTACACCTCTGCCACACCCTTCTGGGTAATATAGGCGTGATGTTATGTTATGAATACAAATTGCTCGTGAACATTATTCATCCGCAAAATATATACAGTAACGCAAGATTTACTATTTGGTGGCAGGTTAGAGGTATAAATGACGATGGAGCCTATTCATAAAAGAGACTTGTCCTAAAAGTTCGAGTAGTCATGAGTCAAAATGTAGATATTGCAGCTCGTACTTTACTATACGAGAAAGCTACAGCGCCCTCCTGTCTCAGTTATTGGTTCAGTCAGGCAAATTTCATAGTTTGTTTTATTTTATCAAATAATCTTTTCATAATAAAACAAGGATTAGTTTTGAGTCCAAAACAAGACAAGCCAATCAAACAATCGTTCTTAATGTTGTTGGCAGTTCTTCTTCTTCGTCATGTCTTGGACTAAGAAGGAATTGTTTGTACGTCACACGGGGAGACTCGTTTCATGCACCCCACATTATTTCTTGTTAAATATTATCATCGCCACTTAGAAGAATTGCTCGCGTAGTGGTTGGTAATCTTACTAAATAAAGGCTTTTTATTGGTTATAATTAATGATATTATATAAAAACAAAAGCAGATATGTTATAAGCGCTCGCGCTGTGAATACTCAAATACGTCCCAATTGGGACGTCTTGTGTTTAGTTTGCGTGTGGCCTGCGTCGAGCGCAGTCACGTGCCAGACGCCATGCGCCATGTTCAAGTTAAGAAAGAGAAAGCGATATTGTTTTGACGTTAGAGCGATAAGGATGCGTGCGCTGCGGACATTAAATTTGTCAATGTGTGCAATTTGGAATAGCTCGGAACGGATTTAAATCGTAATTTCTATGAACGTAACATATCTATAGTTCTATAATATCATTGGATAAAATTAATACAAAAAGCAGGTTTATATGTTACGACTTTAATTTCTCTGCCATACTACTAACAAGATAGCAATTTTTTGTAGTCAGCAGTTCGTCGTGCGTGATAAAAATTCAGAGACATACAGTTTCAATTTACTAAATACATACTAGCAATGTGTATATAGTAGACATTATAAAAGCTAGATATACAACAATCTTAACAACCTATGTTCCGAACAAAACAGGTAGGTAGACACGGTCTGAACGGACATCAAATCATTCCTTTTATATTTTCCCAACCAATGTTATACCACTTCCTAATTTAAATTTGGCGCCAATAGCTTGATCGTCACCGACGCGACATGCGCGCCACGGAAAGAAAAAGAACTACTTCAAATTTTCGCTTCGAAAGAATTGCGTGCACATTTTACGCGCGCTCCGAAAATAATCATAAAAAACCCTCGTTAGGAGATCATGGACTGATAATTGGTGGTGTAAAGTATCGCGGTGACTAGTGATAAGTGGAAAACGGGTTCGTAAGTCCTGGAAACCGGCCGGTTCCTCTCAAGAAGAAACCCCGTCGTTGCCAACGAGCGTCAACCTTGAACCGTCCTGTCACCATTCCAGGTTAGTGTCGGTTTGTTTTCTACCGCTGGGAGCCACAGTTCTAATCCAAGCCAGTTGTCAGGGAAATGCCGAGGCTCCTTCAACGAGTTTCATTCATTTAATTGGTGCCTCCTGTGAGGATCAAAAACTCACGTAACTTCTTTAAAATCAAGTATTTACTAGTAAATTTACGTAAATCTTGTTAACATTCACAATAACATTCAGTGAATAAACATAAGTGGCTAAAATAACCACAAATTCATTGTTTTTTCGTACTTTATCAAAAGTAGGTACTTTGAGACACGCGCCGCTCGCCATCAGCGGCCGCGCCCGGCGTTCATAACAGCCGATATTTGTAATATAAAATACCTACCTACTTTTTGTAAAATAAAAGATAATTGTGCTTAACGGTTAGTGAGATCTGCATTTATCAATATATTATGTCAAGCTTAACAATACCAGTATAAGATGGTCTGCGGGTTTTTCCTGCAATACGAGACCAGCTTATAATGGACATGTTTAGCTTGATAAGTATCCGTGTGTACGATAGATAATTTACAGTTTGCGTGTTGATTGGGCTACAATTAATACAGGCTGCCCATTTATTATTGGATTGCCAAGTCATTATCGGACTCTAATTGTTCAGCCCCAATTTTGTTGTAGTCTGTAGTATATAGTCATTACGTAGCTTGTTAGTTGATTGCAACTAATGCTATGTTATTTTTTGCTATTTTTATAAGTTTATAGACATCGATCGATCGATCCTGGCGTCACAGGAGTCACAGTGGTACGCGTGTGGGTGGGATTATATCCCGTAAAAATAAAAGTCCAATCGAGTTTGAGCGAGCTTAAATTTATTCTCTAGCGGAGCCTTACATATTAGAGTATTAATTAAATTTGTTCTTAGTGTTCAAGACAGCTTAGCACTACAAGTGACTGCCTCTATGATCTAGGGGCGAGCGTATACGTCTCTTACCGTAAGGTCTTGTGTTTGATTCCCGGGTCAGGCAAAGTGTTATTTGTGAGGTGTCGTACCGTGAGGAAATTTACAATAGTAGCACAGATTTAGAATTGTGTGCCCAGTGGATGGCGATAGGCGCACCCCATTAACATGGTGTAGTGTGGGTGTTGTACACCTCTGCCACACCCTTCTGGGTAATAAAGGCGTGCTGCTATGTTATGTTATCTAACAAGAGTATCAAAAATGTGAACTTGACAAAAGTTATCAAAATGACTTTTATTATACTGGTTTTAAATGACATTGTTACGAGGTTTACTAGTAATTCAGTGTGATTATTAGATCCGGGATCCGGGGATGCACATATTTCTTATCAGTTTCCACACATACGTCATAATAAAATCAAACATTAGTCAAATTATCAGTAAGTAATAAAAAAATGTAAGATCCAAGAAAAGGTTTGATTTTATTAAGAATGTTATACCTATCTGGTCCTTTACATTCCATAACAGGAATATAAACTAAGGCATCAAACTCAAATTTAGATCATGACTGATACAATTTGCATCACAATATCGACAATATCCAATCTATAGGCAGTATTTAGCTCAATACAGGATCATGCATAAATGATCGTAGTGTGCACGGGCGTGCACAAGTCCCGTCTAGCGGCGGAATCAATAAGTCATTTTGTATTGGTAAGATCAGGAAGGACTCGCTAAATGTTGTGGGATATACAAGCTTATTTTAATTTTAGCAGAGTTATGAGCACCGTTGCCTGCTGCCTCGTTGATCTAGTGGTTAGTGTAGGCGCCTCTCACTGTGAGGTCTTGTGTTCGAGTGTTATTCGTGAACTTGCCGTCAGGAAATTTACAATAGCACCACGGAGGTGGACGATGAATATACTTTCCATACTACCAATAAGGTAGCATTTTTTTGTAGCAGGCAGTTAGTCGTGCATGATGTAAATTCGGGGACATATTGTTTCAATTTACTAAATACATACTAGCAATGTGTTTATAAGCAATGACTTTAGAAAAGCTAAATATACAGCACCTAACTACCTAAGTTACCAACAAATTTAGATCATGATTGATACAAATTGCAACACAATATCGGCAATATCCAATCTATAGGCAGTGTAGCTCAATACAGGCTAAATTCAGGATCATGCATAAATGATTGTAGCGTTCACGGGCGTGCACGAGTCCCGTCTAGCGGCAGAATCAATAAGTCATTTTGTACTGGTAAGATCAGGAAGGACTCGCTAAATGTTGTGACACTCGCCAAATATACAAGTTTATTTTTATTTTTGCAGAAATATAAAATCCGTTGTCTGCTGCCTTGTTAGTCTAGTGGTTAGCGTACGCGCCTCTCAACTTGAGGTCTCGGGTTCGGGACGGGCAAAGTGCGATTAAAACAAAGCACGAAGTTGGAATTGTGTCCGGTGGACGGCGATAAACATAATAAGTGAAATGTGTGTATGACACACCCTTCTGGTTTATTTGGGCGCCATTGGGAATTTCTCAATAACAGTTCAGAGTTTTTTTTTTGTAAAATATATTTTTAGATTGATCGCATTAAATAGCAAATAAAACTCGCGTCGACGCGTCAAAGATTTTATCGTAGGAAATAGTTAAGAATGCACTCACTGCGCTGATATTGTGGGTTAGAACACTGGACAAAAGTTTGTGTCATCCGCAAAGATTTGTTCTGACTTTGGGTGTGCTTTGTGTATGTCAAATGTATGTTTACGAACACTCCCGTGATACAGGAATTATTCCTAGTTCGGGCTATTTATTATTTTTATCAAAATAATTAATAATAAATAGTTATACAAGTAACTAAACAGTCTTAAAATATGTTGTTTTCCCAACCTACATACCTATAACACAGTATTAATATGTACAAACAGTACGGAAACTGCCTACAAACGTGCGAAACGGCACACACACATAAACATGCACACCGACGAGACCCCTAAAGCTTCGGTTTCCTAGCATAGCGGTGTGGATTAATGCGGTCGTAAATATAACGGTACAATGACGTCACTAGAACGTTGCCTATGTAAAACAAATGTAGTGGTTTCCTAGAGAGCGGTGATCGACCTAACGTATTACATATTAATCGTGTCACGGTAATAATATTACGGCCGCATTATTCCACACCGCTTTCCTAGGAAAACGAAGCTTTAGCGGTTGTCGCGGTGCTCTCAGTAGCGAGTGCCGCTTAGGGGTCTCGTCGGTGTGCATGTTTATGTGTGCGTGCCGTTTTGCACGTTTGTAGGGTTTCCGTACTGTTTGTACATATTTATACTGTGCCTATAATGTGTCATCCACCCCTTGGTTTGTCGTATTAATAGGCTGATTATTAATTCCTTGGAAATTATAAGCACGCAAGCCTACGAAGGGCGATAATCGTCCTGCGTCATTATGGTTTGTTTAAAGTAGAACATATAAAACAAGTCCCTCCGCCTTCTGTTAGCAAATTAACGACTATAATTTATGGATTAATTATAATTAAATACTTAAGTTTAGTTGCGCAATGCGTAACTTTGATTTATTTTTTCTATTTATTTAGTTGGGACAAAAAACAGTTACATGATAAAGTTTATACAAAAAGAGATACAATGGCTAGCTTTGTTTATCACATAACCCACATCATTGTCCACGAATTGACATTATTTGTGCTTGGGAGCGATCATTTTTGGACGTTGTCAATAAGTGTCAACGTTATTGGATTTAATACAAAATGAATGTAAATACTAAAAAATAAAAAAAATAACGAAATATTTCACAATTTTAAGAATGGTCGGCAAGCAGAGCAATAGCAACATATATCTAAATTTAAAATGAGATTCGGCAAAAATATCTATGGCAGTAAAATCCGTGTTATATAAGTTTACTAGACTACTAGAGTATTGTGTAAACTTTTGTCCGTACTTAGACTTTTAGCAGATAAAGTTAGTGGTGATTTCACCTTACTTAACACATGACACATTAAGGTTTTTAATCTTAGCCTAAAATCTTTACTTTAAATTCTTAGTTTTCTGAAATATTTTTCATGAATTGAATGAAATTTGACTCGTTGACATAACAACAACAGCGTGATCAAACTTATTATTTATGACGAACGGATGGCGGAGTGGGTAGTGTACCTGCCTGCGACGCCGAGGTCGCGGGTTCGATTCCCGCTTAAGACAAATCTTTGTGTGCATGAACATGGAGGTTTGTGTTAGTCTGGGTGTTTCTATGTATGTATAATAAGTATGTATTTACAAAATAAAAGTAAATTATGTATTAGTATTAGTTATTCTAGTACCCATAGTACAAGCTCTGCTTAGTTTGGGACTAGATGGCGTTGTGTAAGTAGTGAGATATTTATATTTATATTTATACGCAGCTCACTGGGTCATTGTATATCGACGTGCCACGCCGATGGAGCCTCGGTTGGTAGCTAGTTTACATAAGCCACTAGATCATTATGACTATCAAATCAATGACAGTTTCCTATTGTTAGTTGTTCGGAAAACTCTTTCATAACTAAAACAAATTGAAAAATAAGACGTTAAGAACACCGCACACGAGTGATCCTTGTTTGGTTGCACGTTAAGCCAAAGATACCGATTGTAATGAGAGCAGCTGTGACAGTCGTCACATATTTAACGACTTCTCGTCTTAGATTAGATTCAATTACTGTCACTTGCAGAACAATAAAGTGACTAACACGGCAAAAATGTATATTTCTTTTAATTTATGTATAATTATGCACATTATAAAATTTTCCAAGAGTGTAAATATTCTCAGTTTTGCTTACATAATGGCTTCTTTATAGAGTCCTGTAACGATTAAATGCCTGAATTGAAATAACATAACTATCCACGCAAATTTCCTAGCATAAACAGTCTCCATCCACGCTAGACCTCAAGAAAGACTTACATGACATAAGGAGCAAGTTATCTACATAAAAACACATTATTTTGTTACCAAACAAACTCGCAGATCAATACGTTAAGGACACTGCACCCGAGTGATTCTTGTTTGTCGATTGTAATGGGACCAGCTGTGTCTGTCGTCACGGGTTTTACGACTCGCGCTCCTGATTAAGTACTTCTTCTTCTTCGTGTCGATGGCTGAGTCAAAATTTATTGGTCCAATAAGTGGCCAATGTTATGGCGCTCACGTCAGCGTTCATGAGCGCCTCTCTTGTGCAGGTGGTAGGGCATTTTGGACAGTCAGTAAGGTGGTCAGGTTTTGACATGCCATCGTGGTGAAAGGATTAGCCAATTCGCTTTGGAGAACTCGCGAATTGCCCAGGGTGCGCCGGACGTAGGGAATTGTTGTGTACGTCACTCGGGGAGGCTCCTTTCATGCACCCCAATTAAGTACTGTCACTTGTAGATCAATAAGTTGCTGCTACATTAGAGGGATTGTGGGATCTTATTCTTGCAGCTTTTTTTCAAAGAAAATGGGCCATGGAAATATTATGTTCTTGTTACCAACAAATATCATGTAGGGTTTTTTTTTTAAAAAAAAAGATTACTAGTAAATTGTATTTGCAAATTACTATTATTCTTGTTAACCAACACAAGCTTAATTTGTTTGGAGGAAGTTCAGTAGACCTTTGACCTTTCACCAAATAGTAGTGCTTGCTAATTACTGGGTTTTGGTTTGGAAGTGCAATTAGACCCAGAATTTACTGGCACATGTGGCATAAAAACCGTAGTCCTGAAACTAATTGACGCATATACAATCTGCTTTTGTGAATTTTTGATGTCCATGGGCTGTAACTATCACTTGCCATCAGGAAGACTACACGTATGTTCGCTACAAACATCAACACAGAAAAATTTATCCTCCAACTATCCCCACTGCGCTAATGTTGTTTGTTTACATTCGGGTATGCTTTGTGCGACACAGGAATAAAAACAAGCGTGGGTGTCTGAAAAACTTATTTTTACATTCATGAGATTATTCATTTGCTGCACTAGAACTTTGTATTACAACCTGTTATAAATGCTGTTGAAAGGTTTTTAAATTGCGTTTATGTGCCTTGAGTAGCAGAATAAAACTTCCCCGACCTTCCTATTTTATTTTCACTGAGAGTGAGCAAAATAGAAACATAACAGCGTAACGTTACCACACGTCAGGTGGAAATTTAGGATCGGGGAGAAAACAATCTTCGTGTGGGTTTACCCAGTCAATGAGTTGCGGGGAAATCTAAAACTGTCGACAAAGAAGGCGAAAGCAAATATTGATAAGAGTGAAATTTTGCAACAAAAATATGTAGGAAGTTGTCGTATATTTTTTTTAATGAAATTCTGTGTATACAAATTGTTTCAACAAATCGTCATAATGGAGGTTATTCAATTATTGATCATAGATACAGTCTTACTTAAATCAATAAAAAACCCTTGAACAATAGTACTTACATCTTGGGCAGTATTGAAATTATAACAGTATTGAGCAATTTATGAACAATTAAATATAGTCTTGCTTAAAGCAATTAAAAAAAACCCAATAGCAAGCAACTAAAAATCTTGCACAATTTTGTTAAAAAAGACTGTCGTGTCCAAAATTTTATCGGGGCAACAAAATAACAGGATTGTGGTTACAAAAAATAATAACACTGAAAAGAAATACAAAGCTCAATTTTTGTGTACTCACTTCAGCAATTTACGATGACAGGCTACCCGTCACGTTAGCACGAAATTCGGTGCAAGTCGAACACATCGCGTGCGCCAGCAATCTGTGTGGAACGCAAACCAATACTTAGTTGATGGAAAAATATGGGCTATTTTGTGGAGTAACGGTGTTTAGATTTAGTGTAGTGTTAAACTATAGGTATAGCGGTTATTAGTACGATATATATTTGTAGCTTTTATGCTACTGGAAGGACGACGACTTAATCTATGCGTTGCTTGTGACATAAATCATTTTGATGATGGTGGACGCCGTAGGGGTAAATTAGGCTTATAAAATTCAAGTTAATGTAGTCATAAAAGGCTGTTATAACTGAAATTTGGTCAATGGAAGATTATAACAGCATTGAGCAGTTTATAAACAATTAAATACAGTATTACTTAAAGGAATAAAGAAAACCAGTAAACATTTTTAATATCTTGCATATTTTTGTTTAGATATGCCGTCGTGTCCAAAATTTAGCCAGGGTTACAAAAAATAATAACACTGAAAAGAAATTCAAAGCCCAATTTTTGTGTACTCACTTCAGCAATTTACGATGACAGGCTACCCGTCACGTTAGCACGAAAGTCGGTGCAAGTCGAACACTTCGCGTGCGCCAGCAATCTGTGTGGAACGCAAACCAATACTTAGTTGATGGAAAAATATGGGCTATTTTGTGAAGTAACGGTTTTTAGATTTAATGTAGTGTTAAACTATAGGTATAGCGGTCAGTAGTACGATATATATTTGTGGCTTTTATGCTACTGGAAGGACAAAGACTTAATCTATGCGTTGCTTGTGACATAAATCATTTTGATGATGGAGGACGCCGTAGGGGTAAATTAGCCTTATAAAATTCAAGTTAATGTAGTCATAAAAGGCTGTTATAACCGAAAATTGGTCAATGGAAGATTATAACAGCATTGGGTAATTTATAAACAATTAAATACCGTCTTACTTAAAGGAATAAAAAAAACCAGTAAACATTTTTAATATATTGCACATTTTTGTTTAGATAGACCGTCGTGTCCAAAATTTAGTCAGGGTTACTAAAAATAATAACACTGAAAATAAATACAAAGCTCAATTTTTGTGTACTCACTTCAGCAATTTACGATGACAGGCTACCCGTCACGTTAGGACGAAAGTCGGTGCAAGTCGAACACATCGCGTGCGCCAGCAATCTGTGGAACGCAAACCAATACTTAGTAGATGGAAAAAATATGAGCTATTTTGTGAAGTAACGGTGTTTAGATTTAATGTAGTGTTAAACTATAGATAGATAAAGATATGTGGCTTTTATGCTACTTGGAAGGTCGATGACATAATCTATGCTTTGCTTGTGACATAAGTCAAGTTGATGGTGGTGGACGCCGTAGAGGTAAATAAGGGTTATAAAATTCGAGTAAATGTAGTCATTAAAGGTACAACCTTTAATGACTGACGTGACGTGTTAAATTTGATGATATTCAGCTGAATATCAGTATTTTACGTGGAACAATTACCATCAGACCTCCAGATCCCAATACGAGGTAATACATGACCTTTGACCACCGACTGCCATTTATAAAAAAAAAACGGCACCCGAGACCGACGGATTAACGTACTCTCCGAAGTACGGAGGAAAACTCGTTATGTTGAGATAGTCACCCATCCACGGCTGACCGCGGTATGCATTGCTTAACCAGTAAGATTAATTGGTCCGCACGGCTTCGACTTGGCCACGAGCTCCTCGTATTAAAGACAAAAATTCCACTATGCATAAAAATGCAAAAAGTTGCAAGAATATTGCGATAAAAATGCTTTCACGCAAATATTGTTAAATGGATTATAATGAAATTTAGCACACACATAGCTTATACCCTAGATTATTAATATAGTAGCCTCTTGCATTAAATATCAGCCTACTTTATATCAATATGTCACGCGGGCGACAGCTTAAAACATAAATATTTCTTTTATTTCTATTGAGTTGATAAGAAAATATATTTTGATAACACCCAAACAAGAAAATACAAAAGGTTAAAAAGCACAATTTTCCGAAAAAAGTTATTGCGGCAGCAAATAAACGTCAGCAATAAAATATAGCATTGTGCTGTCCCTCCCATAAAACGTATTTGCTTGTGTTTCTGATATCATAAGTAAGGATTTCCATTTGTGAGACGAGCCCTTGCGACTTGGATTTGGGTTAGCATTTGTTTTACAACGAAAACGGCTTACAAAGTCACAATCCAACTTATGGTTTGGTAAATCGTAACTGCAACTCAAAGATATCTGTAGAGGGCTTGATATTGCACGAAGCTACGGTTATTATATTACACTATAGCGACAAATGAAATAACAAAGCGAAAGTAATATTTGGTTAAAGGATATATTTAAATATTGATGCTTACATCTTGACTTTCGAGTGCAAAAATGGTTCATTACTTTCATAAAACAATGTTCACATGAATGACTTACGCAAATGAAAAAGTACCATGTAGTTCTGCAATGTATTAATAATAATAAATTTTATTCATTTCCATAATAAGTACATATTTCTTACATATATATTCTTAATTAGGTAACATAAAATTACTACTATAATTTAAAGAAGAGTGCAATCAACAAAAAATCTCCTGCACTAGGCTAAGCCTGTCTTGCTGGAGGTTTTTATTAACTACATTACCCTATATAAAATGGCGGTATTTATACTTATTGTTAGAAATTGAGAACGCACCCATATTTATTTCTTCATGTTAGTTAGCCATTATGTTGGCAACACTTTTTTCTTCTGTAACCTTACCTTGATGTGTCAAGTCGATATTAAATACGTTTGTGCATTTTACACAAAAGTTCTACGTTTTATTTCCGCCGAATCCACCTCCAAATCTATCATGGTAGCAGAGCGTGGTTGGATAAAGGCATAGAAAGTGAAAACGCAGAAAGAACTTACTAAAACCGGCCGGCGTATTTGTCCCGTCATACATTTTGAGGTTACCGGCGCGGCGTGCTACCCGAGTCACCTACCTGTTCATCGACGAGAATATTGGAAATCAGCATAGAAGATGTCCAGTACAGGCCACAATCCATTCCACGTCGACAGACTCGTCGGAAGAGAGAATTACGCGAGTTGGAAATTCGCAGTGGAAGCATATTTCAAATTGGAAGAATTATGGAGTTGTGTTACTGGAACAAATACAGATGAAAGAAAGGAAACAAAGGCAAAGTCGAAGCTTATTCTACTGTTAGACCCAATCAACTATGTGCATGTACAGAGCGCGACTACATGTAAAGAAGTCTGGGACAATTTGCAGCAGGCTTTTGATGACAGTGGGTTATATAGAAAAGTAGCCTTGTTGAGAGACCTTATTACAACTACGTTGGACAGTTCTCGAAGTGTAGATGACTACGTCAACAAGATAATGTCGACCGCTCATAAACTCCGGAACATAAAGTTTGATATTGATGATGAATGGCTCGGCACACTGATGCTGGCAGGCCTACCTGAAACCTATAAGCCAATGATAATGGGATTAGAGAGCTCAGGTATCAGGATCAGTGCGGATTCAATTAAAACAAAACTCCTGCAGGAAGTTCAATGCTCAGACAGCACAGCATTCTTCACTAAGAAGTCGGTTGTTCAAGAAAACCGCAGTACTACAAAGAGCTCGAAAGGGCCCCGTTGTTATAATTGCAGTAAGCATGGACATTTTGCCAAGAATTGTCGTGCTCCGAAGAAAAAGAACACAGAAAAAGTAGATGAAAACAAAGGTTATGTCGCAGCATTTTCAGCATGTTCACAGACAATGAATCCGGACTTATGGTATGTGGACTCTGGTGCCTCCATGCACATGACCAACAGAAGTGATTGGATGTATGATGTGACAAGTCCACCGATACCCACCATTACAGTTGCCAACAGGACACCGCTTCCTGTGGAAAGTATGGGAAAGGTTAATTTATTGATAAATGGTAATGAACAAGCCAAAATTCAGGTAAGACAAGTGTTATACATACCTAAACTTGCTGCTAATCTCTTGTCAGTAAGTGCTATAGTGAAAACTGGCTGTAAAGTAAATTTTAAAGACAAATGCTGTGATATTTATGATTCTAATGGTAAATTAATTTGCTCAGCCCCACTAGTAAACAACTTGTATCAGTTTAACACACACAGAGAAGTTTTTACCAACCTGACATGCTCAGATAAAATAAATGATGTTGTCCTATGGCATAGGCGCATGGGACACCTGAATTT
Organism: Hypena proboscidalis; assembly: GCA_905147285.1. Lineage (NCBI taxonomy): Eukaryota > Metazoa > Arthropoda > Insecta > Lepidoptera > Erebidae > Hypena > Hypena proboscidalis. The sequence goes on along the minus strand of LR990131.1, from coordinate 4,423,316 downwards.
TTCAGATGTTAACAGATTGCCAGAGTGTGCAGAGGGAGTCAAGCCGTACTCTAATAAAAGTAAGGAACCTATCACATGTACCACATGCCTCGAAGGAAAACAAACCCGACTGCCTTTTAATAATGTTGGTTCAAGAGCTTCACACCCACTGCAGCTGGTCCACACTGATTTATGTGGACCCATGGAACAAGCATCACTGGGAGGTATGAAATATTTTATTACCTTCATTGATGATTATACAAGAAGAGTTTATGTCTATATGTTGAAAGATAAATTAAGTGTTTTAGTCTTTAAAGATTATAAAAGTAAAGTAGAGAATGAACTTGGAAAGAAAATAAAGGCAGTTAGATCTGACAATGGAAAAGAGTATTGCAACAGAGAATTTGATAGCTTATTGAAGAAGCATGGAATTGAACATCAGACGACTATTCCATATAGTCCCCAACAAAATGGACTATCAGAGAAAATGAATAGGACACTGGTAGAACGGGCCAAGTGTATGTTGTTTGATGCTCAATTATCAAAACAATTCTGGGCCGAGGCTATAGCGACAGCTGCATATATAATTAATAGGTCGCCTACTAAATCACTTGATGGCAAGACACCTATAGAGATGTGGTCAGGTATGAAACCAAATTTATCTAATATAAAAATTTTTGGCTCCGAAGTGATGGCTCAAATTCCCAAAGAAAAACGCCAAAAGTGGGATTCTAAATCCAGAAAACTAATATTTGTTGGCTATTGTGAATCAAGTAAGGGATACCGGCTGTTTGATCCAGAAACTAATAAAATTTGCAAGAGTAGGGATGTGGTGTTCCTAGAAAATGTTAAATATGATAATGTATACTCACCTTGTTTATCTAACAGTGGTCCTGAAGTGCAGTCACCTGAAGAATCCTGTAAGGAAGAATTAGTAGAAAATACCAGTGATCAATCTTCTAGTGATGACTATCTGTCTGGAGATAATGATGACTCATCCTACATACCTGATGAAACAGTAGATCTGTCAACACCAGCACGTAATATCAATTTACGTCCTCGTAGAACTGTCAGAGCTGTCCAGTATGCAGAAAGCGATGAGCATGATGCGAGTTACTTTTGCCCTATTTTTGATCTGAACGACCCTCAGACTCTTGATGAAGCTCTTGCATCTCCTCATGCAGACCAGTGGAAAAAGGCTATGCAAGAAGAATATGATTCCCTGATAAAAAATAAAACTTGGTCGCTGGTAGATTTACCATCAGGAAAAAGGGCATTGCCTTGTAAGTGGGTATTCAAGAGTAAAACAAATGAGAAAGGAGAGATTGTTCGTTTTAAAGCCAGATTGGTTATTAAAGGATGTGCACAAAGAAAAGGAAATGACTATGATGAAGTCTATGCACCTGTTGTAAGATATACTTCAGTCCGCTTCTTGCTTGCTTTGGCTGCTAAATATGATCTAGAAATGATTCAGATGGATGCCATAAGTGCATTTCTCCAGGGTGACATTGACACTGAGATCTACATGTCACAACCAGAATGCTATAAAGAGAATGCACAAGTATGTTGCTTACATAAATCAATCTATGGGCTCAAGCAGGCTAGCCGTCAGTGGAATTTAAAATTGAACAATGTTTTACTAAAAATTGGACTAGAAAGATCTAAAATTGATCCATGCATTTATTATTCTGTTGATAATTCTAAAATGATATTTATTGCAGTATGGGTCGATGACTTCTTGATATTCACAAATGATAAAAATACAGCTAAAGAAACTAAGGAAAAATTAAAAGAAGAATTCTGTATGAAGGATCTGGGTGAGATGAAGCAATGTATTGGCATAAATATAAGCAGAAACCGCGTGGCAGGTGTGATCATGATAGACCAAGAAAAGTACATAAACCTAGTGTTGGAACGTTTTGGGATGTCTGAGTGCAAACCAGTTCGCACTCCGATAGAGCCAAATGTCAAATTTGATAAGAAACCTGAGAATGAGAGTAGCAACTTCCCATACAGAGAGGCAGTGGGATGTCTAATATATTTGGCACAGGTGACACGACCAGATATCACCTATGCAGTCAATAAGTTGAGTCAATACTGTAATGATCCTGGAGTTCAACATTGGTTGGGTATAAAAAGAGTTTTGAGATACCTTCAAGGTACTAAGAATCTCAAAATATGTTATGTAAAAGAAGACTCAAAAGAAATAATTGGATACTGTGATGCAGACTGGGCCAGTGACCCTATGGATAGGAGATCATGCACAGGCTACACTTTCATCTACCAAAATGCTTCCATATGTTGGAGTTCCAGTAAACAACAAACTGTGGCGCTCTCTACGGCAGAAGCCGAATATATGGCGATGGCGGCGGCGACGCAAGAGGCGTTATGGCTGCGGCAACTGCAAGATGAACTCGGCCAAGGCTTGAACAGTGCTATTCTTATCTATAGTGACAACCAGAGTGCTATAAAACTGGCATCAACAGATTGTTATAAACCTAAAACTAAACATATAGACATTCGATTACATTTTATAAGAGAGAACATTGTTAAGTCTAAAGTTAAATTTTGTTTTGTAAATGGTTGTAATATGGTAGCTGACAATTTAACGAAGGGTACGACTCTTGTAAAACATTTGTATTGTAATAGTAAAATGGGTCTGCGTTCAGAAGGGAGTGTTAGAAATTGAGAACGCACCCATATTTATTTCTTCATGTTAGTTAGCCATTATGTTGGCAACACTTTTTTCTTCTGTAACCTTACCTTGATGTGTCAAGTCGATATTAAATACGTTTGTGCATTTTACACAAAAGTTCTACGTTTTATTTCCGCCGAATCCACCTCCAAATCTATCACTTATAATAATATTTTGTCCAATTTTGATTCCGAAGTGCTTAAGGCGTTGTCCTACTTGAGCTTTGGAAAGCGACACTACGCGACAATTTCTTCACGCGATGTGTATCCTACCTAGCAACAAAAGCGTCAAACGTTACACGCGATTCACGTGCGTTATGCAATAGGAGGAGCTAGGATCAGGAATATTTTGTTTATTCAAGTTGTTTATTTACATTTGGTTTAGGCTATTGATATTCGTAATAAGTGGCGTTTTTATAAAAACAAAAGTTTCATTGCGTGTTCGTGAGCTGTATTGCGTCGACTATTTGATATCATCGTGAAGCGCAGCAAAGCGTATGATTGTTGCACTTGTCGATTAGGTAGGACAACGGGAAACTTGTTTTCTAAAACAAAAGATACATTTCGTTTAAGTACGAACTATCGTAATCGGCGTATTGCCTCCAACATAAATGGTATCGGTGAAAATATATGGCCATTGTACCCGTGTCTAAAGAAATGAACTTGCGTGAGACGATAAAATGCGAAGGCCAGCATACGACTGTTTACATACATTCACGGACGCCAATGTTTAACATTTTAGAAAGAAAATATTATATGTATTTGATTCCCTTCTAAGCGAAAACTTTTTGTGTCCCAAGCTTTGAAGTTGTTAAAAAAAGTTTAAATATAATTAGATATAAGATTACTTATACTTTATAACCCAACACAATTATAACTTTAAAGGCCAATTTCAGAGGTTCTAGATAGATTTTAGCCCACCTATAAAATATAACCGGGCCGAATTTAAAAGTAACTCAAGTTACTCTTAAAAATGAACACAGCTGTCACTTTCATGTATGTGTGTTCTATGCTTATCCTGCCAATAAGGTTTATTTAACACCTGTGAGATTAGGGCTAAGCCTTGCAACTTTTCCTTTATATTTCAGTGTAAACTCATTTACTTGGCGTACATTGTCATACCTCAACTTATCCATAAAAAGCCTATATTTCAGGTAACAGGAAAGGTCTTATCACCGGGTAAGTGTTCTAGCCTAGAAATGAGCCTACTTAACGTCAAAGACCGTTAGGCGTAACAGGCCTAATTAAGCTCCTAGCCAGAATTTTATGCACGGCAGAAATGGCTGTAGAACAAAATTGTCTGTACCTAGTTTATCTAGGCGTTCTATTAAGGTATGAATATCATTATTTATTTAAAGCCTAGGTTTTACTAAATATGGCAGAGAAAAAGATTTTCTCATGTGCCTATTGTTAAAATTCGGTTAGATAAAAATCGAATAACAATATCTCTTTCTCGCTTAAAAAATATAATTTTTATCGTCAATAACTCTTAATTTAATTTAGTGACTTGATCACCGTAGCAAAATAATAAAGGTAATGCAATCTAGATTTACTAGACACTTTAAAGGAAAAAATCTAATATTTTTAAAATCCCTCTTAGCATAATATTTAATATTAATATTTAAACCTATATACTTTTGCCTAAAATACAGACTAAATAGCTTTGCCTAGATACCGTTGACTAAAATACAGTTTTTATATTGTTATCTGTCTGTCTGTATGTCTATCTGTCAGTTTGTATCGGCTTCTAAACCGCTAGACCGATTTTAATAAAGTTTAGGATGTAAGAAACTGACTAGAAGGCGCGAAGCATAGGGTATTTTTTATCGATATACCTACCACGCAGACAAAACCGCGGGAGAAAGATAGTTTACTTATTTGGTAGCGGTAATCTCGAGAATTACTGATTGAATATTGATATTTCTTTTTGAGTTTAAATCCAACTCTTAATAAAGGTCTCTAGATATTTATCATTACGCTAAACTCCATGGGAGCGGGGCTGTAAGGTTAAAGGCACAGAAGCACCTACTACTTAATACAACAAGTTAATATTATACATAACTAGCAACAAAGCAATATGTTTACCTTTAAACGCGATTAATAATGGAAGCATTACACTCCAACGCCATTATTGTTTCCAAAATTTTGATTGTAAATACGGAATTAAAACTTATTCCACCCCATAAACTAATGTTTGGATCAACACAAAATATTATCGGATATTATGGTGTTGATACAATTTCACGGGGTCGTGTAATTTCGTTACTTAGATAAAGCTCGTGGTAATTATTTATAATAACACTCTTGGGTCTTGTGTCTATGCAATTCATTAGTGCAGCATTATTGATTAGGAGACAGTTTTACTGGATCTGGATATATTCTAGCCGCCAAATAAAGTATAAACTGGCATTTAAAAGTAACACAAATAACACTTGAAAATAGAACCCAGCTGTCACTTTTATTCGTGTGTTCTTTATGTTTATCCTACAAATAAGGTATAACTGACACTTGTGAAACAGGGCCTTAATCATCTGTCACAGTTAATCGATTCGAATATTCGACCTTAAATGCAGAATAGAACCTTGTTCCATCCCATAAACTACAATGGTCGTATCAACACAAAATTTTATCGGATATTATGGTGTTGATGTAATTTCACTGCCATGAAATTTTGTTACTTATGGATAAAGCGAGTAGTAATTAATTCTAATATCACTCTTGGGTCTTGTGTCTATGCAATTCATTAGTTCACCATTATTGATTGGGAGACTGTTTTACTGGATCTGGATATATTCTAGCCGCCAAATAAAGTATAAACTGGCATTTAAAAGTGACACTCAAAACACTAAAATAGAACTCAGCTGTCACTTTTGTTAGTGTTCTTTAAGTTTATCCTACCAATAGTTTATCTGACGTTTGTGAAACGGGGCCTAAATCATCTGTCACAGTTAAACGATTTGAATATTCGACCTTAAATGCAGAATAAAACCTTGTTCCACTCCATAAACTACAATGGTCGGATCAACACAAAATATTATCGGATATTATGGTGTTGATGTAATTTCACGGTGCCTTACCCCCACGGGATACCGTTACTTATGGCCGGGGTTTGCGGTAACCACACCCTAAAATGCAAAACCACGGGCTTACGTATAAATTTTTAGTTTATCCTGACGGATCGTACGCCATATTTCCAGGGGTTTCGCGAGGATGAGTGGATGGATAACCGTAATGTAAATAAATACGAATCCGTAACCGATAAAATAGGAGGTTCTACGTATTTACATGTGCCTGTAGCATATTTGTTTTGTTGTGTATTGTGATGGATAGAAGCATTCACCAAGCATTACCGCAAATAAGAAAAATACGCCTTATACGCCAGTCTTCGCGTAACACATGTTAGGATTCAAATATTTTGTTTTGTCAGGACCTGATCCGACCACCAAACCTAAACACAGCAGTGAATGGTCTACTACTTGGCGACAGGTTTAAGGTTGACCGTTCACAAAAACCCTACCACTATTATGATCGCAATAATTTTACATAATGAAGTACAAGTCTAGAAATGAGGCGTTGTAAATGTACAGTAGTCAGTATTTCAAATGTTCAACCTAATTCTGTCTTACTGACATAATTAATTACGAAAATTTCACATCGACAACTTTCTTTTTGGGTTTAAGACTAGTTTTTATAGTTATTTTTATTATCAAACCAATACGCAAACATATTGACGACCATAGCGAAGTCGGTAGTGCTACGCGTCCCGCTTAAGATAAATCTTTGTGTGCATGAACATAGACCTATGTCTTGGTCTGGGTGTTTCTATGTTTAATAAGTATGTATTTACAAAAGAAAAGTATATAGGTATTAGAATCAGTTATTCTAGTACCCATAGTACAAGCTCTTCTTAGTTTAGGACTAGATGATGTTGTGTGAATGTTGTGTGATATTTATTTATATCTAGGAAATGAATTGCAAACTTTCTAGGCCAGAACTGCGCAACACAGCTTAGCCAACCAAGCTTAACGAATACTTTGCCACGCAGCCAAGCACAGCTCTGGTAAATAAGTAAGGCCTGACCTATTTGAAAACTCATTTTCACCACATACCTTAGCAGTGACGTCGCAAATCTATTATAATATTACCACTGATTTAGTCGTGTCCTCAGAATAGTAGCTTAGCTTTGATATCCGCAATTCTTACGTAATTTTACTAGAATTTCTTGTAGAACTGTAGTTACTTAGGAACGTATTTTCTATTATATTTTATTTGTTAATGTTGGATAAATAAATTTCTTCATCTTTGTTCTAAAATCAAACTTGAATGTTAAAAAAATATTCTGAATTTTCCATAAATATATTTTGTTTTTCACGCACTGATTTTTAAATTATATCGATAATTTTAACTACATCGACCAAGAACGAGTATAACTCATCAATATTAAGAACAAAATGAGAAAAAATAATCGATTAGATACTGCAAAAGTGAAAACCTAATTAATATAAAATACAGTCGTTTTTAATCCAAATATATCGACTTTCAGTACAACAGTAATCAACTGGTTGCTCTGAAAAAAAAAACATGGCTCTTTATAATTCACAGCCTCAAGCACTTTTAGTTTCACCATTTTCGATTTGTTTATAATTATATCTATACTTTTAGCCTCATGTCTGATTTTCCAGTTCAATAAACCAAATCTCTTTGTAAATACGGCGACACATCAAGCTATACGTTTCTAGTAAAAGATGGACCAGCTTATACTAGAAATGTATAGCTTAGAATGTAGCGGCGTATACTCAGATATTTTAGATTCAACCTCTTCAGAAACTGAATGTTCTTTTATTTTATGGACCACTTTTTATCGTTATGTATTATTTAGCTGAGGTTCTGATAAAATATTTGTTTTAAGAGTTTGTAGGGTTTTCAAAAGATTGCTTACATAAATGATGACGTGTTATTTGAGCACCTGAATAGGAAGTGATTTGGTGGTTTACACACAAAATCGGATTTTATAACGTGCACAAAAGAATATGCAGGTATTGTGACGACATCTTTATTTCACGCTAAATAAATAAATAATAAATAAATATTTCACAACTTACACACAACGCCATCTAGTCCCAAACTAAGCAGAGCTTGTACTATTGGTACTAGAATAACTGATACTAATACATATATACTTTTCTTTTGTAAATAAATACTTATTATACCTACATAGAAACACCCAGACTAAGACAAACTACCATGTTCATGCACACAAAGATTTGTCTTAAGCGGGCATCGAACCCGCGACCTCAGCGTCGCAGGCAGGTACACTACCCACTCCGCCATCCGGTCGTCAAAAAATCTATACATAAATAATTCTTCGCCCGACCAAAAGCACAGAGCCTAAGCCAGCTAGAAACTTGAAGTTTTGCATAAAGATTCCTTCCATGGCGTAGAGGCGGATGTTTGAAAGGCCATCATTTTTGAAGTTTGAAGCACAATATTTCGTATAGTTCAACTTGAATAAAAATAAATACTTTTAAATTTTTTTTTCTCAAATGGGTGAATTTATTATCTTAGTAACCTTAATATTGATTTGTGTGTGTACTTTTTAAAAGGAAAACCCGTTTTTGATTTAATTACTTGTTGGACTGCCACTTTGGTTTGGTCGCGATTTCTTACCCCGAGTTCTTGGGTTCGATCTCAAGGTCGGGTGAAGTGTTATTTGGTCTTTTTTTAGGCACGAAATTTTCTGCAGCAGCGTGGAGTCGTAATTTATATCTATCATGTGGGATAAAATATTACAAATAAACGTTGGGTTTTGTACATATCCGCCACACCTCTCTGGGTAAAGACATGTTGTTATGTCCTTTGCTGAGCGTCAAGAATAATAGATAGAAAGATAGATAGATATAGAAATCTTTATTGTACAAAAAGAAAAAGAATAATTGTGATACACAGTCTAATTGAAACATGCACACTTGGCACTATAAAGTGATTTCTTCCAGACAACAAAAAAAATAGTTACAACAAAGTAGAAGAATTTGTTTATTTGTATGTCAATAACTTAGGTAGCACCCCTGTTAGTGTTTTAATGAATAAAGATTCTAGTCCATTAACCTGCCGCTAAAAGCCTATCAAACATGGGAATAAACATCGTTAGTCTAATGATTAATGTTTTTTAAACGATCCTACAATTCTATGCTAATTGCATAGATTAATGATGCCTAGTCAGTCTTTATACCAGCACTTTTAAAGTTAAACCTGAAATGAAACAGGCTCACAGTGAAATTACGCCATATCACTTGGCAACACAAACGGCAAAAAATATTACGTATGAGTCCTTTTGAACCAAAACAGTACAATAAAGTGGCTTTACTTTTTCTAACGTGTACTCGGTTTCTAGGTTTCATAATTCTATGGCTGATTGCGAACAATTATTAACAACTCACGATAGATATAAACGAGAACGTACGCAATTGACAACATTTCATTTTTTTAACATATATAAATTATTATTTTAATTGAAACTAGATGTAAAATAAACGGACCCGTATTTTTTCTTTTTGCGAAATTTTATTATTTTCATTCATTATTTCCTTTTTGAAAGTTAGTGCATTCTAAATAGACGTAAGCGCCAAATGACGTCACATATACGGTGGAATAATGATATGCCTTTGCTTATTATTTTTTTTGTTGATGTGACATATGTCATAATTGTCATACTTGTTTACAACTTTGTTTGTTTACCTTTATTTTCTTGCATAAAAATCGTATTATTCTCTCTATTCTGCTCTTCATTCATCAACCATGAAGGTATCAGATGGATTTCAAGCTGGTGATAGCAAGAATTTGCCAAAAGTTAACTACGTTATGGTTTTGGAATATATGGTAGAAAAACGACTGCTACAATGCCGCCGAAACGCGTAGTGCCAAAGCATTATTAGCTTCCAGGGATGTTTACGTAGACACAGCTGTAGGATATGTGTGGAAGTAAAGCGTGATACCAACTCGTGCACCATTAAATGTAGGGTGACACCTGAACTTAAAGTAAGAGCCAAGTTGTACACGGTAACTGCTGAAATTGACGAGTCTAAGGAAAATATCATTTCTGTTCAGTGTCATGATTATACTGCGTCTTCAGGAGGGTGCAAACACGCTATCTGCTTTGCCATGTGGCTGATAAAACTGTCAGATGAACCTTCTGTCATATCTACTGCGTGTTATTGGGGTAAACCAAGACAAGCTAGTGCTGGTGATCAGAAGTTTCTTTTAGCAAAAATATAGGCAAAAGGAAAATTACCCCTGACACTGGAAATGTTAATATAAGTTTATCCATGTTTACTGAAGAGTGCAACAGGCAGAAGATGAGGACAGAAAATGAAGTACTGTGGTAACCGTCAACCTACTTTGAACTTAATGCTGCAGTTTGTACACATCCAACAAGACAATACTTACATAATTTTATATGATTCTGCCAGGAAAAGCTCAGTGAAGAAGTATTTAACAGTGTTGCTAAAGCTACAACAAATCAAGTGGATTCCAAACTATGGCATTCAATGCGTCAAGGTTGAGTGACAGGGTCTAGAATTCATGAAGCTGTCCCTTGCGAAACAGAACAAGGTGTATTAGTGCAAAGCATTTTAGGTGGTTACAAGGTGCCTTAAACAAAAGCCATAAGACGGATTAAAACTTTAAAAAAACATCATTAATATTTTAGTTAAAGATTTTGGAGTTATTGAAAGCACAGGTCTTATTCTTATACCCCCTATTATTGGTGTTTCACCAGATGGGCTTTGTGCAGACTTTGTTATAGAAATATAGTACCCTATTAGCAAAAACACTATCAAAAATTACATCAAGGATGGCAAACTTAAAGAAAAATGTAAAGCTCAAATAATGGTACAAATGCATGCTGCAAACAAACCTATGGTCTTATTTTGTATTGCTGATCCAGATTATGAGAAGAAAAGCTAATCCACAAATACTAGGTTGAGTATGATCAAGATTAAACAGCAAAGATTGTGCAAGAAGCTGAACATTTTTGGAAGCAATTTATATTTGAAAATATTTTAGAAAGTGCTAAATAAATTTTGATTATTTATTTATGTTTATTTTTGTGTTCTTCAATGTATACAATTGTATTTTAGTTATACAGTGTATGTGTAGCTATGTAACTGCTTCGCTCACACATGTCATAACTTTTTCTCTAATGTTAAAAACAAATAAATACTTTTATTAATACTTGTTTTTGGGTGATATGGGGTTGATGTTATGTTATATTACATGTATGTTAGTTTTTATAAACAAAATATGAAACAGCAATCATAAATAAAAAGATACTTGTACAATATTTTAAATAATTTATTTTCACATGGCCCAGGTCTTGTCCACATCTAAACATTACTGATGAGAACATAAAAGTAAATTAATTTTTTTAATAACATTATATCATTAAACTAAATGATCCCCAAGGTTTTACTTTTCCAGTCCCGTTTCTGAAATGTGCCCAGTTTTTGCTACTTATTTCATTACTGCTGCGTTCCTTTGAGTTGTAGTGTAATGTTATGTAGTCTATTGCTTCTTCACACACACATAGAACTCGTTTTGAACAAACTACATCCAATGCATTACACTAATCTTTCGTGTTTGAGTTGGCGTCTTTAGATTTGTTTTTACATGTTCGTACAAAACAATATTTTAAATCCATCGTAGGTGCATATTCCTCACTTGGATTCAGTTCGATTTAGGAAGAATAATAGTTGCAATCAATAAATATTGCTTATATTTTCATTATTGCAAAATATGTGTTTATCGTTAGTTGACAGGCAACTGACAATACTGACATTACAACTGTCATTTTCGATTACTCTTCATTCTGTCGTAGCATGGGCAAAGGTAAAACTTTATTAAGCCGTATATGTGACGTTACGACGCATTTTTTCGTTTTTATTTTTTTTCTCCAAAACTACTGATCCAAAAAAATTAAAAAAAATGTTTTTGTACTCCGGATAGGATAATAAAGAAACGGTATTTTTGTTTTAGACACTTTCAAATTTTGAAATGTTGTCAATTGTGAGTTGGAGAACTAATCATGATATTTAAAAAAAAACTATAAATGCAACTGCCAGCTTCCATGGCTTGCTAATTCGATAAAAAAAGGTTTATGCTAGGGACTTATTTATGTCTTAGTGGCCAGTCAGAAAATCTAAACGGCAATGTAGAAAATTATATCTGCCCTGTCGCTTTTCAACTTCTACTAACTTCCCAAATATGTACCTCATACCTTGTACCTTGGGGGTTAAATACTTGCGGTTCCCGAGTTATTTACCAAAGAAAGGTCAAGCTTATGGAAGCGTCTGAAACTTGCGACAAGTCAAACTCGGGTTTTTCAGACAGAAAAATGTAGGAAGGAAATAAGGAACAAAGAAAAAACGGTGTAAACCTTCGTTATTTTTTGTGTTTATTTGTCAAAGGCAAGTTATTATTGTTTTGTTTTCCGAGGTCGTTATAATGTACAGGAAATATACCGCAGTAGTTTTAATAACAAGATACAACTGACATGAGTAAAGATTTACGATTGTTCTCTCGTACTATTCTTAAAACCGCGCATTTTTATGTAATACCTAACTTGTACTCTACTTTTACAGGGGTGTGTAACGGTTGATATAATAACAAAAAATCTAACGGTCACTTGACATAATATCACTTAATATAATTTTATTTAATATAACGATCAGTTGTCATATTGATCTGTTGATATAATTTCATTTTATCTAATTTCTTTTGATATAATGAACACTTTTTATAATGCACATTTGACATAACATTCGTTTAGTATATTATTTATTTACTATAATATTCATAATCTTTGTATTAAGTTTTTGTTCTTCCCTTTATACCCTATACATCACCCAACTATTGTTACCAGGAGGATCTGGATGCAATCTGGACTTTAGGGCACCCCGACTTTTTTTAACCAACCAGAAGTAGGAGCCCCGCGAAGCGGGGCTCCGTCGACCAAGTCCGACCTCGACCAGAAAATTAGGTCAAAAGAACATTAGGTTAAATGAAAGTTATATTAAAAGAATATTATGCATTTTGAAAATTATATCATATGAACTTTATACAAAATGTTATTATATCAAAGGAAGATTATATCATATAAAACATTATATCATATGAAATTAGGTTATTTGATATTATAGCATATGAAAATTATAACATATGAACGTTATTTCAAGTAAAATTAGAGCATTTGTTATTATATCAAACATTACACACCCCTTTTACAGACGGTATATTTATGTACACAGACAATAACTAATTGAATTTTTGTCATTCAATTTGGGATTCTAATGAACCTAAGTTAGAGTCAAAATTTAAATGTTAACAATATTTGAGACATTATTTAGTCTATACGCTTCAATGTATAAATGTAACTACTATAAATTAATCAAATTTAGATTAAATATTACAGATTTCTTGCGAATTCACAAATTGAATTCTTAATTTACATATAACATAACATATTACGCCTATATTACACATAAAGATGTAGCAGAGGTGTACAACACCCACATTTCACCTGTTATGTTTTCCCTGATATCTCATGGGATAGGGGATGAGTCTATCGCCATCCACTGGCCACAATTCCAACTCCATGCTTCTATTGTAAATTTCCTGACGGAAAGTTCACTAATAACACTTTGTCCGACCCAAGACCTTGCGGTAAGAGACGCATACGGTAACCACAAGACCATCAAGGCAAACAGACAAACCCAACTAATGGAATTCCTAATTTAGCTTACCGTAGTAGTTATAAATATCCTTTTTCAGATATTACACAGATAATTTCCTAAGCTTCCAAAATCAAAATTGTATAAATATTAATGAAACCTTAATGTAGTTCAGAAACCTAGCCCATTTCGCTCCTACATTACCTACCAAAATATATTTTGTGAGAATTCCACTCCGCCGTTTTTGCATAACTTTCGCTGCGTAATTTAGAACCTACATACCACAAGATAAGATCTATGAATGTCAGTTTAATAATGTTATAAAATATAGCCTGTGCCTGTTCGGTTGGAGTATTACCTGCGTATTCCCCTTTTGTAAATTCATCATTACGATAATTTAGTATAAGCTCAGGCCTTGGAAGAAGGGCGGTACAGTCGAGCAGAAAGTTCATTGTTTAAGTATATTTAGTGCTCGGTTAGAAAAGTGTTTCGTGAGAAAATTTATTTAGTTCTTTTCTGGTTTGTTAGACGGAAAGGATTCGGTGTTGTGGCGAAAAGTTTGGTATAAAAGAAATCTCAACAATGTTTTGCCTACTTTGTAAGATAAGATTTAAGATAGTCTTTTTTATGTTTCTACAGCGATTACTTCGGCAATTATGGACCGATTTTTATTTTTTATCTTAGAGATGTTGGTTGCAAGTTGGTTCCTTCAGCAGCATGTAAGAAATTTGATGAAGGGACTCTAGAGAAATCGAGAGGAACCCTACAATTTTACAGATCACAATTTTTGTATATTTTCTGCAGGTATTTGGATATCTATCTAGCTGTCAGCATTTGATGATACTGAGTTGATGATGGAAGTAACAGACCCTCAACGTTTAGGATACGTGGTTGTTTTTTTAAAGACAGTCACTATAAGACCATGAGCTGTATTCTTTTAAGTTATACTTAAATAAGACGAAGTTGAAAATTACCTTATTTTTATAACCTTCTAATATCTAGAAGTTTTTCTTACCTGTTTTACATATTGCTAGGCATACAGCCTAATCGGTAGGTTTAACGGTAAAGCTTCTTCACCAAAAAGGGGTTTAAAATAAAATTATATTAAAAATACCGTCTTAAAAACACAACAAAACATTAAATAACGCAAAAAATCGGTTCTTAACATTTTTTTTTACTTTACAATTTATCAGGATGACTTTGTAAACCTAACCGACTGTTTGCGGTGTTTAATAAATTTGAGTGTTATTGAAGTCGCTTTTTTATCTTTTAAAATGCTTGGGATAATCAAAGGCATATTCGATTAGTCTCTAGATGCTATAAATCCATCATCAGGAAAATGCCTCAGCGAACAGAGTCGGGTCAAATAGTGAAATTCAAATATGATATTTAATAGACACTTAACGTAAACAATCTAATTCAATCTGTACTTACATTCAGTAGGTTTTTTCGTGTATTTTTAGACATAACCAAACCAATCAATTTCACATCAAGCGTTCACAAAAAAAATGTCAAAAGAGCACTCCAATTGATTGAAAACTGTAATTGCAACAAACCGCCCACGAACTTGTCTGGTTAATGTCAAATTACAAAACTACTGTGAAATAACAAAACTATAGACAAATTGTTAGTTGTCATTTGTCCTCCGTTAACTATTTTTCACCGGTTTGTTGAAGTAGAAGTAATCTTTTAGTGTCAATAAATCTAATTGATAAATTACTGTATTCAGGCTGAGTACGCACAATTTAACTTCTGTGAAAAATTACCGTTACGTATGAAGTAATGGTTAATGTATTTAAATTACACTTCACTTCAAATTACTATTACATAATCTAATTAAAAATGGATTTGAAAAGACATTTTAATATATGCTCTGACACTTGTGACACAATTTATACATAAGTACAGGTGTAAACGTTTCATATGCATTGTATCGAAAATTGTATATTCAAATCAAATCAAATCAAATCATTTAATTAAATCATACATAAATACCATAGTTAGACTAACATTAATTATTATTATTATTTTTGCTTGTATCCCATATAATGATTCAATTGTAAGCAAAGATTAAATAAATATATTATTATATTATTATAATATGCGCTGTAGAAATGTGCTTATTATAAAAAATGTGTGGTGTAAACTTTTGTGGTGTAAATTCGTATATAGAAACTTGGATATCTCGAAAGAGGGTACCTAAGTTGGAAATTTATTATAAATCATATATTTGCACTGTTTGAGTATAATATAAGCAATTGCAAAAGGTATCACTTTCTACCACTCGAACTCAGGTGTAATATTAGTGATATTTAATTTTTAATCAATATTGCTAATGGTACTATAGACTGTCCTGAATTGCTAGCCAATATTTCTCTACGAACAAATCAGACTGGTCTTCGTCAACGAAATACTGGATATACCATTTGCAACAACCAACTATAGGCGAAATTCGTGTGCTTTACGTGCTACGCATGAGTTTAATAATATTCCACGTGTCTTAGACATTGATCTTTTCTGTACCACTGCGACAGCTGTAAGGCGGCTATTGTGTTTTTTGAATCATGTGGCTCTTCAAGTGTGGCTTAGGTAGGGCATATGGCACTTAGCTAATTTAATTTTTATTCCCCTACATTGTTCATTTTTTTTGTTTTTAACTCTTTTTCTTGTAGGCAAGACCAAATGTCTGTTTATCTGTGGAGGCTTTTCAAAAGCAATCTTTTCTTAAATTTATGAACTGTAATATTCACATTTTGTTATTAGACTGTAAGCTTTCCTAAAAAAATTATTATTATTATTAAAATTATTATTATTATTATTAAAAACAATAAAAAAAAAAAAAAATATATAACTTAAACGCACACTTATCTAAAAAACCAGCCAAAAGCTGTACAAAACGCTGTACAAACACACACAACGTTATATATTTCCAGTATAAGGTGGACTCTCGTTGTACGTGCTTCCTGTGCAATGCGAGACTAGTATATATTGGCAATAGCCGAGTGCCGAGATAGCCGGCAGCGATAGCAGAGTGGGAGACCGTAGGACTGCGAAGTTAAAGTTCTCGGGTTCGAACCCACGGCACACACCACTCGTCTTTTCGAAGATATGTGTGTATTTATCATATAAATTATCGCTCGCTAACGGTAAAGGAAAAACATCGTGAGGAAACCTGCACGCCTGAGAGTGCCTAATAAGTGCTCGAGGGTGTGTGAAATCTACCAATCCGCACTTGGCCAACGTAGTGGACTATGGCCTAACCCTTCTCATTATGAGAAGAGGCCCGAGCCCAGCAGTGGGACATGTATTAGATGTTATATATTGGCAATGTATAGCTTGATATGTAGCCGTGTGTACCTAAGCTAAACAAACTTAGTTAATAATCCGGCCGTTTACCTTCAAAGCATAGTTCATACAATATGAACACTAAACATTGCTCAACAATAGTTACAATACATAAATATTTGAGTTATATATCTAGTATATCGGTAAACTGATGATGGTCTAGTGGTTAGCGTATGCGCCTCTCAGGGCGAGGTCTCGGGTTCAAATCAAATCAAATCAAATCATTTATTTCCATGTGCCCCAAGGGGCGCTTGAACACGTCAAAACAAACATCAAAATACAAAAATATAAAATTAAAATTAAACTTAGCTAACTACATTATAATACTTATTGTAATAAAATGATTTGACACCGGAGCTTAGGCCGGTTCGATGTCCAGGTAGGGCAAAGTGTCATTTGTGAATTTTATATTTTTATTTCATTCAAGCACTTCACAGCTTACAAGCAGTAGGTAAATAATTTGCATTGATTTTTTAAATAATTTATAAAAAAGAAAAAAAAACTGTCCACAATAGCATCACAGAGTTGTAATTGTGCCCGGTGGATGATGATAAACTCAGCCCCTATCCCATGGGACCTAAACATAACGAGCTAAGTGTGGGTGTTGTATACATAACATCTGAAATGGGTATTGTACACCTCTGCCACACCCTTCTGGGTAATATGAGCGTGATTTTATGTTATGTATGTAAATGGGTAAAGTCAAACATAATAACTCGCCCACTATTCACGAAATTCATCGAAAGTTTTCACCTCACTCACGTTCAGCGGCGTGTTTGAAGATTAACTCGACATCGGTGGAGGGATCATCAATCAAGCTTACAACAAAGAGGACGCCAGCCCGTGATTAGCGAATCCTAATTATCTAACATCGCATGTGTGCCACGTACCCACAGATAATGGTTTTATACTAATTGTAAAAGAAAAATCGTTTGTTAAGTGATGAGTGAAAAAGAAAATAATCCAATCGTAAAAAATATGACTTTACATTGCAATTCATTTTAACTTTAGACATTTTAAATAGTTTTGCAATGACACAGTTAGACTGACTCCACATTAGGCGTGCGCGATCGTCAGGCGTGTGGGCGCGCTGATGACACACACGTTACACGGCAGTAACACGCGACGCCGTGTGACGTGAGTGTAGCCAGCGTGCCCACACGCCCGACGATCACGCATGCCTAATGTAGGGGACGCCTAAGAGTTCAATAAATAAATAATTTATATTTTAGAAATAAACACAAAGAAATAATGCGATCCAAAGCTTGTCCACGTTATGCGAAAAAATTAAGTAACTTAGTTACTAAAAATCTTCGTCTTTCGGCGCAAAGTTTAATTCTAAGAATGAAGTTATCAAATGGTTTAATAACTATCATAATCGGTTCAGTGGTTTTAGCACGTTTCAACAAACAAAACCTTATATTTATAAAAAAAATATTGGCTGACCGTAATAGTCGGAAACATATGCCATGAAAGTAAGATAATATTGCTTATCAAGGACAAATAAACCGACATCTACATTCCTATAAACCTTAAGGTGGAACAATTGCTTTGCCGTTTTCCATACAAAAGTAATATGGATTTACCTTTAATATTGTTTAGTTTTATCCATTGTTAAAGACAAACCATATCTGAAACACTAAAATTCATGATTGATGGCGTAAATTTTTTCTACTTTATTATTTTAACTTTTCAATTTGTATGTAACTCATATAATGATTAAAACAATATTGACAAAATGGCTACAAACTAACTTGCAATTTAGTGTCTTAAATATGATTTGGCTATACAAATAGATAAAAAGCTAAAAATATTAAAGTAAAACCCATATTACGATACATACTATATTTCTTCTTTTTTTATTCTCGTTTCGCCTCTACATTTCTAATGCGAACTGCCAAAGAATGGACCACCTTGCCCAAATCTGTGTTTCCGTATGAGTACAACTTGGATCTCTTCAAAGCAAGAGTTAATAGGTATCTCATAGGTAAGCGTGCTCCACCGTAGACCGCATCATCACTTACCATCAGGTGAGATCGTGGTCAAACGCGTGCTTATTAACCATAAAAAAAAAATATGAAAACACGGCGTTCGGGAGTTTACCCTTAAACAAATTGCCAAAATAAAAAATGTATATTCCTTTTTCCAGTGCTCTGTTTTATCAGCTCGTTACGAAACGTCGTGAAATCACGTAGACAATCTCATATGCGTCTGCATCTGACAGCTTGACATTGTATTAAGGAGAAAAAGTATTAGGTACATCTATTTTTTATACCGCCCTAGTGTGAATTATGGGGGAAGAATACTAATCTGGGGACGACAGTGAAATAAATGTTTGTTTAGCAGTTTGTGGATGATTTGTGTTAGCTTTTCTTTCTTTCTTTAGCCTTAAGTTTGTGGCCTATAATTCTAGTAGATATTAGTTGTATTCGTATTGGTATTAGAATTGAAATTACTTTTTTAAACCTGGTCGATGGTCTATTGGTTAGCGGAAGCATCTCCGACCTTGAGGACTTGGGTTTGATTCCCATGTTATGTAATGTTATTACTTGCTTATCTTAACTTAGGTCTTTGATTTAGGAAGTTGACCAAGGTTGCTTTGGTTTTTCATGGTTACAGCCTTTAGTTATTAACAATAGGATTAAAATCTTGTTTTATAAGTAGATTGTGTAAAGTGGTAGGTAAACTAAATAGTAAGGCGAATTTTGCGCTGTTTATAAATTGTATAATAGAATATTATGGCAAGCTTTAAAGCGTAAATGATTTTTTTAAATAATTTATCATGCGTGTAAAGTTGAAATCACTATCATCACTATTAATAAATAATAGTAAAAGAAACAAATACGCTGCCCGCTGTCTGTATGTCTGTCATTTTGATGTTTAGATCTTTAAAACTACGCATCGGATTTCGATGCGATTTTCACGAATACGACAATAGAATATGTGTATTATAGAAAGTATTATATAGTACCCAGAGCGAAGCGTGGGCGGATCTCGAGTCATAAATACAGTAATTATGTTGCTTAGTTTGATTATTTGTTCTAGTTAAAATAGAAAAAAAAATCTTTTAGGACATCATAGTCATCATCTATGATGATGTTGACTATGATGTCCTAAAAGATTTTTTCATTAGGATCATCAAGTAGGACTAACCACCAGATTATTTATAACTTCAACAAATATAAAAGTGGCACAATTCGAACACAAAATGAAACACAGCTGTCACTTCAATTTATTTGTGTTATATTTAATCCTTTGAGCAATTACTTGACTAATGTGAAGCAGATCCCTTAGTCAAATAAATAACAAATACTAATCGTCTTGTTTCTAACAACCAGCACACGTACGTATAATTTATTTAACATATATTCGACAAATATGTGTCTTGTTAGATACAATAATTTAGATTAAAATCAAAACAGATACATACAGAAGGCCCAATAAGGTACCGTAGCACATATTTACGTTATTTGATACAAACAGATGTTATTCGAAGATTTCCCATATAATTTATGATCTTGACAAATATTATTCGAAATTCCATTGTTACAGGCAACAATAAATTTTCCGTGAAACATAAAACCAAAGGATCTCGTAAAATAAACATAATTCTGAACAATAGATATTTGTAAGATATCTTTACATTGAAAACAAAATGTCGTATGCTAAGATTCTAGTCTATTTACTTTCAATACAAAAGCAAAGTAGGTATTTTTAAGATTTCGTAGGATACATGTATTTATTTATTTATTTAACTTCAGCACACAAGTATGTACAAGGCGGACTTAATGCCTGAGGCATTCTCCGACAGTCGACCTAGGGTGATTCAGAGATTTTAAACTGTATTGAATTTCAGTTATTTCTATCTCTTATTAGTTTAATCACGTTATGTTTAAAATTCCTTTTTCTTTGTCAAGATAGTCTGGCATCTTTGTCTGTATACTTAGATTTTTACAAACTAAATATAACGTCATGCCAATATTACCCAGAAGGGTGTGGATAAAGTGAATAAAACCAACACTTCACTTGTTATTTTTAGTCCCATATGATATGAGGAGAGCCTATCGCCATCCACCGGGCACAATTGCAACTTCGTGCTGCTATTGAGAATTGCCGGACGCAAAATCTTAATAACTTTTGCCTAACCCGAGACCTCGAGGTAAAACGTCAAATGTAAGCTCTAACCACTAGACCAATGAGCAAAGAGCATTTAATCAATATGGAGAAGAAAACTATGCAAATATCTATGCAAATAGTCTCTAGAACCTGCAGAAGTGAGCAAAAAAAAAAAAAAGGGGTCCATTTTTCCGCGCATTTATATGTATAACGTGGAAGAACGGCGCTCTACTACATTTGGCAGCAGCGCCGCCTGACAATGACTAGTCCTTTTGGTTTATTTGTCTAAGCCAACGAGGCAGTTTATTTTACACTTAATGCCGGCATTAAGTCCACGCAAGTCGAGTTTCAGGTGGTACGTAGGTACTTCATAAAAATACATTATTCGTGGCGCACAACAATGTAATACAATCTTCTAAACACGAAGCTGAAGTTCCGGGCGAGATTCAGCAACTCGTAAACTTGTAACGTATTCATCAATCAAACGGGGTTATAATATTGCGAGTTGGAATATACATTACTATACATAGCTGCGTAAGTATGGAACACACCAAACACGCAACTCACGCCCGCGGCATTGTATTAAATCTTTATTCTCGATGACGAATGAGTTTTTCCTTGATTATTTCCTCTTGGTGTGGGGATGGAGGAATTTTGGTGCTTATTTTATGATGGCTGCTCTTTGTTTTGTGTAGATTGTCTAATTTAAATCAACTTTTAGACATAAATTTGCTCAGTGTCTTTCGAATGAAATTGAATGCTTTTGGAAAGCTAACTTTATACCAGATCTTATGTTTAAAACATTTGTTTACAAACACTTATTCATAACCTCATTTCAATTAAAATGGCGATTTATTTTTTAAATCGTGTAAGCATTGACATTGAACAAAAGACATTTCTAAAAGATAAATCTATTTAGTAAAACTCGTCTTCAGCAAGAACGAGCTACCTCAATATTGAGATTTCTTTCCTATCTTTGAGTATCTAAGGAAAAGTAAACTACTAAAAGGCAAAGTCAACTGTAGATAGAAGATCGAAAGAAAAACTTGGCTAGTTTTAAGCTCCAATGGCACTAAGAGATAAAAGGATGTCGTTTTTAGTATCAAACATAACCCATTCGTTTTTAATAAGCATGCTATAAGGAAAACTACGAGAACCTTTTTTCAGAACATTATTCCAACTAACAAGAAACTCTATTCAGAGAAAATGTAACATAAAAGAAAACTTAAAAAACAGTCGTATTCAAAAAGGATATTCTGTGGATTGCAAGGGTTTTTGTTACACAATGAACAAAAAGCTTCGAAATTCCACTCACGTACGTTTCACTAGGGCTGTCGCTCCATGTGCTTCGTATTAGACCAATTAGTGTCCTCTCTTTCGTTTTAAATGTAGTCCTATGTACGAGTTATGTGCGTTACATGCATACATACATATGGGAATAAAGAAAAATGAGTTTGAAGCCCAGTCTTTTAACTCAATTATTGTCCTTGTTTTTGTGTCGGTTCTGTTGGACAATGGCAGTAAAGGTTATTTTAAAGCTGCTTCCTTACTGTGAGCATATTGTGACGTAATTAATTTGAAGATAACATCGAAGGAGAAGTGAGCAGCATCACGGTGAGCTACCTGAAATGGTACAATTCGAAAGTTTAAAGTTTAATCAGAAAAGTAACATCAGAGTTGAATAGTCACGGTGTGAGAGCACCTTTATAGTCATTATTTTTGAATAAAAAAGATAAGACTGTAGTTTGTTTATGATAACGATGGTGATTGGTAATTGGGCTTACTGTTATATAATTTGTGTTATAATATAATGGATAATGTATGTTGTTATACCTACAAAATAAATAACAGTAAGCCCAATTACCATTCACTATCGTTATCATAAAAATAATATATATGACGCCGAGGTCGCGGGTTCGATTCCCGCTTAAGACAAATCTTTGTGTGAATGAACATGGAGGTTTGTCTCATTGTTTGTGTCTAAAACACATCCAGACTACTTTTGTAAATACATTATAAGTATGTATTTACAAAAGGAAAATATATTTGTATTAGAATTAGTTATTCTAGTACCCATATTACAAGCTCTGCTTAGTTTCGGATTAGATGGCGTTGAGTGTAAGTTGTGTAATATTTATTTATTTATTTATTTATATAAAACTATTGAGCCTTGCTGTTTTCAAGGTAAGTTGGAAAGCTTAACGTTTTTTTAAAACACTACTAGGTATAATCATAGTAGTGATCTTCTAAAAGCTACAATCTCTTTGACCCAAAAAACCCACACTATTAGATTTGGCAATAAACACCCTGAATCCTTCAAGTCAGAACACGTTCATTTTTGTCGGCAGAGACATTTGAGGGCCGCGGCATTAATAATGGACTTGATTTATCAACCAAAAGATTTCTTTAGGCATTTACCATTACTTAGAGTAGCGGGATACCATATTTCATCGGAGTATCCTTGTAACCAAACTTTTCGTCTGAAAAATAATGATTACCTATATGATCAAAGTTATAACTTTAGTTTTTTGTCTTTATACGACGAAATAGTTAATAGATGTAAATCATAACAAATTCTTTATTAAAACAGCGGGTAGATAGGAAATATAGTTATAAAGAAATATATAGTTTTTTTTTAATTATTATGGTTAAATCAAACATCCATCCAAAAATATTTTAATTAATAATATAGATCTTAGTTACCTTAACGTAAGAGCAAATTTTCACCATTTTAATGATATTAATAGGAGCCCTTTATCTAATACCTGTCCCACTGCTGGGCTCGGGCCTCTTCTCATGATGAGAAAGGTTACGTCATAGTCCACCACGCTGGCCAAGTGCGGATTGGTAGACTTAACACACCCTCGAGCACTTTTTTAGGCAATCTTCGACATGCAGGTTTCCTCACGATGTTTTCCTTCACCGTTAGCGAGCGATAATTTATATGATAAAATACACACATATCTTCGAAAAGACGAATCTTAACGATTTATTGACAGATGTGTGTGCCGTAGCTTCGAACCTGAGACCTTTGACTTCGCAGTCCTACAGTCTTCCACTCGGCTATCGCTGCTTTTTACCATATATGACGGCAGTATATAGTTACCATTATGGTTAAATTGTCGGAAACATTTACATATATATTACAAAAATATAATCTTATTTACAAACATTTTATTGCAATGTACATATTCAATATTTGGAATGATGCCAGCTCTTCCAGATAGGTCTATAATATCTGACAATATATTGTAAGGTTAACATGTGTATTCATTTTGTTTTATTCTCTCAATATATTGCGGAGATATATAGTTAAGTGATATGCCGTCCCATTTCTTTGTGAAAAATGTGTTGCTATTTCCTATGATAGATTTTCATTCGTGATAGAAATATAATGAATTACTATTTACTTACAAATGGAACTTTTTTCTGATTTGTATCATAATGGACTTTTTCTTTTCCAATAAATTATTGTTTTAAGATTGATATTAAAACATTTTTTGTAAGACCTAGTTCGGTTTGCGGTAACAAAGATAACCAGGTTTAAAAAATATAGGAATAATTGAGAACATTAAATATAATTGAAATCTCTATTTATTTATAAATTTTGAGATAGCTTTTCAATATAATTGCTTGTAAAACTATATGATTGAAGATGAGATAAAAAAGGTCACTATAATTTATAAATATTTTTTTATTAAAACCGACGTGAGGTGAAAACATTATTATCGAGAATACGGGTTACTTACGTTACTTTAGTCGGGATATGCCGACTAGTTTCGAATCTAGTACGTAGATTCATCAACTGGGCTGTTGAGGCGACGACACGCGAATAACAGCCCAGTTGATGAATCTACGTACTAGATTCGAAACTAGTCGGCATATCCCGGCTAAAGTGTAAAAAATATTTTATTATTGAGAATACGGGTTACTCACGTTGTAACCCGTATTCTCAATATTAAAATATTTTTTTGTTATGTTTTTGAGTTATTTCTTCCAATTCTGTAATGTTGTGGTTCTCAGTAAGAGTTACAATACTAAAACCTATAATGCTTTATCATTTTCTTTGTTAATTTAAGGTGCTTGTGAAGACAATCCTGCCTTGATGGTCTAGTGGTTAGCGTATGTGCCTTTCACTGCGAGGTCTCGGGTTCAATTCCCGAGTCGGGTAAAGTATTATTTGTGGTAATACCCCTTGACCCCATGGGACCTAAACATAGCAGATGAAGTGTGGCTGTTGTACACCCCTGCCACACCCTTCTGGGTAATATAGGCGTGATGTTATGTTATGTTATAGAATAAAAATATAATGCCCAATTATTTACTCCTAAGTGTACTAGAATAAAAAGCGTCAGTTAGCAGTTATCATTGGATGGGCTCGTTTTCTAAGAGAATAATATTGAGCTCCTTGTAATCGACTCCGGATAGGGATTTCATTCCATCTGTGTTGGATTTGTAGGATCAAGCAGGAACATTGCGTTCAAGTAATTTTAAATCAATTCCATTGGGGCTCTGGAATTGGAAAAAGATGTTTGTTTGTTTTTGAAGAGGTTTTAATTCATTTAGTTACCAGAAAGAAAAAAAGAAACGCTTATTTGCCAAAAACATGGTAACAAAAAGATGGTACAATTCAATAATATATGTAGTACACAACATGTTTCACCGGATAATCGGTATGCAAAATATATAATGTTATATCTAAGTACTTATATTAGGTATATTAAAGTTATAAACACTTACTTAATTTAAAAAAGAAATGTATAATAATATGTTAAAATATAAAGTACTAAAAATTAGTTCCACTCTTTACATTATTCATTATCTCTAGAATCGAATGACATAAATTCGGCTATGGTATAAAAGCAATGTTCTATTAACCATTTTTTTAACTGTGCTATATATTTATGAAAGGGCAATTCTCTTATATATTTTGGTATCTTGTTATATATTTGTTTACACATACAGCTTCTGTTTCTTTTATATAGACACAGATAGATCCATGATTAATTATAATTGTCATAAAAGCGTTGATGCAAATTGATCTAACTAGAAAAACATTGTATGGATGCAAAAACAATAATGAAACATATTTTTATGTCTTTCAAATACTGGCTGCCGTTGTACGGTGCCATTTTGGGTCGTTGAGCAAAATATATTTTATGGTTTATGATCTAAATTTATTTTAATTTCTTAGGAATACTTACAGCTATAAATTTAAAGATAAAAACAAAAAACTATACGATGTGAAAAACATTTCCAACTTTTCTAGTATATTTAATAAGTATTTATTCAATTAATAATTAAAAAAAAAAAAACAAAATTCATATTAACCTAAAAATAAATGACTACATCTAAAACTATGTACAAACCTAGTCTAAAAGACCGCTACCAGTGGACAACGTTCCCAAAATGCGGGCAGCATTGCCACGTTGTATGGCAATGCTCAACTTCTGGTCAAAATAAATACCAGCATATTTAATTAATATTATTAGCGTAACATACTCGTACATACATAATAAAATAAGACCTACATTAAATATTTTTTGTCTGGAATATTAAGTCAGGTTTTATAGTCACAGCCAATCAAATTAAGTCAGTCTTTATTATATCCAAGATTTTATTTATTGGCTTTCAGCCAAGTGAACCATTTATCACCAAATCATGTACAAAAAGAACTTAGGGTATTATTTATGACTGTATTAAGTAACTTTACTACTTGGCGGAGTAAGCCTACATACTCACTTATTATTACGAAAGTATAACAAATATTTTCAACCGTTCACTTTCATTAATCCACAGTTATATGGAATGAAAGGTCATTCAATTTTCTACAACTTTTGTATTACACTTCTTTCTCTACGACGCACCGTTTTCGAAATATTTACGAAAAATAGAACGCCCCTACTCCGGCTCAGTTGAGCCGAAATAGGGACGTTCTATCACCGTTTTTTTCTGGTTACTGATCTCTCCCTAGGAGTTGCTAGGTAGAGATCAGTAACCAGAAAAAAATGTACAGGCGCCAGGACTATTAATATGTTTACTCTCTAAGTACCCTGAATAACATTTTGCAGAAATCGCGAAGGAGCCAGCTCACGCTTTCCACAAATTATTGTTTCAGTGAACTAATCATGAAATTGAAATGATTAATGCTGCCTAAATATTAATGTTAATAAAACTGTTACTACTATGTTAAATATTAACGTCAAAAAAAAGGTTTGATTGATGTTGAAATGACCAATATATAAGTGCGCAGTTACGCAGGCTGTGTTTTATGTTACACGTATTTCGTATAAAAACGTATTCGTATACCTACAATATTATGACCTTTTTTTAAGTGTAATTGAAGGATTTGGATTGGTTTTAGTTTGCATTGGATATTTTTTATTTTTCAAAAATGCACACACTTCACACTCAGAGTCAGAACAAATCACACACAGATTTGTGACGCAGCTGAAAGCCGCGAGGCCACCGCTTTAACCACTTCGCCAACCGTGCACTCAAAGAAGATCCAAATATACATCGCTTTCTAATTGCTAAGTCAGTAACCTAATCTAGCCCGTGACTGAGTTACTTATTTTGGTGGTGATGTATAAATTTTGCAGCTCTCTTATTATTTCTCCTTTTTTTCTAGTAGCTGTATGTGGATTGAGTTTTAACAACCCCCGCGCTCTCGAGCGGAGTCTAATAAATGAAGACAATTTAATCCGCTAGATATACAAATCGCTTGTCTAATTTATTTCGCGACTTGAATTCAACGAGATTTGCCAACTCGCGTCTCATGGGATTTAACGAGGATGTAAAGAATTTTGTTGGATTATTGTGAGAATTGTTAATTTATATATTTTTATATATAATAGAAAATTATGATAAAATTAAATAAGCGATAAGCACACGCCTTATCACGTGAAACCTAAACATAACAAGTGAAATGTGGGTGTTGTACACCTCTGCCACACCCTTTGGAGTAATATAGGCGTAACATGCTATGTTATATGTAAATTAAGAATACAACATTTGTGAATTCGATCTCTCTGTTATCCCCTGCCACATCCTTATATAGTATAGTCATGGTGTTATGTTACGCTTATGTATATTATAATAATATAAAAATTGCTCTCAGTAAGTAAATTAATATTATGTATGTATATGGATGCATTTCAGAACGTTTGGCCAGAGATAGCAAATAACAGAAAGACTTGGCAGTCATGGGGAGAGGCCTTTGCCTAGCAGTTGGACACACCCGTAAAATAGAAAAAAAAAAATCTTTTACACTTCTATTTTAATAGCAAATTATTGGTGGTTGTGAGAATGTTATATTCAAATTTTCAAATTAATTTGTTGGTCGAAGTAATAATGATAAGATTTGATCGTGATATATATTTTATTGTGATCGTTGATATCACCGTCTCACAAGACAAGTATCTCGTGAAAGCTGAAACTAAAAAAAACTAAATATTTGAACGATAGGTCGGTTCATATTATTATTTCGTTAATTTATATGTACAAGATTTGACAGATGGGAAGTGGAATAACCAGTCATTGTGCCGATAGCCGTTTATGTCTATGGGCTCCAATACCAAAGAGCCTTAACAACCTCAAGAGGCTCGCGTTAGGCAGCTGGGTCAAGGGTCAGATACAGAAAGTGGTGCTTCTCGAAACGGTACACATAGTGAGGACAGTCCCAATCTCTAGAACATTTGGTCCTTGTATCCAATGTCGATGAGTCACTACTTTATTCAAAAATGTATATATTTAAAAACATAATTTAGTATCTTTAGTTTTTTTAGACACGCCAATATTTTATTCAGTTTTCTTTTATAGCAATGTATATTTGATTGCTTCACAAACACCCACGCTGACATTAACAAAACACAACAAATAATATGATTTAAAAAACTCAATAAGCTTTATATCAAAGTTAACAAAAAATTTTCTTTTGACATTAACGACATTTACGTGTCACCAATCTTTGGAACACGAATCATAAATTATAACTCCGTTTAACAATTCTATGGCACCCCAATTTTATCAAGATGTGAACTGTCAAAGATAGAAAGTTTGGGCAACTCGAGTAAATCGGTTATTGTAATCTAACCTTTATCGAAAATATCTGGAAAATGTTTGGAAATGAGCGATTTTATTGATGTGGAGTGATTGTGGCGGCCCTTTTCGTAGTATATCAATAGTTCAAAAGATTTTTGATTCTTAGATATCTGATCTAGGTCGTAATAATGAATTGCTCGTATAGATATACAGCGTAATGGTTCGAGTCTAATATATACCTTCGTCTAGTCTAATTTACACCTACGTCTGGTCTGTTATATTTAGTCGAAAGATATTCGAGGCGTTTTACTCGGAATTATTTGGACTAGATCCCGTATTTCTGTTAGGTTTACAGATGAAATTCACAGAAATGCCGCAGAGGCTAACAATACCCGGAGGAGAGTTAACTCCTGGTGTACAGCCACTATAATGCTAGCGGCTAACAACTATAAGGCAGTTTATAATTTAAACTACTTTTTTGTCATAGGATTTATCTTTATATTTCAATCAAGACTTCAATTAATTTATACACGTAATTTTAATATTATGTATTGCTAAACTTAAACACTGACCTCATTTTAGTTCGAAATACAACTGTGACAACCTGATATATTTGAATTGTCTGTACGGTGTAAAACGTTTGTGTGCAGTGTTAATAAAGTAAATATTATTAACAAGAAAACCTGTTTACCTGATTCCCTAACCCATATACCTCAACAGCTGCAGGATTGAATACAATGATAAACATTTTTTCACTAGGAATAACTTCTGTGTCGCGGGAGTTTTTACACACAAAAAGCACACCCAGAGTTAGAACAAATCTTTGCGGATCGTACAAAATTTAGTACCGTGTGGGGGTTGAGCCCACAACACCAGCGCAGTTAAAAGTGACGAGGCAACCGCTAACCATTGCACCGCAATTGCATCGCTTTTATAGTTAACACGTTTTTCATTTATTTGCGTTGTTCTTATATTGAAATATTATATAAGGTATTTACTTACTAAATGGTTTGCAGTGGTGCACTCTATATCACCTTTTAAATTACTGGTCGCTATGACTTCTGTTATCCACGTAGATTTATTAATAATTGAATATTTATTGACATATAAAATTACACAATTGAGTATGAGTTCTTTGACCCCTGAACTAGTGCTAACTGTATTTCAGGGGCCAGCGTCTTCGTCCGTATCTGTTGGTACAATATAATGTCAACTAGGTTAACTCAATATAAAATACATTATCATTAATACAAAATAACATCCATACATAAACATAACTATTGTTGTAATAATAAACCTTTTGCTTTATTGTGTGTGTGTAATACGTCAGCATCATTGTAGACTTCCACCGTTGGATGCCTGTAAGGAAGGTACAATAGTACCTTAAGAACCACACGCTGGGCCCTCTCGATCAAAATCATAAGGGTCTTGGATGCGGAGATTAGTTGAAGCTTTCATAAACTAACTTTAAATAATAACATCATCGTCATTTACATTAGTTAAATAGATTCATTCCAATTCGACAGAGTCCACTTAAGGTCTGTTGTCTCTTAGAAGAGGAGTTCCAAGTTCCGTACCCAAAACTCTAAGCATTATACAGGGTGGATTGCCTGTATTATCTCCTTACAATTTGTGGTGCTTAAAGTAACAATGTTTGTCGATCTAAACGGGGCTGTGGTGAAGTGCTTTTGTGTTACGATCAATTCAAGTACGGTGGTTCAATCCTCGAAAGGGTTAAATCACAAATTTGGACTGTTTGGATTCATTGTCGTCGTTTTGAAGGATATGTAAATAATTTTGGAGCTCCTGCTTACTGTTGTAGGTACCTATGCAGTGATGTGTATTATAAATGTGAAATTTGAATGAAAATAAAGTAAAAAAAATCTAAAATATTATAGTTTTTGTTAAATGAAAGAATGCAAGAATTAAAAAGCTAAATATTCCCGCGTTTCAGTTGCAGTATTTTTTAATAAAAACAATGTCAGTCGTCAAAATTGTATGGACATGTGGAAATAAATCAACAAAAAACGTAAATAATATTATTAAAACCGACGTGACGTGAAGACATTATTATTGCGAATACGGGTTACTCACGTTACTTTAGTGCGAGACGTCGCGTAGAGGCGACGACACGCGATTAATAGCCCAGTTGATGAATCTACGTACTAGATTCGAAACTAGTCGGCATATCCCTGCTAAAGTGACCCGTATTCTCAATAAAAACGTAAATATTACACACAAGTGGAACGCAGAGCATGTAAATTCCCATCCAGCACCTTTAATTCTATGTACAATGTTTGAATACGCAACGTGTTCATCACTCGCTGCGCACATCATTAATCAGATGTTTTTACCTCGTCTAACCCAATGCGGGCCCCAGATAAACTCAAGCAAATTACAACTACATGAATTTATTTTTGAATCCTCTTGAGATTGAGAAAAGGCTTTCTTTCAGGCCTTGTTTTTCAGCCTAATTGATAAGCGACTAAATTACTTTCGGTTTTGCGACCCACTTTAGCTACTTAGATCTTATTTTCTTTTATAAAACAAAAAGTCTTTGAGCTATATAAATCTATCCCCATTTGTCAGGTTTCATTTTCAGGTAATTTGTTGATTAACTTTTCTTTAGACTGAAGATTATTCATTTGGAGATATTACTTTTTTATACCTACAAGAATTTACGGAATTTCACAGAATATTACAGTTTCGATTACGATTCTTGTACGCCTAAGTTAAAAGTAATCAAAAAAGCATGTTTTATTCTAGATATTATGATTTTTTTATTAAATAATTAACAATAGGTTACAACAGCAAGCCGTCCTACTTTATAAACTTAACATTATCTCTGTTTATTTGTTATCATCAGAACCATCACTTTGATCAGCCATCACTGTAAGAGATTGCCTTGATTGTGATAAGAGTGATTGTGTACCTTGATGGTGGTAGAGCTCTTATGAATGAGCTCGAGGGCGGCAGCACCACCGTCTCACCTTTAACCTGCCGCCAAATAGTAGTGCTTCCATTACTGTGTTCCGGTTTGGTGGTGAGATCAGGCCCTGAAATTACTGGCACATGAGGCATAACACCATAGTCCTCGGCTGCAGCGACGCATCTATAATCTGCTTTTGTAGATTGTTGATGTCCATGGGCTGTACTCCACTTACCATCAGGTGGACTACACGTTCGTTCGCTGTGGGCGTAGTATAAAAAAAAAGACTGCCATTTTTACTAAGTTTATTTTCTTGACTCATATAGAATATTCCTTGGTGTAAAAGAAAGTTTTTTATTATTATTTTAATTATAACTTAATCAAACGAGTTATGTATTACTATGACACGGTTTAGATACTGTTGCCTAACACTTAGTTTTTGGTCCAACGTCATTTTTAATCATAAACGTTACTATTAAATCGTGGTAAATAGTAACATAAATAACATCTCGCCTATATTACCCACAAGGCCGTGGCAGAGGTGTTTAACATCAACATTTCACCTGTTACATTTAGGTTTCATGTGAAACTGAGTGAGTGTGAGTCTATCGACATCCACCGGGCACAAATCTAACTCCGTGCTGCGATTGAGAATTTTCTGACGGAAAATCACAAATAATACTTTGCCCGACCCGGTAATTGATGCCGAGACCGCGGTAAGAGGCGCATACGCTAACAACTAGCCTAACAAGGCAATTAAGATCTTATTAGAGCATTTTTTGAACTGATTTTATCAGTTTTTCTGTTATTTTACTACGAAAGCAAATCTTTAAACTCCGACGCTTTAAATTTTGCTTTTACAAATAAAAGCTTTAAATTTTAATGATAAATAAAATCAGACGAATTTCTTAGAAGCTACTTCAACGTAGCCCAATATAAAGTGTTATTTAACTTAGCACTTCTTATAGTTATATTCCAAGTGCTCAAAATCATATACCAGTTGAATTGGCAAACTTAAATTAATTAACATTTTAGAATCTTGAACTTGGCTGCTAAGGTTTTATTTGTTTTCACCTCTCCTTCAAATAAAGGTATCTCAAATCTGATTTAATAAGTAAAACCTGAATTTAAGTTTATTTAGTGAACGTATTAAGTTATTTATATTTAATTCAA
Organism: Hypena proboscidalis; assembly: GCA_905147285.1. Lineage (NCBI taxonomy): Eukaryota > Metazoa > Arthropoda > Insecta > Lepidoptera > Erebidae > Hypena > Hypena proboscidalis. Next base: position 4,390,313 of record LR990131.1, on the reverse strand, counting down.
TTTATAATATTCCTGGAATAAAATATTTATAAAAAGAACTTGCTATGATTGTTAACACTTATAGCATTTTTACCAAATTTATTGAACTGAGTTTAATGTTGAACTCTGTTTTTGATCTCTATTCCTCTCAAACATTTAACAAGAGAAAGATATCAAAAATCTCTACGAATATTAAAATTTAATCGGCTTCAGCAATAAATAAGTTAAATTTTATGGTGTAATGCATAGAAATCTTAATAACTAGTCAATAGAAATGCTATCGACTATCTTTTAACACTGGGACGCATGTCGCCGGTTTTCAAATACCACTTTTTGTATTCCTGCAAACAAAATTATTCTTTTTGGCGATAACATTAAGACGACAATTCCTCTACTCGCACTTGTGTTCGATTAGACAAATGCGCTTGTATTCCTGCAAACAAAATTATTCTTTTTGCGATGACATTAAGACGACAATTCCTCAACTCGCACTTGTGTTTGACTTGACAGATGCGCGGCGACAAGGTCACGCGTCTTTGACATTTCTATTGCCTTATTATTAAGATTTCTATGGTGTAATGACTGAGTGCGTTCATTGAAATTGGCTCTAAGCAACACTGACTTGCCTTTAAACATCTGCAAGTTTTGTTGCAAATGTATTCTTGGCTTTACGTTTATTCTTGGCCCTTAAATAAAATTATATTTTAGTATCTGGGATCTATTTCAATTTAAATTTACTGAAATCCACGGATCTTCTAGTTTTATAGCAATATGTAGATTTCCCCAGAAATAACTTGAAACGTGGAAGTTTTATTGAACGTTTTTCGGTTTATTTAACTTTATACTTCTTGTTGAGTTTCAAGTGCTTTTCGTCCTCATGCTACGGTTGATCGTAATTTATAAGATTCAGAGCTTTGTTTTAGGTTATTTGTTAAGATAGAACCTACTGCCTGGTTTTTTTATTTTTATTACCAGATTTTAAAAAACTTTAATCTATATTATAAGACAAACACATACATAACATCACGCTTATATTAACTAGCAGGGCGTGGCAGAAACCCGAAGTGACAGAATTTTGTCGTAGCTGACGTATCAAAGCCCAATGTATAAGAAGAGGGTGTGATGTTCCTCCACTACAAAGGCAGGATCCTCTGACCAGGCTCGGTAGTCTTGCCTGGCGGAAAGCTGTCTAACGGTAGCGTATTGGAAATGGTATATATGTACACTTTCTGTGAACACTTTGTTATCGCGATTCAGCGCTCTTTGACAGTTGTGACGAGTGTGTCACTTCTTGACGTTTTCAATGTCAACCATCATTTATTATGTGCGGGAACTGCCACATGTGTAACACTCACATTTCACCTATAATATTTAAGTACTACGTGATAGGAAGGGAGCTTATCACCAACTATATTTTTAAATACCTATAATTAACCGATTGTTTTAATTGTTTCAGGATACTTTTGGCACATAACGGACTTCCACTATGACCCCCTCTACACATCGCAAGGCGACACTAGAAGACGTAGGTATAAGATATTAAGCAGTTAATAGTTTGAGGGCCAGTTTTACCCCTTTTGGATAAGTCCCTGGTACCCTAATTGGAACTTATTAGACAGATGAAATTGCAATGTGTTGAATTTTAAAGAATTAACCGGGACTTATATAAACTAGTCGAAAATTTACCAGGAATTAGTGAAACTGGTTCGTAAAGGCAAATTTTAACCGTAAGATCATTATATACTGGATTGAACTGATGGCAGACGTGATTGATAAGCCTACTATATATTACACGATTCCATTTCGATTCAATATGATTTTCAATTTACACCATTGTTCAATGCCAAGCAATAAGAAGCAAGTTGAAATAAGGTACGCGTTCATTCTTTACATTTGTTTTGAATGTAACTTCACCATATTGGTTTGTATCCAACAATTTTTCATCTGTTTCTTAGAATACAAAACAATATTGAACTGTGTTCAATGAGCTTAGTCACCATAAAATATGGAATGTTTTTTTCGTTATTTGGAAACAAATCTTGTAAATTCTGGATCCTATTCCGCCAAATTCAAATTAAGTGTTTAATTTATTAATTTAAAGTTGTTAATTTAAATTTGATGCAAACACATTATTGAACTTACTTAAGTAAATGAACGTAAGTAGAAAAGTACACAACACAACTACTCACTAACTACCCCTATGTATTACAATAACGTATACAAAAACTAATACAAAGTATTGGCAAAGTAGGAAATATACATGATATTAATTACTTACTTCCAAAGTAACGCACGATTTACTGCCATGAGCAGTAATTATAACAAGAGTTGTTTTCAAAGTACTTATTATAATACCAATAAACTGCCTCGAAATAAATGAAGTACAACCTTATACTAATGATTCCATTATCGTCAGGTTTTGACTCTCGGCTCCCTTTTAAGTCGGCTTCGAAAATAATTATCTTTTACGTTGATGTATCGTCCAATTAAATCAAATTTACATAGCTTTCAAGAGAGAAAAGGTCAAAAAACGCTCCCCAAATAATGTAAAGTATTTGAATGAATACGTTAGTAAATTGGGGCTGATTTTTTCAAATGGAATCTTTAAGTACCCACTGTAGTACTTTAATTGAAATTGTGTTTTTTTCTTTAACAAAAGTATAATGTTTTAGTTTGAATGTCTGGCTCGAGGATTTCAATAATAAGAATAGCCTAAGGTGAATTTGTTCTATACAAAGGCTAATGATACAACAAGTCTTTTAAATATTAGTTATAATAGTAATAATGAAAAAGGAAAGTATACTATTGAAAATGTTTTCCATGATGGCCTATAATTAATTAATGCCTGGCACATTATTATTTGATACCAGAGTGTTTTGACTGTTACTAAGTTTTATTCATTTGTGTGATTTCTATAGACTCATAATAATATTATACAAGGTATAAATGATACCATAACGAAGCCACTTTTATAGTGATTAGTAAAAACTTTTTAGACCCTGGCTGGGTGCAAAAAAAAACACCGGTATATACATGAATTTCACGAGGAGAGTAATAATTTTTTAAAAATTTGTTGACTGATTGATTACAGAATAATTACGCTATCCCATAACATTGCAAGGTAGTAAGTTTCCAGGTAACTTAAGACATTTACGATCAAAAATTTCAACTTTTAAAATCATGTTTATCACGTTTTTCATCTTTAAAAAAATGATTTCGCAAGATACATAAGCGATTTTCAAATAACGATTTTTCGATATATGGCAAATTTTCCATGCAAAACGTTTGGTAAACGGCTTCATAACGGAAGAGCTGACCATCCTTGCCCCTCTGCTAATATTTAAATACTAGCAGTTACCATAGAGAAATCACCCGTATTATACTAGAGGAAAACAACCTAACAAAACTTCTCTCCAATCACATTTACCCTTTCTTTCAGACTGTCGCAGAGCAGACGAGCGTGGAAGTTCCGGCCACCATAGAGCCTTGGGGCGGTTCGGTGATTACTCCTGTGACAGCTCTCTTGAGCTGATCGAATCTGCCGCGAGGTATATGCGCACGCGGCATTCAGAAAACGTCGAGTTCGTTCTATGGACTGGGTATGTATTAAAACGAAAATTAAACCGGGTACAGACTGCTGTGACGTAACATGAAAGGAGCATTTGATAAGTGTGGACGCAGCACGCGCACAAACTGAGCATGTACCTGCTCGCTTCTATTTCCAGCATGCGCGCGCCCATTGTTTCGCAGTACAGACCCACACACATCGTCCACATTGACTCTCCGAGCACACTGCGAGCCCCTTTGTGTTTAGCGAAAATCTTACAAATGGCGGATGGCGGCGAACACACGTGCTCCGTACTTTGTTACGTTACATGTTACGTTACAGTAGTCTGTATGCGGCTTACACGTCACGTTTTTTAAAACGATGTATGAAACAAGCTATCGTGTATTTCATCTTATGATTAGTAAGTACTTACACAATTAACATACACAATTAAACAAAAGCACACGCAAGATTCTTCTTCCTCTTATGACAGCGATGTTTTGCTTCATATTCGAGTAAAAATGGTTAAAACAAATGAAAGCCTACTTGAACTGTTGATATAAACATATTCTAAACTTATAAGTTCGCCACCCTGTATAGGGACTCAAAACTACAGTGAACTTACAGTCATGTAATATCTTTAATGCTGTAGACTTTCTTTAACACAGAGAGCGTAACTTTTGCTTCACAGTAGTATTTCGAAAGTTACGTATGATGAGAAGTAATGTACGTAGAGGAACTTTGGGATACGAAATTCTAGTTGAGCGTATATTGCAGTATGTACAAAATTATGATATGATAAAATATACACCGTATGTCAGTACTATATTATAAATTTGTATTTGTAGTCTTTATCTATATGTCATAGTCAAAGGTCGATATGCAGTCTCTGTCCGGAATGACTGGTTTATGACCAAAGCTTGCGGGCAAACCCCGATATTACTGCCTGTTATAAATAAACTCTGAACTTTAATACAGGTAGAGATTGTTATTTATTAATGGAATTATTATTCAAAACTTGATATCTGAAGCTGCTGTTAGATATAACTTTGTCATTTTGCGATTCGGCACCGTTGCAGCCATGCCGTGCCATAGCTGTCTACAAGAATTTTTTCCAGCAAGTCAAATATTATTAACAAAAAAAAAATTTTTTTCACCTTTGTCGAACAAAAAACAGATATTTTTTAAATTAGACATTCCGCTTGTATAAAACTCTAGTATCGTGAAAGTCAGTCATAAAGTGTTATTCATAATTATGTTAAAATAGCGTTTATATACCTTGATCCAGCTACTGAATTATGTAACTTAACCTTTACAAAACTTAGTTCTAAAATTTATAATTTTTTCCTAGGGACATCATCGCAGCCCACGCAGGGAATGATGATGAGAAGTACCAGGCAATAAGAAACATGACAGATCTTCTCAGCAGAACGTTTAGCTCACATTTCGTGTTCCCAGTGTTGGGTCACCTGGATCCAGCGCCGTCGGATCGTCTGACCAACCTTTGGATGCATTGGCTACCTTTAGAAGCTTTAGATACGTTCAAAAGAGGTAAGTTAACATAACTTTGCTCATTACTTACTTGTCCATCCTAAGGTTGCCTGTAAGAAATTGCTTATAGCGATAAGGCTGCCCATTGTGCAACATAATTTTTGAGTGCATTTGTTTACAAAGTAAACTTTGTTAATATTGGTGTACAATAAATATTACTCTATCTCTATCTATCTATCTAAGTTAATTTTTTTAAATGATTTTATTTTAAGTCAACTTCAGACTTATTTTAAGTCAACTTATTACTTATTCAAAACTCGAGTTCAAATTTAAACACACGAGTGACTTTTTGCTGTCGTCAGCCGCTGACACGTTGACGATTGCCGTCGACTGCGGACAACGGCTCGGTGGCAGTAAATTGCAACCGTAGACGCATCGTCGGCAGTCAACGTCAGCCGCCGCCAACCCGTGCAGTCGCCTAGCTGCCGCCGACAACAAGCCGCGCCCGTGTGTTTGAATTCTAAGTCAAAACAAACCTTAACAGCAAGTTCAAAGAAAAAGCACTTAACTTTTCCTTAGGAATACCGTATCGACGCTAACTCTTATCACACATTACAAACACGCTACTTAAAAATATCTTGGCACTGAATCAACACACGATTCTCTACATGCGCTGGCACCTTTGAAGTTCCAAGACTTTTAAATATGGTGATTGTTTGATGTCTTTAGACTTCAGACTAACTTTTCTGCCATCAGGTCTAAGTTAGTGCCTGAGTCTGCTTTACAAAAGTTTTTAGTTCCGGAGTCGACGCCGGAAATAAGAAACACGAAGTTTCGTGCACGAACTGCGTATTCGTTTTTTTTTTTTTTTTTTAAGTAACGTGGAGTAATGTTACGCCTATTGGTTCCTTTGTTCAATGTTTAAGTTGATTTTACCACTTCACTTCTTATTTTGTAGTTGACGTAAATAGATTAACAATAGCTTCATCAACAACATTGGGAGGGTTTGATTTTTCTCACACAAATATTAATGGAAAAAAAATGCAATTAAAAAAGAAAATTAGTTTTTCGTACGTTAACAAAAAACGATACGAAAACAAAAGCTAGGCTAAAAGAAATTTGTTAGTATTCAAGATGAAACAAAAAAGAAACATAACTATAAATGCCAATCCATTTTATTTTTCATTTCTATTCTGTACAAAGAACTTTTTTTAGGATTTGTTTAAAGACCGGTTTTACAATCGTCAAATAAAAGTTATTCACCAAATAATTGTAATGTGAACCAATAAATTGTAATGTTAACATCAATATTGCTTTACTTTGTTGATGGTATAGATTTATCTCACAAAAAAGAGGAAGATCTATGTAAAAAATGTAAAATACCTATCTATCTGCATCTTATTGGATTATCTTATGAGTGACAATTACTTGACTTATAAGAAACATATAATTAAATGCATTGTGTATTAGTTCATTATTGAAGTGTTTAATTTGATTATATTTGTAAACAGGTGGCTACTACACTATAGAGCAGAAACAAAGCAAGCTGCGTATAGTGGCGCTGAACACAAACCTGTTTAGCATTCGGGACTCAACCAGCGTGGAAGCCCGTCATCAGTGGGACTGGCTAGAAAAAACATTAGATAAAGCTACAGCTAATAAGGAAATGGTGAGTTATAATATTTTTTTTCTTCCAAGACTATGACGCAGGTAATAATAATGACAATAAAATTAGGGCCAGTATCTGAAGTCCCGGATAGTTCTTATTTAACCTTTAAAATATAACCTGACCGAATTCAAAAGTGACACTTTCATATGTGTGGTATATGATTATCCTGCCAATAAGGTTTATCTAACACCTGTAAAATTGGGGCTTAGAGTGAGAAAGATACACAAAAAAACGGTTTGAAACGGCGTGTATTTTCAGGAATCACTGACGTTGATTTCGATTTACCGAAATCATAATACAAAAAAATCAGACAATAATAAATATTGTAGGGACACAGTGCAACCGGCGCATATGTATTTAAATGGATCCTTAAGTTACGTCGCCCGGTTCGCCAGTCGCCTTCCTGTATCGCTAGAGATAGGTTAGAATAATGTAGTCAATAAGTTTATTATATAATATTTACTAATATTTACTAAGTAAAGATACATACTTTCCAACTCCAACTATATACTTCTGATTAAATTCGTTGCGGGTTCCAAGACAATTTTAACGCCTGCTCCCTGGGATTGCCCGTGTGTCATGCACGGTGCCTTTCAGTTGGTTGCCACAGTAGATCCTGGCGTCACAGGAGTCACAGTGGTGGGCGTGTGGGTGGGATTATATAATATTTACTCTGGTACCAGTTAACTAAACATTTAGTATAGTGACCTATCGTTTTAATCAATTCAACAACCATTTCTACACAACATAATCTGAATCCCCACAAATATAAATATTTTAATGAAAAACTCGTATCAAAACATTTATTCTGTTAACTTACAAAAACAAATAGTCAACATAATATTGCTGTGCATTGAAACTACAGGTAAAACAAACATAACTATGTTTATGAATACATTGTAAACATTGAGCTAACATTCAACAATTCGACCAAAAATATTTTTTGCCACGAAAAAACAAAATCAAATAAAAATTTTGTGTTGTAAAAAAGCTATCGTTGAGTCCAATTTATATCAGACAAGCAAAATATTTGTTAAGTATGTAAATATTCGGTCTTTTTAAAACAGTTTGTGTTTATATATCGTATTTATTTAAAAAAAACTGTCTTTTCCTATGCAAATTCATTTTATTTACCAATATTCTACCGTGCGAATAACTGTTATAATTTTACATGAAATTTCACATGAGATTTTACTCAATTTATATTTGTATTGTTTTATATCAAATATTTGGTTGTAAACATCATGTTTGCACGGCTGTATTACATATTTCATCTACGAATATGAAGTATTTATATTTATTTATGATTTAATTTTATTTACTATCTGACAAAAAATCCGGGGTTTCATCCGGTTGGCGTTCTGATAAATCACAAAAATGTTTTTTACGTTTAAGCATTAAATAGCTCATAATATCTATAGATCTCATAAGATAAATCAAAGTCAGATTAGTGTAATTTTAATATTTTCAGCACTAATCTCAAACTCGGGTATATTCTTTTAAAATGAAATGTATGTTGGTTTTCGAAAATGGCACATAATTAAAACTGAATTTTAATTCTATTATGTATTAGCTGTGACTCGCGGTTTTACCCGCGGTACGTAAAACTTTATTTATCGCAATGCATATAACCTACATGTTAATGCCGGGTCTCATCTATGAGCACACCTTACTCGTATTTCATAAATTTCGTGTTCGTCCGCTCGAGCATGAAGTAACAATACACAAGCCTAATCTTTTGCTTTTATAATATTAGTAAGGATAGAAGAATGGAATTGGATGAGATTTAAGGAATTCCGTGTGTAATGAGGGTGAGTCAGGAATTGAAAATAAAATCTAACCTTAACTGAATCTTGAAAAGTTATCGCACGGGAGTGGTGACTTTTGTGAAAAATAAGTCTTTGTTTCGAGGTCAAATTCAAGGTTCAATGATGCCTTTTTGTGCTAAATGTCATAAATCTGTTGAGCCCTTGAAATTTCAAATTTCTCTAGAACTTTAAAATGTCTGTTAATTTCAATTGAAATTTTGAAAACTGTTGCCGTGATAAATTATTTAAATGACAACAAGCAATTTGTAAGCTAAACCCAGCCTTAGCAAAGCAGCCGCATAAATATGCACTTGTAGCGATATGAGTCGGACTCAAAACAGGTCGTTTATTTAAGAAGTGGTTGAACTACATTGCCGTGCGGGCCGGGCGCGGGCCGCTGCTGTCCGGAACTAAAGGAAGTCCGGCCCGCGGCGGGCCGGGGCCGCTCTAATAAATTACAGATTAGAAAATCGTTAATCTAATCGTCGGAAATGCGATGCAGAAGTAATTTTGAAAAAGGCCGTATTTCTTTAGCATCGAACATTTTCAGTGGGACCGAGTCGTTTGTTGTCGATAATATATTGACTGCCTTTTAATTAATTGTGTACGCACTCACGTACATTAGAGACGGATTGGATAGGGGCTTTCGAATTGTCTTTCCTTAATTACGCCTTTAACATTAGCGAAGATTGGGAAAATAATATACCTTGCTGATATTGAGGTATTTATAGGATTTGTATTTTTATTAGTTATATTTATAGTTCTATAGAGGATCATTCATACATAATTCGACGGTCCCTACGTACATAAAGACACGTCAAAAATGGCAATTTTTCTTATTGCTCAATTGGCTTTAGATTTTCCATATACCTACATAGTCCTTTTATAAATATTTTTTTAATATTACCTATTTAACGTCTTTTGCAAATCGTATAAGAGAACAAGTAATATATTTACAGCGAATAAGTGTCGTAGATGCGTGTCGTTTTCTACATTGTTTTTTAAATGCGCACCACTCGCTGCGAAGACGGTCATGTCTGACATAACGTCATTCACGGCGGCGCTTGAGTTCCCCAATAAGTCGTGTCGATACTTGTCCGCGTCGTGAAATATTTTTGTTTTGATACAATATTGCAGAATTAATAGTCTGATTTTTAGTTATAATTATTCATAATATTAACTGCAACGTTTTACAAAAAAAACCAAATTCCACGTGTTCATAAAACATTTTATTTATATTCTATTTTATAAACCGTTTTCTTCTTTCCTGCGTATAAAAAGCTATCATTGACATGTCTGACATGTTTTTATTTTAATATCGGCGTAAAAACAGTCATCTATCAGTTTTTCCAAGAAAATATAAAAAAAGAAAATATGTATTGATACCACTATAAAGTTTCTAAAATTAAAAAAATATTTTAGAAAAAAAACATATAGGTACATTGTCCATACAAATTATTTCTAGAGCAGTTTGAACCTAAAAAACGCTCTCCTGAAAACCTCGTTTTTAACATGTCTTTATATACGTAGGGACCGTCAATATAAAGTAAGACGTTTAAAACTTTTGGTTTTAAAATTGACGTCAACATATTCATTCTACTCGTAAAACTAAATAAAAGAACCATAAGTCTTTAAGTGCACATTCCCAAAAACCTTCGTAAATTTTTCATTGAATATCACGAAACACAAAAAGTATCCTTATATTTTCCGTTGTTAGTTTTCTACATTTTGTCCAGCGTTGCACTAATTATTCCGTATGCGAATGCACTGAGTTTACTTTGCCTTTGTATTTTTTTTGAACTTGAAGGTTGCTTTTGTGTATCTCGACTCCATACTTATTAATAAATGGTTTGATAAGACGCAGTGTACGTGGACTTTATTACTAAAGCTTTTAGATATGTAAAGTTACAAAAACTACTACGCAACTGCTCAGCTCTCATCGCGTAAATGTACCTCTTTTTTTGAACATATTTTGTTGCTCCTATCTACCGTAGTATAATGTAATTTAAAATTTATAGTTAATAAAAATACTACCCAACACAAAAATGCTTTTTAATTTGGACCGGTATTGCCTGAGATTAGTGCGCGAACCTACACAAACAATCTTTCAAACTACACAAACAATCTCTTTTTCTTCAAAATATTATTATTGATCAGTAGGAGTGTGAATGGAACGGTGTGTATTTAATGAATTGCAAGCATTTCACGAAATTCTTCTTTTTTTTCTTGCTATTTAACGAGCCATACTAAGCACTTCCATTTTCAGATGAGTTTTAAATTGTTTCTGAATCTACTTACTTATAATTATTACATAATCATAATACTATCCTACATAACAAAACTTGCGACAATAGCTACTGGAAATTGAAATACAATATGTTTTATTAATTTTAGATGTTACCTACCTACACAATCGATATGCTAATAAAAATAATGAAAGTTTTATTTTTAAATTTGACCGGGTTGGATTCCCGAGCTAAGTACAAGAATTTTCTTAAATCAAAGTCTGCAGTTTTTGTTTTTACTAAAATCAATGTCATGGTTCTTAAGAACAGATTTGCGTATGTCTTATAATTACAGACTTTCCTATACTTACCAATATAAATGAACCATTCTGTATAGCGCACGTTATGTTAGCCCCTCTGGCATATTAAATGTACAGCCAAATGCCTGTAAAGTATGCTCTGTATGGCTGATACGAATTTCCGAGCGTAGAATTATGAATCATTATAATAGGAGGTTGTAATTTACAATTGTAAATGGTTCGGTTCGGCGTACCACAGAGTAGGAATATTGAATCTAATGTGTTGCTTGGTGCTTCGTGTATTTATTGGAAACATAAATCAAATAGGAATGTTTGATGTTTGGCTTTGAATTTACAGGAGTAAGGGATTGAGCGTTGTGAATATTGGTAATTTTATTTAATATTTAATCAAAGCTCGATATGAATTGTTTTATTTTCTTTCTAGCTAAAATAATAATCCTAAATTATAACGTATTTTGAGCTAATTTCTATTGATATTTTTAATCAAATGATGTTAACACAAATCTTAAATAATGATCTAATAAAATGTTAAGCAATTATAACAGATTATTATTGCAAAATGTATTGAACAGCTTTTAATGCAACCTAAAAAGTATAAAGATCTAGGTACCTACACTATAATATTCATACTGTAACATAAAATTACATAAAACATCGTAATAAGATAAGTTATAAAATACAATGTAAACGTTAGGGTCGGCTCTCGCGTTATTTTATACATTATAATATACATATACATCAATCCTTGTCGTGCTGGTTATTGCTGTCAAAAGTCCCACACTTTGTATAAATCATGATTCTTGGTTAATATATTTTGGTTGTGAAAGGTGAAAGAATTATTTAGACGTCAAGAACGTAAATTTGTGACTTACTGTGGAGAGCAAGGTTTAATTGTCAATTTTATGATATTATGGAAAACTGTAATGTTATTAGCATATAGCATACAACATACATGAAGAAGCTATCTTTCCGATTTATGATTATAAGACCACAATAACTTTTCACTTCTTTTGATTTTTACTGATATTTATTTCATGTAGGCATAATACAAGTTTCTTATAAGTCACTTAAAAAAATACTAAACTTATTATAAGAATAAAACTTAATTGCTTTGACATAAAATAGGCAGAAGCACAATAATGCAGAACAATTTTGCCAAAATATAAATCAGTATAACTATTACATTTGGTTGGTCCAACTAAAAATGTATTTTTTTCTTTACCCATCTCTATCGCACATTTTTTCAATTTTTTAATTTGGTAGAAAGCGTGGTGAAGAATTGCTCTCCATTCAGCTCGAAACGCGATGCAAGTACGCGAATTCAAATCCATTCATGTGTTAAAGGTGGTTGGCGAATCCTGTCCACTTGAATAGATCGCTGGAAACCGTCACTATTCATCCGATACCGGTTTAAACCGGTACTGAGTAAATACATCCTTTGCCGACTAAACCCTTTTCTTTATCGGTTTGCCTCTACCGGTCACCGTCGCATTTGTCAAGCCATTGTTTTTGTGTTTATCTGAGCATACACAGTTGACTGCATGCATTGTTAACATTCCTATACAATAATAATTCCCTTTAAATTTCATTTGTCTTATCTATATTGTTCCGTCCTATTCAGGATTGTCCATTTGTAGTATTGTGTCGAAAAAAAATACAAAAAGACCATAACATAGCTATTTAATACTACATACGACTCAAATACAAAATGTGATTTGTCGGCATTGAACTTAAATTATTTCATGAAATATTCATAAAAATAGTCTTATGAACAAATCTGTGCAAAAGTTTGATAAAAAGTGAGCAAATATAGTTATTTTAGCAACATTTAAGGGTTCTATTCCGTAGGGTGAGGGTATCTATTTATTTAGTTGGTTCGTGCTACCATTCTGACACACAACGTGGTTGGAGCCGCAGTATTAAATTTTAACACAAATTCCAGGCAGTCTGTGTTTTTTAAAGTTTCACGTTTTTTGATCTTGATGTTCAATTAATTCAGTAAACATGTTTTTTTTACGTATCCTGGAGATATGAGTCATATATTTGCATTTTTTATGCCGAAAGTATGGTTATTGGCATTTGATAAATTAGGAGAGAGATAATAATAAACAATACTTGAATTTTATATAAATATCCGTTTTTTTGTATTATTTATAATAATCTCTCTCCTAATTTATCAAATGCCAAAACCTTTTGGCTACTTTTGGCTTACAAAATTTCAATATATGTATGACTCATATTTCTCATTACAATGACATGATATTCAATACGAACAATAACATCAATATCCTTATCATCATTCAAATACATGACGTCATAAAAACAAAAAGCTTCAACAAATATATCGAAGATCAGGCCGATGCTACAATGTGTCAGAAGTTGTACCGTATCAGGAAATTCAATTTATTTCTGCCTATACTGTCAATAGACCGGGAGCCGGGGATTTAAAGTCAATTTTATATATAAAAATATATTTGCCTTTGTTCGGCGTATTGGAGACAACCCTTTGAAGGGATGTGTGACTATGTACTTGATGACTAATACTTGAAAGGGATTTACTAACTCGGGTTTTGAAGTCACGGGCTTACAGAAGCAGAAAGAGCTTAATTAATGTGTTAAGAGCAGATAAATTAAATTGGAGAACAATATATTTCTTATATCTAATTAAAGGCCTTTTGCGCTGGTTTTAAACGGATGTTAAAGTGTTTAATAAGAAAATAATGTTTGTTTAAGTACACCTATTTTTACGATCTAATATAACGTCAAAGATACAAGCTGTAATCATTGTACTACTCAGAAGACGTATTTCTTCCTACACTGTCAATAGAATCTGAGCCGGGGATTTAAAGTAAATTTTATGTGATTACATAAAACTATATCTTCTTTGTGCGGTGTGAATTGGTGACACTCAACCATTTGAAGGGATGTGTGACTATCCTTCAAAAGGGGTTACCAATAGTTGTATTTATAGGCATGGGTTCGGGAAACTGAGAGTTGTGAGTTAATAATAGGTATACGGTCGGATTAATTGAAATTAGAGTATATACCTCCCTTACTATAAAAGGAAAGGGTCGCAAAACCCCTGGACAATTGTCACCACTCGCCATGTATAAAAATAAAATGCTAAACTTACACAAAAAATACAATATCAAATAAAAACCCGGAAAAGATTATCATATTTATCTATTGTATGAATTTAAACATAAATTTTTCGTCATAAATAATGAATTGCTTCATTTACATAAAAACAGTTCAATGGGTAATAATTACTTACTATAGAAGGAAAGGGTCGCAAAACCCTTGGACAATTGTCACCACTCGTCAATGCTAAAATAACCCAAAAAAACAATATCAAATAAAATCCCGGAAAAGATTATCGTATTTATTTACTGTAAGAGTTTAAACATAAATTTTTCGTCTTAAATTATTAATTGCTTCATTTACATAAAAGCAATTCTATGGGTAATAATTACGTTCTTCGTTTAACGTTTCGTTTTATTTGTTAATATTGTAGACATTAATACTGTAGATTGTCTATTTAAAATTCTGCTCTTCTCTATTACCTATTCTAAAACTGTTTTACTAACAACCAATGGAGTGTAAAGCATCAAATATTTAATTATAGCCGTCTGCCTTTTCTCGGCTATTTCATTGCTGGCTATAAACGATTCATAGACGGTAACAGGGTGAACGGCTAACGACTTACGTTCATAGTCAGTGTAATATAATTTAATAACTCAGATTAAAAACCTATCAACATTTTCTCATTAAGTATTAAAACCTTAATAGAAATATTACGACATAAAACATCGTGGGTAAACTTTCAACCGTATAATCAACTTTTCTAAAACTAAAACATCTCGCAAGAAATTCATTATCATCTTTACCATAATTTTGTAGTGCTTCACGTTTTGCAATACCGCCTTCAGTAGCTCGACTCAAAGCGTCTTGGAAAAGATAAAATTTTATACGCTCATATAAATTTGGTTCTAGTATAAAAATTTACGTCACATAACTTGGTGCAATCGAAGCGTACAATGTTTTATTGAAATTCTTCGGGTTTTATTTGAGAGTTTAAAACTTAATTCTAATTTTAAAACGAGGAGAGTTTCAGTTGACGGAGCAAGGGTTTGTAAAACTTATGATGCTTGATAGGGTATTCGAGGAGCGCGAAGAGTCAATTAAAGCCGCAGTTCAATGTCCTTAGCTTTAATACAGAGTAATACAGTTTGAAGAGCCTCAATTAGTCAAAACTACTTGGGACCACGTCTTGCATAAATTAGTTGGGTTACTGTGCTCACAGTTTACAAAGTTGGTATGCATGGCGGGTTCTGGATGGTCAGACCAACGAGTAATGTTTATATTAGGATTTACATTCGCAACTTTTTAATAAATATTACATAACATCATGCCTTTAATATCCAGAAGGATGAAGCAGAGGTGTCCCATGAGGATAGGAGGTGAGCCTATCGCCATTCACCGGGCACAATACCAACTCCGAACGGCAATTTCTTTTTTTTTTATTGTCTGCGGTGGCAGTCTAGCTAACGGCTGATCTGATTTTAAATGAAAACGCTTCTTCTTCTTCTTTCGTGTCAATGGCTTCATGTTATATAGTTTTTGCCCAAAAAGCAGCAACGTGCACTCCTTTTTTTGTGGCGTGCTAAGATCTTGACGCGTACACGTGGCAGGAGACATACGCTTACAAACGACAACCTTAGGGGCACTGCGAAGCCGCTGCCTACTGTGAAAGGATTGCTCTCATGAAACCACGTTCGAAGAAGGACATTAATTTAAGGCATTCCTCACGAAAAACCTAATTACTTTGGATTACAATTACTACTCATATATAAAATAAAAACCATTTAGGTCTGCTCATCATAAAGTGAAGGATTAGTACAATCGACTTACGAGAAATTATTAATTAATTCGTTAGCACTTGCGTGGTATGGCGATAAAATGTAGATTTATTTATTTTTTTACATTTACTGAATATGTAAAATATGCATCTATATTTTTTTTTTTTACCAGGTATACATAGTCGGCCACGCGGCGCCAGGGTCTGACTCCCGGCACCCATACGATCCCTCAGCAGTGGCCGCCGACGCCAACGCCAAGTACCTTCGGCTGGTGCGGCGATACGCCAAGATCATCGCAGGACAGTTCTTTGGGCACCTGCATGCTGACACCTTCAGAGTCATTTATGATAATGGTGAGTGTAAGAATACGTACACACGGCAACACATCAAGCTATACATTTCCAGTCTTCTTCTTCGTCGTGTCGATGGTTGATTCAAATTTTATTTAGACTTGCCATCGTGGTGAAAGGATTAGCCAATTCACTTTGGAGAACTCGCGAATTGCCGTGAAATGCGAGATCATATTTAACTGGAAATGGTGCATGAAAGGAGCCTCCCCGAGTGACATACACAACGATTCCCTACGTCCGGCGCACCCTGGGCAATTCGCGAGTTCTCCAAAGCGAATTGGCTAATCCTTTCACCACGATGGCAAGTCAAAATAAAATTTTACACAGCCATCGACACGACGAAGAAGAAGACGGGAAGTCAACCAATTTGAGACCATATTTTATTTACTGACGTGAACAATGGATGAGGTTCTCAATTCGTTCGTATACATGTGTTTTTATAATGTGAAGCTTGATGTGTACATTTAACTCTGAAGCCTAATTTGACAACATGACATAACATCTATTAAAATTATTAATCTTGATGCTACTGGGACAGTAAAGTAAAAAAAATGTATTCTTAAATCATAGCTTATCTGCTAGTGGTATTATAGAATATGGACCATAATGGAATAACGTATTAAGTGAATAAATATAATATGTTTTAAAATTAGGATAAAAATAATGTATGTTAATTGTTGAACTAATAATATTGCCTAATTAGCAAACGTTAAGCTACTTAGTTAATCAGTCAAGCTTGACAGAAAAACCATACAATATTCAAGTAAATTACACTAACAGGATTCCTCGTACATGTCTTTATTAATTAATTATTGAATGGCTCGTTAACAGTGAGCGGAGTCCATCGCATCAATTAAATAATGTCAGCGAGTGGACGTGGGTTAAGCCGATATACTTCGGGATATAAAGCCGATGTAGCAATTTATTTGCTTTTAACACTGCAATCATTGTTAGCTTTTTTTCTTTGAGCAGTAATTGGATTGTTGTTGATTTGATGCAATAAAACATGAATATAAGCTATAGTTCTTAAGTTCCAAATATACAGAAAAATATACATATTGGATCTTAAATTAAACTAGTCTAATAACTTAATCTAAATTTAGTAAGTCTACTGTCAGAAGGCCTTGTACCCAAAATGCTGTCAGCATTGTATTGCGATACTAAGTCGCTGGTCGAAAACCTGCAATCACCAACAAAAATACTCATTGGGTGATGACTAATTTATTATTGTAACATAATAATAAGAATTATTCAGCTAGTCTTGCAGCCAATCTTGCACTCTGGCTGCAAGACTGGCTGCGACTCAGGCGCGACGTATCGCACTCTCTTGATAATGCCTAGACGTATAGGCGAAACCGCGGTCGACTAAATAGACCAACATTACGAGAGTAACACCCGTATTTCATAATTTGAATAAAGTTACAAACTCACGTCAGTTTCAATAAAAATAATAAGAATTATGTTATTGTTATACCTACAGTAGTGATAGGAGCTTGTGACTAAGTCAAAACTGCGTGGACCGATCGATCTTGCAGGTTAAGCAATGCTTACCGCAGTCGGCCGTGGGTGGGTCACCATCTTTAACAAAACAAGATTTTATTTGTCCCCCGGAGAGCACGTCAAGCTGTTGGTCCCAGTTTCCATTTAAACATCTATGGCAGTCGTTACGGGTAGTTAGAGGCCAGAAAGTCTAACAACTAGTTTAACAACTTTACTGGTGGTAGAGCTCTTGTGAATGAGCTCGAGGGCGGTAGCACCACCGTCTCACCTTTAACCTGCCGCCAAATAGTAGTGCTTCAATTCCTGTGTTCCGGTTTGGTGGTGAGATCAGGCCATGAAATTACTGGCACATGAGGCATAACACCGTAGTCCTCAGCTGCAGCGACGCATCTATAATCTGCTTTTGTGAATTGTTGATATCCATGGGCTGTACTCCACTTACCATCAGGTGGACTACACGTTCGTTCGCTGTGGGCGTAGAATAAAAAAAAAAAAAAAAGAAAAACAAAGAGAATCGTATGACCTCGTACTGGGTTGTGGAGGTCTGATAGCAGTCGCTCCAAATAAAATACTGATATTCAGCTAAATCCTTTAAACTAGAAGCCGACCCCAATCTAACTGGTCAAAACAAGTAGCGAAAAATTGATTGCCAAACAAATTTACATTTTGGAAGATTATTTTCACATGTTATAATCTTTTAAGCTTGCCGTATTCATAGCGTTGCTAAAGATCAGAATAAAATAGGAATAACTACATTTTTCACAAGTAAAACATACCACGTAGACAGTAAAGGGTTTGAAAGCGAGAATATAAAAATGCCGAGCATTAATTAAATGACGTCAGTGTGGACGCGGATTACTCGTACACTTCGCGACAAAAAACTGGTATGACGGTTTATTTGCTCATCCCTCGCGAATAATTACTGTTCCGCGCAAGTTTATTTAAAAACTGAATTATTGTTTGAATGGCTGGGCTTTGAAAGTACACATAACATAACATCACGCCTATTTTACCCAGAAAAGTTAGGCAGAGGTACAATATCTACCCTGCACATGTTATATTTAGGTTCCATGGGATAGCGAGTGAGCCTATCACTACTTACCGGGTCTCGGGAATTTCCTGACGTAAAGTTCACAAATAACATTTTACCCGACTTGGGAATCGAACCTGAGACGTCGCGCTGAGAGGCGCATACGCTAACCTCTAGACCATAGAGGCAGCGTTGAAAGTAGAGTAGGTAGCTACTGAAAAAAAAGTATTAGAAGGTTGAAGGAATAATATATATTTTTAATACACTAGTATTTATAATAATAATATAATAATAATAATACGTTTATTTCAGATTAAAAATCCATAGTATAACAGTGAGAAATATGTCGAGAGTCAGCAATTATTACATAAAAATAAATATATCAAAAAAATAACAAATAATAGAAATTCATGCATGTCAATAATACAATTATAGATAATAAAACATAGATTAATTCAAACAAACAATATAAATTTAGTCAAGCCCTAATAAAATTGACATCCATTTATTTTGGATTGGACAGTCTGACCGAGAGGCAATCATTTTGAGGATGCCGTTGCTACTGTCTCTCAAACGCCTATACATCGAAGCTACTTTCTTTCGTATTATGGCGTGATAGCCATCCGTATGTGCTTCGGCAAACATTAGAGACGCACTGCAGTAGGGAGGTAGCCGCATCAGCATCCTAAAGATAATGAATTTATGCCTTATCATTATAATTATTGTAACGTGCTCGTAGAGATCGTAGAATGTAACACTTTTAATCACTGGATTCGAAGTGAGACAAAATAAATTATTTTTTGACGTCAGCAAATTTAATTCACCAGAAGTCAAACTTTATATATGAAGAATATTTTCGCATATTCCGAGCAATAAAATAACGATGACAGTGTAGACGCTGATTACTCGTACCTTCAGTTCGGGACAAAAAACTGGTGTGACGGTTTATTTGTTCATCGCTCGCAAATAATTACCGTTTCGAGCAAGTTCGTTTAATAACTGAATTATTGTCTAAATGACTTGATGTTTTCAAGAGTGAAACTACCATAAGGGGTTAGCTCACCAAGTGCAAGATAGATTTTTTTCGCGGTTTTTCATTCTTTTATATGGAACAACACGAAAAAACTATTTAGCGCTCCCTATGCTAGACCACTTGGAGTTTTATTTACAATATTTTAACCACATTCTGGCTTTGAAAAAGTTTCCAGTTCAAATTCTAATGTGTAGAACTAACAATCAATATTATTTCGTCCAGTCGTCGAATCTTAAAATTTTCTTTTTGTTTAGATCAACCTGTATCCTGGGCGTTACTAGCTCCCTCTGTAAGTCCGCATCGTGATCCATCCGACTCAACAAATCCTGGTCTAAGGCTGTACAAGTTTGATACCAACACTGGAAAGGTAAGAAAAACGTCACAATACATGACTTTGTCCACAACATTTCTATAGAGTTTTGTCTCCAAAACAAAGCATTGTAGACAAAATTTATACAACATATAAACTCAGCATTGTAATAATGAGATTTTTTATTCAAATAAAATTATTTGACTCATTAGAATAGGCACATTAATCAAAAGGTTATCACCGTATGTATACTTCAGCAATGTAGTTACGAGTAAATACAAACATCATCACAATCTAGGGATATTTTATGAATCAATAATAACTCAAGAACTATTTGTTCTATAGTTAAAGTTTGTATTCAATAGCGGTCACATTATCGTGTCACGTGAGATACTACAAAGAAATTGCATCACTGTTCAGCAAAAAGCAGCATTCTGGCAAAATAGTTATTTTTAATATAATTTATTTAGTTAATTTTTATTTATTACCACGTGGTCACCGAAAATTACGTCTATGCAAATAATGGTGTAAAACCTTCAGACCAATTTTGCTGGATAGTGTCCAAATGGTCAGTAACGGATAAAAAACAGTTAGTCTTTATTCTCGCATATTGGTACAAGTTCTTATTTTGAATTCTGGTACGTAAATTGTTTTTGACCGTGTTGATGTATGTAAATAATAACAAATAAAATTACGTTCAACAGGCATGTTACTCATTTAAATTTTTGTGTGTAATTGGAAAACTTCTCAATATCACAAACATAATTAAAATAACTACTTTGTTATCATTTTAAATTACTGAGATACTACAATTTTAAAATTCACATTTACAATAGACTCGTCTAACGCGTCATACTAAAGGCTAGCGGCGTGTGACGTCACTAACCGATACGTTGTATGCGAAGTTATTTATTCTGTTTGATAGCTAGACAAATATTGCGTTCATTGATAACCGTTTTATTTCAAAAGTTGCTATAGTTGAAAAATATTTTTATAATTTCGCACTTAAAAAATGAACTTGCACATGTCTTCACCTCCACGGCAAACTTACGAATCTGCTGTTTTAGCGAAAATTACATTTTAATGCCAAAGTGTACCTAATATGGTACTACGCAATGTGGCAAACTTTAGTATTTCTAGCTCTTACGGTTACAGAATTCAAATAGTCCGATTCTGCATTTTCTAATATTGCACCCATAGTAAACTTACCAAATTCAGATATAGACAGACAATAGACAATATATTTATTTTCTCACCACAACAAAAATTAATTACAGAAAGTCATTTGCTAAGATAAGGTACAGTAACATTCTTTATTGTGGGAGACTGGTGCCCAAGCTAAGCCGAGGCTTGTATTTCAGGTCACCAGTTGACCACCCTGGCTTACAATTCTCAAAACAATACAAATATCTGTAGCATGGTAGTAAAAAGTGTTATAATTTATGTGGTATCGTTAGGGTTAGCATAAAGGTATAAGCGTGGTACGTGTTGGAAGGTGTATGTATGTGTGTATGTGAGTGTGGTGTAATTGTTGGAGTGGTTGGAATGTGATATTGAAAGTGTTAATAATTTTATTTGTAAATATCTATTTTATAACAATTATAAGTGACTCAGTCATCTCATAGTCTTGAGTCAGTAACCACTCTGTTGCTTTTTTTTTACAGGCGAATTTGGTAAGGGTATAGAGGAAAAGGGTTTTATTAATTTTGTTATAAAGGAAGCCTCCAAGAAAACAAAAGAAGTGGTTAGTAAATTGTTTGGAAAGAGGGTTAGTAAAACGATTGACAGGGTTGTGGCGCCGCGCTTCATGTGGAGCTGATTGGTTATAAGAGAGGAGGGCATGTTGTTTGGCAATGATGTGCAAGATACACAATTGCCGAACGGTTAACACGCCGCATTTTTTATATAATTCGGCTGTCGGATAATCATATGGTAAGAAGAGCATCACTTTAATAACGGCCCTTTGAGCCCTCTCCAAGATTATGAGGGTCGACTTATGTGTGCCACCCCACGTTGTGATACAATAAGTGATCAGAGACTGGCAGAGGGCAAAGTAGACCATCTTTCTTAGACTTTCATCCGCGACATGTCTAAGGTTCTTAAAGACAAACATCAGTTTGCGTATTCTATTGGCGAGAGCTTCAATGTGCGGATGAAAGCCCAAGCAAGAGTCGATCAATACTCCGAGATATTTTATGATGGAGGCTCTCTGTAGAACTACACATGAACACCTAGAGTTTTGTGGGTCCGGGCATGAGTGTGCTGTTATAGAGTAGGCTAAAGATGATTGAAGACTAGCGCTTTTTATCGAGAACGGAATGTATTTGGTTTTCTCAGTGTTTAGCGTAAGATAATTAATTCTCAACCAATTAGACACCAGGTTGAATCCCCATTGGGCTTGTTTAAAGACTTGCTCCCAAGTATTTGCGTGAAACAAGAGGGCGGTGTCGTCGGCGAAGGCATAAATATTGCCAGTAGGAAGGCTGATCTTGCACAGGTCATCAATATAAATGAGGAATAGAGTCGGTGAGAGCGCACTTTCTTGTGGAACGCCGTGGCCTATTGATAATTCCTTACTAGAGAGCTCATTTATCCTAACAACCTGTGTGCGATCGCTGAGGTAATTGTGAAAAAGTTGGAGTTGATTTCCTCTTATTCCTATTCTTTCCATCTTCTCTACAAGGATGGAAATAGAGACTGTGTCGAAGGCTTTGGCTAG
The DNA here is from genome assembly GCA_905147285.1 of Hypena proboscidalis. Lineage (NCBI taxonomy): Eukaryota > Metazoa > Arthropoda > Insecta > Lepidoptera > Erebidae > Hypena > Hypena proboscidalis. Next base: position 4,367,473 of record LR990131.1, on the reverse strand, counting down.
GTCTAGGAATACGCCCAGAACTTTCTGACCCTCATCTAGTTTCGTGACTATATGATTGGTCAGCTCATGAACAGCGTCGCTGGTAGATTTACCCACGCGAAAACCGTATTGAGATGGAGATAGAATATTATTTTTTTCAAGGTATTTGGTTAGTCGGTTGTTCATGAGCCTCTCCAGAACCTTAGCCAGTGCGGGTAAGACAGCTATGGGGCGGTAATTCGTGATAAGGTATCTATTTCCCGCCTTGTAGATAGGATGTATAATGGCTTTTTTGAATATTTTCGGAAATATTCCAGAGGAAAATGATAAATTGCATATATACGTAAGGGGTGGGACGATAGTGTGTTTATTTTGCTTAATAATGTTAGCAGAAATATCATCCCAACCCACCGCACAGCCATTTCGCAGTTCGTTCACCAGTTTGAGTACTTCACCCTCGTCTGTAGGAAGTAGGGCCATGGAATAGGAAGAGCTATGTGTTGCTACAATTGTTTTATCTTGGGGCATAGATATGTTTTCAGCGAGCTTTTTTCCGATGTTAACGAAGTAATCGTTAATGTTCTCTACCGCTTGGTCGGGAGAAGATGCCGTTGATAGTAAATGAGATGGACTATCTCTAGTTGCGGACCGATTTGAAATGTTGTTGATAGCTCGCCATATTAATTTGTTATTTTTGCCTGCGCTTAATATTTCATTTCGGTGGTAATTCCTTTTCGTGTCTTTTAATATTTTGTTGCAAAAATTCCTATAGCGGACATATGAAATCTTTAAAACTAAATCATCAGGCGTCTTTTTAAGTTTCTTGTGCATGTTGTCTCTATGCTTCATACATCGAATCAGTTCCGGCGTAATCCAGGGCTTAATGATTTTCTTCCGATTTGATACTTTTATATATTTTGTATTAGAGTCGATCACTTGGCGTAAATGGTTGACAAGAAAAATTGCCGCTAAATTAGGGTCGTTTAATTTGTAGATTTGGCTAAAGTCTACTTTTTTTAAATCTTCAGAAATTTTATCGAAGTTGATTTTTTTATTGTTAATATGGTATTTTAGTGTACTAGAATTATAAAGTTCGAGTGAAATGTGCTATTGTCAACTTACGAATCTGACATATTCGTAAATTTACATTGGTAACAACTATTACTAAAATGGGTCAATGATCCCAAGGCAACGCAAATTACTTTTAATATTTAAATGATTTTATACCCTTTGTAAACTCACGAAAGTGGTACTTTCGTAAGTTCACCATAGTTTCAATTAGATAATTTTGTTATGGTAGTTACGAATGTGCCACTTTCGTAAATTTTCCACGGTATCAATAAATATCTCACAGCTTCAATGTATGATGATGTAAAGTTACGAATGTGCATTTATTTCTGATTCTTTTAAAATATTGACAGTCCATTGATAATATCTAGAAACATTACCATTTTAATAACCAAATCTACCACAGTACCTATTACACACATTACTAAAAAAAAGTTATAATTAATTTTAAATTTCAAAACGCTCCCCTGTAAAATTCATATTTTGCAGATTCGTAAGTTTGCCTTATAGGTGACGATGTTATATTAAATGATAATAAAATGAGTCAGGCTTAAAAAATGTAACTTAATATAGTTGCTTTTGGTTTCTTATTACCTTTTTTCCGTTTAAATAGCATAAAAGTAGCGAACTTAAATCTCATTTCCTTTTTAACAAAATAAAATTATGTAATAAATTTAACGAGTGTGTGGACGACGTAGTTAATAGCAGTCATGAAAGTTTATTCAATTTAGTACAACCTACAATCCTTGTGTAGTAAACGAAAGCGCGGTAATTAAACACAATGATTTTAAAACATTATTACATTTTATTACTCCTTATTGTACTGTTGAAACTGTTAAGAATCTGAATTTATAATGCTATCGGAGGTAGTTTTAAATTTCAACTCTGTTTCGTTTTCAATATTTCATGTATAATCAATTAAGTCAATGATTTTAGAATAGATAAAACTTTACTTTCATTATTTTGAACACGGATCTTATCAACGTCGAAAGTGGTATTTAAGAAGCTCCTTTTTTATATCAGATTAATTGTGATTAACCGACACGGTTATGTATTGGTGCTTTTTTAAATGTTTGTACACCGATTAATTCGTCAGTTATGGACCGATATAGTTTTTTTTTTAAATTAGCATTATTGAGCATTATTGATGTTGTTTTTTTTCCTTTCTCTAGGTGTTGGACTACACACAATACTTTTTAGACCTGGCGGGTGCCAACCGTAATACCCCAGAGTGGGCCGCGGAATACAACCTGACCCAGTACTACGGACTGCACGAAGTTTCAGCTGTTTCACTGCACAACCTCGCCGAAAAACTTCAAATTGGCACTCCACATGAAACTAATATGTTCCACAAGTAAGAGATTCTTTAATTTTGCAATTTTAAGTATTAAATACTTTATTGTACACAAAAGATTACAAAGAAATATATATATTCAGTAATTGTATACAAAAGGCGAGCTTAACTTAGTGCGTGAATTCTCTTCCACCAAACCTATACTATATACTATCTATACTTAATTATAAAAATCAAATACTTTTTGTTTGTTTAATAGTACTGTATAGGCTCCAATATTATCTATTGGACCAATTTTAATGGATATTGTTGTGCTCTAGAAATAAAATAAGCTATTTTTATGGACGTCACGCGCGGTGGAAGCCACGGCCAGAAGCTAGTGGTTTAAAATATATCCTTGCATGGTGGCATTTGGCGATTTCTGTCTAACATAATTACCATTTCACAGATACCTTCGGGCCTACCACGCAAGACATGAAAGCCCAGAATCCTGCGACGGCGCGTGTGCTCACCAGCACTTCTGCGCAATAACCTGCTTAGATCACGTGACTTACCGTGACTGCGTTGAAGCCGCTGCAAGCGCATTGGCAGCCGCTGGCGACGCCTCTTCAGCACCCATACCGGTCCTCAAATTCCTTGTCAGCTTGGTCGTATTATTTGCTTTGATAATGCAGTAAGTGATAAGTCTGTATAGCAAATAATTAGTTTTTTAAGAGTCCACGTAGTCCAGATTACGTATGAAAAAAGATACGATGAAAGAGCAGACTTGTTTTACTTTTGAAAGTAAACATAATTAATTAGCAATATTACCTGGGCGTTGGTCGTGAGTTAATTTACAGTAATTTTCTGTTTGTTAAATTTGTATAGGTGGCGAAAATGGATATTCAATTTCAGAGCATTTTGCGGAATTGAATATAATTATGTCTGTATTGTATAAAACAGTGATTTTAATGACGGTAACTTTTGCATAATGTGATTGCTGTTGACATCCGATACTGCTAGCGTTCTGACCTCAACAAGCAATTGAGAATTTAAATATTGGTGTTGACATTTTGATGAATACATTTTAAATACATTTTGTTCCTGTGGTCATATAACGCAGAGTTTCTGCACGAAATAAAAAATATGAGAATCTACAAAGAGTTAAAATGATTTCAATTTTCGTTCCAACACGTTCTTAGATGCTTGTTACAAAGATCGGAGGAAGCGTGTTAGCGTTAGCCGCGGGCTTTTCCGCCTTGCTCAGTCCCGCTTCTCATATCCTTACGTATTTTATTTCTATTTGTCATCCTCCTTGTTGCATATTCAAAGAAACAGATGCTAGACGCTTCACACTTACAAAGAGATCCCATTTAAAGCTCTTATATCTTACTTTGATAATAAAAACACGGAAATGTAAATGAATAAAAATGTATTTTTCATCCTTAATTTAAATATCGTACTGTAGCGTAATAGGATAGTTAAATATTCATCTAAATTAGCCATTTCATTTGTACTTTGTGTAACTTTATGGAATTGATCTCAGAGTCTGAGTTCTTTATTTCCAAATGTAAATATTATTAATGTGCTTCAAAAGTATGAAATAGGGTTAATGGTATATTAAGTAGGTTTAATGAGCAAAGTAAAAAAAGATAGCTCAGGTGGCATTTGTGATAACGCTTGAAAATACGTGAAGTGACATAGGATAGTGGACTTTTTTATTTGTATGTAAAAAAAATGCATTAGACATTCTAGTCTTATTAAAAAAACTAAGAAAAAGATATTATTTTTTACTCCAACTCCAGAATGTATTATTACACTATTATTATTTAATATTAGCTCGTAGGAAAGTTTGTTTTAAGATTTGAAATCAGATCTGGTGGTTGATTGTTATAATATTTGTTTTCTTACTCTATTGTTACACAATTTATATATTAATATTATAGTTACCATGGAGTTATGAAAATGCGCTTGCTTTTAATGTAATATTAATGTAAATAATTCCGTAAACATTTATTTGTATCTTAAAATAAAGTAACTAAACGATTGATAATTTAGATACCCTAGGTTTGTAATAAAATGTTTGTTAGTTTGAAATTGTAGAAGTAATTTGATTATCACGTTATTTTAAAAAAGTTTCTTGTGAAATTTGGTTTTTTTTAAGTTTTTGTTACTTATTTTTGATTTCAGATAAAGTATTTATATTAGTTTTGTTACCACACGATATTTCTAATCAAGGAAATGTGATTTCTTCATAAGCTAGTGTAAGGTTTTAATCTCATATTACCGTGTTAAAATCTTTTTTGGAACAGCTTGTGAGCCAGGAACTTTGCTATAAACAGGAGACTGCAATGTTTTTTAGTACATAATTTTTTTTTATCTTCTTATTCGACTGTTTTTTAATTATGAAAAGACTCTTTGCCTTGAGACAGTTGAACCGGCTATAAAATCTATACCTACCAATATTAAATAATATAAAAGTAAACTGAATTAGATTCTCTTTGAATAAGCGCAGTGGAGTTAAATTAAAAAGATAACCTGCTCATTCCGTCGGCACTAGATATTCTTATTAAAAAACGTGGCATATCATCTCCGCAAATATAACGATTTCGATGGAAATTCATTTATTAAAACTGATCCGTTGGGAACGTATTTCGCAAATTGAAGATTTTTTTTCTTTTTACGTACTTTTTTACTTTAATTGAACATGGGAATCATAATTGGCTGCAATCAGAAATGTTAAATAAAGGAGGTAGTATTATGAGATTAAAACTTTATTTTGTAATCAGAATTGTCTATAAAATCATAACGTTAGAATTTACATTACTAATTTCTAAAACTAGTTGTAATTTAAAAAATAAAGTGCTGTAAATAATTACGAATGTAATTTAATTTTCAAATTGTAAATGAGGAACAACTAGTTTATAAGTAAATATTTAATTGCTTGTTAAAATTAATTTACCGCGGTGACCAATTATAATCGGTGTACGGTATTTATTACGTAAAATTACAGCTAAATTCAAAATTAAATTACAATAATACTTAAATTACAATAATTTTCAAAAATGCAGCAACATAGTTGCGATATTTGTAAATGGTTTTGTATTTAACTGTAATTAGTAGCAAATTTTGTAGCAAAATGATAATATTATTTTCTTTTTAAATCACAATGAATGTTCCCATATTTATATCGACTGGATGTTTCAATTAATTTTTAATAAAGAATTGTAATCAATTAAAGTATTTTATTATCTAGTCAAAAGAAAATAACCCAAAGTTAAGTGTTTCTAGGAAATATCTGAAGTTTTCAAAGTTTCTTATAGTATTTCTGATACTGCAAGACTTCATGTGGAAGTATGTTACATATAGACATAATCAATCATGTGTGGAGTTTGCATAAACTTAATTTTGGAACTGTCTCGTGTACAATATAAACCTGCGGCTTGCCAGTACACGATCATACACGACTTTGAGCATAGTAAGGTTTGGTGAACCGATATAACTCGTCAAAACCATAATAATATTGATTAATACTACTTTATCTTAATTGGTGGTTTTCGATTTAATTATTTCGATTCGAATCGATTTTTTTTTATTAAATGTAAAACTGCCCTGTTTCAATTTAAGTTTGATAATATCAAATATTTTTATAGTATAGAGTAAAAATATATTGAATATACAATATATATAAATAAATATATAGGGCCTGCTGCTTTATTGTGTTTGCTATTCAGAAAGAAAATTATCTATCTATATTTAAATAACTACCTTTCAAAATGTATGATACAATAATAAATTGACAATATCTAGACTCCATGCTAATATAATAAAGCTGAAGGCTTTGTTTGTTTGTTTAGATGAATGAGCTAATCTAAGGCAGTAATAGTCCAAATTAATTACAAAGCGAGGATAATCTTATTTATAAAACATCTCCTGTCACAGTGTAAGTAATCGAACTCCTCCGAAACAGTTTCTTCGATTGGTATTCAATTTTGCCGACCAAAGTCTTCGGACGACCGCGAGGTTCATTTTTCAGGTCGAAATTCCCAGAACGGAAACGAGCAAACCAATAACAGGTGGTGCGTTGGTTTGTAGTGTTAGCTCCGTAAACGTCGTTGATGTTGCGTGCCGCTTGTGCCGCGTTGCTGCCACGAGCGACGGTACTCATATTCCATAATTACTCAAATTTTTAACTAACTTATCCATGATGACAAAACAGATTGAAATGCGATGAAAATGTAACACTAATCAATAAACAAATGACTACTTTTGAAAAATTTTTTTTTGATATTAGAATTCTTAGCCAAACCAAAATTATTTTGATTTGAAATGGCCAGTACTGCAGAACGGCAATTTCATAGGTAAAGACCTATTATAATACCATATATCTAAGAATAATAGGTTAGTTATTTATACATGCGGTTGGAGCCGCGGGCAAAGCAATATAACATTAAAATAGCAATATAACATAAAGATACCTTAATGGATTAACCATTAAGGTATCTTAACGTTAAACGCAGGTAAGCAGTGGGAAATACGATTCATAATAGGCCCAATCGGACCTTTTTTATATTTTTATAGTTTTCATAAGAATTTGTTTGATTTCTTTATGTTTCTGTTCTGTTCTGGTGTTTTATTAGGTTTTAGTAAATCTTATTTTTAACACGTTTCAACCCAATTCACAACATTTTCTGGTCCTTCTTTCCTTTATTTTAAACCCCTTCTAAAACTATATTTTCTCTTGTCCTTTTTATTTTTTTTGTCATAATAATGATTAAGACGAGTAAGCAGAAGGAAAGGGAAAATATAAGAAAACTGATCCGCAAAATGAGCCGCCACTCAGCGGTCCTTCAGATGTGCCCAACCTTTTCTTTTACGTTTCATCCCAATTCACAACACATAATAATATATTATATAGGATATATTTCGGAGAGTGTGCCGAAGAACTACACAATTAGACAAAAGGCACTCCGAAGATATGCCACAAATACGCACCAAGCGTTTCGCTTCTACATTCCTTATGCGAACTGTCAAAGAATGGAACGCCTTGCCCGAGGCAGTATTGCCGCAGAAGTACAAACTAGGTCTCTTCAATGCAAGAGTGAATAGGTAACTCATAGGTAAGCGTGCTCCACCGTAGACCGCATCAACACTTACCGTCAGGTGAGATCGTGATCAAATGCGTGCCTATCCGCCATAAAAATAGAATACCTAGTATTGTAATAAAACGTCGACTTTTCTAGTAGACGTTATATCCTCGACAGTGAATAGAGCAATCAGGAAACTTGACAAGCTTATAAAGGAATTGGCTCTCGTACAAATATCGATAAAATATGTGATGGTTTCGAAATCATCCTTTCTGTGAAGATTGCTTCAATATTCATATGTGTGTCTTGGCAAACTGCTTAAACAGAAAAAGGAGATGCTATTTTGTAAGGATATTCTTATCAAAGGGTTTTAGTACATGGCATTACATTGTCTCTGCCTACCCTCTTGGAATAAAGATGTGATTTTACGTATGTATGTACGTTGATATTTAAGTAAAGCTACTTAAATTACTGACCAGAAATTTAAAGAAATCCCTACCACATTAAATACACTCAGCAACAGAAGTAGCAGAACCTTTTAATTTATTTATTTAAACTTCTATATATCGATATCACTATTAGTTTTGATCCATCCAATCGTGAAAAAAAAAATAATTTTCCAAATTAAGCAACTTTGAAAATTTGTTTGTATTTAGCTCCTTCTGTTGCTGACTGTACTTTCACTATAAATAGTAGATTATCTATGCTAATACAATATAATAGACAATAAAGAAGAATTATTTTTCTTTGCTTGTACCAAAAAGCTGTGGGACCAATCTTGATGACAATTTTAGTAAAAATAGTTTAAGGCGCTAGAAACAATATACTTTTTATTGACGCACCACGCAGGCGGAGCCGAGGACGTTAGTTAGTTATTTATTTTTTTGGAAATAATTAAAATCCAACAATAGTGCCCGAGATTAGCGCTAACAAACAAACAAAATAACTTTCTCCCGCGGTTTCGTCTGCGTAGTAGGTACATTAATGAAAAGTAGTTTATATTACGCGCCTTGTACCAGTTACCTGCAGACAGAAAAAAAAATTAAAACTGTATTTTAGTCATAAGTATTAATTGTGCACACAACTATATCAACTCGTAAAAAAAATGTTATTTTGACATTAAAAACAGACACTTCTATTTTATTTATTTGTATTGAAGACGACCACCGAGTGACGTCACCGTCGTAGCTACATCGTAGCTCCGTAGTAGCTTCGTCGCTCTGTAAGATACGCTATGTAGTATAGCTGCTACGAAACAGTTACATGGCTTGAGCGTCATCTAAAGAGTATTTTTTGTTACTGGAATTAACCAGCTTCAAATCTAACCGATGTAGCTTAGTGTCAATAATTTAAGATCATCAATCAATCACAAATACAATTAGAACTGTTTCCTCGTTAAATTATTTGAAACTTTCGTTGAAATTTGCAATGATTATAAAAATTATAAACGTGATTATAATAATTATGCGTACAAATCGCGATAATTATGTCGTGCAAAAAAGGTATAGTGTTAAGACTATTAACGTGATTAATACAATATATATGTATTTTCTATTTTATTTTCATACTAACGAATACGGGTTTAACTTTAATACCATTATTTAATATCTATTTTTATAGGCAAATCGCATCTAAAACACAAAAACGCATGTTTGTACGAGGCCATTTTGTCAAAATTGTTTTAATTATTAATTGAGTGACATAGGAACTGAAAAATGCAAATAATAATTTAAAAAAATTGGGCGTCCACAAATATGCATTGTAGTGTTAAAGATATGATTTGTCTATAAAATATGATAGAAACTTTATAAAATTTAAGTTAAATTTTACTTTTGTATGGCAAACAGCCTAGCAGTTGTTCCCCCTTCATTTTACTAGACATTTTTCACACCGAATCTTTATTGTTGTTTGAGAGTGCCTGCCAATTTCACTATAATTTGGAATACTACACGGCTAATATGGAGTGATGTACAAACTCAGAAATTCGATCTTTGGTCAACTACAGCATGTACTAAGTTACAGCACACTGCAGATGATTGCGGTAACTTAGTTAAAGTTTGCCTCAAGTTGATGGTAAAGCATAGTTAGGAGGATTCAAGTCAATAACGCTGAAGTTAGTGTCTGTGATAGCTAGGAATTAAAAGTAAATAGGAACTTTGGTAAGTGAAATGTAACTAGTAGTAGAGCTCTTGTGAATGAGCTCGAGGGCGGCAGCACCACCGTCTCACCTTTAACCTGTTGCCAAATAGTAGTGCTTCCATTACTGTGTTCCGGTTTGGTGGTGAGATCAGGCCTTGAAATTCCTAGCTTATGAGACATAGTCCTCAGCTGCAGCGACGCATCTAAATTCTGCTTTTGTGGATTGTTGATGTCCATAGGCTGTACTCCACTAACCATCAGGTGGACTACACGTACGTTCGCTGTGGGCATAGTATAAAAAAAAAGTGATGATTAAGTGAAGACCTTTGTGACAAAGTTTGTAACGAGATTTTAATCTCATTTCTTTTATTCTTGAGTATTATATACAGTTTAATAATGACATAAATACTGTAACATATAAACCCAATCACAGAGTGACGTCATAGCTTGGTGACTCTCTTAGATACACTACGCTACACAGCTGCTACGTAATGTTGAATGTCTCGTGATAATGCTTAGAGCTTTTTTTGACGTGACAACGTCTTATAATTCGATGGAGCCGGCTGCACGTACGAAAAAACATGACTCATGCAGCGTTACCTCGCTCTGAGGCGTTCCAGTTAAGGCTTGAAATGCAAGCGAGAGCGCGGAACGAGCGACAAAGAGGCACAATCGGCCTCCGCGTTCGACATCTCTGTCTGTGTCAGTATTTTCTTGTGATGTTGTCACGTTCAACTATCGTCAGTATACCGACTTTACAGACAACCGTTTTTATTTATTTAATATCGGCCGACTACCAGTAAAATTGATTCATCCAAATACTCTAGTTTATGATCAATAAGGATCGGAGGGCGCTCGCGGCGTCCGCGTCGGTCACACGCCTGAGAATCACGTACCCTTAATGTGGGGGACGCCTAAGACTGTATACAGTATGATGATTTCATCTAACCTAGCTATATTTTTATAATTATAAGTAGTTTTCTTTAAATTTTTCATACTACATAATATAATAATAATAATAAATTTTATTGCTGGATTCTTAATTTTTCAACTTTAATATTACATAAAAATAAATGCATAGCAAAGCTAAAATTTGCTTTAAATATTACAAGTAATAATAATAAACTTTATTGCACAACAAGGAAAAAAAAATAACAGAAGAATATGTAAATAAAAAAAGTACAAATGGCGGTCTTATCGCTGCAAAGGCAATCTGCCAATTTAAAAAAACAACAACACTACGGCTAACAAAGAGTTACGTACAAGCTTGCAAGTTTAATCTTCGGTCAACTACAGCATGTACTAAGTTAAAGCATATTACACTGCAGATGATTGCTTTAACTTGGTTAAAGTTTGCTTGTTAGTTGCAGTAAAGCATATTGACGAAGAGTCAATACTGTCTCATCATCATTTAGCCTTTCATAGTCCACTGCTGGACATAGGCCTCTCTCAATTTGCGCCACAACACCCGGTCCTGCGCCTTCCGCATCCAGTCCCCTCCAGCGACCTTTTTCAGGTCGTCAGTCCACCTGGCAAGGGGGCGTCCTACCTTACGGTTGCCGAGTCGCGGTCTCCATTCTAGGACTCGTTTGCTCCAGCGGCTGTCGGTCCTTCGGCAGACGTGACCAGCCCACTGCCACTTCAGCGAGCTTATTTTGCGAGCTATGTCGGTTACTTTGGTTCTTTGTCGGATGACCTCATTACGAATTTTATCCTTCAAAGAAACTCCGAGCATAGCAATACTGTCTGCTACGTTGCAATCAATGTCCATAACAGTAAACTACCAAAAGTAAGAACTTAGAAAATTGTTTTCTTACCATTGTTTAAGTAATAGTCGGTAAATAATAGCATACAATGCCCTTTTTTAAACCGACTTCAAAAAAAAAGAAGCTCTGTATTCGATCCGTATGTATGTAACGTTTTTATGTTCGCGATTCCACGACTGAAAAGCATTCAAATAACGCGAAAAATATTTTTTTTTGCTATTATATTATACTCCATTTTTTTTTGTCTATCCGCCTGCCTGTTTGTGATAAACTCAAAAACTACTCTACGGATTAAGGCACGGGCAGATGCTGGTATAACATAGAAAAAAACAGAAAAAACTTATATTTGTACTAAATTAAAACGCTTCAAAAAATAACGAATAAAATATACGTTCCCTAGCAAAATATCACAGAATATTACGCATATTTTTATTACTTTACTTATTTTACTGGCAATATAAATAAAACACAGATTTTCAAACGTTATTACTTTGGTACAGAATACTTTGATACATATCAAAGCAAATATTTTTGTATTTTTTTAAACGTTAGTTTATTTCAGTTAAATATTGAAATATCATATTACTTGCGATTTTGACCCGTTGTCTTACGTGAGTTACCAACGTAAAGTGAAGCAACGCGACGCGAACCATACATACATTGTACGTGGCGGTTGCTATGAAAACATGCGATGGATTCATCGCGTCGCATTGCATTGGACACTCACCTAGGACAACGAGTTAAAATCGCTAGTATATATGATATTTCAATATTTAACTGAAATAAACTAACGTCTTTGAGTATGAAGCATCTTTTTATGTACATACCTACTAAATATGAACTTTTATATTTTAACTTTTATGTATATTAAATTTTATAAATCCCTAAATCTGTAGCTGTAAATCAAAATAAGGAAGTTCATTTTCTACTCAACCGAAACATGATTTATGAAAAAAACTGCATAAAATCTCCATCAATTCACGCTTCGCCGCTCGAGCTCCTTCAAAATATGCCATCACCGAGCCGTATATGAATTTCATAATCCGCATAAATACAAGATCAATCTCTCAGAAAACTTGATGTACTTAGATACACCGCATAATATTAAAGTGTATCTCATGTTTAGCATAAAGAAGTGGTGTGTATGTACATGTTGTCATGCAAATTTATGCAAAGCACAAAAGTCGATACGCGGTCTCTTGATAAAATGAGAACATCTTGAACCGTATGTATATTAAGTTTTGTAGAGCGTTATGCAAGTAAATCAGAAGGTTGATTAAAGTTTGCTACAATAAGATCTCGTGAAATGATAGCTATAAAAAGAACTGTGTTGACGATGCAATGAGACTGTAAACTAACACCTAAGACTGGTGTTGTTTGTACATTGACTTGTAGTAGTTGCCACTCAATTATGCTCTAAACATGCATTTTAGTGTATTGCGATTTGTTGCCCGAAATATAAATACTTCCTGATTTTGTGTATGATAGTTTTATCATAGAGTTTATATGTGACTGAAATGAAGACGGATTAGATAAAAATAAACATTATATTAGTGTATTTAATTAACACCGTTTTTTTTATTAAATATAAATGTATAACAATTTCTTTATTCACTATCTTTTTTCGTTAAACTTGGCTTATATCGAACCTTGCAGCTCCACACACGGTTATTTAGCCCGATGTGGGTTTCAAAATCTAAAAGAATTGGTGTTTTATACAAAATTTGACAACTTCACGGAGCCAAATAACCGTGTTGATTATAACCATGATGATCAAGTTGAATTGTTTAAATAGTTTAATAATATAATAATCCATTATTTAAAAATAGCAGTTTATTTTAACATAACTTCATTATAAATCGCACCGTTATTTGAACAAGCCCGTTTGATTTATAAACTTGCAAAAAAACAAGATATTATTATAATATAGTTTTGATCACATTAAAATTTGAGTGACTAAAAGATTCAAGTAAATATTAACGTGTTGATTAATTAAACGTACAATTTGTATTGTATAACTTTATTCAGATGGGCTTTATATTTTAAATTTAAAGTAATTAGCTTGTGGCTTATTAAGCCTTACGAGTTGCTCATTAATCATTTATGCACTTCAATTATAATACTCAGCTTATTATCAATAAATTTCCGTTGTCGATCGATTAATTCATACAAAGCCTCCATTGCATTTACAGTCGGTTATTTATTATTAATTTAAAATGCTCTCGTTGTGCACCTAAAGATATAACTGAGTTATTTTATTTCAAAAACAAACAAAAAAAAATTAATTAATATAAAAAATATTATGTTGTATTATTTTAATAATAAATTTGAAAGTACAAATCTGGGGGAATCGCAGTGCCCCTGCAAAGTGTAACAAATAGGCATAACTTTTTTTTGTTCACATAGTTTACAATACCATGATCAAACCTAAAGTAGTATTATAATTATAGTGTGTTAAACTATATCTCGAATACTTTAGAAACTTGATTAAAAATTAAAAAAAATAAAACTGTACTTATTAAAAAAAAAAATGATTATCTATTATTTGCATTAAATACAATATGTTGACATATTTTAAGTAACAACCGGTCATCGGCCCTCAATTGTAGCAATTTGTTATTTTTTTATAACAGTATGTTTAATTGACTCAGTCATAAAAATCACAAGTTTTATGTTCCTTGTAGTTAATAAAAGGGATAATTTTAATTAACTTTGCTATTGGCCCTAAGGTGACAATTTAATTGTGTAAGCTCAAAACTTTTACTCAAGATAAATAAATAAATATCACATAATATTCACACAACGCTAAAGGAGAATTTGTACTGTGGGTACTACCAAAACAAAAGGAATGTAGAGTTAGACTTCTTCAGATGTTATTATTGTCACGTGGAATGGTTGCACGTATTTTAAAGTTGAGTAGAATATTGTAAGCACTTTTAAGTGTTACATTACTTGTAACGGCTCTAGAGTTCTTAATTAACAAGCAAGAATTTCTTGCAAGAATCTAAGACGAAGCGTTTTGTATAATGAACTGCTGTTGTGTTTTATATTATTCGAGAACGATAGTGCGATTATTTTGATAATTTTGCAAGGTTCTTGTGATGGTAGTTAAAATACGAAACTGGTTGCATGAAATTAATGCATGCATTATGCAAATTGATGTTTGTACAATGAAATTGAAGATGACATTAATGACAGGACTGAAAAGTAATTTTAACTACGATTTCACGCGTGCATTAATTAAACTAGCAAACTAAGAGCCTGCTACAAGAATATTATTGTTTTTCACACTTATTTGCTATAACGCCGAGTTATCATAAAACGGCCAAGGGGATTCATGTAAAACTATGCAAGCAATTTTTATACTTCTTCTGATTTGTTATAAGTCACGTATTTAAGAAAAAACTGGCCCAAACGAGGCCATAACATATCAAAAAGTTATCAGTTCTCATGTAGAGCCAAGCTTCTAACTCAACATGCCCTTACTTTACAAGCCCTTACTACATTTATTCTACACCTTAGTCATATTATCAGATATATCAAAACCCAAATTAAAAAGTGTTTAAAAAATCGACAGACAACCTCGAGAAAAGGTAGGTAGTGCCATTCGCTTAGCTAGGCTCGTCTTGGCTGGGCCACTACTGTTGCCACAAATTTAGTCGCAGCGTGTTATCATCTGTATGTTTTAATAATATAACTTGCTGTTTAACTATTTACAAGACCTCGTATGCGTGGGATAAATTGATTGCATGCATTTTAACCATAGCAAATACTATTTCCCTTAGAGGCTTAGACTCTGCGTTGATGAATCATACATATGTATAGATATATTTTATTTATTTTTTATTTTTATTTATTCATTTTGGGATAACAACAGCCGTTATACATCAATTTGCTAATAGCTAACTTAACTAAATCTGAAGGCCAATTACAGTTATCCCTGCGTAATAACAAACGTGTTTACTATCATTATAAAAAATACAGTACAAAGGGCGAGCTAATAACCCGAGAGCGGTAGGTACACAGGTGTGTTGGCTTGGAGTCAGAGCATGTCGCGTAATAGTAAGTGTGGGTCTGTTACCGAAAACGGAATAGGTCATAATGATGAATACTTAATGTGTACAATAATTTTAATTAATAGTGAATTTTCAGCTAAAATATGATATAAGAGTGTATAATTTTAAGAAGATAACTATTATATATAAAAAGAGAATACGTATATAAAATAAATACATAATATATAGGTATCATTATTCTAAGGATAAATATATATTTATAAATACATACATAGAAACATACATTTATAAAATAAGAACTAAAGTTATAATAATATTAAATATATATAGGTACATACTTATAAGTTGTCTCGTTTTATTAAGTATCATTGGTCATTATTTTCGTAATGTTAACTAGAAATGTTTTTTTATCGTTTATGAAAGGGTCTACGTTACTAAATTTGTAATTGTACGTGCGTATAATTCTGTTAATAACAGCATTTTGGCTGTACAAAGTTGAGAACTGCGACTGGCTTAACATGTAAGTGTGTCTAGTTCGATATCGATATCTTTATATAATATATAAATAAAGAATTACCTTTGTGGTAATAAAACAGGTGAAGTGTGTGGTTGTACACTTCTGCCACACCTTTCTGAGTAACAAAGGCTTGGTGTTACTTTATTTTATATGTATATGCTTGTGCAATATATATCGTTGCTTATTTTTCACGTTCAAACATGATCTTGTATGTGCATAATAATTTTATTTTAATAATGAATCGTTAAATAAATAAAATTGACTTTCAAGATAAATAATTCATGTAAAATTAATAATATTAATGGTAGGCACAAGCACATCGTAAACAAAATATAAGCCGTAATACATTTTCATGAACTTTTTATGAAACACGGCTACTTTTATTATCGTCTCTCGAAATTGTCATTGATTTATTCATATTTCAGACTCATAAATTCTATCAGCAACCCAAATAACTTGTAAACCTCATTTTGACAAACATGATATTATAATTATATTCCATTTGCTTTTACCCGCGGTTTCGCCCACGGTAAGCAATAATTATTATTTTCAACGATTATTTTACATAATAATAATTTGATTTATGATCCAGGATGACAGGATTATAGTTTATTATAGTAAGGTTGATTGTTAACTTCGTGCTTAATGTCATCAAATTCAGTTAAGCCGTTTGAAAAGAAACAAATACTTAATAAATTAATAAATATCGCACAACTTACACTCAACGCCATCTAGTCCAAACTAAGCAGAGCTTGTACGAATATGGATAAAAACCACGCAGCCGGCACGAAGGCGTAAGGTTGTATTATTTATTTATTTATAAGCACTACCATTAGTAATATTACAGAGATACTTAATATTAACATTAATCTGCTTAAATTATATGTAATTCTATAAATAATAGGTGCGTGCATAGCATTCACATTGTAACTTTAGTTATTGAGAGTACAAACTTTGACAAACATGCGTATTATTACTACTAAACAAAATTTATAATAAACAAACAAGGCAATATAAATTAAGAAAAGATGTTTTTCTTATTTTTTTTAAGTTTTCGTGTAAATTATGATTTACTATGTTATATTTAGTGTAATAAATAACATTAATATAACATTAACCTTATAATCTTGCTAACCACGTAAAACTACTGACAGCAGATTATGGAGTCGGCTCGTGACCACGAATGATGCAAGTCATTTCGAAACGTCGAGCATAGGTATTTATTTACCTTTATAATAATTACGCGATTTGGACCCGTTGTCTAATTTTTGAAAAAAGCATTTTATTTCTTTTCAAAATGAGCAAAAAGTAAACATGACACACCTAACTATACATGTATATTTAAGTAAAAAAAAACTTTTTTTTATATACCTACATCCAAGAAATGTACATTTTTTTCACATTTACCGAGAACCAACTGACTATTAAATTTTATGACGGGGCTTTATGAAACACATTTACATAGCAAAATAATCTACTAAAAAGGACATTTTATCTCAAACTTTTTTACGATACGCATCAAAATATTTTCCATTTTTATTCTTATAACTTAAAAATAATGTGAAATAACTCATCCATTCCACAGAAGAACAAAGACTTCGCTAGTAAATTGATCGATCTATCAAAGATTCCTTCTGCCTTCACTGGTTGCACAAAGGATCTGTTTGTTAGTTCACTTTGTCGGTCACTAGACCAATTAGTCTTGAGATGGAGATACCATTCTATCTAACTTCGATGATAGAGTAACAAAGTTTTGCTCTGAATCCAATAATTCAATGCAATTTGTATTGTACTGACCACAAAAGAGAAACTATAACTTGAACGTTGAATTCAATAAATTGGTATTAGATTTAATATTTGTTTACCTCAGATGGTTTGGGAAATTTGAATTTTCTTCAAATAACTGACTGACTGTCTGACATTGTAAAGGATAATCAACTTAAATTAAAATTCTCATTATCACTTAAACTTTTAGTGAATGTTTTTGTTAACTTTGTATAAGTAGAAAAAATAAATCTATGATCTTATTACTTTGTAACTATATTCCACAGGCGAACAAAGTCATTATATTTTTAATATTTGTTTACATTTAAAGATCTTTTGGCTAATTTGAATTTTCTTCAAATAACTGTCTGACATTGTAAAGAATTATCATTGCATATTATAATCATTGAACTTAAATTAAAATTCTTATTGCCAACGTTATCACAATCGATCTATCAAATAATAAATTGATTGTTAAGTTCAATAAATTGGTTTAGATTCGTACTGTACCTTTAATTCATATTGTTTGAATGAATTTGAATGTTCTTCAAATAACAACATTGTTTGATTTAGTATAACATTATTACTGAGAACTGAACACAGTCAGATATTCAGTACTTTGAGGTATTTATCAAGAGGATTCGTAAAATGTGATTTAACTGAACAAGTTTCACTGGAAAAGTTATACGAATAAAACACGATATTATTATATTTTATTGAATAATGTTTATCTCTGATTTGTTATTTGTTCTAATGACAAAACTGTCAAACGACTCTCAGTAAATAATGTCAAGGCTGATTACCAAATCTGCCTCGATGACCTAGTGGTTAGCATATGTGCCTCTCACTGCGAGGTCTCGGGTTCGATTCCAGGGTCAGGCAAAGAGTTATTTGTTAACTTTAAGTCAGAAAACACAAAAGCAGCATGGAGTTGGAATTGTGCACGGTGGATGGCGATAAGCTTACCTCCTACCCAATGGGACCTAAACATAACAGGTGTTGTACATCTCTGCCATACCATTCTGGGTAATATAGGCGTAATGTTATGTTCTACTTTATAATTATGAATTCATAAAATTTGCTTCGCAATGTGAATAAATATAAACTTACTTTTCCATTTTCACGCATATGTCACAGATCAGTTACTACCTCACCTCCAGTGACCCATTTAAGGCTTCTAGGAATGAATATATAACACAGTAATTCTAAATGCAGGGTTTTATTCAAATATTCATCTACTTGGTATTGATTTAGTAGCTTTACTGGTTTGAGATTACTGAATATTATTTGCATATTTAATGTAGATCTGAAATAACTGAGTTCAAAGGGTTAGGCACGTAATTTAGTGAACGAAATTGACGAAATACAGGATTTGCTTATCCAACTGTGTTTTTAAGCGGGCAACCAACTTTACCTCAAGGTTGCTTGTTAGATCAAAGCTAGAAACATATTTAAAGCAATCTTTTTATTTTAGGCACTATCAGTAAAATTGGTTCTTGACTCCTTTGACAAATATTTCCTTTGAAATTGTCAAAGAGTCAAGTCAAACGATTGACATTTGTTGATAGAACAAGCGAATTTAGACTAAGTGATTTTGAATGTCTATTAAAATTAGTATTAAAAATAGGAGTGTACTATCGACAAAGTAGATCATCCAGATCTTATTAATACTTTGTCGATGTTGAAAACCAATATTTTTCTGAATCAAGCAGTACAATGAAAATCTTATCTACTAAAATATCTAAATGGTAAGATATTTCATTTGATTGAAATTTTTCCATCAAATAACTATGTTCTGAATCAGTTTCGGACTGTGTGAATGTAAAACGACATCATATATAATTAAAAATTTTCGTGATCGTAAATACATTAAAAAACATTTACACAGTTATCAACAACATAGTAAATTATACATTTTACTCCACTACTTTACTAAAATAATGTGTTCATTTACCTCGAATTTTTCGAAACCATCGAAAATCATGGGGCCTTTCTTTGTACAGGAATCGATAAACATCAAAGGTCAGATTGTCGCGTGAACAACCACCTTCACGAACGCACAATTATGTTTACTATTAGTACATTGTTTATTTATTATTTCGTTGTACAAATGTAGCTTAATGTCGACGCTAGGTCCACTTGTTAATGGTTTTGAGGCCGGGAAATGGCCTTGAAGGAAGAATTCTGATAAGAATTATTATTAAAAGTAGGTTTACGCAGGCGATGGAGGAGTGATTGTTTTGAGTAGTAAATTAAGTAAAATGTTTGATCTATTTATACATTTTCTTTTTCAGTTTTAAGTCAATTATTGTTAAGGTCATTATTTTTGAAATGATGAGTTAAGGCAATTTAGTTAATTAGGTAAAGTTTTCTGGTTTTGGTTTTCTAATTACTATTATACAAAATATACCTATCAATTGAATAAATAAATAAATCAATAAATAAATATCTCACAACTTACACACAACGCCATCTAGTCCCTAGTGGGTACTAGAATAACTGATACTAAAACCTATATACTTTGCTTTTGTAAATACTAACTAAGACAAACTTCTATGTTCATGCACACAAAGATTAATCTTAAGTGGGAAACGAACAATTTAATTCAAAATTTTAATTCTTAAACAACAATTCAATATATAATTACTATTCATTTTAAAAATCGTTATTGTTACAATAACTGTATTATTTTATCACAGAAAAAAACATCCATGGACGTCGGTCAAGAGATATCGCCGAAGGCTATTCCACTGTCAAACATCTCGGCATCTAGAGATCACTAAGCAAATACACGTTGAAGATCCGAGGAAAGTTACCGCAAACGAACTTTGAGAGCCATTGCAAATATAGACATGGACTAACTTAAACCGTTTAACATTGACGTTTGTTGCTTGGGTACGAACTAAAGGTCCACTTACACTGAGAATTTTGTAAGACAATTCTAGTTTCTGGATTTGTTTATAATAACCACATTTCACCTGTTATTTTTACGTCCTATGGGATAAGGGGTGAGCCTATCACCGTCCACCGGGCAATATAACGTTTTATTTCACCATCAAAAACAGCAAGCCTTTAAAAGAAAAAAACATCAATGGTCGTGGTCAAGAGTTATCGCTGAAGGGTATTTTACTATCAAACATCTCGGCATCTAGAGATCACTCGGCAAATACACGTTGAAGATCCGACGAAAGTTACCGCAAACGAACTTTGAGAGCCATTGCAAATATGAACATGGACTAACTTAAACCGTTTAACGTTGACGTTTGTTGCTTGGGTACGAACTAAAGGTACACTTACACCGATAATTTTGTAAGACAATTCTAGTTTCTGGATTTGTTTATAATAACCACATTTCACCTGTTATGTTTAGGTCCTATGGGATAAGGGGTGAGCTTCTCGCCATCCACCGGGCACAATTCTAACTCCGTGCTGCTAGTAAGAATTTTCTGACGGAAAGTTCACAAACAGCACTTTGTCCGACCCGGTAATCTAGCTCGAGACCTCGCGGTAAGAGACGCATTCGATAACAAGTACACCAACGGGGCAATAATAGTAAGATAAATAATTTAAAAAAAAAAGTCAAAATTATAATGATAATTTTACAGATTTAGATATATTTGCCATGCGCGCTAACGTATTTAGAACTACATTAATACAAAATATCAAGCAAATTAAGGAATAAGTGGAGGTGTTCGCATTCTTTGCCTATTGTTTGCATTTCTTTTCTTCTTATTATTTAATTTTAAGTTGCAAAAATGTCACCAATTTTTCTCTTATATTTTGTGGATAACGTTGTGAGTGCACATTTAATCACTGTTTAATTTGTTATTTTTTTTAATTTACTCTTAATGTTGTAACTGTTTGTTTATCCCTAATAAATAAAATAAAATAAAAAAAATAAAAAAATTAAATTAAATTGAAATGTCATTTTTTTGGTAAAATGTGGTACAGTATTTACGAGAATTGCATTTTTAATGGCTAGAAGTAAAATGGGTAAACTCAATTCTTGAGAATTATTTAATGTATCTAAAACTGAATCGTCAAGGTCGAAGTATAACATAAACTATTTTGAAACGAAGTAGGAATTTTTTATGAAAAAAACGTTGAAGACATTGGGGACTGTTCGCCAAAGGCTATCCAACCTTCAAACAACTTGGTAACTAGAGATCACAGAACAAATATACGTCGAAGATCCAAGAAACGAACTTTGAGGGACCATTGTAAATACAAACTAGCTAAATTGCGATCGATATGTAAATGGCTTAACCATCTTAAAGGTTCAGCCATTTAAATCATAAAACTAATAGTCAAAATAATATTATTTACAATAACAATTACCTTTAAACTTTACAATAACAATTACCTTTGACGACCGAATGGCGGAGTGAGTGGTGTACCTGCCTGCAACGCCGAGGTCGTGGGTTCGATTCCCACTTAAGACAAATCTTTGTGTGCATGAACATGGGGGTTTGCCTTAGTCTGGGTGTTTCTTTGTATAATATGTATGTATTTACAAAAGAAAAGTATATATGTATTAGTATCAGTTATTCCAGTACCCATAGTACAAGCTCTGCTTAGTTTGGGACTAGATGGCGTTGTGTGTGAGTTGTGAAATATAAAATATATATATAATTACCTTTAAACTGCCTCGATAGTCTAGTGGTAAGCGTATGTGCCTGTCACCGCGAGGTCTTGGGTGTAATTTATCGGTCGGGCAAAGTGTTTTTTGTGAACTTTCCGTCAGGATATTCACAAAGCGATAGGCTCATAATGGGACCTAAACATAACAGTTAAAATGTGGGTGTTGTACACCTCTGCTACAGCCTTCTGAGTAAAATAGGCGTGATGTAATGTTATGTTAACAATTTCCTAAACTGAGTTCGCACATTCGGTATTACTCGATAGTTTAACTCCAAAATGAGGTAACATTAATGTATGGACTTCAAATGTCTTCTCAAAGGCTCGCATTAAGCCGCTTGGTGGAATGAAGAATTATGATAATTATGTTAATTCCTTCGCACCTACTCGAAACTGAATGCGCTGATGAAAATCATGCCGTGTTTATTGACTCGACGAATTTTCTCGATCGAGTAAAACTGTATGTGAGTACTTACTGAGCTTTCGTGACTGCATTGTTTGAAAATCAGGGACACTGTTAATTGTATAGTGTGTACTTCTTCATATTGTACAAATATTGAGTTATTATGCGTCGATAAATTTTAAAAAATGGACTGAAAGCTATTTTGTACAATTCAAAAGCAAAATGAACTATAAGCCATTAGGCAGAAGTATATCATTTTAATCAAAATATTCTTTACGACAAAAGAAAAATTTTACTACTACAGGCAAATTAGTAAAGGTAAAAAGTATTATGAAGATGAAAATATTCCTCCAACCATGAAGTTACTTAAAAATCAGCACTAATGAAAGTACAGTCTTTGGTCTTGGAAATTCGAACCAGACCGTTTGAATTGAAGATGGATTAGTATTTCAAAAGAAAAATTGAGTTGTCGTAACGCAATATTTTATCGACAAGAAACCATTTGCTTTTACTAATAGACAGAGAGTCTGTTGGCGCCTGATATACATAATTTTATAAAAGCTGTAAGTTTTTCTGTTTGTGTCTCTTACATAGCTTATAATGATCACTAAATATCAAATTTGGATCATAGTAGCCATGGAAAATATAAAAACTTTTATTTGTAATTAGTATAAAGTGTTTTTTTTAGTATACCTACTATAATGTTGTTTTAGTCTTCTTCTTCTTCATCTTCTTCGTCGTGTCGATGGCCGAGTCAAATTATATTTTGTCTTGCCATCGTGGTAAAAGGATTAGCCAATTCGCTTTGGAGGATTCGCGAATTGCCCAGGGTGCGCCGGACGTAGGGAATCGTTGTGTACGTCACTCGGGGAGGCTCCTTTCATGCACCCCCTAGTGATACAGAATCAACAACCCATCATTGACAGACACAAAACATGGTGCCAAATTATTAAAAGACACCTTTATTTAAAAAAAGGTGTACAGGATCCTTTGCTATAAAGCAGATTGTATTGATGTTTTACTACTAGCTCACAAACGCTTCTGAAAAACATTTCGACAGCTTTATTCAATCTATAATTTATTTTTATATAGCATTTAGCTATGCGTCGCAATGTTTTATGTTGCAGGTTATATTTAAATATCAAAACCAAAATCATTACACATTTATTTGTTTGTAGTATCAAAATTTGTAATATTTATTCAGTTATTGAAATTAAATGAAATAACGTGGAGAAAAAAATTTGTTCGGTAAAACAAATTAATTGAATAAAAAATACTTTAAAAATCAAAATACCAAAATATCCCCCAAACGCTGTAAAAAGTACTAAGATTTTATTTTGCACCAGAACCGCGAAAATTGTTTCTAAAATATTGGTTACCGGTAAAGTAGGGTCTTAAATTTATTTCGTCGACACTCGCATCAGAGTTCCGGAGTTATTTGGGCGGAAACGAACAAACTAACCAAAGCTGCAAAGTTAGGTCAGTATTGGGGACTTGGGTATTCAATTGAAGTTTAAAAAAAGTATACTGGTTTACAATTCGCGATGTTTTGAAATTTCAGAATGTATTTCTGTTGCAAAAAATAATATAATACGAAGAATTTTATATAACATTAAAGTTGAAAAATTAAGAATCCAGCAGGATTTGAACCTGCACCCTCTGGGTTTTTACCCAGAGGGTACTTTGCCAATTCAGCCAAGGATTCTATGCTGCTAGACTCGGAACTTAACAAATTTTAAAAAATAATTCGACTTTAATATTATATAAAATACAAAATGGCATAGCAAAGCTATAATATGCTACAAGAGTATGAAAAATATTTAAAAAAATAAATAAAATAAGGTTAAGTATGAAATTGTATTACCACTATTGACAGTAAACATTCCATGTCTTACTTTTGAATGAAAAGTAAATTTCAATCAGCTTAAATTCACCTGGCCATAGTTATACTTTTTATACGGGGTGGATGCGACATAGCGACATTTATTGAAACCACAGCTTCTATACATGGTAAGTATCAATTTCCACCGGATAAAAATTCTCTGGCGAAATAAAAAATCACGTTCTCCGAACAATTTGAACATTGCGATCGTGCAATTTGTTCGGAAGAAGTGGATTTTTTTTTTCGCCAGAGATTTTTTTATCCGGTGGAAATGCATACTGGCCATGTATAGAAGCTGTGGTTTGAATAAATGTCGCTATGTCGCATCCACCCTGTATAATAATTACACTGGACAGTGAACAACTGGTTACACTTTTATTTTTTTAAACTAGTGGACGCACTACAAATAAACTAGCAAAGCGGCACGTGCACGCGACACAAAGGAAAGCAACACTTTTAGAAAAACTGCAGGTGGTGTTATTTTGGCGTCCCATATTTTTGCAACATTGACATACAAAAACAGAAAAAGTAAAAGTATCTAATTAGAACCTTTTTTTACTACTGAGTTTTTCATAATGACTTACAGGGTAGGGAAAAGCTATGAACTATCTAAAACATCAGTGTTTGACTTCAAATGATGGAAATCTAAGAATGATGTAATGCGATTCTGTGAAAGAAACGGTTGATTTCAAAGTTTAGGCGCATTCTTACCCTTATATAATTACGGTCGGTCGATATTTAATTGAAAGAAAAAAAACCATTTATAAAATACGCATGCTTAAAGTTATATTTCATAGATAAAATATTTCAAGAAAGCTGTTATATGCGCAAAAAATATATATTAACAATCAAAAGATGCTCATAAATAAATACATATTAAGAACTTGTTCAGAATCACTGTTCCAATATATTTTGTTTCAATTTAATGATAAATTAAAATTCACTGTCCATAGAATAATGTTCACGTAAAGTTGAATTTAGTTATAAATTAAAGCCTGCTTTTTTGTCAGAGCATAGAACACAATGCTGTGTACTTCAAAGTACGACCCTTTCCAAAATTTCATACCTTTGTAATATTAAACCTGCTTATCTGAGCTTCCAGTAAGAATACCTACTTATTAAAGCCTCGAGAGCAGGCCGCTATATTTTTGAAACATTACATAATTTAGGAAAAACAGCGCCAATATCTAGTTTCTTAAAGAAAAGATCTTTAGGTGAACACTTTAAGGAAAAACGCGATCCATTTAAAGTTAAAATACTTTAAATGTGTTTCTATTTCTTTATCATCTTTTATAGTAAGAAATAAGCTTTGATACAAATATTGATAAAAGGATAAGGGATGTAAGCTTTAATATGATATTACTTTGCATTGTCATACCAAATAGCTAATATAATCGATACCGATTTAACGTTACATCACGCCTACATTTTTACTCAGATGGATGTGGCTGAGGTTTACAACACATCATTTCACCTGTTATGTTTAGGTTCCATGGGATAGGAGGTGAGCCTATCGCCATCCACCGGGCACAACTCCAACTTCGAGCTGCTATCAAGAATTTCTTGACGGAAAGTTCACAAATAACACTCTGCCCGACCCGGGAATCGAGCCCGACACCTCACGATGACGCTAACCTCACGATGACGCTAACCATTAGACTATCGAGGCAGATAAATTAACTTTTTCAATAATACTACCGTTAATATTGTAACATTTGTGGACAAATGCCGTAAAATCGATACAATTTGCCTCACTAAAAGCAAATGGTTTCACGTCCGTAAAATATTGCGTTACTCCAAAGCAATTTATCTTTTTGTAACTGTTATCCATCTTCAATTTTAAAGGTTTTCGGTTTGTATTTCAATATCAAGGCTAAAAACAAAGAATTACGAATTTTCCTAAAATATTTTCGGGTTCGAACCCACGGGACACACCTCTGTCAATAAATCGTTAAGATTCGTCTTTTCGAAGATATGTGTGTATTTATCATATAAATTATCGCTCGCTAACGGTGAAGGAAAACATCGTGAGGAAACTTGCATGCCTCAGAGTGCCTACAAAGTACTATAGGCGAGACGAGGCCCGAGCCCAGCAGTAGCATAGGTATTAAAACATATAACAAGATATTTTATCCAACAGGTCAAAGATAACAATGCAGCAACATTAGTATCACTAAACATTAAAGTTACCCCGCAGCGAGCATTATCAGCCGCTAATTAACTAAGACTCACTATCGTCAGTACTTGGGATAATTCAAACCAGAGTAAAACAAGCTTTGTTTACGATGTTTTAATAGATCAATATTGATGTTAAGCGTTGGGAGGATGTGATTACGGGTGCTTTGAGGCTAAACAAATAGGTTATGACCTTGGGATAATTAAGACTGATAAATGCTGTGCGGTTAATTTTTCGATCTTATTTGTTAATTATCTGATACTTCGCTGCATGACGGGATTCTTTTCAATCGAAATTTGTCGCCACTTTCATTTTAGGAAAGGGATTCATGTTACCTAAATAATATATCAGTTTTTCCGACAAAGAGTGATAACAACATATTATTTAGAATTTTGACAATATAAACAAATGAGATAATTTAGAAATACTGTTGATTGTACTTTCTCAATAGTACTGAGAGAAAAAGTATTACTTCTTCTTATTCTTCTTATCAAGTCTGTCTACCCCAAAAAGATCAACCATATAAATATAAAACTATTACTACTAAATTTTATGGTATGTTACAGAGTTAGACTAAGCTGTTTATGTCGAAACTTTCAGTATTTACCGTAAAGTTAACTTTTTTAAAGTTTAGAGCTAGACGAGTGACGTCTAGCTCTAAACTTAGAAAAAGTTACGGCAAATCTTGCCATTTTATAATAGTTATACAAATTTTTGTTGCTGTGACAATTTTCTATTGTATTGTTTAAAATGTCGAATAAGCATTTGTTTTGCTTGCTTGAATTAGAGTATGTCGGATAATGTTCCGTCACGTAACCGTTCTTATTTCGTTATAAGGGTAAACTCTAAAAAAGGAGGCATACATTTTAAGGCATACATACATGTATGCCTTAAAATGTATGCCTCCTTTAGGCATACACTTTATGTCTAAAATATATTGACGGCTCAATATTCTTTAACTACCACTTATTATTATGTAAGAGTGTGCGTATATTTCTTCGATGAAAAAAACATATAGTGACTGTTAATAAAATTTAGTTACATTTAATAAGGAAAGTTATTGAAATGTCACTCAAATATATTTTTATACGCAAATAAGGAAAATATCGTTTTGTCATAAATAGAGTTCGAGAAAAGATTTTTTACCTCTCAGAAAAGTGAAATCTGTAAGAATCAGTGGAATAAGAAGAAAGTTAAGGTGTTGGCATTTAAGAGTTTGGAAATAACTTACCATGATGGCAAACACGGCGGGAATTGACTTTTCTACTCCTTGCACAAGGATGTTGTGAACTTTTAAATATTTATTGATAAAACATCATGTTATTGTTGTAGCTTACAATAATAATGTCAAATTGTTCTCAATAAAGGTAAGAATCTAATTTTGTTCAGTAAGTCTCCTAATATATACTCGTCATACCGCTGCGCATTAATGTGATATTTTTTATAGATTTGGCATTCAGATTCGAAATTTGTTACTCTCGTGAAGATTAATGATAATTGTGACAGATTTGTAATCGATATAATTGTGACCGCTTCAAGCACAAAATCTACAGTTAAAATAATGAAACGTCTCTAGAAGTCAGAGTAAAAATATATTCCTTTGAGTGAACTGTCCCAACAAATTAAGATTGATCGCCTTGCTTGCTACACTTTCTGAATTTATTTTATTTTTAAGTGGAAAAGGGTCGTTTCATTTTATTTTAGAAATGTATAATGAGATTTAATAATTGCAAGGGTTTTGTGACGTCACTTGTTTTTTTAATTTGTAAGGATTAACGCCTTAAAGGCGATTATGATAAAATTTGGTTTATCTTTTTGTTTATTCGTATCATCAAAATTTGTGACCAATTAGATATACTTAAGTAATAATTTAAGGATTACGGTACCTATATTGGGCATTATCGTGCTTGTGTTGTTTTTTTTTAGTTGGTTAATACAAACAATAAAGTTATATAATATGTTGTATACCTATTGTGATAACTTTATTTTATTCATAGCTAAATGATGACTAGGTTAAAAAATGAATGGAACATTTTTCATTTACTTGTGAATGAATACTGATACGAAAAAATTACTTTTAAGCAGTCGAAAAAAAACGGTAATGGAGTATTTCAAAACTCATGAATTGATCATATTTAAGCATAATAATGTGAATACAGACCAATATCGTTTCCTATTTTTTTTCAAGTATAGTGCCTTATTAATAAATAATTTTACCTTCCTTTACACATTATTTTTATTGCTATTTCATATACGTCAGTTTATTTTTTATATATTTTCGAATACCTACCATAATGTTGTCCTTTACGAAATTTGAGACATAAAACGAGACAATAGCATCCGAAAAATAGTTTTCAGTTACAAAGAACATTTGGGAGGTTTCGGGTGTCAAATAGTCGTTAGAAGAAGATCAAAGACCAAATCTTTAAAGTCAAGAGGCTGAGATGGAATTAGAGTTTCTTTAATATAAAAAAAATAAAACGTATTTAAGTTTTTTTTATGGATTCATCTTTAATAATCATGGAGTTTTTTTTAAGATGAATCCATTTTTTTTGGAAAAAATATGTGTCGAATAACGTAGATGTGAATAAACATTCTAGCAGGCACATTAAAACATGCAAAAATCCCCGGAGGTCACAAAATAACAAATTTTATTTAAATTCAACGCGACGAAATACAAAACGAATGGGCGCGGACGCAATTAGCGTGGGCATGGCACACAGAGGGTTAACGTTACGGGTTTTTCTGATTCCATTCGTAATTTACGTTTAGCTGTATTTGATGACACGATGGAATCACGTACTCAGGTTTTCTGCGTCACATTTTCGATTACGCAAATATGATGGGGAAAAAATACTTTTTATTTCCCGGGTAGTATTTTTATTTATTTTAACTGGGTGTAGTTTTGATTAATCTGTCAATCCACGTCGGGGCTGTGGTTAAATTATTGAGATTAAAATCAACATTTTATCAGTCATTTTGGATGAATAAATTCAGTTTGATTAAATTCGTGGTACGAATTCAGTTATGAAATTTTAGATGTTATTATACTAATCTTTCAAAATGTAATCGATAAAACGTTTAAAAATGTTTTATAATTTATTTAAATGTTCATTTTAAAAAAATTGGATACTAAATTTGTGGTTTGTCCTTTTATTCTAGCAAATAATGGAGTAAAAATATTTACTCGTGGTAAATGAAATTTTGTTAGATTTCAATTTATTTGATTATTTTATTTTTTTTAATTTAATTATGTAAAATCATAAGATAATTATATTTACTGGCAAGTTTAAATCGATTCATGTCAATACAAAATTTAAAAAGGTGTCGATTTATAAAATGTCAGTTTGTTTTACTTAAATTTATTTAATTTCAAATGTCAATTATTTTTACTACCAATTCCAAATCGATTTTTCATGTAATCGATAGGATGATTGAAAATTAGATCTGATACTGGTATCAATTTTGATCCAGCCTTCGAAAGAACAAGAAGTTAAAATGGAAATTGGTGATTGTGTGAGAACGGTGAACAGTTTCACTGTAAAATTAAAGTTATTAAATTATGTTATTAACATTATGCAGCTTTGTTTTTAGAGGATTAAAAGTAAACGATATGTGTTGCTTATGTAAAGTCTGTTACATTAATGCAATAAAATGAATTATTAGTATTTGAGTGTTTTCATAATAAAGTGAACCTTTAAAGTAGTAAAATATTTAGTATAATTATATTATTATGAATAGCGTTAAATGTTGTGACGGCATTATGCAAGTAAGATACAATAGTTTTGGCTAGTTCTATCGTGAGATGTACAGTTTAGCTAACACTTTATAAAATGGAAGCTTATGAATAGCATCAATGTCTCTGCACGTGTGGTGCAGTGGTTTAAGTGGTCACCTCGTCACTCTCCACTGCACTGGTTTTGTGGGTGCAATCCCCACATGTGATAAATCTTTGTGTGATTCTCAAAGATTTTGTTCTGAAACTGGGTGTGCTTGTGTGAGTGAATGTGTATATTTGGCCTTGTCATTGGGAGCATTGCATAGTGTAATTGCTTCTGGCGTTTTATCTAACGTAAAAAAGAAAAAAAAGAAAATCCCCAAATGCAAAATGCGTTGTATTCTTTATCTCGTGACATACATACAAATAAATGCTGTAGAAATAGTTTCACCGGTAAAGTAGGGTTTTCTATTTATTTCCCCGACACCCACATCAGAGTTCCGGAGTTATTCGGCCGGAAACGAACAAGCTAACCAAAGGTAGGTCAGTATTGGTACTTGGGTATGCGATAGGTGTTTGAATGAAAAATATATTGACAGATAAAACGGGCTGCCAGAAAATCTTTGAATGAGTTTTGAGGACTTTTTTTACGAAAAAATGCGAAAGTAAAATGACTTTATTTAAGAAAGTTTTGTGCGTGCTATTTGAATTTGTTATTTATTATTAAAGCTTAACTTTATTATGTATATTATAAATTTAAAAACTAACTTTATTATACTTAAAGCGACATCAAACAATAATATTATATTTTGATAATCATTATACATTTTGGAGAAAAATTCTAATAAAATGACACATTTTTTAATGTATCTCACCGGATCTGGCAGTTAGTTTTTTTTACCTAGTGAATGCACTACGAAATAAACAAGCAAAGCGGCACGTGCACGCGGTACAAAGGACGGCAACGCTTTTAGAAAAACTGCTGGTGGTGTTTATTAGTTCAGCTACAATATTATTGCAACATTTGCTAATAAAAGTGTACTGTATTTTTTATTACAAATTTAGTTGAACAATAAGAGTAGTATGAACACATTGAACATAAATATAGCGTCTTTATACTTGTATTATTAAATCAGTTTTTAATATTAGTTCATTAATATTTTGTGAATATTTTTATGAAATGGTTTCAATGATAATAAATACACTTGGGTAGCAAGTTAGTATTCATTATATAAGGTAAGTAAATTTTACAATTTGTACACTTTGCCCGACTCGGGTAACCCAGGACCTCGCGGTAAGCGATACGCAAATTATACCGCTGGACCAACGAGTCCAGATCAAATACAACTAAACGTAAATTACGAATGGAATCAGAAAAGCTCGTAATGTTAACCCTTTGTATGCCATGCCCACACTAATTGCGTCTGCTGCGCCCATTCGTTTTGTATTTCGTTGCGTTGAGTTCAAATAAAATTCGTTTTTCTGTGTTCAATGTAAAAATAATTGTTACAAGACTGATTCGATCCCCACGCTATCGCACAAACATAATCCATATTTCGTCAACAGCTTACCGGATAGCGCGATAGATGGCGTTAGTATCGATTTAGATCGCGATGTGGTTTCGTTACCTGGCAGGCTATATAAGGCTCGGGTTTATTTGAATAAAATTAATTTACTCTGAAGTACTGCGATTCACTCAAGTATCTCTGGTTCCAAGGCATCTTGTAACGACAAAGTACACCGTGAACCCAAGGGATTTTTATAAGCGTTTAAATGTGCGTATTAAAATTTTGAACTTTATGTTAAAATAAATACTAATTAGGTTATTTTTAATAAATCTCTTGACATTGTTAAATTACTAAATACTTTATAAGTACTTAGTAAAAGAAGACCACCTTATTTTTTCCTACTTTTTATTGTTTAAAAATCCAACTGTCATTAAACTGAATCGTTTGTTATTAATGTTGATATAACAATTAACAAAATGAATCAAAGTAGATGTAGTACACTTACCCGAACGAAACCAATATAATTATACCAATAATACCACACCAATATTAACATTGCAACTTAGCGCAAAACATCTTATAAATTATGATCACTAAAAGATAAAAAGGTTCTTATTACAATAGCCTTCAGCGACAACCTTAAAAAGCTTAAAAACAAATGACACCACAAATCCTTACAATTATGAAATCTCATTAAACATTTCAAAATGACAACGACCTTTTTCCACTTAAAAATAGAATAAATTCAGAAAGTGTAGCAAGCAAGGCAATCAATCTTAATTCCTTAGGACAGTTGACTCAAAAGAATATATTTTTACGCTGACTTGTTACGCGAGACGTTTCATTATTTTCATTCGCAATTTTATATTAGAGCTGTCCTCGGAGCATTGGTCATGAAATCAATTGTAAATAAATCACAATTTTCTTTAATCTTTTTTAACTAACCGTAATAAAACTTTATTACGGTAAAAACAAGACAGAAAAATAAACTATTTAGTTATCAGTTGATAAAACAATTATATAATATAAATATTAAAGTACATTTTGAGTGCACGGTTGGCGTAGTGGTTAAAGCGGTCGCGTCACCGCTTCCAACTACGCTGGTGTTGTGGGTTCGATCCGCACACGGGACAAAGATTCGCAAAGATTTATTATGACTCTATGTGTGTGAAAAGTATGACACTACTCCACGACATAGGAATTATGCTGAAATGTGCTGGCGTCTTTATTTTTAAATTTTAATTGAATTAAATATAGGTACTTTAGTTTCTCTCAAGTTAGCTTTCAAACTTCTTCAACGACGTAAAAGTATTTAAAGTGCTATATTAAACAAGCAGGATTTGCAGATTTTAAAACTTTTAAAGAAGTTCTAAGCAAGTAGCTTAGTAAGTCATGATGAATTTTTGCAGGGCATTTCTAGTGAAACGCTAAGCTTTATTAAACGTGGAGCTTAGGTAAAATCTATCAAACGTCTGGTATTTCAGATAAAAAGGATTTTTGAAGATGATTTTGTTTTTTTAGTTAGCACCACTTGTCTTTATACCTGCATGTCATGGACAACACATGGACTGCTTAACCTCCGTCCGTGCGTCATTGAAAATTAGTGCTGGGTGGTGTTGCACCACTCAGCTAAAACTGAGCTGGAGACCTTTTTGGCACCAGCATAGAGGAAGCATGCTACACATTTATTGCCCTGTGCTTGTTGTTGGAATAAACGCGTTCTTTCTTTCTTTTTTTGTTTTATTCTTGTCTACTTTTTTTGTAAACAGTCTTCTTAATAATATTGTATTTACTTATAATATAATATGAAAAAAGTTATTAATCATATATGTCAATGTGGGATCCCCAACTAGAAAGAGCGACCAAGTGCGAGGCCCATCAACAGCTAAGTTTATCTCGCTCGTCAGACGAACAGACGCCGGTGGAGGCAGATTATTAAAAACAGGTGCAGGCCAACCACATCCACTGATGATCACGATTCTCGACCGACTGCAGAGAGAGAGAAAGATGTCAATGTGGTGGATTATACACGCGTTTATTCTAAATTGCATTTTTTTCTGTTCCATATTTTTTTGTCCGTTTTGAGTCCGTTGACATAATTTTAATATAAAAACCTTATTCTAAAATAATGACCTTATTAAATCGTCTCGTAGCATCCACAGTCATGTCTTTACTGCACTTTACATCAATATTTGTCCATTAAAACATCACAAACAAAGCTTGTTCCACTCTTGTTTGAATTATCCCAAGTACTGACGGTAGTGAATCTTAGTGGATTAGCGGATTGAAGCGGCCGTGTACAATGGATAAGGCTTACGATTGAGAGGTCATGGGTTCGAATCCTGGCCATTACTTAACTTCTGACATGAACTTCCTCCTTATACAAGCGAATTATGCTTAGCTGGGGGTTTTGCAAGAATTCTAGTAATTAGTATTTGCAAATTACTAGTAAGCTTTTATATATAAAAAAAAAGATCGCAGCGGCTAGCTCGTTTACTGAAATTAACGTTGCTGCTTCGTGTGCTTTAACTAAAGATAGGAAATCGTCTTGGATGCCTGTCTGCCTGTCTGGCTTTTGGATTAGAATATTCGTTGAGGATGCCTTATTATCAATTAAAATTAGCTTACATTAAATGATGAATCAAATGTTTTAACTGATTATGTAAACTAAACTTACACTTATAAAATAGCAACATTCAAATTATTATAAGAACGAATCGACCATAATTGTCGTCGTCTTGTATCACCCAAAGTCACGTCCTCCAAGCTTTATATCAATATTTATACATTAAAACATTGCAAACGAAGTTTGTTTCACTCTTGTTTGAATTATCCCAAGTACTGACGATAGTGAGTCTTAGTAGATTAGCGGCTGATAATGCTCGCTGCGGTTAGCTTAATGTAAAGTAGTAAGTGTTTAGAGAAATTAATGATGGTGATTTGTTATCTTTGACCTTTGTTGGGCGAAATATCTTGAGTGCTAGCTTTTAGATAACAGAAAAATGAAGACTACTTAGAGTGAAAGATAAATCTTTGATTCTTCAGTTTGTTCAAATAAAGTTGTACATCTACGCAAAA
Source organism: Hypena proboscidalis (assembly GCA_905147285.1). Lineage (NCBI taxonomy): Eukaryota > Metazoa > Arthropoda > Insecta > Lepidoptera > Erebidae > Hypena > Hypena proboscidalis. The sequence goes on along the minus strand of LR990131.1, from coordinate 4,332,461 downwards.
TAAATCCATATTTTCTCTCTCTATACCAAAGTTTGTCATGTGTGATGTTCAAAACACATAGTGGTTTCGAAGTTTTGCGCATTTCAAACTAGAACCTGACGCTCTATTGCACTACAAACACGAGTATTCACCAAAACAAGTCTGACCCACAAAATCTTACACGAAAATGCATTCACCGATATACAACTGGAAATGAAATAAAGGAATCCATTTGAAAGTTCGCAGCTCGGTTTGTTGTTTGTGAGACCGCTGAATCTTTAGCCGAGGTAGCGTGCCAGCCACGCGGCAATCGCCACCTGTGTTATTTGTGGTTACGTACTCTTAATACAAGAGAAAACTTTGTATCCCTTTTCGAACAAATTGCATTTTTGTTTACAAAAAATTAAAATTTTTAAATTACTATGATGTTATGTTTAAGAAAGTTTAAGAACGGTCAAATTGTATGAACCACATGTGTCTTTTGCTTGTTATTAATACATTTTATACAAAACGGAAGCTATGATCTTTACACGGAAGCGCAAATTACCATCTAAGCGTCTCAAAATAAATGACCACTTCATTCCATGGACGAACAAGGTCAGGTATCTGGGTGTTCTACTGGATAAAAAACTTTACTGGTCCAGCCACGTGTCATCCACTTGTTATTACTAGGATCATAAATGTACACTGGTATGTAACTACTATTATTACATTTTAAAAACATACAAACAATACATTTTAATTATAATGATACTAATGAAAAAAAAATGTTATGAAATGTATAAGAGAGAAAAATGTATAACTAAAGATCATGATAATGCCGGTTGTAATGTAAAATTGATCAATAGTACCAACGATTGATGAAAAACCAATAGGACATTATGTTGCTCTTGAACAGTGGATCCACAATTATTATTAAAACTTTTTCTAAAGTAGGGTAAAAGCTCTCGTCGTAAACGGAAGAGTACTTGAGGCTGCGGTGAGTTCCCGAGAATTTTTAATGTGGAATGGAAACTTCGGGTGCTAATTTTACATTTAAAACAACACACCTGTAATTATGAACTGAATAAAAGATAGGCGGTAAGAACTGAGGGGCTTTTGTTCTACCACAACGGGCTAGCGTGAATGCAAAGAATTTTTAGTTTTTGCTTACGTAATACACACATAGCAACAATAAAATTAAACTTAAGCAAAAATGGCAAACAAATTTCCAAGAATGCCGAACCTTAACATCCACTGAAATAAGTGTTTGACGTGATTGATTTCATATTAATTGTCTGGTAAGACACATAAAATAGACACTGATGTTGATATGAAATTTGCTTCAGTCTTAAGTTAACAATAAAAATGTTATTTGCATCTTTCTGTTAACTCAGTTATAAGAACAAAGACAAATAAGTTAAGTCAAATCGTGGATTAAAACTTTCTTCCAAATTTTTAACATTCCGAGTTTGGCAAGGGACAATGGCGCAAACTTGAGCCCAAACTCTAACCGAGTGCCGTTTCAGTGTATTTAGACAAAACTTTGTACCACTTCTGCTTGGCCACTTTCTCCATTCAGTGTTTGCGTTTGACACGACGATTTATGAATGTATTTACTTTTTTCCTCTTTTCCCCTTTTTGTTTTAATACTTTTTGTCACAAAGTTACGCAATTATTTTTAAAGGATTTACGACTCGTGTAAAGTGTGAGTTTGCAGGTTTATTTAATTTTGTTCTTGCAAATTACTGCAGGTGTTTAAGCGGGTTGTGTAAAGATGAGGATGAGAAGAAAATTGAAGAGTCATTTATTGCATTGTGCTTAACCTAAAGAAAACTATACTAAAAGATGGTAATTATTAACTTGAAGGGCGTTTTTGTACTATGTTCGAACCGAGTCCGTCGAGAACTATATTTTTTTTGCAGTTGAAAATAAGATATATAACGTTTATGAGCTACAGTACATATTTTTCAACGACTTATTCGGACTGAACTTGGAATGGATTCAGATCGGACGAAGTGTGAAAGGACCGTAAAATGAACATTCCTCCTATTCATTTGCCAAACTATACTTAGATGAATTAAGTATCATTTAGGTATATACCTACCTATTAACTGCCGTTAGAATTCGGTTGAAAAATATTCTTATTAATTAAAATTATTTTAATTATTATAATCTGGCCCGTGTTGTTATTAATAAAATAATTTCCAAAACAAGGGCTTTCAAGTACACGTCATGTCAACTGTAAATGAAATGTGGGTGGGTATTACTTTGCCACAAAAATGAGTTCTAAAATGTGTATGTTAATTTAATTTAAGCGTTGAAGGCGTACGTATTTTAAGCGTTGAGAGCAGTACTTGTAACTGACAAGCAGGTAATATGACGAGATGATTTACTAAAATTCTAAGAATTTAAATGTACGTAATTTTTCGCACAATATTCCGTACTTCTTTAGTTACGCGGTTAAAATTTAGAAGCCAGAAAGTTGACTTTATTACATACCCGTGTATTCAAAAGCTTAATTTACTTTAGTTATTTTGTAGTCTGGTAACTACTTTTAAAGCTAATTCAATTGTAATACAGTATTACCCAACTAACTCTCCGTGTCAAGTGCTGTACAATGTATACAAGCTGTTACACTCTCAACTTGAATGGTTCTGGCGTGTTTCTACATAACCAGAAGTATTCAAAGAATTTAATGTGTATTTTTTTATTGTTGTGAAATTAAAGTGTTTTAAGTGCTTTCAATCTAATTTCAACACCTTATCTTTAACAAACACTGGCACAAAGGGTTACATTTAGTGTAATATAGCATTATCCAACTAGATCGGATGTGTGACGAGCGTCCGTGAGTGCCTCGGAGTGACAATGTAGACAAGCTGTTATACTTTCGACTGGGATGGTTCTGGCGTGTTTCCACATGACCGGAAGTATTCAGAGAATTTAACGTTTTACTTGTGCTTTACTGTCGCAGAATCGTAGTGTTTAAAATTCATTTAATCTAAATTCTACCCATAAAATCAAACAAACAGTAGCACAAAATGTTTATCCAAGTGTAACACAGTGCTATCTACCAAGATCGGATGTGCAACAAGCATCTCATAGAGCCTTTGGAGTGCTGTACAATATAGACAAACTGTTACACTCACGACTTGAATGCATCTGGCGTGTTTCTAGTTCTAAATGACCATAAGTGTTCATAGAATTTGCCGGTCATTTTTTATTGTTGTGATATTATATTGTTTAAAGTGCTGTCATTCTAAATTCAACATATAAAATTTAACAAACACTAGTACAAAGGGTCAAGGTCTTAGTTCAATTGTAACATAGCATTACCCAACTAGATCGTATGTGTGACAAGCGTCCGTGAGTGCCTCGGAGGCTGTACAATGTAGACAAGCTGTTATACTCTCGACTTGGATGGTTCTGACGTGTTTTCACATGACCAGACGTTTTTAGAGAACATTACGCGTATTTTCTTCTGTGTTGTTGTGGAATTAAAGTGTTTAAAGTGCATTTAATCTAAATTTTACCCTTAAAATCGAACAACTACATGCACAATGGGTTAATTCAATTGTAACATCTAACTAGATCTAACTAGATCGGATGTGTAACAAGCGACCGGAGCCGGAGTGCTGTACAATGTAGACAAGCTATTACACGCTCAACTTGAATGGTTCTGGCGTGTTTCTACATGACCAGAAGTATTCAGAGAATTTAACGTTTGGCTTGTGCTTCACTGTAGCAGAATCGTAGTGTTTAAAATGCTTTGAATCTAAATTCTACCCATAAAATCAAACAAGTGTAACACAGCGTTAACTACCAAGATCGGATGGAGTACTAGGATAGGAGTGCTGCACAATTTACACGAGCTGTTACACTATCGACTTGAATGCTTCTGGCGTGTTTCTACATGACCAATATTGAACATAGAATTTAAAGTGTATTTTTATTATTGTTGTGATATTATAGTGTTTTAAGTGCTTTTAATCTAAATTCAACAAACACTAGCTCAAAAGGTTAATTCAAGTGTAACATAGAATTATCTTACTAGATTGGATGGGTGACGAACGACCCGAGCCCGGAATGCTGTACAATGTAGACAAACTATTATACTCTCAACTTGAATGGTTTCGGCGTGTTTCTACATGACCAGAAGTGTTCAGAGAACATAAAGCGTATTTTCTTCTGTGTTTTTGTGGAATTAAAGTGTTTATAGTGCATTTAATCTAAATTCAACCCATTAAATCAAACAAACAGTAGCACAAAAGGTTAATCCAAGTGTATCACAGCGTTATCTACAAGATCGGATGTGCGACGAGCAGCCGAGAGAGCTTTCAGAGTGCTGTACAATGTAGACAAGCTGTTACACTCTTGATTTGGATGGTTCTAGCGTGTTTCTACATGACCAGATAGGTTAGCATACGGCCGCGATAGATTTTTGTTGAAACATGTTGAAAACGCGATGAAATTTATCTCACGTCGTATGATAACCCTACAGAAGTTTTAAGAGAATTTAACGTTAGTACAAGGTTATTTTATTCTTTATTATGGTAGATTTCTCGTATTTTTCCTTATATACAACGTGATGTATATAATATACAAATAAACAGTTTGCTGTATAATTTAACTTTTGAGCAAACTGGTCTGAAGATAAATCATATAACCCAAAAACATTTGCATATGCAACCAGAGCCAGTATTATTGGATCACTTCAATTTTTTTTATTTTTTTTTTATTTTTTTCATTAAAGAAGAAAAGTTGTATTTACGTCAAATCAAAGAGCCAGTTTTCAAAATGCCCGAGAAGTGATATGCCTGTTCTATTCGGAACTTTTGACACTATAAATTACTTTTTTACAGTTATCAGGTCGTTAAATATATAAAACTTTTTCGGGAACTAGCAAATTAAGTAAACACTTCTAAAAACGTTATTATTATCGCTTATACTAAAACCATTACATTACCCGCACAAATACACGAATACCTCAACTTTTTCCGATTAGAAAACTTTATCGGAAGGGTGGTGTACAGAATTAGTCGCACGCGGACCCAACTGTCCAAAGTTTGGTGTCGGCGTCGAGCTATCCAATTACCAACGAATCACTTTACGTATTTTCTGTTTATTTTGGAAACGGTTTTGTTGATGGTTAAAATGTTTACGTAAACAAAATTGAAATAAAGTGTTGATGGATTTTATTATTAAGGAGTTAGTTATACCAGTTATAGCTAATTCAGTTAAAATCAGTTAAATCAACTAACTATTGGAATAATTTATTAGCGTGCTTTCAAATCTGAAAGTACTCTAGCCACTAACAAAATACTAAATATCGTATAAATTAAAATAGAAACTCGAATATTAATATCACCGCATTTAAACACACGCAACTGCAACACATTTGAAATTAAATTATTTAGTTAAATTTTCAAACTAACAATATTAAAACAGTTACTGCTCAGTTAATCACTGCACGATTGTAGCTATAGGTCAACCTAATCTAATACACAAAATTGGCTAACTTTACCGCACGTTCAGATCCGAACTACGGTGTCATATAGGACCGGGCTGGCAAGGTGCCCAGTAGAACACCGGTAACCTAAACCACAAACAGTTAGACCACAGAAATACCACTACAAAGCTTGGAATTACACATATTCACACATTTATTACACATTTTTAAGTAAGTTTAAGGTTTCCTAAAAAAAGTCATGAATTTTCCGGTGAACATTTTTAGCACCCAGTACAGAAGCCCAAATTTTATAATTATGTACTGAATCACAAGTAAGTGGCTTCGACGCGATGTCATTTACATCCTGAATTGAGCAGGGACTTGTGAAGGATATGATTATTATGTATATTGCTAGTGTTAATAAAATAGACAAAATAACAAGTTACTAGATATTATTATTGAGAATACGGGTTACTCACGTTACTTTAGCCGGGATATGCCGACTAGTTTCGAATCTAGTACGTAGATTCATCAACTGGGCTATTATTCGCGTGTCGTCGCCTCCGCGTGACGTCTAGCACAGTGCTATCCCGGCTAAAATAACGTGAGTAACCCGTATTCTCAATAAAAATGTATTCACCTCACGTCGGTTTTAATAATATTAAGTTACTAGATATAACACATAATATTTATATATTCGCCTTCGCATTAGCTTTAAAACACAGACATAAAAAATTAACCTACGTAGTCTTGTTTGACTTTTCGTCACTGAAAAGTGTGTTTTTCTTCAATAAATATAATTTCAGTATTGTTTAAAGTCAGACTGCAGCCTTTTAGTCACTCCCTCTTAAAATACACTATGCTGACTGCTGAAAGTTCCAGTCCAGTACAGACAGAAATGAACTTTCTGCGTGTATGTATCGTTTGTCGAACCATAAGCTCACTAAGATGCCCGGTCGCCTCGTATCACTACCTCGGTTTTATTACAGCCTAGTACTAGTACTTTGTTTGGCATCGCCTTGATTGCTAACCATGAGATTTGGCCGAGACTCCCCAATAACAGTTTGCATTGATAAGGGAGATTCTCCATGAAAATAAATTACGCTATATTTGCCTTGGACCTGGGAATGGCATTCTGTGGGCTATTCCGAAGATTATTTACCAACATTTTGTTTCATGCCTAAGCGTTAGAACAGAATATACGTTGCCAAATACGGATTTTGTATTTAGGCACTCCAAAAAATATTAGTAGTGTAGCGGAAGATGCCAGAATGTGGACTATTTCGAAGATTATTTACCAACTAACTGTTTCATGGCTAGGCGTTTAAACTCAATAAATGCTGCCAAATACGGTTTACATAATATAATTTTATTTACACGTAACACTAAAAACATTTATTTGCTGCCTTAAAACATTAATTGTAATACGCTTGATGGTCACCATAAGATAAAGTGTACACTTAGTTGCAAAACTAACACAAAACAAAAAAATACTGGTATAAAACAACACAAAAACCAAGAGACCCTACAAGAATAATTAATCAAATTTATCAAGCCGTTTGCGCCTACATGCGCATGACCTACGTCTCATTTTCCTCATTAATCTGGGAAAGCCTTAGAGCCAGCAACATTAATAACGCCCCAAAGATACCTAAAACATAACCCAGCGGAGTATACGCTAAGAACATTACTAATTTACTCTGTAACAGATAAACCTGTTTACGATTTTTTCCTCTGAGTACCCCATCACGAAATAAGCACGCAAACGAGAGGTCGGGAATTATCCTCTGCCACTAATTGCGTGTCCCCCCACCCACTTTCATTCCCCCGTCTCCTCAGTCGTCTCATACATTTTTCGTGCGTCGCGACCCAAGCAATTTAATCCCACATTTAGGGTGTTGCCAGTCGAATTACTGAATAAAAGCGACCCTCGGCGTCTTGAGACAGGTACCCTCTTTATCTTGTAAAAGGTATTATGTATTTTAAAATTAAAATTCAGTGACAAATTAACGTTTTAATAGAGTGTAACATGACGAATTACTTGGCATTGTGGGCATTTGTGAATATATTAGGGAAATTATTTTGTCTTAGAAACATCCGGCTTTTACAGCGTGTAATTAATTTTGTGACATAAAAGATTTGCATAATCATTATTATATGATTATCTAATTTATGCGTTAGACATTGAATGCAATTTAAGTAAAACAATTATTATTGTGAACATAAAATTTTGAATGCTTTACAAGCTGATTATGGTGATACTGAATGTATTTAAATCCCTAGTAACCACCGAAAAAAACTTCAAGAAGAAAGGAAAGTGTTTTGAATTGAATAATTCGGAAATAGAAGTAATATATTTTTTTGCATCGTTAAAAACAGAATGATGACTCACCATAATAGATGCCTAGATAAAATGATCATTATAAATGTTATAATAGATTACTATTACTTTGTTACTAATTTTAGAGCTTAATTTTAACGCTCAAACGTACCGTATTCCTTTTTAGCACTATTTTCAGGTGATTACAAGTATCAAAAATTGTACCAATAAAACCATCCTCCAAAACATTTCCTAATTGTTATGCAACCACAATCACTGCTTGTAATAAAATATGTCGTAAGATATACTCGGGACATTACCAGTGTCAACTTCCTGTAATTCTGTATCTTAAACGTAACAACTTGTGTTACGTTTACACGCACAGGTTTACAACATTACCAAGAAAAAAGTTTTCAAGTTGTATTAATATTATTATTTTTTTTCTAGTTTTTATTGCCGCGATGGCGTCTGGTGGTTAGCATAATAATATGCGCTCTTCACTATGAGGTTTCAGGTTCGATTCCCGGGTCGGGCAAAGTGTCCTTTGTGAACTTTCCTTCAGGAAATTCACAGTAGCACAATAGCACAATAGCAGCACGGATTTGGAATTGTGCTTGGTGGATGGCTATAGGCTCATCCCTGATCCCATGGGACCTAAGCATCACTGGTAAATTTGGGTGTAGTACGCCTCTGCTACATCCTTCTGGGTAATTTAGGAAAGATGTTAAGTTATGTAATTACAAGGTACCTACTATTTATTTTCACCACACGCTAAACTCTTTTTAGATAGACTCTGCTTCTCAAAAAATAGTAGGATCTTTTGCTATTTGCAGGCAGTTTCAAGTCCCGCACCACACTTTTTGAACGGCTCTAGCTTGGAATTTAATTTTCTAATGTAAGAGATATTTTGCTATTAACGTTACACAACTTGTTACGTTTCACATTTTAACCAAGAATTTGAAACCACATAATTTATGTTTACGACTGTGTAATTCTCAACATAGATATGAACTGAAATTTCCTCACGTGTCGTTAAGGCTTTGCAGGTAGCGTCTAAGTTATATTGTAACAAATTAGTATATAATGGGTATGGTGACTGATCCATAGATAGTAAAATATAGGAAACGTTATATTTTTTTTTTATAGTTACATTTTATACATCTAACTAGAATTTATTTATTTATTATACAATTAAACATAAGAAAATTACACTTTTTATTAATTATTAAGAAAGTGAAAAAACTATGCATGAAATAAAAAAAAAACCGGCCAAGTGCGAGTCAGACTCGCGCACCGAGGGTTCCGTACAAACCTGTAGGTATATAAGTAAAAGTTATGGTATTTTTATTGCTAAATGAAATCCATAACATAACAATGTGGAAAGCTGACGGTACCTTGTCAATACATATATGAAAACATTATTAATAAGTTTAAAATTATTAAAAATATTTTTATTATATGATGTAACTAAAAATTTATGCTTTTCGCAATTTTTCCTTTATCTGTGTTATAAGACGTTGCTTCATACCAAATTTCAAGATTCTGAGTTCACGGGAAGTACCCTGTAGGTTTTGATTCCCTTGCGAGTGTCGAAAATTTGCGGCATAAACGGGAGTATCATTTGATCGCGTTGACTTAGAAGTTTGATTTTTTCACAGCTCCAAGAGACCATAGACTTGAGTATTTGATATGAATTTCAGCTTGATACCTCCACGCGTTCCTGAGAAAAAAGGTCTTGACAGACAGACAGACAGACAGACAGACAGACAGACGGACAACAAAGTGATCCTATAAGGGTTCCGTTTTTACCTTTTGAGGTACGGAACCCTAAAAATAAAATACAAACTTATTAAATGAAATAGATCTAAAGAAAAAAAAAGTTCAGATGTCAAAAAATACGTCCGCATCAATGTCGACCGTGGGTAACGTGCCCAGAAGGCTGGCGGCATTGCCACGCTGTATGGCAATTCTGATCCTTTGTCCAAAGTAGAAACCAGCCTTCTGGTCGCGTGAAGAGTCAACTAGTCTTTTACTTATATCGTTGAAAAGAGAACGCGAGGACCCCACGGACCCAGCGTCTCGACTATATATATTACTAGCGACCCGCCCCGGCTTCGCACGGGTACAATGCTGATACTAAATACACTACAGAAAAACTGTGAACGTTGTATATAAAAACACAGCGGCCCGCTCCGGATTCGCACGGGTATATAATAATATAGCCTATGTCACTCACCGAAAAAATGATTAAAATCGATCCAGTAGTTTGATTTATTCATTACTGCCCGTGGCCCGCACGCGTTAATTTGGAGTAAAACAATTCCCCCTTTCTATGCATGTATTATACATAAAAACCTTCCTCTTGAATCACTCTATCTATTGGAAAAAAACCGCATCAAAATCCGTTGCGTAGTTTTAAAGATTTAAGCGCACATAGGGACAGAAAGGCGACTTTGTTTTATACTATGTAGTGATTATACAATCTAACTCATATTATAATAAATCAAAGTTACCTGAGCAAGTCGATTTTTGAAGTTTGAAATAATTAAAATATAATTTTATTGTTAATTACCCACACAATTTATAGCAAATTTTGTAATAAAACCATTTTCATAAACGCTATATTTCGTATAGCTATGAAACAAAATACTTAACTTCACATAAAAAATACATTAGCGTGACGTCACGCTTTTGGAGCCGTTTGTTTGAAGCGTTTGGGCGATTAAAAATGTGATTTTAAAATTGAATTATCTCAGGGAGTTGTCGTGTTAACTTTCAGTTTTTTTACCATTAGTTACACTTTCAGGTTTCCTCTCACATATATAATAATAGCAGCCCTGTATCTAATACATGTCCCACTGCTGGGTTTGGGTCTTTTCTCATGATGAGAAGGGTTAGTCCATAGTCCACCACGCTGGCCAAGTGCGGATTGGTAGACTTCACACACCCTCGAGCACTTATTAGGCACTCTCAGACATGTAGGTTTCCTCACCATGTTTTCCTTCACCATTAGCGAGCGATTATTTATAATAATATGATAATATACACACATATCTTCAAAAAGACGAGAGGTCTGTGCCGTGGGTTCGAACCCGAGACCTTTAACTTCGCAGTCCTACGGTCTCCCACTCGGCTATCGCTGCTTTTTTTCCTCTCACATACTCATTCAAAATTTTTGCTCTCCTTCGACTTATATTTGAAAAAAATATCGCAAGAATTCGATAGGTATAGTCGTATTATTTTTACGTATGTCCAAGTAAATAGAACGTCATGGTATTTTCATACAATAAAACAGGAAACCATAACTCAGTCTATTTTTCCTTTCTCGCAACGATTTGACTCCACCATGGTAAGAGGGTCATATATTCATGTGAAATAACCCATTTTGTTGTACTAACCCTCCGCAATCCAACTGATTTGAATAGCAAGGAGGACAATAGCTTATACAGTTTATTGTGTGATTTTGTCATAAGTTGTGTATGGAAAGAACATAAGGCTCGACTCATATGAATTCAGGGGTGCATGAAAGGAGCCTCCCCGAGCGACGTACACAACGAATCCCTACGTCCGGCCCGCCCTGGGCAATTCGCGAGTTCTCCAAAGCGAATTGGCTAATCCTTTCATCACGATGGCAAGTCAAAATAAAGTTGACTCAGCCATCGACACGACGAAGAAGAAGAAGATATGTATTCATGTGTAATAACTTTGATTCAACTTAATCTTACCTTGACTGTCTTGTCTGAAGAGTTTCAAATTGTGTTTTTTTTTTTTTTTCTATGTAAATTGTTGATGAGGTTCTGCCCATGCGCAATTTTTGTATCTAGTGTAAGCTCTGCACTTAATTGAGCACTTATTATAATAATTGAGCACTTTTTTATAATAATTTAGCTTAGTTCTCTTTTATTTTTGTTTTCCATGTCTGTTATTCTTTAATGTACTATGTGAATGTGTTTATGCCAACGACGTGCCCGCCAATCGTAGCGCTCTCTATCTTTTGCGCATAGTCCAAATGATATTTGAAGCGCTATGATTGGCGATTGCACTTTTGTTTGATATATACGGACGCCACCACTGGCCATTTGTTTCGCGCAGTCCCGCTATGGCCTGAGCGTCATGGTTGCGTTCCGTTTTACTCATGAATCTAGTGAGGTTTTACTAGTATTATGTTTTTATTTTTTATTTTATTTATATTTTTTATTTTTTGTCTTCCCTGCTTTGTTTTATTAAGTTTTACTCTAGTTTGTTTTTTGTTTTTTATATTTTTACTTTTTTTGTTTTAAAATTTAATTTTAGATCTTACCTTTGTTATTTCTTGATGCTTATATGTACATACTTAAGTTTTTAATATTATTGTTATTTTTTTTTATGTGATATCGTTCGTCCTCTCTCTCTCTGGCGCCATCAGAAAATCAGCGCTGCAGGGCTTTGTTGCTCTGCAGCATATGGCTGAGATGGTGACCATTTCTGGCAAAAAGTTTGTTTAGTTGTAAGTTCTATTGTTTTATTCTCCTATTTATTTTTTTGTCAGAATAAATGTTTTCTTTCTTTCTTTCTTTCTATTCAGAGACGTAATGACGCGTCATGTTTATGATATAGTATGTTTTAAATATTACATATAATGCTCATACTTATGTGCTGGCCCGACACCTTGAATGCCCAGCATTTTCCGTGCGTTAAATTAATAAGATAACATAAATGAAAATTACCATCGAGGGCCCATAACAAAACCAATAACATAACAAAACGGTTTAGTTATTGCTGTAACAAATAAAGTTATTATTGATAAATCACTTAAACTTTGCTCTCAAATTTTTAAGGTCCTCCAAATTTTGCCGGGATGGTATAATAAAATATAGGCTGTCGAATTAAATAACTTTCATCTTTGTAATGCCCAATATTGTATGAAAATGTTACAGTTTCCACTGAATATTACCGTGGATTGGACATAAAAATGTCACGTAGGTACAGTAAAATTGAAAGACAAGACTTCACTTTATTTCAACTCTGCGTCAATATGAGTTAAGCCTAGGACCATTTCTTCTTAACACTTGCCAAAACAACTAAGCAAGTATATTTTTTCCTGTCCAAAAATACGTTCACTTTAGTTTCCGACAAAATGTATCCACAAACTTATAACAGCAGCTTCTGGTTAAGGTTCCAAATAACTATAATAGGGGTTGCCCAAGCGAAGTTAATAGTAATATATTATTTTAAAAAATATACATAATTTTACTTAGAGTTCACAACGTGAACCACGTTGCATCCAATGATCTGTTTAACACCACACACCGCTCCGGCTGTATTGTATGATTTACCTTTGTTTTCGACAGATTAAATCATACAATAATTTAGTTACTAATGACATCATTCTAGTATCGTTTTTTTTTTTATTGTTTAAAATATGCTTTAGTTTTTTCTTTCGATAAGTTATTTATCTAAATAATTTAACAATATTCTACTTAATACATGTCTCGTAGAGATTGCAGGTTCACATTTCGCGTGAACTGATAATGTTTTTTTGTTGCTACATCTCTAAAGTCTTCGTACAAAATTACACTTAAGTGATGTGCCAAAGTTTGACTTTTGTAGTTGACACTTATTCCACCACAGTTAATCATGACCACACCATAACCAAAAACTGATACTGGTATGACCACAATCCAATCAACTGAAAGTCACTGGATTTTAAAAGGCATTCGAAAATGTTTTCAATGGTTTAATAAGAAGTACTATACCCCGCGCATTACCAACGAGAGAACTTAAAAGGATGTTTCATGCTGTAAGTAATTAGTGAGAGCGAGAGGTCTGATAAAAACGTTCACCCGTTTGTAATGGACGGAGTATAATTAAAGATTATAAAAAGGCTACAATATAATGAACCTCAATCCAAAAGATAAACCTTTAAGTTCCTATTCCACAGACCAATTTTAAGGACAGTGATTGCTATGAGCGAAAACGGAGCAGTACCTACAAATGAAAGAAAAATTTTCGCATTTGATATTCGATGGTCCCAAGAGGTTTATTGATAAACCGTCGTCAGCCATTATAAAAGCCAATTTATAGGAATATTTGGTGCAAATAGCAAGAGCTTGACGCGGGTGTGACATGGGATCGCTTGGTACAATTATGGAGCAACGTCGAACGTCACACCTTGACTGCGAAGGAGATAAGATGCTATTATGAACAATTTTTCTTATAAAACGGTAAGTGATGTTATAGCCACCACATGTTAGTCTGAAGGTCACATAGTGCCCTAAAATGAGCCTTGACTCTGAAAATAAATATATGCACCTTGGTCCCCACTAGATGATGACATAGGGTCACAATGTCACACTTGGAATTCCACGCAAATAAATTAAAAACTTTCAGCTTAAAAATTTGTCGCCACATTATAATCAGTAAGCCAAAACATTGTTAACCTTATAATATTTCATAACTTGACGTAATAGTGAAGACACATAGATAAGCGTAAGTTGACGTATTTAACTAAATTGTAAATAAAAATTGCAGGTTAGTTTAAAAATTTAAACAATTATATTGACACTAGTTTCTGTCCGCGGTCCCGTCTGCATGATACGTCAATAAAAAGTATGCCTGTGTTATTTCAAGGGCCTTGAACCACCTCCACACCAATTTTCATTAAGATCAGTCGATTAGGTTCGGAACTTATTGGGCACAAACAAACAAACAAAAATATTTCCTCTTTATAGTCTCTTCTTCTTTGTCGTATCGATGGCTGATATAAATTTAATTTTGACTTGCCATAGTGGTGAAAGGATTATCCAAACCGCTTTGGAGAACTCGCGAATTGCCCAAGGTGCGCCGGACGTAGAGAATCGCTGTGTAAGTCACTCGGGGAGGCTCCTTTCATGCACCCCGATATAGTAAAGATAACCAGTACTCAAGATTTAAATGTTACCTTTAAGCAAACAGTTTGAAACTTATTGGTAATTTAAAAATGAAAATCTTTTTACATCCAGAGTTATAAATCACATTAAATCGTTGAGAAGTTAAAATCAAATAAATAAATAAACAGTACTATCCTACTGTACTACAAGCTGACATTCGAACGATAAGGTCAAGCCATGGACTTCTTTCTATCTAGTGTCTACTAATATCCGGTAATTACCAGATCTAATCTGATATATTTAACTATTATGATACACGTGTATCTCAGTCTTTCATGAACGTTATCGAAGGGTTTGGTTGATTGGTTATCAGCAGTTTTTATGCAAACAAAACTACCTAATCGATACACAGTTAAATGGGTAACCAATTTGATAATTTGTTTTAAAATCGTTATTGATCTCGATTGTACTCTATTAAATATTATTAAACACAACATAGCTAAATGCTTCTTCTCAATAACTCCTTGACACAATGCCATCTAGTCCCGAACTGAGCAGAGCCTGTACTATGGGCACTAGAATAACTGATGCTAATACATATATACTTTTCTTTTGTAAATACATACTTATTATACATAGAAACACCCAGACCAAGACAAACCTCCATGTTCATGCACACAAAGATTTGTCTTGAGCGGGAATCGAACCCGCGACCTCAGCGTCGTAGGCAGGTATGCTACTCCGCCACCGGTCGTCTATTTAATTTTATCTTTCTAAGGCTGACTCCAGCCAGCGCACCCACACGCCCGACGATCGCGCATGCCTTATGTAAGGAACGCCTAAAACCACGCAGTGAATATTTCTGTTTACATAATTATCACGTTTTTGTATAGAAATTACCAGAAACAATTTAACGATAATGTTGTATAAATTAGTTTTGAAAGAATTCACGCTAACAAGATAACCATTTCTTATTGTTTATTTTTATAGCAGTTAGCTATGCTTAGCAAATTATACTAAGAAACAGTTGAAAAAGATATAGGACTGGCAGAATTTGAACCTGCGACCTTCTGCACACCGGGCAGTCGCTTTTAGTAAGATTACTATTAATTTATTAGATTGGCTTTAAGAGAAGAGAATGAACATTGTGGTCCCACGAACAAAAAGTTTAATTATGACTTATGGCTGAACTAAATTTACTAATCTTACAATTTATAAATCTCTTAAAACCAATATTTAGTCTTCTAAATTTTTAGGTGATAATTGTTTTAAAATATTTCCTATGTGTTTGTATCAAATAACATTCAATCAATATTGAGGGAAAAAGAAAGCAAATATCTTTTTGAATAAGATTGCCAAAGCACGCAGGGAAGTGACTTCGAGCTTTATATTAAGACGTGAATGAGCCGCGGTCTTTCGCCGTTGGCAAGGAGGGACGCCCTAGGTTTAAGATTGATATAAAATTTCATCTAAATATTTGTTTTACAACCCAACATTGTATGAAAGCGAACCGTCTCCTTTAAAGATTTTTTCAAGTGATATAAAAATAAATGTTTATTTGAATTAGATTCGGTTCTACGGATCCCTAAAATGTCTAAAAGAACGTCTTCATGATATTACAATTTCATACATTTCACTGACCCCGTTGATATACGAGCCTTATCATTCATTCATAAATATTAAGGTAAAGTTGTCTGTTGTCGGTCACAACTTTAAAAAGTAATTTTCAATGATTACTATTAACCAAGGACCGAATCAATTCTGTTGGGCATAATTCGAGGAGAAAATTAATACATTAATTATTGAAATAATCTTTCTGTTGAATCAAACATAGCATCATTTACGTGTTTTTTAACAGACTTCAAATTTATAAAGCAAATAATGTTTTTAAATAAACATGCATGCATTCATTCATTATCTGATTTCCCAAATGTCAACAAGCTTGAATTGGTGTATCTACCTCATACGGTATTCGTTTTAGTAAGTGGCACAAAGACTTGACGCTGTACTTTCTACTTTACAGAATATGAGATTTTTCCAGGAATTTTTCATTATGATGTATGGCACTCCAGCGTGATATGCTTAGCAAACCTACTTTCTGCGCTCATTGGCTATATTCTTTTTTTTGAATTACATTTTTGTTATGTGTCACGATTTATGATCATTAAATTCATAAAGAAGAGGTTTCTTTAAATATTTAACAATTAAAGTAATGTCCTGTAAATTGAAAACGGTGATATTAAACGTTTTATTTGAAATTTTATCATGAAAGCAAATTCATTTATTTTTGAATAACTGTGTGGTGAGATTTTGTTAATGAAACGGTTGATTTGGAAATTTTAGTTAATCCTTACTAAATAATTAATGTCGCCTATGCGTGTGGGCTATGACGTCTAATAATAAACGATTTCTACAAGATTATGATATATATAATGATGAAAAAAATGTTTTGTCGATAATTGCTTGTTAAAAAAATAAATTTATTTTTATATTAGTAACGGAATACGTATGCCGGTCACTTAAGGTTATTGCGCCATTTAGGATATATTTTACTACGTTTCAAAAATACTTCTTATAGACCTAGTGATACGGAGTTTTTTTTTTTAAATAGCAGATACACATAATAAAAGTTACGTTTTTGTTATTATAATATATTTGCTTGTAATAATATGATAATGAAATATTTATCTTTAATTATATATTTGTAGTTTAAGGTCGAGGCTATTTTTCAAGAGTAGGTATGACACAGATAACTCAATGCCCAATTTGTTGAAGAAAATAACTACAGTTGTAGGGCCTGGTGGTTTCAAATTATACTGCGTTTACTTTAAAATATTAACTTTTAATGTTGAAAATATATGTGAACACAATCATAATAAAACCAAAGGTTAAGTTAAAGTTTTGCACTCCTTAATATACGCACTGATTGTTTACACACTCAAGTCTCTCTCCGTACTGGCCGACAACCGGCAACTGCTATCGACATCGCTTCGCATGTGGTGTAGCTTGCTACTCGATGTCGGAGGCGCAGACATTGCGTCGTCCGGCTACACCACATTCTGCGGGCGCGAGTCGCGATAGTACTGTGGTTGATGGACATCGCGTCGTCCGGCTACCCCACATTCTGCGAGCGAGAGTCGCGATGGTACTGTGGGTGATGGACATCGCGTCGTTCGGCTACCCCACATTCTGCGCAATACTACGTGCTCGCTATACAGTTAATTAAACTACATATAAAGATTATTAAACCTATTCTTAACTTCTTCTTCGTCGTGACGATGGCTGAGTCAAATTTTATTGGCCCAATAAGTGGCCACTGTTATGGCGCTCTGATCGGCGTTCATGAGCGCCTCCCTTATGCAGCCAGTAAGGGTCGACACACACCAAAAGCGCGTCGAAGCGCAGCGAATCGAAGCGCAGTTTCAGTGTCATATGAATTCCAACTCTATTCTCACAACCATAATACTCATTATCGCATGAGAAACTCAAACGAGTCGCGCGGATGCCCGCGGCGCCGCGGGAATTCCAGTGAATTCCATAGTAGTAGTAGCGTAGAGTTTCTCATGCGATAATGAGTATTATGATTGTGAGAATAGAGTTGGAATTCATATGACACTGAAACTGCGCTTCGATTCGCTGCGCTTCGACGCGCTTTTGGTGTGTGTCGACCCTAACACGCGCAAAGCTGGCACTAAGAGTGCCAGCTTTGCGCGTCGAAGTTTTGGCTTGCCATCGTGGTGAAAGGATTAGCCAATTCACTTTGGAGAGCTCGCGAATTGCCCAGGGTGCGCCTATTCCTAACTGATAGAAATGAAATCTTATGATGCTACACCAATCGGAGCTAGTACTTAGATCGATTTTAATAAAAAAAAAAAAAAAACATATTTATAGGTACAGTACCATTTAAATTTACACATTTTTTTTTTTTTTTTTTTTAATTCACACATTTTTTACACTTGGAACTTATGCTAATTAAACAATGAATTTTTTTTTTTTTTTTAATTGTGAAGGCAATGGCCAAAAATCTCCTGCACTAGGCTAGGCCTGTCCTGCAGGAGGTTTTTAAATAACAGAATTACAATATTCTTGAAATGGCGGAACCTTAACAGTTCGATTACAATTAGGTTTAGGTTTAAAGATCTTTATTCTCAACAAACACATAAGTAATTTACTTGAGAACAAAGAATTTATATAAAGTTAGGTTTTAAATTCGTCGTTTATATAATAACGATATACCCACCTTATGCATTCAAAATATATTAAATACCTAATTGATTATCTAAAATGCGTAAGCTTATTTTTGAATGCATTAAATGAGTGTACATTCTTAACGTGTGGGCAATTTTTTGTACAGTTGAGCTCCTTCAAAGGTTAGCATAGATTTTCCATGGTTAGTTCTAATTTTAGGTAATACTATGAAAGAAAAAAAATTCTAAGTTTCGGTAATTCAAAACATTTTTTAAATTTTAATTTATTTAGTTCTTTAGATTTTTTTATCTGCTCTTTAATAAGTTGACAGTTGAGGGTTTTGTCCTCTTTCAATGGCTTAATTAGTAAGGTTTATTTAAATTTTAATTTAAGTTTCAGATTTTCGGGCGTTAAAAATGATTTTTTTTTCAAAATCTCTGAATAGAATTCAAAATTGCAAGTGAAAAAAAGGGTAGTTTACTAAAGCCATTTTATGTAGCTAAAATTATTGGGGTACTACTTCTTAGTGCTACGTTTTACATGATGAAATTTTAATGTACCTAGAGTTTCCCCTCATCGTAACAAGATAACCTTTATTCATTGATTGATATGCTTCTCAAAACATATCTCAGATATTTTTTTTTTTTACTTTTTTATAAGAAGTTGACGCAATTTTATCATGTTAACGGTGTGTGATGGTCACAACCAAGCTTTTACAAAATCGTCACATGAAATCAAACGCTCTTTTATAATTAAGTATTCTGAAATAACCTTTAGATACTGCCCCTATTATTATAATTACCTATAGCTAGTCAACATTTTAGGGATTTTCGGTTAAAGGAAATCGTTCGAAAAGGTAAAAAGAACACTTTTGTATTGCACGCCGATGATATCAAAAGTGTAGGTACTTTTGCAGCCGTTTATGTAAGGAAAAGATACTGGTTGACCTGTCCGTTGATAAATGTTTCTGAGAGTCATGTGAGTTTTAGGTTAGGTCAGTATTATAAAATGAACATGTTTTAAACAATATTCAGACGTAGAAATAAAATAACGTGCTTTAACATGGTTTCGGAGAGTGTCTTTTTTAAAAAATAGTAAGCGTACTATACCGTAGACCGCATCATCTCTTACCATTAGATGAGATCGTGGTCCAACGCGTGCTTATCCACAAAAAGTAAAAAGAAAAAAAATGCATCTTAATATTAATTTTAATTTTACAGTTCAAAATAACAGTTTTTTTTTTAAATTGACCTTTTACTGCTTATCACAGACTGACCTATAAATAACTAACATTCGCTCCTCTACTCCTGTCGGGAACGAAACAAGAAAAATATTATGTTTCTTCTTTATTGTCATCTTATATCGGGGCCAAAAAAAATATTGATATTTTTTATGGGGACACTCATGGGTAATTATACCGAATTCATCATCATCCACCTGTCCTTATCCCAATTACTTGATGTTGGCGCAATATTTTTTATCCTAGCATACCATCTCAGCAGTCGCACCATTACCAGCCGTCATCTTTCACCCAACCGATCCATCTTTTCTTCGATCTGCCTCTCCCCTTATACCCTTCAACATTTGACAACAATGACACCAAATTAATATATTTCATAATATTATTATCATAGTTGTATCTTCTAAACTGATAGAAATATATCACTTCTATTTTGCCGGATGTCCTGGCGAAGCTTCCTGGTAGTAATATAGCTTGTCTTATAGATGTTGCAACATTTGATACTGCTATCTAAGGACGATTAATATTCCACCATAGACCATGACGATACAAATTTTGTGTAGTTCCTTTATTGATGAATGTAAACCTTGACGTTTGTACGAAATGTATATAAGCTATCTATGCCAAACTCGTTAAATATGTAAATGAATGCAAAATGAGAATATTTAAACAAATAGAAATTGTAAAAACATTTCTAATGCAAATTAATTTCTGAAATATTCCGCAATTGTAATAAAACCGGGTTTCAGCTATCAATGTAATGTTAATTAATAAATTTTATAGATTAAATTGTTGTTATTTAAATGAAAGAAATAATTGTTATGCTTATAACAAGTTCATTATTATTGGATTAGAAAATGGGCTGTACCTAATTTCTAATCAAATAATAATTAACACGTTCGACCAGTTTCGCTTCTTTTAAAACTCTAATCGAACATTCTCCACGTAATTAACATACATGAATATTCTATGTTTTAATAATGAAATTTTCACTCACTTTACGAAGAAAGTATAACATTGGAAGATAATAAAATTTGCAGAAAGGCTTGGAAGATTTAATGTTTCTTATCCAAGGCACCAATCGAAGGCGCAACGGTTATAAGTACAAAATTGTTTGTATTATAAATCTTGTAATAATAGATCTGTAAGGCATTGGTTAAGTTAAGCGTTTTTAATTTTATTAGTTGTTAATTTTTATGTCTTCTTCAGTTAGTAAATTAGGTTTCATATTTAATAGTTTCTATATAATTATATGGTGTTAATTAAAAAAAATAACGTAATCAATAATTTCTAAAACCATAAATCTGAAGTAACCAAAAAATGTGACGTATGTGTTTTTAATTAGAATAAGGCTGCAAGTATTATTATATAAATAAAAATACTGAGTATACGAAAGAGTTGTTTTATTACTGTACCATAACTCCTTTTTTGATCCCGAGTAGAATCACTAAGGTTTTAATACTTTTTAGTTTCCTACTATTTTAATCACAAATGAATACAACATACATACATAGCATTACGCCTTTATTACCCAGATGGTTGTAAGCAGAGGTGTACAACACCCACACTTCACCTGTTATGTTATGGTCATTCACCAGGCTCAATTCCAATTCCGTGCTGCTGTTGTGAATTTCCTGATGGAAAGTTTACAAATTACACTTGGAAGAAAGGCTTGGAAGATTTAATGTTACTTACATTAAATCTTCCAAGCCTTTCTTCCAATATTATTGGGGTCGGTTTCTATACTTTGTCCATTTCTTTATTTTCTTTTTGACAGATCACGCCTATGAATTACCGTTTTTTTTTGTCAGATTAATGTAGGTACTACAATAATAATGTACTTTATTGACAAGCGGCACTTTTTAGGGAAGTTCACTGTTTGTAACAAACAACCACAGACTATAAATCAAATCGTGAAATGAAATAAATCGATCATTATGAAAAAGAATAATTTGACTTTTTTTTGTGTATTGTCTGTATTTTTATAAAAAAAAAGAATATAATAATAGTATCATGATTCCATGAATAATTATTTGCAAGAAATCAAGTCGAAATCTTGGAATTAAAAATGAAAATGTAAACAAAGGTAACTAGGAAGTCGTCATAGACTAAGTATGTGACATTATTATTATATTATTAAAATTATGAAATACGGGTGTTACTCACGTAATGTTGGTCTATTTAGTAGACCGCGGTTTCGCCTATATGTCTACAGTGCGATACGTCGCGCCTGAGTCGCAGCCAGTCTTGCACTGTAAGACTGTGCAAGACTGGCTGCGACTCAGGCGCGACGTATCGCACTCTCTTGATAATGCCTAGACATATAGGCGAAACCGCGGTCGACTAAATAGACCAACATTACGTGAGTAACACCCGTATTTCATAATTTTAATAATGTTACAAACTCACGTCAGTTTTAATAAAAATATTATTATATTATTATTGTATATTTATTTCATCTAATAAAAACTATTACTAAACGAATCATTAATGATGAACTAAAACCATTTCGATGTATTTAATAAATTGAAAGTTCTTTGTAGACAACATCGATTATGATTTCAAATCGAATCAGTAACGTGTGAAGGCATCCCTAAATGTAATCTGTCAAAAAGAAAATAAAGAAATGGACAGAGTATAGTCTAACGGATTCAGCGGCATATCAGTATTTTCTCGTGGAGCAACTGCTATCAGACCTCAACAACCAGTACGATGTAATACGATACATTTTGTTAGACTAGATATCAGACTTTCTGACCCCTGACTACCCGTAATAACTGCCATAGAAGTTCAAATGGCAACCGGGACCGTAGGCTTAACGTGCTCTCCGAGGCACGGAGGAAAACTCGTAATGTTAAAAGATCACCTATCCATGGCCGACCGCAGTAAGCATTGCTTAATCTGCAAGATCGATCAGTCCGTGCGGTTTTGACTAAGCCACGAGCTCATTTACTGACTATTCATAAATTGTTCATTGTATTATAAAATTATTTGAGAAAAGGGTATATCAATCATCATAGTATCTTCGTTTATGTGCTTAGACAATAAAATTAAAAGGACTAGTTATTGTAAGGCGTCCACCGCTGCCACATTAACAAGAACGCCGGTCTTGCACGTCATACAAAACTAGCTCTCAAATCATAGATGGGCGCAACAATCTACTTCCTCGTTCCCCCGCAGGCTTTGGCAGGCCTTTTCTTAATTTCCTCTCCTTATTAATTAAGTGCACTTTGTTTGTGTGTATAGTTATGTGGTAGGCTGCTATCACAAGTTACCCTTTAAAAATGAACACAGCTGTCACTTTCATTTATGTGTGTTATTTGCTTATCCTGCCAAAAAGGTTTATCCTGTGAAATTGAGACTGAAACTAATTATGATGCAATTCCATTCGATAGTGTGATTCAAACTAGTTTTAAATAAAAAAAGCTTCAGTTTCTGATCATCAGCAATAGTTAAAAGATTTTTAACAAATACCTTGTAACGGTCTCTACTTTGTTGTGATCGGTAGCAAACAATTAATAATAATGAATGTATTTCTCACCATCAACCATAATATACAATACATATAAAATTGTAATCTATATAGCTATGTTACAGCGTAGGTTAAGAATCGCTGGTGCCTGAAGTAGGTATAAAAAAACCTGTGATTCAGGTCACCAGTTTTCCACTGGGAACCAATTTACAAATTAGAAGCAAAATGTACACAATAATAACTATCTAGTTGTAGTCTTTAGCTCTTTAGGTGATTTCAATTTGTTTTTCCATAAAGCACGAAAATGTAAATTCCGAAACACTACCTTTGTACATAAAACTTCCGTAATCCGATCCCAACTTTATATCGCCACTATAAAATGGCAATATATTTGAAAGGGCGTTTAAAATAACAAAATATACGCGACAATCCCCAGTGGGCTTTTAAGCACAGTTGTGCAATCTCCTGTACAATATCCGGCTTGGAACTTTGAGCTCACGTGTGTTGCCAAGTTTGCAAGACTTGAGGGATAGGTTTAGCTTATATAGCAGAATACAATATATTGTTCAGTGTTTGTGTTTATAGCAACTTAGATAACCGGATATTTATTGGTCATACATAATCCAAAAATTACAATATTAATTGATGGTATACTTGACCTTGGTTTCTGGAGAATATTTTAGATACAGAGTTAGAGAACAATGTTCAGCTGCGGCTAATGCTAATTGTTTGAGACCCATTAAATATGTTTTTAATGCGCCTCAATAGCATATCCTAAACCGGCTTGTAGTCTATCCCATGTACACTTGTACTCGAGCACCATTACTTGACTATTGAAGGGTAAAAATGTGGTGCTTCCACCTCAAAATCTTCCTACCATTATTAGTTAATACAGGTACGTGAAACATCCCCACCAACGGGTCCCGCGTTGTCGTCACGGTGGGGCTTAGTACCCGTGGCGCCCCCGAGCCACGGCGAAGCCAAGTGGACCCCAGAGGGGGGCTGCTCTTTGGGCTTTGGCTGGAAGTCCATGTGGGAGCAGCCCATGTTGCAGGGCTCTTATGGGGGGGCTCTGCAACAGGAGGGCCTGCGGTGTCGGCGTGAGTCGGCACTGCGGCCGAGGAGTTGCGGGGCCGCGGCGGGAGAGGACTGTCGGTGTTCCGTTGCCGCTTTGTGTCTCTGTCTCACCGCGGAGGGCCAGGCCGTCAGATACGAAAGTGTCTGACGGCTTTGCACGCGGCCCTCGGTGCCGGTCCCCCCACATTTTGGGGGCCATGAGGGGCCTGCCTCGGCGGGCGAGGCCGGGCTGCGGTGTTGGCGCAAGCTGGCACTGTGGCCCGGTGGTTTACGGGGCCGCGGCGGGTAGGAGTGTCGGTGCGCGCGTCGTTTTTCGATGCCCCGCATTCCCTGCCTTCCGCGGTCCCGGCGGGGCCACAGCCGTTGAACTGCGGCGTGGTGGGCGGCGGGACCGACCACCTGTCTCGCCGCGAGAGGACCAGGCCGTCGGACATGGGGAATGTCCGATGGCTTTGCACGCGGTCCTCGCGCTGGTCGGTGGCTTGCGCCAGCCCCCTCTTTGGGGGCCATGAGGGGCCCGCTTCGGCGGGCATCGCCGGGAGGGTCGTGGACGTAAAGGCTGCGCCGGATTCCCATGACCCTCCCATCAAGGCGAGTGCGGGAGCACCGTGGGGTTTTAGTGGGTATTCCCGTGCCGTTTACCATCTTTGGCACGGGTGAGTCCCACATAACCACTCTGCCCTTCCCCGGGGTGGGGTGGTATGCGTAAATGCATTTCCCCACGTAAAAAAAAAAAAAAAAAAGGTACGTGAAACATCATCCTAATTTAGATTATCAATACGTTACAGAAAATCTTGAAATTGATCGCGTAAAAATGTAGTCAATATTTATTAACATCACAGCGTAAAACAGTCTTACCTAAATATAAAAAAAACGGCCAAGTGCGAGTCGGACTCGCGCACGTAGGGTTCCATACCACTATACATCTATATAAATGTTTTCCTAATTCTTTATTATATTGGAGTTGATTGAATGAAAGGTAAAATGCGGTTTACGATTTATTACGTATTAAAAAAAACTAATTATTAGATTATAATTAGTTTTTAGAATATAATAGTTAGGTTTTCAATTTTGTTTTTTTTGATTAAGTTATTAGAATATTTAAATGTACATAATATGTTTGAAAATAAATTATTAGATCTCGTTCTTGTCAAACCAATTTTAAGTGGAAGTTTGCATGGTAATGTACAATATATATATTATTTTTACATTTATCATACCCTTATTTTAAAAGTTACGGGGGGGGGGAAAACAATTTTTTCCACTTTGGAAGCGTCCCTCGCGCAAACTATTCAGTTTAGAATAAAATATATTAGAAACCTCAATATCATTTTTGAAGACCTATCCATAGATACCCACACAAATAGGTTTGATGAAAAAAATATATGGTTACGGAAAAAGTGGCTGTGACATATGGACGGACAGACGGCCATACATGACGACTCATTAAGGGTTCCGTTTTTTGCCACTCGGCAACGGAACCCTAAAAAAGCTCTAAAGAGATTCTAAAAGGTAGTATAATACCAGGTTATTTATCAATTGGAATGATCATAAAACCGCACTCGGAAATGATTACAAGCAATAAAACATACCTTATTTCATACACTAAAAGTCTCCAAAGTGTACAGAAATATACCGGAGAATACTTAAAATGTCGCTAAATTTTATACGGATATCGTTAAGCTTACTCATTTCCCTAATGGGTTGAAGATAATTAACCTTTATTTCAATAAAAGGTCAAATGAACTGTGCATTTTTATATTGCTTGCAGATAATTGTGTAGTTGTATGTAACTGCCTTGTTGGTCTAGTGGTTAGCGTATGCGCCTCTCACTGTGAAGTCTCGGGTTTGATTCCCGGTTCGGGCAAAGTGTAATTTGTAAACTTTCCGTCAGGAAATTCACAATAGCAGCACGGAATTGGAATTGAGCCTGGTGAATGACCATAACATAACAGATGAAGTGTGGGTGTTGTACACCTCTGCTTACAACCATCTGGGTAAAGGCGTAATGCTATGTATGTATGTTGTAATTATTTGTGATTAAAATAGTAGGAAACTAAAAAGTATTAAAACCTTAGTGATTCTACTCGGGATCAAAAAAGGAGTTAAGGTACAGTAATAAATCAACTCTTTCGTATACTCAGTATTTTTATTCATATAATAATACTTGAAGCCTTATTCTAATTAACACACACGTCACATTTTTTGGTCACTTCAGATTTATGGTTTTGGAAATTATTGATTACGTTATTTTTTTTAATTAACTCCATATAATTATATAGAAACTATTAAATATGAAACCTAATTTACTAACTGAAGTAGAAACACGAAAAATTACTACTAATAAAATTAAAAACGCTTAACTTAACCAACGCCTTACAGATCTATTAATACAAGATTTATAATACAAACAATTTTGTACTTATAACCGTTGCGCCTTCGATTGGTGCCTCCTATATTAAAAAAAAAGTTTACATTCTTTTAGTTGCCAGCAACAGTTTATAAATAAGGGATTTAATTTGCAACTTTAGTTTTAATTTAACGATTACACACAAACACGGTTATCGAATTTCAAATCTGATAAAAACAACTAAATTGTTCCTTTTTTGAATTGGCGCAGTCGCAATGGATACTGAATAGCACGGTGACATAAAGAGACATGAAATTAATAATATGCATGCAAAACATTTTCAATATCAGGTATGACAATAGCGTGCACCTCACTGATAGAATTGGTCCACAATTGCTCCTTTGCCCTTTGTCAAGTGTATTGTAGGGTTCCGCACAAGTGGATACATTTCCTGAAGTGGTATTGTTAATTCAAAGTGAAGTTTCAGGATGGTCCTTTATGAATACGTCAAATCTAGCATGGTACGTTTGTGTCCTTTAGCTTTAGTGCACACAGTTGGTAGTTGAAATTTATTTGGTAGCAGACCAAGTGATACATGATACGCCATAATATTTTATGTGGACATTCCAGGTATGATATATTTTAGATCGACACATTGAACTATAAATTAATGTGTGAATTGCCCTTATAGTTAAATGAAACCATAAATGTGAATTTTGTGTGATGAACCTTCCCACTGAATTTAAACAAACTAAAAATATAATGAAATTTTTGCGAGGAAAACGTGAATGTGTTATGTTCTTTTTCTAAACATTGAACTACGCTATGTGTAATCTGGTTTTGTATTATTTTCGGTTACATGCTTGCTTTAATTTTTTTTAACTTATTATTTCATGAAAAAAATACAACAATATTCGATGTTTTTTTAATTTTTGGATCACAATGCCATAATCCAAAAATTCAATAAACCAGAAATATATACATAATACATCATAGTAAATGGACTGGTTATAACCGTGTAATCATTATGTTACCCGATATTTTGGTTGACTGATTACCGACTAATTCGGTTGACTGACTCTCGACTAATCAATGACTTGAAAAGATGTTCAACCACTGCAACTCAAAGTATCAGACAACAATAAGACACGTTATTTACAAAATAAACGAATAAGACAAACCAATCATTTTTTTCATATGAATTCTACTACTTAATTAATCACCAACTGATCGTTCCAAAATTCCAGAATAGGAACATCCTATTACGGCATTCTGATGACAGAATATTAGTGGAAATTAATATTTTAACTGAAATATTCCTAAAATGTGATGTATTTTTAAATTCAAAGTATGGTTGAATCATCGATGTATCCAAAGGCTCGAATTCTGCTAAAACCGCCGTCTGGAGCCATTGTTACTCGAATGTGAGTAACGACTTCTGGATCGCAGTCAAACCAGTGCTCATTGTGTGCTGATAACTGAAATAGAAAATTACTAGTTTAGCATGAGCTATTAGGACTAACTGACACAGGGTGTTATAAAACTAAACGATTGTCTGTCGGTACACGACCGACGCAGAGTAAAGATATATCAAATACTCTATCTTCATAGCAACGGTCGAAACGCGCGACTTGCCTTTGCCTCGGAATAAGAACGCAATAAGTATTCCATCAAAAGAAAACTAATCTATCAATTTTAGGGTAATAACCCCTCTATAATTTTGTTGTTTATTGAGCTTTTAAAGTGTAGCCTGGCTGCCACTGAACAAAGAGAATGTCTGGTGGCAGCCATTTTGGCGTAAGGAATACATAAGGATTGTTTGATGGTTACATAAATAAGTATTAAATACAGACAAGAACAGTTTAAATGACATTCTTTCAAGGTTAGCTTATCGTTCTCTTTCCGACCTATACCAAATTGTTATCAAATTAGAAGTTATACTTTTTAACACATTGTTTTGTTTTACCTTTCATTTAAATACGATTGGGGTCAGTTACTTATTAAAACTGAGCCGTTTAAATAATCAGTATTATCTGCTAATTGACCTTTTAACCCAGTAGGAGCCAGACAATATTTAATTTTGTGATTATTCTGGTAGTAAAGTTCTTGATTACCCGTGGTTTAATATTTCGTTAGATAATTGTTTTACCTATTTACATTTATAAATAAAGTGCGTATAAAAATAACTGGTACATGAGGTGTTAAACCTATCACAGTCCTAGACGTGCCGACCCACAACATATGAACACAATTTTTTTTTTTTTAATCCTATCGACAAATAATACCTTATGCACTAAAATACATGTTTGTTAAAGGCCATTTTTTCAAAAATAATATTTTAAATTTGGAGTTTGTATGTAACTCAATAAAAAATTCAAACAATTTGACAAAATCGGCACGAACAAACGATATGATTTATCTATCAAAATAGTTAAAACTTAATCTTGGCGGAAAACTTGGCGCTCGGAAGTATACCCTTAAAAGTGTAACTCAGTTATTCCCAAACATTTTTCATAGGCGACGCACTAATGTTTTGATGTATTATCGCGGCCCACCTTGGCACAATGCTAACTGTCGCAGCAAAATTTTATACATAGGTGTTATGTACAAAAATACTAACTTTATAGCCAAAAATCATGCCTTGTGGTGATCCTTTTTATCATATACGGAGCACTGAGGGGGACTTGGAAACCCCCGATAGCTATTTTACCGATGCTACATTTCAATTTCTGTTATTTAATGTTTAACCTTATCAAACGATTACGAAATAAAAGACCAAACAAGCATTCTCAAAACAGGCAACAACATAAAAAAAACAAGATTATCTTACCTTACTCGGCCTTAAAATATTACGCCAGTTACAAGCGGTCTCTGGACACCAATCAGGACGATCGAGGCAGGTCCCTTCAATCTTCACGCAGTCAGGGTAATTGCCCTTAAAATGGTTCGTATCGACGCAAATTTGTTTAATTCTGCCAGGGAAGCCCAGTTTGAAGATTGCCCATTCATTGCCTAGAGAAATTTTATGAATTAGTATTAATGTCCACCTAGTTAGGTATCTTAGATACCGAAGAAAAAAATATGTTTACATCATCCAATGAAAAAAAATACCATGAGTGCAAAAATTACTCGAACGACTCGCAGAAAAAAATTTCATCACATCTTATAACATAAAATTTTCATTGCATTTTATGCGTAATCTCGGTTTCTAGCTATCATAATTCTATATCCAAGGACTATTTAATCTTGCTATTAACTATTTTTTGAATTACACCTTAAAATTCTTTCTTTTTTTTAGGCGTTGTGTATTAAAGATTTATAGATCTGTCACATTAAAGTTACAGACAAAACAATTTTTAGAAGTACGTATATTATAGATATATATTAGTAGCGTTACCTGTAACTTGCATAGTTCCATCATCGTTAGCCACAATGATTTCTGGTCTGTCCAATCTTCTTGCAGTCTCCCATCCATCTGACATGCATTCACCCTTTGAAGGCTTAATCACGTTTTTAGGGTGACCATAGTGCGCATTTGAAAAACCTAAGAATACAAAATCACAATTAAAATTATGAAATAAACTGTCTCTTTTCGTGAATGAATCGAGGATCATAATAAATAAACAGATAATTTCGAATATAAATAACTCTGTCATATTTATTTTAAATTTAGACCTAATCTCTTTTGGTTTTGTTTTGTTAATTTAGGCAACACTTATTTAAATGATTAAGAACAAAATGTTTGGAAAGTCGTCCCCAATCTTTATCATCCAGGGCAAATGTGTTTCTTGAATAATTTGATATCACTTGAATTTGTATACAAGTGATATTAAATTATTTAAGTACGTTAATATAATATTTAAAATAATACTAGAACATACATATATACTTCAGCAATATTAACGCAATACAACCCTTACTATAATAACGCAATATTATAGTAAGGGTGATGATGAATTTTCGATGTTTTTTCTTACCTTGACAAGCAGCACCATTGAGTAGAGACACAAGATCTATAATTTGATTCCGAGGAGGAGGTTCAGGTTTGGCTTCTCCAAACACCCTCAAACGAGCTATTCCACCATCTGGATAGATATTCACTCTGATATGAGTGAAAGCATCGTCACTCAGTACCTAAAACAAAATATAAACTGTTATGAAAGAAGTCAAGTTAACATTGAAATAAGGTATAAACATAGTCCATGAGATGAATGTTCTGTTACTGTTTTTTTTTAACAACAACATATAGATATTCCATAGCAATAAACACTTAAATGCGTTGCGAAGTTTAATACATTATGACCTACAAGACATCTTCACTTATCCGTGAATGAATTTGGACAAGATAACGGTCCCTAATTTCACAAAATTTTCTAAGCCGCGGTTTTATTGAATCTATATTTTGTGTATTTATAATATTTTAAAGCAAATCATAACTTTGCTATATCTTTTTCTATTTGATACAATATCAAGGTTGAAAAATAAAGAATCCAGCAGGATTCAAACCTGCACCCCTCGGGTAAATGCTCCAGGTGATTTGCCAATTCAGCCATGGATTCGTATGCTTTAGATTTGAAATTTCTCAACCAAATCTGTGCCAGCGTTATAGGTATATATATATATATATATATATATATATATATATATATAGACGAATCTTACTTGGTTTTAGTGCCACCTGTGTGATGAGTGATAAGTCACTTAGTATGTTTTTCAATATTTAAACGAACCGAGAGATAGGAAATCATATCTCAGCGTTAACTGCAGTCAACACGTTAGCGAAATTAAAGCATAGACAACGGATGATAAGCAAATTATGGCCAGAGAATTAATTTAAAAAACTCATATAAAAGCAAAATATTATACGACAAAATTGTGTAGTCAACGAGACTTATAATGCAGTCCACAATGAGACTTAAAAAACTCATATCTAATCCTCCCTTTTTGTTACTGATACACTAAAGCGCAGCGCTCATCAACATCAAGTAAATTTACATGTACCCATATTTACATTTCACTCCCAGGTTTTTAAAATCTCACTCCAGTGTGCAGTAAATTATCAGTAGTGTGAAAATACGTGAATGTTTCAAACTTTTTACGTAGAGTTATGGGTTTGTTAGTGGAATTTAAATTTAATATTTCATAATCTGTATGCAGCGTTCGTTAAAAGTTGCGAAAATATTTACACTTTATATGTGTTGTTTTTGTTTATGGTTATAATGTTTATAAAGTTTATTTACATAGTTTAGCTCACTGATGAATATCCTTTGCGCTATTTTTCAACATTGGGTCGACTGAGGGTCAGACAAATATAACATCATTTTTCAAAAATTAGACAACGGGTCTAAATCGCGTAATTATTATAAACGTAAATAAATACCTATGCTTGACGTTTCGAATGACATGCATCAAGCATAGGTATTTATTTACCTTTATAATAATTACGCGATTTAGACCCGTTGTCTAATTTTTGAAAAAAAATTCTCAATACGCGAAAGTTTAAAAACATAAAATATAACATCACGCTTATATTACCCAGAATGATATGGCAGAGGTATTCAACACCCACATTTCACCGGTTATGTTTAGGTCCCATGGGATAGGGGGTGAGCCTATCGCCATCCACCAGGCACAATAAAAAACGGCGAGAGGCGCATACGCTAACCACTAGACCATCGAGGCAAAAGACAAATATAATTGTTTGTAAAATTTTATGAACCTTTTATTCAGACGCACGAAAGGAAGAAGGATATACTGAAATGATTATGTATTATATCCCTCCATTATTATCCCTCTATAGCAGCGACTAGTATTGTTTTCATCTTAGAGCTTTAGCATTATTGTTGTTAGCATTATTCATCTTTGGCTGTACACGATCGAGTTAAACTGACGAGATTGTCCACACGTTCAGTGTAAAGGAATTTTCATTTGTTTTTCATTCAGCCTCGCGGTCTACACCCTACATTTTACTCGTCTTGGAATCAAACTAGCGAGTAATATGGTTTTTATTATCAAGGAGGTTGGATAGGTTCCATATCTCAAGTCATTATGTACCATTGCTAAAATTCTCAAGCGTTGTAAATAATTCTAGGTAATAACAAAACTTTATATAAATATCCCCTTATAATGGTATCAAATATCCCAAACGATGCTATTATTTAATTCAAAACAAAGACCATCTGCTCTATTGTTTCTAACTATACAGTTTACCTATTGATAAATTATATAATATATTATGTACGTGAATATCAAATACACGATCTCGCTTAATTATTGCATGGGTACACACGGCTACTCATCAACATTTCCATTATAAACTGGTCTGACATTGCATGGAAAACCTATAGAATGCAAGACCATCTTATATTGGAATGTCTAGGTTTGTCTGTAAATAGCTTTGTTAATGCGGCATCATGTTTTATGTCACAAAATACGTGTTTAATTTTCATTGTGGAGCTTTGAAAGGATGTGATGTGTTTCGCAAACGTTCATGAAATATGATCGCTTTAATTGTATAATTAATTTTAGTATTTGAATTAATGAGATGCTTAATTCTAATATTAGATGCCTGGAAATAGAATATCACGAAATTATTTTAACTCACAGCTGCACTGAGAAAGTTTATTTATTTAATTAAATCTTTTTGCATATCTTACTGTGGCGTATTAATACCAAAAATAACCTTGGATGGTGCAGAGATTTTTTGTTTTTTTATTGTCAATCCAGACTGTGATTTTTAAATAAAACAAAGATTTATGTGTTATGTATAAATCTATAACCTAAACGTAAAATAAATACTGGACAAATAAACTGGCCAACTCCAACTCAAAATTTTTCGATTTTGCTTTTATACAACTAAAATTGAACGAATACAGTTAGTCTCTGTCTAGGAGACGTAAAAAGACGCGACGATGATTGACTCCTTGGCGCTAATACCAATTTATATAAATCCCCTATAAATATCGCATTGCTTTCAAAGTGCAACTTTTTCGAAATCACACTATCTCAATAACGTTTCGGCGAATAAGATAAATTGAAGTTCTGTCTGTATTGCCTCCTCGAAATAAATCCTTTGAGATTTGATCGCATTATGCGGATTTAACTTGATTTGAAATGTTTATAAACTAACAAAATTGTGCTTACAATCCACAACGTTATTCAATTAAGCATACAACGATACTAAACTTTAATTTCTTAAAACAGAAATTGTTATTGAAACATATCTATCAGGTAAATTATTAAATTGATGATGATTTAATTCTGCAAAATAGGCTTTACGTAAAGCCTAAAATAGGTAGATAGATAGTAAAGAATTATTTATTGTACACAAAGAGGAAGTAGTCGGCCAATGAGTTGGGTATGCAGGGCAAAAACTTCTAAGTCATAGTAAAGACTTACGACACCAGCTATGGATAAGTGAGTTATATATCTAAATAGTGGGTATATTACACTTATTAAATATGAAATACAAACTTGCATAACTATTGCAGTCAGTTTTTATTATGACGAAAAGTTTTTGCCCTGCATACCCAACTCATTGGCCGACTGTACATAATTGTGATACAGAGTCTAATTTAAACATGCACAATAAGCGGCCTAATTATATTATATATTTGCAACGTTACATAGACGAATGGTCGCCGGTCCGGGAGCCCCCACAACACATTCAAGCATTCTTTATATCTCACAACAACCCGTTCTGCATTCTTTTCAACGAAAATAATTAATAACTACCTATAAGTGGTTTTTCTGAGATAAATATATTGAGGAAAACAAAGTATTTAATTATGTTTAATGAGTAAAAAATGTAGGGCCATTATAGATTTATTTTATCCCTGTATAGAAATCATAGTTATGACATTTTGTATGATTTTGATTGCCTTAAACAACTCAGACGTATTATTATACTAATTGTTAGTATATTAATGCGGTTATTCATGACCGGTATGTGATGTCATAAACAGCTTTAAGGACTCTAAAAAATGTTAAATTAACTTCTTATTAATTATTTTTATAGCATTTAGCTTCTATCAATTTATAATAAGAAACAGAAAAAAAAATTATGGGACCGGCAGAATTTGAACCAGCGACCTCCGCATACCGGGCAGCTGCTTTAATTACAAATATACGGTTGCTTCTTGCGGGACCCTAAATTTCTTAACTGTATCACAGACTGTATGTTACGACATTACGTGACGGCCGCCCGGTATGCAAAGCTCGCAGGTTCAAATCCTGCCGGTCCCATATTTTTACAACTGTTTACTAGTATTAAATTGACTAGACAATTATCTTACTTTTAACACTATCTAGTCATATTCTTCCATATTCCGAACCGTAAAAGACACATTACATCACGTCTATATTACCCAGAAGGATGTGGCAGAGGTGTGTAACACCAATGCTTTCTTTTTTAAAAAATTAGACATCATTGCATCATTCTCTTTCTTGATGCAAGTCATTCAAAACGTCGAGCATAGGTATTTATTAACCTTTATAATAATTACGCGATTTAGACCCTTTGTCTAATTTTTGAAAAAAATTCTCAAATCGCGAAAGTTTAAAAACATACATGCTATCTTTGTTATTATTGGGTCCCATGGAGGTCAGACCATCGCCATTTACTAGGAAAAACTTCCGTGATGCTATTGAAAAAGCCAAAATAAAACTTTTTCTGATTCGGGAATTGACGCGGAGACCCCGCGGTGACAGACATACGCTAACCACTAGTCCATCGATCGATATGATTTTATTTTTATATTTACCTTCTGAAAATTGAGCCTGGTTTCCTCATAGCCGGGCCTTAGGGCAGTAACAGGCACTATCTCGTCCCATTTGTCGGACTTAAGTCGTTCAATCTGTTCCAAGTCGAATTTGTTGTGCGCCGAACCAATTTCGGACACTCTTTCAGGTAAACATTCTTCCTCTGTAACAAAAATAGTAGCAATATTATCTGAGTTATGGTTTTAAAATAGAATCTCGACAGCAAAATGTTTGAGGTACTCTTTTATATTATAGATGTGGATAAACACAATAGAACTGGCTAATTTATGTTTGTCTGAAAATCTCATAACGTAGTAAAACTAACTGCTTCAATGATTTGGTGATTAGCGTCTCACCACAAGGTCTCGGGTTCGATTTCTGGGTCGGGCAAATTGTTATTTGTGAACTTTCCATCAGGAAATTAATTCACGAATAACAATTAACCCTGACGACGTTTAACCATGAACCATCGTTTTTAATCTCTCAGACTCTTAAATAAACCACGGATAAAGAAATTTGATGAAATCAGGGCTCAGGTGTTGGATCAAGCCAAAAGATGGTAATGACTTGATTCCCAACCGTCACTATTTGAATATAAAAAGCTAAAAGTAATATCTTTGCTAATACCTAAAGTAATTTGACTAAATTATAAACCTTTTGTTTTAATCATATGAAAATAGAAAGTGTGTGCTCTAATTTGTTCCAATTTAACCTTTCATTCAGCGTTTGATTAATTTACATAGCTCATTACTCAAGCGCCTATCACATTATAACACTTAACTTCTGTGAGCTAAATGAGTTAAAATAATTAACTTAATATCTGATGTGAAATACAATATTTATACGTTCTACTTACGTTTTAGTATGAATATTAAGTGTGTCTTAATATTATAAAGAAGATTATTTGTGAGTTTGTTTGTAGTGGCATATTTCTGGATCCACTTAATTTATTTAAAAATGTATTAATTCTGGGTGACATGGGCTCCTTTTAACCGACATATTCCACGGTCAAAGCCATGCGCACTTGCTAGTGTATAACTTTTTTATAGAGTCATTATCAGAAACAAAAAATTGATGGAATAAAATTACATTTCTTAGAAAGATATATCGTCTATTCTCTATGATTGATTATTTTCTTGAGTATAAAGAATCTCAGTTTTCAAGACCTTTCTTGGCAGAAATAACGAGTGTCCGGTAAATAGCATTGGCGGATTGCCAGAATTGCCAGGCCACGCCTCATTGGTCCAGAACTAAGTGCCTTGTGACTGCTGTTCTAATATTTGCGGCAAATGATCCAGGCACGCTTTTTGTGTTGAGTTAGATTTACGAACTGGAAGTTTTATATCTATATGTTATTTGACTAATATTATGTCTGTTTTATAACGAGAATTTGTTATCAAAAGACTTCGTATTATTTTTTTTTACTACTTGTATAAAGCTGCTTCCAGACCCGCAAGAATTCACCCGTAATGTTACATTGCAGATTCGATTTTAAACATTACGATACAAACTGTCTCCAAGACTGACAAACATTCGCCTGTTTTGTCGAATTAAATTAAAATTTTCGAAAATAAATAAAAAATAAATAAATATTTTACAACTTACACACAACGCCATCTAGTCCCAAACTAAGCAGAGCTTGTACTATGGGGGTACTAGAATAACTGATACTAATACATATATTTTTTCTTTTGTAAATACATACATATTATACATAGAAACACCCAGACTAAGACAAACCCCCCATGTTCATGCACACAAATATTTGTCTTAAGTGGGAATCGAACCCACGACCTCGGCGTCGCAGGCAGTTACACTACCCACTCCGCCATCCGGTCGAGAAGGTTAGTATTGCATTATAACGCAATGTTCTGCTTGGCTCCTACACCGGTATAATATTGGATTTTTTTACGTTACATCACAAGTGAGTCTTCCTCGATGGCGTTAGCGTATTT
This sequence comes from Hypena proboscidalis, assembly GCA_905147285.1. Taxonomy (NCBI): domain Eukaryota; kingdom Metazoa; phylum Arthropoda; class Insecta; order Lepidoptera; family Erebidae; genus Hypena; species Hypena proboscidalis. The sequence continues at coordinate 4,294,844 of LR990131.1, read as the reverse complement.
GCCTCTCACCGCATTCAACTACCGTGTCGGCAAAACTGTAATTTGTAAACTATCCGTCAGGAATTTCACCCCTATCCCATGGGATCTAAACATTACAGGTGAAGTGTGGGTGTTGTACACCTCTACCGCACCCTTATGGGTAATAGAGGCGTGAATATATGTATCTTATGTTACATCACAAGCGAATGCTCGCAGTCTGGGAGCATATTGGTTTTCGCAATATTTTTTTTAAAACTACAAAGTAAAATTCTCTAGCATGATAGGCAGATGCCTATCATGCTACAGAATTTTACTTTGTAGTTTAAATTTTCATCAAAAGACTTCGTATTATTTTGTATTACTACTTGTATAAAGATTTATACAAGTAGTAATACAAAATAGTACGAAGTCTTTTGATGAAAATTTAAACTACAAAGTAAAATTCTGTAGCATGATAGGCATCTGCCTATCATGCTAGAGAATTTTACTTTGTAGTCTCGTTAAAAAAACAGACATAATATCAGTCAAATAACATATAGATATAAAACTTTCAGTTCGTAAATCTAGCTCAACACAAAAAGTGTGCCTGTATCATTTAAATATCATGCTACAGAATTTTACTTTGTAGTTTCACTTTCTAGTTTTTTACAATATTCAAATACTGTAAATTGCTGTAAATTGAGTATCGTATTTAATCGAGCCCGTTTTAAAATGATGTCGTTAAGGTATATAACTACCTACATTAAATTGTATCCACACGGTATAATTACCGACTAAACCCATTCATTAACTATGAACTCATACATTTTTAATAGCCTAACGGTACATTTTTATGTTTTGAACGGTATTATTTTCTTTTTTAGCTATAAATTATGAGTGATTTTAAACGTGAAAGCATGGACATGGAATTTTGGTATAAAAATGGATAGAGTGGTAAATATATTCATTTTATAAGATGTATGTAGCAAACGGCAGTGAAGTCCAGTTGATGGAAAGTCTTCAGCCCTCAGCATCTGGAGGACTACAGTGCTATGGCTCATGTGCTAGTAATTTCAAGCCCTGATTTCATAATTAAGAAAAAAAATTGGTTCGCTTTTTTCTATTATAATGTTTTTTTTCTATTATTATAGACAAATCATATTTAAAACACTAAAATGCATGTTTGTTTGCGCACATTTTTTGAAAATTATTATTTTGATTTTTCAGTTTGTTTATAACTCAAAAATAACAAAATAGCCACGAATAAACATGCATTTTAGTGTATTAGATATTATTATGTTCAACAAAAATAGATAAAAACTTAATAATATTTAAGTTCAACCCATACTACCCTACTCTTACGCAGAATAAAAATGGGACGGTAGTGTTTATGCAATAAAGCTCGTTTGCAAAAGTTCTACCACCAAATGGCGTTTGTGCCCACGAAAGTTAAAATACTTTATAATAATTTCGTGATTACTAAGTAAATAAGGTATGATTGTATTTGTGTATTAGAATCGTGTATGTATAGATCTATATAATATTATTTATATATTCTAAATAGTTTATGTTAAGTATTTTGTATTGCAATAATTTAATTTTTAATGTATTACATTGAGTTATTTTAATGGTTCTAGTTTCCAACAAACTCTCAGCTCTTGCACCTACCACTTGTCGTCTCTGCATCACCTAAAGGTTGACTGGTAGATAATGCCTACGGCATTAAGTCCGCCCATGTACCAATTTTTGTGCATAAAGTTTTTAAATAAATCAATAAAATAAATAAATGCATTACCATAAATTAAATAAGATAAACTTACCTTCAGGGGTCAAACAAGCAGCTTGTATAGAATATTTAGGGGCGTAGTTGCCTGTGAAAAACGCCGTGTCAACCAGAAGACCTAGAAAAAAAACATTGGTTAAACACTGATTAAAACACATTTTGAGTATGAATAGACAATATAAAGTTTACACATATATATTATTTTGTAAAACTTATATATTTTACCGCTTTGTGGTTAAAAATTGAAAAGATAAAGAATTGAAATGTATTCACAAATTCTTTAAGATTTTTTTTCAGTATTTGCCACAAAAAGTTTTGTGCAAGTTTTGAAATAGTATTTTAATCTCAAACTTATGTAATTGATACCGTTTATTGAAATATTCCGTCAAAGTTATCAAAAATATGTCACAACATAGTAACAAACTGATAAGAGGTGATCGTTAAAATTCAATGATCCAGATCGTAAATATTGTTTCTACATTAAGTATTATGTAAAAACAATATTTACTTTGAGATACTAGATTATATGATTTACGTACAATTTGATCTAACAAATACATTTTTTTCAATAAATCTATTTATATAATTTAGATATTTTTTTAAATAAAATATTTAACGTAATATACGCAGCTGCCATGTCATAGACTCATAATATCTAGACCGTATTTCTTTTTATTGTATTTTAGGGTATCTACACACATAATTGGGCCAGTAAGTTGGTTCGGCATCCATGGCTTCACCCGCCAGCTTCAACCGTCACTTGACTCAGATAAACGCTGCAGTGGAATGTTAAGCTGCGTGCCGGCCCGAACATGTATGTAGTATAGCAACCCATCTCCAGTACCTTAAGCTGTTCTATCCCCGCGGTACGATTTGATATGATATGAACTTATGACCCCATGTGCTGACAAGAGAGGTGTGTCTTATCAACCAGACACACCTCTATTATCAGTGTTACCACGGCAATATTCTTTTCCATATTGTAGTGCAAACAAAACAAACAAAATTTCTATTATGTAGACCGTTCATCATATCTAACACATTTTTATCATTGAATTTACGGCTCTCAGTTGTAAAAATTAGAATCGTAAATTGCATGACAGAATTGTTTAAGATATTACGTATTATCAACACCACCGACTTGCAGAATACGTACCACGTATAACACATTTAGTAGCCAGCTTCAAAATGCACCAATCGTGACCAGCGACTCGCTTTCTACGTGTTTCCCATCCATCCATCCATTTTCCAAATTCTGTGTACTTTTCAGTTATGAATATAGGTTCTACATCTGAAATCATGTTTTCGCATATTGCGAAGAAGTCGTCTGTTGAGAAGACCACTTTTCCGCCAGCCTGTGGACAATGAAAGAATAATTTAATGACAGAAAAAACACAGTAGTATAATACCTTTAAAGGTGCTTGTGAGTCTGAAAAGCCGTAACAATAGCTTGGCTGTTTTCCATACTAAATTAATATTGGTTTAACTTTAATATTATAAGTTTTTATCTATTATTATAGACAAATCATGTCTTTCATAATATGCATTTTATAGGCACCCATTTTTGAAAATTATTTTTTCATTTTTTAGTTTGTATGTAACTGAATAAATGATCAACACAATTTTGACAAAATGCCCAAAAACAAACATGAATTTTACCATTTAATTGTCTATAGATCAAAAAAACATCAAAATATTATGGTTAAAACAATATTTCGTTGGTACGAAAATACGGCTTAAAAACTTAACTCTTATACTATCAAACTAGGGATAAAATAAAATAGTAACTAATTAATCTCCGACTGGAGTTATACTCGTGCCTATCATTTAGTAGAAACTAGAATTAACCAGATAGCTAAAATGTGATATCGATTAATTATATACACACCACTAATTAAACGAAGATCTTATTACCCAACATAAAGAACGAATATGAAATGTAAGACAACTTAACAACATGCTTTTTATTACCTAGAAATAAATAAATAAATAATTTCTATATTTTACATAAGATAGAACGCCAGAAGCAATTACACTATCCAATTGTCCCAATGACAAGACCAAGTATCGTATTCACTCACAAAAGCACACCCAGTCTCAGAACAAATCTTTGCGAATCACACAAAGTTTTGTCCCATGTGGGGATCGAACCCACAACACACCACTGCAATGGAGAGCGGCAAGGTGACCGCTTTTAAGTCCGTTGTAATGGAGGAGGAAGCCTATCGCCATCTACCAGGCAGTTCTACACTCCGCGCTGCTAATAAAAATTCCCTAACAGGGCACTTATAAATAAGACGCTATTCCTACTCCGGAATGGTTTCCGAGACCTTGAGTTATGAAGAAAAATACGCTAACTACTAGTGTTATGTGTCAGACATAGATCTTAGACGATGTAGCTCTGTATATAATCATGATGTAATGAACAATTCGTAAAACATGAAATTTTCATTATGATTCAATTCACATAGAGTAAATTGATGACGTTTCTTTTGTATGATTTTGTGTATATTTTTTGTTCAGATGTTTGCTTTGCATGAATTATGTCAAAAACTATTCCTTACTGCCTCGTTACTCTAGTGGTTAGCGTATGTGCTTCTCACCCTGAAGTCTCGGGTTCGATTCCCGGGTCGGGCTTAAATGTTATTTGGGTTTTTCCTTCAGGAATTCTCAATAGCACAAATTTTACGAATGGCGATAGGCTCTCTTTTTTCACATGGGACCTACCATAACAGGTGAAATGTGGGTGTTATACTCCTCTGTTACAACCTTCTGGGTTATGTAGGCGTGATTTTTGTGTAATGTCATGTTATTCATGAGTCTAGCGTTCTAATAGCAAAGCTTTTATAATAGTTTTAGAGTTTTTTAGTTAAATCGTAACAAACATTAAAAAATCTTTCCTTAATAATAATTCTTTTTCGTCGTGTCGATGGCATAATATAATATAATTAATAATTTATATTCATGGGTGCAATGATGACATGCGACAGAATTGAGTTGAGTTTCAAGGCATTATTTATTTAATATTTATTGTTTTTCATTAGTTTTAATTAATTCAACGTTTTTGCTTAATTTAAAAAAAAACACATACCTAATCATTTCTTTTATTAAAATAACGTAAAAGTATCTACGCCTTTTACAAATTATTAGCAAAATGCGTTTCAAGGAAAAACGACCTCACAATTGTCTAGTTCTATTCTAAATACTAAATATGAAATTAATACTATATACATAGTAGTACCTGATTACATTATTATATTTGTTAAATAAATCAGGAAGAAAATATTACTTTTAATTACTTTTTTTATAATATCTTAGCATAAATTTAATGCTTACTTTTAATTTTATTAATAGCCACTTAATCGTTATTATTTATAGACGGCACCGGTCATAAACATTAAATGTGAACTTTTATCTTCGTCTTTAGAACGAAAATATACACAAGAAGTATTTAAAATTCCTTAATGACAATAATCATAATGATATTTATTTAAGGAATAATGACACTAAACATTAACAAACCAAATTCCATCAAGTCGATTTTTGAATCGAAGAATAAAAATTATTCGTAGGATAAAATATAACCACACTGCTCTATTTAATAAAGATGAACAAGAGAGAGATGTGACAATCTGACTATTTTTACCGTCCAATTTCGTGTTCATAATCCAAAATTTGTGCAAAATTTACACATTTTCATCTTTAATACTAAAGTGATATCAAAATAACACGTGTAAGTATAGATTGGTCAGTTTTATAATTGTCATTGATCTGGTTATATTTTATTCGACGATAAACTTTTATTATTAAAATTGGCACTTATTAACTGAATTTAAAATTTACTTACACCCTGGCTTCCAAACTCACTGAGCTGAGTAAAGGCGGGCACGACTGTCTCGATCATTTTTCAATTTTTTATCACCACAGTCGACTTTACCACACAAGCTCTAAGACAAACTGATAACAGACCTACTTCTTCACCATTTATATACATTTGTTTATATACAATCGTCTATTTATATTGGTTTTATGTGTGATTAGTTTTTGTCCCAGACAAATTTAAATAATGGATTAGGCACAATGCGGTATTTTTTTTTGTGGAGTCTGAAATAGATAAATGGATTCGATTAGTCAGACTATAGGGTTGCCTCAAGGACGTTGCGGTTGACAAGGTCACGGTGAAATTAACTTACTGTTGCTGGGCTTTTTTTCAACCCTAATGAAATTGGAAAAATATGGAAGAAAGATTAATCAAAATGTACCTTTATTATTGATATCGAAAAAAGACTAATTTATACAGAAAACAAAACAATACTTAAAATATAGCATTTAAGGTTCAACGCACTTTACCATAGACGAAAATAAAGGAGGCACTGCTATAGTGGTCTCATTCACTGCATGGATTTATAGTCACAAAAAATTACAATAATTCGTCTCTAAATAGATAACATTGGTCTAACATGATTCAACAATTCAAACAACGATACATAAAAACAATAACAAAAAATGCCTAACAAACAACAAAACAAAATATAAATGCAAACAATTGGTTTAAGTTTTTTTCATAAAAAGACATTATAAAAAAAAACCTTCTGGCCTTGACTTCATGACCAGAGAATAAAGAAATGAATTTTTCAGGTGACTGTACGAGTATTTTTTTCTTCATTTGACGTATGGGGCAAACGGAATGTTAGTCCACCTATATATAATTATATAGTGAGAGGTAACTGCAACCCATGGCCATCAGGAATCTGAGGACTACGGTGTTATCCCTAAACCCTACAGCTCGTTCACAAGAGCTCCACCACCATTGATGTTGTTGATTTTTGAGAGTCATGCAATTCTAAAATAGATAAACATTTTTTTTATTTACCAATCAACTAATTTGTTCTATCTTTAATTACAATCTAATAAAAGTGATTGTAAATAACAACGCATCATGGAAATGTACCATGAAATTGTGGATTTGTGACTTAGATTATTCCGATAAAAATAGCGGCTTTTAATTAAACAAGAACCTATTGTATTTATAGTAAAGTTCCTTAAAATTTCAAGAGAAATGTAATTTTGTAAACTCCACTCCAAAGGGTATCAAACAAGTGTTGAACGGTTGAATAGAAGTCCGTCACGTTAAACTTGAATAAGATAAATAGATTTCTGTATCATTGTTTATTTTAATTTTATTCCCAATAGTGTAAATTGAGGGGTTGAAGTAAGCAGTAAGCTAACGCTAAAAAATAATAGATGGTGTCATGCATATTTTTTAACTCGAGCTAAAAATGGCATAATAACGTTTGACGCGGGAAAAACCACGGGGGTCATCTTGTATTATAATAAGCATGTATGACGCACACCTAGCAAAAATTTTTAGGTATTCGTCATGCTATTCAAGTATTGCCCAGTATAACAGAAGTCACCAAAAAACTACGAGATTTCCTTTTTAAATAATCAAGCTATATATTATTATCTTTAATCTTTTTGAATGAAACAAGTTTATTCAAATTATATTTTTATTATAACTGACGTAGTTTGATCTTATTTTTTTTTCAACAAATACTATATAGTATTTAAAATATTTTTGACATTTAAGTTTCGATGTTATCTTATCAATGTCTGTTTGAGATGACCTCCAATTGTTTATTTTATTTAAAAGCAATTGCAACTGTATACAATCAATAATGGTGTGCTGAAACACGTGAATTTATTGATGTTTACTTTATAAAATAAACAGGTCACGTTAATTATAAAAGATATAGTATTGCTTCACAACAGTATCTTTTTAGTCGTATAAATTAAATAGCACAGATTTGTGTTTTTGTTTGTTAAAGTTTAACTCGAAAACTGCGAAACCGGTTTAAATAATATCTTCACGTTTAGAATTGTACACTCTACTAGTATTTTATAACGTAACAAATTGTCTTTCTATTTTTTCTGCAGTATTTTTCATGCATGAAATAGTTTTTTTTTATTTATGTATAAACTCCTCTTTGACCACATCTCACCTGATGGTAAGTGACTCGGTCCACGGTGAAGCTTCAAATGAATGCATAAAACTTATTCATTCGACCACGAAATGACCACATGTTAAATAACTTAGGTTTGATATGTTACTCTATTCGTCATGTTTAGGTGCATCAGGTCAGAATATGGATGTATAAACCGGTTCGTACCACGCGCGATAGGTCATGAGGTCTAAATTGCTGATAGTGGTCATAGACAAATGGTGTTACGTTTAACAAACAAACATTCAGATAACCTACTTTGAATGATTTTATTTGCTGAGGATCAGGTAACAGATTGTTTGAAGAACCTAACATAACATTGTGATATTATTATGACGTGTCGATGTGAACGTACAGTGGAAAGCAAAATGTCATATCCGTTTTCTTTTCTTATTTCTGATTACCACCCAAAAGGTATGCCTGTGTATGTTTGTCAATGAAAATTGTTTAAATATCTATGGGCGCTACTAGTCAACGATCGACGTCGATTTATGTCGATTGATTGGTGTAATAACACCCTAAAAAGGCTTGTCTAAACTCATTGTGGATCGCCTTGCAGTATAATTTGTGTTCGCTCACCGTAAGGTCTCGGGTTCGATGCCCGACTGGAGCAAAAGATATTTCTATTGGGAATTTTTGAGTAGCAATACGTAGTCTAGAATTATGTCCAGTAGTTGGCGATAGGCTTACCTCCTATCACATAGGACCTTTACATAACAGTTAAAATATGGGTGTTATACACGTCTATTACACCCTTCTGTTCAGGGTAGTATAAGCGCAAAATTATATTATTTAAACTTAATCAAATTCAAATTCGGAGGCGCTTGAACACGTCAAAACATTACAAAAAATGAATAATAAGTTATACTAAATTATACTAATTACAATGATTTGAATAACCGGGGCTTAGATTAATTTTAATCAAACTGTTTAAATTAATATTAAAATCAATACAAGTACCAGCTCCGATGGGTATTGCATTATGAGAAGAGCTGTTGAGAAACTCATGTGCACCATCTTTTAAAATGAAAACTATAACAATAAGTAGGTATACATAATAAAAGTCACATAAGAGCAATTCATTTCCAAATACTATTAACATTTATGTAGTCCGAAATACTGTAGTAAGCTTTTTGACATAATCTAATTTTAACATATTTTTTAAATTTACCTATCGATAATTCTATTGCGTCTAAAGGAAGTTTATTGTAAAAGCGTATACATTGACCTGGAAACGAGTTAATCCACTATGTTTTAAATAATAATATTCTTACAAATAACAAAGTGGATCAAATCAATTTGCAGTTTAATTTTGTCACTTTCCACAAACAAGGTCAAATAGAAAAAACAATTCTATTATAAAATAAAGAAAGTATTTGCAGATCTATGTCAATTTATTGTATTTAACAAGTACCTACATGTAGAACATTATAGAATATTGCACAATATGTATTGATCAACTTCGATGTGTACTCGTGCCACTTAGATGACACTTAAAGTGACATCCGTATCACTAAATAGTGATACCATAATAGTGCCAGTGTCATTCACATGTGTCGTTCACGTGGCTAGTACCTATACTTCTTTATCTATATTGATCTCAAAGATCAACTTCATGCTTAAAAGCCCCGATCTCACTAATTTGCTTCACTGACGGTTTAATTACACCCGTGTATGCCTTTCTCTCTCTTTTGTTAAATGTGTGTACAGATTAAAAGATTAAAGAAGAGAAGATCAGATTTAAAGACGTTAAACTTGAGTTCAACACAGTGATGAAATCGATGCCAAGTAACTGACAACGTGGTTTTTAGGGTTTCGTACCCAAATGGTAAAAACGGAACCCTATCACTGAGACTTCGTTGTCCGTCTGTCACCAGGCTGTATCTCATGAACGATTATAGCTAGACAGTTGCAATTTTCCCATATTATGTTAAACTGTTGCCGTTGCAACTCCACATCATCATCATCTTAGCCTAACGACGTCCACTGTTGGACATAGGCCTCACCTAATTTCCGATACAACGCGTTGTTTTGGGCCGCCTGAAGCCAACACCAAATATAAAATAAATATTTTAAGTGGGCCCCCAAACAACAGACATGTTCTTGTAATATTTAAAGCAAATTTTAGCTTTGCTATGCCTTTTTTGTATTTTATATAATATGCAAGTTGAAAAAATTAAGAATCCAGCAAGTAATGGTTCGTCTAGCTTCGGCTGGCACAAAAAGAGTTGAGAAATTTCGAGTCCGGCAGCATACGAATCCATAGCTGAATTGGCAAAGCACTTGGGGCGTATACCCAGGGGGTGCAGGTTCGAGTCCTGCTGGATTCTTATTTTTTTTTCAACTTGAATATTATATAAAACAGACATGTTATTTTGCTGTTTTTTTAAATAATGGTAAGAAACCCTTTGTGCGTGACTCCGACTCGCACTTTGCCGGTTTTTTTTATACGCTCAAGGATATGAATGCAGGTTTCCTAACATTTAAACCCATGTGTTTTTCCCTCTTTTTTTAAAGGTCAGTAAAACATGCATGAATAAAAAAAGACCGTTATTATTGCTGATGTTATTTTATCGTCTATTTATATAACACTCTAAATGTTTGATTTATCCTTCCTCTTAGAACCTTACATAGCAGCAGTCATTAAAATAGTCACTGCTAATTTTAAATAACGCAAGAAGTCGGTAAATTGTTCTTGAAGTTGGTGATCATAGATTGCAATTGAAAGAAAATGATTAGCTTAGACTTCAAAAACTATTTTACCGACTTTTTGCGTTATAGTTAGTTATTTATTATTTTAATGTGATACCGTCCGTCCTCTCTCTGGCGCCATTAGAATATCAGCGCTGCAGGGCTTTGTAGCTCTGCAGCATATGGCTGAGATGGTGTCCTTTTATAACAAAATTCATGTTTTTTATTTTTATTTTGTATTTATGTTTTTTATTATTATTTGTCAGAATAAATATGTTTCTTTCTTTCTTTCTTTATTATAGTGTGATTTTTCAAAGTATTTCGAAGCCAGTTTATATTTTTTTCATATTTTTTTTATCATCTAATTAAAATGTATTTACTATCTTATTATCACTATTTGGTCAGTTCTGTTGCAGTTAGCAATGCATGTCTTATTATTATACAACAATGTAAATGTAATATAAATAAACGTACTACCTTGATGTTCGCGCCTCTCATCACAAGGTCTCGGGTTCAATTTTCGGGTTGGGCATAGTCTTATTTGTGAAGTTTCCGTCAGAAAATTCACAATAGCAGCATGGAGTTGGAATTGTGCCCGGTGGATGGCGATAGGCTCACCCCCTATTTCATGGGACCTAAACATACGAGTGAAATGTGGGTGTTACCCTTCGGGTTAATATAGGCGTTATGTTATGTAATGTACATAATATACACTCAATACATTTTAAAGCACTACTTACTTTCCCTCAATACATCTCCCGCGTGGTATAACTATAGCAAAAGTATCTAAATATAAATATTTTTATCCGGGCTATAAAGTGCCATGACATGTTAGCAAAATTTTCGTATTTATTTTAATTTTATATAAAAAAGACTTCAGACTAAACTATAATGATTTCACGATTTCTTCTTTACATCAAACAGCAGCAGTCACATTAATCTCAATATTCCTCACATCAAAAAACCAAAACAACTTGTAAAGTACCAAACAATGTTTCAACAAAGAGCTCACCTTTGTCAGAACATATCAATACTTGTACAACAAATATCAATTTGTAAGATAACGCCTAGAAACATGAAACACACTAATGTCCCTAGCGAGTGCCCTGAAAGGATGCTTGTCGAATCTTTCACCTTTGTTCTAAGAACCACTCCAGGTGTTCTCTTTGTATGATACGATGTTCACGCCCCGAAATTCCAAACATATTTTGTAAGCCTCATATTATTATTTTCAAACGATCTTTGGATCCATGCGAACCTTTTTGTAGCTGTATTCTTTTTATTGTAGTAGTAGAGGGCGCTACTGTGCTGCCGTTCACATCGACTCCGCGATTTATTGAAGAAAATAAATACTGTTGACAGTGAAGTTACACAAAAACCGAGTTTAAACAAAGTGCAGTGCCAAAAACTATACGAGCAAAGTGAAGTTTTCATACTACAGTGAAGAAACAGTGCAAAAATCTTCGAAATGTAAACAAACTTTTAACGGTCAAGTTGCAAACAATATCACTGTGATAAATTACCAATTGGACCTATTCGAGGTCAGTGCAGTGTGGAACTGTGGAAAAACGAACCCAAATTACGAAAGTTTTATTGTTATAATGTGAGGAAGAAATACTCGTATAATCTAAATAATATAACCTCAAAACTCCACAAAGCATATTTTTATACCGAGTCATGCTACACTGCACGTAACAGCGCCATCTAGCGTTGAAAAGCTAAACTTTCAAGGCAAAACCACTTTGCTTTTGTTTCTTCAACACGCTTTTGCTACTCACCACAAGATAGCGCCAATAAACTTCTGTATCTACCAAATAAAGGGCTAAATCTACCAAAAAAATGGAAGAAATTAAAAATATGTTAAAAAATATGCAGGAAGAAATGAGACAGCAAAAAGCGGACATGATTGACATGAAGGAAGACATAAAAAATACCATTATCTGCAATATTAATGAAAAATTTAACTCCCTAGAATTAAAAAATGAATTTTTGGAGCAACAATTGAAATCACAAAAAAACAAAATAGACTACATGGAAAGATTCACAAGAAGAAAAAATATACTATTTTTTGGAGTCGAAGAACGCGAAAGATCCTACCAGGAATTAGAAAATATAGTGCTGAACATCATAAACAATACATTAAATATTACATGCGATTGGAGCTGTATTGAATCTGTAAGGCGACTTGGAATAAAAGGAGGAAACCCCAGACCAATTGTAATAACACTTATAACAATGGGGTTGAAAATAAAGATATTAAAAAACAAAAATAAATTAGAGTCAACACCCTACTACATAAAGGAAGACTTTCCTCAGGATATACTACACAAGCGCAAGGAACTTCAAAATCAGCTAAAGAAGGAGAGAGAATTAGGTAGAAGGGCGATCATAAAATATGATAAACTTATTATACTGGAATCATCAAACAAACAACAGGGACAGGCTACTCCAAACTTATATTCTGAATCTGGGAAAACATCCACAAAAAAGAGAAATATATCTGAATCCCCTGAAACCCCGAATACTTTTAGAAACAGAAAACAACCTACAAAAATTAATAAAACTAACAATATGAACAATTACCTAATAAAAGAACCAGTATTAATACACCATGGAACTCTCTCCACGCAAACACAAGCACAGGAATCTAGCCATCTCACACAATAGCAATCAACGCGAGCCCCTCTCAATCACAAAGTCCCAAGACGGCTGATCACCGTGGGCGAATCAGATCACAACCCTCCAGAGAAAACTACAAATTTCAAAACAAAGAATTCAAACTGCCATTATTTTGCGACTTATAATGTAAGAACTCTATCAACTCAAACACGTCTCTTAGAGTTGTTGGACGCACTGGAAACCACAAAGTTTGACATTATTGGCCTATCAGAAACAAGACGTCTTGGCAATGAAATACAAGAGTACCAGAATATAATATTTTATTACAGAGGAGATACGCCAGGATTATACGGAGTAGGTTTTATAGTTAAAAAGTCTCTAAAAAAGTACGTCGAAAGTTTTATTGGATTTTCCGAGCGGGTGGCGCTCTTAAAACTCAAAATAAACAACTTAAGAATAAGCCTTATACAAGTATATGCGCCTACCGATGCTGCTAAAGACGATGAAATAGAGGACTTTTACTCCACCATCGATAAAGCTCTGAAATTATCCGACGAAAAAGTCGTAATAATGGGTGATTTTAATGCCAAAATAGGCCAAACAACACGTGAAGACAGTCTAATTGTAAATAAGTTTGGATATGGTAAGCGAAATCGAAGGGGAGAGAGATTAATACAATTTGCGCACGAGAATAATCTCTCCATCATGAACACCTTTTTCAAAAAGAAAAATAAACAAAGGTGGACATGGCGGTCTCCAGATGGAAATACGAAGAACGAAATCGATTACATTCTGACAAACCTGCAAAAAAACGTTCATGATATACAAGTACTAAACATACATTTTCCGTCGGACCACAGATGTGTCAGAGCAACTTTCAACTTAAATACGATTAAGAAAACAAGAAACCATTACAAAAATTGCCCAAAAAGTCCATTGAAAAATGAAAACTAAAAGAAAAGTTATGGATAGTTGTCTCCTACCTTCACTTACATATGCCTGCCAAACGTGGAAGTTCACCCGCCAAGCCAAAAACAAAATAACTGCTTGCCAAAGAAGTATGGAAAGAAGTATGTTAAAAATTAGAAAAATCCAAAAAATACGCCACTCTCATATAAGAGAAGTATCAAAAGTAATCGACGCTCCGTCTTACTCCAAGAAACTGAAATGGCGCTGGGCAGGCCATGTAGCGAGGCTCAAAGATGACCGGTGGACCACTCGGCTGACGTCATGGGCAGGGCCCTCTGGGATCAGAAAGAGAGGGAGACCGAAAACTAGATGGTCAGACGACATAACCAAAATTGCAGGAAATCTTTGGATGGAAAAAGCCACAGATAGAGACAAATGGGCATCTCTGGAGGAGGCCTTCACCCTCTACTGAGAGGGGTTCACAACAAATATTTAAAACATAAATAAACTGAATTAGACAAAGAACAATATTATTATAATTGCAATATCAAACGCGATGCGATTGATTATAATTTAATTTGATTGATTGAAAAAAAAATGTATTATTAATTATTATTATTAATTTTAACTTTAATTTTAAATTATTATTTTAATTTGTTATTTTGTTGAATCTTTTTAATTATGAAAAAATATTAATTTAAAATTTTATTATTGTGATATTTTATTATTATCTATTTAATACTGCATGAAAATGAAATGTTTTTTTTCTTATTGTATTATTTAATTAATTGATAGATTATTATTATTTTTAAAACCTAATGGTGAAATAAAAGGCTTTTTTATTTTTTATTTTATTTTATTTTATATTATTATTTTCAAACGATCTTTGGATCCATGCGAACCTTTTTGTAGCTGTATTCTTTTTATTGTGATACAATTTTATTTATTCTCTTACCAACGAATAAAAAATAATTAAGACGAAAAAAAAATCTTAACAGTAATTGAGCGAACTAATGACATGCCTAACTAACACTAACAAAAATCCTAAGGCGTCAAACGGTGTATAGCGTACCCATAAAGCTGATTGCATTGTCTTGTTGGGTTTCAAAGCTGTTCCTTAGCCCAAAATAGAAGCCAGCCTTCTGTAGGGCTAAGATAACGAGTGCAAGAAAGATTTTGTCGTGTTTTTATCATGTTTCCCTCAACAAAAATATGACAAAAATGCAAAAAAAATCTCACGCTCGTTATGGTCATGTAATGAGTCAACTCATTATACGGATTGTAATTTTCATCATGGAAATATTATCGAACATATGAACGTTAACAATCGCAAATATAATGATTTCAAAATTAGTAAAGTTAGCACACAGTATATGTTTATAGAACAGTCACGAAATTGATGTCATCATCATCATCTGCCGAGCAATTACATTTGGCCGGCTTTGAATAATTACACACCCACACGGTTTCATTAAATACTATTTTAACGTTTAAATATGACGACCAGAATAGTTTACCTATATTTATTTATAAATAATAGTATAATTTAAGTAGAATTAAAAAGGAAATATTAAAATTTAAAAAAATATATACGAAAATGGTAATTGAACCACTATTATAGAGACAATCGATACCTCGCTCATAATAAGACACTAACATCGAATTGTACCTGCATGGAACGTCGATGACACATAGCCTATATTACTCAATTATAATGCAGCATTTGAACAAACAAACGAATTTTTTATTAGTTTAGAAATAAGTGAAAGCAATTCACCTGTACTCCTTCCAGAACATCACATCCTTGACAATTCTTGTACGTTCAATGAAATATCTAGAAGGTCTCTAATACCCTTTATTGAACGTTTTATCTTTAACCCAAACACATGTTATCGCCATTAGAGGAAACTAGTTATATCCAGTTAATTTAATGATCAAAGCAAGAAGGACAAAGATCGATGCATGCACACGTTTGAATGGATTTATAGATAGTAATGTCTCCGGGTTAGCTTGAATCGCAGTTTACTTGCTTATCTATGTATCGTATATGATTCAAATGTTTTAATCTACTCCGACCGAATCGAACCCCATTTGTTATAAAATACGGCATAAGGTATCAAATTATGTTTGATGATTTGCATGTTTTTTTTTTTAATTTTTTTTTTTGTAAAATTAATATTTAAACGCCATTATAAAAAGCACTGCTAAATATGTGTTCGTGGTGCCATTCCGCTTGGAACGGGCACTTATCAATTAAGTATCATAAAATCTAAAACCCATTATTGTGGAAAAAACTTAAATATTCATTCACAAAAAATAAATTAGCAACCAGTGACCAGTTTTAAGCCACTATTTTAACAAACTTTTTTTATCTAAGGTAAACGCTGAACCTGTTTAGATTTCTGTCTCTCTCATCCAATGTTGGAACAAGACTAAATATAAAACGATCGTTCATCGTCAAATGCCGGTTTAACACTCGTCGCCTAACTGGTTGCATGTGTACGGGTTCATATACAAAAAAACAAATGAGTCAAGATGTTAAAAAGTGTTTACCTGCATAGGAGCATGTTGCTAGGCTTACCGATTAATCTTTTTTATTAAAATTATGAAATACGGGTGTTACTCACGTAATGTTGGTCTATTAGTCGACCGCGGTTTCGCCTATATGTCTAGGCATTATCAAGAGAGTGCGATACGTCGCGCCTGAGTCGCAGCCAGTCTTTAATCTTGCAGGTTAAGTAATATTAACCGCGGTGGGCCGTCGATGGGTGACCTTCTTAACGGTGAAGCACGGAGGAAAAGTTAAGCCGTCGATCTCGTCTGTTATTTGAGGATCTATGGCAGACGTTACGAGAAGTCAGAGGCCAAAAAGTCTGACAACTAGTCTAACAAAGAGTATCGTATCATCTTTGTGAAGGTCTGAAGGCAGTCGCTCTACGTACTATAGATATAGCTAAATACGTTAGACTTAACGCAGATCCCAATGTAATTGGGAAAAGGGTTGGCACATTATTAAAAAAGTGTTTTCCCTATATTTCACGTCTATTATTACTCTAAACATTTTGTTATTATCTAGTTTGCAATACAATAGGCACCTACTAAAACTTTATTGAAAATTCTAATTGTTATTAGCATATTCCTGAGCTCTTATCGCGTATAAAGTATGAATAATAATGAAAATGTAATTGAAAATACTCTAGAGAGCTGGTTATAATAATTGTTTTTTGAAAAATAATATTCAGGCAGGATATTCTTGAACTAGAAAGCTGAAATCAATACTCTTTATAGGAACACGAAGATTCAATATCAAAGAAAACTAAAAGGAGAGCTTAGGGGCTTTCCTTATTGAAGTAGATTATATTAAGCTATAAGTCACCGGTTCTGCTTTTGTAGAACCGAACTTTGTTTTTGTTAGATGAATTCGCGTCTTATCTTGATTTTTTGCTAAGAAACAGACTTGATTTTTCTCAGTCAGCCAGTTTGTAAGTTTTAAATGCCAATTGATTGATTCAAGTAGCATTTAGCTAAATAATAATCTCTCAGTTAGTTGGCAAACCCATTCAAAATTTGGATTTCTAATAATAAGCGTTGTCTTTTGTTACAATTTTTACTTAACTACGGTAGAAGAGATTTGATTTTAGTTGTTTTTAATAATTTAAATATTATGTTTCTCCATTACGCCTCATAAGTCCAATTAAAAACTAAAAAAAATTACAATTGATTCGTATTATTAGTCCGAGTAATATAAATTGCACATTTATCCGATTTCCGCAATTTTTTCGCCGATTTCAAAAATAAAACCGGTCAAGTACGTAACATTGTCAAACAAGCCAATATTATCAAAAGTTTTAAAACTATGTACGAACTATTCCAAGTAAATGCATTTTCCCTTTGTCATGCAATGCCCGTAGTCATGTCAAAGTTACATTTATGCTTTTAACTGAAAATTATTATAATGAACATTTAAAACACTATAATTTAAAACCTAATTAAAAAAACCATGTTACAAAAATTTCTACGGACGCCAACGGCTTGTCAATATTACTCTCGACATAATTAATAGATTACCACAATCTCTGTCTGTGATACTCACAGTCACAAAAACAATAAAATAAACAATACTTTATAAACGACATACATAGCAAATAATGTCATGGAATATTCCGATGACATTTATTTCAAACACGCTGCATAAATACATTTTACTTTGAAGGTAGATATAAATTTTATTTGTGAACGCGCGCGCTGCGCTGTGTGTAGATCCGATAGAATTTTTTGCAAGTACCGTCGACGACGAATTAATTGGTGTACACCATGTTGTTGTAGTTTGTAAGTGGTTTTAATAAATTAATTTTAAATGTTGGCCCCTATAATGCTTGAATTGACAAAATTAACTAAGTCGCCATAGTTTTCCTTAAAAATTCATCATCATGATTTTTCAGATTTTTGTGTCTATGGCTTAGCTATTAAAGGGAAGGCGAAACCCTTCTCCTCGTCGTCGTCCCCATTTAACATGTAGGAGAGGTACCCGAAAAACATCTTTTAAAATTTTATTCTACCATTTTCTTCACATATTTAACATTCATATCCAGCGTTTTTGCACTAACGGCGCTATTCCTCGGGCAGACAGACAGAAGGACATAGCGAAACTATAAGGGTTCCTTGTATGTACTACGGAACCCTAAAAAGGGACATGTTTATATAAACTAGAAGCTTTTTTTATATAATATTAAAGTTGAAAAATTAAGAATCCAGCAGGATTAGAAGTGTCTTACCATGAGTCTCGCGAAATATGTAAGGACAACGTCACTTAACAGGAATATAAAATTCAGCTCTGAAATATTACCGGGTAAAATAACAAAATACGTTAGTTTAAAAACTGGAGCTTGAGAAGCATGGCAGACAATGGGCGACGACGGGCCGTCCCTCAGCGACGCTTGTCGAGTGCACTACTTTCATTACTCGCTGTGTTTCTCATACATATATTACCCAGCGAAGTGTACCAATTACACTAGCATGGTACAAAAAATAGGCAAAAAGACTGCGTTAAAGAAGAAATTTGTTAGCGAAGTCACGACTGATTTTGTAAAGAGACTTAACTGCAACATTATCGTAAAGATGCTCCTTGACATCGAAAAATTCTCAAGCTTTTGTTTGATTTTAATAGTTTTCTAGTGTTTAGTTCTCTGGTTATTATTGATGAAAAGAAAGTCGATAAATTTTATTACAGTTGTTTACCTTCAGGTCAATTGTCAATAATATCAAAATAATGTTTTTATAAGTATAAAAACATTATTTTCAATTCAGCCCTACTGGGTTGAATTGAAATTTCGGGCATCATCTTAGTTCCAGACTGATAGTTGAAGTGTAACTTTAACTATCTTTATTTACAGAAAAATATATATGTTGGATATTAAATTAAATAAGTATTATAACTAAATCTATACTTCACTGTCAGAAGGCCTCGTACCCAAAATGCTAGCAGCATTGCCGCGTTGTATTGCGATACTAATTCGCTGGCCGAAATATAAGCCACTATTTCGAGAACGAGTTGCCTTAGTTAGACGCGCTGACAACTCTTTGTGCAGCTATAAGGCCTGCGAACGCAAAGCCCTAATATTTCGACCGCAAATGGCGCAAAAATGTAACTGCTATAAGGTACTTTAACCTTTACACTTATGTCCTATGCATGGATGATTAAAACATGGTTTAACTGACAATTTTGTCTGACTTATCAATTTTAGTTTTAAATTGAATATTTACATAAAAAAACAATTTTAGTTTTATATGTAAAATATTAAAAAGAGATCGAGCAAAGTTAACAGTTTCAATTTAAATTCAATCTTTTTGCAGAATCTTATAACTATCGTCGACATTTTATTATCACGAGCGACTGTTTATTCCCAACTCAATTTCAATTTACTCCTCCTAAAAATATAATGCAAAAAATAAAACTCTTAAAACTCCATTAAAGTCAATTCAATTTGTCCAATGTATTCTTATTATGTCATCCATTTCTATAATGACTTTGGACCGTCCTAAAATTGACTTGTAATTATTTTTAGTTTCTAAGAGTATTATAACTAGATTATTTTTACTTCGCTTCGTTTGATTGTCATTTCGTAAAGCAAACAATTTTCAGTTAATTGCCTACCACTTATTTAAATGAGTTTTTAACTCTGAGTACTTTTTTGATAATAAGCGCTTGATCTTTTATTTGAATAGTGTTAATTGCTTGCCCGAAGATATAATTAGTATCGCTGTTCATTCAGATTAGACGATGGATTGAACAAAGCAAAAAAATAAGTAGATACATTTCAGTTCCAGTATTTAGATGTGTGGTTTAAACAAACAAAGCAAATAAATGGGTAGTTGTTTAGAAGACCAATGTCAGCATTTTATATGACTACCAATCGAACTCTATTGTTAATCATCCGTAGATTACGTAAATTGATGAAACCTCAAGCTGACATCCGTATACATCAAAAGCTCTGCGGCTATCACGTCAAAATGTGATTCCATTTGGGTACTTATTCACATCTGTCATGAAGACACGCGACTCAATGAACACAAAATGTGAATTCCAATAATCGCGATCGTAAAATCGGCAGTATACAGCATCTGATACTTTACGTCTTGTCATTAACATTGCTACGTAACCAAACCATATAATTCAATAAATAGACATATTCTCAGGGCGCATCTTCAAGACACTTGATGGCTGCATTTTATTACTACACAGCAGTTAAACCATTTTCACGGTTGGCCTCATCGTTTCTGAAGTATATTCACTGTGCGAGCTTAGAATACGGTCTGCACACTAGCGCAAAATTGTCATAACTCTACACACACATTGAAGACTATTGTGTAGTGGTAGCCGCTGGATTTGTATCGCTACGTCCTTTAGTATCAATGTGTGGGTGAGTTGTTTAGGTGTGTTTGTTCAAAGGCTGTGTGGCTTCAGCACCGAGAGGGCAATGTTTGTCACGGACTTCAGACTCCGGACTATCGTATTCTGTAACCAACGAGTTGTCCCATGCTACTCATATAGACATTATGTCCGCACACTACGTGCCTTTACGATATACTTAACGTTAACACGAATAGTTTGTGTAAACGTAATTCGATGTTAATGTTTGGGTGTGCGAAATTGTTTTACGACTTCGCGTTTAGATATGCCGCAATTTAGTAACTGTTATAACTCGGTCCTTTTCACGGGTCACGAAATTCGGGTGCCAGAGTGAGATAGATGATTACAAATATAAAGTATAGGCTTTAAACACAATTTGTAAGTTTAAAGGAGATGTTTAATGGTGCCTTACATTATGAAAGATAGTGTTGGAGGTATAATGTTAGCGTTAGCATAATTTGTTCCTCAAATGTCGATATGGCTCCTTCAAAAACCATACATTTTAAGGTGATTGGTTGATTTTAGTAGTCATGATGATGAGGACATAATTATCTAGATAACTTTCTAACCACATACTACGTAAGCATCGAATGGAAACCAATACAATATCAAAACCTTTGATTATATATACAAAACATACTCAGACAGATCGTTAGTAAAAACAATTTGTGTATAACAGAACGTTGAACACTTTCCATGGAGCGAACTTCCAAGAACAAGAACAGGATAGTCGACACTTCAATTACGAAGCACTTATCAAAGAAACGGTTTCTCTGCTTTGACAAGTTTTTTTTTGTATTGTTTTGTAAAATATATGGAAGAATGTGATACACTTTGTTGAAGGCTAACAATGAATACTTGATATTTATAAAACAATATATGCGCCGCTATTATGGAATTGTGAAATTTTCTGATACACTGTGTGCCAATGATTTAAGGGCTTTATCTCACTATACGAGAAAACCGAAATTGATAGCCGGTGGTAGTTGAGCGAAGGTATCACTCAAAGCTTTTTCAAAAAAGCATTCATCACCTCAACAAAGGTCGTTATCGTTCAATTGAATGATATAATTTCAAAATTAGTTGTTCTTGTTTTGTGCAATAAGTTTTATCTTCAAATCAAATTCTTGAAGAGCGGGATCGATAGGACCTTTGTAACATCGTTTGGGTCGATTTACCTATGGAAGGAAAGAACAACCTTTTTTAAACATAATATATTATGACGGTGTGTGCATGTGGAAGAGACCTTTTTAACAATAAAACATAGGGTTCCGTGCCACTATACTTAATAAATGTTTCTCTTTATTCTTAATAAGATCTCGTTCAAACCCATTTTCGGTGGAAATTTGCATGGTAATGTAAATCATATATTATTTTTATGACTATTATCCCTTATTTTAGAAGTTACGGGGGGGGGGCACACATTTATCAATCCCTTATTTTTGAAGTTACGGGGGGGGGGGGAATTTTTCCACTTTGGAAGCGTCTCTCGCGCAAACTATACAGTTTCGAATAAAAATATATTAAAAATATCAATATCATTTATGAAGACCTATCCATAGATCACACGTATGGGTTTGATGAAAAAAAAAATGAGTTTCAGTTCTAAGTATGGGGAACCCCAAAAATGTTTTGTTTTTATTCTATTTTTGTATGAAAATCGTAATGCGGTTCACCGAATACATCTACTTACCAAGTTTCCCCAGTATAGCTTTTATAGTTACGGGAAAAAAAGGCTGTGACATACGGACGGAAGGACATGAAAATCCATAAGGGTTCCGTTTTTTGCCATTCGGCTACGAAACCCTAAAAACGACACCATTGCTAGTTTTATAAAGATTACAGTAGATTTAATTTTCAGATCAATATGCTAGCTACTTACTGCTCACAAAAAAGAAATGTAACCTGCCAACTCACAGAGGCGATATTTATTTGTTAAACTCAATTATGTTAATATCCGATTGCTGTCTCTCTTGCAACAGTTTTCCTCTCCAGTTTATGGTTTTTGATTAAGTAGTCGAATTTATATATATGGCGCTTACGTGTAAAACTCATAGTAAAACATTTAGATGCATTCAAATCTAGTTTGTTGTAGTAACAAAATATATCAAGACGTTGGAGGTCATCCTGCATTAAGTTAGCATCTTGAGCATTATTAACTGTACGAAATATTTTCATGTCATCAGCAAATAACAAAAACAGGAGCCAATGTCATTGATGAAAATAACAAAAAGCAGGGGGCCCAGCAAAGAACCTTGTGGGACTCCTGAGGGGATTTTGACCCATGACGAAACGTAGCCACTCAACACTACAGCCTG
Source organism: Hypena proboscidalis (assembly GCA_905147285.1). Classification (NCBI taxonomy): domain Eukaryota; kingdom Metazoa; phylum Arthropoda; class Insecta; order Lepidoptera; family Erebidae; genus Hypena; species Hypena proboscidalis. The sequence continues at coordinate 4,271,654 of LR990131.1, read as the reverse complement.
AGACCTGTTCAGGAGATATGACGAGAACAACCTATGGAGACCACCGTGAATACCAAGATCTAGAAGTTTTGAAAGGAGGATTTTGTGGTCTATACGATCAAAGGCTTTACTATAATCGGTATAGACCACGTCAACCTGGTCGCCACTATCCATATTACTGGTTAGGTACTCATTGAATACCAGCAGATTGGAAGCAGTCGACCTACCCCTCAAAAAGCCGTGTTGTTCGGGTATAAACACAGATTTTATTGAATCATAAATTTGATTGTAAACTACACGCTCGAGAACCTTCGCAAGTAAACATAATTTGGATATAGGCCTATAATTTGAAACTGCGGTCCTCGACCCACTCTTGTGAATAGGTGTAACGAAAGCTGATTTCCACACATTTGGCACAACACCTTCATTCAATGACCGTTGGAAAAGCATAGTGATAGGCGTGGATAGGGCTTCAGCACAAGCAATCAAAAAAGCAGCTGGTATTAGGTCGGGACCGGCAGACTTGCATGGGTCCAGTGTCTTTAAAAGCTCATGGACCTGTTCCTTTTTGACCTGAAAAGTGGAAATGTCACAGACTTGGCTACTGGTTAACGTGGCAGAGTGCGGTGGCATAGAAGTATTGTTATTAAAATTGGATGCAAAATAATCCGAGAATAGCTCACTAATGCCTGGTCCAGTATCACTATGCAAATCGGCATAGGTCATAAGTGCTGGGTAGTTGCTGTTACCTCGTTTGTCCTTAATATATGACCAAAAACGCTTAGGGTTTTTGGTTATAGACATTTCAATACTCATAATATAATTTTTGTAACATGTATCTTCCATCCTCTTAAAAGTTAAAAGTGATTCCATCAGACCTATTATTATAAGTTTTATATTTTTTAAAGTATCTGAATTTTTCTTCAATACATTTTATCAGTGCACCGTTGTACCAAGGAGGGTAACGGGTACTTTTGGGCAGGCGCGAGGGAATATATTTGTCTCTAAGATGGTACAATGTATCATAGAAAGCAGCCACAGCATCATCAAAGCACTGAGCACTAAGCAACGCCTCCCAGTCGAGATCAGTAAGTTCTCTGCAAATGCTACTGTAGTCTCCACGCTGATAGCAAAATGTTGTACGCGGACGCTCCTTGAGTGAGATTGAAAAAAGAAATGAAAGTTTGATTAACAGGCTTTTATGATAGGGGTCTTCACTAACAAGTGAGTCGGAACAGGCAGACACGGAAACATGGTCATTGCATAAAACTAGGTCTAATACTCCACCTATATGATTTGTGTGTGAGTTATATTGGATAAGGCCGCATTCGCTCAGTTTATCAATGAAATTGTTATGCTGCGCGCTGCCTGAAAACCATCATGATGCAATACCCACTGAATGTCGCTCATATTAAAATCACCGATTACCAAAAAATGATCAGTTGCATTCATTTCAATTAAACTTGTAAGTTTGTTTAGAAAGTTGTTAAGCTGTAAATAGAACAAATTACCCCTATTCTGCTGACATAAATATAACGTGCAGATATGCACTTTAATAACTTCATTTTGCAAGTTGCGGGATCTTAGCGTTACCCAAATATCCTCAGCACTTGACCACTAATCTAGGTTATGCTCAACATATAGATGACGTAGAACGGCGATTAGTACCCCACCTCCCTTAGATTGGTCTGTGAGGGTATAATTTCGATCACGGCGGAACACCACATATCGGTGATCAAATAGTTCGCTATCACCGATACTCTCAACCAACCAAGTCTCAGTCAGCAAGATAGTGTCATGATTACACATACAAAGGTTACGGTAGAAAGAAGAAGTCTTGGTGCGGAGCCCCCTACAATTTTGATAGTAGAAATTAAGCATTAGTAACCAGTAATACAATCCATAAGTGTGCAAATAAGCAAGTTGTAACATAGGCAAATAGGACACAGCGCGTCATTTTATCTAAAACAGAAGGTACGAGCCACTCAAAAACAGCATGCAGCATATAATACCGTGTCTGAATACCGCACTATGCTCAAGTGGCTTCCTATTCGCCTTCGACGGAATACTCATATACTGATTCTACTCTATAATATTCTCTTTAATCCTTCTACTCCCTCTTATTTAAAAGAACGTTTCAAGTTCCTCAATGACGCACATTCATTATCCTTAAGATCATCAGTGAATCTGAGGCTGGAGATGCCAATGCATTCCACTAAATTCTACGATAAGTCTTTTGTAGTACAGGCTACACGGTTGTGAAATGCATTGCCTGTGCCTATCAGACGTGCTCAATCTTTAAATATTTTTAAAAAACTTATAAAAGCTCACTATCTTTCCTTATAGATCTTCCTGTCTCTTTATCTCCTACACTCCATCTCTTTTATGTCTCCCATTCTATATCTTCCTTCTTATTGCTCTTTATATTTTTTGCTGCAGCCTTAAATCGATCTAGTGTATTATTTACTTGAATAGCTATATATGTTTATTGTATATAAATATATATATATGTATGTATATATATGTGTGTGTGTATAATGTATATATTATACTGCTAATCGTATGTACTGTATATTATTTATATGTAAATATATTAGTATTATATGTAAGTATTAATATACCCAAATCCGTTTTTGCAATTATTTCTAGTGCACTAAAAAAATAACTACCTATTTATAATTTCTTAAGCTCTCTTGTCCATCCAAAGGTTGCCTGTAAGAAATTGCTTTTATAGCGATAAGGCCGCCCATTGTACTATCTAAATGATGTGCTTTATGAAACTGACTTTCTTATTTGTGTACAATAAAGAGTTATCTATCTATCTATCTATCTATATAAACAATAATCTATGACAAATTGACAAATATAGCAGTCATAACAAGATGTTGGTTAGTTGACAGATAAGAAATCATTTTAATAAATAGTGGTCTTGGGTAGAGTAACACACAAAGGAACACCAGCAAACAACATGCGATTATAAAAGATTTGTTTTTCAGATTCTTTAAATAACTGAAGTATAAATATAGTAGAGCAAACATTAGTGGATTTTGGTGAGATCTTTCTCGTTTTTTATAGGAAAAGATTTTGATGTTAAGTCTTTTCGGACAAAGATTTTGGAATTTTTGATCCAAACAAATTGATAGTCGTTTTTCTTTGCTAACTTTTTTGCCTTGGTTAGTAAAATCTTATTTTGGATAGTAAGGTGAACATTAACATAAATCCGGCTAGTTCCTTCAAGATTAATATCAGCTGGATAGAAAAATATCAACTTAAATTATTTTTACAATATAATGAAATATTCTAACACTGCATAAATACAACAATCTGTTTGCGATAAATCACCAAAACAATGCAACATTTAATTTATCATTTCCATCGGAATAATTACAAAACTGTCGTTTTGGACTTCCACAAATGTTTGTGCTTCCATAATTCAAAAGCCAACATCTCTATGATTGATTGTCAGTTAACGCGTCTATTGGATTACAAGGTTTAATAATATTATTGCAATCAGAATAACCACCAAAAACGTGAGGAAAGTTTATGTGTAGACTCCCAAGAACCGTGTTTACATACATACGTAATTATGGGTTTCACTTTTATAAAATAAGTTTTTATCTATTTTTATAGGCAAATCATAATTTTCTTAATCACCAAAATGCATGTTTGTTCTTGGTCATTTTGTCAAAATTTTTATAATCATTAATTACAATTTTTTTTTGTTTTTTTTTAAATGGGCAGCAAAAAGCATGCATTTTAATGTTTCAGATATGATTTGAAATAATAATAGATACAAACTTAATATATTATAATTAAACCCATATTACTTTTGTCTAGAAAACAAGCAACCAATTGTTCTCCCTTAAATTATTATTAAATACGCAACACAATAACATAACAACCCGCATTTGTTTTTATAAAGGTAAAGTAAGGAATCTGCCACACTTCAACTGTTATGTAATAGAGTCCGAATCTTTTACCATCCATCAAGTACAAATCTAGACAATGGCTACAGCTGTAATCCAAAAAACAATGTGCAAAAATATCCGTAATGTCTAATTTTGCCCGAGCCGAAATCAATCCAAAATAGGTGTTTTTTTTTTCTAGCTAACACATTGACACTGTAACACATTTTGTTGAACACAAACGCAAAGTCGAGACATCTAATTAGTACATACTTACTATATACAGGTTGTTTGGTCCATCGTTTGCCAAGTTGAATTGGCTAAAAGTATCCTTTGCTATAGTCTTAGCATTCCTAACTTAATTTTCACCAGTTTTTGAAATTAATTATTATTATTATTAACTTTGAAACCGAAATTAAAAAAAGGTGGTATCGCCTCGAAACATTGTGCTAGTTTTAATGTTTACGGTTGTGTTTCTCAAGTAAATTAAATTACAGACAAACTTTTGAAAATGTTGAAAAATAAATCAAACTGGCCAATTTTCCCATCCCACTTTTCCACACCTCAACTGTTATAAACCCCTATTGTCTATTTTGGCCTGTCACTTTTAAAACGTTAAGAGCATACAGATGAATTAAAAAAATTACAAGTATGGAGAAACAGGATAGGAAAATTTGACTACCTTGAAACAAACAGGTATTATAAAAACATTCAAAACAGAAATACATCAATCAACGTTGAAATTCCGCTGCATTGAGTTGGGTTTTTAAAAAAGATGTTACAAAGACTACTGCATTACTGTTGATCCACGTGACCTTGACTTTAATTGCTTGTTGGCTCGCGATAAGACCAACAACTTTCATATTTTGTTTTTTGTTTAACTAACTAGATTGATGATGTTCCGTATTTGAAGGACGTTTAAATAAACAAAATTGAATAATTACTTGGATTATATTTTGTTTTATTATTTTTAAAAATATAAATCTATAAAAATTTAATTCATTATTACATCGCCTTGCGGTGAAGCTAGATTTGTAACGTCAAGTTTCGTTCAGAAACTTTAATGTTGGTTCAATTTTAACTTAAAAAATATTTTGACTATCATTAGGTATTATTTAATGTCTTGCCCAATAACAATGAACAAGAGTTGGAATTTAAGTTTTAGGAACTAACTTGTACCACTAAGTAGAGGATAACTTTGAAAGTTCTGTATTGTTTCCATATCCCGAATGAGTTTGCAACTGTTATAATACAATAATGATAATAAGAAAGAGGCTCGCGTTAGGCAACTGAACTTCTTAAGAATAGGTTTTTCGATATCTAATTTACACGTACATATTACTATTTAGTCTCTACATAAAATAACAGCAAGCCACATCCATATCCACTACACCCGCAAGCAGAATGAGTAAATTAGTTTGTCAGAAGCAACGGCCCGTCATGCCTTTGTGTCAACAAAACAAAGTTATTCACATAAAAGTTGTGCTGTTATCTCTCGACTGTTAAAAGTTGCTGTGTTCATACATTATGACCTATTTCACTTATGTCTCTGAATATAAGGGTGTTTTAAAGAATAGATGTGTGACTTTATGGTAATTTTGGGCTCTCGCTTCCGGATGAGAATGGTGTTGGGGCTTTTGTTTTTAGTTGGCAGGACCTTTCTAAAGGGTGGAAGGAAGCGTCTTTTTGTACGAAATTATATGTGTTAGATTAAACTCGCGTCTGATTGTGAGAATTAACATAATTAAATTATGAGCATGAGACGGTGGTGCGTAAGCTTTATCTTAAGGCATTTAAATTATAGTCTTCTTTACAAAATATTATACGTGTGATATTTTTGCCTCGCAAATGGTACGATGACATTTTGATGTTTCAAACGATTATTTTAATCCGCAGTATTCCAAAACTGACATTATTTTTTTATTTCTTAGCTTTATTTGTTTTTTACGACAATTTAACGCCACATGAAACTAAATTTGCTGTATCATACTTTAAAAATAATTTAAGAGATGCATGTTCAGCAATAGTCATGTATTAATATGAGGCTATAAATATTTAAATTTTAATACAAACGAAGTAGTGAAACTTTGTCTGATTGTATTCATGATATATAATATATTCAGCGTCGCATCATTTTCGGCTGAACTGTATAATGATGCACGTCATTATTCCACTGACGTTAATTTGCACTTTATGAATATTTATTTTTCATTTTCGAGCACGGCTCTGTGTCCACCCAAAAATGACAATTAAAAATACGCACATTATTACCTTTAATCTGCGGGAAATACGACAAGCAATAATTAAAATGTGCATTCTACAAGATTAAAATTAAGTACGCTATGGAAATTAAAATCGAATAAATTTTCCAAATTACGTCAATATTGATTTTTTAATACCCTTAATATGAAAATGACTATATTTTCCTGCTATTTTAGACTGGGTACTCTCCAGGACTTTACGCAGGTAAAACTGTCTTATCCTTTAATTCTAGTAGCGACACCAATATTAATAAAATAAAATAAAAACAAAAAAATATGATGACTTGACCTTAATATTAGCCTAAACATCCTTTAATTTATTAATACTAAAGTTAAATTGTCTATGTGAAAGTATCTGTAACAATACTAAAGTGGAGTTATTTTAATAGGTAGATAACATTTGACAGTTCAATTATGCAAAGCAAAGTGCTACTTATGTACATCAGGAGTAGAGTCTAATTTTTTAAATAAACTCTAGAAAACAGTTTTTTTTTATACAATTAGTATTAAAAAAACTGTTTTCTAGAGTTTTATTCTTTTAGCGTAACGTTTTTTTTCTTTGCATAAATGAACTGTCAAATGTTACCTATTAAAATGACTCCACTTTAACAAAGTTTAGCAAAACTTCTGGACCACAGATGAAAACTTCGGAAGCTCAAAATAAGCCAAATCTATCTTCCAAAATGTCTTGGTTTCCTTACAACACGTTATTTCCATTATCAAAAAGTCCACTCTCCTGTTCCATTTCCAAACAATGCACCACAAACTATATGAACAGCAATTTTAAAACGGACAAACTCATAAATTTTCCTTTTAAACAACAAACAAGGTAGTTTTCAACTGTGCACTAAAAGTAATTCTCTGATAAAATTGTTCTAAGCCAGATAGTGGGCAAGAGGAAAGATTGTGGTTTGTTTCCTTGGGGTATAGTGGAATGTCTACAAAATAAAAAAGAAGAAGTATTATTTATTGTTACAATCATACTATACATATAAAATTATAATAATAACAAAACTCCGGTATATGTATAAATATACATATCTCGCTGCTGACTTGGACCATTTCTAACAAGAAGTAGGGTTAGACCATAGTCCACTGCGCTGGCCACGTGCGGATTAATAGACAACACACACCGTTGAGTATTTTTAGTCACTCACAAGTATGGACACGAATAGAAAATTTTTTTCACTGTTAACAAGCGATTATTTGTATAATAAATAACGAATACAAAAGTAACCATGTTTTGTCTTGAAACTAATCCACAAATGGTTTCGAAAAGACGATTTACCATATAGTCACACGTCATCTATTCTGTATAACACGCTTATATTCAGAGACATCAGTGAAATAGGTCATAATGTATGAACACAGCAACTTTTAACAGTCGAGAGATAACAGCACAAACTTTTATGTGAATAACTTTGTTTTTAACCGACTTCAAAATAATCGGCGAACAAACATAAAAAAAATACAACCGAATTGAGAACCTCCTCCTTTTTTTGAAGTCGGTTAAAAAGGAGGAGGTTCTCAATTCGGTTGTATTTTTTTTTTATGTTTGTTCGCCGATTACTCGAAGACGCCTGGACCGATTTGAGAAATTCTTTTTTTGTTTGAAAGGATATACTTGTCATGTGGTCCCATTTTTTTCAAGTCACGTTCTTAGGGGATCTTAGAGAAATCGAGGGCAACCCTCAAATTTACAAGGCTTCTATATTGTTTTTTGTATATTATCTAAAGCTACTCGGATATTTGCATCTAGTAGTCAGCATTTTATGTTGCTGAGCTGATGCTAGAAGGTACAACTCCTCAACGGTTAGGAGTACGGGGATAATTCTTTAAATATAGGCTCCTTGAGGCCGTTCACTGTATTCTTTCAAGTTATACACAGATGAGGCGAGACGTTAAATATTACTTATGTATATTCATAATATGAGGTCATGGTTTGATGATGGGATCCTAGAGAAATCATGGGTAACCCTCAAATTTCAAAGGCTACTATATTGTTTTTCGTATATTACCTAAAACTACTTGGATTTGAAGTTGCTGAGCTGATGCTGGAAGGTACAACTCCTCAACGGTTAGGAGTACGGGGATAATTCTTTTAATATAGGCACCTTAAATAAGTTTTCCGTCTCAAGTAACCGTCGTCTCCTCATTAGAGAAACATTCATGCTCGGTCTACCCTTTAGTTAAAATAGTAAAATAAAATAAATTTTAACAAAAAAAAACCGACTTCAAAAAGTAGGTAAACTAAAAAGCAAAAAATAAATTTACTTCGCACAAAATAATACGTTTATACATAATTTAATTAAATAGAAATTATTATATAATTATTTTATAATTATGAAGTCGGTGCCAGGTAAACAATTACTCTGTATAGATAATGTCAATCTTTCTAAAAACTTTTTTCTGACTGAATATTAGTTATATTTCTGTGGTAAATACCAAAACTGGGCGACCGCGCACTAGCACAACTACGCCTCCCTTTATTGTGTGTACTGTAATTTGATATTGTAGAAAGGTTGTTATAGCTTTTACTTGGCACCGACTTCAGAATAATAAAACAATTATATAATAATTTCTATTTAATTAAATTATGTATAAACGTATTATTTTGTGCGAAGTAAATTTATTTTTTGCTTTTTAGTTTACCTACTTTTTGAAGTCGGCTTTTTTTTTGTTAAAATTTTTGACACAAAGGCATGACGGGCCGTTGCTTCTGACAAACTAATTTACCCATTCTGTGTGTGGATGTAGTGGATATGGATGTGGCTTGTTGTTATTAGGTTGTATCAACATAAAATCACGTCTATATTACCACGAAGGGTATGACAGAGGTGTACAACATTTTACCTGTAGTGTTTAAATTGGGAGTGAGCCTATCGCCATCCATCGGCCACAATTGGAACTCCGAGCTGCACTTTTCCTGACTGAAATTCACATATGAAACTTTGCCCGACCCAGGAATCAAACCCTCGCGGTGAGAAGCGCGTAACGCGAAAATTGTAATCTAAAAAAGCCATTTTTTTAAATTTTATTATTTTGAAAGAGTCTTAAGCATTATACGAGTATTAATTATGTTGGTATAAGAGAGTTAGAGTTAGAGTTCTGTGCTCTTGCTTGCATGATAGCACTTTCAACTGAATAAATATATGCATACAGTCCCCAAAATTACAGATAAGGCGGATCAGAACGCAGTACCGCTTTGGCGGTATATTTATTTAAGTTTTTTTGTAGACAAACATTTTGAGAAAGACTGACAGACTACCCAGGGTGTACAACATGCAATTTATTTGGATGTTTGAAACAAACTACGATCGGCGCGTAGTGATTTTATTATTTATCTTTATTCCATATCATTATTCAGATGTAATTAGTCATTGTCATAGTAATTAGTATAGTTTAGTTTTACTTATAATTTATTTTTATATCATTTGTTTGTAATATTTTGACGTGTTCAAGCGCCTCCTGGGGCCTATGAAAATAAATGATTTGAATTTGAATTTGATGTGGCATCTAATTTTGCGTGTCAAAATTGTGTGTTCTGTATAAGTCAGATATCCAGCTTAGTGAGTTTCGTTTTGAATAGAGCCATGTTCACACCTGAATGTACGCAAACAGGTCATTCAGCGAGTAGCTCTCAATAATGGAACAGATGACACAATAGTATTGATTCGTTGTGGTTTTAATGGCCGTTCTAGTTACTGTGTACGCACGGCTACCGATCAACCTACACATTTCCAGTATAAGATGTTGTCGCGTCGTATAGGCGTCTCGTGCAATGCGAGATCAGCTAATACTGGAAATTTATAGCTTGACCGGTAGCCATGTGTATACTTGCAAACTCATTTGGGAACAATACAAACTTCCAAAGATACGCTCTATTGGGTTATACAAGTTTTAGGTATTTGAACAACGTAGTCCCTAACTTAGATTTTCACCACTTGTTCATTGTTTTAATTAAATGGTAATTAATAAGATGAAAAAAACTACTGAGGTGTCAAGGGACACCCGGATGGAACGAAGTTCCTTTCGATTAATTAGTAAAGAAATTTTTATTTTTCTAAGTTATAAAAAATATCTTTTTTTAAGTTATAATAATATTTTTTTTATTATTAACAATTATCATGTAATATAAACTTAATCAGTAGGCTCAATTTTAGTAATAATTGGCTTGTGTGCGCCGTGCGACGTGCGCATTTTTCTCTGTGTGTCTGATGATGTAGCACCGTAGCTGTAACGTAGCATGTAATTATTACGCCACTACGAGAATTGCTACGAAATGTGTCGTTACAACTTTTCGTCCCAATTTTTTTCCGTCTAGCCCCCTTTCGCAACGCACGATAAGGAACTTCGTTCCAAAAAGATATGGGACCGGCAGGAATTCGACCTGCGACCTACTGCACACCAGGCAGTCGCTTTAGCCATCCAGCTACGGTTGCCTCTTGACAGAACCTTAAATTTCTCAACTGTGTGTGACGTCATTTCATGACGTCACGTATATATAATAATATATATCATTCACATTCTTAGTATAATTTGCTAAGCATAGCTAAATGCTATGAAAATAATCAATTAGAAGGTAATTAATAAGTTTGATAAATTTTTCGGTAGCAAGTAGTATTTGTTAGCTGAAAAGGTGCTGAAACTTCTGATAGGAAGATATGGAAGGATATGAAATATTGCGCCGACCCCAAGTAATTGGAATAAAGCCAGCTGGATTTCAATGATGAATAAAATCACGAATGTTATATATTTCTTATTTGACGCTTGTTGAACGTAACATCCTCAAACTACACATAATTTTTTTCGATCTTCTCTAATTTAAATATTTACATTACTAACCTAATAACAATTTAATATTTAAAACTAATTAAATCAATACCTAACTATATATAAATAAGTAAAAGAATAATATTAAATTATTAAATAAACCAAAACTCGTAAAAAATTCAGGTGTCATAAAATACTTCCGCAATTAGAAATTCAATTCTAAAAACTAAACGTGACATAATTCATTGAACTAATTACATATATACATGGTGCGAACAATACAATTTATACTTCTACAATTTCATTTTGTGGCTTTAGGTTTTTCTGTTTAAACAAGGTTATTTCAAGACTTGAATTGTAAAAAACTTATGATATTCTGAAAAAAATAATTTTATTAGCGTTTTATTTTAATTAAAAAACGTTTAAGTCTTTCTTGTAAGTTGCACTGAAATAAAAATAAATATGAAATGATCAAATCTCGCAACGCAGTTCTTTGCCTTATATAAATGTGAAATCCTATGTAAACCAAGGCAGTTTATTGTATACCTTGGATCAGTGACTTAACAAAAACAGACGATGTGATTATTGGAAAGTTGCACAAAATTTAATTTTTCTTATTACTTAATTAGTAAATTTTCTACTTAGTAATAGCAAAAGCTTATCTAAATATAAGATTTTACAATGGTAAGTGCATTTGCATGTTTCAGGCTATCCTCAAAAATAAAACAAAGAAGTAAAACCAAAATCTCTCTGTGCTGTTGCTTATTCAGAAATAAAAAAGCTATTATCTCACGAATGAAAGGGTTCTGTCGACGGCATAACCTTTTTTGTGTATTTTTTGTTGAGATCTTGCAAAATAGAGGAAAATGAAACTAAATCTAGGCCACTCTTTTGCTAAAAGTAGTTTCATACATACATTTAATTAACATTATACTGATTAAAATATTATGGTATCTAAAAGGACCATTAATTTACGATAAGTAGCTTACTTATGAAATCTATCGGCAGAAATTTGATAGAGGTAAAAGTATTTTTAAAACAGATAAGGCGTGCATGTGGGTGCGCTAGCTGAACACACGTCACGCGGCAGCATCACCGTTTGACGTGTATGCAGCCAGTGCACCCACACGCCACAGGATCGCGCACGCCTAATGTGGGGAGAGCCTAAAGATCAATACACTCGGTGCATTTTTCATTTGTACATTATTATTGAACATAAACGATAAGTTTTTATATAAAGATATAATTTAATATCAAATATAACTTTAATATAACTGTAAATAAAAATTGAAAAATATTTCATATTCCATTATTATCTTTTAGTAACATCAAATAAAACAATTTCGCTTTGAAAGAAGCACGTCTCATTATTGGAGACAAGAATTCATAGATATATTTTTTTCCCTTGTTTGAAAAAAGAAAAATAATGTACACACGGCTACTCAAGCTATATATATATTTCCAGTATAAGTTGTTCTCGCATAGTATAGGTTCCCCATACAATATTAGACCTCCTCCTCCGTCAGGCGTATTCCTCATGTCTGAGGGTCGTGACCTCCTCCATCCATAAGGCTTGACTTTACGATGTTACGCCATTTCAATCTGTCCTCAGCATCGTAGACAGTGGAGTCGAGTGTGGTGCGTATTTGGACGGACTAACGCATCGGGCTACGGCCCCGCGCTCTTTTTCCTTCCACTTTGCCAGTGACCACCAGTTTTTCGAAGTTGTCTCCATCCTTTCTGGCAATGACGTGTCTGGAGTACTCTAAGACACGCTTGAGGCAGATGGTAGAGAGTCGTGTTTTAATGCTAAGTTTGGTCAGTATGGATACGTTAGTTCGGAATGCTGTCCATTTAATTCGTAGCATTTTCCTCCAGCACCACATCTCGAAAGCGTCAATACGTTTACGGTCAGCAGTCAATATAAGACCAGCATACTGGATGTATAACTTGATGCGTAGCTGTTTCTACATTGTTAGATGCGCTATAATAAAGTTTCATCACCATTTTGTAGCTAGCTAGCATAGAATTTTTAGGTAGCTACTTATCGTCGTGAAAAATATTGAAATTATGTAAGCTTTGAGAGTTCCTTCAGCAGGGTTTGCTCTAATAATAGTTTTTTTTTTATGAGGACTTTATTTTGTCCTATTGCAAGAAACATCATATTTTTTTTCTCCATATGAAGATTCATAAGTCAAATCATTTTATTGCAATAAGTATTGTAATTTAATTAGTTAAGTTTTATTTAAATTTAATAATTTTTGTATTTTGATGTTTGTTTTGACGTGTTCAAGCGCCCCTTAGGCCCGATAGAAATTATTATATGATTTTATTTGATTTGACATAATATTATTCAATCAATATTTTAAAATACTAACTTTTGCTAATAATTTGACAATAAAATTTATTATATACAATTCATAATAATATTGGTATAAATAATATAAACTGGGCGGGATTAATATAAGTTTTTAGTACCATTGACACGAAAGAAGAAGAAGAATAATATATTATTTAATTAATAAAAAAAATGGCAGAAAGTAATAACGATAAACAATAACTATTTTAGAAAATAGCTAATGGTATATTTTGTTCAACAAATAATGATTTATGAATTTGACGTTTTGTAGCTGGATTTTTGTCTCTATGATTTTGGTACAAGAAAACAGAATGGCTCATGATACAAGAAAACAGGTGATGGCCATGTGACGACACTCTTATAGACTTTTGATCTGATCTGATCGGAAGATTCTCGACTGGCATCATAATGGTTCGACTTTTTTTTTTGATCATGCACTAGCTTAAAAATGTTACACACTTGGTCGCGTCACGTCAGTCGCCCGCGTGACTTATTTATGATTTAAATATACATACTTTCCAAATAACTTAATTTACAAACAGGATTTAGCCTCGTAATCCGATGGCTGCGTTTGCTGACAACCAATCAAATGGACATTTGATTTGAATTTATGAACGAACAAATATTTGCACAAATCCGAAATGACAGGCGTGTAATTAACTGAATATGAATAGCAAATTAAATGCTGCACTGTTTTGGTGATTGATTAGAAACAGATTGCTGTAATTATGTGACAACGTTTTAATTTACTGAATTATCATCAAATGTTATGAGTTTAGTATTTGTGAGTGAGCTTAAGTGGATTTATCAAACAAATACATAGAATTACTATACAGGTTGGTTCATTTATATCGGTCAGTATGGGAAAGTCTGTTTATTTTAGATTTCATGTTTCATAGCAAAATTAACTGTTTATGACCTACAGAATCGATATCCAAAAAGAAATAATATTTTATTTTTAGAACAAGTTTTTTCTAAAATCTAAGTATGCAGTTTTGGTTTTGACTAAACCGATTTCATGTTTTAGAACAGATTTGTGCATGTCTTATAATAACGGATTTCTCCATACTGACCGATATAAATGAGCCTTGTACACTTTGTTTTTAAAATATTCGACAATTTGTTGCTTACAAAGCTAGTCACAACATAAAAAAACCCGTTCAATATCACTCGAATAGCCCAAAAGAGCTAACAATACATTGAATGGAGTTTCACAAAAGACAGTTCAGTGATTCGAAGAGAAAGGTGCAGTTAATTTTTAAAATCAACCAAGAGCCGCAGCTCTCACCGTATTGCCACTGCAGTGAACTTTTTCGTTTAGAAACTCAAGTAAAATTATATCGGCAAGACTTTTCTACCGTACTGTTTGCTTTTGAACAGATGGCACAAGTTATGTTCGTATTACAGCCTTGTGTTTCTATTTAATTTTGTGCGCTTTGCTACAAAATTGCATTTTGTATGTTTTATTATTTTTGTACTTAATATAGTAATTATTAGTGTTCTAAATATCAATGAAATATAAAACAATAAGTTTTTAATTTAAGCAGGTTTAATAGATACCATGACCGTAACGGTTAGCCTGGCATGTAAGTTATCAAGTGCATAATAAATTTTGATTCTCGCTGTATACAGGTTAAAAAACTCCGTATCCGAATAAATTGAATGACATCAGAGTTCAATTTGTATTCAAAGGGCGAAATTATATTATCGCGTCATTATTTTTAAGCTATGGTTTCAATAAATGTCGCCATGTCGCATCCACCCTGTATGAGTCTATAGGTAACTGAATTGGCAAAGCTGTGAAAGCGTCGATCACAGAGGTGCGTGTTTGAATACCATGGGTTCCAATTTTTTACCTTAATATTGTATGAAGAAGAAGAAGATACCAGGAGACTTACAGAGTTCAAGCAACAATCTCTTTAAATAGCAGTTAAAAACAAACCCTATTCAACAAAATAGTTGACCTTCACCCAAGAACATAAACTTGTAACATAAACTCCCGCAGTAACTTCAGACCTATACATTATACTTTTAATTGCTGTATGTAAACTTGTGCTTACGGCTTGGAGGTGCTTCACAGCTCCCGCGTGAACCGTAACCGAGTTATAGCTCCCTTGACAACGGTAGGGATGACCGCGGCCAAGATGGCCAACAAACTTGGTCGTATCGTGCTATTTATGTGCTTGGATTTCAGTGGTACCATTAAATTTTATCGTATACGATGCAATATGTCATTGCATTTGGATATAGACATTTTGAATGAAAAGTTTTAAATGTTAAAACAAACCTAAATGACAGTGATAAAGTGATATTTATAACTCTCAAAATAAGTTTTTGAAGTTTAAAATATATTTTTCATTACTTAGTTCCGTTTCTCCATATATTATATTTATTCTTTTTTTTCACGTTTGATGATCCTTTACAGTAGTAGTAAAAGACGAACCCCATTAAACAGAATAGTTGACACACCCTGGCACATAAATTTGAAGGTTACACACCCAATGAATTCGCAGAAATTTCAGACTTATTCTCTGTTCCAAAATTATAGAGACAAAAATTGAGCGAGTAAAGTACGATTCCCGGTTGAGTAACCATATTTTTAAAATTCAGTGATTTAAGTTGAAATTGTTTTACAAAATAAAATAAAGTTTTTCTCACTAAAATCTCCTATCTGTTATAATTATTTGTGCATTTGACATTTGGGTGCTCCATTTTTGTCTCTCTGATTTAGGAACAGAGTATAAAACATTATACTTTTAATTGCTGTATGTAAACTTGTGCTTACGGCTTACGGCTTGGAGGTGCTTCATAGCTCCCGCGTGAACCGTAACTGAGTAATAGCTCCCCTGACAACAGTAGGGATGACCGCGGCCAAGATGGCCAACAAACTTGGTCGTATCATGCTATTTATGTGCTTGGATTTCAGTGGGACTATTAAACTTTGTTATTTACGATGTATATAGTTTAGATACCTTAAATAATGTTAAATGATACTAATATTTAATTGTAAATATAGGTTTAAGAGAAAATTTATTCTGAAAGTGGTAGTTGGTTTATAATTAACTAGCTACCTGATTTAAAGTCTTTAAAAGTCTTTGTTCCTTACCTACACACTCTAAAAAAAAATTGGTTGCTCCTAACAAGATTGTGATTATTTCAAACAAGCATCTTGATTCCATTTGAGCCTAACAGGACGTTATATGAATCAATTAAGGTGGATTTTGTTGCTCTTACTATCTGCTTCTTAAACAGAACAATTAGAACCATAATCAAAGTCAACAAGAAAATGACTAATATGACGAATTCAACGTAATATATTCATCTATGGTCTTGGTTAATATAAATATGAAAATGACTACTCTAACTAATTCTCATTAATAAATTTGACTAAGAACTTGATCATTATAACTAATTCATATTCGTAGACTCAACTAAGAACTTGATCATTATAACTAATTCATCTTCGTAGACTCAACTAAGAACTTGATCATTGTAAGTATTCATCTACGTAGACTCAACTAAGAACGTGGTCATTATAACTAATTCATGTTCGTAGACTCAACTAAGAACGTGGTCATTATAACTAATTCATGTTCGTAGACTCTACTACAACCATGGTTCTTTTAAATATGAAACATTATTATACCAACAAAGTTACTCTTAATCGAATGTACTGAGATACTTTGTCTCATTAACTAACACCGATCTATTAATTGGGTCAGCACTTCAAATGCGTATTTAAGAACACTTTCAGTATTAATTGCGATTTTTAAATACAACCCTTACCTCCGGTTTTTGAAATGCTTTGAAAAGGGTTGTATTTAAAAATCGCACTTAATACCGAAATTGCTCCTAAATATGCAATTTGAAGTCCTAACCCAATTAAGTAAGATAACACCTTTCTTCTTCTTCTAGAAAAGAAGAAACATAAAGAAAGATAGCATCTCAAGATCGTACCCAGAATGTTATCTGAGTTAAGTGTATTAGTGTATTAATATCAAAACGTCATCGTTTTTTATCTAGTCTCAAAAAACGAGTATGTACCTACTATTACCTACTATTTACATATTCAAACTGTATCTATTGGTAACTATTTTGTCTAACAAAATTTTTGTAAGTAGGTGACATGTTAGGTACATACGTAAATTTGGTCAAAATGAAACAAAAATATAATTAAAAATAGTATTATTATATTCATCGACTACTTAGATAGTACAGCGCATGGTTACATATTTTTTGCCATTGCTTAAAATATTTATATTACAGGGAATCGGCGTTCTAACTGTTTTAATAACAATATTTAACAGAGAAAACAATTTTTACACAGCTTATTTCTTAACCAATTATGAATAATCATCAGTCACAATATTATTTGTTTATTATATTATTAACAGTGGTTTAAAATGATTACAACCAAAGCAAACTAAACTTTGTTGTAAAAATTTTGCTTATTATGTACCTAAATAGGTATAAAACTAAATACTTAAGTAAGAATTATAGTAAAGAGAAATTTTAACATAAACAATGTCATAAACAAAAGTTACTAATTATTATCAGTCATTAACATTTTTGGCAACGTTTATTAAAAAAGAAAAATACAATAGGTATTTAAATATTGCAATCCGCGAGGAGAGACTCAGCAGCAGTTGATCCTTTATCAAATGCGGATGACATTTTATAAAACGCTTTTTGTATGAAGTACCACACAGGGTATGTGTCGATACCATACTCTGCATTTAGGGCCCATATTATTTTATAACACGTATCAACTGCGTGTATAACAGACATTCTCTAATAGATGATTGATCTATTCGCAACTATTAGAAAAGTATTTATTTTGTCCAGCGACTCACCCACTACAATAATATAATGTTGGGATGGCGCTCGATGCTGAAAAAAAAAATAGATGTTAGCTACAAATTTTATTGGAATCTATTTACTAGATACGTAAACAAATTTGAAGTGCCAGCTTTTCACTAAATGCATATAAAAGTATTAACGGTACCTACATCAAAAAATCAATTTATAAATTTTTTGTCTATCTGTTTGTTCCAAGAAATCTCTGAAACGGCTTGGTCGATTTTAACGGGACTTTTATTGGCTGATAGCCGATATTATAAGGGGTAACTTACGCTACTTTTATTTTACGAAACGGCTATAAAATAAAACCAAAACCTACCTAAACCCCTAAACCCAGGTACCTACCTAAACCCTTGGGTTCAGGTAGGTACCTATTACATTTTCAATAAGCACCATAAAAAAAAATTGCAACTGAGATACTTACCGGTGAATACTGGTATTAGAGCCTCTAAATCCCATGTCTTGAGCAGTTTGCTAACGTCTTCCATTTCCAGTAGTCAAAAGACGGGATCACACGGGATAACTGCACTTGTACTTATAATCAACGTTTCATATTATATTATACCTAATCCTAATACTCTACAATATCAAACGCACTGAATTAAATTACTTGATACTAAAATGTCCACCAAGATAACTTTAAGCACAGAAAAGAAGCACAGCAGGCCACTCCACGGCACGAAATAAACTGGTTTAGACTTGCTTTGCTTGCATCGCTCAGTCACCTGCCGCCAAAGATAGATGCAGGCGGGTAAAGGGAGGCATTGGGAGGGGTCGATCTCTTGATCAAATCGATCAATCGAATGATTAATTCAACTAATATGAAAGTCGATTAAACGTTTTAGTTATATTAGAATGTAACATTAAATTTTAGTTGACGTTATTATCAGATCTTAGTTAAATCTAACAAGACAAATTGTTAATTTTATAAATAAAAATGATCGAAACTATCATTTGATTTTGATTGCTTTTATTAGTTTATTCTAAATTGATTCAACTGACGTATTTGTTTATGTTAACTAAATAAAAATGATTAAGTTATACAAAGAAGTGAATAATGATACAAACAACGTATATACGTGTTAGAATTAATGAACAAATGTACATTGTTCGTTCAATCAAAATGAACTTGTTGCTTTAATTAATCAGCTATCGTTGAGTTGCGTAATATCATGGTTGTTTTATTTAATTTAACGTCAACTAAGAGAAAATCGCTCTTAGTTGGCCTCGATTTTTTAGAGTGCATGACGTAAATAAACTGTACGATAGATTTTATATTAATTTAATATTAATTTAGGGTTGAAAGTGTCTTAGGAAACTACTTGAATTTTAAAGGAAATAGCATAGTAATATCGAATTCCACGCGGACGAAGTTATGAAAAACAGCTGTTTCATAAATATCATATTTTTTTATAAATATTATGTATCTAAGACGCCAAGTTCAACAAATCGATTACTATCTAATTTTTAAACGTACTTTTACCTTTTTTCAAAAATTAGACTACGGGTCTTAATTGCGTAATTATTTTATAGGTAAATAAATTCCTATGCTCGACGTTTCTATTTTTTTACCTTCTTTCTTGTTTTAGATATAAGTAATTTATCTTTATACTGTATTTTAATTTAAAACCCATGATAAATAGGCAAACTTCCTTAACGACTGCATCAGTTAATCAACAGTTTTAGTTAGGGTTCCGCATCTTTCTTGGGTGAGAAAACCTCTAATTTTCAATGTTTTCTTTTATATGCAGAAATAATAGCTTGAAATATTGTCGGCAATTAAATAGCAATGGGTTGCCAATTTTGATGAAAGTTTATTTTTTATCAGTTATTTACTGGATTGAAAACAAAGCTATTAACGAATATAGACTATAAGCAAATTTAGAAGCGAATTGTAAATAAAAGTCGTCCTTAGTCTTTCAAGCTCATCTTAAAGTGATTTAACCACATTAAAAATTAAAATTAAATCTACGTGAGCTTTCATGCCACACAATTATTACCTACACAATTCACACTAAACGTCTAACAAAGCAGCTAAACCAAACATCCCGATTCTCCATTTTATAAGGAACCCGGCACATCATACATCTCGAACAATTAACCCAACCCATCAGCATTTTCCGCCCGCTAATAAATTACACCGCATAGAAAATAAAAGTACCAGGCTAGCATAGAAACAAAAGAGTTGCAAGGCACAATGGAGATGCACATTTGACCAACTTTTAATATCAACGGGGCGGAATAAAAGCGGGAGAAGCACCTCCCGAGAGCTCATTTAGACAAATTATGCACGTGCATAGTGGGAAAAAATAAAGGTACATTCACTGCGGGGATTTTTGATGTTCTTTTAAAGATGCGCTAACGAATTGAAAATGATTTTTGTAATTTACACTGGGTGGTTTTAAAAGTTGGCAAATATTAAATCTAAAATGAACAATGTAATTAAGTGTGAGTGCTTGAGTTGATTTTTCTATCGGATTTAATAATGAGGTAAAGTTAATTTAGCTATGAGTATTCTGTGAAATTCTGTGTGGAATAAAATAAAATCGCTTTTATTTTCCAAAAGTGTGGTAAAAGTGTATACACTCACATTTCACCTGTGATGCTTACGTCCAATGTGATAGAGGGTAGATATCATTATCTACATGGAATGAATTACATACTCCGTGCTGATACTAACAAATTATTTTGCATGAACCAGGCATCGTGCACAAGACCGTTTTACCATAAGACGGTTTTTGGAATTAAAATTTACCTGTTATTCTAACTGCAAATATTGGTACTGGTCTTTAGAATTCTATAGAATCAATTAAAACTTAAATTTGCGGGAATCAGGAAAATAGTCAAATAAAAATAGGGTACATATTAAAAAAAAAAACAGAAACTAAACATGGTTTTTAACGTCCAAAATATAGCGAGGCATAAATAGAAATAGTCAGAATAAATCTGTGTCCATCTCTATCATGTATTGATTTTTCATTTTTTTTTTTATATAATATTACTTGCCATGAATTCATTATTATCTAAAAGTTCTTGTATTACTTTTTTGAGAGACGCACGTCATCCGATCCGAGTCCGTCAAAAACAAATTGTTGTGAGATATCGAATGCCGGCAATCGGATCTAGTGCGTAAGCTACCATACAAATTGTTCTACGATCGGACTCGGACTGAACTTGGATTGAATGTAGTGAAAAAGTGCTCGAGTGCGCTTCAACGAATTTGTGTATAAATTAGAGACTGAAGAATTGTGTCATAATCACTTAGTAATACATGACTAGCTGTTGCCAGCGACTTCGTCTGCTTCGAATTTGATATTTCCATGCTATTTCCTACAAAAGGAACTTGCCGTTTACACTTTTAATCCCAAATTTATCCCCTGGCGAGTGAAATTTCCAAAAAATCTATCTTGCAGTTCTTAATCCTCATGAACTGAACCTATGTGCAGAATTTAGACATTTTCCCTCAAAATTTACGAACCTCTCTTATAAACAACCCCGTAATTTACCGCCTTCAGGATATTATACAAAGATAAAACAATACTAGTTTTAAAGTTAGATCTCCAGCTAGACAATTGTAAAAACGGCATTCAATTCCATTTAGTGGATTTTGTGTGATGCGTGTACAAACATACAGACCGACAGACAAAAAATTGTAAAAAAAATACGTTTTGGCTTCTACTGCTATTATAAAGACCTCTCGTATTTTTTTTAAATATCTTCAATGTTCAAGGCAAATTTACAATTCTATTAAAGCATGTATATATGTTTCTATGTATTTAGATATTGATTCATGATACACGTTTAATGCCAAAGTGTGTTACAACCCTAACGCTACGACACTCAGTGTGTACCACACCTAAGGTCGGGTGCGTGGATTTGTTCTTGTTTGTGAATGCATTTGTGGGGATGGAACAATAGGGCTCGTTTTCTAAGGGAACAATAAAAGTATCATGTTTCTTCTTTCTTGTGGGTAGAAAACTAAAGATTGATCTACTTAGTTGTGTACATATCGGCTTATTGTATATACTTGTCTACACAACAATCTATACATTGCAAGTACAACCAAGTCTCGCATTCTCAGACTAAGAAACCAATATGGACACGACATGAACGTCAATATCTATGCTGCTTCCGCGCATCTATGATTAGGAAATTAAAAATTTGAAAACCTGACATTGTGCAAGAGCGGCATTTTTCTACATTTGGCGGCGCCTGACAATGACTCCTCCGGTTGGCTTCCTGCGCAGCTTCTTGCATAGGAAGCGTATAATTTGCGAACAGTTTTTTGCTGAAATTTATAGCTATATGTATCCGATATTATTATGTATCCGTGTAAAATTGTTGTTGTTGTGTGTAAAATTCATCTGGTCGTTTTAACAAAAGAGTCGTTTGTGACTCTTTTCTTAAAACGACCAGATGAAAAACCACACTACCTGACAAACTATCTCATTTATAATAATAGGAGGCTCTTGTTTCACACTCCAATAAAATGAAATAGCCGACGTTTCAATCATAAAATATAATTTCATCATTCAATATTCTAATTTTAATACCTATTCAAATAATAATTTCAAATGCACCGGTAATATAATTTTAGCTACTTTAACAGAAACTGTGCATCTCGTTTAGATATTATTATGATTTTAATTATTGTAATGGTTTAAACATGTTTTAATAACATACTAGTGAAATAAATCCAGCAAAATTAAATTGTTATTAGATCTGAATCACTTCATTATTATTATTATTGGCTCTATTTATTGTTTAGCATAATAATATTACTGTGGAACACATTAGAATAATTTTAGTAATAATATTATGCTTATTAAATTCCACACGCTCTTGTTAATTATGTGTTTTGTCTATTAGTGAATTATTTCGAAACATATTTAACGTTAGACAGGTTTTCATGGGTGTGGTAACTGAATCCAGCTTTACTGGATTACAGATTGGTATTAACCAGTGTGAATGCCAATCTAGTCAGTCCGTTTACATTCAGTTCAGCGGATATTCTTAATCTATTGAGATATCTCAACGTTGGCGGCAAAAATGGATGTCCCATGTCTAAAACATTAACCTGTGGTCACCATAAGATTACTGCAGTAATCAAGTACCACTGACCAGTGTAGCTATTGTCCAAATTCGTAACGGGAAGGGGAGGACCCTGAATTGAAAATAGGAATATTGCGAACTATATTAGACACTGCCTCGACCAAAGGGTCTAGCGGTATAATTTGTGTATTGCTCACCTCGAGGTCTCGAGTTCGATTCCCGGGTCGGGCGAACTGTTATTTAGTGAACTTTCTGTCAGGAAATTCTCAATTGAAGCACGGAATGGGCAGTTGGAATTATGCCCGGTGGATGGCGATACGCTCACGCACTATCCCATGGGACTCAAACATAACAGGTGAAGTGTGGGTGGTGTTGTACACCTCTGCCACAGCCTTCTGAGTAATATAGGCGTAATGTTATATTCTGTTATACCTATAAGATACTAGAGGCTGTATTGGATTGTAACATGTTAAGATGAAGCCAGTGCCGATCACACACTGGAATCCAGTGACACCAAGTACTAATAATAAAAAAAAAACATTTTATTCCATGCTACTTAGTAACATTCAAAATCATAATATTTTTTTACATGCAATGACATTTTGATAAATCTTATTTTGAAATTATATCTACTAATAGAATTTTTTATAATTTATTTGAGGCTCCAACTATTATATAGATGTAAATCAGCCAGATCGAAAAACTATTATTGTTAGTTACATTCCATTGCAAAATATGGTATACTTAAGCAATAGAAAAAAAAGTAGATAGACAAACTATATTGTATTGTCTGCACGTGTGGTGTAGTGGTTTAAGCGGTCGCCTTGACGCTCTCCACTGCACTGGTGTTGTGGGTTCGATCCCCACATGGGACAAATCTTTGTGTGATTCGCAAAGATTTGTTCAGAGACTGGGTGTGCTTGTGTGAGTGAATGTGTGTATTTGGCCTTGTCATTGGGACCATTGGATAGTGTAATTGCTTCTAGCTTTCTATCTAATGTAAAAAATCCAAATTTATTTATTTATATTATTAACTTATAAATTGTGAATGTTATGTTTCTCTAAAACTTTACCATCCAGATGTTTTCTTGATTCGATCAATTATTATGCTTTTATATATTATCCTCAACCGATTAACTACACGATAAAAATTCTATATGAGTCTTTTTGGGCTTGAAAAATAATCTACACCACGATGTTTGTATTTCTAGGATTGAAACTATGTTAGTTGTGTACAAAAATTGTAATTATGTAATTTTATAAATAAAGATCTTTTGAAATTTAGTTGAAAAATTAAAAAACACGAGTATAAAAATTTCATCATTTGTGTCTTCTCAAAGTTACACGACACTTCTCTCGTTCCTCATCAATAATCCAACAACTCGAAGTAGTCCGTAAAGTCTATACTCGGATGCCTTATAAAACTAGCACTATCTTTGACATCTAGTTTCTAAGCATCACTATAAATTTGACGTTTCAAATAAGAACGTTTGCACTTCAGAGTATTCCCATAACGTCCCCATGTGGGAATAAACAGCAGACCCTCTCTCACTCCACTCCGCACCGCTCCCTGTCATATCGTAAATTCAATTTAACACTTCGGACTTGACGGTTATTCATCCATTTGCTTTTGAAACTTTGAGATATGGGTTTTAAAAGTGTGATGGAGTAGCCTTTGACATGAGCTGGAGGGTGAATTTACAACGTGTAGCCACTGTTATGTCATTTTTCTTTTTGTAAATTGTAACGTATGTGTATGAAATTCAGCCTGATGTTCCTTGGTAAAGTTATTTGATAGGATACAACAAAATATAATAAAATTTGTTATTAAAGAAGGGAAAGCGAGAAAGAAAAGAATTTTAATTTCGCACTCAGATACATAAATGCATAGTACGTCAAGCATATCAAAAAATAACTCTAAACTTAAAAATTTATGTTAGTATCAGTGTGGAAATAATGGTAACCACTCGGCAACAAAGCTGTGGTAACAACATTGCGGATTTTCAACCAACAGTGCTGATTTTCAGTGGCCGTAAAAGCTGACGTGGTGTCCAACATAATGGATATAAAATTAAATTAATAATGAAAAAAATATAATTAAATAGATTGAGAATATAACAAGTACCTCTCGAGGCCACCTTTGTACAATAAATCTAAACATGGCACTGTATTATAGCGCTATGCAGCTTTAAAACTGCTATTTAAACAATTAATAAAAAACACTCATCAATAATAATCACGTCTGCAACAAGATTGACTGTGTAGATGTTGTGTCAAAAGGCAAAACGAAATATTTTGTAAAACATGCTGTTATTGTTAACAAAGCGATAATGAATTAACTTATTTTAAGGGCAATTAGCATATTTTTAAACAATACAAATTTGAATATTTAACTAAATTAAAATAATATATATATTTTTTAACTAACTTTCATTATGGCAACAATACGTATTTGATCACGACTTTCATATATATTAAAGTACTCTGTGATCACGACCAATTCTTACTTGAACATTTTGCGGGAGCCATGTTTTTTCTGCGCCCTTGAAGTATTTGAACTATTTCAATTTGCAACCAAATTAACCTATATAAGAACACAGAAAACAATAATGATTTCGGTACAATGATGACTATAACCAAAAACCGAAAGAGACACGAAAAAGATAGTTTGTCAGGTAAGGTTAACCATCTTTTTAGTATCTACAATATTTTTTCTAAATCTTTGGTTTCTGTTGGTAAGTTTTTCATACATTTCATACAAGCGATAATCAACATGCAAGGGACAGGATTGTACCGTTCGAGATTCATCAGTCTGAAGCAGTTATGAGGTGAGTTTAGTTTAGGATACTAGTACCTGTGTCGAGTTCTAGATTAAATTGAAATGTCTTGAAATTAAATGATAGTTGCCAAATGAAGACCAGACCTGTTTTCGGATTTATCAGAAGATAAATGAGAAACAAGTTATAACAGTATTGATTACATTCTTATAAATAAGTATTAAATAATAATAAATTGCCATACAACGTGGCAATGCTGCCAGCATTTTGGGAACGTCGCCCACGGGTAGCGGTCTTTTAGACTAGGTTTGTACATAGATTTAGATTTAGTCATTTATTTGTAGGTTAGTGGGAATTTTGTTATTGTATTTATTTTTAATTATTAAATACCATACCATAATTATACACACACATATTAGAGAATCCATTATTTCAATAAATTAACAATAATGACAGTATCTTGAACGAAATTGTACATACATTTACTATATCAAAACACTTATAATTATGCAATTTATTATATTATCATCGTTAGCATATAACATTTAAAGAATTTCAGAACGATCAATTTAATGTTTGAAATTATTAATTGTAAAAATTAATGTATTTTCCAGGCTTACATTACACTGAGGACTGCGAAGGCCTCTTTTAAGAACTGTTTGTTGAGGCTTGTTAGTAAACCCAGCTGTCTTAAAGAAAAATAAGTCATGGTTACATGTTATATTAATTTACTTTGTTTAATTGTGTTTTTTTTAAATCCAGTAATGATTTATTACATTTGATAAAAACTTAGTTCTATAAATTGAAAAATGCTATAGTTATGTTTTGTTTGTTTCTGAACGTACGTTTAATGCCATCGTTTTTGATGTAGCAGGTGTTGCTTATGTCATATTTTTATGCGATTAATTAGGCATACTAGGTATTAGTTAATTTATTGAAATTAAGTGTCAAATCGTGCATAAAAGGTTTTTACACTCTATTGACATATTATCTCAATGTTAAACTCTTAAATAACTATTTCGAGTCGTAACGTTAAACGTAAGATTATATTATCAATAAATTTTAGGCTTATTTAAATAAACATCACTTCATTATAATTAAGTCGGACGAAAGCATTGCACATAAAATAATAATTGTTGTTTTATAGCTCAACTTTCACCCTTGCAGTCAAATTATAATGAAATGATTAATATTACATTTAATCATATCAATACATCAACTTCATAGCGCAATGCAAATGATGACGATTGTCAATAATAACATCCGTTCAACTGATTGATTAATATTTATAAAATTAAAATTGAAATGGACGATAGTAGGTGTCAAAACTGTCAGTTCAATGCATCTGCTTTGTTTCAATAATAAAAGACTGTTAGATTATTTTATCAGTGGACGCAAGCTTGTGGACCGGTGAACAGATATTTTATTGCATTAGACGAAAATGTAATAAGAGATGGTAGAATTTTTGTCATTAAGCTTCTAAGAGGCAATTTTTTTCTTTATTTACATAAATATTTAAATATTCAATTAAGTAACCCCTATTGTCGGAAAAAGGTCTTACCTATTGACTCACTTCCACTCTTCTGTTGCCGTCCTGCCAGTTTTTCAGTAAGGTGTCCAAGTCACACCAGGCAGGGTTTTTTTGACCAGCCTCGGCGAAGACAACGGTTTTCTCGCATCCATTTTGTCGAGATTCTTGCCCACTTACCGACAAATTCAGGGTGACATCTGTTGGGGTCTGACTGTAGAATTTAATTAAAGATGTATTCGCAGTAATGGTGTTTATTTATCACTAGCACAGCATGAGGTACACTACACAATACAAAAATGTTACAGAGAGGCTACGTTACTTAGATAACCGCCATGACAGAAGATATAATGGATGTCTTGAAATCTATATTGTCTATACTTAATGCATAGATAAACAAAGACTTAAATATGAACTTGTGTCTATAGTGATGCCATAGACAATCATCAATCTCATATGCCCAACCCAATCTTAATTTTACCTTCCGGCCTTCTTGCTTGCTGCCATTCCAGTTTTGGAGCGGATGTCGGTGTTGTGGACTCGAGCTTTATACCTAACAAACTCCTTTCGATGGATAGGTGGCAAACCTTGAGTCTGGACTTCTGAGATTCGGTCATCGACCAGTTTTGAAGATGGGCAAGATAATATGTCAATAAGTCTGCTTTTAAGTATCATGGGAGGTTACTCTTATATAACTTCTTTAGGACCAGTACAAGTACCAGTATCTTCCAGTCTTTATTAATGAAGTGATCAATCTCTGCTACTGTTTAAACTTATCATCTCAATCTTAGAATTCATGCATTAGCTAATAGGTATGCACTTATTGCTACTGAGAAATTAATGTGTATTCTCATTATCATATACTAAAGTAACAAAAGTCAATTAAGTGAAAAATATATACAGGATTTACGAGCTCTTTAAAAGTTTTGAAGTTTAGAAATGCTACTCACAAAACAATTTCCATTTAAATCTTGACCAGTACATGAATTGCATTGTTAAACTGAATAATTAAAAATGTACGTGTTTTAATATAAGAGTGTGAACGTACCAATCTCCTCAATTTCCCCGCTTATTCATTCCAATTAATATTACGTGATATTTATTAATTTTGAGTATCACGTTGCCGCGTTGTAACGAAATTTGCCGGTTTTCATTGAAATTGTGATGAAAAATTGTTTTTCGTTTCAGGTAGTTTTACTCACAATCTGACTGATTGGAAATGTGTCTGCCTTTCATTATTTTACGAATACATGGTGTTGAAAGAGAGTGGTCGTGTAAAAACTGAAGCTTTATTGATGAGCGAAAAATATGTCATAATAATAACAGTCCATATTTTTATTAAAATAACTTTTAACAATTTGATTGATTATTATTGAAAATACGGGTTACTCACGTTACTTTGAGACGTTACAAAGTACGTGAGTAACCCGTATTTTCAACAATAATGTCTTCACCTCACGGTGGTTTTAATAATATTATAATTTGATTGATTCTTGTGATATTGTCTTATACATATACAAAGATTTAGAGAGAGCCCGTGGGTAAAACGGCCACTTACGTATTTTATTCAAAGCTGGTGGTGACAGTTCTAACGTGCATTAGAGGCACACACAGAGAGATTTTTCAGCTTTTGACGTTAGTTTACCGTCTACTGGCTGCTAGGCCAATTGAGTATCAGGGTTCAGTAACAGAATGAACATTATTTTTACACAAACAAATTTTTTATTATGTTTTTAGTGATTTGACTAGGCGGTTCCATAAATAAGGAAATCATTAAATCAATTCATGATGCTTTTAAAGAACTTCACATAAAAATAACTTTAATTTTTTTTGCAAAGAAATGAAACTTTGCTCTCAACAAATGACCAATGAATGATGGTTGTTGAGAGTTCCAAATTGCTTAAATTGAAGAGGTGATTGAGTGATGTGACGAGGACAACAGAAGTGCATTAGTCACTGCGTGCTCCAACATAGATGGATCACATGATACTCAATACTCAATACTCAATTCTTTATTGCATTCCACAATGTTTTGTTAGGTGGTAAACATATTACATAGTATCAATTATGGACCCTGTCGGGCACAGCAAAAGTGTAGGAGAGAGGATGAAGGGCGCCCATTTTATTTTCAAATCTAATAAATTAAAATAAACTTGTTCAAACCAAAATGGGTGGCAACATTTTTATACTTTCAAAAACTTACTTGATTGTGTAGGTGTGATGTGTTATGTTAATTGTGTTATTATAATATTTATGTGTATATACTGGTCTCTTGAAACTAGAATTAATAGGATAGCAGAATAATAATTAAATGTGATTTTGAGTTAAATATTATATATTATATTAATTTATCATTGAAATATTCGTTTATATTGTAATAGGATTTGCTTATTAATAATTGTTTAAATTTATTATAGAATATATTTGGTTTGTTTTCATTTTTAAGAGTCTCTGGTAGTTTATTGTAAATTTTTATTGACATGACCAAGGTACTGGAAGAGTGTACTGTAAGTCGTGAAGTTGGTAGGTTAAGTCTGTTTTTATGCCTTAATGTTATTTTTGTTTGGATTTCTTCCCTCTTTGTGTATAATTCTGGATGTTCGCGTACAAATTTACACATTTCTAATATATATAGACTAGGAAATGTCATAATTTTAAGTTCCTGAAAGTGGGGCTTACAGCTTTCTTCTTGTTTTATATTTGTTAATATTCTTATTAATTTCTTTTGTAGAATAAGTAATGTAGGTGCGTCAGTGATATTACCCCATAATATTATTCCATATTTAAGCCACGCATAAGCGTAAGCGTAATATGTGGCCATTGCTGTTTTCAGGTCTGTTGTTTTTTTTATTTCGCGTAAGGCGTATGAAAATTTGGATAATTTGGCTTTTACTTTATCTATGTGCGGTTTCCAATTGATGTGTGAGTAAATTTCAATTCCTAATAATGTAGCTTTATTTACGAGTTCTATTTTGTTATTTTTATATGTAAAATTGATTTTTTGAGGTGGTTTTTGTCGAGGGTGAAAAGATATTAATTTAGTTTTGCTGTAGTTAATCTCTAGATTATGTTCTGTCATCCAATCAGTTATGTTATTTAGCAGGGAGTTTAGTTGGTCATCAAGGTTGCTATTACTGTCACATGAATTTAAAATAGATACGTCATCTGCAAATAAGACGCATGGTTCTGTGATATTACTAGGGAGGTCATTTATATAAACTAAAAATAGGAAACATCCCAAAACGCTGCCCTGTGGTATCGAGGCATTAATAAATTTGGTGTCTGATCTTATGTGTTCTATTTCATTTGTTTTATGGTTGTATGATTCAATTTCAACTTGTTGCTCTCGATGATCTAGATAGGATTTGAACCATTCATAACATTTTCCACGAATTCCTATATTATATAATTTTTGTAATAAAATGTCAAATTTCACTCTATCATATGCTTTCGTCATGTCCAACAATAATCCTAATGCATATTTTTTGTCATTTATAATATTAATGGCTTCTTGTATTAATTTGTAAACCGCTAATATAGTAGAACGGTGTTTCCGAAAACCGTATTGTGAGTCGCTGAATATATTATATTTTTCACAAAAATTATATACTTTAGTGCACATGGCTTTCTCGATTATTTTAGACGCTGTTGGTAATAAGGCAATTGGTCTGTAGTTATTTGGATCGAGTTTGGAGTTTTTCTTATGTATTGGTTTAATGACCGATTTTTTTAGGAGACTTGGAAAAACACCCTCTTCAAAACTCTGATTTATTAATAAATAAAATGGTAGCGTCAATTCATCTGCACATTGTTTTATTAGAGTTGGGGGAAACTCATCTACACCATGGCTGTTTTTAATTTTTTAAGGTTTTTATTATTTTATTGACCTCATATGGGTTTAATGGTTCTAAAAAGATAGAGTTTTCATTACGTGGTAGCGCGGGTAAACTCTTTGATTTGTTTGTAGGTGGGTTTATGTTTGTTTGACCAATTTCTGCGAAAAAGTTATTGAAAACATTGGCTACATCTCTAGGCTCTGATGATACTACATTGTTTGTGCATAGAGTGATATTAAATTTGTCTTTTTTAGGTTTCTTATTATACATGATACATATTATATATGATACATTAGACGACATCACATTTGGTATAAAGAGCATTTTGTGTCTGTGGTAATGTGTTATATATATTATTGTGATTAATTTATATATTTAAAAAAAAATCATACTATCTAATAATATAAAGTAACTTTAAGTTAATCTGTGTGTTTAGTACTATCAACTTTGGATGTATGAGCTCAAATTATAGAAGTGATTGAGTGATGAGGCGAAGACAACAGAAGTGCATTAGTCACTGCGTGCTCTAACATAGATGGATGGCGTGTTACACAAGATGGCGCGACATTTGGTGAAAAGAGCATTGGAGTCTGTGGTAATGTGTCTTATGTTATATTGTGTTCAATCTATATTATATTAAAGATTTTTTTAATATCTAAAAATATGGAAGATCTTAAAATTGACTTTTGTATTAAATACTATGCAACTTTAGACGTTTGGGCTCAAATTAAAGAGGTGATTGTGTGATGCGGTGAGGACAACAGAAGTGCATTAGTTACTGCGTGCTCTAACATTAATGGATAGCGTGTTACACAAGATGGCGTGACATTTGGTAAAAAGAGGATTTGTGGCTGCGGTAATGTATTTTACGTTTTATTGTGATTAATCTATATTATTGTTAAAGAAATTTAAGCTACATAATACGAATCGGCTGGCTATTTTCAATACAAAAGTAATGTCGGTTTAACTTTAATACTATGAAGTTTTTGTCTGTTTTTATAGACATATCATATCTAAAATAATAAAATGCCTGCTGAGCCATTTTTTCCAGTAAGCAACCAATCCATTATTTTGCGGGCTAAAATATATCTCGACAAAATCTATTATTATGTTGACAAATCTATTAATTTGCTGATAAATCGATTATTCTGCTGATAAAAAATTGTGGACTGATTCGTTTGAATTACTTACAGCTTACACTCTTAAAAATTGTACCAGCCACCGATCGCTTGTGGCGACCACTGACCGCTAGACGCGTCCACTGTCCACCATTGTCTGCATGGTTCCGCGATGCGTGGCGCGCAACCAGTCGCGGTGATCGGTGGCTGGTCGGCGCGATACCTATCATGGATGGATATAACGTGTTACACAAGGTGGCGTGACACCTAGAGCATTGTTGTCTGTCGCAATGTGTTTTAAATTTTATTGTGTTTTTGAACGTTGTTCCTTGCAAAGAAAGGCAATGGTATTTTTATTTATAAATGTTGAGAATACAATTTTATAAATATTACGAATCTTTTCTTATGTGTTAAATGGGTGGATCAGAGATTTTAAGTATATATTATTCTGATAGGTCTTTAAAAATAATTCAGTTGACTTTTATTGAAGTTTACGTACGTTGAATGCATGCGACTGTTTACATTTATACCTATTGCATGAATTAAAGAGTTGATCGAGAGCTGATTAGACGACAACAGAAGTGTCAGTGAGTGCTCTTACATAGATGGATTTTAATAAGTTTGTATATTTTTTAATATGTATTATCAACAATTAAACTGTTGCAGTAGGTGTTGCTTTTTGCGAGACGTTGCTAAGATTAGTATATTGATTAGTTGAACTGTTGCCGAGAACCAACGACCAAATAATGATGTCTATTTTATAATTTTCTTTTAATTTTAGGAATATATTTTTTAATTTAAATGCATTCCAACTAGTAAATTTTATGTGAATAATTCTCGTTTTTTAAACAACGTTTACACAATCGCTCATTATTATTAATTGTAAATAATTTTAGGTGTACTACGTAGCTACGAAGAAAATTTAATAATAATATCAACAAATTTACACCATGTATTTCAAGCTTCAAAATGTAGATAGCTGTAACTTCTCAACAGTAATCGCAAATACTACTTTCAGGCGCCAAGGTTTCAAAGGGCCATAGTAATAATTCTAGATTTAACTTCAGCCTAGCAGATGCTACAATTCTACAATTATACGACTATTGAGATAAAACAACAGCTGCGTCTGAAGAGCCTGTAATAAACCATTGTAATGAAAGAATACGACTGTTTAATACTTTTGATCCAAGACTCGGATGAGATCCAAAGTTTATTTTGCAGTTTTGTTGAAAAGGAGAATAGGAATTGGAACGTAGTCTATCCATGGTTTTTTTAAAAATCTTTCTAGAAATTTGCAAATATAAACTGCTAGTATTTTGTTAACTCCTTCCAGCTAAGCTACGTCCGTAGTGTAATGACCAGAACTCGAACCCATGACCTCTCGATCGCAAGTCCGATGACTTATGCCACGGCTACTTTAGCATATTCTTTTATTTCTATTAACTGAATCGTTGCCATAAACTTTTATGTGAAGAAAATGGGTCTAGGAAAAAAAATATCTGAAACCTGTCACTAAAAGATTTACGCGTAAACTGAAACTAAAATAAAGTAAACAAATACTTTTTTAGTCCTTATTCGTGCAAAAAATACAACAAAAAATATTTAACCCTATTTTCTTGAAATATTAAATCAATACAAGCACATATTAATTTATAACAATAATTTATAAAACAAATACTTGATTTAAGTGCTAGTACTACTTATCTTAAATATGTACATCAAAAATGCTTTAAAAATGCTCAACATAATAATAATATAAGTAATTGACGACCCGATGGCGGAGTGGATAGTGTACCCGCCACTCCAAGGTCGCGGTATCGATGCCCGCTTAAGACGAATCTTTGTGTGCATGAACAGGCAGTTTATCTTAGTCTGGGTGTTTCTACGTATAATAAGTATGTATTTGCAAAAGAAATGTATAAATGTATTAATATTAGTTATTCTTGTGCCCATAGTACAAGCTCTGCTTAGTTTGGGACTAGATGACGTTGTGTGTAAGTTGTGAGATATATATATATATATATATATATACCCTAGTAAATAAACAAACATAAAAATTCTATCAACCTTGTTAATCTCATTTAACAAACTCTTCAAGTCGAAATTTTTATTGAGCGGCATAAGAGCTCTCTTGTTATTTTTTCATTTAGCGACTTAAGTATTAAAGAAATAAAAGAGACGCTTTATCTTTATTGAATAAATATTTTTATTGAATAAATCGAGTTAACGAACGATCGTTGGGCCTTTAGGAAACGTCATACGTTACATATAAATGAAGGCAATTGTAGGCACGTTTGGAAAAATACAAACGACGCGTTTAGTTGACGGATCGACTGATTTTGTGAAATATACGGATCTGTATTTGGATCGCAAACGGATATTCTCAATAAAATTATTAGTATTGGCAATAATGATACATATCACACTCACTTTGAACTTGCGATTTGCATGTTTTGTTTATACATACATATTATATACATAATGTGGAAGAGAAGAAGGGAATTTTACCTATTATGTTTTTGAGATCCCATGAGACAAGTGGTGAGCTTTCGCCATCCATCGGACACAATTCCAATTCCGTACTTCTATTGTGAATATCCTGACGGAAATCTTACAAATAACAGTTTGCCCAACCTGGAAATTAAACCCGAGACCTCGCGTTGAGAGGCGCATACGCTAACCACTAGACCATCAATGCAGTACAATTAGGTTTTATTTGTTGTATTCATTTGTTTTCTATGGTAACTATCTTTCAATACCTGTTCTATTCAAAAAAGGTTGCAAAATGTTCTTGTAACATAGTTAAATATTCTATTTAAGGATAAAAAAAATGGTCAAAGATCATTACTTATCCTCTCTATAAATCTTACCATTATTTATTCACATTGCCAGTCCTTTCAGATGCATGAGTAAAACTTGTTTATACATTTCTTATTATCCTCTGTTTTTATTATATGTATGTATAATATTTATTTATAATAATATGTAAGTACTTAATATATAAATAGTGATATGTACATATTTATTTTAAGTATACCTATGTAAGTTAATATAATATATATTTAATTTGTAGGTAAATGTACCTATTGAATTTGTAAATTTATGTAAATATTAGTTATAGTGAACCTTCTATCTCATCT
Source organism: Hypena proboscidalis (assembly GCA_905147285.1). NCBI lineage: Eukaryota > Metazoa > Arthropoda > Insecta > Lepidoptera > Erebidae > Hypena > Hypena proboscidalis. The sequence goes on along the minus strand of LR990131.1, from coordinate 4,236,066 downwards.
CTTACACCTTAAACTGCCCCATATCAGTCTAACTTTCTACTTGTCCATCCAAAGGTTGCCTGTAAGATATTGCTTTATAGCGATAGGGCCGCCCATTGTACATGTCTTAATGTTAAATTATGTTCTATTTTGTGTCTTATTTTTTGGTGTGCAATAAAGTTTATTCTATTTATCTATCTATCTATCTAAAAACTTAAAGTAAAGCCAAATTTCCACCATAACGAGGAGCTGTGTCTTGAATAACTAATCAGGTTTCATTATTTCCACATCTCTCCGCTCCGCTTTGGAACTGGTTTATATTAACAGCCCTGTATCTAACACATAATTTATCATCATGAGAAGAGTGGGAACTCTTCTCATGATGATAAATTATCGCTTGCTGACGGTGAAGAAATACATCGTGAGGAAACCTGCATGCCTGAGAGCGTCTAAAAAGTGATCAAGGGTGTGTGAAGTCTACCAATCAGCACTTGGCCAGCTTGGTGGACTATGGCCTAACCCTTCCCATCATGCCCGTGCCCAGCAGTGGGATATGTATTAGATACAGGGCTGCTGCTATTATGTCATTATTTACATTGGTCACGCAATAAATCTCGTGCCGTATGTTTTCAGCGCGTTCATATCCGAAATACAAATTGAAATAAACTAATTTGTAACATTTGTGCAAATGAAAACCTTTCATAAATCAGATTTAGGATTGACGCGGTAACATTTGCGTTTTATCTGTTCGGTATATTTTAATTTACTCTTTATTTTACAAAAAAATCTGACTTGTATTAATAAAATTATTTGTACATACGGTCTCGTTGGTCGCAAGGTCTCGGATTCGACTTACGGGTCAGCTAAAAGTTTTATTGGGATTTCTCAAAAGCAGCACGTAATTGGAATTATGCCCGGTGGATGGCGATATTTGCACCCTCTATGAGACCCATGAGACCTAAACATAAAAATTAAATGTAGCTATTACACCTCTGCCGAACCCTTCTGGGTAATATAGACGAGATATTATGTTTTTATATGTTCCTTACTCATTTTTGAAATAATAATATTATCAGTGTCATAATCATAAAATATATTATACTAAGAAACAGTTCAAAAAGTATCATACAGTTGAGAAATTTAGGGTTCTGATAAGAGGCGACAGTAGCTGGATGGCTAAAGCGGCTGCCCGGTGTGCAGTACGGTCGCAGGTTCAAATCCTGCCGGTCCCATATCTTTTTCAACTGTTTCTTAGTATAATTTGCTAAGCATAGCTAAATGCTATAAAAATAATCAATTAGAAGATAAAATATATTTATGGTAAGTTACCTTTTATCCCCTATTAAGTATATTAAGTTTGGTTTGGTTGATTTATTGAGCCTTTTTTCAGGTAGAATATGTACCTAACCTCATGCCATACCGTCTCCGGTGTTGTATTATGGGGCCTTCACCTCTCTACCTGTCTGCCACCTTGTGCCTTTCGACGCCTTTTGGACAGGCCAAAGGAACTATAAGCATTTACAGTGACAAGGAAAAGCATAGTTACTAATGGTGTCTATTTATGAAACTTAAACGATTTAATGACCTGAATAACAACACTGTTAATGATCCTAATAATATTAAGGGCGATAATTATGTTTTCTTTATTATATGGGCAAACAAAATTTTGACATTTTCTGGTATGAAAATGCTACAAGTATTTTTTTATGTCAACTCACTTGCCTTACCACTATCAAAAATAAAATAACTACCATATTAACGTATTGTCAACAAACTTAATGCTTACACATGGTATAACGAGGCTATTACCCTCCCCCTCATGTAAGACCAATCCTTAAAATGTTATACATACCCTCGCATACCTCTGGTTTCGTTAACTCTTCTTTCATTGTTCAGTCAGTCCATTTTTGGAATTTGCTCCCCTTAGAAATCAGGATGTCCACCAACCGTTATGTGTTTAAAACTAGAGTGCGTGATCACCTCTTCAATGAGTTGGCAAAATTAACTCTTACATAGTTTATTTCGTTATAATAATATATAATATTTATTAATATTTATTTATGATTGTATTTCTGTATATTAGTATCATGTATATCTATATCCATATATTATTTATATTCTTCTTCTTCTTACGTATCAATGGCATTATGGTTTCTCATTTTTTATTTATATTGTATTTGCCCAGTAGGTAGCAACTTCTACTCCCTTGCTTGTGGCTTGCATTAGCTCTTCACGGGTACATGTAGAAGGAGACAATGGGCACGAAAGCAGGTGAGCCATGTTTTGACTAGGGAAACCACAATTGCACGAGGTGTCATTGGTGTTTGTGATTCCCCATTTGGCTAGGTTCTCCCTGCAGCGACCAACTTGTGTCCGAAGGCGGTTGAGAGACTTCCAAATTGGCCACTGCAGCCTACTTCCAGGTGGCAGGTGTTCGGCTAACTCAGGAAAGTCAGCGGGTGCTGGGAGCCTGGTCTTCCACACCTCGAGTCGCACGTCAGATGGACTTTGGTTCGAGGAGTTGGTGTGTCTCATGAAGCTTCTTCGACTTTTTAAACGAGCTGGTGGAAGATGGTGGTCGTACAGAGGATGTCGCCTGTCATTTGTTTGTTTCAGCCTTTCAGAGTGACACGAAGCTTCACGGCGAGCAGAAGGTGGTGCAATACCCGCCAACGGATACACCATATTGAGAGGCGTGGGTTTTAAGCATCCGGTGATAGACCTACAGGTATCATTAAGTGCCACATCTACCTCTTTGGCGTGGGCTAAACGATGCCACACCGGACATGCAAACTCCCCTGCCGAAAAACACAGCGCTAGAGCAGTAGTCCTCAACACATCTGGAGAAGCTCCCCAGCTTGAGCTTGTCAAACGCCGAAGGATGTTATTTCGGGTACATACTTTATGTTTGGTGTTGATGCATTGGTGCCGGAAAGTTAATGCTCTATCGAGAGTAACGCCTAGGTAGCGTGGGAGAGAGCAGTGCTCTATGCTGACACCTCGCCACGATATTTGAAGTGCTCGGCTGGCGTCGTGGTTGCGAAGATGAAATGCACAGGCCTGAGTTTTTGATGGGTTTGGTCGAAGGGCATTTTGATCATAGTATACGCCTAGTGTTTCCAGGGCTTCCATCAGATTCTTTTCGGCCTGCTCAAAGCTTCGAGTCTGAGTAGCCAGTGCCAAATCATCTGCATAAATGAAGCGCGCTATGTTAGAAGGGCTTGGCTGGTCATTAGTATAAATATTAAAGAGTGTGGGTGCCAGCACACTTCCTTGGGGTAACCCATTTTTTTGGCATCGCCACCTGCTCTTATCATCATTAAGGTGGACTTGATATATTATCTAAATAGTTTATTTTAAATATTTTGTAGTGCAATAATCTTAGTTTTGACGTATTAGACTAAGAAATTGTAATGGTTTTTGTTTACAACCAACTCACACCTCTTGCACCGACCACTTGTCGTCTCTGCATCACCTAAAGGTTGACTAGTAGATAATGCCTACGGCATTTAGTCCGCCCATGTACCATTTTTGTGCATAAAGTTTTTAAATAAATAAATAAAATAAATAAGATCTATTTCGTTGTATAAGTGAACCATAATGTAGTTAATATTATTGGCCTCATTATTATTACTGTTAACAAATTCATAATTTTAATATTTTATTACGCCTGTCTATATTACCCAGAATGTTGTGGCATAGGTTTCTAACACCCACATTTCACCGGCTATGTTTAGTTCCTATACGATAGAAATTGAGCCTATCACCATCCACCGGGCACAGTTCTAGCTCCGTACTGCTATTGAGAATTTCATGTCGAAAATTAAAAGTAATTAAAATTTTTGCCCGACCCGGGCACCAAATCAGAGACCTAACGGTGCAACTCTAAGGCTGCATTATGCTTACAATAACAATTTCACAAATATACCACTTCATGAATAAATATGGAATATATAATATTAAATGGACCGTTCTAGGTGCCAATTCACCTTTACCTAGATTATGTAAAATTTTTAACAAATTTAGTGACCTGACAGACATACAGGTGGATACAAAAGGCAATTTTATGAGAACAATTTTTGAATATTTAAAAAAATAATTATTAGATTTTTGCTTATAATAATGTATATTTTCTAAGATGTAATTAATTAATTATTAATTTAATGGATTGCAATACTCTATTAATCTGAATCTAACCCTATAATTTATTTATTAAAATGTATATCTTTAAATTTTTATTGCCTTTATCAAATTTGTATACTTTATTATTTTTAATTGTTACTAAATTATCCATTGTAATTTAATCTGCCTCATTTTTATATTTTTTATTTTTATTTTCATTTTTTTTTTTTAGAATTTAAGTTTAACCAAACTGTGCAAGTGGTGTTAGCTTTTAATTGGTTGTTACGCTTAGCATGATTCAACTGTGTTAAATTTGTTTGTAATATTACTTGTGTAAACAATCGTAAGCTAACCAAAATAAATAAATATGTAAATTGAAAATGACCTTCACAATCTTCTAAGCTACCCACGCCTCAGTTTTCAAATAAAACCCATTCCCAATTACTTCAGAGCACTGAAATATTAAACTTGAACAGCACATACAGCCATACAGGAATTACGACTTCACACTCTTTATCGTAGCCAAGTTATTCTCCTCACGTCCGAAAACAATGAAAATTTTCCAGTGTGGTTCTTTGAAACGACGAAGAAGCAATTGAACGTCAACGGTCACGTTTACCCTAAAGTGGAATCGCCAAGCTTACTGCAGTGAGATTTGAGGATCGAAACGATAGACCATTTTTAAATTTATGAAGACCAATACTGTAATAGTACATTCAGATCAAATATATTATTATTGCAGATATCAGGGCCCATACATTATTACCTTATAAATAACATACATATTTGTATTTTATATATAACTTAGAAACTATTTAACATTTTAATTCGGTGAAGTGTTGCGCAATTGCGAGGTGTCGTGTAACATTGTCCAAGGGATGAAAGTAGTCGATTTCATTGATGGTGTAGTTAATACAGCCGAAAGAAATCGATCTTTCTTCTGTGTCATAAATAGTACTTTATACTTAACGTAAAAAAAGAAATAAAAGCTACCTAGATTTTGCGGTTTTTGGTAGGAATACATATCCCCACTTCGAAATAGCCGGGTCTCCATAATTCCAAGATTGTGGAAACATGGAACAATACAAACACATCGTGTTTAGTGTTTCATAAGATGAACTTAATATTTACGTAGCATAATTATATGTAGCTTATAGCAGCTAGATGAGCAATCGAATTTTGTTCACTGTTTTCGCATTTTCGAGCTGTTGAGCTGAAAATTATGTGCGACACAAGATCAAAGTTATTTACATCTCGTGCTTTTGTTTCCCTCATTACGGCTGCACTCGTGATTCTACTAAAGAACTTTTCACTTTTTCTATGCTCAAAATCAATTTAAAACAAACGAACTTTCCTTTCTTGTTGCACAATAGTTATTTATGGTACTTGTGTGGAAAGTTTGATATTTCGATTGAGTCTGGTTTTTAATCATGAACTTGCGAAGTAGTCGGTGGAATTTAAATCATTAGCGTAGCGATAACGAGTTGTACTCACTGATATCGGGCATGCAAACAAGCTTTTTCGTTCTATAGATGTACACATAGCTATTGATATAGCTCACACCCGCACGTAGATTAAAGGTACCTAAGCAACCGTGCTAACTATTTTACATTTTAATAACGAAAAATGCGGAGTTCCACTTCAGCTTTCTAAAGTCTGCAGCTTCCATTTTACTGTAAATAAGTCCTCCTTTTACACAAATCCGTAGTCTCAGCTATCACAAGACATTGCATTTAGATCGCGTAGAACATCGGTTGTAAACCAGTCACGTCTCACTGCTTCTACGACGGCTGTCGAATGCCACCGAATTTGTAGCTGTGGGCCATAACGTTGTTTGAACATGCCTTTATTTTGGGTAGCACCTTTCTATCGGCTAGAGGTACTTTGGTAATAAAATGTAAATAAACTTGCCTTATGTTTGTCGTGGACATTTTGTGGACGTTTAAATGGATAGATGATAAAATTAAATAATCCGGGGGTAGAAGATATTGGGTCGTGATAAAGTGTTAATTTAAATTTTCTGTCAGTAAATAGCAGCCTAGAGTTAGAATTGTGCCCCGTGGATGGCGATAGGCTCAACCCATTTCATACTACCAAAACATAACAGATGAAATGTTTATAGATATGATTTGAACGGGCATTGACGCGATTAATTTTTGTTTACCTTTTGGTGCTTGACGTTTCGACAAGGTTGCGTTTTGTCATAGTTGCAAGCAGACTGATTCAGCAGCGCTCCAACTCCGTTCGTGAGGCGAATTGCCGGGGTTAATTTTCGTTCAAATCATATCAATCAAAAAAAGTTGCCTGGCAGAAATTGCGTCAAGCGATAAGGCCGCCCTTTGCATATTGTTGTTTTCTTTCTATAGTTGTCTTTAGTTTGTAATGGAATGGTATGCAAATAACCACTGGACTTTCTGGTGGTAGAGCTCTTGTGAATGAGCTCGAGGGCGGCAGCACCACCCTCTCACCTATAATCTGCTGCCAAATAGTAGTGCTTCCATTACTGTGTTCCGGTTTGGTGGTGAGATCAGGCCCTGAAATGACTGGCACATGAGGCATAACACCGTAGTCCTCAGCTGCAGCGACACATCTATAATCTGCTTCTGTGGATTTTTGATGTCCATGGGCTGTACTCCACTTACCATCAGGTGGACTACACGTTCGTTCGCTGTAGACGTAGTATAAAAAAAAAAAAAAATTTTTTCTATCTATCAATAAATATACAACACGAAAGTTTAAAAGTTATTAAATGAAATGTTGGTTTTAAACACATCGGCCACACTTTTCAGGGTAACATAGGCGTAAATATGTTTTCTTTTTTCTTTTCTTTGAAGTTTTATTATTTTGAAATACAGCATCAAACATCATGATCACGGATATCCGTGTGGTTATCCAGAGGTCAGTTGCCAATCAGCCTAATAAATCAATAGTATTTTTATCGACCGGTACATCGATTGACCTACCTTGACTGTTGTAATCAATATATAGATAATTTGAGTCACGATTGATGTTGGTTTATGTTAACTTCGAATAATATAAAATAGTTCGTTACACAGACCATCAAACGAATAAACAAATCTCAATTGTTATTTTTCAGTCAGTTCGTGATCAAATGTCTTCTATGTTTGTATCGCGGCAATCTTCGTAGTGAGGGTTTTTTTTTATATATTCATCATATATTATATTTAGTCAATATTAAGTTGGAAATAATCCAGCCGTTCATGCCAGCACCTTTTGGATGAATGCCTCAGGTGCATTCCCATTTCAGCTTGAAAATTGTATGCTGCGAAATTTCGCAACCCTTTGTTATGGGTACATTGACCTAGGGTAGATTTTGTGGATTGATGATGTTCATGGGCTGTACTTCATTTACCATTAGTTGCACTACACATTCGTTCGCTGCGAGCGTGGTAAAAAAAAAGGCAGCCACGATGGTCTAGTGGTTAGTGTAAGCGATTCTTACCGCGAGGTCTCGCGTTCAATTCCCGGGTCGGGAACAGTGTTATTTGTGGTGGACGGTGATAGACTCACCCCCTATCCTATGGGACCTTATCATAACAGGTGAAGTGTGAGTGTTGTACTCCTCTGCTACACCCTTCTCGGTAATATAGGCGTGATGTTATGTAAAAAACCTAGTTTTCAACGTAAAACTTCAGTATACCTATTTCGATTCAATACTTCGTCAGCCATATTATCTTCAAACAATAACGATATAAGGATTCCTCTAGTTTCCGTTACTTACTGCTACACACCAATAGTTACCAGTTGATGTTAAGTACTCGCCAGTACTTAACCGAACATCTAATAGACAAACAGTTCGCTTGAGGACGATCACGTAACACTATTAGTTCTATGTTTATGTTTGCTATACAACATGTTTATGTTTGGTCTAGAACATGTTCGTGTTTGTTTTATAGTGTGGTCTAGATTAACTAAATATGTATGTGCAATTTGAAGTAGTTAACCAAGTATAATTAGGTATTTAAGTAAAAGAAATCCTACAAGGCGTTAATAGTACCTCTCGGCTTGTCAATCATAATGGTTGTTGTTTTATCATTCGGTGAAGAAAACATCGTGAGGAAACCTGCATGACTGAAAGTGCCTAAAAATTGATCGAGGGTGTGTGAAGTCTACCCATCCGCAGTTGGTCAGCGTGGTGGGCTAAGGCTTAATCCTACTCACCATGAGAAAAGGCCTGTGCCCAGTAGTGAGACATGGATTAGATACAGATCTGCTATTATTTATCATTATTATACAATGGATTTTTCGGAATCAGTAATCTAGTTTGAAATAACGAAAACACTGTATAAGTCAAGTTCTCTTTAAAATTGGGACTGCTCAAGAGACACAATACGTTATACAATCCCTAAAAAAGTTAACGTCCCTAAAAGAATATCCTTCCAAGTAACAACTAAAACTAGGCCATTCCGGTCAGCTTCAATTGCGGTCCTCAATTTATTCACGACAGAAACTTCTATTTACAGTAACTTTCATGCTAAACTTTCGTGATCCTTCCACACGCCCGTCACACGTAATGCTACATATTGTGTAGCATCGATCGCGTGTGACGTCATGAAATGTACTTGTATTATGTAAATTCTACATTTTGCAATCAGTCGCATTATTTCCACATTATTGAACATGGAATTTTGATTGGCTTTTATCTATTTCATGCACAGAAGGCATTTAAATGTAAACTTACAATACAACAAAAGTAGAAATTTTCAAAATTATATTCAAAGGCGATTGACAATTTATTCTACCTTAGTTTGGTGTAATTAAATGGAACAATCATCTATATTTATACCAAAATATAAAGAGAAAATATTTTTTGTTTGTTTGTTCTCAAAAATTTACAGAACCGATTTTATCGAAAATTTGTGTGGCGATTGTGCAAAGCCCCAAAAATAATATAGGCTCTTTTTATTGACGTACCACGCAGGTTGAGCGTCTCGTAGAAGTTAGTCAAATATAAAACAATAATTATTACATTTATAAGATTGCTTCAAATGGAGATATTATAAATACTCCTAAAAAAGCAATATAATAAAATCATATCAATCCGAAGTAATATGTAAGTGTAGGTTTCAATATCATTCAGTTCACCTGATGTAAAATTAAATATTTATATTTGCCCAGACTATTGCTATCTAGGGACTTCTATTGAAAAATGGCCAATCTTTATTTAAGTATCGTTTTAAAAATTTAACACCTAAGAGATTAAAAAAGTTACATTTATTTGATACCATTATTCAACTCTATTTGCTTGCTCTCTTTTCGCCTAATCGATAGCAAATGCATGTTCTACAATAGTCAAGATTAACAGAATAATATTTCACAATCTCTATTTCTAGGTAATTTAAATTTTCACAGCGGAATCGTCGAGAAACGAGCTCGTTTATTCACCAGTTTAATCAAATCGTAGTTAAACCAAAGATAACTGAAGATAGCGCACACTAAAGCCGAGAGATGCGATAATTTCATTGCTGTATATATCAAACGCATTAAGAATCTTACGGCTTCCGACGACAACGCAAACTCCGACACTAATTGACTATATTTAAGTTCCAAATATAAACCTTATATCAATAGTGTTATAGTCGAATATGATCTGTCAGTTTCCAGTACACAAGTGAAAGTAAATTTAGCTGAATGTTCAAAACAGCTGGTACGCTCCTTATAAATCCAGCCTTCGTCTGCATTTGGTGAGCATACAGGATTAAATGCTTGGAAATGCTTACTATGCTTTCACGCAATGATATAATAATAACACGTACATAACGTGAAATGATAAGAATGTTTGATCAGTAACAGGGTAGTTTTTAAAATATTTATTACTTCTCATGACTTTTGTCGCATTGGAACAACAGTTTTGACTCACATACCTAAAAATTCTGGATCGACCAACATCTTCGTTGTTTCGGTTAAATAGTAAAGTAAAGCCTGTACGTTATATGTTTTAATAAGTATAGAATCAGGTAACTGTCATCATTAAAATATATCTACAAGACACTATTTCTTTAAATCAACACCTCACTTGATGAATAAAAGATGATTATTTATCTATTATTTACTTTAATGAAGCCAAAAGTTGTATCCGCAGTATCTCCAACTCTACGGCTTTCACACATTTTGTATAACAAAGATATTCAGAATAGTGTAAAGAACATACTTGGAAAAGATCATAAGTATTTTTAAAACTGCCCTGTTTATTGAAAGCAAATATCGAGATCTGCTGAATTCCAAAGAGTATGGCTTTCAGCCGCGTTGAAGTTTTTATGATGAGTCAGAAGTTCCACAGAACACACAAGGGGTATTTTCGCTGGCAGAACTAGCTCGGTTAGACTTAAAGATAAAAGGTAAAGTTTTCTGTTTAAGCTTGAGAGTTATCTTCAGATCAAATACTTAAGTTGGTGTATACATTTCATCTAAAAAAATTAAAGAGTGAGGACCAGTTTCTAAGGGGGCCGGGTTAGATCTTATACCACTTGTTATGTCCTAATCGAATTTAAAAGTGACACAAGTTACACTTGAAAAAACCGGCCAAGTGCGAGTCAGACTCGCGCACCGAGGGTTCCGTACAAACCTGTAGGTATTAAGAATTTCAATATAATACCACTACGCGTTCATGAGTAAAGGGGTAATAAGTTTAAAATTATTAAAAATATTTTTATTATATGATGTAACTAAAAATTTATGCTTTTCGCAATTTTTCCTTTATCTGTGTTATAAGACGTTGCTTCGTACCAAATTTCAAGATTCTGAGTTCACGGGAAGTACCCTGTAGGTTTTGATTCCCGTGCGAGTGTCGAAAATTTGCGGCATAAACGGGAGTATCTTTTGATCGCGTTGATTTAGAAGTTTGATTTTTTCACAGCTCCAAGAGACCATAGACTTGAGTATTTGATATGAATTTCAGCTTGATACCTCCACGCGTTCTTGAGAAAAAAGGTCTTGACAGACAGACAGACAGACGGACAACAAAGTGATCCTATAAGGGTTCCGTTTTTACCTTTTGAGGTACGGAACCCTAAAAAGAACACAGCTGTCGCTTTCATTACTGTGTGTTATTGTTTATGCCGCCAATAAGGTTTATCTATCTGAAATTGGGGCTGTGTCTTGCTGGCACTTACACGTTAGTGTAGATGAGGTAAAAGTTTTTTTTGATACGACGAGATGATTTTTTTTTTATATTCTCCGATACTTTGATAAATTATTTAACTTTAAAATCTAAAATTATTCTGAACTTGTTAAAGTACCCTTTATTATTACATTCCATATTGTAATTTTTGTTTTATTTGTGGCCTACTACGACTCTTAAGACCAGCCTTACACGGCCAGAAAGTGTATGTTATAAGTTAATAAATTGTTAGCTTTGTGAGGCCAGCCTAATGCTAGATTGTAAATTAAAGTGTAAAAGACACATAATTTTACTGGCCTCTAATAAATAAAAACAAGTAAAGAAAATAACTATCAAAGCGGCAAATATTAAGACACTAACACGTTCACAAAATGCCAAGTAAACATTTTACAAAGTCAATAAAAAACCAAATATTAATCGATAATCTGAATCAATTTTGATCAAAGAACTGCATTGAGTAATTATCGGGATGGCTGACGTGAGCTAAGCGCCAAAAAAATCCATTTAACTTCACAAATTCTTACTTAATTTTGAACCAATCAAGTAATTAGTTAGCTTTGTATTTTACTCGTAGGTACTTCCTATTGTGAACTTGGAGCAAAAACTAATAAAATACAGACAGAAACTTCGTATTCGACAAGGATACGATGATTGATTTTTCTTTTGAGCTGTGCTCGTAACGGAAAACCCAATTTTCGTGTCAAACTGGTAGCATTTTTTAAAAGTCGAATATCAAACGATTTTGTAGCTTGCCATGAAAAAATATTGAGATTAAAATGCAGATACACTGATTTAAGGTCCGTTTTCACACAGCACGGCACGTGTTAGTGCGGTGAGTGTGGATGGTGCTTTACAGTAAGGTTCCGGTTATATTTATATAAATGCCTATTGAATTATGTGTGTTTATTTTGTTTGCGAATTATAATTAATCCCTATTATATCTAACCTTAATTTTGGCAGGATGAACTCTAGACTGAATTTAATTCTAACGAAATATTTTACTCATCTTAAAGTCATGTTTGCCGCATTATTTGCTTTAGTATTGACTAGCTGTTGCCAACAATTTCATTCATTTGGGATTCAATATTTCTATACGGAATAAAATTTCCAAAAAGTCTAATCGAATTGTTAATTAATGACTTGTAGGGAATCAATGTGCAGATTTGCGTTAAATTTCCTCGAGAATTGATCTTCCCATATAAACTTACAACTCCTAATTCGCTCCCTTAGCGAGTGATATTTCTAAAAATCTATCTTACTGATCATTTACGTCGTACGTACTTAAGTACGTGCTAGGAGCCTATGTGCAGAATTTTATGCAATTTCCTTAAAAAAATATTTAAACTTCCTTTTAAACTTACAGCCCCTAATTAACCCCTTAGGGATTAAATACAAAAATGAAACAAATACTTGTTTTTAGCTTAACCTCCAGCCACACCACTGTGAAAATTGCATCTAATTACATGCAGTAGCTTTTGCATCATGAGCCTATGAACATACAGACAGACAGTCAAAAAATCTAAAAAAATATGTTATTGTTTCTACAGCTATTATAAAGGCCCCTCGTATTATTATTTTTTAAATATCTTTAGTACAGACATGCCAAATTTTATTTATATAGTAATATTATTATATGTATGTATTATATGTATGTATATTATATATACATATGTATAGATTTAGTCATTCAGAAACCGACACTAATTAAATAACTACAGACAAAGCAAACCACATCATATTCTCAGCTCCAAATAATACGTTAAGTCAAATGACGTACTTTAATTAGACTCAGAGAAGCCGGCTTAGCAGAAATGAAGTCTTAATTAATGAAGTTCTCCAGTTATATGAGTTTGACCCGTATTGTGTTTTATTGTTTTTGCAGACACCCCGGATAAACTTCCGACGGACATTGGAGTTTTTTTAACGGTATTCTGTCCCAAGTTTGCGGTTGGACTTTAGACTTCGTAATTAATTAATTTTGTTGTGTCGCCGGTTGCTGTGGGCTCGTCTGTGTACTACGTTTTACGAAGATTGGTTACTTTCACTTGTCTTTTTTTCTTAAGTTTTAATAATAATGGCAGGTGAGATTTTTGTGCTTACCTAAAAATTAAATATGCCCTGTATACGAGTATAGATGAGAGGCGTTAGGCCATAATCCACAACGTTGGCTAAGTGTGGGTTGTTAGACTTTACAAACCTTCTAGCACTTACAAGCACTTTGAGGTATGAAAGTTTTCTTTCGATCATTAACCAACTTCAAAAAAAAAGAGGTTCTGTATTCGATCCGTATGTATGTATGTATGTATGTATGTCACCTTTTTATGTTCGCGATTTTCTCGGAAACTACTGATCCGATTTGAATGCAGTTTTCGATATTTTAATCCTTGTGTTTCAAGGAAGGTTTTAGTATATAATTTATCAGAATCTGATGAAGATCTTTGGAGACAGGCAACGGAACTCTTCAAAAACGAATAGCTAATGAACCACGTTTTGTGCAATCGTGTATCTATGTATTGTTTTCACCACTACATAACATAACATAACATCATGCCTGTGTATGCAATTATTATTATTTGTAACAATATGACATCTAATTAGTATTGACATTGTTATAGTAAGTTTTTAAAAAAAATCTGACATCTTTATTATTTATTTTTGACTATATTTATTGACACTGTATTTACTTGACTAAATTCACGGACTTGTTTTTTATAATTAATTTGAATGTATGTAATTAAAATTGACATATACTATGCAATAATACAATTATATTTATGTGGATATGGGAAAAATGACGTGTAAATTGACTTTATGAAATTAAATGAATATGAATATGAATATGCTTTGAAGGGTAAGCAGAGACAGCCTACTTACCTACCCTTAAAGTACCGAAAGCTCTGCTTAGGTTTGGACGGGGCTTACGTTTCAGCATATTTGTTATTATCGTAGTGATAACATATGATCATGAAGATCTCAAAAATATTTTTTTGATAATATATAAGGATTTGATAAAAAAGATCTTTAAGGTGGCCCTCCGAAGGCAGCGTCAGCGAACCTGAGCGTAGCGCCGCAGCATATTATCATACAAAAAAGCTGCGCGCGCAATGTCACTTCTGCGTGCGCAGTTTTGTTTCTATGAAAATGCTGAGTTTCAGTTGCTCTCACATGATGAGCATGTTTTCGTAAATAAAAAACAAAGACACTAAAAAGCTTGAAATAAAAAAATAAAATAAAAAAAAACTAATTAAAAAAAGAGAATATTCAGACTTCAAAAAAATATAATTAATTGGTATTACATAATTATTTGGGTTTATTGTTTTAAACAAATTAATATAAAGGTAAGCAAAGTTTAGGGAATATTTATTTTTTTACTTTTGAGTTTTTGAAGGCGGTTCCTTTTTCTTTGAAAAAAATTAGTACATATTATAATATTTAGAATACGCTCGAGTTAAGAATTATTTCTTTTTTTTTAATTAGTTTTTTTTTATTTTATTTTTTTTTCCTTCACCGTTAGCGAGCGATACTTTTTATGGCATGTTAAACATTAATTTTATATTTATTTTCGAAGTTAGTGACTATTATTTGTATTTTGTTTGATTATGAAAGTATTGCTTAGTTTATTTCGAATCATTCAATGAAAAAATATGTCAAACAAATACAAACGGAGAATACCAAGCTTAGCTATTTCAAAAGAATACAAAACCTGGCAATTATTATTCGAAAAAGTAATATGTATTGATTTGTTATGAACCAAGCGCGGTATTTTGTCCTGTGGCAGCTATTCAAAGAAAATCTAATATCGTGGATAAAAGCGCCTGTGATCAAATTGATTGATGAGACAGTTTCTTATTTGCGATACATTATAATAATATTAGGTATTTGGATAATTTATTTCTATCGTGTAAATGCCTGAAGAGATTTTCAAAGTAATATTTTTGAGTTAAAGATATATTGAGGCCACACATTTTTATTTCAAAGAAACATGTTAATATCACCGAGAATAAAATGATTTTAATTACCTGTTCCAATTTTTATCAAATCTTACCTAATAAGTCCCTGATGATGGCTAGTGTATTGTAAGCTTATATACTTTAATAACACACCGTTAACACGTCATTATATAATGTGTACAAAAAATTAAAATTAAGCCTTATGTATTTAAGAAATGTAAGCGTAATAACAACATACTATAACATCACGCCTATATTACCCAAGAGGGTATGGCATAGGTGTACAACACCCACATTTCACCTATTTTGTTAAGGTCCCATGGAATAGAGGGTGAGCCTATCGCCATCTACCGAACACGATGCCAACTCCGTGCTGCTATTGTGAATTTTTCTGTATAAGTTCACAAATAACTCGCCCGCTCACAAATAACACTAATAGCCCGAGATCGACACCAGTATAGGTGTAATAACAAATGTAACTTATTTTTTATAGACAAGCGAAAAGTTGTCATTGTATTGCTTCTCACGGCCAAATCACATTGAAACTGTATACGTCCAAAAAGAATCAAACCCAGTAACGTCACCCGCCCCGACTCAATAAACCTCAAACTGTAAATAAACTGAGTCGGTTCTTCGTATCGCAGTTACACCAAAACTCACGTACAGCGGGTCAAGATTGAAAAGACAGAGAGAGTTAATTAACGAACTCCTCGCAACAAAAGATCCCGCAGTTTATACTGTAAGGGGTTCCGATGGCGCTTTTATTAAAACTTAATTGAATTGAAACTTGCTTGTTTTATTTTGTAACAAATAGGCGATGGGATGATAACTTTTTTGTTTTGTGGTTGCTTTTCAACATTGAGGTGAAAAATTGAAGATTAGCGGATAGTATTAATTGTTTAAAAGTTTATAAGACTTGCTTCTTTATTTAATTAGGAAATTCACAATAGCAGCACGGAGTTGCCATTGTACCCGATGGATGGCGATAAGCTCATCCCCTATACCATGGGACCTAAATATAATGGGTGAAATGTGGGTGTTGTACCCTTCTGGGTAATATTGGCGTGATGTTATTTTCACAGTTGCGAGTTTCAAAAGTATTTTATTTACTAGAATCGGCAGTATGACTTCGATAGCTTGTCATTTCTGAGTACCATTACTTAATTACATCTAAGTGACGTTTTTTAGGAAATTAAGCTATCGACCCTAAGCCAGGTTATTTACAAAATTATTTTCATAAATGTATTTTAAGGATGTTTTTTTTTTCTAAGTATACCAAAACATACCAACAGTAAAAAAATCGCTTTACAAGTAGGGCTTAATCAAATAGTGTCCACCAGTGATATACGTTGGGCTTTGTAAAGACCAATAGTCATTAACCCTTCAACCGCTGTGTTCACATCACGTATACACTTGGAAAGTTTAGCTTTTGCAAAATTTTCGGCGATATAACACAATCACAAAAACGGAATATCTTGATTTATAACGATTCAAATGGTTATTTTAATCTGCATACAATTTTGAACACTGTATTTTTGACTTTGTTAAAGCTTCGTGGAAATAGTAATGGTCGGAAAATCAACAATAACTGTATGCATTGTATATTCCGGATTTAACTGAAAAATATATGTACAAGAACAATGAATGTAGCTTCTAATTTATTATTTTTATAGCATTTAGCTATGCTTAGCAAATTATACTAAGAAACAGTTGAAAAAGATATGATAGATACCCAACTTAAAATAGAAACAAATGGATGAACGTGACGTCACGTAATGATGTATCCTACAATTGAGAAATTTAGGGTTCTGGTAAGAGGCGACCGTAGGTGGATGGCTAAAGCGGCTGCCCGGTGTGCAGTAAGGTCGTAGGTTCAAATACTGCCGGTCCCATATCTTTTTCAACTGTTTCTTAGTATAATGAATGTAGCATTGCAATTCACGACAAAAAACGCGTGAAACAGTACAATGAGGGCTATTGCGAATGAATTCACCGATAGGGGTGCTTATCTAGCTAAAGGTCTCCGAAACGTCAGATGTCACTTTTTGCGGCTTAGCAATGCAGTAATTGAGTTAAAAAGTGACAATATAGGCACAGTTCTTTAGGGCGTTCTAAGGACAAACTGTTAACGAGCAACAGAGAATGCACTTGTGCATGAGAGCCAAAAAGACGGACGTATTAATCTCCCCACTTCAATTTGAAACAAAAAACCGGCCAAGTGCGTGTCGGGCCACGCGCAGTAGGGTTTCATAGAAAAATACTTTTTAACTAAATGGCGTCCTTCAGAAAGGAAATGTTAGTAGTACACGGAACCAGCTAGCACGTATGACGAGATGTATGAATGTTGAGGAAGCGAAAGAAGTATGTAAGGAGCGAAGCACATGGCTTTCCATCGTCTCTGCCTACCTCCGTGGGATAAAGGCGTGATTTTATATATGTATTATGTATGTTTATTTATGTTTCAAGAATTTTGAACGAAATATTCTGAGTAACTGCATCTGACATTTCGGACCCCTATTCCTCTTGAACTAATGAAGTGAACTTATCCGCTATAGTTTTCCTTTAAAGTTCATTACATGTACTACCGACACAATTTTTTTCAGATTTTAGGATCCAGTAGTTTAGCTTTTAGAGGGGGGGGGGACGCCCTACTCGAACAAAAATTTGCTCTTTAAAGTTAATTATCTCGCAAACGGATCCCTAAATCAAAAAACTGTCTTAGCAACTCCTAAACGTTTTTAAAAGTTCTATCTAACAATACCCCACACTATGGGGTAGGCGACAAAAAAAAAAACATCCCTACTTTACATGTAGGGGAGCTACCTGAAAAAAAAGTCGTAGAGTAAAATTTTTCCAAATTTTACTCTACGACTTTCTTTGTTTAGTTAACATACATGTTTATGCAAAGTTTCAGTTTTCTAGCACCAACGGTTTCGTCGCTATGCCGTGGACAGACGGACAGACGGACATGGCGAAACTATAAGGGTTCCTTGTAGGTACTACGGAACCCTAAAAACTGTAATTTTTGTTTCAATATTTATTTATTTATTTATTTATTTACATATATGTATACAGAGCCATCATTACAGGTAAATACAACCTAATGCATTGGGTGTATAACAACAATATGCTTAATTAGCAGCTTAATTAGTTAAATCTTAGATTAGTAAACTAGATTACTAATCTAGGATTCAACTTAAGAGTAGCACAGTACAGAAAACAAAAACCTTAACGTAATATCTTATAAGTGGCCTCTGTGAACGAACTCATCATCATCAGCATCAGCCTGTAGCAGTCCACTGCTGGACATAGGCCTCTCCCAAGGTGCGCCAGAGTTCGCGGTCTTGTGCCTTACGCATCCAATCGCTACCAGCAATCTTACGCAGATCGTCGCGCCATCTTGCCGGCGGGCGCCCCACACTACGTTTACCTTGACGCGGTCTCCACTCCAGAACACGCTTACACAAACGGTTGTCGGTTCTCGGAACGAACTCAGTGAACACGAAAATATGTCACCCCGGTCAGACACTGCGCTGAGCACACGCAGCGTACGCGTCAGTGGCGCGAATTGCATCAGGTTGGTGCGCGCACGCGGGACGTCCAGTATTAGTGGCCTCCGCCGCCAACCGATAAACTCGTCAGGGACACATAATCGGATCGTCTGCAGGATAGCTGTGTTGTGTAAAGTTCCACGTACTACGTTAAACACATAAAATGTATGTCTTCATAATGCCCTAAATAACTGTGCCTCTAAAAAAACGTTTAAACTCAATGGTTGGTATAAATCAATATCTGCCAACAAACTTTGACAGACCTTACTCTACAGTGGCGCCACCTGTTGAAACAAAAACGATAGCCCCTATTGATCTCCAGCGCTCGTAAATGCTAAATAACCAAAAAAATTAAAGTATGAGGTTTTTAATTCAACCGTATGTAAAAAAAAATGCTGTCGTATATTGTTAGAGAAGGCTTAACTTTTGCTTTTATTCTTTGCAATGGATTTAAATTGTAAAAATAATTAAAATCGCTCTACTAAACTCCTCTTACAAATAAAATGAACAAAAAAAATATGTGCCGCTAATAAAGATTTGTAATTCTGATACTTTTATTTCTAGGTAGCTTGGTAATAACAAAAACATGCTCAAAGGTTCCAATATAGACAATATTCTGAGAAGTAATGAAGTCGATACAAACTATTTATCAATTGTTACCATACCGAGAAATGGCAAGATACTATTGTGCTTGGCAGATTTTTTTTAAAGAATACATTACCAATATTAAATATAATATAAAATAATTTAATGTAAATCTGCAGCCTAAATGTTAAGTTGTTACTACGTATTTTTTACTTAATATAATTGTACACCCAACTGACTGACGTACTAGCTTCTAGTCAACCTGATAGTAAAAATAAAATATTAAAAACATACTCAAAAACATTGTCAATTGCCGTTTAAAAAGACTTTAGCTTTAATCATTGATAGGCTTTACTATTATTTTTTTTAGTTTTGAGACTAAACATGGGATATTTACCATGTATTTTTCTTGTAGCGAGGGCAAAAAGATTGCAAGATCTCTTAAATATCGAAATAACTCGCTACTACAAATATACATGGTAAATATCCCATGATATCTAATATTGAGTTTACTATTTTTGTTATATAAACTGATAGTAAATACATCTTATTCATTAATATTTCTGTGTTGCACAGGGTTGCAAACATTTTGTTCATGAATAACTCGAACGAAACTCACTCTAACATTTTTCGATCAGATACAATCGTACACAATAGTTATTACTACCAAATTTACCCATGGATACGCTGAATAGCTGAACAATCAGTATTCGTTGAATTGATACACTGGAGACAATATAACAGATAATTTTAAGGTTTACAGTCTAAAAGATTTTAGTGGCAAGCTAAAATAAACTTATTCAATTCATACTTAGAGTTTATTTTAGATTACGATTTGTTCGGCACTTAGCTTCTTTAGGCTTTCAACCCTATAATTTTAGTAAACAATATTTGACATGTCGATCATTCGAGCCTTTGTTGATCAATCTCAGTATTGATCAAATTAGGTTATTACGCCTTACTGTATTCAGTGTTTGAGCAAACATTGGTTTGTACGTTGATGAGATGTCTCAATACGTAACACCACAACATTTCAAAACTGTTAGTGTAGGAGATGTACGTGTATTGTACTTAATTTGTCATGTGTATCATGTTATATCCGCAATTTGCCTTCGTCATAAACCTATTCAATATGATATCGTCGGTTGTTAACAAAACCTCATTTAGTATTTATTTTTGTAAACAGAAAATGTACCTACTTAATGAGTCACTCACTAATAACATTTTTACGTTAACCAACAAATAATTGTCTTTATATGAATCCTTATTTATAAGCTACTTGTGTGCTAAATTTATTTGAATTTGTGTAGTAGTTTATACCTAATATAATTAACAATACATCGACACACTCATAACTACAACCTTTCGATTATTAGAAGCACCGTACTCATTCCAGATTAAAGATGAAACTATTCTACAAATCATTTATCTTGAAAGAAAATCTCAATGTTAATACTTTTAATGACAGTTTATAAAATAATATTGGTAACTACAAAATATTTATCAAAAGCTTATTATTTGATTCACTTCGTTAATTTCTGCACAATCAAAACATAGCCCTAATAAGGTTTAATTCGGTATATGCAGTGATATAATCAGAGTAATAAGGACGGTGTAACTGACATCAGTATCTGACAAACAGTAGTGGGGTGAGTTCAGACAATTATGGACGCTGGACATCTATTCAGTTAACGTTCCGGAATGACACGATCGTGCGTGCATGTACTCGACATTCTACTGTCCACGAATTATTGTTTGGGTGAGATGTTGCAATAAGGATTTCCTAATATTAACTAAATTTTCTTATACGTTGCTATAGATATTTAGTCATTAATTGTAGATTTAACTACTACTAACTCTAGCATGGTACAAAATATAAAAGTATTATTTCTATTTATATGTTGCTTGTCAAAGTTTTGTGCCTCATCAATAAATTTGCTATTCGTTCCATTTTAGGAAATTAAACACTCCGTAGCATTGCTACGACCTGTCTACAAAGTTCTACGAATATAACAATCCCATCAAAAACATTGACAATGTACAAAAAGGACACAGTCTCGGTACTTACGTAATTTATTATGAAATTGAATAAAATCAAGTCAGTTAATTCAGTTCCTACTTGGCAAATGCAAGAACAAAAGTGTATTTTCCTTTTATATATACTACCCCTCGTTTGTTCGAAAGATTTAATCCTGATAATTTTATTGACTTATGGCATAAAATACAGGTTGTTTTTTATTTTTACTGGTTCGATTCTTCGGTGAAGCAAGGGTATTTTTGAATCCTTTGAATTAACTGCATTCCATAAAAAAACAAAAATATATTTTCTTTGAGAAAAATTTGCTACTCCCAGTATTTAAAGTACTTCCTATCCATGTGGCATCCAAACAAGACAATCTGTATTATCTAGAGAACTGTACCAAAATTTCAGCAAATCAGATTATTTTCTGCTTTGCAAAATTTTGAGTTTGTATGTCTGCTAGAAATAACGCTCTATACATCAGTCAGTCAGTGACAAAATTAAGGTACTTTAAGATGCAATAATTTTTAAACAAGTGTCATTAATTTAATTTAGTTTAAAATCTATCTAGTTATGTTATATTAATTTTATTATGATACAATGTACCTATATAATTATCAAGTTATGTAATGTTTTCTTGTCAACTATAAATTCAGGCATCTAGTTCTTTATACAACAAAGTTACAGGGAGATCGAAAATTGCCCGAACCGCTTCAAGCAAAGGATACGGTAAGGTTCGGCCGTGCCCGCTTGCTCGACTTGGCAGGGTCACTGCCGTGTCCCCAGAAATCTTGCTATGTAGGAGCATTAGTGATTTTTAAACTTTTTTATCTGATTCATATGATTGTAACTAAAACGGATGTGATTATAATTTAATTTATATATATATACATACATAAAATCACCATGGTTTAATTACAAAACAAATAAAATAACATTAAAACTTTTTTACAGAACAGATTCAAATCTTTTCAATCCCCGCTCTTAACCTAGCATTGTTTAAAATGACCTGATTGGAGGTTGCAGTAAAAAGTTCAACTTTATAATGCCACCACTTTGTATCCAGAGTAATCCTCCCATCGGCGAGTCTCCGTTGCATTAATTTAGCTTATCCTTATTTATCTAACCGCTCTTGTACGTTCTCTGCGGACAAAGCGACGACATGGTACTTAAACATTGTTATAGTGTATTTCATCGTATAGATAGCTTCGATTTACTGAAAGATGTGCGTCAAGATTGTGAATACCGTATGAACTATAACTAAATGTAAATTTTAATACGATGATTTAATCAAATAACAAATCTGCCGTCAAAAAACTCCGATGAGTATACAACATAACAAGATTGCGGAGCTTTAACCTTATACCAATACTATCTTTCGTGCTAAAAAGTTAGCTTTGAAAAAAAATATTGAAGCTTCAATAAATTTTGGTCTAATCTTCAAATATTTTTATCACTGCAATGCCAAAATCTTGCGTATGATTTTCTGAGTGAATTTCTTTGTTATATAATTCGCTTCGAGAAGAACGATCAACACGGCGAATGACGTTTTTTTGGAAATTTATTTAGTATATTCATTTTCATCACTACACACAAATCACAAGATAGGCAAATAACCCTCGTTTGCTTTCTCATAACCATCGCCAGCCGTGTGTGAATAACGCTTAAGTGGCATCTACACTAGCTATTAGGCAATCTACTCGGACCAATTTGTAGCGTAGCATGTCTTGTGCATAGTTTAATAGATTAGTCGAACAGCCTTCGAGATATTGTTGGCAGTTGATGAGATATTCACCATGTATGTAAGCTTGTAGCTCCATAACTGACAGTAAATTGCTACTAGCAGTAATACTTGAGTCGTCGAGTCGAGGGAGACCAAAGAGGTTGTAAACAACTCTTTTACAACTAGACAGGCATAAATATCTAGAAAGCGTTGTAAAATTAAATGTCAAAATTCACCTATTAATGTAAAAAAGTGTGGGTTAAGACACGCTGACGTTTCATATAAAATAGACAACAAAGCCGTTCTATGTACTTATACTTTTCTTTGAGGGAGACCCAAAAGCCTCGGCTCATAACTCTGTCATAAAATCATTAGGATTTGGGGTGCACGAAAGGAGCCTCCCCGAGTGACGTACACAACGATTCCTTACGTCCGGCGCACCCTGGGCAATTCGCGAGTTCTCCAAAGCGAATTGGCTAATCCTTTCACCACGATGGCAAGTCAAAATAAAATTTGACTCAGCCATCGACACGACGAAAAAAAAGAAAAATTAGGATTTGTCTTAACAATAATTCAGATTTACCTTTACAAATAAATATAATGACATAGTGATGCAGACGGGGCTTTTTTTGCTTTTATTTGGGCCCTAATCGTGAGAAAAGCTTTGTTTCATACATGTCATTGTCTGCCTAACATATTTCAAAAAACTATATTCTCCTATACCAATTGTTCTATGTAAAAGCACCTTAAGTTTGGTACACATTGTACTAAAGGATCTTGTTAAAACAAGCTTTCTAATAACGAGAAACTGCTAATATTAATGAAATAATTATTCCCTAAATGTATAACATGTGCTTTAATATGCTTTAATTGTAATTAATTTGGTATGAACTGGAAGATAGATATAAGGATCTCGTTATTAATTTAGTGTTAATATTATGATAGGTGTAATTTAGTTAGATTATAATTTCATGATTTTATTACATTTCTTAGAGAAATTGGGTAAAACATTCAGTACGTACGAATAATTTATTATAAAATGTTCAAAAATGTTGTGTTATCAAATAAATATTTTAATATTCATTACAAAAAATAAAACTTTTTACAAATTAAAATATTTTGCGTACTCAATATGACTGTAGAAACCAAAATTATCTTCCATTTTGATTGTTCACAGAAACAGATCACAATCCATTACATTCGTTCCATTAACGATATTGTAATAGCAAAAATAACCTAAAGAAAATAAAGTGACTGAATATTGTATTGTAGGAGCCTCCCCGCGGCGTGCCCTGGACAGCTAGAACACGGTAACGCAGTGTCTAGCTGACTAATCCTATCACCGCAATGGCTATAAACAGCTCTTTCCAGAGCCAACGATTAACTTAAACTCATCAAAATGTCTCTTTTCAGAGACCAAAACCTGCTCTGACGATAGTGTCAATCAACGTTTCATCAAGAAAAATTTTGAGGAGTTTTAGTTAATCGTTGGCTCTGGGAAGAGCTTGTTATAGCCATTGCGGTGATAGGATTAGTCAGCTAGACACTGCATTACCGTGTTCTAGCTGTCCAGGGTGCGCCGCGGGGAGGCTCCTACAATACAATATTCAGACTTGCGTCGTAACGTTGTCAAAAAAAGTGTTATGTTAAGAATATTTTAATTTACTATCTAAGTTGTGTCACGTAAGATAAAGTGTTATTTCATTGATTTGGTTATTGATAATTAATCCTCTTATATTGATTTGAGAAAAAAAATAAATGAAATGTATGAAACTGTTTTTCAATTAAATAAATATAATGTTCCGTTTTAGTGTTAATCAAATTACTCTGTATTAGTTATACTTATTAAAATTGCAGGTATTTATCTCTTCCTGGGTGCTTGCGTCCATGCGCGAGCAATAACTGGCACCCCAGTTATATCATATTGACGGAACACACTGGGTTCTAATAGCCAGCGACTCTGCCCGGTATGCGTCAGACATATCCCGTGTATACAAAGAGGTTATATAAATATCTCAATAAAATTTTACATCATTATTTGTCTGACGATTTCATGAATTATGCTAACTAAATGCTTCACCAAATTTCATATCCTAACTGTAACCAAAACATTTAATTATAATCTCACTAAATAAAATACACATCATAATATCAAAACTAAATTAATAACAAGCTTCTAATGTAAACCTATTAATTTATACCAAATTTATTACTATTAAAGCATATTAAAACACTCGTTACACATGAAGTTCATTAGTAAGCTTGTTAACAAAATCCCCTCATTTTACATTGTGTACCAAACTTTAAGTGTTTTCGAACAATTTGTAGAGTATACCTAGATCGTTTATTTGGTTAGCACTATAATTAATTTGTGAAAAACATTAAGACAGACATGTAAGACTTAAAGCTTCTCTCATGTAGCATCCAAATAATAGCAAATTTTGTTATATGAATGTGTTAGCATATATTATCTTGCTTTGTAGAGGTCAACCTAAATTCTTTTCAGACGAATCTAAACATATAAAATATGGACTAAATGAACCGCGCGATAAATGACAACATCGTTTTTGGTGGCAACTCGGTGGCACTAACCGCGTAGTAAATTGCCCGTGGTCGGCGCCACTAACTACACAACACTAAAACTATGAAAAAAACACAAATTACAATACTATGATATTGCATATCGTATAACATTATTTTACCAATTTTGTTTTGTCGAAATTTGTTACTGACGCCTTGTTTTCTACCGTGAATATCCGCGTGAGATGAGTTTATACTACTTTCAGTTAAATTGTGCCGCGTGCGTTCACACTAACATCACGCCCTAATAAGGCTACAAATCGTCACAATTTACATGGTAGCTACCATGGTAGTGATCTCCATAAATTAAATCTAAGGAACAAAAACAAACTGGCTGTGCCCACTACTAGGCTCCATAAATTCTCTAACTCGTTTCCAGGTCAATGTATACGTTTCACAATAAACTTCCATTAGACGCAGTAGAATTATCGATAGGAAAATTTAAGAAATATATTAAAATCAGATTATCTCAAAAAGCTTATTACTGTATTTTAGACTACATAAATGATAATAGTATTTGGAAATGAACTGTTCTTTTTATGTGACTTGCAATATGTATGATAATTGTTATATTTTATTCATTTCATTTGAAAAGATGGTGCACATGAGTTTCTCACCAGCTCTTCTCATAATGCAATACCCATCGGAGCTGGTACTTAGTTTGATTTTAATCTGATTCTAAACAGTTGGATTAAAATTAATCTAAGCCCCGGTTATTCAAATCATTGTAATTAGTATACCTATAATTTATTTTTACTTATAATTAATTTTTATATCATTTGTTTGTAATATTTTGACGTGTTCAAGCGCTTCCTTGGGTCTATGAAAATAAATGATTTGAATTTGAATTTGAATTTGAATTAGGTTTTATAAATATGTATTTTGTCTGAGACCTTCGCCCTTACAGTCATACGGTCTCTTATTCGGTTATCGCTGCAAGTAATTATTGAACAACAAGCATGTTAGTATGTTTATTACATACAGTGTGAATAACTTACCAACTACCAACAATATCTCAGAGGCTGTTTGGCTAATATATTAAAGCTATGCACAAGACATGCTACTCTACAAATTGGTCCCAGTAGATTGTCTAATAGCTAGTGTAGATGCCACTTAAACGTTATTCACGCACGGCTGGCGATGATTACGAGAGAGCACACGAGGGTTGTTTGCCAATTTTAAGATATACAGGATGTAAAAGACATCGTGACTAAGCTGCTTATTAGTGATGAGACCTTGGATGCAAAAATTTTCATCGGATCTTTTTACACTTCAGAAAATCACCTTTGGAATAATTTAACACATCATTTTTCCGAAGTGTACTAGTTCATCACGATATTATTATGGTTGAAAATCGTTTAAACATTAATATTTGTTTTAAAATGCTTAGCAAAGCTATAATTTGCATATAAAAATATATTTAATCCAATATGCTTGAAAAGAGGCTATATATAAGCAGAGAACACATTGTCATGTCATATTGTGTGCAATCTTGGCAAGGGAATACTCTATGATAGTAAATGTTAAAGTACCATGTCGTCGCTTTGTCCGCAGAGAACGTACAAGAGCGGTTAGATAAATAAGGATAAGCTAAATTAATGCAACGGAGACTCGCCGATGGGAGGATTACTCTGGATACAAAATGTTGACTTTTTAATGCATCGTCCAATCAAAACATTTTTAACGTTGGTTGGACGGGATTAAAAGGGTATTATTTATTTTTCATTAAGTATTATAATTAGGACCCAATATATTTCAATTTCTATGTCCGATTCATAAATTAATAATTAATTATAATTTTTTCGATTTATTTATACAAGTAAGTACTTCTACTTATTTTTTTCTGAACGTACCATGTCATTGTGTGTTTTTTGTCGAATTAGCCAGATTGTTATATTCGTAGAACTTCGTAGATCCCTCGTAGTGGTTCTACGGAGTAATTCATTGCCTTTCATGTAAGTTCATTAAAACCATTTTATAAGTTATTTTTTTAAATTTTAGATCTATTCTATAATTAAATCTGCCTCGTTGGTCTACCTATATGGGGTGCATGAAAGAAGCCTCCCCGAGTGACGTACACAACAATTCCCTACGTCCGGCGCAACCTTGGCAATTCGCGAGTTCTTAAAAGCGAATTGGCTAATCCTTTCATTACGATGGCAAGTCAAAACCTTGACCACCTTACTGACTGTCCAAAATGCCCTACCACCTGCACAAGAGAGGCGCTCATGATTGCTGACGAGAGCGCCATAACAGTGGCCACTTATTGGACCAATAAAATTTGACTCAGCCATCGACACGACGAAGAAGAAGAAGGTCTACCTGGTATAAGTAATATAGACAACGTCTGTATAACTGTTATAATACAAGTAACTACAAAATATGTATGACTTACGTGACAGAAAAAAACGTTCCCTTGGAAACATCATTCCAAAAATCTTCACCAACCCACAATAATTCGTGGACAGCAGAATGTCGAGTACATGCACGCACGACCGTGCCATTCCGGAACGTTAACTGAATAGATGTCCAGTGTCCATCATTGTCTGAACTCAACCCACTACTGTTTGTCAGATACTGATGTCAGCTGATGTACACCGTCCTTATTATTCTGATTAAATCACTAAATATACCAAATTATACCTTCTAGTTAAGGATTTAGGGTAGTGTTTTGCCAGTAGTGAATTAATGTATAAGTTTGTCATAGATATCATGTGCATTAGGTATGTGAAAAAAATGTAATTTACCAGATATTATCAAAATTATATTAATTTAATTAACATAACATAACATCACGCTTTACTACACAGAAGGGTGTAGTAGAGTTGTCAAACACCCACATTTCACCTGTTATGTTTAGGTCCCATGGAAAGGGGGATAAAGTTATCACCATCCAACAGGCACAACTCAACACCGTATTGTAAATGTTCTGACTGAAAATTCACAAACAACACTTTGCCCTACCTGGTTCGAACCCGAAACCTTGCAGTAAAAGGCTCATACGCTAACCATAGACCATCAAGACAGGTTATATGAATCTTGTATCATAAAAAAAAAAAAAAACATACAACCAAATTGAGAACCTCCTCCTTTTTTTGAAGTCGGTTAAAAATAAAGCCCCATCCTAAATAAAGGTACACTACCTATTTTTTAATGAAATTTCTACTAAAAAATACAGTGTTCAAAAATGTATGTGGATTAAAAGTACTATTTGAATCGTTCGGATTCTATCGATATAAATCAAGATAATCCGTTTTGGTGATTGTGTTAAATCGCCGAAAATTCAAAAGCTAAACTTTCCAAGTGTATACGTGATTCGAAAACAGAACGGCCGAAGGGTTAACGACTATTGTTTTTTACAAATGCCCTGCGTATATCACTGGCGGACACTATTCCGTGCGGGGGAAAACCCTACCTGAAAAGCCTGGGTAATCGATTTTTTGTTGTTCATTGAATGTTTTGTTGGTCAAGTATGTGTCATCAAACAACCTTTTCTCTCGTAGCACGTGTTACATATCGGTGCTAACATGTGCCATTGACCCGTGTCCTCAATCACTCCACGAGGCTTGTTTCACAATCGTTACCAAATCAGCCACGAAGCGCCGAATCAGCACTAGAGTCATCGACGATGGTTGCAGTTAACCCCACTTATTCGACCCCACTTTGGAGCAGTATAAAAAGGCATCTGAAGACACAAGAGGAAGATTATTACGTAGAATAGTTGTAAGATAGAATGTAGTTCCTCACATCGGGCTCATTCATCTTTAGGTTAGATAGATAGAATGTAGTTCCTCACATCGGACTCATTCATCTTTAGGCTAGTTAGATTAAATAAGTATAATAAATTTCATTTTAAGTCATTCTAGTTTCTTCTTGCACCCCTCCAGCTGCGACTTACATAATTGGCGCAGTCGGTAGGATACTCGCGGGTTAGCTAGCTTTCGTGGTCATTTCTTTATTGTAAAGAAGATACATCAATGGCAGCACTACAACCCGGGGGACTTCCAAGTCGCCGCTTCGAGTATCCAGAATCTACATGAAGCCGCAGCGAGGGAGTATCCGAACATTGATACCGCACAGAAGCCAACTAGATTGTAAGTACCTTAGAATCGTTCTATGGTTGCTTCCTTTTATCCTTAAGTTATCCTTAATTTTCACCAAAATGTTCCATTCAAGGAATTCTGGTACACCCTTTAGACTAGTTAGTCCTAAATTCAGGACAAAGATAATGATAATATAGAATTATAATAATTGTCAAAGTAGAATAGTTAGTAATAATATACATACAAATAGTTTATCTCAAAGCCTTCCATCTTCTACCTGACCTCATTAGCAGCTCATACTTTTCTCATATTTTTTTAAGTAACGTTTTCAATTTTAAGATTAAAAGACAGTTTATTTTCATATAAGTTAATTACCGTCCCGCAGCTCGATGGTAAAAACTCCTCACTTGGAATTGGTGATAAAGCAAATGTGTAGTTAATTATAATTGCAATTCATCAGACGTATTATAGTTGGTAGGTACTACTTGTGAATACTTACTTTACTCAAGTTACATTTAACATACGTTGCAGTTTTAGTAAGAAGCATTGTTGCAAGTAGGGTTGACACAATGCTAATTTTTATGTTTTTAGTTCCGACATACCTAATTATTTTTTATCAGCGATTTTAAAGTTAATAAATATTCAATATTTTATGTAATAGCTGTGGTAATAGGTAAGCTTTTTCTAAAATCTAATACAATTTATTTATCTTTTTAAGAATTAGATCGATAGTTTAATGCTGATTTTAGAATCCATGATAGGCAGTAAATGATTTTACATGAATTTACTGTCCTGCCTATGAAGTAAAGAAGTGTACTGAATCAATTGTAATAATAATTAATTAATAGGTCGAGTCGTTTTTACAGAATTTAATACAGAATTGTTTTAATTGTAATAGTTTTGACAACCCTAAACATTTCATTGTATTTTGTTCGAATCAGGTTTCGTCGACCACTATCATCACGACTATAATAGTATTGAAGCTTAGCTGCGTTACTCAAACCATCATGAATATAATGAATGCCATCTTACTGTTATAGTTTGCTTAAACCCTAGCTCATTATAATGCATGCCAAAAGTAAGCAGTAGGCAATATCATCTAGCCCCTTAAGAAGGATTATATTTATGCCCTTTTATAGCTCAGAATTTAATTACATCATTTAAAATAATCTTTCCAAAATATCAATTTAATGTTATAATAAAATCTATTTTAAAATTCTTATTAAGTATAATTAATTAGTACATTAAATAAAACTTATAATTAAACTATAACTATTATATTCGACTCTTACCGCCCTGAAAGCTTTAGTCAATGGCTTAGATTAAATTAACTTGCAATTAGTTCAATTACAATCATTTTTAGCATATCTAATGCTATTAGTTACAATAGCGTCATAAAACGCTATAAAATATGATAATCTTCAAAAAATAAGTTAAATCCACTTAATAGAAAACTATTTAATTAAATTATTCATTGTCAAGTACTCATAGAGTAAAATGAAGTAATTGCGAAATTAAATAAAATATAATATATTATAATTAAGTTGTATTATGTATAATAAGTTAATAACTTTAAATTCATTTCTATTGAATAAATTAATATGTCAGATATTTTTTTTGTATATCAAGTTTCTAAATCAGTTTATTTCATTATCACTAAACTAACTTTACTAAATTTAATTAAGATTTATTTCTTCATGCCTACAGAATACATTTAAATTTATTTGAAATATATAATATTTTTTTAAATATCATTTAGTTCATTTTAAAAGATAAAAGAAATAATAATACCTTAAATATATTTGTACGACTATTTAGATTGATTTTATATCGAATTTATTAAGTATACCCTTTTCTTTATCACTTATTAATACAATCCAACAAATAAGAAATTTATGAAAAAAAAACCCCTGCAATACAATATAAATAAGATTATATTAATTCTTACATTTCTTTTTATTCGAATAAAATTAGGAAAAATGTATATTAATAATTAATTGTAGAATTTCTATTAAAATCTTCAATCGAGAAGAAAATAATTGAAACATAGAAGGTTACACTTTGAAATAGTCCAAAGTTGTAAAATTTGATAAGGCTTTAATAAATGAGTCAAATTAACATAAAAATTAAAATTATATTGCATGTTCAGTACGGATCCCTAATAAATATCAACGACATAGCAATGTATGAATTCACTATGAATTATAATTAACTAGAATAGCAGTGCCGATTTAGCACCATGTGCAAAAACGTCCGTACATGAAGCATTCGCCGATGCAGCAAAAGTGCAGGTGTGCCGATGACGCACATCGATTGCCGACATAGTGAATTGATTTTTTTGTATTTTATTTAAATGTTCGATTGTCATTGATATCCATTGCATGATCATTTTTATTTGATTTATTAAAATAATTAAGAAATGAAACTTATTTCAAAAACAGTGATTGCTAAACGTAGGTATTTTATAAAAAAAAAAGAAAAATTTTTTTTTTTCCCCAAGCATAAATAACTGATTTTACTAAATAAAAAAAAAATATATATAATTATATATTATATTTATCACTGAAATCATTTTTGAAATAGAAGTGAGCTATTCATATTATGAATTTATCAAAAAAAAAAAAAAAGGGATGTAATATATATATCTTACATTTAAATTGGCTTTTATATCTACTGATTATTAGTTAAATTGAAATTAAAATAAATATGGAGAAGGGAGATTAATTTAAAAATTTGGCTTTCTATAATTATATCAATAGTATTAAAAATCGTTATATATAGTGCAGTTTGGTTAAACTGGAATAAATATATTAGATAATAGAATTAAAACATATATATGTCACAAAGCCGGGAATGGGCGGCATTTCCTAAATTAAATCGGCTGTTTGTTCAATAACTATTACATTCAATAAAGTCTCGAAAAGAAAAAAAAATCAAATTACAGCATATAATTATTTTCTGTTTTATTCATTGAAATAAAATTTTAATAATATTGTAATAGGAAGTTATAAAAAAAATAAATTTTATGTATAATATAATATGTATGTACTTAAAATTAATATGAAATTTATAAATTATAAAAATATATTTTATATTATTTAAAATACTTCTGTATTTTCTTTCTGTGACCGACGGTGACGTAGTTTTGAAATAATTTTGCTAATTCTTAATAAATTTTTCTATCCATTTCATAAGTAGGTAACGCCTTTCTATATCACTCATTTTAAACTCTGAGATTTGATGTTTTAGGTGATAGATAACTGTAGTATAACATAAGTAGCAGTAGTTATAATTTCGCAGATAGCCTTACCTAGAAACCTATATCTAACATAAATTATCCACAATACCTAATAGAATTAACCTATTCCTTTTGCCTATCCTCACTCCACATAGCAATTCATGAACTATATTCTAAGTACATAGAGACAGAAAGTCTGAAATAAAATTTATGGTATCCCTGCAATGCATCAGAGATGTAATGGATCGATGGTCTTCATGAAGATAATTTAGAAGATAACTTCGAGTCATCAAGCCACAGCGCAACATCGTCCAAACTCATCACCAATAAAACCTGAAAGAAGAAGCTTTTGAATAACTCGACGAGATGCGATGCAAATTACAATCCATTTATAACCCCTTAGTACATACCAAACGAAATTATTCTAAATTTTTGGCAAGGATATTTTTGGGCAGCTCCTTCCGCCTCATCCGGGATGTTCAGATCCTCCAATTCCACTTCATCCAGGGCAGCAAGTAATAGGTGGCATCGATATAAGTGTACCAACCCCAAGGCATTGGAGAATACCCGGTAGAGACCATCTCCCAAGCTCACCCGATAGCCATGTTCCGGTAACAAGCCGTTCACCAGAGAGTCCACAGGATGGAGGTCCATGACTTGAGTCCACTGCACGGCGTCGTAATGTGGTAGGCCTTCTTCGCCAATACCCAGGACCATCATTTCAATATTAACGCCTTGGGAGACGCAGTATAGGGTAACCGACGGGTATAACTCGCACGTTTCAAGGTCTACTATTTCCATCATTGTGAGACAAGGTTTGGATAAATGGAAATACACTAACTACGTGTTATATGCAATGAACACACCAATATAATGCTCAGGCGAATAAATGCAGTACCTGGAAACCTGAAGCCCCAAAGACACAGTCAGCAATATTTTTTCAATTAAAATGATTGCTGATCTGTTATACCAAGAATTTGCATAGAAACTACAAAAATGTAAAGGCCTTATTGCGACACATAGAAACCAGCGAGCCACGCGCATACAAAACTGCTATCGAGCCGTTCCCGATGCACACCTGCAAAACTGATGACAAGCCGTAACGTGAGGTTCGCCGTGCGTCATTTTCCACCGCAAGCGAACGAATTATGAAATACCTATTGTTCAGCACTATTCTCAACTTTGTCTTCAAATAGTTGCTGTTCTGAGGGTGGAGATGTTACATATCGGTGCTAACATGTGCCATTGACCCGTGTCCTCAATCACTCCACGAGGCTTGTTTCACAATCGTTACCAAATCAGCCACGAAGCGCCGAATCAGCACTAGAGTCATCGACGATGGTTGCAGTTAACCCCACTTATTCGACCCCACTTTGGAGCAGTATAAAAAGGCATCTGAAGACACAAGAGGAAGATTATTACGTAGAATAGTTGTAAGATAGAATGTAGTTCCTCACATCGGGCTCATTCATCTTTAGGTTAGATAGATAGAATGTAGTTCCTCACATCGGACTCATTCATCTTTAGGCTAGTTAGATTAAATAAGTATAATAAATTTCATTTTAAGTCATTCTAGTTTCTTCTTGCACCCCTCCAGCTGCGACTTACATAATTCACGTAATGTAAATAAAAGCTATATAGATAGCTCATATTTACCAAAAATTCTGAGTTCAAAACGTATAATACACACCAATATACAAACAAAGTTCAATAAAATCAAAGTTGAGTGAAATTAGAATGAAACCTTCCTTTGTTCTTCGTCACTGCTAATCTTTAATTTGTCACCTCAAACTTTTATAACAATAACAAAGAACAAGGCAAAAAGTTATCATCCCATCTCTTAATTGTTACAAAATAAAACAAGCAAGTTTCAATTCAATTAAGTTTTAATAAAAGCGCCATCGGACCCCCTTACAGTATGAACTGCGGGATCTTTTGTTGCGAGGAGTTCGTTAATTAACTCTCTCTGTCTTTTAAATCTTGACCCGCTGTACGTGAGTCTTGGTGTAACTGCGATACGAAGAACCGACTCAGTTTATTTACAGTTTGAGGTTTATTGAGTCGGGGCGGGTGACGTTAGTGAGGTTTATCTTTGGACCAATTTTTCGATGTAGGTAGCAGAAATGTTACTTCAAGAATAATCTTATAAAGAAATATCTCTAAAGCTACAAATACCTTTATGTTAGTATTAAGTTCTATGTCTACATGAATGTTTACTAAGTACTTTTACAACGTGCTACACCGTAGACAGCATCATCACTTATCATAAGTTATGATCTTGGTAAAACTCATGTCTATATAAAATAAAAATAAGTTTATAATTGAATATTACGGAAAGTTATCAGTAAATATAATGCAACCCTAGCTTACCTTATCATTTAATTATATATTATTTAATTATATATCTTTGAAGAAGGTTTTGATTCATTTATTAACGAAAAAATTCAACACTTTAGTGAAATATCAGACCGTTTATTCCAAATTAACATGCATTCAGCTTTTACTATCATTCGGTACTGTCTTTTCGTCCCAAAATTTACACACGCTTTGAGATCCACCCACTTTTGGAAACATTCGACACTTTTAGGCAGAATGGACCAAATTATTCAAAAGACTTTAAGCAAAATTTTTAATTTAGATCTGAACGACCGTACTTGGCTGCAGGCGAGCTTACCAATTCGCTTCGGCGGCCTCGGCGTTCGTAAAATTTCTGACGTAAGTCTACCAGCTTTCTTGTCCTCGGTGCACAGCACGGAAGAATTAGCCAGGAAAATACTAGCTCCTACACTGGTTGATTCGGAAGTGCTGTGTAAGACCGAGGCCGAGATCGCTTGGCGTACGACCTGTCCGAACACTGATCGCCCGACTAACCTCTTCTCCCAGAGACAATGGGACGCGCCGCTTTGTATTGCTGTAAGAAAAGAGTTGCTTAGTTCTGCTTCCAGCACTGCCGAGCGAGCGCGTCTGCTGGCTGTGGGGGAATGGGAGTCGGGACTATGGCTTCACGCATTACCATCGTCCAACATTGGTACTATGCTGGACGATGCTACATTTCGCTTTGCCACCTGTCTGCGTTTAGGTGTTTCCTGTGTTTCTCCGCATCGCTGTCACTGCGGTGAAGCCGTTGAAAGCCTAGGACACCACGGTCTCTCATGCAGTAGAAGTGCCGGCCGTTTATCGCGACACGCCCACATCAATGACATAATCCGTCGTGCTCTTGTTACCGCCGGAGTGCCAGCCGTACTTGAACCCAATGGTTTGGCGCGCGACGATGGCAAGAGACCAGATGGTATGTCGTTACTGCCATGGAAGATGGGTAGGCCTTTGGTGTGGGACGCAACATGCGTCGACACCCTCGCGCCATCACACCTTCCAAGCACATCAGCTTGTGCTGGCGCTGCTGCTGCTTCAGCGGAGACTCTTAAGCGGCGCAAATACAATAATCTAATTGGGCATTATGTATTTGAGCCGTTTGGGGTCGAGACGCTGGGACCGTGGGGTCCTCGCGCTCGTTCTCTTTTCAAAGAGATAACCAAAAGATTAGTCGACTCTTCACGTGACCATAAGGCTGGCTTCTATTTTGGACAAAGGATCAGCATTGCCATACAACGTGGCAATGCTGCCAGCCTTCTGGGCACGTTACCTGCGGTCGACATCGATGCGGACGTATTTTTTGACACCTGATTTTATTTTTATTTTTATTTTTTTACGAGTTTTGTTTTATTTAATATTTTTTATTATTCTTAGGTGTATATAGTTAGGTATTTATTTTATTAGTTTAAAATATTAAATTATAGTTAGATTAGTATTGTAAATATTCAATAAGCAATATGTAAATGAATATGTTAATAAAACCTACTTATAATTAAAAAACTTTTAATTTAATTAATTTACATAAATAAATGCTGTACTAAATTTGAGCAACTAATGTATTAAAACAGTTTATTATGATCAAATAATCCATTCTACCAGCCAAACCAAATTAATTTGGATTTTATAATTTAAAAATTAATGTTTGAATCAGTCATTTTAGAATCAATTACAAAATCGAACTATTTCACACTAATATTACGGGATATTTATACGCGATAAAACGTTTATCGTAAAAAGAATGCAACATCTCTGGAATATCAAAATAACTCGCTACACCAAAATATATATGTAAAATATCCCGTAATATTATATTAATAAGAAAATAACCATGTCTAGTCTCAAATATATATTTCACAGCTAGCTGAGCAGTTTGAACAATAGATATATATATAACTTGAAATATAATAAAAAAATGGCTTTTAAAACTAGCTTTTTAAACTGTGACTGTTAACGTATATGTGTTTTGTATACAATTAATTTAAAAAAAAATTAATCGTTTTCTTCGCAAAAATACCAAATCACCATAACACAATTCTGTTATTAAAAAAAACCTAGCTGCAAATAATATTTTTGTCTATTATATCAAACTAAGGTTCATAACGTCTTCCATTGTTTTTAGTTAAAAGCTGAATGAAATCAGATTCTCAGCTCTAGTGACGTCATCCGTAACAAGGTGCAGTCGACGGTAAACACATCTGCCACTCACGTCCGCACCGCGAAGTACAACGAAAGGGAAATAAAACTTCACGGAGTTTTGTTTATTGTGATGTGATAATAGCTTAAGGTGTAGTTATTTGTATCGAACAAAACAGTTACAACAAGAGAGCAAATTTTGCTTTATTCGAGTGTTAATTTTGAGTGATGAATAAGCGAATGATTCTGTTCTTATGTTATATAATATTAAAGTTGAAAAATTAAGAATCCAGCAGGACTCGAACCTGCACCCTCTGGGTATACGCCCCAAGTGCTTTGCCAATTCAGCTATGGATTCGTATGCTGGTAGACTCGAAATTTCTCAACTATTTTTTGTGCCAGCGTCATAGGTATATATATATATTATATATTAAGATTCTGTTCTTGTTTCGAATCTTGAGCGTGGAAAGGGTCTCAAAAGCAAGATTTATAATTCTTATTTTATTATTCCTACATAATAATATCAAGGGTCTTGTAACATTCTTTTTTTTTTAATTTTAACTATTTTAATACATATTAAAACGACGTACACAATCAACCCCTACTACGTCCGGCGCACCCTGGGCAGTCTGCAAATTTCCACCCAGCAGACTGGCCAATCCTTTCACCACGATGGCAAGTCAACACCATGAGATCGACACGAAAGAAGAAGAAGAATACATATTTTTATAAAATCCAAATTTTGAACACATACATATTTTAAATTAAATCAATTTGCTTGTATATTATTTTTTTAATACTAATTTACGGACTTTCATGTTCAATAATTGCCACTTACCGTCACATACCATGCGGACTAAATACTTATTAGGAACACAAAGTGGTAAATAATCATGAAGTTCTCATGACTACCCAATTACTTACCACATTTGAGAGCGCAGTTGGCGTTGTTGTTAAAGCGGTCGCCTTGCCGTTTTAAACTGCAGTGTTGTGGGTTCAATCCCCATACGGGACAAATTTTTGTGTGATCCGAAAAGATTTATTCTGACTCATTCAGGGTCAGAATAAATCTTTGCTTATTATGCTGCTATTATTTGCTTATTAATAATGCTTTGTGTGTGGGAAAGGTTT
This sequence comes from Hypena proboscidalis, assembly GCA_905147285.1. NCBI lineage: Eukaryota > Metazoa > Arthropoda > Insecta > Lepidoptera > Erebidae > Hypena > Hypena proboscidalis. The sequence continues at coordinate 4,197,497 of LR990131.1, read as the reverse complement.
GTTTGTGAACCCCCCCGCGACACTGACGTTATTCCTAATGCGGTCGTCGTTTTCCTTTTTTAAAATAAATAAAAAAATGTGTTAAATAGTAGAAATTTAGAAATAGTATATTGCGCTTCAAAAACAAACATCCTGGATGAAGCTTAAACGGCCGCGGAGGTAATTGGACCTGGGCTGGCCACGTATCCCGTATAATATATGGTTGATGACCGATGGGCCAAAATTTCTCCCCAGTTCCCCAGGAATCCTTAAAAAAAGTTCCTTTGGTGGAAAAAGCCATGGAAAGCATCAAAGTCTGTAACTAGATAGGAACACTAAGGGCGGTTTTTGCTCAACACTTAAACAGTATATGCTACTATAATAATAAATAATTGGTAAATGATACCCCAACAAACCTAGACAAGCGCTATAACCAAAACAAGCACTAAAATAAATTACCAACATTTTCCTGCACTGATTTCCGTGTAATAACCACAAAAAAATCTCTAAGAGATACGCATCGCTATTTTTCCGCTAAAATTGTGAGACAAGTCGAGGATATGGGTTAATAGGGGGCAACGATATTGGCCAAGATAAGCCATCTTTGTTTAATAGTTTGTAGATGTGAGGGGTTCATGGTCAAGTGGTTTTTGTCATGAGGGCTTATGGAGTTACTTTTAGTTTGAAACTGTTGGATGGGAGTGGCAGATTCGAAAACTTCTTTAAGTGGACTTTTTTAACGGTACTTGTTCTTAGGCTGAGATCTATGGTGCGTACTTTAACTTAGCTTAAATGTTGCATAGACAAAGCTGTTGTGAAAAAAAGGGTGAAAGCAGTGTTTTGTTCAAGGTCAGTCTGTGTCAAGTCTAAGAGTGTTGTTACCAGAGAGCATGCATTTAACTAGAGATAACTTTAAGTTTTTAATAACATTATTATCACTGCGCCAAATAAATTGACGTCAAAGCTTATATATGTATGGGTTTAGACAGCTTGCACCGGCCCGGGGATTTTTCTAAGTAAAATTTGACAGTCCATTTGTAGCAATAGTAGAACCGTCAATTTTTATCGTGTTACATCTTGACATCTATTATCTCTGGTTTTTACATCTACATACATCGATCGACCGTCGGTCGATGCATTTGACGTTTAGAGAGCCAATAAGAGTTCACTACGCATGCGCGGCACGCAGTTTTGCGGCGATTGATGTTGATGTAATAACAAGCTAAGCTCTAAGCTTTATAGAGGATGGAGCCTTTATACAGATTATTTTTAAAGCGTCGATGGGCTTCCGGTACCAGAAATGTCAAGGCAGAGATTCAAAATAAAAATAGCTTAGCCAAAGTTAATATAATTTTCAATTTAGGTCACACTTTATTCACAGGTCATATGGTTCGTAATATTTAAATTGAGGTATAAAATACAGTGCAGTATGCAAAGGTCTTTACGCCCAAAGATATTATGAGAACTGAGTCACGGAGAGCGTGCTCAAACGCTTGTCTATCCTTCATGAAATAACAAAACATTCGCCTGTGATATAACATTGCAGTTTTTATATTAAGAATGCTGACGTTACAAACTGCGTCCCAAAACGAGAATTCACCTGTAATAACATTTAATCGAATAAAATTTCAAATTTCAAATGTAGCATATTAGGTTGCTCTCTAATGCTCGGTTTACCCTCATACTGATTTAATATTCTATCTGTAACAATAGTTAAAGCAAGTGCTCGCGATCTGGGAGCGCTTCTTCTATGATTTCTACATAATTCAAAGTGATGACGCAAGAAAACAATGTCCTTGACTCTACTCTTTTTCGCAAGAACATAATCAAATACTTTAACTTAACCTTATTTATAATTTGTCTTGCTTGAATAAGAGCATATGCTCTTATTCAAGCAAGACAATGCTGCATATGCTAGACGGTGCACAAATCAATCCAGCGCTACTCACAACGCACGGCAAGGCTTTTACTAAGTGCCACTATCCGCATTCCACATCACTACATAATATATGCGAAGAAACGGGAACTGGAGTGGAAATCGTTCAAAGATCGCATACCACTACCACAAGATGTCTATTTTCCAATACAGTAGCCCTTGCGGCATGAGAATTGCAAATAATCGAATTATCTGGGCCCTTGTCACTAAATGAAATCCCATTTGTCTTGGGAATATTTTAGGCGTTCGCTTTTGGTTTGTTGTGATTTATTCGAAGTTTATTGTTCGTGAAATTGGAGACAAGCAAATACTCTATAATGGAACTACATATTTTGGCATAAACTATAGCATACTACACACATAAATTAGAATCGATAGCTGAGTGGGAGACTGTGGGAAGTGGGTTAAACACATTACGGTACAATTTTTGCAGATAATATGTTTGTATTTATCAAAAAATTATCGCTCGCTACCAGACAAGGAAAACATTGTAACGAAACATGTTTAACTGAGAGTGCCTAAAAGTAACTTGAACGTGTCTGAGTGTTGAGTTTACGTGTTGTTTACGAGCGTGTTGGACGAAGACCTAACTTTTCTCATCAAGAGAAAAGGCCAGTGCCCTGCAGTGGGACAGAGGGCTGCTATTATCACATCTATTATTTTGTTATTAAATGAATTAACAAACATAGGGTGCCGTAAAAATATTGTGGCAAAATCTTAAGCCAACTTTTATATTGTGCCCTAAAAACACTGGCCAGTGGTCTAGCTCTGCGTTTGCGTCGTATTCATTTAAAACGATGCGAGAAGGCCATACTGTCCACCTGTGAACTATTAACAACATATTACGAGGAAATGGGATCGCATCTCGAGCGGTGCTGCCAAATGAGGTCATTCTGGCAGTGACCTGCAGTAGCAAATAGATAGTGTATTAGGTACTTAGCAAAGTAAATTAGATTTTTGGTTTTGTAGTGGCCTCAGGCTTTTTGATATAACAGAAACTTGATTTTTCATCTGAAAAACTCAATAATAATTTTTATCATAGTAACATTTTCTCGTGTAATAAAAAAACCTTTTTACCTACTATACATTTCAATATTACGATGCGTCGTAAGTTTTGTCTGTCTTATTTTCAAAAGCAAAAAGGCAGGTAAAATACAAAATAAATGAACTTTTTGCCGTGCTTTAAATTACCTCAAACGTGTGTTTGATGAGCAATTTTAGCGCTCTGTTTTGATGGTTATAATGTCATATGTATCTCAAAAAAGTGAAATTTGCTCTTTTATGCTGATTAAAAGTTTATAATGTTTCTTTTAACAATCAGTTTAACTACTTACTTCTACAAACTTGACAAAGCAGCCTGCGTGTCCTTGTTAAAATCCAAACAACTTTTTTTCCATCACCATGATTTAATAACAAAACCCTTGAATATAGCCCAAAGGTGTATTAAAACTAGTCGACAGATCCCATCGGATTTTACTTTTAAGCTAAAGTATACTCATCATTGAAGTTTGCCTATCGGCGCGAGTTTATCCGGTGCTAAAGTTAAACAAAGTTGTAACGCGGCCTCTGTTTGTACAACGCAGCTTATTGAATGCGCTGACGGTATCTGGATTTATGGTATAAACTAATGCGGCGAGCTAATATGAAATTTGTTTTAACTTATTGTAAATAAGAGCTTGAACATATAGTTTTGGATTGAAACGTTTGATATAGCACAGATAATTGCTGGAAAAGATTTGGTGGCTATCTATACTAAGTTTGTAATAATTTTATGTAGTTATTTTATAAATTAATACCTTAATTATACCTTTTAAAATCCAACGAAACTGTTACACTTGCTTATTTTATAATAATACCGCATACAAAGCCCCAATGTGTATTAAAACTAGTGGTCTGATCTCATCGGATTTTACTTGAATGCAAAAGTATACTCATCAGTGAAGTTTGCCTATCGGCGCGAGTTTATCCGGTGCTAAAGTTAAACAAAGTTGTAACGCGGCCTCTGTTTGTACAACGCAGCTTATTGAATGCGCTGACGGTACCTGGATTTATGATACGTGCTAATGCGGTTAGCAGCAAATACGGTTTTTTTGGTAATTACGTATTGCAATAAATACCTAAAAAGTAACACGTTTTGAGAGGGAAGTTTGATTTTTGCACAGAATTTAGATGTAAATAGTTTGATTACTAACTTAAAACAATAGAAATTGTTTTTATTTTCTTTAGTTATCGTAAATATTAGGTAATTTTGTAGCTCCTTTACTGCAAATTAATTAAAAACTAAACGTACACTGAATGTACACACTGCTGCGGAGTCAGCCTTTTTTTTACTTTTGAGCATTTGTTGGACCCGCTGTCGCATGCCTAAATACTTACAAACTTTACAAAGCAGAATGTATATTTTAAAATCTAAAACACCTTTTCCCTCACCATTTTGAATAAAAAAATACTGGACTTACCTCAAAGGTGTATTAAAAACTAGTCAACAGATCCCATCGAATTTTACTTGAATGCTAAAGTATACTCATCATTGAAGTTTGCCTATCGGCGCGAGTTTATCCGGTGCTAAAGTTAAACAAAGTTGTAACGCGGCCTCCGTTTTTACAATGCAGCTTATTGAATGCACTGACGATACCTGGATTTATGATACGTGCTAATGCGGTTATCAAATACGGATTTTGTACGTATGTAACTAAAAGTGTATTTTATTGAGAAATTTTGGCACCATGTTTTGATAGTAACTGTTTAAATACGTTCACAAATTAAGTATTGCTGTGTGCCGGTTCGGTGGTGAGCGTAAACCTTGCGACTACTGTCTCGAGAAACCTAGTATCATTGCATGTAAATTAAGCAAAACATCTCATAAGAATATTTCCGTTGTTTCATCAAAACCATCTCACTTAGTCACATAAACACGGATTTTTGGATGAAAGAAAATCTTAATTTAATCCCGGAAATATTATTTAAAGAAGACATAGCAAAAGGCCTAATCGACGCTTCTCGCGGCCAGAGGGCTGGTTTTTACTTCGCCCAGCGAATAAGCATTGGCACCATTCAACGTGGTAATGCTGCCAGCTGTGAACAGCGATGCGGAGGAATTTTATGACGCATAATGTTTTTTATTTTTTCTTTCATTTTATTAATTTATTGATTGTATATGTGTGTGTGTGTTATATAGTTTTATTATTAGAAATTATTTATTTTTAGTTAGATTAGTTTTCTGTAAATTCCTATAATTTATTAAAATAAAAGTAAGTTACTTAATGCAAGTTAAATTTTGATGTGACGAGAAAATGTTTTACCGTGGTGGTAGGAAAACATCACTTCTGAAAATACTGTAGCTATAATTTTAACAGTTTTTTTTCAGTAGCACACTCTCCAATTTCATTTGATGAGTCCGCAACCACGCGTGCGTCCCATAAATCGTCATGGTATTCCCATTTTATATTCCATTTTATTTACTATAGCTACGTGTATATCGCGATTAAATTTTATTGACATTATTTATTAATGGCGACGACAGTGTAAATTGTTTTTCGTGTTTGTTCGTGGATTTGGGGCTGATTTACGAAGGCCAGGCTTAGTCGTAAAGGCGTATATAATGAATGGGTTATTATGGAAAGCAATGGGGTAAATAACGGTTATGGGCTGTATTGATTGGTTGGGGTTATTGGAAGTTTAATGCGTAGCTGATAGAAGGAAAAATAGAATGGCAAAATATTAACTTTGTTCGACATGAGAGTATAGCGTTTGAATTGTAATTTTGATAAAAATAAACAAAAGTTATTTTTATTTCTTCTTTTTAAATTCTAAAATTGTGATTCTGTATATTAATGCCTTTTGATATTACAAGCAAAAATATTGTAGGTAAACATAATTATAAATAATTACAAAAACTGAAACATAAACTTTTTTATAACTATCGCCCAAAATTGATGAACATGCATTTTAAATTGCTTCAATATTGGTTCCATTTCATTCATCAATCTAAATATTGTAATTACCAATTTTAGTATTAGAATTAAAAGAAAGAACATAAAAACTTTTTACTTTCCATTACCTCCTTGGATGAAACATAAAAAAGTTGTAAGAGACTCTTCTTGGTATCTATAACAACAAACTAAAATCATTCGCTGTTTATATGACCAATATGTTCCCAGTAGTTATCTTTTATTCTGCTCTTAAATGACACCAATATAGATGGGTAAGAGCTTTCGAAGATGTTGGGTTGCTAGAAGAGACCGCTTTATATGAAGTACTGTTATATCTCTTGATAGAAATTTATGGGTTCGCGCAAATGGATCACTAAACCATACCATAGCTCCTCGCAGAGCATCCATAGTGGCTGTCAGACGCCTCGTTCTATTGATCCGCGCAAATGGCTGCTATGATTTGTTACATTCTGCTGTACATCATAGTTTCAAGTAGTCTTCTTCTCCTTACGAGTCAATAGTCAAAGCTTTTATACCACCCCGGCCCAGTAGGTGGCTACATTAATTGCATTCTCCGTGGCCTTATTCAGATCGCTTAGGGAGCAATTGTCAGGGCAGTTGGGGCATTCAAGGAGATGTGTCATCGTTTGCTGAGGAGTAGTGAGTAGTCGCCAATAGTGGCATGTCGCAACGACTCATTTTGATAAGCATTTGCAAGTTAATCGATTCGTGACTTGTGGCTGAATATACATATTAAATTAGCAAACTGATGTGGTGATCTCCGCACATCATAAATGAAGATTGACATTGACAACGTCAAGAAGTGACACAGTCGTCACATCAGTCAAAGAGTGCTGAATCGCGATAGCGAAGTGTTCTCAGCACTCTCTGTACATACATACAACTTCCAATACGCTAGCGTTGGACAACTGTCCCCCAGGCAATACCACCGAGCCTGGTCGGAGGATTGTCCTATTGTGGTGGAGGAACATCACACCCCGTTCCTCTACAGTCGTCTCGTATTTATTTATACAACGTATGTAGCTAACGGGTAGTCTATGTGATGGTTTCGTGCAATTACGGCCAATGAACATCCACTTTTCACAGATGCAGATGTTTAGTCTAATAATAGGCCAGAAATTTTAGGGCCTAATCTCATTTTCAACCGGCGCAGCGGTGCAATGCTGTTTTTGACATTTGAGTGCTTTTTTGCTCTAATATACACACGCTCGATATTTATATGACATACATCTATCATGGCACATAATGGCTAATAGCACATATAAAAAAAGTTGAAAATGAAGTAACGTCAATATTAAGCAATATTTTGGTCCCCACCGTTAGCAGACACATAGTTAATTGGTAATACGCATACGGAACACAGTTGTCGTATGCGTATTAACAATTAACTATGTATAACTTATATATGGCTCCAATTTTTTACTAAAGATGGGGCTCTTCCAGTGGCCATAAGCAACATTAACAGCAGTAAATCGCAGCTGGCACAGGATCGATGGCACTCTTATGATACATAGTTTCCTGCACCGGCCTCTCGCGATAAAACCTTGATTTGTGATCTACGACTTGTGTCCCTGTTTCGGCAGTATCGATAACTTTGTATTCCAGTATCTATTGTATAGTGATAGGGGTTAAGAGATATATTTACTGTTACAAGTTACCTGGCGTTGACTGTTGTATTTTTTGAAAGTCTGGATAGAATTGTAAGTTATTACTTTTAATTGAATCGCGGAGGCTTTGGTAAATATAAAAAAAGTGAGGAAATAGTAACGCCACATTGTAATATTAAGAAAAATTTTAGACGTCACCATTGGCAGGCACATAACATTGTTTCAACTTCAAAAAAAAAACATAATTTCTGAAATTAAATATTAGTATAAGTAATAAAAAGGATGCATGAAAGGAGCCTCCCCGAGTGACGTACACAACAATTCCCTACGTCCGGCGAGCCCTGGGCAATTCACGAGTTCTTAAAAGCGAATTGGCTAATCCTTTCACCACAATGGCAAGTCAAAACCTTGACCACCTTGCTGACAGTCCAAAATGCCCAACTACCTGCACAAGAAAGGCGTTTATGAACACCGACGAGAGCGCCCTAACAGTTTCCACTTCCACTACCAAGACCAGACCAATAAAATTTGACTCAGCCGTCGACACGACGAAGAAGAAGAAGTAATAAAAAACAAATTTAATACAATGTTAAAAAATAATAAACAAATATTATAAATACACTATCAGAAATCATCCAATTACTCGTGATCTAGGTGACAATATAATTGGCCAATAGATATCTCACAAAGCTGTCTGTTCCAGAACCAATTTTAGGGAGCTAATGACTCAAGAAAACTGTTTATCGGATGAAATATTGATAGTCTGCGGCGGTCGTAAGGAATTAGGCAACTTATTAGCTCTTTGTCATAGTGATATTAAGTGGCTTTGTTGTGTGGTTTATTGCCTTATTTTCGTTTTCATCGTGGCTAAAGTCCGTAATTGAGCGATGTGTTATGCCTTTTCACTTTGTTAACCGACTTCAAAAAAAAAAAAGAGGTTCTGTATTCGATCCGTATGTATGTATGTATGTTACCTTTTTATGTTCGCGATTTTCTCGGAAACTACTGATCCGATTTGAATGCAGTTTTCGGTATTTTAATCCTTGTGTTCCAAGGAAGAATTTAGTATATAATTTATCAGAATCTGACGAAGATCTTTGGAGACAGGCAACGGAACTCTTCAAAAACGAATAGCTAATGAACCACGTTTTGTGCAATCGTGTATCTATGTATTGTTTTCACCACTACATAACATAACATCATGCCTGTGTATGCTTTGAAGGGTAAGCAGAGACAGCCTACTTACCTACCCTTAAAGTACCGAAAGCTCTGCTTAGGTTTGGACGGGGCTTACGTTTCAGCACATTTGTTATTATCGTAGTGATAACTTATGATCATGAAGATCTCAGAAAGAATTTTTTGATTATTTTGATTGTTTCTATTGTGTTTCATGCGTAATGATGCCTTAGTATTTCTTCCTAACCCCATCGTTAAATCTAAAAAACTAAGACACTAAAAAGCTTGAAATAAAAAAATAAAATAAAAAAAACAAATAAAAAAAAATAAAATAAAAAAAACTAATTAAAAAAAAGAATATTCTTAACTCGAGCGTATTCGAAATATTATAATTATGTACTAATTTTTTTCAAAGAAAAAGGAACCGCCTTCAAAAACTCAAAAGTAAAAAATAAAATATTCGCTAAACTTTGCTTACCTTTATATATTGCTTATATTAATTTGTTTAAAACAATAAACCCAAATAATTATGTAATACCAATTAATTATATTTTTTTGAAGTCGGCGCCAAATTACAAAATCAAATACCAATTCAATTGGTATTTGATTTTGTGATTTTTTCAACAATTATTTCGGTAAATACGGTTTTAATTGGTATTTGATTTTGTGATTTTTTCAACAATTAATTCGGTAAATACGGTTTTAATTGGTATTTGATTTTGTAATTTGGCGCCGGTAAAGTTAGTAATAACATTACGCTAAAATATTTTTTAACTTGCGCTACAACCTACGGAAACAAAGAACGTCACCAATCTCACGTAGACAACATCGCACGCAACAGCTATTTTGATATAATTTAGCAAGTAATAAAATTCAATTCACATAAAGCAAAGAAACTTAAAATAAAACTTATCTAAGAGATACTGAAATTCTATTACTAAATCTAAACACTATATAATTTTAGTTTTTATTTTGACACAGGGTTATCTAATAATCTTATATTTCTGAATCTCTTTGACGACTTGCAGCCTTACTTTTTATTTATTTATTTTACACATAGTTTTAAACCGGGACTTTACCTTATCTCCTGACCTATTTAAATATGAAATATTATGCTTGTTATCTATATTATAAAACGTTGTTCCGCATTGTTAATCACCAAACTTGTATTTAAACTAACTGAAATAGTTTTTAAGCTCCAATTAAAACAATAATTTTAGTTTCTCTTTGAGTATAACACAGTTTTTAGTGCCAATAAATTGTAGGAGGTCTATAGCATTAAAATTACGAGCACAATTTGGATAAGCTAATTGGAGGGCATAAGCAGCGATAGCCGAGTGGGAGACCGTAGGACTGCGAAGACAAAGGTCTCGGGTTCGAACCCACGGCACACACCTCTCGTCTTTTCGAAGATATGTGTGTATTTATCATATAAATTATCGCTCGCTAACGGTGAAGGAAAACATCGTGAGGAAACCTACATGCCTGAGAGTGCCTAATAAGTGCTCGAGGGTGTGTGAAGTCTACCAATCCGCACTTGGCCAGCGTGGTGGACTATGGCCTAACCCTTCTCATCATGAGAAGAGGCCCGAGCCCAGCAGTGGGACATGTATTAAATACAGGGCTGCTATTAATTGGAGGGACCCCGTTTATGCACTTTTTGAGGTCTTTGCATATGTAACCGGGACGAGGTTCAAACGTCGATGTGGCTAGGGTGGGTGGCTTCATAACGTATTTTTTCTTACTCGCTCGTGTTTCTCTTTTAAATCATAATTACCACTACTATAAAACGAGACCGAGACCGTGAGGTTGAGTTCGATCTCTGGTTCGATCAAAATTGTTGTTTGGGTTTCATTTTCAATAGCAGCAAGGTGATAGAATTATGCTCAGTAAATGGCGATAGGTGCAACAACAGGAAAACTGAAATGTGGGTGATAAACAAACTTCAATTAAAACGACAAATTTGTTAAACTTTGAATAAAACGCAGTTCTTAGTGCCAATAAATTATTTTTAATTGGATGAACTATAATTGAAGTGACCCCGTTTATGCACTTTCTGAGGTTTTCGCATATGTAACCGGGACGAGGTCGAATCATTGATGTGGCTAGATCGAGGTGGCTTCATAACGTATTCGTTCATACTCGCGAGTGTTTCTCTTTTAGACGTTGATCTGAAACCTGCTATACGACCATTGCTTAGTCATCCATCCCTTATTTTCTTTTATAACGAACATGTGTAACACCAGTTTATTGTTTTTAAGAATTGAGTTCTCCATGACTGCCTCTTGTGGTTCATGGATATATTTTTTGACGGGTTTGATGACCAGCATGGTTTGCCCGAGCTTTCAGCAGCAGCAAGTAGTCGGAAGATTGGCTCCGTGGAAAGAAAATACCTCACCACCTATCACGTGAGTTTCAAAATGCGAAACGTGCTAACTAAATCAGCTTAGTTTGATTTGTAACCTATTGATTCAGTTATCATACTGCTCCGCACTCTCTTACGTATTGCTAGACTGCAAATTTTCAAATTTATGGTGAATTGATTAACTTGTGCAGAAAAACGCATAGTCTAACAGACAGAAAACGCATCGAGGTACGTGACCGCGTCGCGTATGCAGATTCGCCTCAACGGCAACGTTGTGGTCGGCATTGTACACCGCAAGGCGAATAAGGCTATGCAGAAACACTGACGCCCGCGCTTTGCAGCGTGACGCTTTGTTGGTGAGAGAATCGTCTATGGTTTACATCATAGAAATCTTAATAATAAGGCAATAGAAATGTCAAAGACGCGTGACCTTGTCGCCGCGCATGTGTCTAGTCAAACACAAGTGCGAGTTGAGGAATTGTCGTCTTAATGTCATCGCAAAAAGAATAATTTTGTTTGCAGGAATACAAAATGTATGTGTAAGTGGTATTTGAAAAACGGCGACATGCGTCCCAGTGTTAAAAGATAGTCAATAGCATTTCTATTGACTAGTTATTAAGATTTATATGGTTTACATGAATCAAATAGACAGACGTAGATCTGATCGATTGGAATTATAAGTTAATTGACAGGTTTTTTAACACAATTCGAAAGACGTTTCGGTCGCTTTTTCTGCCATTTTGCCATCGATCATCTGTTGTTGTAGTAATGCCCTAAGCTTCACATTATAACGGACGGGGACAGCATAACAATTGAAGAAAAATTTGCGTGCAGGCATAGTTTCTTATTACCTATTATGTCAGCTGGTTGTATAATTAATAATAATAAATAACTCGCAACTTACACACAATGTTATCTAGGCCCAAACTAAGCAGAGCTTGTACTATGGGTAGTAAAATAACTGATACTAAAACATATATTATATGCTTTTCTTTTGTTCAAGCGCCTCCTGGGGCCTATGAAAATAAATAATTTGATTTTGAATTTGAATTTTGTAAATACATACTTATTATACATAGAAACACCCAGACTAAAACAAACCGATGTTCATGCACACAAAGATTTGTCTTCAACAGGAATCGAACCCGCGATCTCGGCGTTGAAGGCAGGTGTACACTACCCACTCCGCCATCCGGTCGTCAACTAATTGTGAATGTTCATAAATTAATATAAAAGCAGAGTATATTAAGGCCAATAATGGCCAAAGAAGCTTAATCTCCGAATAATTGGCTATATTACCATGCAGTAACTAATACCACCTCATTGTTACGGCTTTAATACGGATATATCACCGAGGTGAAAGCTGACATTTTGACAATAAAATCCAATTTGAAAGCATGCAAGCGAAGCCGTGAGCCGAGCCAAACCCGTGCGACGGGAAACGAACCCCAGAGATTTATTCTGAGGCTTAAAAGATCTAATGCCAATTTTTGAATGCATTCTAGAATCTTTGAACAAAATTTTGAGCATCATATTTAAGATGTTGTTACCATTTAAAAGTATTGAGACATTTAGAAGGTAAATGATTAATTTACATAACATAGCGTCACGCCTATATTACCCAGAAAGTTTGTGGCAGAAGTGTACAACACCCACACTTCACCTGTTATGTTTAGGTCCCATGGGATAGGTGGTTAGCCTATCGCCATCCACCGGACACAATACCAACCCCATGCTGCTATTATGAATTTCCTGACGGAAAGTTCACAAGTAACATTTTGCCCGACTTGGGAATCGAACCCGAGACTTATTGTGAGCCGCATACGCTAACCACTAGACCATCGAGGCAGTAGTTTAGTAATCGTGCATAAACTATTTTGAACTAGCTTGAAAAACCTTCTGACCTTAAAACTGCTATGAAATACTAGTGTTGTCGCCATTGGTAAAATTAAACATTAAAATAACTGGTACGAGAGACATAGCATCGCAATACTCATGGATATTTTGCAGTATCCTACGATAATTACTACTAAGTAGGCTATACGCCCCTTCATCACATACATTGCATCAAAAAGCCGGATAGAAGTCACAAACAAAAGTAACTCAACAACAAAGAAAATTAAATCAAGTAGCTCCAATATCCTTTATTAATTCCTAGAGTTGCCAAGAACGTGTTACTTATTGCTAAGACAAGCGCTAGGTCTTTGCTGAGGGGGGAGGGGGGTTGTAACGAAAACTTTGGGCTGCAGCCAAATGAGTTAATGGCTGATAAGCCAAGGTTAATTTCGCTTTGTTTCCAACAGATGCTTGCCTGTATTAAATTTTGTTGATAATGTGCCGCAGTGGATGCTTGTTTCGCTGCATATATTCATGAACATATGCCTTTCGTAGAGAGACTTGGTAAAGTCACACGCATATCGTTACATAACCTTTTTAGGTTTAGTAGTAGTTTTCATAGTTAGATTAAAATATAATTCAAATTCTTTATTGTACACACAAAATTACAGATTACAACATAATGAATAAAGTTCATGTAAAGTTTACAAAAGCGAGCTTAATTCAACACGAATTTTCTAACAGCAAACCTTTGAGACGTAGCGGAAATAAGGATTTAAAAGGTGAAGTCAAGTGTACAACGCAGAAAAAATAAATGATGAAAATGTATACCTATTTCTACCTTAATTACCTTATTACCTGAATAAGTTATAGATACATATGTATTATGTATACGGTCCATAAATACTTATGAATATAACATAATTACATATAAACATAAATTATAGTAATAATTAATTTATGTTATAAACTCATAAATATAAATACATCATCAGATATCATATTAAGTTTATTATAATGAGAGAGAAAGAAAATGCTCTTTAATATTTTGCCTAAAGACAGCTGCAGAAGACCTGTCGCGTATAGCGTGAGGCAGTGAATTCCAAAATCTGACTGCTCGGATGGTAAAAGAAATGTCACTTTAATCACTTTCTGATCTTTATTTTGATTTGTTCAGAAAAATGTTGCCAAAGATAGCAAGTATATCTAATCAAAAAACATAATGCCGCAACTAATGAAGTTGTGTCAACCACAATATTTTCTTGTTTTTGATGATTTTTTCATTGGTTTGTTTGAACCATATAAGCTTCAAAACAACTGGACGTTGATTTTAATGAAAATTTATGAAAAGATAGTTTAAGAATCAAGAAGAAACAATAGATACTTTTTATTGACGGAAGTACCACGCAAGCAATTCATCAAACCTTTATCTCGTACTTTATTTTTTAAAAAACGTAGAAAGAGCTCGGTAAATCCACTGGTTTTAATCCGCAGTTTGTTAGAAAGTGCATCGTTAAACCAGATTTATTTGTAGGTGGATGCCAGGCTACTATCTACAGAGCCTTAAGGAATAAGTTCAAGTGGATCTACGAGACAGGAATAAACGACTCGACAAATTATGATACGATGAAGAGATTTAAGTTAACCGTTTTGTACTTCTGATTGTAAATTATATTAATGTTTGTGGGGATAAGTGCATGTTTCTTCTGATTGTCGATTAAACACGTATAACAGGGCTTACACGGAGTTGTATTGATAGGAAATGTTCAATTGCCCTTGTCGGGCAAAGAGTTATTTGTGAACTTTCTGTCAGGAAATTCACAATAACAGCACCAAGTTGGAATTGTGCCCGTTGAAGGGTCATAGGCTCACTCCCTATCTTTCACTTTTTGTTTGACCATTAGTTTTCTCGGCCTTATAAAGGGTTAAACATAGCAGATAAAATGTGGATGTTATACACTTCTTTCACATCCTTCTGGGTATTATAGGCGTGATGTTATGTAATGTTAGGAAAAGCTACACACTCGTATCTTACTTGTGCAAATCGTTCAGCCAAACGGTTGGTTTTGCCGCCTACATGTTAAATCTTACTTGCCAATATTTCACTAATAGATAGAATGGCTAAGGAAGATTCAGGTATAATATTATTACATTTTGTCAAGGTTATAAGTGTAGTACGCAGGTGGAGCCACGAACGAAAGCAAGAATTCTATAAAATAATTGTTTTTTGTTGGTAAAAAGTATCATCAGTTTTACACACGTTTTAGTGATACTATGAATGTAAAACAATATTATGATTTTGTTTTTTACTTAAATGGACTGATGAGAAAGTATAAATATTTTCTTGTTTTTATCATCTTCTCACAATAACATATTTTTTTACACTACTACAATATAGTAACATAATTCAACAATAAAAACAAAACACTAAAAAGTTTATATTAACACATACTGTTTGGAACTGAAAAAAATACATTTCAAATCTTTCATAATCCTCAGCAAATATTCAAGATAAAATAAAAAAATGCTCCAGCGAGTAACAATGGGCCTTGGAACCCTTTGTCCTCGCACTCGATTCGCAGCCGATGTCAAGTTATCCTATAGGTTTTATTTTATTCTTACTTTGAGTTTCATTTCAATAGGATTGTGTCTTTGTAGCAAAGTGTAATGAGTTATTTTGTTTTGTTTCTTTGTGTTAAAGATAAAGATGTGACTGGATTATTGTGATACTGTACCTAAATGGTCGATGGTCTGGTCTGATGGATTCTTACTTTGAGTTTCATTTCAATAGGATTGTGTCTCGCTCTTTGTAGCAAGTGTAATGACTAATGAGTTATTTTGTTTTGTTTCTTTATGATAAAGATAGAGATAAAGATGTGACTGGATTATTGTCATACTGTACCTAAATGGTCGATGGTCTGGTCTGATGGATTCTTACTCTGAGATTCATTTCAATAGGATTGTGTCTCGCTCTGTGTAGCAAGTGTAATGAGTTATTTTGTTTGTTTCTTTGTGATAAAGATAAAGATAAAGATGTGGCTGGGTTATTGTGATACTGTTCCTTAATGTCGATGGTCTGCCTCGATGGTATAGTGGTACTGCATCGATGGTCTAGTGGTTAGCGTATGTGCCTCTTACCGCGAGGTCTCGGGTTCAGGCCAAGTGTTATTTGGGTACTTTCCGTCAGGAAATTCACAATAGCAGCATGGAGTTAGAATTGTGCCCGGTGGATGGCGGTAATATAGGCGTGATGTAATGTTGTATGTTCCTAAATGTAACAAAAGTGTGGTTTGGTTTTTACGTACATGTAATTGTGAGAAAATAGTTTTTTTGCAGGTTTAAAATTATAATAGCTTATAATAATATCTACAGCGCACTTGCCATTTCCCTAGTAGCAATCCATATCTGGCAACTGGTATAGTATAAATGAGTGTACAAGTATCGTAAGGTTCCGTAATTATTAAGGCTCGGCAAGTGATTTCGGCTTAAAAAGCTGGTGTGACGCCTAGGAAAGAAGGTAGGTATCACAAATGAGATATTTACAAACTTGCAGAGGAGTTTACGTAAATTAGTAAAAATACGGAAAAAAACTAAAATCGTATCTCACTTTATAAACATTATTTTGGAGTTGGATTTGCTTAACATTATTGATTTTTTATAAAAACTAAATAAATGTAGAAAAGCACCCAAAAACTCAGTTTATATTATAGAAAAATGTTATTCGATAACACAATCCCTGCAACAATATTTTTCTGTCAAAAGTATCCTCTTGTTCAAAACAAATTTAAAAGTCTATAGTAGATGCAGAGCTTGAAAAATATAAAAGTGCAAGGTAAAAAATCAAGTGCAAGTTTTTTCAATTTCGCGGGCTGCTGTAATGAAACGGGCGTTCAGTATTTGAACAGAGTTGTTTGTATTTTTCATTTCTTATTTTTATAGCGACTGCTATGTCAAACGCTATACTTTTCAATTTTATATTGTGCGATAAGGGTCTTGAGATAGTTTTTATTAAAATGTTGTATGTGTTTGTATGAGAAAAAAAAATATAATTTATTTTATTAATATAATGTAATATAATAATATTTTTGCACTGATATAAACACTGTTCATAAAGTTTTAGAGAAAAATTCTAAAATTGGTTTCTTAAAGTGGTGGTTATCTGCTTATGATTTATTTTAATCTTGATACTTTTTTCACAGTAATACTGCTGAATGAAAAAAACAAAACGAATTTATATTATTTCTTAGTGAACAAAACATTAAACATTTTGTCAAAAGCATTTTCTGGGTTAAACCAAACTGACAAACTGACAAAGTCCATACAAAAAGCAGAGCTTAAATAAAATAAATTCCGTTTTTTTCGTCGGTTGAAAATAGAAAAGTGCATGGCTAAAAAACAAGTGCAAGTTTTCAATTTTGCTGGTTGCTGTTATTAAACGGGTGTTCAGTATTCGAAGTTTGAAGTGGTTAAAGTAACTATTTTATTGACAACAAGGGAAACTATGTACAATAAAAGTAAATAAACTGTCAACTTACTTGTAAATTTACAAATTTACAAGTAAGTTGACATAGCGATAGCAATCTATATATCATACACTATACTTTTCAGTTTAATAGTAAATGTAAATAGAAATTTAATAAATGATATTGATAAAGTAAACAACCATCTGATCTTTATTTAACTATAAAATGATAATTCTTTTTATTTTTGAGTTCAGTAAAATACTGAAATGCAAACTTTTAAAGAACCTGAAGAAAATATAAGACCGGGTATTTTACTGTCCGCAGCAAAATAAAAACGTGTATCGTGGTTTACGTTTCAGCTGCAATTTTATGTAATCTAACATTCTATCTCCTAAAATGTCTGAAAATTTGTAGAAGAAAACACTAAATTATTATTAAAATACGGAATCACAAAACGACAAGTGTGGTCAATAGCTTGAAAGTTTGAAACCTGGCAATATCTTATAAAAGCTGATACAATCTTGAGTCTGAATCAAAACCGAAGTGAAAACCTCTCACAGTGTTTAAGATAGAAGAGAAATAAAAACGCTGGCGACGTCTTTAACCGGACATTCCTTATTTCGTCTCCGCTTTCAGAGCGTTAACTTGAAACTGAGTACTGAACCTTTATATGTAAGCGGTAGTCTACCCTTAAAGCTTGCGGATGGAAGCAAACGTCAGCGTCATCGCCTGATGTATGTTAAGGGTAGATTCCCGAGCGCCGTTTTTTCATACTAATGTAATATGGGTTTTACTTTAATACTATTAAGTTTTTATTTAATTTTATAGATGAATTATTTCTAAAACATCAAAATGCATGTTTATTGGCGCCCAATTTTTTTAAATTACTATTAAAATTTTTCATAATGAAACTTTTAATGATTTTTTAGTCTTTATTGCAATCAATCAACAAGCTTAAAAAAACAAATCAGACTCTAGGTATATAAATATTTAAAATACGATTGTTCATTTTATAAAATTTGCCTGAAAATGTTTAAATACCGTCTCGAGCTCAACATTTTATAATAAAGAAATCTTGTGGCCGCCTCCTACCCAAAAGTGTTTATTAACAGGGTCGCTGCCGGCGCCTACTTAATACTTAAAAAATGAAATACGTTCGCGGTAACGCCTCTTGTCTTTATTTAATAGATTATGTAGGAACAACGGCTTTTCTTAAGCCAGGGAAAATGGTGTAGACTCCAGATTATTTTACGTAAGAATTTGGGCTGTATTAACAACGTCCATTCTAAGCATTGTAAAACGGGATTATATTCGCCTCTTTACTTAAAAAAAGAAAATGAACCGGCAGAATACATTTATTATAAACATCTTTAAGATTGATCCAGATTTGCAAATGAGCTTATTTGCTGTCCTGCTGAGACAGTGCAGTCGGTCGAGCACTCGATGCGTGTAATCAAGGTGATATTGAAGACAATGCAAATGAATCTGACCGGCATATCTACAATATTTCTTGTTAACGAAACATTAGGCTACTTAAAAAGAACACAGGGCAAAATTAAATATCTCAGAAAATAAATAAATAAAAATAAATAAAATATCTCACAATTTACACACAACGTCATTAGTCCCAAACTAAGCAGAGCTCGTACTATGGGTACTAGAATAACTGATACTAAAACATAAATAGATAGATACATAAAACTTTATTTGCATACCATTCCATTACAAACTAAAGAAAACTATTGAACGACAATAACAATATGCAAAGAGCGGCCTCATCGCTTGACGCAATTTCTTTAAACAGATTTAAAAGAAAATGCGTTGTAGTTTCAGGATGTGTGGAACTTAGAAATACTTTTAAATGATATATATTTGCTTTTCTTTTGTAAATACCATAGAAATCTTAACTATGGTAAATACATACTTATTATTAAAACACCCAAACTAAGACAAACCCTCATGTTCATGCACACAAAGATTTGTCTTAAGCGAACATCAAACTACCCACTCCGCCATCCAGTCGTCATTTAGACAGATTTATTGCAATAGCCAACACTTCTTTCAAAATATTTGAATTTCTAAAACGCTTCAATTTACTGCGCTAAAATTATGAATTCAAATCAAACAAACAGGTCTATTATTGTAAGACATCCATAATAAAGTAGGCCGTCACTGCCATTTGTCTGCGTAACACAGGTTGCTTCATTCATTTAATTGTAAATTGCGTAAATACTGACTAAAACATACACAAAGTGAACATGAAACTTATTGAAATGTATCATTCTAACTCAATTATAAAGAAAAGTTTTGGAAAATATCAAACATTTTGACAAAATTAAAATGAACAATAATGGAGTGCTGAATCGCGCTTGTAAAGTTTTCCGCGGCTGTTGCTACATAAACGAGTAGAGATGGAAATTAAGTGGTTCTTCCTGGATCCCTGAGATTAACCAGGAACGGCTGAGTGGGCTCTGGATGCTAGGCTTGATAGGCTAGGCGTCTGAGGCCTGCATGGCTGTCTGGGTTAGATTATGGTGAAAGGGAGAGCTTTTTTAAAATTGGTATTGAAAATCTCCATACACGGGATGTTTAACTGATCATAGAATTATAATAGGATTTTTTTTTTTACCTTTTAAGCATCCATATTATAAATAAAAAAAGAATTACTACAGTAATTTGACTACAGTGTAGATTGTATTTAAGTTTAGTATGTGTAAGCGCCTACATTAAATATGTTGACACCAATCTGACACCACTTACTTTTCATCTAGGCGTTGTACCCATGTATTTGTTCGAAAAATATAACTTATTCAAAAACAGAAAAGAAATTAGTTCAAGAGGTATATTCCATCCAATATTTAAAGAAAATTATATACTGCATTTTTCTAGATCTTTATTTTTTACAATAAGGTACAATTTAGTATACCCATATCTACTAACATTTTTATTATTAAAAGTTTGAGAACAGAATAAATTTAGGCTACCAAAACCAAAGAGGTTGTAAAAAAAATATTTTACAACTAGAGAGGCATAGATATCAAGAAAGCGTTGTCAAATTTTACACCCAAAAATGTCAAAATTGGCAAATTAATGACAAAAATGCACCTATGATAGTCAAAAATGCATACATTATAATTTCTGTATTAGCATGTGTCGGAGGAGACACGCTGACGTTTCATATAAAATAGACAACTAAGCTGTTCTATCTACTTCTACTTTCCCTGACCAAAATCAACAATATCTCTCCATGAAACCGTTCACAATCAAATATGCAAACGTGCTATATGCTATTCAGAATTCGAAGTTTACAGGTTCCACAAGTTAGACACGTTTTCTCATTAGTACCCAGATGTTCTAGATATTATTGTTTTAACGTCATCAAAATACTGCACCAGGCACTGTTTCATATCGCAGAAAATTTAATGTAATGTTATCGTCATAAATTAACCGTAAATATATTATGAACATGTAGAAAGTATGTATTGTTAAGATGTGTGTGAATGTGGGCGAGAGTTGTTACCATACATACTATAAACATACATATAAATATAGATTAGGTTAGGTAGTCTTTTAAGACTAGTTTTTGAATAGTTTATTTAGTTTTTTTGTGTTTTGTTTTCGTTGGTCGTAAATAAATTATTATTTATCTGTTACTTATACTGTTCATATTATAATTTAAATAAAAAATAAATATAAATATAGTCAACTATAAAAATATTTATATTTCTACTCCAAGTAAAATAAAACGAATTTTATCAACCTAGGCTCGTGGTGGGAATTCGGTGCTGTCTAAAATACCTTTGTGAGAATAAAATAAAAATCTATTCTATTAAGTTTCCTAAATAGACCTGACTACTAACTTAATTGTCGGCCCTTCCTGTGTCTGATTTCGACACAAAATTAGCTTAAATATTCTCAAATGACCCAATTAGCTTTATCACAGAATACAGTACAGAAGCTAAACGACATACAACGCGCGTTGGAGCAACGCACACATAGACAACGCTCACAGACACGATTCTTAACACCACTAAGGCCATTTATAATAGCACGCGTACCGCCCTCGGACCTTCGCGCGCCGGCCAAACGTAGGTATAATAATTTTCCAAAAATAAACTGACTTCATATACAATAATTTTAGACTTACATAGTTTTCTCATGGGTGCCACTGTCAGAACTGGACCAAATTGGTACCGCACGGAAAGCACCAGCTTTCAAATAAAAAAAGAATCATTAAAATTGCTTCGCCCAGTCGAAAGTTATGAGGAAACAAACATAAAAAAAACAGTTGAATTCAGAAGAACCTCCTCCTTTTTTGAAGTTGGTTAAAAAGTGAGGTACGTTCATGAGCTAGCTTTCTGCACCTAACCATTTTGTGGCTTAATTTTAAATATTTTAAACCATTTCGCTTATTCGCAAAAACCAGTGTCCCTCACGTTGCACTGAACCGGAAACCGCTATCTTTTTAGTCTTTAATAACTTTTTGGTATGTTTTTTAACGAATTTCCCACGTAAGCATGTTTGGGCCAGTTTGAACGTGCGGCGAATTTTTGAATAATAACGTGATTATGCGATCGGAATATTGAGGAGGGATTACACCTTCGTAATGGTTTTTTGGGACGGCAAATATGTTGAAGGGATATAAAGTTTTAGGTATTTCGTTCGATCTGTGTGCCCTTTATATTATGAGTATAACTATAAATGAATAAACTCAATATCCTATGAATAAATCCTTATAACAATTGATATTTCACTATTGTTACCAAAATATTAAATAAATTAAAGTTGCAATAGAGTGCCGATGTATAAAATGCCAATAGCACTCATTCAATTAGATAAGAAAGGTAATCCAGGGTACACTACTCTGAATTCGTAGCTAGAAAAATGGCAAGGTAATGTTTTCTTATGTTAAGGGTAGACTCCCGAGCGCCTTGTTTTCATACAAATGTAATATGGGTTTAATTTTAATATAATTATGTTTTACTGCTTCGATGGTCTAGTGGTTAGCGTATGCGCCACCCACCACGAGGTTTCGGTTTCGATTCACGGGTCGGGCAAAATGTTATTTGTGAACTTTACGTTATGAAATTTATAATAGCAGCACAAATTGTGCCCGGTGGACGGCGAGCCCTTTGTATAAAAAACAAGCAAGCAATCATTCCCTATTTAGATATAGATAGTATATATAACTACAAATTGTTACCATAAAATTATTATACAAGCCCCTCAGTTTTATACAAAATAAATAACGAAGTCCTCGTTCGCTGAAAGCTTTTACAGAAAATAAAGTCCAAAATGTACGATACATCTTTCTTTCCATATAAATAAACAGAACAAAGTACACAATACATTCGCTAATTTGAAGGCAGCATTATATTCCACAACAAACCGGCACAGTCCGATAAATTCCTCTTGACATCGTAAAAGCTATAACAAAACGGGTTCTCTCCGTTTTGAGTCGCAGGCTTTCCCTAATAATAATACTCGCAGTAAGCAGCCCGAAAATAGTGATGTACATCGCCTTATTTTGATCTGGAATTGACAAAACAATGACTTTATATTTTGCGGGAATCTGCGTTCGATATCACGTGAAAGGCTTGAAGATATAGCATTGGCGGTCATTAAACTAAATTACTTCATAATTATATGCAAAAACCATAAAACCTATCACATGGTTGTAGTATTAGATTACTACTATCGTGGACAATTGAAGTTTTATTGCATGTGCGAAAACGGGACAAACGGATTTCATTGTACTACATGGTATAAAACTAATAGTTTTAAATCTTGCACAAATTAGAAATTGTAAAACAAATGCAGTAAGGTTTACAAATAAAATTTAAAGCTAACACAAATATTTGAACCACAACAAAGAGTTAAAATAGGTAAACAATAAAATGTTAATGTCCTTTCAGGCAAGTCCCGTGCGTGCCCGTCGTCCCGGAAAGTGATGCCTGAAGCCAATGTTTAACAATGGAGGATATTCAAATCTCAGAAGAATCTGTATTCAAATCACGTTGAGGTCACCGAACGAAGGATCGAGCCTTACGTTCAAAAGGGATCTTCATGACAGGGATCACACCTCGCCTGTCACTCAGATCGCTGTTGCTAAGGAATATTTACCTCTTTCCTCAATTGTTGTATACTGTTATTCCTTTTTTTGTTGGTAATCTAAAATAGAAACGAAATTAGATCTGCTAATCGAGAAATTTCATTAGGAAACTAAAATAATTGATTCCTTAAAATAATAATAGACATTTAAATTTTGATGATTTGCAGCATTATTATAAGATTACTAAATAATGTTTATCCCTACTTGTAGAAGTAATGAAAAGATTGTAAAAGTTCGTAAGTAAACAGCAATCAAAAGGCTCGTAAGGCTGTCGATGACGTTCAACTTAGCGATATTAAAATAGATTGATTGATTGCTAAATAATTTCCGAGCTTTGACCAACGCGTATCACCCGTGTGTTTTTGCAACCATACACGTCTGTGACACATTTATGTTGCCCGTTAATTTGTGATTTCCCGCGCTGTCCCGGCGTGTTACGTCACTATCCGCTTCTGTCTGTTAAGCCCGTGACACCGCTTGGATAACCACCAAATTACGTCGAATTCTTTTGTTGCCGAATGAATAGTGTTGAGACAGCGATAGACACTGTTATTTCCCCTTTTTGTTTGGCTCGGATACGCTGGCAAGATAAATTACTTACGACTTAAAGCTATTGTAGACAATTTTAAGGTTATTCTGTGATTTTTAGCGTATTTTTCTTCTTGGTTTTGGCGGTCCATTGGCCTAATGGTTTCTTTTTCCTTGGGGCTCTTTTCATTTTTCATTTGTTTTGCTATGGTATTTGAGTTAAATATTAATTCAGGTAAACTTAAGATAAAAAGCAGTCAGATTTACAAGTAGTCAGTGTGTTAATTGAAAAAGCATTAAATTTAAAAAGAACTTCTTAAAATAGTAATTTATCAGCATGGGTTTACTCAACACAAATTAAATTTAAAGAACTGTACACAATATGACAAGCATAAAAAATATCTCCTTTCAAATACTGTCTAAAATAACAAGTTTTATGTTTTGAAGTACAAAGATAATATAACAATGTAATTACTCAACAATATGATATGTACCATAAATAAGTCATCTCATTGGCAGTCCAACGGTCTCCCATTAGCTAATTAACCAAAATTAATTCACCTATTCCAACGGCTTTGTACTTCTTAGAAATTCACAAAGGGTGAAATGACGAAAGCTTATATAAATCAACATTCATCTAATTAATTACGAAATAATATGGCATCTTTAATCGCTAAAAGCATTGTTTTCAGAAGACAAAGAGTTAATAGCAATAAAATGGAATTTTAAAAAGGCGTAGTAAGGTTTAAAACTTTCTTTTAAATTCGAGAAGGGAAGAGAAGAGGTATTAATGTTTTTTTAATAAGTGTGCTAGAGACATGTTTTTCATCTATATTCGAATTTGTATTTTCAAATAATTAAATAAAGAGCGCGAAGACTTAAAAATTACTAAAACGAAAATTTTTTTTATAAACAGTCTTTTTGTACTATAAAAATACGCGTTTATTATTCAGGCTGTGAAAGAAGTGACCTTTATTGTTTAGAGTAAACGGAGGAGCTTGCAGCAACACAACTGATCTGTATTTCTATTTTGTTATTAAATGACTGTTTTAAAACATAACTAGAAGAAAACAATTTTTCTAAAATAAATCAAAGCCCTTCAAAACTATGACGAGGATAATGGCAAGCGACATGCAAAATCTACTATCTCGATTAAGACATCTATTATAAAACCTCGGAATACCACCTAAAAAGTTTTACCGTAAACCGCTCCATAAAATAGGCAGAGCTGTCGTAAAAAACTTATCCTAAGCATCTAAGTGCAGCCTACGTACATTTCACGTCATAATTTATTTACTACAGCAAATTTGGAAGAACGCCAGATCTAGGAAAATGAATCCGGCATTTCAGCGACTCTCCTGCGGTTTTCAAATGAAAACGCTTGGTAAACTTGCGCGGATGATCACGACTATTTTGTAATGTGTTAAGCACGCACAAAGGCCCCAAAGAAACTTGAACTTTAATATTTACGGTACAAAGTTTCATTTTGAGTGCACGTTCTTGAGTTAGAAACAGATGATTACATAAAAGTACAAAGTTAAACTGTGAGTCTTTAAATAATGATTAGGTACTGTTTTGAGGTAGTTAAAGCATATTTGACTTCGTTAAAGTGCTCACGTTTGTGTTCTCTTTGAGTTGTAAACGTATTTTTTATTCATAGAGTTGGATTTATGGTTCACTTACTTGTGTGGATTCATTTTCCTAACAGTTTAAGTTTGGACTATGTTATATGTTGTACAAAGTAAATTATGTGTTACTCTGCTGTGGAACTTTGTAGACATTCGTGGAAGGTGAGAATATGCTTAAAAAGCGTGTGACTACAATGTATGTACAAATAAATTCTTGCTGCGATGGGCCGTCTAAACCACCTGATGCGGTTTGAACTAATTGAATGAAGTTTGAGATGTCACATTCAAAATGAAGACTTGAGGTTTACACTCTGACAAGCATGCCTACTGAGATATGAAAAGAGTATTGAGATTCGTACATTAGTAAGTATAATCGCATTAAAATCTTTACTATATCAGTCTAACTATCTATTTGTCCATCCAAAGGTTGCCTGTAAGATATTGCTTTTTAGCGATAAGGCCGCCCATTGTACATGTCTTAATGTTAAATTATGTTCTTTAATGTGTCTTATTTTTTGGTGTGCAATAAAGTTTATTCTATCTATTCTATCTATCTATCTATGTACATAAAGCGTACGTACGAGTACGTACGCAGCAAGTCAGACCCAGTCTCGCTACGTACTTCTGCCTTGAAAGTGGTGTAATCGTATCGTATGTAAGCCAAGTCGGATAATTTAGTACCTTGAACCAGTGACTCGGCAAATGCACATGGCAAAAGTAATAATACCTAACAGTATTACATACTCTGGTATACCTATTTGGGCCGTGCAACTTATTACTATTATTATGTACAGCAAACGATTTTGATACACAATATGAAAAACATAGCAGCATTATTACACTTCATTCACTTCTTTAAAATTATACTATAGAGTGTAGGCAATAGAAATCATTTACGAATAAATTCTCGACGCCTATAAAATTTTTGAGTTTGAAATATTAGAAAATCCTTTATTATCCTTGACTCCTCGGGCTCATAATAAATTGCCTGTCTTTTGTTTCTTAGGGCCAATCAAAATGTCAGTGAGGCCATTAAATTAACAAGAAGATATGCTATCAGAGCTTATGCATTGCAGTTGACGCCAGCATTACGAAAAGTCTAAAATTACATTTTAGTTCATAATTATTAAGTAGTCACTAGTTAGTAGTTGCCCGCGACTTATTTCGCGTGGGCTTCACTGATCCCCGTGGCAAACGTTTAGCTCTGTTCTCGTAGATTAGTCACATGATTCAGAAAAAGTGCACAAAGTCATCTATTCCGCTTTTATGTTCACTTCCTAGTAATTTTAAAACCCTAAATTACACTACACGGAACAGGAAAAACAAATTTCAAAAATGTCAAAGTTACACCTATCAAAAAATTATACCCAAAAATCCCTTAGTTCGCGTCTACACGTAATGGAAGAAACATATCTGCATTTTTTTTTTGTTTCTAGGCCTAGCGGCTTAGTCTCTGCGTTGATGAATCTTTTAGTATGTCAGTTAGGAAAGCAATTATTAAAGTATTTTTTTCATGTGAATTTAAATAATGAAATAGGAAAGTACTAACATAATAACGTCTTTAGATTCCTCCCTTGAGAAAATTAAATATAAGTATTCTGTGACTCGCTAACTTCGGGGCTTCTAACCAACAAGGCAGTGTTTTGACTTTAATTATTGCTTACTCAAGTTGAGGTTGTTTTTCGAGTTTGTCCATTCTGAGTTAAAGCTTCAACACGACAATAGAATACGCCATTTGATTCCAATCTCTCATAAATAAGTTTCTTAATTACCATTTCCCTGGGCTTTTTCGTACAAAGTGCGTTTTAATTTTATTTACAGAGTAAACTCTTTAGAATAATTTGATGAGAATAAAATGGATAGACATGGTCGGTTTTATTAATTTAATATTGTTTCTTAAGCTTCAAAATAACGTGGTTTTGTGGTCGGTAGTTAATGTTTGCTGAATAAATACGTATAATGTTTCAAACTGGAATTTGTTTGAAGCTCATTATTTCATATACGATTTATTTTACGCTAAAGCCAAATGTGGTGTGTACTTAAAAGTTTAATCTTGATAAAAGGGTTTTTAAGAGTGAACTCTGATTCCAGTGTAATTAAATATTATAAAATTAAACATTTTGACAGCAAAAGCCAATCGTTGTTTTAAACAATTATACCTTTTTTCCATGAAGTTGGATAGTTTTAATAGAAGTGATGGATCGTACTACGATTGTATAGTATCTGTTTTCTTCCATAAATGGGTCATATCCTATTGCCTCGTTAGTTTAGTGGCTAAAGTATTCAGCCTCTCACCGTTTGGATCTGATTTCCGGGTTGAGGAAAAGTGTTATCCAAAATTTTTCCGTCAGGCATTTCTAAATTGCAGAAATAGTTATAATCGTATCTAGTGGATGGCGATAGGCTTAACCCCTATCAAATAGGACCTAAACATAACAGGTGAATTATTATTCGGCACAACGAACTATGCTATGAGGATTTCGCCGTTTCTGCCATACCTATTATAGCAATCAAATTTAAGTCCCATAGTTTTCTCATTGTCCGTGGTGTCTACACTCTTTCCATATAGATACTTTGTCTATATTTGGCATTACTCAGTCTCCCGCTTTGCTTTGGAGAGAAGTAAAGATACATACTTTCCAACTCCAACTATATACTTCTGATTAAATTCGTTACGGGTTCCAAGACAATTTTAACTCTCCCTGGGATTGCCCGTGTGTCATGCACGGTGCCTTTCAGTTGTTACCGCTGTAGATCCTGGCGTCTTAGGAGTCACAGTTGTGGGCGCGTGGGTGGGATTATATCCTGTAAAAAAATAACAGGTGAATTATGGGTGTTATACAACTCTGCCACACCCTTCTGGGTAATATAAGCGTGATGTTATGCGTGTGTTTTTTAGTAGTAGTAACTCACAGCAGCTCTACAACAATATAATTAAACTATCCTTGCAGATTTTGGGGCTTAATATTATTCAATATTTTGTTCGTTGAAGCAATGTATACTAATATTTCAAAGAGAAAAGATTTGTTGGTTTGTTAATTTGTACCTAAAACATTTCGAATTTACTGGACGGTGGGCTTATTCGCTATTTGAGATTTTGGTTTCTTAACAAATAGTTTCTGTCAATTAGTAATTCTTTCACTCAAAACATGCATTTTTGACATAACGAAACCACGGATTACTCTCCTGGTTACTTGCCTGATATTAATACTTACGCTTAAAAACTCATTTCGAAATAGCAAAAAATCAGAGTGCGTGTTATTAATAATGGCTTACGACAATAGGCAAAACTGAATGGAAATGACCAATTTGTAAATTATTAACTGATATTAAATTATTTCTTATTTAATAGGACGAGGAATATACAAATTTATCCACTTTTATTGTTGTGTTATAGTTTTAATAGAAGTAAAAATTATTTTGTTTTACAGTTTTTTACTGAGTTGTGGCGCGCACTCTATTAGTTAATGATGTTTTATCTGTGGTTGAAATAACTTGAGTCGTAATAAAAGGTTTAATGGTTTTATTAATAATAGCTAATCCATACATATAATAAAATTTAAAATTATAAATGCCTGTTGAACACATTTAAGAAAAATCAATAAGAGGAGACTAGAACAGCAGTAGAAGCCGAAACATATTTTTTGGATTTTTGTCTGCCTGTATAATTATGTTAATAATTATGCTCCTTACAAGTAAATAAAATAAATTTTGTAGATGAATTTGGGATAGATTTTTTCGAAATGTAAATCCCAAAGGGGGTAAATTAGGCAGGTTTCTCAATTTTGAAAGATATAATAACTCAGAAATATCGAACTTAACGGGGACGAAGCCACGGGCAGAAGCTATTTAACAATAAAATAATACTTTTTAAACTACATTTGAAATTGATGTAAAGAGTGAAATATAACTTCTACATTTTTAAAAATATATTTTTGCAGTGAAAAGACGCCATAAAATTGCTGACTGCCACTTAAAAAAAAAAGAAAAATATTTTTAGTATTAAAACAGAGGTGAAATTTGCGGCCGCTTACCGTGAGGTTTCGCCATGTAGCTATAAAGAGTATAAACACAAAATCATAAAAATTAAGTTTTTGGGCTTTCAATATTTAACTTGAACTACTTTTCCCGCCACCTCGTTTGAGTGGAATTCATTATATTAGTAATAGCTACGCCCACGTTTTGACCCGCATTAAACCTTACAGCTCCACTCCCGTGACGTTTAGCGTAATCTCAAATATCAGTTCAATATTCAGTAGATCGCGAGAATAAAATAATAAAATTAACGAACTGACTTTCCCTCGCGGATTTGTCTGCGTGGTAGCTAAATAAATTAAAACTGGATTTTATAAATAAG
Source organism: Hypena proboscidalis (assembly GCA_905147285.1). Lineage (NCBI taxonomy): Eukaryota > Metazoa > Arthropoda > Insecta > Lepidoptera > Erebidae > Hypena > Hypena proboscidalis. The sequence continues at coordinate 4,167,557 of LR990131.1, read as the reverse complement.
TATCGTTCATATAACTATAAATACTTTGGCATTAAAATAAAAACAGACAATTCAATTTTATTTATTTGTATTGATAAAACCTTCTTGTTGACACCTACTAAAATGCATTTTTACTCTGTGGCAACTAATGTCTTTGACTGAAGAAAATTGGAACGTTTCATTACAACAAAAAGCATATAAATAGCTTTAAACTGAAATAAGAAAGTAACAAATTCAAACAATAAAACTCAAATTATTTAACTGATTATATCAAAAGAAAATTGTACATACTATAACAACAAACACAATATAAGTCATTATGGTAAGAGGTATTTTCGGAGAGATTTTCTCTTTAGTGTAAAACGAGTGCATAAAATTAAATAAAATAAGAATGGAACGCGATGTGATGGAAAAAAAAGTTATCCTTAATACAAAATAAAATATATCAAAGATCAAGATAATCTTTTAAGACAACTATAAAAACCATATATAAATGTGATTTTAACTCTTTGCTACTGCTATGTACTAGAAACAGTGAGTATGCGTTATAATTTCTACTTAGTCCTCCGTGACACGATGAAATTACATAAAATATCTCTCACATGTGTTGTAATGTTTTTTGTCTTTCAGGTACAATACACGAATATAGCACACCTATATTATAATAGTATTATGATAAAGATGATAGCGGCGGGTGATTTCAGAGCTAAACATTTTTTAAGACTTAAGTTTCATAAGTGCAAGAACAGCGAACATTAGAAGAAAATTAAATGTTCCTGAAATTCTGTGAAATAATAAAAATTTTCAAAACTTCTGATTTTTCTTTAATATATTCTTATTTCTCTTACATAATTATCATAGACATAGACACTACGTTACGTACATAAGAAATTATAAATGTAAACTCCAAATAAATTAATAATCGTGAATACAGAATGTAAGTAGTTACATTATCTGGTGCATAACCTGTATTGTCCCATTGTTGGGCAAAGGTCTCCACCATCCATGAAATGGAATGAATCAGGTTTTTCATTTTTTATTAAAGTATGTAACTAGATTTGACTACGTCGATAAAAAGCACTTACCCGTGTGCCAGAATTCATTAAAATTTGTTTAGTTTGGCAAGAAATAGGAAGCCTACAACCTAGCTACATAATATTAATGTTTCAATATTTTGAAGATACATTATTTTCATTTAGTGCTTTTTATATCCCAGACTGGCATAATTCGTGCTACTTGTCATATTTATAAGTTTTCGTATGAAAAATCTCGAGATCTATGACTGAAAATAATATGACCTAAATTCTATTGCATTACGTATTTAATTAGTATTTTATGACATACATTAGTATTAAACAGTTATTGATTTGTTGTATAACGTTAATCTGAAGTAAAAAAACCTTTTAAATATCATTATTTTATCTCACCAAAGTACAAGAAATCACTGAGAAACTGCTCCATGACCAGTTTCCGATTTTGACATAAGAAATTGCGTTACTTGCCTGTAAAGCTGTCAAATCTGCAAGAGGATAGTAACTGGCAAGCTGTCAAATTTTTTGCCAAGCAGTTATCAACCGTATACGTATGGATATAAGGATGCACTAAATCCGAGATGAACCGGTTTCAAACGAAATTATTAATTGCTTTCGAAATCGACTGGAAATTAGTCACCTTTACGGAATAGCCATACCGATCTAAGTAAAAAATTATGTTGAGATAACATTTCAGAAACAATAAAAAAACACTATTTGTCGACGTGCCTCGCGAGCGCAGCCGCGAACGGATTCAAGTCTAATGACTGCCTCAATAGGCAGCAGATGCTATTTTCATAACGCACGATTGATAATACATGCTGCTTGTTGCAATTTTTTTTCATTAAGTTTAATTATTTAAGTGTAAGATCATCACCTTGAAGTTGACAAATACCGATCGCGGGCTTGAGCTATCTTATAAACATAGCATAACATAACATCACGCCTGTATTACCCAGAAGGGTAGGCAGAGGTTTACATCACCCACACTTCACCTGTTATGTTACGGTCCCATGGGATAGAGGGTGAGCCTATCGCTATCCACCAGGCACACTTTTAACTCCGTGCTGCTATTGTGTGCATGTATTGGTAAATAAATGCGCCGTAAACCTAGTTTTCTTGTCTTCTTTTCTTAGGTTTTAAATTGTATTTGAAAATACCCTGAATAAATATTAAATGTGAAGAATACTGCGAGCGACAAAAGTTTGGGAGCCCTTGCCCTATTTAAATCACAAACCATCTGTTCATCCATTCCATCTGCTCTCCACCTAATCTGAGCAAAACGAAGTGAATCAATCGAGACAACGATTGGGTAAATTAAAAACGCCAATGAAGTAAATTGCAACGTCAATCAGATGGGGCCGCATCATTGCCGAGGCAATCAATCTTCATGAACCGCGCAGTCTTTAAGAAAAATAAATTGCTTCTTCCGTCACGGCGTGCGAGATAAACTCGGAATATGAGTGTAAGCTCCGTGTGAGAATGGCGTGTCACGTATGTACATAAATATTGGTATTAGAGAAGGATTTTGCGACGAGGGAGACGTTTTATGTAATCATTTGAGGGAAGCCAACGTTTGGATCGCATTTGGAAATAGTGATAGATTTAGCCGGTTGCGTATTTTGAAAAGGTTTTGTAGAATTGGGAGTGGTTTTTCTTTTTACATGTATTGTTTCTCTTGCTCACAGCTACACTAACAACACAAATAAAATAGACGATCTTTTCATATAAAAATAAGCGTCCGGGCAAATTTTATCCGGGAAATTGCTGTATCAACTTCTTGGAAGTCAAACAATACTCACATTTTATTTTAGAAGAGCAAATCCTAATGAACATATATAACATCACGCCTATATTACCACTAAGGGTGTGCAGAGGTGTAGAACTCTCACATTTCACCTGTTATGTTTAGGTCCTACTGGATACGGGGAAAAGCCTTTCTTCAATGAGAATTTCCTGAGGAAAAATCCCAAATAACACTTTGCCTGACCCGGGAACTCAAGCAAGGTCTTACTGCAAGGTCCCCGCCTTGCAGTGAGACGTGCTACCATTAACCGAACGAGGTTATTCTAATAGGCTGCGGCATAGAAATCTTAATAACTAGTCAATAGAAATGCTATCGACTATCTTTTAACACTGGGCGCATGTCGCCGGTTTTCAAATACCACTACATAACCAAACAATAAAAACACAATTTCGCCTACACATACATTTTGTATTCCTGCAAACAAAATTATTCTTTTTGCGATGACATTAAGCAATATTTTCTAAAAACGAATAATCTTTAGGCGTCCCAAACAACACTGGTAACCACGACAACTCCTCAACTCGCTGTTCGACTAGACACATGCGCGGCGACAAGGTCACGCGTCTTTGACATTTCTATTGCCTTGTTATTAAGATTTCTATGGGCTGCGGTGTCTGAAAGGAGAATTTATCAACACAATGTTAGTTATTGAAATCCTCCGAAACGGCCTAACCGCTTTTACGATTTTTTGTATTTATTTGGTAGGTTTGAGAATAGTTTGTTATCTTTTTTTTATCTTGAAGGTCGATGTGTGATGTATGCGGGTGGCAGCAATCAAGAATAAAATATAATAAACAATTGTTTTATAAATAAAATAAAATAAATAAAAAAGTATAACTGTCTGGGTTGGTGATAGGGAGAGAAAACAAACGAAGTCTTACTTTGTTGTGAAAAGAGATCGTCTATTATAAAAAAAACAAACAAGAACACCCATAAAGTTATTAAAAACAAATAGTCACTAGGAACTAGGTATATGTTAACAAACGACACGAAAAGAAGTTCACACAAAATGGCGGCGCATAGCCAGCGAGACGCGGAGGATTACTTTGGCGCGTGTGTATCGGTGCGCGGGCGTCGGCCAAGAGAGCGAGCTTTGGCGAACGAACTCCCTTTTCGGCGACGTGTGCGTACGCCCAGCGAAATGTTGTTGAATTTAAAGATTTTAAGTATGCAGATATTTAGTGTATGACGTCGTGTAATTGTGTATGGTAAAAAAAAATTTGTGCATGCAGCCATTGTGGAGAAATTCACCAAAAACTGATTCCGCTGGGCGAACGTTGTCCTGGCGGAACTTTTTTTAATCCATCGACTTTAGAAGAAAAGAGATGTGTCCAAAAATTAGTGTGTATTTGTGTGTAATTGTGTATGTATAAATAAAATTAGTGCATGCTTAAACTTCGGAGAAATTCAAGTTTCCGCTGCGCGAACGTTTGGCCATTAGCTAGTTTTCATATAAAGCGCTTACATAGAGAGCTGTAGATTTTTACATACGTTGTTTTGAATTTGTTTATATTTGTTTAAAAAACAGATTTAGAAAAAAAATAATGGTTTTAAAGATAAAAATATAAACATAAAATACTCTTATTAGGTCTTAGTTCTTAAAGTATGCACTTTGGGGTCTAGATTTTCACGTTTATACAATCCTTGTAAGTGTCTGCAACATGTTGCCAAGTATCAATGATGTTCCGTTAGTAATTAAAGAGTTGTAGGGCAATTTACCATGAATAGTTGTGGTTTTTGTTGTGTGTACAAAGCAGTCAAATATCACGACGTTCTAAAGGAATTGCATGGTAAAATGTATGCCAATAATTAGTGTATTCATTCAACTATGCACATGCAAAATTTCATGTCATTAAATTCAGTAATTAAAGAAAAACAATTAAAATACTGACGAAGCATCGAAAACCTACATAACCGACCAAGTACGGATGGCTACAAAAAATCTTTAAATTCAACAACATTCCGCTGGGAATACGCACACTTCGGCACTGGCGCGCCGTGAACTGCGACCGAACCTGCGGCGCGACGGGAAACTATTTTGAAGGTCTCCGAACGGCGAGCGACCGAATGCCACTTTGGCGCGCGTTTTAAAACGCGCGCTATAAAAGCCATTTATTCTACTACTTAAAAACTTTCACAATAATTGCTTAATCATGCATTATACTTTATAATATTATGTACTTGAATGTTGTTTTAAAAATAAAATAACAATATTACATAACATCAATGAATTTTACCTAATTACATAATATTGAATCTATTTATAACATTTAGATTGAATATATAAATATCATATTATCACACTATTTAATAGACTGTCATTACATTTAGAATATCATTCAAAATTATATTTAGGTATGTATCTAGTTGTTTTGTACAATATAATAGATCGTAAGTTTGTTATCATTATCTTAGCATTATTATATCATTGTATATTATAATTGTTTTATATAAACATAATATTTCAAACATTTGCCATGTTTCGTCTGCTCATTTCACCAAATGAAGTACAATGCACATATCATTATAAGTTAACGTAACGCTCTGCAGTTCTTCATCAAAAGTTTCGAGAAGAAACAGACTCAAGTTCTAGTTCAAAGAACATGAGAGTTTTGGTACTCGTTTTCTTATTAAACATGTAACATTTGTTGACAATAAACTTATGCAGATGAAACTTGAGATGTAAATAATTGTAGTACCAAGTAAATGAGAACTGGGAATCAAAATGTGTCGACTACATTCAAATCGGCCGTGGTGCAATGGATAAGGCATCGGTATTACGATCGCGGGTTCGAGTCCTGGCCTTGTATCACATACGTAAACTTCCTCCTAACACGTGCGAATAATAGCTTAGTTGGAGAGGGTTAACGAGAATACAAGTATTTAAACCCACGTGAGGTGAGGACATTATTATTTAGAAAACGGGTTACTAAACGGTTAAACTAGTCGATATATCCCGGCTAAAGTAACGTGAGTAACCTGTTTTCTCAATAATAAGAGAATACAAGTAATTTGTAATATATGTTTTTAAACTTTCGCGATTTGAGAACATTTTTTAAAAATTAGACAACGGGTCTGAATCGTGTAATTATTATAAAGGTAAATAAATACCTATGCTTGACGTTTCGAATGGCTTGCATCATTCTTGGTCACAGCCGACTGTTGAAGCTTCACCATAGGTATTTATTTACCTTTATAATAAAAAAGTAATTTGTATTTGAAAATTACTAGAAAGTTTTTTTTAAGCTGGAGTAAATCGAGTTAAAACGATTTTTTTGTAACTTTAAGATTAAAATGTCATCACTTACGCAAATTCTTCTTTCGGTTACTTTATCTACACTGAAAGCAATGTATTTTAATGAACTTGTATTTTTTTTAATTCTATTTGATATGGAAGGTAAACATACTGAATTTATGCGTGGTGGCTAAGAGAAATTAAGTCGTGGGCGGCGCCCAAAAGAACTTCATTTATTTCGGTAACTTGACTTGAGAACCTTTTACTTTCCACTTTTAAATGTTAAAATTTAAACGAAGACTTAAAATGGTTTTACGTAATGTATTTTATAATATAAATATGTTTATATGGATGATGTCGTTAAGAAATTAACAAAGATAACATATAACATAACACATCACGCCTATCTTACACAGAAAGGTGTGGCAGAGGTGTACAACACCCACATTTCACCTGTTATGTCTAGCTCCCATGGAATAGGGAATGAGCCTATCGCTATCCAACGGGCACCATTCCAACGCCTTGCTGCTATTGTGAATTTCCTATATAAAACTTCACAAATAACACTTTGCTCAACCCGGGAAACGAGCCTGTGACCTCACAGTGAGAGGCGCATACTCTAACCATTAGACCATTAAAATAAAATAAAAAAATAAAATAAAATATCTTTTATTTCGAAACACATTGGATTCATATAATGTTAGTAACAAAAAAAGCAGAGAAAATACTGATTTACCAAAAAATACATTTACTTTTTAAAAAATAAAATAGCAAAAGTAAAGTTTCAGCATAACAAAGTAACAATTTCCAATTTGTACAAATACCCGCCCGTCCCCAATCCGTTGAACCTTGAAACACGTGTCGCCAAACATTAGTTCAAACATCTAACTTTAGATCCAATTCATGGAAATACTGTGTGATTAAAACATTGAAATACTCGTTATCTATAAACGTGGATTTTTTTATTAGTGATTAGGATTATATAGTAGTTAATATAATCCTAATTACCTTAAAAAACATTTTGATACTGATTACTTAGACTATACGTTTAAATATTTTTATAAGTAATTAAATATTTTTATTAGTCAATAAAATCTTAATCCTATTACTTATAAAAACATTTTATCACTAATTACACTATACGTTTGACAATTTGTAAATGTAGTGGTCTTTTTGACACTGCTCGTGAAACTGGCCAGTAATACTTTGACAGAATTTTATATTTAAAGACGAATGACTGAGAACGACGAGATAAGACATAACTGGAGACTAGATTTGTTTTGTTTGCGGCGTCGTATACTTCGTGCTTTGTTCTGTAGTTTGGGCAAAATAAAAGTGAGTCAAAATGCTGGCTGGCTGGCTGCTGGCAGCCCTGTAGTCCTGATTTTTGACCACCCTTGTGCCTCTCTTGAAGTGCAAATGTTTTGAATGTTTATACTCAATTACCATAAAACTATTGATTTGAAAAATCTGGCACATATTTAGCATAAAATCCATTTTTTATTATAGGATAATTTCAAAGACATAGCACACGTGCACATGTGCAAAATACTATTTAATGCTAAATAATATATGTATGTTATATTATTATAGTATATTAATCTGAAAGAATATTATTGGCTGCTTTATTGACGTGGACAAGGAAGCTTGTTATAAATGTTTGGATCATTGTTTTAGCTGAAATATTAAAGAAGGATTTATAATTCAATTTAATTCTTCTACAATAAAAATTATCTCCGTTAGTTGAGTTTAGAAAAAAACAACTCAGATTATAATTCTAAAAGCTAAGCTCTTCACAGACAATGAGAAAAACACAGCCTTTTCATCCGTAGTAGTAAACATGTTTACGTCCTTATTGGCGAGATAAGATTATTTTTTATTGGCACCTGGAGTACAGGCAATGGTCCAAGATGTTATTGCTCTAAGTATTTTTTTCCTTTTCAGAATTTTAAGGAAATCGTTTAGGAAGCCGATGTTTTTACAACTCGGGTAATAAAAGTAGAAAATATAGAAATAAACCAAATAACATAAGATGTCTGTTACGATTTTTCACCGTTAAAAATTAATAGTAATTAAAAATTTAAAAATAAAATATATCTTAAAATTGTATCATTAACTAACTTCCATCTGAAATTCCTCCCGCGTAGCACGTTTTTCAAAACTATATATTTTCTGGGGTCCTGGGGAACTATCTTCACGAAAATGTTCATCAAGATCAGTCCAGTAAATTAGTAACTTATTGTGTACAAAGCAGTACAAATAAACGAACAAATTAACTCTTGTAATATTTTAAAGCAAATTTTAGCTTTGGTATGCCTTTTTGTATTTTATATAATATTAAAGTTGAAAAATTAAGAATCCAGCAGGACTCGAACCTGCACCCTTTGGGTATACGCCCCAAGTGCTTTGCCAATTCAGCTATGGATTCGTATGCTGCTTTACTCGAAATTTCTCAACTCTTTTGTGCCAGCGTCATAATATATATATTATACCTTAGCCAGACGAACCTTACTTGGTTTTAGCGCCTCCTATGCGATGAGTGATAAGTCACTTAGTCACATACAAAACCAAGTAAGGCATATATTATATACCTATGAAGCTGGCACAAAAGAGTTCAATATCCAGGGAGTGCAGGTTCAAGTCCTGCTGGATTCTTAATTTTTCAACTTTAATATTAAGTAAAAATACAATCTTTTAATTTATTTGATTATTAATTATTAGCTATAACTACAAATTATATATTGTTCATAATAATAATTGCAAGCTATTTATAATATAATAATAATATAAATGATAGCAATGTTCCCTTTGTGTGCAATGGCCAATATTATTTGTATTTAACTTCAAAAATTATTACGCTAATTACGTTTACCGACACAACATTTAAATCGATAACCATTAGTACACTTACATGACGTTACAACCACTGAAACTTGATCTCTTATTTAATTATCATACCAGTTCAATATAGACTGTATTGTTTCATATTTAAATAAAAAGTGTATTTATTTGTGTATAGAATAGAGGTCTTGTTAAATTGGGTATCGTGGGGCGGTATTTCGTATGCAGTTCCCTGGATACGTAAATAGCATAGTTTAGTAGTCAAGCAACTAGTTAACATTAGGTACATTGTTGTTTATTAACTTTACTTAAAATTTAAGTTAATGGAGTTGAGTGACGTTGTCAAATGGGTGCTGTAAAATATTCGGGATTAAAGTTTGGGTATTCGCATATATTATAAACAAAATAACTCGAGGGTGAGTCGTAATAGTTTGCATAATTTCAGTTTGTATTATTTTGCTGTCTTAGTGTAAACGATTTTAGTAATATGATAATTTTACAAGTACCTCACCTCAGCAGCTCAAAAAAGCGTTCTTTGTTGTGTGAAAACAGTGAGCAGTAGTTTTGATTCGAGCTTGAGGTAAAATGACTTCGAAATTTGAAAGTCATTGATGTCATTCTAGCGCGCGGGGACTATCACAAGTTTGGCGAAAATGTATAGACTAGACTATAGAATCGGTTCCTTATTAGGGACTCAAAAAAAGCAATCAAAACAAATATTTACGTACATTGCTCTATTGTTGCACAAGTAATTATTTACTAGCTGCAGTGTTGCAATGCATTATCTTAATTCCTTACAGCTTAAAAATCCGTTGGTCTATTGAATTTGATTTCAATACCAACTGTTCTCTATATCTGCACGCGTTTTGGAGTAAAAGGGTTGTGACTGATCTGACTACCTGGTTGGAAATACAACCCAAAACCTCGTGGTTAAAGGCTCATATTATTATGCTAACCATTAGAACATTGCGGTAGCTTTAACCACTAGACAATAGAGGCAGACATTGTTATTTTGACATTAAAAACAAACACTTCAATTTTATTAATTTGTTTGGATGTAGCGACTGTCTTTGTTCTTAAATTAGTTAGATCTTACATTTCAGAAGAGGAACAGTTACTCACAGGTGTGAATAACTGACTAATTAGTGTAACGACCGGTATTCACTAATATCAACTATGATAACTATCGAACTGAATTGGAGCACATGTAGTACGCACCGTTGCTCTTTGTGCGAGATCTGTTAGACCCCAGATCAGATTTAGGACAATATGAAAATATATCACATATATATTACCCCCAGAAGGGTACAACACCCACACTTCACCTGTTAAATGTTAAGATCCCATGGAATAGGAGGTGAACCTATCGCCATTCACCGGGCAGAATTCCAACGCCGTGCTGCAATTGTAAATTTTCTTACGGAAAGTTCACAAATAACACTTTGTCCAAACCGGGAATTGAACCCTAGACCTCACGGTGAGAGGCGCATGTGCTTATCATTAGACCAACTTTTACAATAACAGTTTCTAACAAGACTCGGTGTATAAATTTCTTTCAATAAGCTACAGAATTGAATATAAGAATTTTAACACAAGATATTTCAACATTCTCAAAACTTAGAAATTAGTTCATTCGAGTCTGTATTTTCTATGTTAAATTCTTTGAATCAGCATAATTTAGAGTTCGTAAAACTTTGAATACAAAGAAAGTTTTTCAATAACTGTGTGTATTAGTAAAAGTTTTCTGAAGTGTTCGCTCTTCAACATAGATTTTGGACAAATTGTGCTTGTTATCTAACCGAAGTCCCAGGTGAAGTCGAAGGTGTTATTGGATTTTTTCTAGGTTAATTTTGAACAACTGATTTAATTAAGAAAACTTTTTAACGACTTATATGACGTGTGCGTTCATTGTAATTATAAGAGTTAAATATTCACGTCACAATCAAAGTGGTTCTGAAAACTATTTAAAAATTCTCAAGAAGACCCTGTGTACGGAACAGACACCTCTATTCACATTCAAGATATTGTGTGTTCACATTCACGATTTTAAGTGCTTTGCGAAGTCTAAGGAATAAAGATATTTTCATTTAATTTTAATTTTCTTATATAATTTGGCAACAATATTAAAGATCACTGTTTCAAAATATTATCCTTGTAATTTCGAAACCTCTCCCTAATTTCAATATGTCCTCCAAAAATAATTTCCGACTTTTCTTTAGCTTAGCAGGCAAAGCCCATGTCAAAACTTTCACAATTTTATTCAATATCCAATAATTTATTCATCTTAGCATCGAGATTGTTAAAAATCACTAGACCGTTACAGGAAAACTTCAAATTTATTATGGTAAAAGTTGATCGGTGGATCATCAACTTCTGGTGGCCATGTTTGGAACTCACAACTGGCAAAAACTTTCATATGACTTTTAAGTCAACATAAAAAAAAAAAAAAAAAAAAAAAGATGAACTTACACAACCACACATTAATCTATACATTACCAGTATAACCTGGCATTGCATTGAACGTGTAGCCTATACAATGAGAGACCAGCTAATACTGAAAATAAATATCCTGATATGGGGCCGTGTAAACATCGTCCTTACCGCTTGGCACATTAAAATAAAATGAAGTTGAGTCACATATTTGCTTCTACGACTTTGCTTTTAGTAATATTAGAAAGAAGCAAACTAATATGATAAATAAGAAAGTTGTTTGTTGTTTATGACATCGGCTCTTATTTGCGTTTGTAAGAGAAAAATTTTTTGAATGCAAATGTTTTGGTTTAGGATAATATTTGAATCATATGGTCGCAAAAACATTCTTTTTTTTGTTTTAGACATACATACATACATACATACATAAATACATAGATACATACGCTAAATCACGCCTCTGTCTCATGGGAGTAGGCAGAGACGATGGATCGCCATGTGTACATTTTGCTTCGTGCGAATGTAATAATTAACCCTAAAATTACTTTATGAGGACGCTTAGTAGACCGCAATATAATTATACACATTTACAGTTTATTAATTATCTTTTGCTGTAGCTATGACTAACTATCAGTTCAAATGGCTATCACGCATATTGACGACCGGATGGCGGAGTGGGTAGTGTACCTGCCTGCGACGCCGAGGTCGTGGGTTCGATTTAAGACAAATCTTTGTGTGCATGAACATGGGGGTTTGTCTTAGTCTGGGTGTTTCTATGTATAATATGTATGTATTTACAAAAGAAAAGTATATATGTATTAATTTCAGTTATTCTAGTACCCATAGTACAAGCTCTGCTTAGTTTGGGACTAGATGGCGTTGTGTGTGAGTTGTGAAATATTTATTTATTTATTATTTATTTATATTTGCTGCCACTTATACAGTAATCGTTAAGTGCGTTCAGGCGATTATTTTGTAACAATAAGAGATATCAACACATTTGAAACGGATATTTTCTTATCCTACCTATAAAATTGCATCAATAACTGTTTTTATTTAAAAAGTAAGTTATACTATTTTACTTAAAAGAAAGCGTACTTTTAATTAATATACTTATATAACATACTTTAAAGTTAATATGTTAGATAATTAAATATTTATAATTAAATATCCAAAATATTAACTTTAATTATTCTCCTACATTTAAAAGGAGGAAATAAAAAATAAGGAATTAATTGTAATTTTGTTTTGTAATTTAAAGCTACTTTTTTTACTTTGTTATCTTAATAAGAAAGAAATAAGATATTTTTACAATAATTTTCAAAAAGTTATTGATAAATTTTTACTTTTAAGGTTAGGTAAGTAAATAGTTACTAAGTAGCCGCCTAGACAAACTTAACGATTACCCTTCATAGTAATGGTAAAAAAAATGCTTACAAATTTGATTAAAACTAGTAGATAATACAATGTTTACACATCTAATGTATCAAGTTATTTATTTCCAGTATTAAATGGCCTCGCATTGTAGGGCTTCTCGTGCAATGCGAAATCAGTTTATACTAAAATGTAAAGCTTGGTGTGTAAGTACATGCAGCACGGCTTTATTTGAATATGTTAGACCGTAAAATAGGCTAAAGATATTTAGTCAAAGACATAGTAAGCTGAGTTTCAATAGATCAACATTGCTGAGGACATAGCCTCAAGGGGATTAGGGTTGAGTCAATCAAACCTGCTCGGTCGCGTCCAATGCCATACTCATTGAATCTCAAAAGGGATTTGGTATTAGGTGATGACGGTCAAGATCGACATTGCGAGGTTTGGATTCAAGTTGCTGCATTATTTCTAAATAGATTATTTACACAAATAACTACATTAAATAACAAATTAGAGCTAATTTCATGTATTAACTAGTTTATTGTTAAACTCGGATTTTTTTATATTTTTGTCTCGTTTGAACTGTAAACGAGAGATATGTATTTTGAAAAAGTTTAAAATTGTAACAATTAATGACATAAATTAGCTACGATATTCACAGTTCAAAAATATAACTTATTTATATCAAATTATTGTAATGTAAGCCTTATTATGCATACCGGATAAATTTTAACGCCATTAACAATTTAATTACTTAATTACGACTTGTTCTGTTCAATACACCATTTAATTTAAATGCAAATATAAATATCGGCATAAAATGCTAGCTGATCCCGTTTGTTGTTTTGTTTTGTTTTTTGCTGTTTGTTTTAATTCTGAGAACAAACCTGGAATCCTTTAATTATTCACAGAGATATTTATTGAAACAGCACAACGCCATTCATTAAATTCAGTGCTCACCTGCTAATTATCGGAACAACCACTCTCGGAGGACCTCATGAATAAAATCATCAGATACACCCGCGCGATGTAAATGTCCACCAAATTGCATATACATTTCAACAATTTTGTTCAGTTCTTCCAATTCAAGATAAAAATGAAACTGTGAATCAAACAGGTCTCATACTTACTAAATAGTTTTTTTGTTGATTTATTATTTAACTAGCTTTTGCTTTGACCCGCATTCAACCTTACTGCTCCGCTCCCGTGGAGTTTTGCGTTATGTTAAATATCCAAAGACCGTGACGTAACTTACGACAAACTTATTATTTACGGTTAGTACAGTAATCGGGTCTAGGGATTGAACCGCAAAATTAAGTTTGTTGTTTATTGTACATACTTTTCCGGGATAAAAAGTTACCAGTTTGGTGCCCAGGATATTAAAAATAATTATACCTAGTTTCATCGTAATTGAACCGGTAGTTTTTGCTTGATGCCTGACCAAGCAGACAGACAAATATTTTCTACAAATTTATTATAAGTAAAGATTTAGTTTATTTATAATTTAAATCTGTTTATGGTATGACCATCAGGTAAAGAGTTAAAGATGTAAATGTTCACCAAAAATAATAAAATCTGATGCGTCCAATACAGTTCTAATTGCTTCAAATAAGACTCAATCTACTCCCAAGGCTCCGCCTTAGCGTGTTTAATATGAATTCAATAAGATTTCGTTCGTATCGTACCATTTTCCTTAATCGGTACAATTTGCCCATCGCGATGAATCGATTTCAATCGTCATCCGATTCGATTCTCGTGGGCTTGATCTTATTAAAATAGATCGAGGTTGACGTTCAATTACAATCTTTCCCGTTTAAACTTTATTTTTTACAGACATTTACACTTAATAGGATTGTCTGGATCTCCATCGGATCGATTCTGAAATATTGTACATAGCAAACATTGCCTACACATTTGCCTTTTTTCCATTTAATTTATTTATTAGTTGTTAGTTGAACATAAAAGATGGCTCTTTTTAACCAAAACGAATCATAGCGTCATTCCAGAATGAAAATGTTATCGCTATCAAAAACAGATAGGATATGTTTTTTTTGTTTTATTTAACCTGAATATTGTAATTATTGCTGTAATAAAGCTACCAATAATATTGCATTTTTATTAAGGTTTATCAGCCCAATAAATGTAAATTACAGTATTTCACAAAATAAGTAAATACGCTCGATTATAAAGAAAATGTATTCCATCCAGAGTACATAACTGCCGTTTTCAATTCATTAAGAAAATGTATATTTTCATCATAGTTCCCGTTGAGGTCAAGTATTAATGTAGCTTTTTTTCTTAACTCAAGACAGTTAAGAATAATTAAAATAAATAAAACGGTTACGCAATTACATGCAATACGACTTTGCACTGACCCTTGTTATTCTGGCTGCTGGTAGGCTGACTTGGAGAATAGATCTTCCATAAACAAAGTTATTGAAGAAATACTGAATTAAAAGACTTGAAACTGAGAATACAATTTTTTAAGTAACGTGCAAGTTAAAATTTTTATTGTTAAAAAGTTTGTCAATCACTTTTTTAGCTTATTTAGGAAAACTGTAGACTTTTAACAACTTGTTATGAGCTGTGAAAAACTTGTCAACTTAGCCAAACCTCATTTTTTTCTTTGTGTTGGACTCATAGATTAAATTGTTCGATTAAAAAAAATACACAACAAGTATTTGCAAAATTTAACAGAAATACTGGCAGCCAATATTTTTATTTGCTAAAGAGAAATAGTGAGAAAGAGATATCACTTAGGGCCAATCTCTGTTTGATGAAAAAAGGTATATATATCAAAAACGTATCTAGTTAACTGAGTTTTCCATACAAGACAGTTAAATACACTTAGTAAGATCGACTTTTAGCAGTAAACTAAAGTAAAATAAAAGGTTAAGTAAAGTTTTCATTAAAATAATAAAAAAAATATCGTTGATAGATCTTGTAACATGAGTTTTTTCTTCCTTATTCCCACTTTTAACTCTCAAAATAGTAGTAAGAGTTCCGGTTCCAAATCAGTATTCTTCAGTTGTGTAAATCATACACGAGCCACAAAGCCGGTCAGTAAAGTTCACAACGAAGTTCGTCTTTGTGAGTCATATTACATTGCGTCAAAGGAAATAATACTACTACGTCTATTTTG
Organism: Hypena proboscidalis; assembly: GCA_905147285.1. Taxonomy (NCBI): domain Eukaryota; kingdom Metazoa; phylum Arthropoda; class Insecta; order Lepidoptera; family Erebidae; genus Hypena; species Hypena proboscidalis. The sequence goes on along the minus strand of LR990131.1, from coordinate 4,151,718 downwards.
AACATTGTTAGGGTCATTTCGCCTCGTATTTGTATGTATTTTTTTTCTAAGTCTGTTTTGATGTTATTTGTATGAATTTCTCAAAAGCCTCAAAGGGCGCTTGAACACGTCAAAACAAACATCAAAATACAACATATAAATATATTAAAATAAAGCTTAACAAATTAAATTATAAAACTATTTGCATTTAAATGATTTGATTTTAATTATTATTAATTCAAGTACCAGCTCCAATGGGTATTGCATCATGAAAAGAGCTGACGAAAAACGAGAGAAAATCAACTTAAATATAGCAACTTAAATAAATTAGTCCGTAGTATATATGAATGATACTTTATTTATGCCTCAAATATAACATATCTTGTTAGTCTAACTTTGGTTGTTAGCGTGTGCGGTCTCGGGTTCGATTCCTTGGTAGAGCAAAAGTGTTTTTTGATATTTTCCGACATACATTTTCTAATAGCAGCGTGAAGTTTAAAGTGTGCCCGTTTGATGGCGATACGCACACGGAACAAAGAAGAGATGAAGTGTGGGCTATAAACATCTCTGCCACATCCTTCTGGGTAGTAAAAGCGTAATGTTATGTTGTGTTGTTCTTAGAGACAATCAAATAATTCTTTGGTCTTTTATAGGATACATTTCGGAGCGTCCCGAGGAACTACACAACCTTGTCCCTCCGTCCCCGTTTCACCATCGGACTACCAGACAAACGGCACTCAGACACCGCTTCACGGTAGATATTCCACTAATACGCACTAAGCGTTTCGCTTCCACATTTCTTATGCGAACTGCCAAAGAATGGAACGCCTTACCCGAGTCTGTGTTTCCGCATGAGTACAATCTGGATCTCTTCAAAGCAAGAGTTAATAGGTATCTCATTAGTAAGCGTGCTCCACCGTAGACCGCATCATCACTTACCATCAATGGATTAGCTGATGGGCACGCGTGGCTTTTTTGTCACGTGAATATTAAAAGCAATAAGCCTAGAAAATCAACAATTACTTACATCATGAAAAGAACTCATAGTACAAGGAATAAAAGAGTATACAGACAACAATTAGTCTCTCAGAACTGGTGTAATGTTGGTGTCAATGGCTTTATAAAACAAATGGATACATTTTACAAACAGAATTTCAAAAAACAAAAAAAACAAATTCGGTTAAATCACTTGGTAAAATTGCGCTGGATCACAAAGGGAATCAAAGTATCTAGCACTATGAAACGCTTTTTAATGGTTGGAAAAAAAGGCACAGACGACCCCAGTATAATAAAATTTAGACAAACATATGCAGCAGTGTATATAAAGGTGGTTAAAATGGCTAGAAAGATGGCAGTTCAGACAGAGATAACCAAGTACAAAAACTTGTCAAGGAACATTTGGAAAGTCATAAATCGACAAAGAAATAAACAACAAAATGTCAAGGAGAAATTTATTCTAAAGAGTAATAATAAAATGGTCTCGAATCCACCTGACATTGTTAACATCTTTGCAAATGAATTTGGCCGAAATTATACTCGGAGTAATAGTTACTCACAAAAAGCGATTGAAATATTAGAGAACAACACCACCAGAGTTGATAATCAAATAAAATGGGATCTGGTTACGCCAAACGAAGTCTTCAAATTAGTTGTCCAAATGGATAACAAAGGCTCGTGTGGCTATGACGAATTACCCATAATGCCGATTAAAGACAATATTGACATTTTAGCCGAGCCTCTTAGTAATATTTTTAATGAATGCTTTGAACAAGGTGTCTTTCCAGACCAATTTAAAATTGCTAAAATCATACCAGTTTATAAAAAAGGTCCAAAAACGGATCCTGCTATGTACAGGCCAATTTCATTGTTACCAACTCTTTCTAAGATTTTTGAGAAAATAATTAAGGTTAGGCTAGTAAAACGTCTCAATTTAAATAAAGTTTTAAACCAAAGACAATTTGGTTACCAAAAGAGTATTGGCACACAGGATGCAATAGAATCACTAGTCATGGATGTTGTAAATGAGATGAATAAAAAGAAAAGAGTGGCTGGGCTCTTCCTGGACTTGAGTTCTGCTTTTGATACTGTAAATCATGACTTATTAATGGAAAAATTAGACTACTACGGTGTAAGAGATAAAGAGGCAAGGCTGCTAAAATCTTATTTACAAAACCGGAAAATGTTTGTTCAAATCCAGGCCGTGACTCAAAGTCAAAGTCAAAACCTTAGGAAGAGAACTGATTGCGAGGAAAACTTTAATTCAAAGATGATTCCAATTAAGACAGGCATTCCTCAGGGATCCATATTAGGTCCCATCTTTTTCATAGTTTTCATTAATGATCTAATAAATTATGTAACCAAAATAACAAAAGACGATATTCGATTGGTGATGTTTGCCGATGATACCAACGCTATTATATCTGCAGATAACATTAGCTGTCTCTGTTCGAAGGTAAATGATGCTTTAAAAATGTTTCATAATTGGTTTACGGTAAATAGTTTAAAATTAAACTGCACTAAAACAAATATAATCTTATTTAGATCCACTGCAAAAAATAAAGAGGAATTACACTGCATCTTAAATCGAGAGATCATAAAATCAGTAGTAAGTACCAAGTTTCTAGGGGTTTACGTGGACGAATACCTAAATTGGAAGCAGGAACTGAGTCACTTAGAGAGTGCCATCAGTTCTGCTTGCTATGTTCTTAGAAGCCTTCGGAATGTAGTGAATAGACAACATTTAAAAATGGTGTATTATTCCTTGGTAGAGTCAAAACTGAGATTCAGCATTTTATTCTGGGGAGGAAGTTATGAATACAACATATCGACTGCATTCATTATACAGAAAAGAGCATTAAGAACAATAGTCGGTATAAGGCAGGAGGTATCTTGTAAACCTTATTTTCAAGAGCTCGGTATATTAACGGTGCCGAGTCTTTACATTCTGGTCTTATTAACGAATTTTAAAAAAAAATGTTCACACATATGAAAATGCTGATGAACGAGAGAAAAGAGAAAGCTCCCGCAGAAAGGACTTTCAGAGTAACGGGGTACCACACCTCAACATAGTTAAACACAGCAGTTATTACATGTCATTGAAAATATTCAATAAGTTGCCAATAGAATTAAAGGGTTTTTTGTACAAAGGCAACTTCAAGGATGATTTGAAGGCTTTTCTGCTGCATAGGTGCTTATATTCCATCCATGATCTGTGAACATTTTATTTATTTTATTTCTATTGTATTTTTGTAATTTAATAAGTTTTTATGACCAACAATTTTATTATATTAATCATAATGATGTATGGTATTGCAACTTGACATTTAACATTAAATTTATTCTAAGGACAATATTAGGCATAGTGTGGACATTCTAATCTAGGTTTAAATTTAGTCAGTAAGTTCAATTAAATGTTGTATATGTTGTTTAATTGCATGTAAACTCGTATCATAATGTTTGAGTCAAATTGTTTCTTTAATATGTTCTAATTTATTCTATATTTTTTATTTTACCTTTTATGTAATATTCAAACACAACTTAAAACTTGTTTAATGAATAAATAAATTGAAATTGAAATTGAAATCAGGTGAGATCGTGGTCAAACGCGTGCCTATCCACCATAAAAAAAAAAGAAAAATTAGTTTTTACAAAATATACCTGCAAAACTATCTATTGACAAATTCGCTTTATTATAATGGAACACCTGTCTGTCTGCACCAACTATTCAGTCACTTGATCGTCCTGCTATTTTCCTTGTTCAACGACCGCTAAGTCAGTCCTAATAGGCGGTAGCTATTAGAACTAACTACAACGGTACGTACAGACGGCTACGACAACGACCTATACATTTTCGGTATAAGTTGGTCTTGCGTTGTCCAAACTTACCATGCAATGTGATACCAGTTTATACTGGAAATGTATAGGTTGATCGGTAGGAATGTGTATCACACGTGTCCAATTAAATTCGATCGATGTCATAGCTGGCCACTATTGGAGTCTGGTGGTTACGTTAATTAGTGTGATATTATTTTAACAACATTTGCTCAAGTGAACTCATCTTAGAATAATTTTGCTTTTAAACATTTTCTAAAGTATTTTTTTGGGTAACCTTACGGTTAAAAATGTGTTTCTGACTAACAAACAACAATTTCACTGACTATGTTTTATTTTTTCTTATATAATTATCTTCAATGAACAGACATAGCACATTAACAACTTAATTATGTTTCTCTTTTTTCAAATTTTACTTATTTTTACATCTTGTAAAAATAAGTCACCACGAGGGCAAGTCAAAATCAAATTTGACTCAGCCATCGACACGACGAAGAAGATTGAAGATATACAAGAAAAAATAAAACGTAGTCTTTATAAAAGCAGTAGAAGCCAATACATATTTTTTTTGAATTTTGTCAACCTGTCTGTCTGTCTGTCTGTATGTTTCAGCGGTTTTCAGTTATACAGCTTCTAAAAGACCATATGCAGGCCAACCAAAAGGGCGTCCTAGTAGCATCCTATTGGTCTAAAGCTGTATAAGCTGGAAATATTAAACAGAATTGCAATAGTCACTGAAACGAAAAGAAGCAGTTATATAGCTAAAGATCTAAAAACTGGTATATGTTTTATCTTTGTATTTTATCACTCAGGGAGTAAATTAGGCAGTGTAAGTTTATATGTTGGGTTCGTAAATTTTAAAGGAAAATGCATGGCATTCTGCACATAGGTTTCTTACATGACGTAAATTATCAATAATATAGATTTAGCAAATTTAACTCATTGAAGGGTTTCAGTTTGGGATTGTACGTTTAAATGTAATTTGGGGTCGAGACGCTAGGTTCATGGGGTCCGAGTGCCCACTTATAATTTAAAAATATTTCAGAATTGTGATCAGAAGCTGGCTTTTACTTGGCTCAAAGAATCAGCGTTGTCATTCAACGTGGCAATGCCGTCAGAGGATGCGGAGGAATTATATGATACCCGTAAATTTGTAAATAGTTATTTGTTAGTTTTTATTAACTTGTATATAAATACTTTTCTATTTCATATATAATATGAATTAATTAAAATTAAATTTAGAAATAGGTTTTTAATTTTTTTTTATTTAAATTAAGTCAAAATTAAATCAATTTTGAAGTAATTTTACTTAATTCTATGCCTACACTACATAAATTAATTAACCATAAGAGACGGTTTTTAGGGTAATTACCCTTCTAAGGGGATAAATTTGGGGTTGAAAGTATATGAGGGATGTGCCCAATCGGACCTCTTTGTATATATATTATTTGTACATATTTAGTTTTTTATGAGAATTTGCTTTTATGTTTTTGACAATTAAGTTTCTGGTCAGTCTTTTGGTTTTATCATTCTAGGTTCAGAGTTTTTCTTTAGTTTATTTTCCTTATTAATTTATTCTCTTTATTCCTGGGTTTCTTGTCTTAACCCAATCCACAACAAGGGAAATTCCTTCATTTTGAAGTAAATAATATGGAAATATCGAATTCCACGCGGACGAAGCCGCGGGTAAAAGAGAGTAATAAATAAAAATGCCGGGCATTTTTGTCTGAACAATCGGATGGAAAATCTATTTCACTAAGCAATAATCTGGTTCACTGCATCTGAAAAAGATTAAAGAAAGATAAAAAGTGCTAGATCTATTGAAATATAGACGCATTTTTTAGGAATACGTATAAAATAGATGACAATAGCTGTAATTCAAATAAACTTTTATATTAAATAGCAGCTTATAATGCAAACTATAAGATTCACCCTTGAGTTATTTTGTTCATAATATATGCGATTATCCAAACTTTCACCCCGAATATTTTACAGTACCTACCCATTTCACAACGTCACTCAACGCCATCAACTTGAATATTAAGTAAACCTTTATGAGTTAAATAAACAACAATGTACCTAATGTTAACTAGTTGCTTGACTACTAAACTATGCTATTTATAAATATGTAGTTATAAATATATTATAAATGTAAATTTACCGCCATTACAAACAATGTAATTTAGAAAATAAAAACCTTCTGCAGGACAGGCCTAGCCTAGTGCAGGAGTTTTTTAGAAATTACCTAATTCTTTACATAAGGAACATCTTAACCTATGTTTAGCAATACGTTTTTTATTTTTTTTTTTAATGTAAAGAATTTATATACATGTGGTATTGAATAAATATATTTTATTTTATTTTATTTTATTTATTTACGTATCCAGGGAACTGCATACGAAATACCGTCCCACGATACCCAATTTAACAAGACCTCTATTCTATACACAAATAAATACACGTATTATTTAAATATGAAACAATACAGTCTATATTGAACTGGTATGATAATTAAATGAGAGATCAAGTTTCAGTGGTTGTTTGTCATAATAATATAAATACCACTGCCCACACTGGCGTAATGGGATTTTAAGTCAAGTTGGAATATAAAGTGTCCGAAGGGTATCGAATACGGTTACATTGGAAATGAAATAAAAATAGCTTTTTTCCTTAGACTTCACAAAGAACTTGAAAAATTGTCATACAAAAATAATTCTACTCTAAATTGGTGGTATTTAAAATCACTTTAATCAAAATATTTTGAACGTGAAAGTGAATGTAAGTGATAGTTGGAAAATGTCATTAGAGTTATTATTTATGAAGCCAAATATAATTAGTTCAATGTGCCATTTTAAAGTAACTAAAACTTCAAAACTAACACTTATACTAACAAGAAGAATATTTTCATTTTACATGCAAAATAATTATTGCTTATCTCTTTGACCACAATTACGAGGGAAAATACTTCCATCCTTTTGTTTCCTTAGAAGGTAAACATGTTTACGTTCTTTTAGACAAGAAAATATATTTTATTTGCACCTGAAGAAGCTAACCAAAAATACTGTTCTGAACGTTTTAAGATTGACTGACACTGGCTGGCTGACCAGTTAGATAGACAGCTATTTAAATTTAAGGACGAATGACAAATAAAAGGACGACCAAACTGACCAGAAGACAGATCGTTTTGTTCGCGGTTTAGTGCAGAATCAAAAATAAAGTGTGTAAAAACCTGTAAGTGTTCTTTTGGCCAGCCCTAACCATACCTCGTGCCTCTTCTTCTTCAAACACCATGTGAAAATGAATTAGACATCAAATTGATATATCTCCTAATCGTCCAGTGTTGTGCCGCGGAAATTCCATAGATACATAAAAGATACCATTTGAGGGTTTGCCGATAGCACCTTAACTGTGTTTCCTCTATTCCAACCAAGATTAAGTCAGTATACCAAAAAGCCCGATTAACCATAAATTAAGAGTTTGCAAGCATCGCGTGATTAAAGACAGTAAAAATACCATTATTAAAGTCATGGGCCGTCGTTTAAACTTGCCAGCCAAATGAGCGATACCAACTCACTACTCTGTAATTAGTAAGTAATTTTGTATTTTTTTTCTCTTTTCTTTTATAAAATGAGTCATTTTGGTAGAAAAAATCTGCATAATATCGAAAAAGAGGCAGAATTGCCCCTAATCATTATGACAAGGTAATGCTCAGTATTTTTGTAATTTGTAAGCTAATAATACTTCTCTAGTGCAGTAGTAGTATCTTTGGTAATAATTTATGATGCATAACTTACAATCAGATCTAAGCAATTTGTTTTTGTTACACAATAATAAATATATTTTTGTATAATTATAATGCCATACTTAATCTTTACTATTACTGTTAAAACTAACGATTTCAAAATTTTATCAAATATTAGTAACAAAATACTTATATTTCCTACTTGCCTACTTATATTTGTTCTCATCTGTGGGACGGTTCAGCCAAATACCACCTTGAGGCGATCGAGTCAGTCGAGAGGAGGGCCAAGAGAATCATCTGCGATATCGATCTGACGGATACTTGACTACAAAGTCTGGAGCACCGTCGCAAGGTTGCCAGCCTATCAGTTTTTTATAGGATACATTTCGGAGAGTGTGCCGAGGAACTACACAAACTTATACCTCCGTCTCCGTTTCACCATCGGACTACCAGACAAACGGCACTCAGGCACCGCTTCACGGTAGACATTCCACTAATACGCACTAAGCATTTCGCCTCTACATTTCTTATGCGAACTGCCAAAGAATGGAACGCCTTGCCCGACTCTGTGTTTCCGCATGAGTACAACTTGAACTTGAAGAGATTCAAAGCAAGAGTTAATAGGTATATCATAGTTAAGCGTGCTCCACCGTAGACCGCATCATCACTTACCATCAGGTGAGATCGTGGTCAAACGCGTGCCGATATAGGCACGCGTGCTTTTGGTGTGTGTCGACCCTTAGAGACACCATTAAAACAAAACATTTCAATAGCTCATCAACAAACCTGACCTTGTACCCATTGCATATTAAATTTATACTTTAGCAAACGTTATTAACAATTCTGTAGAAAACCTTCAGAATTTATTTTAGGTTCAAACAATCCCAACAAAACGTCTACAACGGCAAGATTCAGCACAAAGTCGTATTGTAGTTAATTGCAAAACCTTCTTGTTATTATTTTTTCATTCGTAAACGTCTTGAGTTGAAGAAAAAGCGCTTTTATTAAAAGCAAGGCTACATTAATACTCAACCTCAACGGGAACTATAAGAAAAACTTGCTAATGCACTGGTTGGAAAATATACATTTTCTTAATGAATTAAAAACGGCAGGATACTTCTTGCTCTGCTTGCAAAGTTATACAATGTGGCGTTATGAATTCTAGATTGAATACATTTTCTTTGTAACTGAGCAGCTTTTGTGAAGTACTGTGTAGTTTGCATTAACGATCGAGATGCAAGTTAGATATGGAAAGATATGATGCGACATTGTTAGTAGCTAATATAATTAAACTTTACATTTAGTTCAAAATATCAATGCTATTTGTTGTCACTTGTCAATACAAAACAAAATGACATACAAAAAGTCGAACAAATGTGTATATATCGCCTTATTTTAATGCCAGACAATCCTATTTAGTGTAAATTTCTGTAAAAAATAAAGCTCAAACAAGAAAAACCGTAATTGAACGTCAACCTCGATCTATGTTAATAAGATCAAGCCCACGAGAATCGAATCGGATGACGATTGCAATCGATTCATTGCAATGGGCGAATTGTATCGATTAAGGAAAATGGTACGATACGAATAAAATCTTATTGAATTCCCATTAAACACGCTATGACGGTACCTTGGGAGTCGATGCGATAAGCCTTATTTGAAGCTATTAGAACTGTTTTGCACGTATCAGATTTTAATTAGTAATTTGCGAAACTAAAGGAAACAATGTTCTGATGATGAACTACAGCACCAACCGATGTTTTTTTTATTTATTTTATTATTAAATATACCGTTTTCACTTTATCGTTTGCTTTTTAACTTTTCACGGCGATCACATAGAATAAATAAACAAAATGAATGCATAAAAGCTTTATATTAAACATTTAAAACCCATGATGCCAGTTTGATTCGCAGCTTAATTTTAATTATTTCAATTGGAAGCGCTGACCAAATTGTTTAAATGTACAATTTGGTGAACATTTACAACGCGCGGGTATCTGATGATTTCATTCATGAGGTCCTCCGAGGGTGGATGTACCGATAATTAGCAGGTGAGCACTGAATTTAATGAATGACGTTACGCTGTTTCAATAAATATCTCTGTGAATATTTATAGGTTTTTGATTTTGCTCTCAGAATTAAAACAAACAAACATCCCACCAAAAACCGAACGGATTTAACGACGGCAAAAAGTTATTATATCTCATGTACGTGTAGCACTAAGATTCCAACTCTGTCAAATTATTTTCAATAAGTGCCCTCCCATCGCCTAACACTGGCACCTTGATGGACAATTCCTCTTTTAGGATTGCAGTGTCCCTTCGCCTTGGCGCACCGTGCTGTGCTCCCCATCGCTGCCAGTGTGGTGCCGCTGTGAGCCCACTTGGTCACCACGGTCTAAGCTGCATGAAGAGTGCGGGCAGATTCTCTCGCCACTTCAGCCTTAATGATATCGTCCGTCGGGCTTTTTTTTTTTTTACGGGATATAATCCCACCCACACGCCCACCACTGTGACTCCTGTGACGCCAGGATCTACAGCGGTAACCAACTGAAAGGCACCGTGCATGACACACGGGCAATCCCAGGGAGAGTTACAATTGTCTTGGAACCCGCAACGAATTTAATCAGAAGTATATAGTTGGAGTTGGAAAGTATGTATCTTTACTTCCCTCCAGAGCAAAGCGGGAGACTGAGCAGTGCCAAATATAGACAAAGTGTCTATATGGAAAGAGTGTAGACACCACGGATAGTGACAAAATTATGGGGCCTAAATTTGATTGCTGTAATAGGTATGGCAGAAACGGCTAAATGCACGGAAATTTATTCTGTTCGATACAAGATCCTCATAGTATACCACTCCAGATGTCAATTGTAAGCTATTTAACATAACATTACGTTCGTTGTGCCAAAGACTACACTCCCAGATGATATGGTGGGCGGTTTGTTCGTGCTCAGATGTAGAACATGTACAGAATGGAGAATCGATTAGCTTAAACGAAAATAGTTTGCTCTTAAAATTGCCATGACCCGTCAGGAATTGAGCCACACAGTGATTAACCTCTAGCCATGGTTTCGCAAGTCTGTCGCGAATGGATGGAAAGAAATGATAGAGGTGACGGCCCTTAGGTGATGTGTCCCAGCGTTGCTGCCATTCGTCTATGAGGTGGTTATAGACGTCGGGCTCTGACTACCGTCAATTGCGCGGCTGTTCTTGAACCGAATGGCCTGAGCCGTGACGATGGTAAGAGACCCGACGGAATGACTCTTGTTCCCTGGAGGTTGGGGCGGCCCTTGGTGTGGGACGCAACTTGCGTCGACACTTTGGCACCGTCGCATCTTCCAGGGACTCGGGATAGGGCTGGTGCGGCGGCAGAATCAGCCGAAAACCTCATTAGGCGCAAATATAGCCTTTTAGATAGTGGCTATATGTTTGTGCCTTTTGGGGTAGAGACGCTCGGGCCGTGGGGTCCAGGGGCTCACGCTCTTTATAAAGACGTCGCTAAACGTTTAGTTGAGTCAACCCGTTCCCGAAGTGCTGGCATTTTTTTCGGTCAACGAATAAGCATTGCCATACAGCGTGGCAATGCTGCCAGCATTTCGGGAACGATGCCCACTGGTAGCGGTTTGCATGATTAGTGTATATAGTTTTAGTTTTAGTTATTTTTATTATAGGTTTAATTATTTTATTTTTGAGATTAACAGAAATGTATTTTGGTTTAAAATAAAGATTATTATGTTTGATTATTGATATAATTTCATTTTATTTTAATGAATTTTTTTTTCTTTTTTTTTTGTTAGACAAGCATTATTTTTTAAATTAGCGCAATGTGTTGTCTAATTTCTAATGTCATCTAATCTCTTTTATTATAGTGCATGTTGTGCTCCTCTATAAGTAGTGAGACGCTTAGAATTAAGTTCACAATGTTAACCCTTATTAAAATTAGATTTTATTTATTTAAGAATTGCAGTTACAATCTAATTCATTATAAACCAGAAATTAATACAATAGGTTAAAATATTTACACAACTAAAATAATAAAAGTATAATAATAATAATTTCAACAGATAATAAAAATAATAATAAGATTAGGCATCGAAATACTCGTCCGCATCACTGTCAACGGCAAACGTGCCCCGAAGGCTGGCGGCATTGCCACGTTGAATGGCAATGCTAATTCTTTGTGCAAGATAAAAGCCAGCCTTCGGGTCACGTGAAGCGTCAACCAATCTTTTGGATATTTCATGAAATAATGCGCGTGCACGTGGACCCCACGGCCCAAGCGTTTCGACCCCAAACGGCTCAAACACGTAACTACCAAGAAGGTTATTAATGTAACAATGTACTTCTTCTTCTTCGTCGTGTCGATGGCTGAGTCAAATTTAATTTTGACTTGCCACCGTGGTGAAAGGATTAGCCAATTCGCTTTTGAGAACTTGCGAATTGCCCAGGGTGCGCCGGACGTAGGGAATCGTTATGTACGTCACTCGAGGAGGCTCCTTTCATGCTGCAACCCCACACACAGTGTACTCATTGTTGAAGAGCTAAATAATAAATAAATAAATAAATAAATGTATAAAAACCAAGCGTGCCGTATTTTTACCACAAAGAAATAAACAAGATGACGTCATAAGAGCATTTTAAGGGGTTGGAAATTTTCCGTCGTCCATACCAAACCGATTGCAATTTCGTTTTGATGTATCGATTTCAATCAATTTGGGTTAATATAAATAGACAGAATAAAAATAAAATGATGATAGATTTATGACTATAATACACAAATTAACTTGGTTAATGTTATTTTAAATCAATCGTAAATCAGCAAAGCTTTAACTACAAAATGTCCAAATATGAGCGTTCTATATTTTTTTGTGTTTTAATATATAAATCCGTTTCGTGAAAATTAAGCACTTACCATTAAAATGACGCAAACAGTTACATCCCTTTGAGACAACTTTGTTGTGCTATACCTTTTTATTTTTGACGAGTTGTTATTACAAATAGATAAGAATATGTCTGAATTTAAACAAAAAATTACACTTAAGAAGAGCAAAGAAAAAACAATAATATCTCCATTATTTTTTTTCTTTAGTAAATAATAGCTTTAATTAATTATCAGAGATCATAGAGACATCAAGACAAAAATAATTTAACTTATATCTATAATAATAAAACGTGAACTGTGTTGGCCACGACTCCACCCTCGTGATAAGTATATCGGCTTTCATAAGCGGTATAAAAATAACTTACCTATTCTCAGACCTACCGAATGTTTAATAATATTAATATTTCATAAAAGTAGATCAAGCCATTTGGAAAAGTTTGATAACTAAAACGAGATTTTCACATATTCAAGTGACATAACAACAAATTAGAGGAATCACCATCAGAATCACTTAACTCAAGACAGATATAATTAATTATATTGGTCACTAATTGACTCAGCAATGTAATATGCGGTACGCTCTAAGTTACGTATTTTTTATAGCCAAAATCACAACAAACACAAAATTATTAAAATTCTAAAGTTACACCAAATTTGGTTATGAAAATGACTTACCGATGAAAGGAAATATATAATTTGTTTCCTAATTTTACTGGTAGAGTTTGTCATTTTTCTACAATTTCACTGCACTTATAATCAGCGTTGACTGAAACTTGATAGCAAATTTACAAGTATACTTGACTCAAGTACAAATAGACACTGATTCTATCTCTTAATAAGATTTCTGTGGTACTAACCCAGTAGGCGACGACACGACACGCGAATTACAGCCCAGTTGATGAATCTACGTACTAGATTCGAAACTAGTCGGCATATCCCGGCTAAAGTAACGTGAGTAACCCGTTTTCTCAATAATAATGTCCTCTCCTCACGTCGGTTTTAATAATATTATTAGGTTGGATTAACTTAAAACATTGAGTTTTATTAATATAATCTCAGTTTGCTTTAGCTTGTCTAATATTATCCTCAGCTTGTTTATAATATTTCTACTTTAGACTTATTACAAAAACATTATACCCCCCGAAATAAGTCGCAGTTCTGTGGATAGGAATATACCCATTACGTTAAGATTAAATCGTAACGTTTACGTTTTTATTATTATTTCAAGTTTTATAATATTAAAGCTTCTGCTATTGATATATTTCATATCTTTTCATATTAAAAGGTTCCTTACTGTTAACTTAAACGAACAAGATGCTACATCATAAACAAACTAACTTCATTATTTATCATAATATTAGTTCACTTGTTTCTAACATCACTGATAACAAAGAAGCAAATATTTTGTGACTGAAGATGTTCATCCTTCTCTAATGTCGACCTAAATGTAATATGTAAGTTTTTGCCAGAAAAGTTATGACTTCTACATGCGGCCACCGAAGTTTGAAGCAAGCCACGGATTAACTTTGACCATAATAAATTTTAAGTTTTCTTGTCACAGTCAAGGGATTTTTAATAATTTCAATGCTAGGATGAATAAATTATTGGATATTTAATAAAATTGTGAAAGTTTGACATGCTTAGACAAGGGAAAGGTTGAAAATGATTTTGGAAATTTTAGTATTGCTTGCTGGCACTGGGTTGTGGTTTATAAGTTAGAGGCACAAAGTTTTACAAAATGTACAATTTGAAATAAAAGAGATAGATTTGTAAGTTGTCTGCAAATTCAATGTTCAATCTTATTAGTACGAGAGCCCACGACCAAAACCATGTCTCATAGCAATACGGCAAAAACCCTATAAAATCGTTAGATTGTATGATTCTGTACCCGACTAGGTGTGTAGTAACGGTCGAAAGTGTAGCAACTGCGTGGGAGGCCATTTCTGCTGTGTCAAAAAAAAAGACAGTCGGTATTATAGCAATACAGTACATAGTACATAGATTTTATAATTGCATTACGAAAAAGTTTTTTTTCAGACATTTTGCGCGTAGCATATAGCCTGAGCGCATTTTTGAAAATGTCAACAAATTTAGCCGACCTGTATCATAGCGATACGGATAATTTTTTTTTTCAACTTTTCGTATTGCTGCCATGATCACCAAAAACCTGTTTTCAGACACTTTAAGTGTAGCATATACTCCCAAAAACGAAAATAACGTTTCGGAGTCGCCTGGCCGACGCCTCTGTTAAATGTTTTTTTAAATTTACAGCCTTCATAGATATTCAAGAATCTCCCTTGTCTATTATATGTACTTTGACAGATGACAGATGTCATTACTTATTTCTTTTGTAAAAGTTACTCAAGTGTGCTTTAAATAAAACCAAAACTATCAAATCAATCAGTATTTAATTTCAACAGCCTCAGCGCTTGTTACGCTCCTGCCCCTTTCTTACTATTATACAGCTCACTCGCCAGCTGTTCCAAACGTTGGAACGACGCTCACTTAGTTGTCATACGTTGTGCGGTTGTGGTGGTGTAAAATGTCGGACCTAAGTTGTGTGTTTTGTAAAGAAACAACGATGATGATTTTAAATTATATCTGAGGATCGAAAAGTTGTCTGATAGAGAAGGTGCTACACTTAATTTGTCTGATATAAATTTTTTGCACATGTGGACAACTTATTTTATCATGTCCAACAATTTTCAGACATATTGCTATGATACCGATCGGTAAAATTTGTTAACATTTTCAAAACGGTCTCAAAATTTAATGCGTTCACATTTCCGTCTGAAAATTGTTTTGTTCGCATCAAATAACCAAAATTTACTAATAAAAAAGATTTTCAGACGTATTGCTATGAGACATTTTTTTTGTCTCATTTTTAATTTTTTTAAGTGATTTTACGGGTTTGCGCTACACCACTAACGTCTGAAAAATATGTTTCCGGTATCTCAGAACTATCATTCAACTACAGTCTGCAAATCAGACATATTGCTATGATGCAGTTCGGTAAAATTCTTTGACAATTTTGAAAATTCGGTCAGATCAAACGCTACGCGGAAAATGTCTGATATTGGTATTTTCGAGTTCAGGATAATCGTATCTATCGATTTGATGCGGTTTTGGCCGTATTGCTATGAGACAAAAATTTTGGTCGTGGGCTCTCGTACTATATGTGAAATTCTTGGCAAAGGACCTTACTTTACCTGAATTGTCAATTTAATATTAACCTTACTTTGTTAAAACTTGGTGCTGGAATCCAACAAAAGCGACTAGACGACAGTTATTTAAATGGTATTTGTGGTATAGGAGTCAATTGAACAGCAATTGTTGATTGAAATACACCAAAAATAGAATTGCCAGCTAAACAAAAGGGTTAGATACTTGATCATTCCTTTGAGTCTTACATCTGTAGCCAGCCGTGTGGGTAGAACTCAAGCCTCTACTTACCACTTAATGTATTATTATATCCTTTAAAATAAATATAGAATGAAAAGTTAAAATAAAATAGATTAATAAACTTGTGAGTTCTTCTTCTTCGTCGTGTCGATGGCTGAGTCATTTCAGTCAGTCTGAATTTTATGGGCCCAATAAGTGGCCACTGTTAGTGCGCTCTCATCGGCGTTCATGAGCGCCTCTCTTGAGCAGGTGGTAGGGCATTTTGGACAGTAGTAAGGTGGGTCATTGATTGTATTGTTCCACATTCGCAATTTATGTTAGTGTCAACTAGATATCCCCATCTGACAAGGTTCTCCTTGCTTCGCCCGACTTGCGTCCGGAGTCTTTTAAGGGATTTCCAGACCGGTCTTGATTGTTCGTGGCCAGTAGGTAAGGCTTCGGAAATTGGGACAAAAGGTTAGCGAAAGACGCTTTCTGCCTGCCACATGTCACATTTGGCTTGAGAAATCGAGGGGCGCGACACATCGGTTAAAGTTTATCCTACTAATAAGTCGCTGTAGAACAGCGGATAACCGTGCATATAGGATATCTGTAATACTCGTCCATTCGAGTTCTCTCTGAGCCGCTGGCTACCGCTCTATGGACTTGTGAGTTAGAAAATTAATATATTGACTAACATCATTCTGTGCTAATACTAATCTATAAAGACACATTTTTTTATTTTTTTATCACGAAATATTAAATTCAATAGTTCTGCTGATGCTATGAAGGGGTTACATACCTAATGCCCATGTCAAAATAAACGTGATACCTATTCAATTCATCACCATTTCAATAGTAGAAAATTGGGTTTCTTTTATAATAACGTCTTTCAATAAACGTATCTAATAAAAATCGGCAATTGAATTATCAATTATTGTAGCTTTGTATATATTTTTTATGGATTTAGCTACGTCACCCGCTTTATAATGTTTTTATTTGTAAAATTAATTAACTTCAGTAAATATAAATGTTATTAGCCTGTACTGTCCCACTGCAGGGCAAAGGCCTCCATAAATATATATTTTTAGGATCAAAAGCCGAAATGTATTAAAAAAAAACAATTAGAACACAAGTTTACAATCATTTATTCATATGATGCAATTTTAAACTAATTTAACAAATTCAAATATTAAATCAGATAATGTTCGTGATTTCAAAAACAGCCGTTAATTAAATAAGCATAGGCAAAAACCATCGAAAGACTTACTGCAAATAGCGACGTCACCTCACGACTACCTTACTGTCCGAATGTTCACGAGCAAATGATCTGTGCGGCGAAGTACGCGCGCTTTTATAATAATCGTGAGGTGGCGCCACCGCTTTCCAGCAAATAATTTTGAATTATCCTAACAATATATATGGACGGCCCCTGCTAGATGGACGGACGATCTTGACAAGATCGCGGGAGTCGTTGATTTCAGTCGGCCCAAAATTGCACGCTGTGGAAATTGATTGGTGAGGCCTATGTCCTACAGTTGACTTGTCTAGGCTGATAATTATGATGATGATGATAATGTTAAAGTATAGCATAATCATTTCAAATATATAATTTATTTGCTCGTGTTCTCAGAATTATCATATTTTCAAATACATTAAATACCCTTTGCAAGAAAGTACAGTTAGGTATAATCAGTAATTTGTTTACACATCAAGTAGATATACTGTTTATTATTTTACGGGGCTATATTTAGAATACAGGTGAAAATACTATACGTTACAAAACATAAAAAAACGCATAATGTTTTAACTTAACGTTATAATTACAAACACAACAGCGAGCGCAACCAAACAACTTATTTTAAGCAAGAATTTAATTTGTAAGAAAACTGTATGAAACGCACCTGCATATAAGTGTTGAAATTAAGTCGGCGGCAAAAGTCACGGTAATTACTTTTTAAAATATATAGTGCGACTACAAAATGATTTGTGAAATTTCTATTGTTCGAAATCTTCGAAAAGATGAATCTTAACGATTCATTAACAGCGGTGTGTGCCGTGGGTTCGAACCCGAGACCTTTGATTTTGCAGTCCAACTTTTTACATGCACAATATTCATTATAACCTCGTAATAAAACAAAACAGAAACGAACAAAACAATCAATCAAGCTGTAATTCTCTTAAAATGTGCACGAAACAAATACAGCGACAGTAACTCTGGCAACATTAATCACAAACATCAAAACATATCCCTAACACAATATCGAAACTTTTTTGAGACAACTTCGAAACTCCTTGCTTAAAACTCCAGTTAACTTTTGATGCAAACCGTCCGTAGCCTGAATATGTCACTTATGATGAAGGTTACTCTATGTCATGATTTTCGATATAGATATCACTTTTGACAGTCTCTGGGTTTATCTGACTAAAGTTTAACGTAACGTTTTGTAGATTTAAGTCTATGGGGACGGTGGGATATCAAATTAAAACGGGGTTCATTTGTGTTTTGTTATTTAAATAATCCTCCTGCATTTAACAAGGATTTGGAATTTAATTTTAATTAACTGACATTTTAGAACTATATTTTTTTTAAGAATATTATTATGTAATCGACATTTATTTACTTTTATATTGAAATTCTTAAAATATGATAAGCTGAATAATTATGTTTATTTCATGTGAAATGGTTCTAAGATTGTTGACATTTGGTTTATATTTTGTGCTAAAGATACAAATTTATCAATTGTCTGAAATTTTAATTGTGCTTACTCAAACAATAATATATTCACATGCCAAAGCCGCGAACCATGTATGTGCATACTTATACTATCTCTGACCATTTGTATCAGAATGTTTCTTGTGAATAAAGTATTATCTTAACTTCTCATTAATCCATAAAATCTTACCAATAAGGGTTTTTTTTTATCCCAAATAAAACATTTTGTTATATCAAATATTGTCAACATATTTCTTGATAAAAGATGTTCCCTGATTTTTTTGTAAAGTCTAGTCATGATCCCAAAGACCCCACAACAGATATAACAATTCTAACTATTATATTCTATGGTATTCTATTCCATACACTTCAAAGTATCCGGCAATACTCTTTCCTACAAAGTACTCTGGATGACAGTGAGGAAAGAAAGTTCCGAGATGGAGCATATTTTTGCATCAACTGATGTGGATATCTATGCTTCGAGCATAGTCCGTCTTAAATGCATCCATCCTCTATCGTCCATCTGTTATAAAACAGCACCAAACACCATTATAACAAAACCACTTCCAAGTTTCTCAATAAAACTGACATAATATTGCATAATATATTAAATTAAATTAGCAAACGTTAGTAAAACTTCTATAGAAAAACTACAAAAAAGCATTCTAGGTATTCATCCCAACAGAACGACTACAACAACAGTAGTCAGCACAAAGTCGTATTGTACTTAATTGCAAAGTCTTCTTCTTATTTTTTTATTCATAAACGTCTTGAGTTGAAGAAAAAGCGCTTTTATTAAAAGCAAGGCTACATTAATACTCGACCTCAACGGGAACTATGAGAAAAACTTGCTAATCCACTGGTTGGAAAATATACATTTTCTTAATGAATTGAGAACAGCAGGATACTCCTTCCACAGCTCTTGGAAATTTATATAATATGGCGTTGTGAACTCTGGATGAAATACATTTTCTTTGTAAGTGAGCTTCTTTTGTGAAATACTGTATTTGCAATAACAGTCGAGATGCAAGTTGGATTATTAATTGTTAGTAGTTTAATAGAATCAACCTTTACAATGACTACAAAAAAATAGGTAAATATTTAAAAACACCAATGGTACAAAGATTTTTTATTTATTTTACAGCACACCATTCAGACATACGGAGTAAGGGTATAAAAACATTTATTATATCTTCTTACAAATTCTTAATCCTCTAAAATCACTTATAGCATGAAAAAAAAGAAAAAACTAAAGTACAAAAGTCGATCAAATGTGTAATCAATGTTTACTATATCACCTAGTTTTGATTCTAGACAATCTTATTTAACATAAGTGTCTGGAGAAAATAAACCTCAAACGAGAAAGATCGTAATTGAACGTCCACCTCGATCTACACTGTTCTTATAGATATTTCTTTTTAATTTGGAAACACGATGCCATACAGATATTTTTTCTCATTTAAACTTTTCTTAACAAATAATAGTTGCTGAGTTATGATAAAATTTATAAAATATCCCTAGACAGAATTAAGCAGTGTATTTTAATAAGACCAAGCCCACGAATTAAATCGAATGATGATTGTAATCGATTTATCGTAATGGGCGATAGATAAGTACCGATTAACGTAAATAGTGCGATACGAATGAAATATTATTGAACACACTATGGCCAAACCTTGGGGGTATATTGAGTCTTATTTGAAGCTATTAGAACTGTTTCGCACACATCAAATTGTATTGAGTAATTTTAAAACCAAAGGAAACGTCGCTCTGATGATGAATTACATCAGCTCTCGTTGATAATTTTAGATTTTTTTAAATTGTCATTGTTATAAAATTAAGCAACGGTCACATAAAATAAATAAACAAAATGCATGAAAGCTACCAAATTAAACATTTCAAACGTATGTTATTGTAATGTTGATGTAATGTTATTTTAATTATTTCCACTGGAAGACCTGAACGAAGTTATTGAAATGTACAATTTGGTGAACTAACAACGCGCGTGTATCTGATGATTTTATTCATGAGGTCCTCCGAGGTTGGATGTACCGATAATTAGCAGATGAGCACTGAATTAAATGAATGGCGTTGTGTTGTTAAAATAAATCTTTTTTTTGGCTGAGGGTAGTCAAAGTGTCAACTGGTCAAATATAAAGCTCTACATATTTTAGTATTTTAAAAATAGTATTTATTATAAATAAATGCTGACTTACAGTTGATATTATTTAACATCCTCTGATGCACTGATTTGGCTCACAAATTTAACTTTTATCAATACTCTTCACCTATAACACATCACCAATGGACCTCTACGCCAAGCTGTCAAACCATGTTGAAGAACTTGCTGCTACCTTTGACTCCCGGATGAAGCAGCATGAGGAGGATCTCAAGACTGCCTCAAACACTGACTCAGCACCCAAATCCATCAGCACCTTGTCGCGTGAGTTCCTAGACTTTAAAATCCTTATTTGGAAGACTGTGTCATCACTCAAAGCCCAATTAGAATTGCTGCTTTTGGGGCTTGACAGGCATGAAATGATGTCACGCAGGGAGGTCTTGCTCATGCATGGTCTTGCAGAGGAGAAAGATGAGGATTGCTCATCTCGTGCATTGGGCATATTAGGCGACAAAATGAAGATGGTTGGCTTCAAAAACAATGATATTGTTTCCTGTCATCGGTTGGGCTCTAACACCAGCAAGCCACGACCGCTGCTGATCCGGTTCCATGGTGTTTCCTTAAGAAATGAGGTCTGGAGGAAGAAGACATCTCTGAAGGGTACTGGGCTGGTACTGTCCGAGTTCTTAACCCGGCCTCGGCATGAGGTGTTCCTAAAAGCTAGGCAGTTCTTCGGGCTGAACCAGAGTTGGACATCTGATGGGAGGATCGTTGTGCAGCTTCCTGACAAGGCCAGACGTAAAATCGAGACCATGGCGGAGTTGCGCAAGCTGATGGCCGATTTTCCGGACGCTCAATCTACCGATGGTAATTCAAATAGGGCTGTATCTTCACATCCTAACACCAAACCAGCGAATACAGTTCCAGAAAGGAGGACGCGAAAGCATAACAAGTAGAAGTTACACTAGTGTTATTACTACTTTACTTGGTCGTTTAACCTAGCATATGTCACATATTTTAACACTTTTAATTTGATAAAAGACGGTCATTTTAAATTTATTTTATAAAAATTTTAACTTTGTTATTCTTCACTCACTCGGCTGTCACTTTGACATGCTTTGACATTTGTTAGTGTTGCTAACTTAAAAAATTGTGCTCCAATTTAAAATGTTTGATTCACGAGTTTTTTATCCATGCAGCCGGCGAGTGCATCGAGGATGTTAAGAAAAATTCTTAAATTCATTAGTTTAGTCTTATAGTTAGGAATATATCCATTTGTTAATTTATTATATTATAGATATTTTAGATATATTTATTAAGTTATATATTTTTATTTTATTTAATTATGTCGGATTCGGATGATAATAATTTTGCTTCTTGCTCTTCTTCTAGTTTATCAGATGAAGACTATGATAACGCGTTCAGTGATGAAGATGCTTCCATACACTTGCGTGATCGGCTCTATTCTGTTTTTTCCTGTTCTCAAAACCTCTTTAACGCAGTTCACATTAATGCTCAAAGCATTCACGCTCACTACTCTGACTTACTTTCTTCTTTCGACTCTGACCTTGTCCACGCTATCCTTGTCTCCGAAACTTTTCTGAAACCTGCTCTTCCTTCTGCTCAGTACGCCCTGCCGGGATATAAGCTTGTCCGTAACGATAGAACAGGCAAGGGATTTGGTGGAGTTGGAATTTATTTAAGGGATGATCTTCCTTTTAAGATTATCGATCAGTCTCCGAGTGTGTACTCTAAATTCGCCGAGCATCTCTTCATCGAAGTTGATTTCCGACACACAAAATTTTTACTTGGTGTTTATTATAGTCCGTCCTGTACGATAGACTATTTTTCCTCACTAGAAATAAAATTAGAAAATTTTACCTCCATTTATGAACACACAATTATACTTGGTGACTTCAACACCTGTCTGATAAGAGATGATTCGCGCAGTCATAAACTCCAATCCCTTGTCTCTTCTGTCAATATGAGTATATTAGATCTGCAGGCTACTCACAGGGCTCCTCATAGTACTCCATCACTTCTAGACCTTATTCTCGTTTCTGATCCTAACAAAGTATCCACACATGGCCAGCTACCTTCTTCCTTTTCATATCATGATCTCATATTCCTCTCCTATAAAATCCGGCCTCCGAAGCGCAAGAGTAAATTTCTCAGTCTTCGTAGTTTTAAAAACATAGATCTGGAGCGTTTGGTGTTGGATGCAGGCAATATTGACTGGTCCCCTGTTTACAACTGCGAGGATTTAGATGATAAGGTCGTTACTTTTAACAAAATAATATTAGACTTGTACGATGTCCATGCGCCACTCAAAAAGGTCAAGGCTAAGCACCTTCCTGCGCCTTGGCTAACACCAGCGATCAAGTCTTTTATGTCAAAACGTGACAAGGCTAAATCAAAATATCGTAGGGATCCCACCGAGGTAAATTGGGACACGTACAAAATGCTTCGAAATCGTTGCGGTCGGATGTGTAGAGATGCCAAAAGACGCCACATACACAGCTCAATCCAAAACCTTAAAA
The DNA here is from genome assembly GCA_905147285.1 of Hypena proboscidalis. Taxonomy (NCBI): domain Eukaryota; kingdom Metazoa; phylum Arthropoda; class Insecta; order Lepidoptera; family Erebidae; genus Hypena; species Hypena proboscidalis. Next base: position 4,128,526 of record LR990131.1, on the reverse strand, counting down.
CCACACAAGTTTGGCAATTCCTTAAAACCCTAGGCATTGGCAAAAATTCTGCGAATGGTAACTCTGACATTGATATCAATGCATTAAATGCCCATTTCTCTCTCTCCCCTGTTGTCATTGATCAGAGTACCAAAACTGCAACCTTGACACACCTTTCTAATCTCCCTCGGCCACTTAACACTGCTTTCTGTTTTCACCCGGTTGTGGAACTAGACGTTAAGAAATCTATCCAGTCCATATCCACCAAAGCGGTAGGAGATGATGGTCTTCAAATCCAAATGTTTCTCCCTATCCTTACAGCTACTTTGCCCATTATTACCCACATCATCAATTACTCCCTTTGCTTCAACTCCTTTCCCACCTCTTGGAAGAAGGCACATGTCCTACCGCTTCCCAAAGTTTCCAATCCCACCTCATTGTCCCAGTACCGTCCCATATCCATTCTTCCTGTGATGTCCAAAATCCTAGAGAGTACTGTCCATGACCAACTATCCCATTACCTTTATTCCAACAGCCTGCTGAGTCCATACCAGTCTGGGTTCCGTCCTGGCCATAGCACCGTTACAGCATTGGTGAAAATCACTGATGATGTGCGACTGGCTATGGAAAACAAGCGGCTCACGGTCCTGGTTTTATTGGATTTCAGCAGTGCTTTCAATTCCGTTGACTTTGATGTACTACTTGCAATCCTATCCTCTCTTAACGTCTCTACGTCTGCAACTACATGGTTCAAATCTTACCTTCAGGGTCGCTCGCAGTCGGTCCGCTATGAAGATACCAATTCTGAATGGTGTGATCTGGCTGCGGGTGTTCCTCAAGGTGGCGTTCTTTCACCTCTACTTTTCTCCATTTTTATAAATGCCATCACAAAGGTCCTTACTTCTCAGTATCATCTCTACGCAGACGATTTGCAGCTGTATCGTGACTTTGAAGTTAACGACGTTGCATTAGCTATTGACGCTGTCAACAATGACCTTGCTAGCATTAGTAAATGGGCAAAGTCTTTTGGACTTTTAGTCAACCCAATTAAGTCGCAGACGGTCATTCTTGGGGGCAGATATATGACCAATATTTTAAACCAGCAGCCTATACCACCTATCAAATATGATTCTATTTCTATTCCGCTCACAAAATATGTAAAAAATCTTGGTGTCATGATAGACTCTAATCTATCATGGGACGTTCATATCGCAGAGGTAAGCAGAAGGGTGTTCTGTTCTTTTCAGGCTCTCAAACGACTCCAGAAATTCCTACCATTTCAAACTAAAGTTACTCTTGCCCAGTCCCTTCTTCTCCCACTTATTGACTACGCTGATGTCTGTTTTCTAGATGCAAAGGAGGAACATCTTAACAAACTGGAACGTCTGCAGAATCTGGGTATCCGCTTCATTTTCGGTCTTCGGAAATATGATCATGTTTCCGAATTCAGGAAAAAATTGAGGTGGTTACCCATTCGGCAACGTCGTAACCTCCATATTCTGTCTCTTCTTTTCTCCGTCCTTCACAATCCTAATTCTCCTTCTTACCTGCGTGAACGCTTTGAGTACTTAGTGCCCAGGGGTAAACCCTGCCGTTCTTCCTCTTCTCTTCTTCTTCGTACTCCACTACACTATTCTAGCTGTTATGACGGATCCTTTTCCATTCAAGCAGTGCGGTTATGGAATAGTCTTCCTCATGGAATACGCGATAGTCCATCAATAAATGTTTTTAAGAAAAAAGTTAAAGAGCACTTTCTTTCCTTGTTAAATGAAACCAATTTGACATGATATTTTATAGTTTTATTTGATTTTTATTTCTTCATGTATTGTTATTATTATTTAATGATTATATATGTAGGTAGTCGTGTGTGTATATATATATATATTATATATATATATATATATTTATAATATATATTATTCATGAATAATATTATGTATGTATATGTTATGTATATGTAGTTATATTTATATTTTGTATTTTCTACTTAAGTTGTACACTTATCTTGCCCTCTATGGCATCATCGTCTCCTCTATTGCTTTAGGTTTGCTGGAAGAGAACTCAAGCACTGAGTTAAGCTCGCCTTTTGTATACTCTTACTGTAATATGTTTATTTTTCTGTAATCTTTTGTGTACAATAAAGTGTTAAATAAATAATTCTGTGAATATTTATAGGCTTTTGGTTTTGTTCTCAGAATTAAAACAAACAATTAATTATACGGGATTGGCGAGCACTTTAATGCAATATTTCAGTTTAACTTTACATTAAATTGTGTAGTGAACAAAAATCGCAATGAAGTTTTTAATTTGTTAAGTATGGCGTCAAAATGCATCCTTCTGCATAAACTCGTTTTAATCACAATAATCGTGTATTCAAAGGTTGTGTATAAATATTTTGCAGGTTTTTGGTACGCTTTCGACAGCACTTGGCCGTCGAAAGCGGCATTCAATAGGAAAAGGCTCGTAGAATGCTGCGAATGATGAATTATTTATATGGGAGGAACTAATCCGCACTCTGAAATTTAAGTGCAACCTAACAAAATAATTTCGAAATCAACAGTTTTGCTTAAAGAACCCCGGGAAAATTTTCGCATAAACCTAAACTATATTACTTTTTTTAGGTTTATGATCAAAAACCTGAGCTCGTCTAAGTTTTTGATAAAATAAATTCCAAATGCCTCCTTCAACATTTTTGCCATCCGACGTCACTAGATCAAAACTTAGGTTTTTAATCAAGAACCCAATCGTGTGTGTGTTAATCCAATAACTCCAATGTTGATCGATTCGATAGCCACACTTATTTATATTATTCCATTCGTGGATTTATTTAGATACTATTATCAGTCCAAAAACAATTCCCTTCTGTAATAATTTAACCCAGCAGGTTAGATTGACTAACTCTTATTTCTGTATAACTATATCATATTTGTAAATGACTCGTTAATGTTATTGAAAGCAAAGTTATATTTTTTGACTAAACTTCATTTTATTTTTATCTTCATAGGATGTACGTTCGTCCTACCTTCATGTCGACCTAAAAGTAATATGAAAGTTTTTGCCAGAAAAGCTGTAAGTTTCAGTAACACGACTACCGAAAGTTGACGCGATCCACCGATCAACTTTAACCATAATAAATTTAAAGTTTTCTTGTAACGGTCAAGGGATTTTTAATAATTTCGATGCTAGGATGAATAAATTATTGGATATTGAATAAAATTGTGAAAGTTTGACACGGGGTTAGCTAGCAAGAGAAAAATTGAAAATGATTTTTTGGGTTGCTTGTTAGCGGCACTGGAATGTGGTTTATAAGTTAGTCAGAGGCAAAGTTTTAAAAATCTCCAGTCTGTTTCAAAAAAGTTAGATGAATTCATAAATGGGGCAATTCAATGTTATTAGGAAACAAAGGCATAGGATCAATAGATATTTTAAAATTAGTGCGAGGATATCTATAGTTCTTTTTCCGTTTTATTGTTTATTTTTATTGCAGAAACTACGTTCTAAAAATGCAAGATAAAGTTAATTTATAAAAATATTATTTCAAAGGTTTAATGTTAAAATATCGTAAAATAATCTAAAAGATTTTATCATTGTTTTATTTTACTGGTCTCTCGGGTTGAGTTCATATTTTCCAAAGACATCAAATGTAAGAAGATACTAGTAATAGTAAGGTATTAAGTTATTAAAACTGCCAACTGCCGATTTTCTCAACACAGCAAAAACATTTTATTATTACACAGAGTGTATTTATTACACACGCGTTAATACCATACGCTACAAAACATAAAACACCACATAACGTTTTAATTCAACGTTATAATTACAAACATTACAGCGAGTACAATCACAAAGCTTTATTATTTTAAGCAAGAATTTAATTTGTAAGCAAAAGCTGTATGTAACGCACCTGCATTTAAGCGTTATAAATTAAGTCGGCGGCAAAAGTCGCGGTAATTACTCTTTGAAATATATTGTGCGACTGCAAAATTATTTGTTTAGTTTATATTGTTACTATTTGTGAAAGTGTTTTCATTTATCTATCTTCTATACATAGAACTAAATTGTAAATTGGCCATGGCTCCCTAATCTATCACAATTTTTTTATTGACTTCGCTTAATTTTATAAGGTATAATAATAAATACGTATAATAGTAATTTTGCATAATGTTTCTTGGCTTAAATAAACATTATGCAAAATTACTATTATATTAGTTTACATATATTTATTTTTATGCATAATAGTCATTTGGCATATTATTCAAACAAAATAAAAACTAGTTTCACCCTCAGAAATCAAGAAACGTATTACCTATACCTGCAGTAGTTACAGTACGGCTTTGGTTGCAAAAAGGCATTTAAGGATAGCAAATTTTTAAACCGGAATTTGAGTGTTGTACTATTTTTAGGTACTCTCTCGCTAATGGACTGAATACAGAATACATAATGAGTGCTATACTTTTGGGATTTGCTCTATACTGCTTTTTGTGAAAAAAAATTGTAATTCAATTTGCTTTGTGTTATTTTACCGTTTGAGTTGGTTTGAAAATATTGTTTATTTAGTTTCAATCTTTATACGACGGTGTTTTCTTTTATTTTTTTCTTTATTATAATATTATGATGACAAATAAGATTTTATCTTTATACTATTTTTAAAACATCAAATACCATACCATGAATAATTCAACCATTAAGTACTATGACACAATATAACCATAACAGTATAATAAATGTACATGTACAATATTCATAAAAATTACAATAACCACGTAATAAAACATAACGAAAACTAGCAAAACAATCAACGAAGCTGTAATTCTCTTACAATATATAAACACAGCGACAGTAACTCCAGGAACACTAATCACAAACATCAAAACATATCCAAAACACAATATCGAAACTTTTTCGAGACAACTTCGAAACTCCTTGCTTAAAACTCCAGTTAACTTTTGATGCAAACCGTCCGTAGCCTGAATATGTCACTTGTGATGAAGGTTACTCTATGTCATGATTTTCGAGAGAGATAACACTTTTGACAGTCTCCGGGTTTATCTGACTAAAGTTTAACGTAACATTTAGTAGATTTCAGTCTATGGGGACGGTGGGATGTCATAGTGATACTGGGTTCATCGGTATTTTGTTACTAAAATAATCTTCCGGTATAAAATGTATAAAACACGTCAATGCATAAAAACAATGTTTTTTATATTATATTTCGTTATATAATAACTTACAATCTTAGGGTTATGATAGCTGTTTCCTGAAATAAAATAATTGGTTGTCGAGTTAGACGCAGTCCCATTATTCCTACATAGATAAATATTTCATCCCACAACAGATAGACATCCCAACTATTATGTTCGTAGGTATTCTATTCCATACACTTTAGTGTAACCGGAAATACTCTTTACTACAAATCCCAAAGTAATCTGAATGACAGTGAAGAAATAATTGCCGAGACAGAATAATAATAACATTAATAGACAATGGAACCCCCTTGGAATCATCTCCTGTCCAACAAAAAAAGAATCATCAAAATCAGTTCATAAACGACGAAGCTAGCCGTGAACAAACATAATAAAAAGCAACATATATATACGAATCGAATTGAGAACCTCCTCCTTTTTTTGAAGTCGGTTAATAAAAATAAACTTACAATACTTAACAGTTTTCAGACAAGCATCAGTCACTGGTGCCTGTGTGAAAGCATTATTCGTATGCAGGCGGTGCATGGTGAGTCGTACTTTTTATAGCTTTCGTGGAGCAAGCTTGTGAGTACACTTTTTCATGAAAAAAAAATTTGGGTGTTATTTAAATAACAAAACAAAATTAAAAAATACATAATTAATCATTACTTAAGCTTAACGGTAAATTAACTAGAACTTATTTAATTGACGTTAGTATATCTCAAAGGTTATCTCTACCTAAAACTAATTTAAGTTATGAGCTTATATGAGTTGTTGAACTTTATAATTTGGAATCTGTGTTTGGAGAATTTGGTCATACTTACTTAAACTATTTACCTAACTTATTACTAACTATGTTTTAACGAAAGAAAAGAGATAAACATAAGAATCATGTATCAAACAATACGAAATGCAAGACTTTCTCAGTTGCAGAATGTAATAGAAAATCTTTCTTTGCGAAAGATTTTGTGTCGCACAGTTCAGAAAATCTTTCACAAAACATGCCGTTCACGAAATAAAGTCTCGACAAAAGTTCAAGGGAAAAATTGAACTTGTGTGTGAAATGGTAGTGTAAGAGTGAATGCTTGATTCACAAAAAGTACAGGGCCAGAAAGTTTACTTCGTTGTGTGATTCATTCATAGAAATCTTAATAACAAGGCAATAGAAATGTCAAAGACGCGTGACCTTGTCGCCGCGCATGTGTCTAGTCGAACACAAGTGCGAGTTGAGGAGTTGTCGTGGATACCAGTGTTGTTTGGGACGCCTAAAGATTATTCGTTTTTAGAAAATATTGCTTAATGTCATCGCAAAATGAATAATTTTGTTTGCAGAAATACAAAATGTATGTGTAGGCGAAATTGTGTTTTTATTGTTTGGTTAGGTATGTAGTGGTATTTGAAAACCGGCGACATGCGTCCCAGTGTTAAAAGATAGTCGATAGCATTTCTATTGACTAGTTATTAAGATTTCTATGGATTCATTCATTTAGGTTTCTATCCATTCTAAGCTTGAATATTTTAATTTTCAAGTAGAGTATTAATTTAAAAACTTTTATTTCTAAACTATTTTTTTTTGCTGATCACTGCATTAAAATCACTTGCGTAGTTTAAAAGATTACAGCGCACAGACAATAGGAGCAACTTTGTTTTATCTACTATTTTAAAACCTTGTATACCTGTGTAAGTTATCGAACTCTTCCCAAACAATGTCACCAATTCTTATGATTTTTTTGTGTATATTCTGTAGGTCTAAGAATAGGAGATAAAGTTATTATTTTACCGCTAGTTGTGAGTACAACTCATACCATGTATTAACATATGTAATAGCTAGGTCTGAAATTTATGATTTTGATTGACATAAAAAAGAAACAAAATTTGTATCTTCTTCTTCGTCGTGTCGATGGCTGAGTCAAATTTTATTGGTCCAATAAGTGGCCACTATTATGGCGCACTCGTCGGCGTTCAGTGCGCGCCTCTCTTGTGCAGGTGGTAGAACATTTTGGACAGTCTTGCTGACTGGTGGTCAATGTTTTGACTTGCCATCGTGGTGAAAGGATTAGCCAATTCGCTTTTAAGAACTGCGAATTGCCCAGGGTGCGCCGGACGTAGGGAATTGTTGTGTAAGTCACTCGCGGAGGCTCCTTTCATGCACCCCAGGGTGCGCCGGACGTAGGGAATTGTTGTGTAAGTCACTCGCGGAGGCTCCTTTCATGCACCCCAAAATTTGTATAAAGCTGTGTTATCCATTTTTATCGAATCAAATATTTAATCTATTTACGACGACACTTTTACTTTTCAGACATTTTAAGTTTTAAGGTTTCCTTCTGCACCTACTTTTTTTGTGTCGCGATAGCGAGCGTAATCGACGCCGCAACACATCTGTGACTGACTGGGGTTTTAAAATGTTTAATGCGCAACGCCAGGCTACAGAGCCGGGCTACGCCAGAGCTAAATTGGCACAAGGTGAATTAAAAACGAAGTAGAGATACTGCTGCTATTTCCCGAGCAGATATTGGCAGTCAAAAGAATGGATGAGGTTTGCAAATAACTTTATTTGTCCGGGTTACTATCACTTCTGTTTGTTGCAAATTTTTTACCCACTTCAAAAACGAGTGTAGGTACACAAGAATAGTGTACCTTTTTCTTGTATTTATAAAAAATCAAACGCCTAGTTGATGTTGATGCATTAAAAAATAATCGAAATAAAGGGTTATCAGTGTTGCATAGATTGACGTAACACAACATAACATCACGCCTATATTACCTAAAAGGTGTGGCAGAGGTGTACAACACCCACATTTCAACTGTTGAGAGTCTAACGCCATCCACCGGATACAATTCCAACTCCATGCTGCCATTGTTAATTTCCTGAATTAAAGTTTTCAAATAACACAATATCCGACCCGGCCATCGAACTCTTGCGGTGAGAGGCACATACATATGCTAACCACTAGACCATTGAGGCAGTTCTAGAGAATAAATTGATAACCTTTTATTTCGATTACATCATGTTGTAATAAAAGATTAAATAATCACGATTCCATTGTGTAAAGTAAACGTCTCTCAACCCATTTAATAGGAAAAGTGCACTCCCAACCATGCTCCACAAAATCTATAAAAAGTACGGCTTACCGCGTTCCCGCCAGCATTGGATGAATACTTTTAGACAGGCACCAGAGACCTGATCGCTGCCAATCATGAACTTGCACTCATCCCCGTTGTTCGTAAAAGATGGACTATGCTCGTAGCATAGATATGTGCATGAGTTGATGTAAAAATAGCATCGAAAATGTAAAACCTAAAATATTTTCCGTGTTGGCACTTTTCTCATCACTGTCATTCAGTGTACTTTGGAATTTGTAGAGGAATGTATTTCTGGAAACATTGAAGTGTATCGAGTAGATAACAAGAATAGAATGGTTCATAGTTGTTTAACGGTAGGTATTGTCCGATTGTTTTTTTTTATTGAGCATTACGCCTTGTAACCCTCTGTGAAGTTTTAGAAAACTATTTCCGTTTGTAAACTCTGTTGTTTTTTGAAATATTTTTTTTATCAATTAAAAGATGCTTATGTTTGTGTGCATAACATGAAGGGTGGTCTTGGTTTGGGTGAACCATAAAACAAGCTCTGCTAAGTTTGAGACAAGATGATAATCTAAATGAAAGTTGTGTGATATTTATTATTGATTATAATTACTCTATTTATTTTGAACATTGTAAATACATTCTTAAATATAAATTATAAAAAGGACATTTAAAAATAATATATAAAACAGTGTCCCACCGACTTCGGATGCAGGATAAGCTTATTATTTATTTTCATTTCTATTTATTTATTTTTGAACTTATTTCACATAATATTTCTTTAAATATTACTTAAAAAAATTAACAATAAATAATATATATTTTCTTTTTAACTTGCTTTGGGTAATAAAAAATAGCATATTTTTGAAAATTATATTCTAAGAATTAGTGATTTTATCTTGTGTTTTTTAGGCAAGATGGTAAATTAGAACGAAATTAAACTCAAGATTTATTTTGTTTCAATTTGACATTTTACTGTCCCCACAAAATTGAAATCAACAAAATGCTATGCTAACCCTATGCCAATAAACAGAATAAGTCAAAAGTGTTATATGTTTCGAAAATCATGACATAGAGTAATCTTCATCACAAGTGACATATTCAGGCTACGGACGGTGGATTGCACCAAAAGTTAACTGGAGTTAAGCAAGGAGTTGTCTCGAAAAGTTTTGATATTGTGTTAGGGATATGTTTTGATGTTTGTAAATAATATTTCTTGAGTTACTGTCTCTGTTTGTTTCATGGACATTTTAACGTAACATCACACCTATAGAAGTGTGTGGCAGAGGTGTAAAACACTCACACTTCACCTGTTATGTTTAGGTCCCATGGGATAGGGGGTGAGTCAATCGCCATCCACCGGACTGAATTCCAACTCCGTGCTGCTAACCTCTAGACCATCGCATCGCAGCAGTTCGGCGAGAGGCAGCACAATTTATCTGTACCATTTTATTATAATTTAAAGAAAACATGAAAGCTATTTTTTTTCGCTCTAACTTTAAACTCCGTAATATTTTAATTGAATTAAAACTGGTCACATTTTACTGACTTGCAAGAAGGATCCATCATGTGGTTCTATGTGCTTTTATTGGCTCTACATATGTCTAAAGATAAACAATTTTGTAGTTTTGAAATCCTAAACAACGTCTTAGATTATTTATAACAATCTTCAATTTTATAGAACGGCAAAATAAAAATAGCAGCAGAAAAATAAACGCCACTTAAGTGGTTAAATTCATCGCGTGCTTGCAATACCATTATATCTGACATTTTGTAAAGTACGCCTTGCACTTCCACCTAACAAGGCATGCAAATTTGATAAATTGCAGTGTATCGATTTCATAGCTTGTGGCGGCGAAAAAAAGTGATTTGCTTTGATTTTTTAAACCAAATAAATCACACACAATGTAATCTAGTCTTTAACTAAGCAGAGCTTGTTCTTTGTGTACTAGAATAAATGATACTTATGCATAATAATATATACCTTTTTTTTTGTTAATATATACTTATTATACATAGAAACACCCAGACTAAGACAAACCCCCATGTTCATGCTCACAAAGATAAATGTCTTAGCAGGAATCGAATCCGTGAACTTTGCGTAACAGCCAGTTGCATTACTGACTTCGCTATCCGGTCGCTATTTCACTTAAATTTATTTATTTTTCTTACTAACTTTTTAACATAACCGACTAAGAAAATAAGACGTTATTCAGTTAACACATATAAAGAAAATAAACTAAAATCACAGACAGAAGATTTCTGAAGATTGTTATAAAAGTAGATTGATTGTCATCAACACCAAATATAACCATACTTACTTTAGCGTTGTTCTCGTTTAACATACAAAGATACTTAGATAATAAAATATTTGCCAACAATTATTTGAAATTTCAACATGATTAATAGTTCAACCTTTGCTGTCAAAAGTTTGACGTTTCTCACGCGTAACAGACGGGTAGGCTTTCTAACTTGACCGTGTAATATATTATAACTATTATAATTATTAATATACGAAAAACTATTATATTTATAACCACTCTATTTTATTACGAAATACCAAATTTGATAGAAAAACGCACTTTTAATAAACTTTAACATTTTATACCGATCGATTTTGACACAATTATTTAGTTGTAGCGTTTTTATAAAAATGTTCACATAAAATCATGATAATAAAACACATATAAGTATTTATTCCTTAGGGGTAGGCAGAGATAATGGAATGCCATTTTCTTAGATTATAGACACTTCTTTCTGCAAAATTTAAAAATAGATATTCCTGATAGATCAGATGCTTTATTACGTTCATGTTCACCTTTCGAGGACGGCACTTTACTTTCCTAACATATTACAAAACAAAACTCTTCGCCGCGTCTAATCTATCTGTTTGATCGTGATAAACTCAAAATCTACTTAACGGATTATCATGCGATTTCACTAATAGATAAAGTGATTCATGAGAAAGGCTTAAATACATCATTTGTCAGGGTTATCGACTTACCACGCGAGTGGATCAGCAAACGGAAGCTACTAAACAACACATCAGCCAATTTGTCATGTTATGCCACTGATATAGGTTAATCTTGTTTAATATTAACAAATCAATGTCTCATTATTAATGTAATGTTGTGTCAGTTTAGCAGAGACATGGGTTTGAGTATTGATCAATGAATAATGAGGTTTTGTTAAGGTACATAATGTTGCTTGTAGTCTTACACATATCTAGCTAAACGAAGTGTAATTACCACGATCGACGCAGCTCAAATAGGCAACGATTCGAATAACTCTATCATAATATGTATAACTAGCTGTTATCCGCAGATAACAGTAGCAAAACGTGTTTCTTTCACACTTTCGATGAAAACAACTTGCATGTTAATGCCGGGTGACATCAATCTGCACACCCAATTTAATAAAATTCGGTTAGTTCGCTCGAGCGTGTAGAAGTAACAAACATACACACAACACAACTTTCAGCTTTTTAATATTAGTAAGGATATTAAAATAGGATTGGATGAGATATTAGAAATTAAGTGCCTAATGATGGTAAGGCAGGAATCGAAAGCTTATTTTAACCTAACCTACCTGAATATTGAATCCCCGTGCGATGATTACAACTACCTACCAACTACCTAAGTCTTACTACCTTAAGTCAACCTACCTTTTTCATAAACATCCCTGGATAGTGATGTTTGTGTATGTGTGTAGGTTTGTATTCATCACTCGACAAATTTACATTTATCGAGAAAAATTTAGCCTATCTGTTAATCGAAACTATAAGTAGCTACATTTGTGGAAAATTTCAATAAAATCTGCACATACATACTTGCATTTTCACAAACGTCAATTATAATATTACCTAGGTTTACTATATCTCAATTAGTATGTCATTGGCAAATCTCCTAAAAAACTTGTTTTTGCACTTGTACTAGCATATGTAGCACCCGTAGAAGATATAACCATCAATATTAGTACCTACTCTGTGTTTGTCTTTGCTCAAGTTTACCCGACAAAGCAAACATGGACGATGTTTAACTTCGGAACGATACCTTAAAACTCCGCAAAGTATCTAAAAAACAATTCCCACTAAACAATTAATATGAAGAAAACAAAAGTTTGAACATTATCAGAAGTTTTACGATAAAAATGACACACATTAATTATTAAATCTTTGAAGGGGACGTCATTGAAAATCAGCGTCATATAAAATGCATGGTAATAATTATGCTGAATGAAGACCATTTAATTTTGTTGTCAGCCGTTGTGCATTTTTGTTTTTTATTTATTATTTTATTTTTATTGTTTTATGTATTTTCTTTTCCTTTTCCAAATTAGGATGTACCTATTCCATGCAGCGTGTAGGCTGTTTCTGACAATAGCTAAATATTTTTCTTTTTTTCTAAATCCCTGGCAAAAACTGGGTAACTTGGTAACTGGCATCCTCGAGCCGATAAATAAATTGGTGCATTGATCAATTAAATCGATTAAAGGTAGACTCCCGAGCGCTGACTTTTAAAAGTTAATGGGTTGTTAAACTTTGATACTATTAAGGTTTTATCCGTTTTTATAGACAAATCATATCTAAAACACTAAAATGCATTGTTTTTTTAAATTGTTTTGATTATTAATTGAGTTCCATACAAACTGAAGAATAAAATAATTAATTTTAACAACAAACATATCTTTTAGTGTTTTAGATTATGATTTATAGACGACCGGATAGCGGAGTGGGTAGTGTGCCTGCCTGCGACGCCGAGGTCGTGGGTTCGATTCCCACTTATGACAAATCTTTGTGTGCATAAACATGGGGTTTTGTCTTAGTCTGGGTGTTTCTATGTATAATAATTATGTATGTATTTACGAAATTAAAGTATATTATGTATTAGTATCAATTATTCTAGTACCCATAGTACAAGCTCTGCTTAGTTTGGGACTAGATAGCGTTGTGTGTGAGTTGTAAAATATTTATTATTTATTTATTTATAAAATGGATAAAAACTTAATAATATTAAAATTAAACCCATATTATTTTTGTATGGAAAACTTCCAAGCAATTGTTATCAAGTAATTGTCTCATAACCAAATTACAAGGCATTTTGTACAAGATATTTTCGCTTTAATTTGGTTTCCGTTTACTTCTGGCCCATCGAAAAATCCAAAATAATAAGACAGAGACAGGTAACCCGAATGTTAGGGGTTAACAACCCTAGGGTTGCAACCCTTGGCGTCAGGTTACCCAATTTCACCACTGGCTTCTCCAATTTAAATAGAATTGGGAACAAAGTGTAACAATATACTCTAAAAGGCGATAAAACCCCAATTATTTTTAGGGTAGTCAAAGATCTCGAAGGATACATTAAATACTTGTTTTTTATAGCTTTTAAAGAATGTCCTTATTTTATTTTTGTAAGTAGTAAAATTTAACACTGACTACGTATGTCACTGTCTCTTAATTTTTATTATACTATGCCTACAGTGAATGAACGAGTAGTTCAACCTGATGTTAAGTTGAGTACAGCCCATGGAAATCAACAATCAACAAAAGCATATTGGAGATGCGTCGATGCAGCTGAGGATTACTGTGTTATGCCTCATATGTCAGTAATTCAGGCTCTAATCTCACCATTACGAAACACAGTAATGCAACCACTACTATTTAACGACAGATTAAAGGTGAGACGGTGGTGCTGCCACCCTCGAGCTCATATACAAGAGCTCTATGAATAAAACGCTTTGTTGTTATTAAATTTTTCTATGTTGCATCCACCCTGTGTTTGTATATTGTGTAAGTTATAATCAAGTGCTTTTGCATTTGAACTAGCTTCAATCCTTGGCTTTGACTTCGTGAATAGTATCCTTTGTCCTACTTTAGGCCTTCAAATATCCATATCAATTTTTATCAGGGTCAGTTTATTTATTTTGCTTAAGACTGATTTACAAGATATTATGTACAAATAATATTGGTAAGATCAGTGTACGGTCGGTCATGGTTTAATTTAAAAATCCATGGCACTCGTAACGGGTAGTTAGAGGCCAGAAAACCTGATAAAACAACTATTACAAAGAGAGAATGATGAATCGAGTATGGCCTCGTACTAAGTTGTGGAGATCTTATAGACTGAGATTGCTTCACGTAAAATACTGACATTGTTACTCATCTAAATACGTTAGAATAGAAGCCAATTCCAATATTAATTGGATAGATGAGTGATTAGTGATTACAAACACAGTTCACACTCACACACCCAATAACAATAATGTATGAAATCGTCGGCAGCACTCAGAATTAATCCTGTAAAAGCATCAGTACAGTATTTATCCCGGAATAACCACTTCGTATAATTAGTTAGGGTACGTTCGTTCGGATGCCAAGCAATTTATACCGTATTCGTTGAATTTATTATCCACTTGTGCCTTCATAATTTAAATACGAGATTATCTAATGACTCTTCAAACATTCGGTTTAACGATCGCTGGTTTGTATTTGCGATTGTTGAATTTAATTTTGAATTTCGAGTAAATATTTTAAATGGAATGTAGAGCTTTTTTATTGCTATAGACCCGATAAAACTTTGTAAAGTAAAGTAAATCTTTATTTGGATGAATATGGTACATAATAGGTGACTTAAACAAATTACAACGTATCATCATATTCTGCCAATCAAGACGTGCAAATATTAATATATAAAATTGAAATTATTATTATTATTAATAAGCTACACAAAACAATATCAGCCTCTTCAACATGCAGTTTTTTCTAACGTAATAGACTTTGTGAGTTAGATTCACATGTCAAGTTCGTAGTAGCTCGTGTCTAAGTCGAAGCCACACGGACCTATCGATCTTACAGATTAAGCAGTTATAACCGCGGTCGGCCGTGGATGGGCGACTTTCTTTATAATAACGAGTTTTCCTCCGTGCCTTGGAGAGCACGTTAAGACGTCGGTCCCGGTAGTCAGAGGCCAGAATGTCTGACAACTAGTCTAACAAAGAGTATTGTATTATAGAGGTCCAATGACAGTCGCTCCGCGTAAAATACTGATACTTAGCTAAATCTTTCAGGCTAGGAGCCGACCCAATGTGCGAAAAGGCTCGGCAGATTAATATCCACTTATAGAAGCGAAAGAAGATTTCAAGAAATAAAACGTCTAAAAAGATTTTTTCCCTTCTCAAATTTTCCGATTTTATTTTTTATTTCAGTAATAAAAAAAATATGGTTATTTAAGTAGGTATATGTTTAGATAAATTAGTCGTCACAGTATTCCTCTGCATTGATCGGATCGGTTGCGGGAACCGTGTTCAGAAGATTGACACACATAATTTTGAAATTCTTTTTTCTAAGATGGGATTGTGATAATCATTTTAAGGGTAATAAAGTAGCAACAAACTAACAAATTAAAGTTGAAATTTACGCTAAAGTCTAAGATAAACCTTTATAATTAAACAAAGGGTTGAATTATTATTGTTTCTAGCCGATAAGACGAATTTTGATACCTAGCCCTTTTCACAAGGCCTAGAATAGGTACGTAAACACAGAGTATAAATAAATAGTCCCTACATTATTATTACATTGAAATTTAATATCAGCATCTTCTATGAGCCGCTTTCACCAACAAGTTAAACTCTAGTTTAACATTATACTTCATCGTTCGATCTTTCTGTCCCGTACTAACATTCATGAGAGTAAGATACATTTTTTTAGATTTCATTTTTTTAAATATTTTTATTCTAGGCTTTGATTTTTATTAAGTTTTTAACTTAAACTTATTATCAAATGTTAGTAAGCTGTGATCCCCTCTAATTGAGGGAATACACTGAAATGTGTCAATGTTTTGTATTATGTCTATAATTATGAATAGCTGTTGAAAATCCATAATAATTAAATAAATAACATAACATCACACCACACCTATATTACCAAGAAGGGTGGGGCAGATGTGAACAACACTCACATTTCACTTGTTATGTTTAGGTCCCATGGGATAGGGGGTGAGCCTATCGCGATCAACCGGGCACAATTCCAACTCCGTGCTGCTATTGTGAAAGTCCTGACAGAAGTTCACACATAACACTTTTCCCGACCGGGATCGACCCCGAGACCTCACAGTTAAAAGCGCATACGCTGACCACAAGACCAATGAGGCAGAAAAAAAATGCGATTTTAATGAAACAAGTTGGTAAAATCAGGGCTTAATAGGTACTTTATCAAACGGTAACGTGAGTTTACAAAGGGTAATGAATACAAGGTCGAATTTGTACTAAATTTGTGTACACGGACTGTAGGTACTTGAAATGATTCTCTCATAATAACGGCTAGGAATGTTATTTAATTATCCTGAAATTAATATGAGGATTATTATTTGAATAAATATTATTTGAATACAAGAGAGTACTGAACGCACATTTGATATTGTTCGAATAATTTTCTCGTTGATTCAACATCAGTTGTATTTAATTATATAATAGGCGCCAAGATAGATTAAGTCTTATACCTTCTTCAGTAATGTGTGAGGAGTTCGTGGCTAAGTTGAAGCCGTGCAGATTGATTGATCATCAGAGGTCGGAATAAGGTAGAGTTATTCATGTACTTTCACTGATTTTATACAGCAAAAGAATAAAGTGGATATACCTCAAATCCCGAAATTAATTTTAAAGAGCAGAAAAATATCTTGTGATTTTTTAAATAAAAAGTTATTTACTTTTACACAATTTCAACTAATGCACGCGCGACGTTGCCAAACTTACATCGATGACATCGGATGTCCGAAGATGCAAAATTCCAATACGCGCGATGTTGCCACATTTGTAGTTCGCACAACATAAAATTGTATGTTAATTATCTTTGTTTTATTTGTCTATCTCTGAGTTTTTTAATATTATTTATTCGTAATATTGTTGGACACACGGGATTGTCCATTAGAAATCCCGGGAAGGTCCACATTAATATCAACATTTCGTTGCAAGTACATAAATAACTCTACCTAATTCCGAGCTCTGTTGATCATACAGGTTAGGTCGGCTGTGGATGGGTGCTCATCTTAAACATAACGAGTTTTCCTCCATGCCTCGGAGAGTACGTTAAGCCGTCGGACCCGGTTGCCATTTGAACATGAAAGGAGCCTCCCCGAGTGACGTACACAATGATTCCCGACGTCCGGCGCACCCTGGGCAATTCGCGAGTTCTCCAAAGCGAATTAGCTAATCCTTTCATCACGATGGCAAGTCAAAACCTTGACCACCTTACTGACTGTCCAAAATGCCCTACCACCTGCACAAGAGAGGCGCTCATGAACGCCGACGAGAGCGCCATAACAGTGGCCACTTATTGGACCAATAAATTTTGACTCAGCCATCGACACGACGAAGAAGATATGAACATATTGGCAGTCGTTACGTGCAGTCAGAGGCCAGAAAGTCTGACAACCATTCTAACAAAGAGTCGTATCGTATTACCTCGAACGGAGTCGTGGAGGTCTTATGGCAGTCGCTCTACGTAAAATACTGATATTTAGATAAATCCGTTAGGCTAGATGCCGACCCGAATGTAATTTGGAAAAGGCTCAGAAGACAAGACCTTCTTCAATATTGTTAGAGTTTTTGAGAAAGTCCTTGAGTGAAAAACAACAACAAGCAGGAATCTACAAAACCATACATACATAAGAAGCATACTATTTAACTAATTAATAAATATTATTTTATGTTATGTAATAAATTACTGCCGAAGGACCGACAGCCGTTGAAGCAAACGAGTCCTGGAATGGAGACCGCGACTCGGCAACCGTAAGGTAGGACGCCCCCTGGACTGACGACCTGAAAAAGGTCGCTGGAGGGGACTGGATGCGGAAGGCGCAGGACCGGGTGTTGTGGCGCAAATTGAGAGCAGTGGACTTCGAGAGGCTAAATGATGATGTTATAAATTAATTATTATATTGTTATTATTTTAATTCAATATCTGGTAAATGAATATGTTGTAAATTTTTATATATTATTTTATATTGACTACCTGGCTTGCCTGATGCACGCACGTGCAAAAATATTTTTAATTCAATGAATACAAAAATCAACGGCCTTAAACTATTCACTAACTGAAAAAAAACAATGCATGGCATCCAAGCCACAATTGAAACGCAAACAAATAATGGCAGCTTCTAAAATTACTTACGGACGCCGGACAACTGAATATGTGTCAGATTTTATCAAAATGCCCATATATATCGATGTCATTCAAAGTTGACATTTTATCGACAGTTCAATTTTGATCAAATGAAAATAAACTATTAACTTTGTCAGTAGAGTCTAATAGTATATTTTATATGTATGCTTAAAATAAACGTTAAAAGGGCTATGTCATGCATCGGTGCCGATCGTAACCGCGTGCATCTGTCGCATAATTTCATACTTTGATAATTGTCACATTGACTTAATTATTTAAAATTATAGAGCGGAGTAGTTGGTGGAAGTTATGGGGCAATATTTTTACCGACTTTGAGAAAGTCAGTATTTCTTGCTCGTTTTCTAGCAGTTAAAATAATCGAACCTCGTTAGCCACATGTAAGCACCCCAGGCACATCTGAAATTTAAATTCAACCGACACAGGAAATAACCGACAATAAACGAAACATTTCAAGTTGTTCGAAACTACTCGATTGTGAATGTGAATATTCAGCAGTTAAAAAATATATGTGACACAAGCGCTCCATTATGGAGTGAATGATGTTTCGATAAATAACTGCGCTGCTCTCGAAATATGAGGACTGCTTATGAATTTCAAATTTCATATTTGAATACATAATTCTGTTGAGTTCGAAAGTTTTATTTTCTTTGAGTTCGTTCTCTTTTAGAACGTAATATGTAATTTGTTATTCAAAAAGAACAACTTAGGTAGCAGTCGTTACTTCAAATCTCGCTATTTATAAGCAAATATGTGTTTGTATATATTTTTACTTTTTACCAAGTTTGAACGACCTACTTCATTTCGAATCTGCTTGTACTTTTTTCTCGATGCATAACTAGATCGGAAAATTTTCATCAGGTATTTCGAAACTCAGCCATTAACTGAATTTGCATTACATGGATATTATAAGTAGGTTTTTGCAATATTTCAGACAATGGTACTGTATCTAATATTTGCAGTATTGAAGTAATGTTTTTATTTGCAAATGTATTGTTATATTAATCTTTAACATATAAACTTAATTATATTGCATGTCACATTTTGAGACTGTGACACATTGATACACAGATACAGTACATCCTTTAATTTAAGGACTTGCCTTTCCGTTATGCCCGCGCAAAATTTTCATCTCCATCGGAATATTGCTGATATTATTCATATCTGCGCTTAATTCCCAGCAGCTGGCGCTGGTGATTAATTACGACCGATATTTATAGATACACAAACACAGTGACCTACCTGTTATAATTTATCGCAGGCCTTTATTGAAGACGCCATAATGACCTGTCGTACGGCTGACGTTCGCGATAATCACTGCGTCGAATTATACAAAATTCATGCATCGCCAAATGCGAGTGGTTGAGGCTAAAACGTGTATGCAGTTGTTTGATATATTCAAAGCTATTTCTAAAATTGGATATAAACTTCGGGATTTGATGAAGCACAAGCCCCGTTACTAATAACGCTTTTGTTGTGTGTAAACAACTATAGATTTTTGTAACACAATAAATAAATAAATAACAGATAATAGATAAGAGTTCTACTACCCCATAGCTCTAGTGGTTAGCGTATGCGGTCTCTAACCGCAAGTTTTTGGGTGCAATTCCCGGGTAATAAAAAAAAACACACAAAAAATATAACAAATACATCCAATTAGTAATTTATTTATTTATTTTAAAACTTTATGCCCAAAAATGGTACATGGGTGGACTTAATGCCGTAGGCATTATCTACCAGCCAACCTATAGGTGATGCAGAGACGACAAGTGGTAGGTGCAAGAGCTGAGAGTAGGTTAGAAACAAACCATTACAATTACTTAATTAAATACATCAATATAAAAATTATTACACTACAAAAAAACTTAAAATAAACTATTTAGAATATATAAATAATATATGGATCTATATATAAGTATAATATTTTTTTCATAAAAAAATCTGTGTCATAAACATTAACTTTGAATCTTATAATAAACAAAAACACTCCTAAAGGAGGGCGTGCATAATTCATAATGCCATAACATTTATGATTTGCTTTAAATTATGAAAATGAAATCTAATTTGTAGTACTGAGTTCAATTTCACTATTGACAGACAATTTCTGCTCAAGTATAACATTATTACAAGGAACGTGAATTTACTTAACGATGATTCGTTTCCTTACAAATACAAGTAAGAATTCAATCATATATGATAGTAAGCCTATCTGGGTATGTACTTGATATAAAATATTTCTTCTCATACCTTTAAATAAGCTTATCTGAGCATAAGTTCCAACTCTTTGAATTCCAAAGAGCTATTTTTACTTCAAATAAAAATCACACAAAGTTTTGTCCCGTACCGGCATCAAACCAACAATAGTCACGCAATAGAGTGCGATAACCTAATCCAGCAAACAGCTATAAATGATTCTAGTTGTCAACGGTATTTTATCTAATACTGCATTCCACAAGTCGTTTAAGTCTTATATAAACCAACACCCTCCTAAAATCTAAGATTTGGCGCCGAAACCAAATTGTTAGAGGCGAGCAATATCTGCCAAGTGCTTATTAAGTAGCAACGTTCTTTATTCGTGTTTATCGCGTTAAGCGTTGCGCGTACTTGGAATTTATCCAATGATGGCACGAATGCACGGTATCACCAATATAGTGCATGCGAGTCACTTCATTAATAATTGCGCCGGCAAACTGTCAAATATCACGGTAATGCAAGGATTTTTGTGGCTGCAAATGACTTTTGAATGGTTATTTTTTTACTCATTGTGGTAGCTGGTACTTTGATTGATATTAATTCAAATTTCTAAGTTGAATTTAAGTCAATCTAAGCGCCGGTGTCAAATCATTTTATTACAATAAGTATTATAATTTAATTAGTGAAGTAATATTAATAAGAATACGGATTACTCACGTTATTTTCTCAATAATAATGTCGGTTTTAATAATATTATAGTTAAGTATTATTTTAATTTTATTTTATTTTTGTGTTTTGATGTTTGTTTTGACGTATTCAAGCCCCCCTTGGGGCCCATAGAAATAAATGATTTGATTTAGTAATCGACTTGTTCATTTTGGTTCGTGCCGTTGCATGTTGTTAAAGTTATTGTAAAACTTGTTAGGCGGATACTATGACGAACAAAATCTTGGCTTTGCTACAGAGTAAGATACCCTTTTATCAAATATAAGACTTTTGTCAGCTGAGAATGTGGTTCCTACTTTGGGTGTACTTCACCGCGGACAAACACCACCACGACGTGAATGGGAAACATTCGATCGAAGTAGACCCGTTATATAATCTGAAAAGTCAACTCCAATATCAATCTTTCACAATAAATACACTTGTTAATAGTTTCACTTTATTTTATCTAAAACATAGTCTAAAAATAGCAACAAGGCGGGTTATAAAGTTTTCTTCTGTACTCGCCCACACCGGTACTCATAGAACGACATAAAAAGTGCTCACAAGCTAGGACAGGTGATAAAACTGCGAGCGAGTTATGGCGTATTATGATACCCACGAACCGCTGTAAAAAACTAAACTACGGGCGTAACTAGTTGGGTCTTCTCTTTAGTGGCCCAAATTTTTGTTTTGGAATTATTCTTGTTTTAATATGTTTTTCTGGTGTATGATATTTAAATAGTGAAAAACAAAATATTAAAATTAGGATGGTCAAAAGGCCATATTTGACGTGATAATGGTATCGACCAAAAAGTTTAGAGATATGGTATATATGAAATCAAAATGTAAGTACACAATATACATATTTTAAAAAATTCAACCAAAAATATTTTTTTGGGTCTTCCTAGTTTTTAATTAATTCGACGAAAGTACAATATAGCATACAATATAACAGAACTTTGTAATGCTATTTAAATAGTACTCGCTAGGCAATTGAATGGATTCAATATTTTGTTTAGTGACCGAACAGTTATTGTTAGAGCAGTATAGTTATCCCGGAATCAGTTTAATTGGTATTCATGTAATAATTATATCAATAACAGAATAACCATATTGAAATCAGCGTTCAATGTGTAATCGTAACGACCCATAAAACATTATTACTGTAATAAAATCTAACAGTTGTTTTGTTTGCTGAAAACTCTCTTTTGTTTGGATTCAGTTTATAAAAGAAAGTGTCCGATAATAAAATTACCGTTTCTATTGGGTCTGTTAAAATAATTCCTTAAATTAACATAATATTATTATTATTCTATCATCGTTATCTATATAAATAAAAATGAATTGTTGTTCGTTAGTCTGATTAAAACTCGAGAACGGCTGGGCCGATTGAGCTGATTTTGGTTTTAAAATGTTTGTCGTAGTCCAGGGTAGGTCTAAACGGTGAGCAAATAAGGAAAAATTGCGAGTAAGATAGAGTAAGACGACAATTCCATTTTCCCATGTAAAAGTTGACCACTTACTTTCTGTCAAACATTTGACGGTATTTGTACTCTCAGTTCCACTCGAATTAAAGAACGCATTAAAACAAGACTTTTGAATCGACAACATAATATCAACTTTGCTCATAACATCGTGCATTTAAATTTCAAAATATAAAAATAATTAATGTGTTGACATGTTTGATGGGTGCCAACCTTACAGTGTTACCAACTCCCAAAAATATTTTTATTATAATAATAAGTGTATCCGAACGTTCCATTGTTTTGTCATCTCATGTTAAAATAAAGAAACATTTAATTGGAGAAATACTGAAATTAATTAATAATTTAATACAACCTGGACAGTTATTATTTTTGTTCTGCCGTTCCATCCACTTTTTACAAAAGGGACAATGCATTTTAAGGAGTTGAGGGATATATAGCTTCACTATAACTTCTGGAAAATAGTTTTAAAATATCAACAATTTAAATATTATAGTTGTTTGAATTCTTTATTTTCTCGATGACAGATGTAGTTCTTCTTCTTTTCTTAACCATGGCCACCGTCAAAAAAAAACGACAGATGTAGTTTGATAGTTATAGTGTAAATATTTGTCAGTATTCACTCAAAAAAATTTGTCTATGGTAAAATGTTACTTGAAATGTAAACGTCTCTTTGCTGTGCATCTATACTATAATTCTTTAATATTCCTAAAAATCTAATAGCAAAAAATTTCAATAAAATTAAAAAAGTATTGTGTCGTGTGTTTGTGACTTACTAAATATTCCTCCAATAATTAGGCGGTACGAAGTTCGCCGGGTCAGCTAGTTTTAAAATAAAACTGGCAAATTCTCAGGTAGCAGTCAAATTATTACTATGTCTCACAACTTTAACACATGTATGTACAGTAACAGCTGTCAGCGAGCACTGATATAAAAATTTGCCGCAACATTTTTCGCTTATATTTTTATTTTTCACGCTGCCAACATTTACTTTGGACAGTCGACTCGTGCCAAGGTAAAAATTTAAATTCCACATTTTAAGAGAACTGCTATTATGATAAGTGTTGGTTTTATTTGCAGGCAGAAGCGGCTATTTTACATAGGTTGGTACTTATTTTAAATTCATGAGCCTTAAATAAAAAAAAATATATATGTTAGATAGAACACCAGAAGCAATTACACTATCTAATGGTCCCAATGACAAGGCCAAATACAGTCATTCACTCACACAATCACACCCAGTCTCAAAACAAATCATTGCGAATCACACAAAGATTTGTCCCATGTGGGGATCGAACCCACAACACCAGTGTAGTGGAGAGCGGCGAGGAGACCACTACACGTGCAGACAAGAAGAAGTCTCGTATCCATATACTGCCGTCTGTTAGGTGTTTTCTTTGATGTATAATTGTTGAAGAATGTGCTTGTTTATCATGATTTTTACACCTAAACCACTGCTAATTTCATCATCGTGGTAAGCCGACGTTTAATGCTAAAGCATTTATTGAGACATATCAAAATCGAGGATTAAGAATTCGGTTAAATTAGTGCTGAATTTAAGGATGACCGTAAATACATTTTGATTCTTTTTCCAAAAATATAATGCTTTATAAAACACCAACAATTTTATTCTTAAATAATGTTCTGATAACAAAGGTACGTCCCGTTCGTTGACATCACTATCAGACACCCGTGTCTCGCAGGTGTCTGAGTGGAATGATAATTTTCCTCTCCCTGCCAAGGGATGCAGATTTTTTTACTTATTATCTCTGACGGGTTTGAGAAATGTTGAGTTTATGAAATTACATAACAGAATACAAGTCGTTGTCAGACCAATAGAAACTTAACGTACAAATATCTGCACCACCTTAAGGTTGACTGGTAGATAGTGCCTTTGGCATTAAGTCCGCCTTCGATACATGTATCTGTGTGAGAATATAAATAAATAAAAATAAAAATAAATAACTGCTTAACATTACGTGATGAATATTGGGAGCTAAAAGAAAATGCTGTTGTTTTTGAATACCTTCTCCAAGTCCGCTACTTCAATACTGTCAGAATGGTTGATCATGCCACCATAATTGTTGATTTTGTCAGTTTTGATAATCTGCCAGATCAAAAGCGGAATCAAAACTGTCAAAATTATCAATTTATAGCAACAGCTATGAATAAAATAGCTAGCCGAATGCTATGAATAAAAACTGCTACATTTCAAAGATACATAGCTGATATTGATTTGACAGCGATGCACGATATGTACAAAACAGTCGTCGTTTTGTATGACTTCGTTAGTGCGACGTTTCACAAACAGTCCTCCAGCCAATAAAGTTTTTTTATAAACAAAAACGCGTTGTACAATATAGTGTGAATGCTAGGTTATTGGTGTAACCTTCCATCGTACAGCGTTGATTGGCCGTTAGCTGTGCGCGAGAGGTATTTGTTTCATTCGCGTTTATGTACCAAGATTTGATACTGTGGAAACTAGTTTGCGGCAGCGGTTCAGCCAACATGTTTTATACATTTAAATTTTTTTATATTCTTTTCAAACTTTTTATGGGCTTTTTAATGCATTAAATGATTTTTAATAGTTTATTGACACTACAATATTAATAACATTTCGTATTTTTTCAATTGATCAGATACGCGTAGCACCAGTTTACCAGCCTACTTAAAGATACTAGTAAAAGTATATGAGTATTCATAGCATACAAGTTTAACAGTGCTTTGACTTTATCAAATGAATTATCATCATCATGCTGACAGAGCTTAAGACTAAACATTGTTTTCTATCTTTACATTTATGACAAAAACAATTTAAATACTCAACTTTATGTTACACTACTCTCAGCTCTTTTTGCAACGCAGATGGTTGTATTTTTTTTTTTATTAAACTAAGTTTTATTTATTAAATTTCAGAATCAACTTAGAACAAGACGATATCCCAAAATATATTATTTTACTATACTCACTTACATCACGCACTATATTATCAATAAAGTAAATATTACCATTCACTTGACAACTCTTATCACAACATATAGGTAAATTCATTGCGGTTTATGCTACATATCCTAGAGCCACTAAAAACTAAAATGTCACTATATCCATTGCCAGCTAATGACTAATAACTAATCTGACGACCATGTGACTATGTGACGCCGGAGTAGGTAGTGTACCTGCCTGCGACACCGAGGATGCTGGTTTGATTCCCGCTTAAGACAAATCTTTGTGTGCATGAACATGGGGGTTTGTCTTAGTCTGGGTGTTCCTATGTATAATAAGTATGTATTTACAAAACGAAAAGTATATTGTATTAGTATCAGTTATTCTAGTACCCATAATAGTACCATAATAGTAATTGACGATGTAAACAATGCTTTATCAAAGATAGTGAACTGGTTTAGTGCTAATAACTTGCTTTTAAATGGTAGTAAAACAAAATATATTAGATTTTTTACAAAAAATGTTAAGCAAGTCAAAACTAGTGTGGTGATGGACAATGAGGAATTGGTAATGGTCAATAAGGTTGTCTTTCTTGGTATAACATTAGACTCTAAATTACAATGGGGCCCACATATAGAAACGTTGTCTGGTAGACTCAGCTCAGCAGCTTACGCCGTAAAAACAATTCGTCAACTGACCGATGTTGACACTGCGCGTTTAGTTTATTTTAGCTATTTTCACAGTATAATGTCATATGGTTTATTGCTCTGGGGTAGTGCCGCGGATATAGATTCAATATTTGTGCTCCAGAAACGAGCTATTCGTGCTATCTATATGATGAGTCCCAAGGAGACACTAAGAAATAAATTTAAAGAGATACATATTATGACGTTACATTCTCAATACATTTACGAAAATTTAATGTACGTTCACAAAAACCAAACGAAATTTAAGAAAAATAGTGATCTCCATAAATTAAATCTAAGGAACAAAAACAAACTCGCTGTGCCCACTACTAGGCTCCATAAAATCTCTAACTCGTTTCCAGGTCAATGTATACGCTTTTACAATAAACTTCCTTTAGACGCAATAGAATTATCGATAGGTAAATTTAAAAAATATGTTAAAACTAAACTATGTCAAAAAGCTTACTATAGTATTTCAGACTACATAAATGATAATAGTATTTGGAAATGAATTGCTCTTCTTATGTGATTTTTTTATGTACTTTTATATTGTTATATTTTTCATTTTAAAAGATGGTGCACATGAGTTTCTCACCAGCTCTTCTCATAATGCAATACCCATCGGAGCTGGTACTTAGATTGATTTTAATTCGATTCTAAACAGTTTGATTAAAATTAATCTGAGCCCCGGTTATTCAAATCATTGTAATTAGTATAATTTAGTATTATTTATTATTTACTTTTATATCATTTTTTGTAATGTTTTGACGTGTTCAAGCGCCTCCTGGGGCCTATGAAAATAAATGATTTGAATTTGAATTTTGAATTTGTACAAGCTCTGCTTAGTTTCGGACTAGATGGCGTAAGTTGTGAGATATTTATTTATTATTTATTAATTAACCTCTCCATCAAACATCAATAACAACAGCACAAAGCAGTATCAAATCCACGAACCATGCTTGGAATCACTCTTCGGGACAGTTCAATTTAGCGTATGCGATAGACAATAGACGCTAACTGTTCTATCATACCGTCGGTCAGTGCTGTTATAGAGCAATTTACTTGTGCCTATTTGTCTGCACACCTGTTCTAAACGGATAACAATGTTCTGTTGCATACAATAGTGTATAAACACTATGTTTGTACTGCCTAGGAGCATGTCAGTCAACATGAATATCTATCAGGCGTTGTGCAATCAAGGTGTGCATTAAGACTCTTGACAAGGTATTGAATTATAATGTGACATGTATTTGGTAAAGTAACCGACATAGCTCGCAAAATAAGCTCGCTGAAGTGGCAGTGGGCTGGTCACGTTTGCCGAAGGACCGACAGCCGTTGGAGCAAACGAGTCCTGGAATGGAGACCGCGACTCGGCAACCGTAAGGTGGGACGCCCCCCTGCCAGGTGGACCGACGACCTGAAGAAGGTCGCTGGAGGGGACTGGATGCGGAAGGCGCAGGACCGGGTGTTGTGGCGCACATTAAGAGAGACCTATGTCCAACAGTGGACTGCGAGAGGCTAATTGATGATGATTGATTGATGATGTATTTGGTAAAATTTTAGTGTCTTAGGACATTATTATGATATAACATAACATTTCGCCTATATTATTACTAGCCCCCGAAAAACCCCAAGGTATTGCCAAGGTATTTCATATTTCATGTGAAATGTACCATCCACCGAGAACAATGCCAACTCCGTGCTGTAATTGAGAATTTTTTGATGGAAAAAGCCCCAATTACACAAATGCCTGAACTGGGAATCGAGCCTAAGACCTCGCTATGATAGACCGCAAACGCTTACCACTAGGACACCGAGGCTTACTACGGCTTTATCCTACAGCAATCACACATACAATTATATATTGCACACAAGAGTCCTAATCGCGTTAATATTTTTAGATGCATAAATATCTTTTTTACTCGACGGTTTACTTTAAAAATATTTACGCGACTAAAAACCGTGTTTACAATATATAGGTGAACAAATCGCGAAACTTTAAAATCATTAGTCACACATACGAAGGCAAAAAAATACTTATTAAATTCGGTTAAAAAACTTAAAGATCATTAGTTACACTCACTGTCAAGATTAGGGGACTTGAAAGCATTTTAAATAAAAATAAATAATACGAATAAAACTTGATAAAAGTTTAATCGTTGCTCGCCTTCGAATATTATAACACAAAATCGTTTTGGCTCTCTAATTACGATATAGAAATAGGCACATGAACTAAAATGTTACTCCGTTATGAGTTCTATTCCACCAAACCTTTGAATATATAGCAAACAACTGCATTCTAGTTTTAGCCTAAACCACTTGCATTTGGCGATGTATGAATATTGAATATTCTGACGCAGTGATTATCGCGAACGTCAGCCGTACGACAGGTCATTATGGCGTCTTCAATAAAGGCCTGCGATAAATTATAACAGGTAGGTCACTGTGTTTGTGTATCTATAAATATCGGTCGTAATTAATCACCAGCGCCAGCTGCTGGGAATTAAGCGCAGATATGAATAATATCAACGATAGCCAAGTGGGAGACCGTAGGACTGCGAAGTCAAAGGTCTTAGGTTCGAACCTACAGCATACACCTATAAATTATCGCTTGTTAATGGTTAAGGTAACATCGCGAGGAAACCTGCATGCCTGAGAGTGTCTAAGGAGTGCTCGAGAGCTGTGAAGTCTACCAACCCGCACTTGGCCAGCGTGGTAGACTATGGCCTAACCCTTCTCATCATGAGAAGAGGCCTGAGCCCAGTAGTGGGACATGTATTAGATACAAGCTGCTATTATTATGAATAATATCAGCAATATTCGTAAGAGATGGAAATTTTACACGGGCATAACGGTAAGGCAAGTGCAAAAAATATTTAGAAAAAAAAAATCATTAGAATTTATTAAAGTCATTGGTTAGTTATATCTCGACAAAATATAACTATGTTAATCAGCAGCAGAATAATAAGCATTCTAATTATTATTATATATAATAGTGATTCTTTATAGTAGTTTGTTTTAAGTTCAATCGTAAATCGTAAGAAAATAAGATTAGTTAATCCAATATCGTCTAAAATTTGCAATCTACTAATGAAAGTCTGCGAAATGAAATTCAGCAAATGGCTGGGTTTTGAAATACCTGATGACAATTTTCCGATTTAGATGCCTCGAGGGAAGAGGCATAAGCTGATTCGAAATGAAGTAGGTCGTTCAAACTTGGTGTAAAGTAATAAAAAATATACAAACACATATTTTATTATAAATGGCGAGATTTAGAAGTAACGAGTGTTACCAAGTTGTTCTTTTTGAATAACAAATTACATATTACGTACATTCCGAAAGAGAACGAACTTAAAGAAAATAAAACTTTTCGAACTCAACAGAATTATGTATTCAAATATGGAATTTGAAATTCATAAACATTCCTTATATTTCGAGAGCAGCGCAGTTATTTATCGAAACATCATTCATTCTATAAAAGAGCGCTTGTGTCATTTTATTATATTTGTTTAACTGCTGAATATTCACGTTCACAATCGAGTAGTTTCGAACAACTTGAAATGTTTTGTTTATTGCCGGTAATTTTCTGTGTCGGGTTAATTTAAATTTCAGATGTGCCCGAAGTACTTACATGCGGATAATGGCTGGTGGTTAAATATTTTTAAACGATAGCCGCTATAAAAATAAAATATTATATTGTACATGTTAATTTTTTGATAGCATAAATCGCAATATAAATCTAAATTAAATAAGAAAATAATTAGATATTGTAACCGTATGGTGCATTTATTTTTAGAGATGACTAACATAATAAGCTTGAAATGTAGAATAATTCAATCGTTAAGATTCATCTTTTGGAAGATTATGTGTATATTTGTCATAGAAACATCGCGAGGAAACGTACATGCCTGAGAGTGTCTTAAAAGTACTCGAGGGTGTGTGAAGTCTACGAATCTGCTCTTGGCCAGCGTGGTGGACTATGGCCTAACCCTCCTTCTCATCATAAAAAGAGGCCCGAGCCCAGCAGTGGAACATGTTTAAGATACAGGGTTGCTATTATTATGCATACTTACCTTAAAATTTCATTTTCAGATCCACAGCACTTAACTTAAAAAGCTCAACAATCGCAAATATAAACCAGGGCTCGTTAAACCGAATGTTTGAAGAGTCATTAGATAATCTCGTATTTAAATTATGAAGGCACAAGTGGATAATAAATTCAACGAATACGGTATAAATTGCTTGGCATCCGAACGAACGTACCCTAACTAATTATACGAAGTGGTTATTCCGGGATAAATACTGTACTGATGCTTTTACAGGATTAATTCTGAGTGCTGCAGACGATTTCATACATTATTGTAATCCATGTGTGAATATTTTGTTGTTGAAAACTTGTGTGTTTGCAAAATGTATGTGTTTTGGTTAGGCAAGTGAGGGGATCTTTTAAAAATATTGTTGTTTCTAGATACTGTCACATATTAACAAATAAGTGAATAATAGAGAAAAAGATATGTATGAGAGTAGTGTTTTAGGTTTCTTAATTAATTGTCATATCTACTGGGAAAGGTGAAAACCTGTTAGTGGCAAAACTCGCAAGGATATGATTTTTTACTTATCTTTTAGGTTTTAATCATTTGTATTGCTCAGTCGTCTAAAATTTAAATCATGAGCGTGGCTCATAATTACAAACCACTCACAAGCAAATCAATACATTTTGCTCACTAGTGCCATAAATTAAACTATTTTAGCCTAAAGGCACAAAAATAAACACATTAAAAGATCGAAATATGTGCGGTTGTAAATCAATCTATTCAAAGTCAGAAACTACGAAATTAAGTATATCTTAAGTAATTATAGGCACATCCATCATCAATTTACTTTGTCTATAAAATATCAAATTATATCTCACCCACTTTTCTCAAGAGATTCAATAAATGTGTTTCATTTTTATCGCAAAACTTCTGATATTGTTCAAACTTTTGCTTTATTATTTGTTTTCTTCATATTAATTGTTTAGCGAGTTAGATACTGCGCGGAGTTTTAAAGTATCGTTCCGAAGTTAAACATCGGCCATGTTTGCTCCATCGGGTAAACTTGAGCGAAGACAAACATCAAGAAAGGTACTTAAATTGATGGTTTTAAAATTTCATGTACTGACAATAATATACGTTTAAAAGCGTTATTTAATGAAACCGAAAGATAAAAATAATATCGTTAATTTTGCAGTTATGAGCTTAAAGATTACTCATCTAGTATGATAATTTAATTTAGATAACATAACATCACGCCTCGTTGATCCATCGGGCACAAATTGTACTTCGTGCTACTATTGAAAATTTCCTGACGGAAAGATCCCAAATAAAACTTTTGCCAAACCTGGAATTCGGACGTGAGACCTCGCGGTGAGAAGTAGCATACGCTTACCAGAATACCAAAAAAGCAGTTTAATTTTAATACAGGTAATAATATTTTATGGGTCGTAACAATAAAACAGCTAAGTACAACTAATTTCAATATGTTTACCGTATTATTGATAATTGTACATGAATACCAATTATCCAGATTTCGAAATAACAATATTGCTCTCACAATTAGTACGCGGTAACACAACAAATAACATCGAATCAATTCAATTGCTTATGAAGTACACACGGATATCGAACAACCTATACATTTCTAGTATAAACTGGTCTCGCGTTGCATGGGAAGCTTTAGCAATTTGAGATCATCATATACTGGCAATATATAGGTTGATGTGAAGCCATCTGTTATTATTTCAATAGCAATACATAGTTATAGTCATATTGTAGTACAATAATACAGGCGAAAATTGGGTCATTGTCTTTAGTATGCTTTCAAATTCAGCAGCTTAATGTTGTAATTTTATTACAAACATGATTGACTGATATGAGATATGGTTTGTAAACGACGAGAACTGACAACTGTTTGACTACAAATTTTGTAGCATCGTCGCAAGGTTGCCAGCCTATCGGTCCATTACAGGATAAATTTTGGCGAATGAGCCGAGGAACGAGTGACCGTGGCGCAATGGATAAGGTATCGGTCTTACGATCGAAAGATGAACCACGGACGTGAACTTGCGCCTGAAACAAGCAAATGAAAGAGAAAGAAAGAAAGAAACATTTATTTTGGCAAATCATAATCTTGATAATAATAATATCACTTAAAACTACTTATAATAAAAAAATTATTGATGTGCCAAAAAAGGTACACACCTCAGCATACTACTGCAGCACATCAGTACTACAGCGCTGGTATTCTGGTGCGCCCTGATTGCGAGTAAAGGTAGTGCGACATTCGTCCTAATGATGACAAATTTCACAGAATATACAAATATAATTATAATTATAAGTTATAGAAAAAATAAAACAAATAAAAAATAAAAAAAAAATAATAATAATAAAAATACTCGACAATAAAAACAAATGACACCACAAAACCTCAAAAACCGAAACATATGGAACGCACGCATAGCGTTCGAGTGGTTTGACATTGACAAAATTAAGCTTAGCTTAGCTTAAGACTTAAAAAAAGAACTAAATTAAGATATGGATAGATATGGTATTAGCGACCTACTGTAACCAATTGAAATCAATAGAGCGCAAATCATAAATCGATGATTTAGGTTATGTTTTTTAATGTCATAGAACTACATTTTTTTAAACACATGAACTTATTAAAGCCCTACATTATAATATGTGCAATATAAATAAAATTAAAGAGAAACTAAGTAGTTCTTCTCTTCTTCTTCGTCGTGACAATGGCTGATCCAAATTATATTTTGACTTGCCATCGTGGTGAAAGGATTAGCCAATTCGCTTCGGAGGACTCGCAAATTGCATTAATAATTACAATTTATTAGTAGTTAAGCCCATAGTTCAGTTTTTCCAGCACTATCTGATCATCATAATATGGACGCCATAACTTGCTCAAAGTTTTATCACCTGTCCTAGGTTGTGAGCACTTTTTTATGTCGTTCTACTTGACATGTACTCATCATATTTTACATCTACTTTACAGGAAAACATTTTCTACTTAGTTGTGTCTACAAAACATAACTTCATGACTAACATACGACCGTGAATTCTCTGCCACACCCTTCTGGGTCGTATGTTAGTCGTGATGTTATGTTACTTGTTTTTTCATTTTCATTTCATTTATTCAATTTGTGGATCATAGGTTAGTATTACAGTTCTTAAATTTAATGTTAAATAGTACGCTTTGTCCTACCACATGGTGCGGTGTACAAGTTTATTTATTATATTAATAAAATTAAAAAGATTATATTATATAATTGATTAATAATCTGTATTATTTACATAGCTCCAATTTATTTACATTAAACAATAATAATATTAATTAAATTTTTTATCCTTCAAATAGTCGTCAACTGCATAATATGCTTTTTGTTACAAAAATTTATTGAGCTTAGCTTTGAAAGCATTTGTACAATTTATTGCTCGTATTTCTTATATATAATCTATCTTTAGGTACTTTTTTAAATAATTTATATGTTCTGACGGAAAGTTCACAAATAACACTTTGTCCGAATTACCGTGAGGTATCGGGTTCGATTCCCGGGATTTGTTTTATTTAATGCTTTTACAAGGTATTTGATTTTATATTTATTTTTTAAACCCTTATTCAATCTTTCTTTTCTTCATGCAATGTTGCACCGGGACAAATAGATCAAAAGCTGTAGCGTTAAACGTCGGTACATGGTAGTGAAATCGGCACGATAAAGCATTCCATTACTCGTCACCGTTTTAATATAATCCGTACCCGCCTAAAACCTAAGATTTGGCACAGAAACCTAATTGTTAGAGGCGAGCAATATCTGCCAAGTGCTTATTAAGTAGCAACGTTCTTTGTTCGTGTTTATCGCGTTTAGCTTTGCGCGTACTTGGAATTTATCCAATGGTAGCACGATAGCACGAATGCACGGTATCACCAATATAGTGCATGCGAGTCACTTCATTAATAATTTGTGCTGGCAAACTGCCAAATATCACGGTAATGCAAGGATTTTTGGGGAAAGGATTTTTCAGTGGTTGTTTTTGTTGTTGCAATTAAGTTGTTTATCGGGTTCGAATCCCGGCAATCGAACCCGATACCTTGCGGTAAGCGGTGGATACGCTAAGCACTACACTATCGAGGCAGTAAGTTTCTATCCTATCTATAGTTAGTTAGTATTCTCGTAAATATTACTCCTCGATTTTAGGACAACAGCCAAAATGTATAAAAGTTTTACAAGATGAACAACATCAGATGCATTGTAGAACAAGCATACATATGTCCCGTCGCATTATCATCTGTATCAACGACTGTATGTTTGTTTTTCACCTCCGTGGTACAAAATACTGTTTCATTTATGTATTATACGTAACGGCGTGGTGAGGCTAAAACTAGAATCAGCTGCATAGTCGTATTTGATCCTCGGTGAGTGGCTAATGTCCGGCAAATTATAATTCATTTATCTCGAAACCAAGATCTTCAACTATTGATATTTGAATAACTGCAATGCCACAGGAATATTAATTTTATAAGCCTGCATTTATACGCTTCATTGGAAATTCGATTCACGTTCGGAAACATTTCAAAACTGAATTAATATAAAACGTGAATCAAGTGTCCATAATCTTTTACCGACATAACAAATCATATTTTCATTTGATAGTTTAGGGACATTAGGGAAAAAAGTTGATAGCAAAACCGACTTCCAAATACCTCGAGTATTTTGAAGTCGGTTTTGCTATCAACTTTATTTTTATTTATCTATTTAGGGCAGTATCTTTACCATGAATCATTCTCGATTAGGACTGCTTGTCTAGCAGTAAGAAGACTGGGTACGAAACATGACTTAACTTATGTAATTCTAACAAACAGTCAAAAGATATTACAGTCGTGAAGCGGGGTTTGAAAACACGACCTTAAGATTCCAATCACTCGCCCATCTGAGCTATCCAAGTCATACTCCAAATACACGAATCTTTATGACTGTATATGCACGTCAATTCGAACGTCTCGTGTCATCTATTGTACCTACATATTAGTATGTGGCAACCAACATGATTGATGTTATAATAAAAAAAAATGTTGTATCGATGAACACGATCGGTGTTTTTTATTTCCAATTGATCTTTATAAAGCAATTAGCAATCTGTTACTAAGAATCAGTTGAACAAGTTTTTATCCTTTGTAGATTATTTTGTTACTTATAAGTATTTTTTATATGAATATACTTAAGTAATATTCAACGTCTCGTCTCATCTTTGTTTAATTTAAAAGAAGACAGTAAACGATGTTAAGGTGCTTATATTTAAATAGTTATTCACGTACTAACGTGACTACGTAACCGTTGACGAGTTAAACCTTCCAGCATCAGCGCAGCAACATGAGATGCTGACTGAATGATAATAGTCGAATAGCTTTAGTTAATATACGAAAAACAATATAAAAGCCTATCAAATTTTTACCTCGGTTCGAGTCAACCATCCAAAGTACTTGTAAATGTTGCCAGCGCGAAAAATAAAAATATAAGCGGGAAATGTTGCGGAAAAGTTTTTATATCAGAGCTCGTTGACAGCTCTTACTGTGCATACTCATGTGTTAGAGTTGTGTGACATAGTAATTATTATACTACTTCGTGTATTATTTATTTTTAACTCTAAAATTGATAAGAACCTTGCAGTACAAAATGATTTTTCATTGTTAATGAACTTTGATTTTTATTTTATTTTATTTATTAATGAACTTTGATAAAAGAAAGAAAGTTTAATATCCCTTTAAGAGTATAGGGTGTATGCTTCACATCGACATTTAGTTTCTACATTGTGGTCAGTGTTCAATTCCAGCGGTTACAAATTATGAGGCGAAGAATAAATCACGTTTTCCGAACAATTTTAGCGATCTCAATGTTCAAGGAAAAGTAAAAATAAATATTTTCGCCTCAGGTTTTTTTATGACACTGACCACGTGTAGAATCTTTGGTTTCAATAAATGTCGCCATGTCGCATCCACCCGGAATGTATTGTAGATGTTTCGGAGCTGTAATTACCACCATTTCTACCAGTATTATGAACACATTACTTTAAAAAAAAAAAACCGGCCAAGTGCGAGTCAGACTCGCGCACCGAGGGTTCCGTACAAACCTGTAGGTATATAAGTAAAAGTTATGGTATTTTTATTGCTAAATGAAATCCATAACATAACAATGTGGAAAGCTGACGGTACCTTGTCAATACATATATGAAAACATTATGTATGTTCGGAAAAATCTTCATCTCTTTAAGAAGAGAAGTGATAGACATAATTTTAATACTAGAAATAGGCACAATTCAGCTAGTAAGTTTATGATTATTAAAAAAAATATACTATGTCATGTAACTAAAAATTTAAGATTTTCGGAATTTTTCCTATATGTGTACTTTATAACGTTGCTTCATGCCAAATTTCAAGATTCCAGGTCGTCTGGAAGTATCCTTTAGGTTTTGATTCCCTTGCGAGTAGTTGCGAGTTTCAAAATATGCGGCTTTAATTGCTGTATCTTTTGATTGCGTTGACGTAGAAGTTTGATTTTGTTACAGCTTAAAGATATTATAGACTTGAGTATTTGTTAAGAATTTCAATATAATACCACTACGCGTTCATGAGTAAAGGGGTAATAAGTTTAAAATTATTAAAAATATTTTTATTATATGATGTAACTAAAAATTTATGCTTTTCGCAATTTTTCCTTTATCTGTGTTATAAGACGTTGCTTCGTTCTAAATTTCAAGATTCTGAGTTCACGGGAAGTACCCTGTAGGTTTTGATTCCCTTGCGAGTGTCGAAAATTTGCGGCATAAACGGGAGTATCTTTTGATCGCGTTGACTTAGAAGTTTGATTTTTTCACAGCTCCAAGAGACCATAGACTTGAGTATTTGATATGAATTTCAGCTTGATACCTCCACGCGTTCCTGAGAAAAAAGGTCTTGACAGACAGACAGACAGACGGACAACAAAGTGATCCTATAAGGGTTCCGTTTTTACCTTTTGAGGTACGGAACCCTAAAAACAAGTAACTTCGATGCTCTGACTGCGAAAGCTTGGGTTCGGGTTTGGGTAAAGTGTTATTTATTTTGTGAACTTGCCGTCAGGAAGTTTACAATAGCTGCACGGAATTGGCATTGCGCTCAGTGGATGGCGATAGGCTCACCCCATATTCCATGGGTTCTGGAACATATCAGGTGAAATGTCTCTACCATACCCTTCTGGTTAATATAAGCGTGATGTTTTGTTTTGTTATATTAAAATACCAAATAAATATTAAATTATTACTTTTTATTAATAATTATTTATTACTTACACACACACACACACACACACACACACACACACACAAACACGAATATAAGAAATACAAACAAAGAAACGTGGACAGATAGAGAAATACAAACAAAGAATCTATTGAACAATCTAAAAGCTTGAATTTATGTATACGGATCATCATATTATCATTTTAAGAGGGAAAAGAGACTGTTACTCCTTAACACAGATTATTTAATAATCTAGCTAGGAGGACAGTGCATCCCACCCACTTGATTGTAGACATTATTGGATTGTATACTTATATTTCAATTTGTCTTAGTTTTAAGTAATTGTGTACAATCTTTTGTGAAGATAAATAAATATTTATTATTATTATTACTTTTGCGAGCATTTCATGTTTTAAGGTTCATTGAGCTAGACTGAAGTTCTCGTGATATTTTCTTAGAAAGAAAGGCTGTTCGAAGGTCGGCAGAAGGCAGGCTTAATGCGTTATCGTGTAAAGGAATCCTTAGCCTCAATTTCACCATACTTCCTAAACCACGGTTACTTACACCCGTTTTTTTCGATCTCACACTCACCCATTCACTGTTTGAATGGGACAGAGGCATCGTATCGCAATAAACGTCGGTTACTGTTCTTGGTGAAACCGGCTCTTAATTGCTTAAGGAACCAAATATTCATTGTTGAGTAAATACTCCTTCATAATATTACGTCGGAAATTACCTTCGCTGTCTGAAATTGAACTGAGTACTTCAAATCAAATTTAATTACATAATGAAGACGAATTATTCATGTTATGGTATTAAATTATTATTTCCTCTCTTGTTAGTCTTCTGTTTAGTATAATATCGATATAATTTAAAAAAAAAATAGTCAAAAACTACATTTAGTTCTTGACAAGAAAGTATTTTAGTTTCACTGCACAGTCCATAACAAAGTCTGATAAGAGAGGAAAGTTTCAACACTATTGTAGTGTAAAAATGTGCCTTTTACAGTCATAATATTATATATCTTAACTTTGACCGACCGGATGGCGCAGTGGGTAGTGTACCTGCCTACAACGCTGAAGTCGCGGGTTCGATTCCCGCTTAAGACAAATCTTTGTGTGCATGAACATGGGGGTTTCTCTTAGTCTGGGCGTTAATATGTATAATAAGTATGTATTTACAAAAGAAAAGTATATATGTATTAGTATCAGTTATTCTAGTACCCTAGTACCCACAGTACAAGATCTGCTTAGTTTGGGACTAGATGGCGTTGTGTGTAAGTTGTGACATATTTTTATTTAACTTGCCCACCACCAGGTGGGCTATAACCCTAAAAACTAAATGTTTATGTCAACATTTATTTGTTTCTCTTTATTTTTACCTAACTATGGCAAAACCAAAGAGAAGGGTAATGATTTAGGCAGTCTATGTATGTATGTTTGTATGTTCCACCGTAGCGTCTAAACTACTGAACGGATTCTAATAATAAAGATATTATTAGATTTGTATGAATAAGTCGGATGACAGACTATGTACATTTTATATAGAATGTTTATTACCAAATTTAAACGTCAGATTATAACATTAAAAAATAAAGAAATCATAACGTGTTTGGTATCAAATGAAAGGTCTTGGTGAGTAAATTATAATATGTATACTTATCGCATATAAACTATGGATTTTAACCTAAGTAATACTTAAGTTAAAATCTATAGTTTATATGCGGTCGTACAGTTCTCGCATTTTCAAGTCGCAAACCAACATTAAGTTAAGTAGCAGTTTTTAAACTTTATTATTATTACAAAGCCTAGTTGTTAAATGGAACATTAGCCTACTTATATTTTCTAAACAACACAATCTAATTACAAATACTCACATCCGCTGTTCACCCAACCCACATTAATGGAACCCTTACCAAAACTGGAATAGAATTAGCATATAAATTTAATCTCACATTTCGGTGTTCGTAACTTCAATAATTACAATTGCAAACGTTGTTCAAACTGTGTTCTAGTTTCATTCGTTACACGTAGGGATCAACAATACAATGCTTTGTGTGCTATAGAGAGATGAAACACGTACATTGCTACAAATCAAGCTATACATTTCTAGTATAAGTTGGTCTTGTATTACACGATGGGAGAGTCAAGGAATGAATCACAGCAGGAGCCACATCAAGGTCTCTCAAACAAATACCCTGCTAAGCTGCTGGCACTTAGTAGGAACAAGATGTCTCTTGCCGTTAGGACAATGCAAGCTAACCAGACACTTATCCCGTATGGGCTATGCGGACACAACTGCAGATTATCTCTAGAGGGATTCCTCTAGAGATAATCTGCAGTTGTGTCCCTCTGTGGGTCTTTTGTAATTATAGCCTCATTAGAAACTCTCCATTAGGCCAATAGCCTACATAAATTGGAGCAGTTGGCCGATTGGGAGTGACTTGACATCATCCGGATCCAAGATATGGCGTGTTGACTTGCAGCGGTGTTTCTAATTAGAAACACCGCTGCAAGTCCTTTGCGACTGCGAGCCGTTGATCCATAGACGAAGCATCATTCTGTGACGCCATATCTTGGATCAGTATGATGTCAAGTCACTCCCAATCGGCCAACTGCTCCAATTTATGTAGGCTTAAGGAGAGTTTATAATGGGGCTATAATTACAATAGATCCACGAAGGTCAACGTGAACACCCTCGCCTCGTCCCAAAAATAATAATAATTACACGACGGGATGTTTCTACAATGCGAGATTATCTTATACTGAAAATGTATATAGTTAGACGAATAGAAGCATGTACGACAAGTGATCCTCATTTATAATCTTTCTTTTTTAGACTTGAAAATTAGCCTGTTAGTGTATTGGTTAGAGTATACGACATTTGATCCCCGGGGTGGGGAAAAGTGTTAGATATTTGGGATGTTGCCTGTCGAAAATTCTCCGTAGTCGTACGGAATTGGAACTGTGCCTCGTGGATGCAACAGGCTTACATAAAATAACATAAACATTAATCTACCTTCTGGGGAAAATAGGCAAGATCTTACTTGAAACTGTAATTTAAATAGTAAATCTAAATAAGAATTTACCAAAGTTTTATACCATTGGAACATTAAAATTACAATAATACGTCGTTTCTTCACCAGGATGGATTAATTCATCTTGCTTTGTGCCATGAATGGCACTCTTTAATACATTTATTTATTTATACCTACATACATACGATTGCCACCAGCAAACTAACTAATCACGTGATCGTTTTGAATCTATTGTTTATTCGCCGTCCACGCTTTCAGTATCAAAGGCTATGTTATATACCTTAATGTTGTGTGATTTTAGATTGCGAGCTTTGTTCACTACATTTCTATGTAGTTTTTGAGTATACTATAATCTACGTGAACTTGTCGTCAGAAAACTCACAATAGCAGCACGGAGTTGGAATTGTGTCCGGTGAATGGCGATAGGCCCACCGTCTATCCCATGGGACCTAAACATAGGCGGTAAAGTGTGGGTGTTGTACACCTCTGCTACACCCTTCTGGGTAATGTAGGCGTGATGTTATGTATGTTACAAACCCACCACTGAGGTCAGTGGTGGGTATGTAACCTTGATGGGTCTTCAAAATTAAAATAATCTCAACAACACATGGCTTAAGTAAGATTAGTATCAGGTTATGTCTTAGATAATGAAACCCAAAGAACGAACTACTGTCAGGCGTCCTCCGCTGCCAAATATGAAGAGCACCGCTATTGCACGTCATATACAACTTGTTCTAAAATCATGTGTCATACTTATGTTGGCATATTGATTAACTATTTTTTAATACAGACAACCTGCAAATTAGCAATCATGTGACGTAAAGTTGACTTTTGTAGTCAACTATACGTCATCTACTTGAATAATTAATTTAATCATCTATTGAAGCGGCCGTGGTGCAATGGAAAAGGCATCGGTCTTCCGATTGAGAGGTCGCGGGTTCAAATCCTGGCCATTACATCACCTTAGCTGGAGGAGGTTAACAGGAATACTAGTAATTTGGACTTGCGAATTACTAGAAAGCTTTAAAAAAATATCGCGTATTACAATTTTATATGCGGGATATGCTGCCTGTAAAGGCAAGTTTATTAAAAATATGTCAAAGGATCCGATATCAATAATCACTACGTGCTTCAAAGCAACATATTATTATCATACTAATTTATATCTAGTGAATACGCATTCCAATCAAACTGAGCTGTATTTCGCTTTGAAGTCACGGAATATTGTATTCCTCGCGTTGCCGACGATCGCAAAGGTAGTGTTGCCAGATGCTGCGTTCATGATCCCCCCAGAAATGGCATTAGAAAAAAAAGGAAAAAAATAAGATACATTTATTCCGGCAAATCTTGAAATTATATGAACAGATTTCACAATGACACGGGAATAATACGAATATTTTAAATTGTTTTAATATATATTATAATTATTTTACATTACACGAAAATAATAATTAAATAATACTAAGGGTTAAGTCATCTCGGTATTGCATTAAAACATTATTATTTTATACTAAAATATTTTAAAGCTATAGTTAAGCTTAGCTATGCTTTTTTGTATTTTATACAATATTCCGCGCGCAGTTCCGCCTACTTGGTAGGTATGTCGATAAAAAGTTGGGATTACTTATTAGGTTAGTTCTGTCAAAACATTTTTATTTGACAGTCACAATAACAGCATTTATTTCAACTAAAATGAAAGAATGAATTGTTACCAGTGTCTGCTTATATTATCTAAGTATGTATATCATGGGGCTAAAGAATCGGGAATGCTTATATTTCACATAATAATGAGGGACGGTATCGCTACAATCCACTGGGCACGATTCCAACTTCTGTCACACATTATAAACAATCGTCTGACTTACAACATCGCCAGCACTTTATCCGTTTTGCACTTTTATTTATGACGTGAAGGCTTACACTATAAAATATTTGCATTTATCCTTTATTAAACTGTCTTTTAATATTATTATTATATTATTCTTAATAAACTTCACGTTTACATATCAACTGTAAAATTTTAAAGTAAAATTAAATAAACTAAAAATTTTAAGTTATAATTTTAAAGAAGATTAATTAAGTTGTAGTAGTTAGTTTTTTTAAATACCTATTGCGGAATTTGCATTGCGGTTTTCAACAAGCTACATTAAAATTGTCATAATTATGAAAAAACACGAATATAACTTAGTTCATTCTAGTTAATATAATCCTTACACATATTTACTTAATATTATAATTGCGAAAGTAACTCTGTATGTCTGTTTATCTGACTGTTTTTGGCTAAACTACTAAACCGAGCTTGATGAAATTGATAAAGAGATTGTTTAAGACCTGAGGGAGGACACAGACTACTTTTTATCGCCATGCCTACTACCGGGTCGAAACGCGCGCAAAATCTAGTCTGAAATATATTGTATTTAAATCCATGCCATAATTAGATAACAAAGCAGGATGATTAATAGAGACAAACAAGTTTCATTGTTCAGAGCATAGTCATTACAGACAAAATGCCTAATTGTTAATTGATTGCTGTTTGCTAACACAAAGGATGTCAGGTATCGGCATGTCAGTAGAAACTGGGCCAATCAATGAAAATCAACAGGAAAGAAATTGGAGTATTAACAGTAAAGTCAATACTAGTTAAGCTAACAACACGCGACGAAAAATTCGTTATATCGTTGAAAATTCATGGAAAGGTGCTGCCAGAGCGCGAGCATTTACCTAAAATGTAAGTCAAATTCAACCGAGTATTACAGACCGAGTATTGCAACCTGTAAAAATACTACTCAAAATTTAAAATACTATTCAAAATTTAAAGTTTTATTGAAAAAATAGTAAATTCAGTTGACACAGGCAGTTTGCACAGTAATGCTCAAAAATAAACCTTTACATAATAGGCGAATGCTCGTGGTCTGAAAGCACCTTAGAATTCATCAAAAACAAGATAATTACAACATACAACTTTACTAATACAAAGCAATTGAGAACAACATTTTTGAGATCAATAAAATCCACTCCATATTCAAAAGATTTTCATCATTCAAGTATGATTTGAAATTTAGCAAAGTAATCAAATAATAACATGTCGTAACTGATTCATAGAAACCCTCGAAATCAAGTACAAAATACCCCATTAATAAAACGCGAACGTACATTTACTTCCGTAAATTCTACTAACTGAACTCCAGAGAAGCGTAGCCACAATCGGCTCGCCTAACAAATTAGCGATCGCAGTATAATTTTATTAGCCGGTACTGCTACTGTCCATTTACCTGATATAGGTTAAATCAATTACTCGCCCCTTATTACACTCGCGGGAAGTGGGTCTGTTCGAGGCCGAAACTAGGTGGTAAATAATACTGCCGGGGTATATTACAATACTCTACGGTATTAAATCTGTATGAGTATTAGGTGTGCTTTGGAACTTTCATTTAAGATCATAC
Organism: Hypena proboscidalis; assembly: GCA_905147285.1. Taxonomy (NCBI): domain Eukaryota; kingdom Metazoa; phylum Arthropoda; class Insecta; order Lepidoptera; family Erebidae; genus Hypena; species Hypena proboscidalis. The sequence goes on along the minus strand of LR990131.1, from coordinate 4,084,293 downwards.
GTGTATTTTCTGTTATTAAATTAACCATTTGCTGGAGAGAAGAAATATTTTTTATAGGTGCACGTTGTGATATGTCGAGGTTCCACGTTTGGCTTCTTTTGTTTACAATTTTGTGCAAATGAAGTTTGATAAATAAAATCGATACTATAATAATGTATAATGCCAATTCGCAACTTTAAAAAACATTTCCAACCAAAGTTTGTAATTTCCAGTAAAAAAATAAAAAAAAATAAGTTGATATAATAATTATTCAAAAATGTTTCTCCCACATTCAAAGTAAAATTCCTAAACTGACAACCCTAATTCAAGGTGCAATAATGCATCGAGATCACTCAAACGATCTCGAACTACGCGCATAGTCAAAGGATATCTCTTTATGAGATTAGTACAAAAGCTGTAGCTTACTCTGATAAGTTTGCAGACATGAGATTATATATAGTTGATATCTATGTTTAAATCAAATATATTAACATAAAATTTAATAAAGTAGGTATGATAAGTAGGCTTTTAGCGATTTTACTGTATATTATTTATTGTGGTGTATTAATACTAAAAATTTTCCCATTAGGCCAATAATTCTGTTTTTTTTTTTGGAAAGGAAATAAATTGTAATGTCACTTTAAGTTAAAGTTATCATTATACCATCATTATTCCATATAAATGATTTATTTATTTTATTTATTTAATTAATTACGGATCTCCAACAAGAGCTATACACATTATAGACATATAACAAACACAAAGTAACATTTTAGTGTATTCTCTCAATTAAAGGAGACCACAGCTCACAAACATTAGATAAAAAGTTCAAGAAAAATTAAATAGATAGTTAGATAGTTAATTAAACTGATAGACGCCTATAGTTCCTCAGCAACCCTCGCCGCGTCGCTTGACATCGCGTGCAATGTATTCATGATCTCACGTCACCTTGCGTTGGTCGCTAACGTAAAATAACGGGTCACGAAGGACATCGGGTTGCTTTGACAGCTATTTTCGAGACTCAATCGTCAATTTACGTAGTAAAATATTTCAAAGCAATTCATACACCTGAATATCTGTCATGTATTCAATATTGAAAACCTATTTCGTTAGGTTCTTAGAATTCGTTTCTAAATAAAAGCAATCACGATTTTCTTAGGCAGTAGAAAGAACAAAAGTTATTTCAGTTACATTATTTTAAAAATTGAAATGACGAATGACAGGTGAAAGCCAATATTCTTTTCAATTCATGACTGCCTACGTCTTCTTCTTCGTCTTTTTTTTGTGGTAAAATTGGTTTACATTTTTGTTGCAGTATGATTTATGTTTATGGGATGCTATGATTGACGTATATCTTTTTTTTCAAAGATGTATTGGCAGAAAATTCATAACAGTTTGTTTAATAAAATTAACCTCAAAATCCACTAAATTAAAAATATGAAAATACTAATAATTAAAAAGTTTTATTATATTTTTTTCTGCAATATAGTCTAACGATTATTTTTCGCAATATAGTTGAATTATAATCACTTATTAATTAGCACTTTACCCAAGCACTGTTCAAAATACATAATATATACATTAGATGCGTCAAATTCTTTGTCATAATTCTACAAAATATGAATTACAAACAGCTATAGACATTAACGTAGCTAATATATATATATACACCACACAAAGAAGTAAATAAAACGAACAACCTCATAAAACTATTCTTCTTCCAATACAGATCATAAGCACGTAAATCATTTTCAAACGATTTTAAAGCCAGAAAAGACAGGACATTAGATACGAACAATAAACCATACGTTTGTAACAACGCCCATAAAAGCACTAATAACAATAAGAGATAGTAAAAATATCGCAACGCTGTTGGACTGGTTCCAATCGGTACAATGTTCTGAGCTCTACTATGAGTAGTTTTCTAGACTATCGATATTGACTATCTGATAAGCTTCTGAATTGTAACTGCAACTTACCGTGTCTATTAGATCAATGTTATGGTATACTAGCTTTTGCCAATATTTTAGCATTAGTTCACCATAACATGACATAACATCACGCCTATATTACCCAGAAGTGCGTGTCAGAAGTGTACAACACTCACATTTCACCTGTTATGATTAGGTCCAATGGGATTGGAGTAGAGCCTATCGCCATCCACCGAGCATAATTCCAACTCCGTGCTGCTATTGTGAACTTCCTGACGGCAAGTTCACATATAATACTTTGCCCGACCCGGGAATCGAACCCGAAACCTTGCCTTGAGAGGCACATACGCTTACCATTAGACCAACGAAGCAGTCCACCATTGCAATTAGCAAAATTCCTACTCAAACATGGTCTATACTCATACTACTTTTATTCTTCACTACACAGTGCAGCGATCACCGTTTACAAATTATGACTACTATAAAAGTAGTTATTGAAGGGCAATCTCATTGACATGTGCATTTTGCCTGTCTTGACTTACGGTGCCCAAACCTGGTCACTGACCGAATCGCAAAAGGCCAAACTCAAGGTTTGCAATCGAAAGGAGTGTGTTTGTGGGTATAAAGCTCAAAGACCGAGCCCGAAACACAAAATCCGCTCCAAAACCGGAATTGCAGACGCAGGTAAAAAAGCCGCAAGGCTAAAGTGGGATTGGGCGGGGCACGTTTGCAGGATGCATCCAGAAAGGTGATCAAGAATCGGGACTGAATGGATTCCGAAGAACCGGTGTCGTCGCCGAGGCCAGCCAAGAAAACGCTGGTGCGATGACTTGGACACCTTTTAGGAAGACTGGCAGGTAAAAGCTTCGGATAAAGAAGAATGGAAGTCTTTGGGGGAGACCTTTGCCCAACAATGGGACAGTAATAGGTTAATAAAAAAAAATATAGTCTAAATTCTATTAATTTGCCATAAACATCAATATCCAAAGCTTGTAATGTGCTCTCATTCATATTTAAGTGAAATGGCTATAGTTCAATTACTATTTATTTATTTAATACTTTATTGTACACAAAAGATTACAAAGTAATAGCCATATTACAGTAGTAGTATACAAAAGGCGAGCCTAACTCAGTGCTTGAATCTAGAGGAGACGATGATGCCATAGAGGGCAAAATAAGTGTACAACTTAAGAGGCAAGTACAAAAGATAAATATAACTAAATCCGTATACTTATTTACACCCACCACAGTACGTATATATAAATTACATAAACATAATATATATTATAAATACTACCATGCTTACCACATATGTTTCATAATAGTTATTGTTTTACGTCGTCGCTAGCGACCACCAAACATCATGGTTGAGCCACTGAGCATATGTTGCTATGCAAAGTGTGTGTGTTTACATTGAGCTTTTGAGCTGTGATTGCCGTATCACGCTCATACGGGCTGTGTGTTTTTCTGAATATGCTCTGCTCCAATTACAGTAGGTTTGTTCACTTTAATATACAGTAGGCAATGTTTTTTTTAATTTTCTACTGATAATAATGCCAGCTGAGAACGTTTACTTCAGTAAACACATTTCTTACATTTACTACTGTTTTATTTTTGACATTCCTTAACAGTAAAATTAAAATACTTTTGTTTTTGCTATTAAAATTTATTTTGAACTATTTAAGCTTTTTTATTGGTTAATTGTACACTACAAAAAGGTACAAAACTAAGTAAAATAGCAGTTCTGGCTAACCAAGAAACAGAATAACCTAGTGTGGTAGCCACTGTCTAAAAATAATATACTAAATGTATCTCTTGGTAATAAAGTTTTTATTTCATTTTAATTTAAAAATGAAGGTGCAAACTGCAAAGTGAAGTTTTTCAAGACGTTCGGTAGCAACACATACATAATGTATAGCTGTCAGCATCAGTAAATGTACATATTAAATTCGTTGCTCAACACAGTATCAGACAAGCTGTTTCCTTCAGATAATATTGACATTTGCTCACAAAGCAGTTAGTAATTTAATCACAACTCATGTATTCCAGCGATGCGTGAAACAACCAACAAACGTGCAGTGCAGCTAATCTAACAACTCTACCTTACGTCTGTGTACTATATACCTACTCGTACTACTGAGTGTATAGTACACTCAAATATGGTACTTATTTTTTTTGCGTTTGTTTCAAAAAAACGACGCCCGAAGTGTGATTAATTCTTGTGTCGCGTAATCATATTTTTTTTACTACATGTAATGCGAAATCTAAGGTAATATTATACTGCAGATTTATATTTAAATAAAGCTTTTTACGTTTTTGTCTAGACATAATTATAGTCTTCTTTGAAATTTCTGAAAATGTAAATAAACTTTTGAATAAATATTTTTTTTACTTATAATATAATTAACCATCTTTTAGTTCTTAATAAAAAAGTTGCAGATGCAACACATAAACAATATCTTATTCCCTATTACAATTTAAACCAAATAAATTGCACTAAGAGATTCAAATCCTACAATTCATTCATATTAAATGCAAGCCTTATTCATGCAAATCCATGACAAATAAGACTTTCTTTATCCAACAATAAATCTGTGCTTATTACAACAAGAGTGTTTCTACAAATTGAATCTAGCTAATGCAATACAGAGTTGCATAAACATTGTTCAACCAGATAGACTCGGTTTCCATCTATTTAAGTGTTAACACAGTGTGTTAATTTAAACAAATAGCGAGCGACTAAATATTCTCTGTGTCTTTCTGTGTACGGAAATACTTTACTTAATGAAAATGCTTAGGTATGGTTAAATTGGATGATGTAATGTTTTTCACATTGATTGTTAATTAAATCTACCCGATAACACTATTGGATTATTTATACTAAAGTTTTATTGTCTAAGAAAAAACGAGATGACTAATATTGTTTTAGTATGTTAACGAAAATGCAAATATTTTTTATTAAGTATTTTTTTTACATAATCTTGTTCATGATCAAAATATTAGGTACATATAATTTCCGATGATCAAAGACTAAACATGTATATTTATTATTATATATTTTAAACTAGCTACACTGAATATCACGTAAAGGTGAAACACATTTTTCATGTAAAGCAACATCAGTCGCTTTAATCAAAAGCACAGAAAAGGAAGCCTGCAAAAACCCTCTTTACTTCACTCGAGGTAAAAATCTTGACAAGCTCACGTACTTTTTTTATTTCGCGACAGGAGAAAAATGATCTCGAGGTATTCCCACAAGTTGATAACTCAATTTGTCGTTTCTTACCCGAGGCGGTAAACTTCAGTGGGATTTATCTTGGGTCCAAGTTTAGACTAAGACTACTAAGACAGCTCCCAGGTGCAATCTCTGTAACTATTGTAACGAATAGAAATTTATAGTACGTCTCTTGTTAGCGGGGATGTTACACCGTGTTGCGATTGGAAGTTTACAGATATCAATATTTAAAAGGTACATGAATTTTAATACAAAATTATCTGTTTTGACACCGTAATCCAATGTAGTAAAGATAGCTTTTAGTAAAATTCTACGCACATCTTTCACCAATACACAGAAAGAGCTTCAATTTTGTTCAAATTCAAATTTTGTCTTTGGTTCTCAAAAGGGTGCTGCTTGAAAGGTCGGATACTCTAATAAATTGTAATAAGTGCATATATTGAAAGATAAATTGTGCGTTTTATTTTGTAAATGATAATAATCATTAACAAAAAAACATGATTTGTGCTCAAGTATATAATTTAATTTTAGTTATGTCAATGGCATAGTTATTATAATATTGACATGTTACCTCAAACGTATTAAAACAACTTTCTTGTTAACCATCCAGCAAATAAAAACACTTTTCAGACACCTCAATTTATAAAAGTATTTACGAATCAAAATGGCAAAGCGTTTTAAACAATAAATACTCTTTTATACACTCTATAACCCTCCTAATCTCTTTGCGATAATCACCTTATTACGCCTCCTTTAAACACGAACACGATGCTCAAAACACCGCCAAGTAATCCTATTACAGTTCGGTGTAACTTTCCAGCCGTGCCGTCGCACTCAGTCAATTGCTGAATTTGGTATGCAAATTCGAGACTTGACGTCTGGTCCATTCCTCGGCTGTGTACTGTACGTACAGACTTACAGGCGGAGTCGGCAATGCCGATACAAAATAGATTGGTCGTTTCAATGGAATATCTCCGCATTCATCTGATGGTTATGGATTTGAATATGATTGTAGGCTTCAAAGAGTTTTTTTTTAAATATCACTGAAATTCTTGTGTTCAAGACTATGCTATTTAAGATAACAAGTTAATGTTAAAATGGTAAGACTTTAAATCGTTGGTTGCCTTTTTAACATGTTTATTGTGTACCAAAATATATCATAAGACATATTATTGATACCTAGATGAACAGGTTAATTATGTATTTTAGTTGACAATAATAATAAAAAAAAAAATATTCAGTACCATTTAGATTAAACACATTCTTCACATTTAGATCTTGTGCTAATTTAACAAATGAATGGTTATAAAAAATAAAAATGTAAAACGAATGGCAAAAGCTCTTTGGCACTAGGCTAGGCCTGTCTTGCAGGAGGTTTTTACGTATTTAATATTAGTATCAGCCAATTTAAAAATCGAATGTAATCAAAGACTCAAGATGTTAAAATTGTACTTTATTTAGTACAATCACAATCAAATTATTACAAACAAAACAACAATTCAAATGAATTGAACAAATCAAAGAAGACAGTTATGAAATATAATTAATCAAAGGGATCTTAAACCAATGTTTAGATGTGGCGTCGCGACTCTTATTAGGACCAATTCGTGTACAAAAGTTAAAAGTTACCCTTTCATCTTAATTTAAATACCCTGAAGTTCGCTCCATTGAAACACGATATAAAGTTGGTGCTGCTCTGATAGAGCTCCACGAATATTTAGATAATTTATTTCAATTTTCGCCTTTCATGTCACATTATCGTTACCAATTATCTATAGAAACAAAGGCCGGGTTAATTATAGACGATATTTATTTACTTAGTCTTTCAGAATTCAAAATTAAATGAATTTTAGAGGAACTTTAGACATTTTACAAATATCAATAGACGTTGAAAAGACAAACGATTACGGAGTCTTTCAGCATAAACTCGTAGCTTGATGTGTTATTGAGGTTTCCTATTCAAAAAGGAAAGTGATCACTTACGCGATAAGTAAAAGACGAATACGAGAAAACATTTAAACAGCTGCTGTTGTCCCACGGAACTAGTTGGCATTCATCGATTTTAGTTTGCGGTGAGCAAACTGCTTCGGTAATACTTGTTGAAATATTCCGTACGTGTAAAGGTTGACGAACTCTTTCAACGTATCGGTAAATAATTCAGAATGCCGTTCAAAATCAAACATTTGCGAATCGCTGCTCTATTTACGAATTGTTTTTTGCTAGACAGCCAAAAACGCTCTAGGCTTCGTAAATATAGGGTCATAAATACTTTACTTTCCCCCATTGGGTGGGGAGAGGTCACGTACAAAAAAATCTCCGGACAAGCGAAGGGTTCTAAATTCGAACGTAATTCAATAAGAGAGGGCCGGCCACACTCCCCGCGGGCCCGATCGGCCGACAGTCATACCCAGCAAATTGATGAGATTTACAGCCGAGATTCCCCGAAGTTAGCCGAAGGGAAATTAAGTTCGGCAAACTTTTCAAGTTGTTCAACAAACGTACTGACCTTATCGCTCCTCCGCTTGATACCTTTTTTCTGATGTTGCTAAGTACGAATAGTTGTAAACTTAGATAAGAGGTCTACTGACTTAGAAAATAATGTCTATTGAGATAGAAAATTGTTTTGGAAGGTAAACTTTTTTTGTGATATAAAATTTGCATAGATATGAGTCTTTATCTTGTTATTCATATCGGTTTTATTTTCGTTTCGTTCGGATATTTCACATTATTCTGCGTATTCCAGAAGTGCTAGAAAGAGAGGTACTTTATTGTTACGATTTTATTTCAGATAAAAGGGTTTGGATTCCATTGTCCGTTTCCAAAAAAAAGTTTCAATTTGGTCCGATATTGAGTATTATTTGACGGCAAACATAATAATACTTTTAAACCGACTTTCTAAAAGGAGAAGAAGAAGTTCTCAATTCGTTTGTTTTGATTTTCCAGCGTACATTTGCAGACGCCTGCAGCGTTTTAGAAATTCCTGTTTTGTTTGAAAGGGCATACTTGTCATGTGGTCTCATGGTCAGTAGGTGGTTACGATCTAATGTTGGAATCTTAAAGAAATTATATAGAACTGATCGTAGTTGAAGTTAAAATTAACAAAAAATATTAGAGTCAAAATCTTACAATTTTTTTTTTGTATAATAGAAGACTACAAAATAATGGACAACAAGTTAACAATAATAAGATAACAAATACTTGAGCTTCAAATAGCGAACGGAAACAGATTTTCTGTTTATTTTATTTCCTCAATCCCGAAAAATAAAAAGGACGGAACTAGGGACAGTTCAGGAAGTTGGTTCGGTCCCGGAAGAGTCTCTACCGCACATAAATTGTGTAAAAAACCTCGGCCATCAAATATACATACTGTGTCTAAAGATTAATATCTTGGCTGGAGAAAATATTAATATTATTAAATACAAGTAACTTACATAAGTTAATTCCATAAACCTTATTGGCAGGATAAACATATAACACACATAAATGAAAGTGGAAGCTGTGTTCTTTTTTTAAGTGTAATTTGTGTCACTTTTAAATTCGGTCAGGATATATTTTATGGATCGGAAAAGAACTATCCGGCACCTCATAAATTGGCCCTTAGTCTCTCAATAAAGACTGTTAAACTGACAAAAAATTCAAACCAGAAAATTTTAAAAAGTGAAAAAAACACCTTATCGATATTTACCAAAACGACGCCGATATTTAATGACCTCAACGCCCCAAATGCTTGGTAGCGCTCAAACCGATGTCATTGGGGAAAAGATTACGTGTTTGGGCAACCAGCCAGGAATGCACGTATTGCATTTCATTTTATCAGGCATTTCTGAAGTTATTTAAAAGAAGTTTCGTTTTAATAATGATTGATAAAGAGTTTTTAAACAAGCATTTTTAATTAGATTTCAATACAAACTTTTAAATAAGTACGGAAAAATACAGTTCATTTACAGCAGACTAACCACTAATGACAATTAAATCGACTGTGGAAAAGAAAAACACATTAAACTTTGGTCGAAAATTAGTTTAATATGCTTAGAGTTTTGGATTCTTTATCGAACTGTCTAGGTAAGAACCCAATCGAACACACATAATTTTAAACAAATTCATAAATAAATCAAAAAGTTATAAGTAAGCCATTGTTCCAAAATAAAACTTTAAACAGTACTGCTAAATAATTTTCCAAATGGCATTTAATATGTTTTGTTTTTTATTTAATTTTTATTACATCATGCAATAAGTGATGTAAAATTGTCGTTAGAGATTTGTAAGTAAGCAAGATAAGAAATAACGATTTCAAATTTACTCATAATCATAAGATAGCACCGATAAATATAAAAGTCGGTCAAATATACACACAACACGAACATCAAAAACGCCTGTTCAGGGTTTCGTACTAAATGTGCTTGAAAACTTTCTAACCCCTAAATTTAATAGTTTTACTAACAAAAAAATACAAAGTTAGCAGTTTAAGGGGTAGGCTTCCATCATCACAGCTTTTTAGATTATTGCTTTGCCATACATTATTGCGGTTTTTTTTAATGTATTAACTTAGATACTTGAATTCTTTCCTAGCTGTAGCTTTACACGTTTTGGAGTAAAAGGGTTAAACAAATACACGGACAAACGGACAAACAAGTGACCTTATAAGGGTTTAGTTTTTTTTCTTATTAGGTATGAAACACGAAAAATGATAATGTGTTCTGCGTTATCAAAATATTTGTATACATAATAATATACAGGGTTATTGGGTAAGTCGACCTAGATCCGTTAAGAGGTGGTAGTTCCCATCATTTCTGACTGATCTGACTATGAAACACCCCACCCTAAACCTAACCGTTTTCGAGATATTGGACTTAGAAGGTTTTTTTAAAAAATATCCCGATTTCTTAACTATAGCCTATTTTTTTTGTATCCTATGCCTTTTATTTTTTTTTAATTCTGATTTTTGTGTGCCAGATAAGTTTGTTTATAATTCTCAACCCAAAAAGTGCAAGTATCTGAACCAATGGGATCGTAGTAGACGATTGATACCGTAAAAAAGTAATTAATTTGAAAAAAAAAAATTGTTTCTTTTAGTAATATTTAAAAAAAAATCTATGGCGTTAGTTCTGCAGATGTTTTAAATAATATCTACGTTCCATTAGCTATCCAACAAGGTATCACAAGCTAGGGTCTTATCACAATTCATAGAAAAAAAATCGATAAAAGGCTCTCAGGTAGCAGTACAAATTTGGGTTCTTTGGTCCTATTGTTCTTCCACGGAGCTGTGGTGCGTGCGAGCGGGACAAACTGACCAGGTGCAAGCGAGATAAAATAATCCCAGCCAATTTGTTGTTATTGTTTCGTTTTAGTCTGCTTCCGTGATTCGTCCGTAGTAGATGCGATATTTAGTGCTCTTCATTTCTTACCCGACTTGGCTTGTATTTCTGGACTGTTTCCTACAAATTGTGACTGTGCTTGTTAACTGGACTTTGAATTGTGCTTCTGAATTGGAACTGTTGAAGATGGCAACCTTCACGAACGAGGAATACGCGGATATTCTACTTTGTTATGGGTACTGCAATGGTGTTTCTGCACGAGCTCGTGACGAATACATTGCACGTTATCCCGGCCGCCGAATACCGGATGTCACTGTCTTTGACGGCGCTTACCGGCGACTCAGAGAGACTGGCTCTGTTTTAAGGCGTCGAGCAGACCTAGGCCGACCACGGATCATTGTTGATGATGAAGATGAAGATAATCAAATAGTTCAACGGTTTAGAGCGGATCCAACTACTTCAACTAATGCTGTTGCCCGAGAACTTGGACTCTCGCAGTGGAAAGTGTGGTTTACGGTGAATACTGCAGGCCTCTACCCCTATCACTACACGCCAGTACATGTTATCGAAGAGGGAGATCCAGTGAGGAGGTTAGACTTTTGTAGATTTATGCTTCATGGAGATTTAGAAGACCCAGCATTTTTAAAACAAATCTTGTGGACAGATGAATCAAAATTTGATAAAGATGGAATTACAAATTACCACAACGCTCATTATTGGGCCCCAAAAGCGCAAAAAAATCCTAACCAGAAGAGGACAAAAGCCGCACAAAGAAGATTTAGTTTAAATGTCTGGATGGGAATCATAGCAAACAAATTAATTGGGCCCTTCTTTCTACCTGATAATTTAAACGGAGAATTTTACGAACATTTTCTAAGAGAAGAGTTACCAAATTTATTAGAGGATTTACCCCTAAATCTGATTAGAAACATGAAGTTCCAACACGACGGTTGCCCTGCACATTACAGAAGAGGGGTCAGGGAATGGCTAGACAACGAGTATCCTAATAGGTGGATCGGAAGAGGTGGACCCATACCGTGGCCAGCAAGAAGTCCTGACCTGACTCCCATGGATTTTTATGTGTGGGGACACATGAAGACATTAGTCTACAATGAGAATAATCCAATTGAAACTATTGACATATTAAGACAGAAGATTATTGAGGCTGCTGACGAAATTCGAAGAGACTTAACGACTGTAGTAGTTAAAAGCGGACTAAGACACCGAATGAGAGTGTGTGTGCGAAACAGAGGCGGCCATGTAGAACAAGATTTATAAATTTAAATAAATGTTGTTTAATAATTATTTGTATTGTTTTATTTCGTTTCCTGGCCCAAAAGAGAAGTTTAATCTTAAGTACCATTGTTTTTTTTTACTACCTGGGCGCCTTTTATCGATTTTTTTTCTATGAATTGTGATAAGACCCTAGCTTGTGATACCTTGTTGGATAGCTAATGGAACGTAGATATTATTTAAAATATCTGCAGAACTAACGCCATAGATTTTTTTTTAAATATTACTAAAAGAAACAATTTTTTTTTTTCAAATTAATTACTTTTTTACGGTATCAATCGTCTACTACGATCCCATTGGTTCAGATACTTGCACTTTTTGGGTTGAGAATTATAAACAAACTTATCTGGCACACAAAAATCAGAATTAAAAAAAAATAAAAGGCATAGGATACAAAAAAATAGGCTATAGTTATAAATCGGGATATTTTTTAAAAAAACCTTCTAAGTCCAATATCTCGAAAACGGTTAGGTTTAGGGTGGGGTGTTTCATAGTCAGATCAGTCAGAAATGATGGGAACTACCACCTCTTAACGGATCTAGGTCGACTTACCCAATAACCCTGTATACATTCAATTATACATACAAAAAAAGTATTCTATTTATATTTATAACTATAGTTGTATGAATAAATATTTTAGGCATGCACTTGTTTGTCCGTTTGTCCGTGTAAATACACAAACAAGTGACCTTATAAGGGTTTAGTTTTTTCCTATTAAGTACGAAACACGAAAAATGATAATGTGTTCTGCGCTATCAAAATATTTGTAAATCAAACAATATGACGACATATAAGATAAGAGAGTTATTGTAAAAACCCAATCAATTCTTTAACAATCTATTTTGGCTGTAGGTTTCACTTGCTGATTTAAATGAATTCAAATAAGTTTTAACGTGGCTGAAACTGCTTTGACGCAAGGCAAAGTTTCCCTTTCTTTAAAATAATATAATTGTAGCGTGTCACCCTTTTTGATTCAACGATACAAATCTAATGAAAGAATGCAATATTCCCGAGAATATTTATCTCGATGACAATGTACCCGGTAATATAATGTACACGAAAATATAAATGCGCTGTTTTACTATAACAATAAAAAGTTGTCCGTCTGTCTCCCGTTCCATGAATAAAGGAATTCAGTCACAGACTTCAAAACAATGAAGTCGTAAATCTCTGTTTTAAACAAAACAGTGCAACAGAAACATGTTCAGAAAATTCAATAGACTTTTCGTGTGGTTCATGTTTTAAAGCAAGATTTTGGTTTGGTTATCTCTCGATAATATTTAAATCCTAAAAGTAACTAAACTTATTATTACTTTAACAGGCTGTATGCAATTTGTGATGAAAGAACTAAATTAAAGGACGTTAAAGTAAAAACACTGACATGTATAACGATTATACTTAACTACACATACATAACAATAATCAAAAACGTACTTGTTGGCAACGATCGAACGTTCAAAGGAAAATGTTTTTTTTTAATATACCTTCATGATTATTTAATTATAGAATACACAAGCGTTCAAGGCTTTTAGGTGCATTTCCTCACACCACAACCAAACAAGTCACTGTAACCGTGTGGTAAGAATGATAAACGACTGTAGCTTAGAAGTAGTACAACAGACAATTCTCGTCGAAACACCAAGACACGTCCAACTTAAATTACTGCTTCACTCAATCATAACGCCAGCATACAATTATTCTGGAGGAGGAATTCATTCTGGCCGGTATCGACGTTGTCCCGGCACGGAGATATCTCATTTATTTCGCTTATCATTGCCCCGGGAACGAGTATCGTCAACACGACGGCCATTTCTTTGGATGTGGCCACTAAATTAGCGGGATTATGACGAAAATTTGATTTTATCTCATCTTGAATTCTTGATTGGTTTTGATAATGCCATAAAAGGTACTGAGAAGCTGTTTTATTGCTAACTTTATAAATGTTGTACCAAAAAAGGTTTTTGCAAAAAAAATCAACTGACTAAAAAAAACAATTTTATTTTTTTGTAAAAGCCTTAAATGACACAAAAAGCCTTTTTTTTACAGCAGCGATAGCCGAGTCGAAAACCGTAGGACTGCGAAGTCAAAGGCCTTTGGTTCAAACCCACGGCACACACCTCTGTCAATAAATCGTTAAGATTCGTCTTTTCGAAGATATGTATGTATTTATCATATAAATTGTCGCTCGCTAACGGTGAAGGAAAGACATCGTGGGGAAACCTGTATGCCTGAGAGGGCCTCAAAAGTACTTGAGATCGTGTGAAGTCTACCAATCCGCACTTGGCCAGCGTGGTGGACTATGGCCTAACCCTTCTCATCATGAGAAGAGGCCCATGCCAAGCAGAGGGATATGTATAAGATATAGGGCTGCTATTATTATTATATGCTAACAGTAACCCAATACGCACAATTATTATAAGCTATACAATATTACGACATAAATAAATTCAATAATATTACAAAAAAATGGAGACATATTTTTAAATATTCAGCAAACTTCATGTAAAAAATATCAACATCTGGATGCTGATCAATGCAATAGCGTGGTTGGTTGGCGCAAATTGTGCAGTGCACGTCCGAACGGGTGCTGTCGCCATGAGACGGCGCGAGCGCAGCCGTGTGTACTGGTTAGGAGCTGATAAGGAGCAACGTGATAAAGCAGTTGCATTGTCAATATTATTATTCATTAATGAGTAATAATTAATTAACAAAGCACACTGACGGCGTAATTGTTACGTACCAGATACGAACAGAGATGGATACAAATTAGGGTAATATCCGTATAGTTTCTTATATTAAAAAAAACGGGCGAATTTTCTTTGAGCACGCTCAAGCATTGTGCCATACTTAGACTCGTGAGGGTTTCATTATATAGTTAAATACTAAACTGCTTCACACAAAAGCAAAGAATAACGCTCCTGTCCTGAAATCTAGCAGACTGTCTCATTACAAACCCAAGCGACTAGAATTTTTTGCAGCAGATACTAGTATGTAATATGCATATTGAAGGCTAAAGCACTGTCGAGAATTACATTAAAATCACGTATCTGTGTGACTTATTACTTATTTAAAATCATAATATCTACTAACTATGTTACAACAAAACAAAGCATCCCAAACCGCTGGTTTCATAGCGCCCTCTCGCCCGTTTCCCTCCGCGGCGTAACGTTGGCGGAATGCAATGAAAAATAAAAGGTGCACAACACAAAATGAACAAGAGTCGCCATGTTGACACTGTCATTTGTTTTACTGTGATTCAACTCCCAGGGTAGTGGCGAATATTTATTTTGCACAACTCTGTAAATGAAGTACGACGATAACGCAGGTTGAATTTGGCAAGTGCTATTTTGGACAGTTGTTGATAGGCCTTTGCAAATTTCGTCCGGACCCAGGTACAAATTAGAAAGATATGATTTTGATTTGATTAAGTTAAACCTTCGGCCAACACCTACATAACAGTAGTATTGTTAGACATAGTTTTGATTTGATGGACTTAGACACTCTCTGAATTCATACGTGCGATGACAAGATTGTGCCGCATATAGTATGTTATAACACATTGCACTTACTTACTAGTGAACTGAATGAATTGTTATCACTTGTGCATTCTTATTTTTTTTGTACTTGAAGATAATTATTATTTGCTAATATATCCTAATTCCGTGATGAGATTGGACTTTGGTATCACTAAACTCAAGGCCATTACAATCGTAAGTATCCACGCGCTGGATTAATTTTGTCTACTTTACATCCGCTAAACGCAAATAAAATATTAATGAAAGCATTCAATTTTATATTTTATTTGTGTTTTGATAACACGTATTATAACAATGATGCAATAATATGCGTTTTTTCAATCATGTAGATTATTTTTGTTGGCCGCTTAAAGGATTCAGTCTGAAGCGGCTCTTATCTATTCATTTCGCTCACACTTAGTGTGTTTATAACAAACGGCTGAAATGTAATTAGAACATTATGCTTAGAGCTTACACAGTTGACAAGTTAAGCTTATTATTACATTAGTAATTTTTAAAGACCTATCTATAGACCCCACACGTATAGGTAGAATGAAAAAAAAATTAAATTGTTTCAGTTCAATGTATGGGGAGCCCCCCTCTAATATTATTTTTTTTTTTGTGAAAAATCGTAAAGCGGTTAACAGAATACATCTACCTACTTAGTTTCAATTGTGTAGTCCTAATAGTTTCGGAATAAAGTGGCTGTGACATACGGACGGACGGTCAGACAGACAGACATGAAGAATTTATAAGGCTGAAGCTTCGAGATTGTAAAATTTTAAATTTTAATCTTTTCAACAGGACCTTATCATTTGATCACATCAAAATAAATATATGTAAAAAGAAAAATACGAAAATAATTTTGATCCGACGACGGCTACACATGAACCTATACATTTACAGTATAAACTGGACTCGCATTGCACGGCAAGCCTATAAATCGAGAGACCATGATACACTGGAAATGTATAGGTTTATCGGTGTACACGGCATGGGTTCTTTAACAAGCTACGCAGAAATAAACATTTTACGATAGCTTTGGTACTAGCGTCGATTGTTCTCAACGGCATGTAGGGCATCAAATCAGACTATAAAAGTCCACTGCTGAACATGAGGCGCCCCTCTAAAATGCTTCAATGCATGTTTCTAGCAGAAGTGGTATTAAATGCTTCGGGAACTTCAGCTTAGGATTGGAAGGAATAAACATGCTTAGTTGCGTATTAGTATAAATAAAAGCGTTGCTGTGTGATGGTTTGTTGTCATCAGCTTTTTTGTGGTTTTATGCGTAAAGAATGGTCACATTGTTGTGAATTTTATGACATTCTTTTGAACTATACTGAAGATTACTGTTGTAGTTCATCTTTTAAATTAAGGCCTATTTTAGAGGTTTTAAATAGCTGTTATCTGCTGTAACGTTGTCTTCTAATGACTAGTGGGGGCGCATCTTGAGGTAGCGGTGGGCGCGCGGTTGCGACGTCACACTGCCCTCATAAAATATAACCTGACCAAATATAAAAGTGACACAAGTAACATGTGTGTTTCGGCTTATCCTGCCAATAAGGTTAATCCTAATTATAAGGTTAATCAATGAGGTTAAGGTAAAAAAACACCTATGAAATTGGGGCTAAGTGTGATAAAAAACTTGTTGAGTGTTTAGTGTTTGCAATTTCGGGTGCTGATCTGATGAGGTATTGAGTACGATTTTCAAGTGGCATAAGTAAATGCTATCTGGGCTTTTGCCATGAAATTGTCTTTGGTATCGTAGATAGAAACAGTGGGATGTAAGTGTTAATAACAGGCTTAGCTCAAATTTACGTAAGTAAATTAGAGCTGAGCCTTGTACACGTACAAAAATATCAGATGAAATATGTATAAGTTACCTACCGTTTTATTTGTCAAAGAAATTTAATTATAAATAAATATTTAATAAATATTTTACAACTTAAACACAACGCCATCTAGTCCCAAACTAAGCAGAGCTTGTACTATGGGTACTAGAATAACTGATACTAATACATAAATACTTTTCTTTTGTAAATACATACTACATAGAAACACCCAGAATAAGACAAACCCCCATGTTCATGCACACAAAGATTTGTTTTAAGTGGGAATCGAACCCACGGTTTCGGCGTCGCAGGCAGGTACACTACCCACTCCGCCATCCGGTCGTCAAATTATATTATCTATCTGTCATTTTAGTGGTACTTAAAACACAAGTTACATTATAAAACATTAAGCGTCCACACCCTTCTGGGTGCGACAGAGGAGTACAACACCCACACTTCACCGGTTATGTTTAGGTCCCATAGTATAGGGGTTGACCCTATCGAAATCTACTAGGCACAATTCCAACTCCGTGAATATCCTGAAAGTTCAAAATTACACTTTGCCCGACCCGGGACCCGATTTTCTCGCGGTGAGAGGCACATACACTAACCACTCGACCATCGATAGATAGATAGTTAGATACATACATAGACAGAGTTAAATAGCAGCCTAACATAATTTAATAAATAAAACAACTCATGCATAAAACAATTAAAATCTGTTGTTAATATTTTTTTTCTCTAATTTCTAATAAAAGATCTTATACTTCATTAAATGACTTTATAAATTTCGAAGTGCTGAAATTGGCTATAAAAGAAGTCGTTAAAATAATGACTTGGGGCGATTTCAACAAATTTCGTGATCTGCGGTTTAATAAAACCTGTATTTGCATCTCTATTTTAACCAAACTTCGTTTCGAGTTCCACCTACCTTCCTACCTCCGCCTTGAGAGTACCATTTAACTTCACTTCTGAGATATTGATAATATTGGAAATTGCTAATAATAATACCTTTGTTAATTTTCTATCGTTTTTATTTATTCTGTCTACCCAACTGGTCATTGGAAGACCACGTTACACTCTCATTCAATGATTCTTTTTCTTTTTTTTTATATTAGTTTACTAATTTGCGAATACAAATTCCTATTTAAATATTCTTGTTAACCCCTCCAGCTAAGCTTAATTCGCTTGTGTTAGGAGAAAAATCACGTCCGTGGTGTCATTACACCACGGACGTGACTTTTTGCCAGGATTCGAACCCACCCACCTCTTGATTGAAAGACCGATGCCTTATCCGTTTGAACGGTACAAAACTGTAGCTTAACGTTGAGCTTGAGTTTTTCACGTGAGTGAAATCGGCATTAAGACAGCCGTTTATTACTTCAGTTATTAATTCTAGTAATATTTTTTAAATGTTGAAATTTTAATTAAGTTTTCATCGAATAGCGAAAACAACTTTTTGAAAGTAATTAAAACTGAAATGAGATATTTTTCACTCGTTGGTTTGAGTATTTTTTATGTAAAAATTTGACAAAGTATTGGTTTTCTACAATTTTTTATGGTGATGAATTACATGTCGCGATCAAGATAAAGTGTATTTTTATAAAATACAATTGTTCTATGATAAAGTCGCATATTTTTGTTGGTTTAAAGATATTTAATGGTTATTGCCACAAAATATATATAGTATTAAATAATATAAACGTAAATAAATGCTGCATCCATGAATCTACATATAAATTCATCGAAAGTTAAAAGTTTAATTGAAGTTTACTTAATAAATATCAATCTCTTTATTTAAGTCTTCTTTCAATAACTATTAAATAGGTTTGCTACCGTAAAATATTTATTTAAATCCTGTACTGTTTCTAAAGACGATAAATCAATTAGAAATATCCATTTATGAAAGAATTTCTTTGAACCGTATATCTTATATTATCATTTGCCAACCGAAAATTGTACTTTTATTATATTATTATCTTGTACTCCCAATGTACCTGAACGTAATAGATCTTCACTAACAAATATATTACTACTTTGACTTTGAAAACTATAATAAATTACTTCGCTAAATTGAATATACAATATGATTTATTTGCAGCAATAAATTACATACTAAATTGAGAACATGACACATTTGTACCTAGGTGTAGTCTGAATTTCATCTAGGTATAAATAAAAACATATATTTTCATTTTTTCGTTAGTATGAAATTCATAAAATGAGTGTCTGTCTTACAAAACAAGATGTGTGTTATCAACCAAATAAATTGCCAATTGCTTTTTTATTCCAACGAATTTGACTGAAGAAATATTTCACAACTTACACACAACGCCATCTAGTCCCAAACTAAGCAGAGCTTGTACTATGGGTATTAGAATAACTAATACTAAACATATATACTTTTTCTTTTGTTAATACATACTTATTATACATATGAACACCCAGACTAAGACAAACCCCCATGTTCATGCACACTAAGTATTGTCTTAAGTGGGAATCGAACCCGTGACCTCGGCGTCGCATGCAGGTGCACTACCCAATCCGCCATCCAGTCTTCATTACCTTATATGCTAATAATAAACTCGACCAATCTTTTTGTATGACGAAAGCTTTTGTCATACGTGGAGTGACGATGAGAGGCTGCAATTATGCTAAACACTAGATTCTCACTGCGATGTCTGGGTTTAAATCCCGGGTCGGGCAAAACTTTTATTTGTGTTATACACCCCTGCCACACCTTTATGGGTAATTATGCGTGATGATATGATAAAAGTAAATCATTTACCTAATTGTATTTGATAATTTATTTTGCTAAGCATAATTAGTAAGGAACAAAACAAACTCGCTGTGCCCACTACTAGGCTCCATAAAATTTCTAACTCGTTTCCTGGTCAATGTATACCATAGAAATCTTAATAACTAGATTAAGATTTTATGATGTATACGCTTCTACAATAAACTTCCATTAGACGCAGTAGAATTATCGATAGGTAAATTTAAGAAATATATTAAAATCAGATTATCTCAAACAGCTTATTACAGTATTTTAGACTACATAAATGTTAATAGTATTTGGAAATGAACTGCTCTTTTTATGTGACTTTCAATATGTATGATAATTGTTATATTTTATTCATTTCATTTGAAAAGATGGTGCACATGAGTTTCTCACCAGCTCTTCTTATAATGCAATACCCATCGGAGCTGGTACTTAGTTTGATTTTTATCTGATTCTAAACAGTTGGATTAAAATTAATCTAAGCCCCGGTTATTCAAATCATTGTAATTAGTATAATTTAGTATTACTTATTATTTATTTTATATCATTTGTTTGTAATATTTTGACGTGTTGAAGCGCCTCCTAGGGCCTATGAAAATAAATGATTTGAATTTGAATTTATATTTGAATTTAAGCATTAAGAGAAAAGATACTCAAATTGGTAATGCAATAGCTAAGAATACAAATCTATGACCTTATAACAAAGCATAGACTACAATTTCTAATTGTAATACATTGCACGTGTCCTTTACTTAACCAAACCAAGTTCTAGTAACGATTCGCGTAATGTATATAAAATATCAGAGATCAGTATCACGTGCGCACTTTATTTGGCCTGTAACGTACCCTGAGCAGTTTTTATTGTACCAACATGTAAAATAGCTAGATATGGTTATTTTTACAAAATCTGTTATATATGTTTATTACGTCTGAAAGCTATTTTGTCTGGGTTCGGTGGCAAAACTTTCTTATTTTTGTGGTTATATTTTAAAAAGGTTGCAGCTGTCTTAGACGTTTATAAGTTTCGTAGTTTTTTATGTTATAGAGATATTTTCACATTATAATTATTTATAAATTAAGGTCACTTGCACAATTGTCAGAGAAAGAGAAACAGGTAGGTATGAGTCTATCCTTAACTTAACATTTACACATAGTTAGAGCCTGTTTTTTTTTTTTATACTACGCCTACAGCGAACGAACGTGTAGTCCACCTGATGCTAAGTGGAGTACAGCCCATGAACATCAACAATCCACAAAAGCAGATTATAGATGCGTCGCTGCAGCTGAGGACTACGGTGTTATGCCTCATGTGCCAGTAATATCAGGGCCTGATCTCACCACCATACCGGCACACAGTAATGGAAGCACTACTATTTGGCGGCAGGTTAAAGGTGAGACGGTGGTGCTGCCGCCCTCGAGCTCATTCACAAGAGCTCTACCACCTGTTAAACTGAAGTAGAGATAACTAACAAAGTTTTTACATTATTTTTATTTTTATTTGAATCTTGTTCCTGCGTCACAACGCCGCGCGCCGTCAACCTGCATCCAACCGGTTCCTCACTGGCAAGCGACGCGGCGGCCACTCCGCGCCGGCCATTCGTCGCCTAACAGTCGCAACCGTATTACAGCGCGGTCATACAGACGTTCAATGTGCTCGCTCGCACCACGGCAATCTTTTGTAATATATCAGCAGCCTATAAATACAGTCTATTGGAAGAAGCAGCATTTTATTTAGCCGAGACCCCCAGGATCTCAACTGGAGCTCAGCATTCAAACAAACCTTGTTTCGTTTTTTTTTGTTTTGCATACACATTTTTGCAGCCGGATTTTTTTATTTTAAGTTATTTATTTTATTTGAAAGGTAAATTATTTGGTCAGGTTATACTTTTTGTGACAGACTTTTTTTTATCCGGAACTGGATCTACAAATTTGTTTCACGTTTCACGCAACTTTCAAATAGCCGCTTGAAAATGAAAGTCGAGCAAGATTATTGCGCTAAATGTACTAATTGCTGTGAAATGGTAAAGTTTTAAAGTAATTATGTCAGTTTCTTGCTGCATTACCGTCGTTTTGGCTAGTTTTTGTTATTTTTTTTCTGTGTCACTTTGCAGGCGGAAACGTCTATTACACAATTACAAGGTTGTTGTTGTGGAACAACTGTAATATTATGTTTTTAAACTTTCACAATTTAAATATTTTTTTCAATAAGTTACATAACGGGTCATCTGATACTGGTGTGGCTTGGCAACGTTGAAAACACTTATTTTATTGCAGATATATAAACTGTTTATGAATTCTATATTAGTTAATTCATAACTTCATCATTGATAAACTCTATTTTCTTTTTCCTTTTTCACCTTTAAGTTACAAAATAAGCGTATATAACTATAATTTAATATCGATATTAACACAATGGAAATGGGAGAGACACTGAGAACTAATAGAACCCTCATGCACACTGCCCCCCTCGACCTACCTGACCACTAGGCGTGCATTAACACCGATGTGTGCCAACCCTTATTGATGAACAAACCTACCGGCTTCATTACGGTCAGCTGATGCAATTAATGATATATTGATTGACCGCTCATTATAGTTCATTGAATAAACTGAAGTTCAAATTCCAACTACTAAAGCAAATTAATATTTCTGGACCGGTATGAATTTTACTGCGGAACAATAAAAAAAATATTTTTTAAGAATATTTACTTTGTATTTTATTCATTTCTTTGTATTTTATTGCAAAACTATAGGTGCCAATAGTAAAATTGATCACCTCTTTGATTTGGAGTCAGAGGATTTAAACTGCGTTACGGGCAGATGCACTACCGACTCCACTATCTGGTCGTCGAATAGTGTTATATATTTCTCTCAAATTTTCAGACTTGAGTTGTAGCAATAAAATATTTTCCGAGTTCAAACAAACTTGGCAAACATTGCCAGGCACTTTATAAAGCTTGCAAAATACACATTGTTCAGGCAAAATTCTAGCTAAAACTTCTTACTCCCTCTAGAAACTAATCAACGCCAAAATTATTAACAACAACAGCTGTCGGGATTGGCCAGCGTACATTTAAATAATTAATGTTCGAAATAGACGGGTCACTGGCGGTCATCGGCTAATAGCCATTCAGAGACCAAAAGCTTAGTTTATTGGTCCAATTTTATTCCATTTGTTACTCTGGCGGTAACAAATTGAGACCCGTGTGATCTCTCCTTGTTAATTTTGCTGCTGGCTTTTATTAAAAGCTTATATATACGAATATATATAATGTAGATACAGGTTAATTCATTTGTCTTTTAATATGAATTTGTAGAGAATGATTCTCTTTGCTAAAACAAACTCGCTCAATGTTGCTTGAAATATTATACAACGTACAAAACACACATTGTTGAAGCAAAACCTCGCTTTTTCCCTCAAGAAAATTATCAACGACAAAATTATTAACAACAACAGGCCTCGAGATTGGCCGGTGTACATTTAAATAATTAATGCACGAAAGAGCCGGGTCGGTAGGTCGTGGTCAACGGCTAATAGCTATTAAGAGACCAAGAGCTTAGTTTATTGGTTCAATTTCATTCCATTTGTTACTCTGGCGGTAACAAATTGAGTCCCATGTGATTTTTTCTTGTTAAGTTTTCTGTTTTGCGTTTATTAGGAGGTTGTATTTCGAAACATATCTTGTGCATAAACAATATTTAAGTTATTGTATTTATAAAACTTTCGGGATAAATATTTTACAAACTAAGATGATCTGGTTTTGAAACTCAAACATTGTTTTAACAAAACCTCACTTTATTGGCTTATCATCGACAAAATTATAAATAACAACAGTTGTCGAGATTGCCATACGTTTAAATAATCAATGAAAGTGCAAAATAGCCGAGTCAATTGTGATCAACGGCTTAATAGCCATTCAGAGACCAAAAGCTTAGTTTATTCGTCCAATTTAATTCCATTTGTTACTCTGGCGGTAACAAATTGAGACCCGTGTGATTTCTTTTTGTTAAGTTTGCTGTAGCGCTTTATCAAAGCCTTGTTTATATACCACCGTGTTTTGTTTAAAACATGCATTCATTATTGTATGAAAACAAGTTTTGCAAGAAATATTTACAAACTGAAAGAATTAAACTTTGAATCTTTCATATTGTTGCAACAAAACCTTGCTTTATTCTCTTAAGAAACTTGTCAATAGCATTATTAACTGGTACAGTTTTCGGACTTGGCCGGTGTTCATTTTAATAATGAATGCAAGAAAAAGCCGGGTCGGTCGCGGTCAATGGCTAATAGACATTACGAGACCAAGAGCTTAGTTAATTGGTTCAATTTTATTCCATATGTTACTCTGGCGGTAACAAACTGAAACCCGTGTGATATGTTCTAGTTAAGTTTGTTATTGCGCTTTATTAAAACCTTTTTATATGTTATGTACAAAAGTATTGAGTATTTTCACAGACAACCCCAAAAATACCTAGACTAACGAATATATTTTATTTTCATGTTCATCCATTTATATCTATCTTAAGTAGGATACAAACCAAAATAACGAAGTAACATTTAGTTCAAATGTTGTTAAAAATGAACGCGTACCTTATTTTAACTTCTTACCTATTGATTATTATTTCAACTGTTTTTTTAGTATAATTTGCTAAGCATAGCTATATCAATAAGAAATTAATATAATTTGTTAATATGCTAATGTAACATGGGTGGGTTTTTGATTCCGACTTTGTTAGCTTAATAACATAATAAATAAGTGCGTGTCGGGCCACGTGCAATAGGGTGCCGTAGTTAGTTATTACAACACATTTTGGACTTGAAAATTATGTATTATTATTGGTTCCTTGGAAGAACTACCGAGCCCTAAAAATATTCATCACTTAACCTTGAGGAAAATCGAAAAAAAGTCCATACAAGCACAAATGTTCATACAAGACTCAATTAGCAAACCACTCGGCTGAATCGGCGAAGAACTACGAACAAAGATAGTAATTACGGGAAATCAAATGACAAAGTCACCCAAAACGTTCCTTCTGAAGTAGTAGTAATTGGTACAAGAATAAGTATTTTTTTGTGCGGCCACAGCGCTGTTGGTCTAGTTAAGCTTCGGTTTCCTAGCATAGCGGTGTGGAATAATGCGGTCGTAAAGATAACGGTACAATGACGTCACTAGAACGTTGCCTATGTAAAACAAATGTAATGGTTTCTTAGAGAGCGGTGATCGACCTAACGTATTACATATTAATCGTGTAACGGTAATAATATTACGGCCGCATTATTCCACACCGCTTTCCTAGGAAACTGAAGCTTTAGTGGTTAGCGTATGTGGTCACTCACCGCGAGGTCTCGTGTTCGAGTTTTGGGTCGGGTATGTGTAATTTGAAATTTTCCCGCCAAGAAAGGCTATTTAAAGGCGCAATGGTAAGGAGTCTGCCTTGCGATCGACAGGTCGTTGGTTCAAATCCTAGCCATTATACTACGACGTGAAACTTCCTCCTAACAAGAAAACTAGTAATTATTTAAATTGCAAATTATTTGTAAGTCTACTAGTAAGAATAAAATAGATTTTTGTAAATTCTACTCCCCTGTGCCCTGATTTTGGACAAAAAAAGAAAAAGAAATAAAACGGGCAACAGCTAGGTATCAAAGAAGGTGTGTCATTTGCAAAACGTGGGCGATATCTCAATCTTGATGTAAATTGAAGATAATAAAAAAAATATCAGATATTTTACTAAAATCTGAAATTTCTCGGAATCAAGAAAATAACTTATAACAGCATCAGATAGCAGTCATCGAGATAAAGCCAACCGTAACGTCGCGACGTCACGCTTAGCTATATCTCAATGACATTCTCGGCAAAAAGTACTAAAAGTAGTAATGCGCGTTTGGCCTAAGAATGAACTTTGAAATATAGAGTGATCGATATAAAAAAGTACGAGGTAAACCACGAAAACATGAAGCAACACAACCTAGGCAAATAATTAAAAAGTGCCAAGATGCTATCACGAAGGTTTAGTCGATCAGTTGAGCAAAGGTATGCAATCAACTCGATGTAGCCTCCAGGCTTTGTAGGATTACAGAAGACGCTTCAATAAGTAATTGTTGGTTCTCTATTTTGTGGTAGAGAGCGTCTTACAATCGGAGACGTTGTTAAGTATTGTTTGATTGGAGTGTTGTTGTATTTATTGATTTACTTCTTCTTCCATCTTTGTAATTGTTCCTGAAATACATCACGAACAGTGCGTGGAATGACAACGGAAGCTGAATGAAGCTAATGCCCATTAGCTTACATAACATCACACCTACATTACCCAGAAGGGTGTGGCAGAGGTGTACAACACCCACATGTCACCTGCTATGTTTTTTTTTATATACTACGCCCACATGGAACGAACGTGTAGTGCACCTGATGGTAAGTGGACTACAGCCCATGGACATCAACAATCCACAAAAGCAGATTATAGATGCGTCGCTGCAGCTGAGAACTACGTTACTACGCCTCACGTGCCAGTAATTTCAGGGCCTGATCTCACCACCAAACCGGAACACAGTAATGGAAGCACTACTGTTTTATCGTAAGTATTTTTTATGATTGTTGTGTAAATAATTTAGGTTACATTAGGTATATTATTATTATGTAGAATATGTAAGTATGTAGATATACATAGCCTAGTTCTTTTATTTAAGTATCTTTTTTATTTTTTCATCTCTCTTTGTTTGTACACTTCACTCTCACATATTACGAGTGTCTTTTTCCTCTAGTCCTCAAAGGTTTGCTGGCAGAAAACTCATTTTTGAGTTAAGTTCACCTTTTGTCATCACCACTTTTATGTAACTGTATTTTTGTAATTTATGTGTACAATAAAGTATTAAACTAAACTGTTTGGCGGCAGGTTAAAGGTGAGACGGTGGTGCTGCCGCCCTCGAACTCATTCACAAGAGCTCTACCACCAGTTGTCATGTTTAGGTTCCATGGTATAGGGAGTGAGCCTTCTAACGCCGTGCTTCTATTGTGAATTGCCTGACGGAAATTTCACAAATAACACATTCCCCGACCCAGGAATTGAACCCAAAACCTCGTGGTGAGAGGCGTATACGCTAACTACGAGACCATAGAGGCAGTTAGCTAACTGGAGAATTGAATAACGACCATAAATTGCAAAGAAGATAGTTTCAACCGCTAAAATGAATTAAAACTAAAATCGTAATTTAATTAAGCTTAAGCTAAGTGAAACGTTATTTGTCCCGGAAGGTTACTTAGTAAGTTTAATGACCACTTTTAGAAAACTTTGATTATAAAAAAGTTTACTTTTGAGAGACATTAATTTTTTTTTTTGGTGTTACAATATTTTTGTGACATTATTTTTAGTCCGGTTGAATACATTACAAAAGGATGTTCAGCAAAATAGACTTTAAAAGCACTTTTAGAAAACTTACATTATAAAAAACTTACTTTTGAGAGACATTAATAATTTTTTTGGTGTTACAATATTTTTGTAACATTATTTTCAGTCCGGTTTAATACATTACAAAAGGATGTTCAGCAAAATAGACTTTAAAAGCAATCATTAATAAAAAACAACTAAATTGCTTTTGACAAAAATTGAGCACTCTCAATATTCAGTATTTATCACATCCAAATTGCTGCTTTAAAAAACACAATCACTTAATACACGACAAGGGACAACAATTTGACGATTATTCCAACAAGAGGCCCATTGAACGCGAGGAATCAACAGAGCGACCCGCGAGCAAGAAACTCATTGAAAAAATGAAGACGACAAAAACGCTCGTTATGTAAATTAGAACATCTTTTATCCATTCCATTAGCCGTTTGTACAAAGAATTATTTGTAATTTGCAAGCAGGATATTTACCAATTTGTTTACGGATCCTCCACTATGCTGTTTTTTCCACACTAATGGTGGGATATATTTTCGCATTACGGTTGCCCCGTTGTTTCTAAGGTCGACTGAGAAATGGCGGCAATTTAGTAAGTTTAAAACAAAAAGCGGGACGGTATGATGCGAAATGCTGTTTTGCTTATAATTTTCTTTTATTGGCTCACAGCTGGTGGCTTGTTATGAATGCATCGCTTCTAGCCGCGGTTGTTTTAATGAAATTGTTGTTTGGTTTGGTTTACAAACAAAGCTAAAAGTTGTAACTGTACTAGAATTATGATTATAATAATATTTTTTTTTGAGACGAGCATGTTCTAGGATGTATGAACTGCCGCGGTTAATTGCATTCGAATGGTTAAATGAACCCCAAAACGCAACTATAGCTCACACGGTAGCTATTTATATAATACCGTTTTTATGTTTTTGAGGTGCATGAAAGGAGCCTCCCCGGGTGACGTAAGTACACAACGATTTCTTACGTACGGCGCACCCTGGGCAATTCGCGAGTTCTCCAAAGCGAATTGGCTAATCCTTTCACCACGATGGCTAGTAAAAATAAAATTTGACTCAGCCATCGACACGACGAAGAAGAAGAACGTTTTTAAAGTATATGCCAAAATCGTTAATAAAGATTTGAGATTCACGACGTAATAATTGTCAGCACGAGTAATCCCACTAATAATATGAATCCAAAAATTCGAATGGATGCGTGTGTGAGTGTGTGTGAATTTTGTTCTTTCACGCAAAAATAACCGTGCGAATTTTGATAGAATTTGTACACAAGTAGTTTATAGCCTGGATTAAGACATAGGCTACTTTCTATTGACCTATTTAATATGTAAAATTAACATTTATAACAACTATTAATCCCACGATTAGAAATACAAATATGTAACGTTATGAACGATGTGTTAGAATATTTCTTAAGCGTATGTAATGAGCAGGGCTTGGAATTAGGTAGAGTTTTTCATGTACTTACACTGATTTCATACAGCGAAAGAATAAAGTGGATATGCCTCAAATCCCGAGATTAATTTTAAAGAGCAGGAAAAAATCCCATGATTTTTTAATTAAAAAGTTATTTACTTTTTTACACAATTTAAACTACTGCACGCGCGACGAAATATTTTAATTCTCACAAAAGTTATACAGTAATGTCGGAAGCGAACACTTCAAATCTTACTGGTAATGAATCGGACAAGAAAAATGATTCTGATGGGCCGTTTGAATAAGCAAAACCTCACGAGTCTAGGCTAGAAGCAAAAGTATTTGCTCGTATTTATAAAAAAGGCGAAATATGCGTATGAGAATTTACTACAGACTTTCAACAATTAGTATTGTGAATTAATGTAAACTAATAAAAAAAATATGTTAATTATCTTTGTTTTATTTGTCTTTCTCTGAGGTTTTTATTATTATTTTTTCGTAATATTGTTGGCCACACGGGATTGTCCATTAGAAATCCCGGGAAGGTCCACATTAATATCAACATTTCGATGCAAGTACATAAAAAACTCTACCTAATTCCGAGCCCTGGTAATGAGAGCTCGTGGCGAAGTCGGAGCCGCGCGAGCCGATCGATCCGATCGATCTTGAAGGTTAAGCAATTCTAACCGCTGTCAGCCGTGGATGGGAAACCATCTTTAACATAACGAGTTTTCCTCCGTGCCTCGGAGAGCACGTTAAGCCGTCGATCCCGGTTACCATTTAAACATCTATGGCAGTCGTTAAGGGTAGTTAAGATGCCAGAAAGTCTGACGTCCAGTCTAACAATGAGTATTACCTCTTACTGGGTTGAGGAGATCTGATGGCATATTGATCCGTTAGACTAGAAGCCGATCCCAATGTAATTGGAAAAAAACTCGAAAGATGATGACGTTAAAGGGTTACCCAATCAATTAAGATATTATCAAATATGAATTAAAACAGTAAAAACTGTACTTGATTAGTAGATTACTATTATTTACATAATATATACGCCTGCTTTATGACTCGCTGTGCAACGACTTTCACGCCTAAATAATGTTTTTAAAGGGTCACTTCCTGCGACTGAACACTGTCAGCTAAATTACAGGCTTCTGCCTAGTTTAGTAAACAGTGCCAGTACCCTTATTTTGTACATATTATGTAAAAAAATAGCGTCAAACAACTAGTTAAGTGAAAAATATGTATATACTTTATTTGTGTCAAATAAACATTTTTTTTTTGATGGAATATTTACTTTTGAAAAAAAAACGGAGAAAAGGACAATGTTTATACACATAATATACTCTTAGATTCTCAACGAAAACAATGTGAACGAATGTGGAATAAATCCAATTATTATTCTGCCGGCAATATACCATCATGAGAGAATAAGAGTGCCCTATCATATTACTTACTCGTACTCAATTTATTCTCGTTTATTGTTCGTATTATTTGTGTGTATTTACAAAATTAAGTTACCTCGTCAGGCCGTACAAGAAAGTTAACGTACGATCAGATACACCACTTTTCTAATGTAATAAATGTATGAGGTTTAGTATGGTAGTAGATTAGATATTATTATTATTATTTTGTTTTTTTACGTTTTTGTATCTCAGCTGATGCTGGGGTTTTTAGACAAACACGGACCGAAGCCAAGTGTAAATCAAAATTTCGAGTGTATTAATGTGGAATATTCGAGTGTGGTGTGTTTAAGTGTAGTGTGTTTAAGTGTGGTGTGTTTAAGTGTGATGTGTTTAAATGTTGTGTGTTTGCTTATTGTGTGTGAGGTAACAGCTGTGATGGTCCTAAGGTGACTTGACTGTCCGTTTGTAAAAATTTTCTAACAATTCTACAAGTATTTAATATGGCAGCTTTTTTAAGACTTTTGTAGGTTTGAGAGTGTAGATCTAAAGATTTTATTGATTGGTAAAGTTGCTTGGGAATCACGCCTGTTGTTCATAAAACTATAGGAATAATGGTGGTGCTATTCAGTTGCCTTATTATTAGATTTTGATTTAGGTTTTTTTTTTTTTTTTAATAAAGCAAAAGTAAACTTTATGAGCCAGTATTACTATTTGAGTGTGAAGTCTACCGATCCGCACTTGGCCAGCGTGGTGGACTATGGCCTAACCCTTCTCATCATGAGAAGAGGCCCGAGCCCAGCAGTGGGACATGTATTAGATACAGGGCTGCTATTATTATTATTTATTACAATTTATTTTAGTTATTATGTATAGAATTTCAAATTGGGGTATTCGGAACTTAGGCACAAAATCCATGTTTAGTGATGCTATAATTCACAATCGAATTATTAAGTTTTAGATAATACTAGCTATTGCCTGCGATTTGACCCGCATTTAACATTACTGCTCCGCTCCAGTGGAGTTTAGCGTAATGTTAAAGATCTAAATACCTTTATTGAGAGTTATACTACCAAACACAATGATAATTATCAAAATTTGACTACTAGTTCTCAAAATATGCGCAATCAAACAAACAAACAATCAAACTTTCGCCCGTAATTTCGTCTGTGTGGTAGGTATATCGATAAAAAGTAGCGCGCCTTGTAGTCAGTTATCTGCATTTCAAATTTTATAAAAATTGAGAAGAGTAGCTGATACAAACAGACCAACAGACAAAAATTTTAAAACTGTATTTTTTTGCAAAAGGATCGTAAAAACAACTATACCAGCTTGAAAATCATTGTTAATTTGACATGAAAAACTGACACTTCAACTTTATTTATTTGTATTGATATTGATGATTAAAGGTAAATTACACATAAGAATTTCCGAAAGATTCCTAATCATTGAATATCGTTTAAAAATGAGCAGATAAGATTTTCGTATCAACTAAAGTATACTTGCTATCTGTCTCCTAGTAACAATCAAATCCATTACCAAGGTTTTTAAAGATTGAAAGATAAAATTATGTTTAAATGACACTGCAAAATAATCGATGTATTATTTAATGGGCAGTCGTGTAGGCATGATGCAAAGTGGCAAATAAAAGACAATCCATATTAGAATAATAGAAGCGGCCGTGGCATCGGTCTTACGATCGAGAGGTCGTGGGTTCGAATCCTGGCCATTACACCACGGACCTGACTTTCCTCCTAACACAAGCGAATTAAGCTTAGCTGGAGGGGGTTAACAAGAATACTAGTAATTTGTATTTGCAAATTACTAGTAAGCTTTAAAAAAAAAAAATAGTAAACATAACATAACATTTCATCACACAATCATATTACACCTGTTATGTTTAGGTTCCATTGGATAGGGGGTGATCAAATCGCCATCCACCGGGCACAATTCCAACTCCTTACTGCTTTTGCCCGGCCCAGGAATCGAACCCGAGACCTTGCTGTGAGAGGCGCATACACTAACCACTAGACCATAATACTTCATTACTAATAATATTATAAATTTGAATGTAGCTCTAACTGTCTGTCTGTTTTACTTTCACGGCTAAACTGCTGAACTGATCCTGATGAAAATTGGTGTAGTAATGCTTCAAAGCCCGGGAAGGACTTAGGCTTCTTTTAACACGCTTTATATTAGCTTCACTTGTATGTTTGTTTGTTTGTATGTAACCGATTCCTTTGGACGCTATTTTGACCCACTTTAAACGTTCAGATTTCATTTAAAATTTGCACACCCGTCAAAGATCCACGCACCCCACGCTTTCTTTTTTAAATAAATATTAAATAAATATTTATATTTATGAGATTTTTTTACACTATTCTTTATTCAAAATTATTAAAAAAAAAATTCTATTTTTTAGTTTGGTTTTCTATATAAAGCGTGTTTTTTAAGTTTTTTAAACTATTATTTCTATAGACAAACCACGCGAGCGGAATTATTGGTAAGCGCGTAACTATCTGCAATCCATAGATATTCTATTTCAAATGCTGCCTTTTTTTTACACTCCAGTTTCAGGTTTGTAATAGGGATCAAACACATCTGAGGAACGGCTGAAAATCAAAGAATTGAGTGTTAAATTTGTGGGTGTTGAAGCTCAAACCAAAAAAATAGTTAAAAAATTAAGAACTCAGCAGGATTCGAACCTACACCCACTGGGTAAACGCCCCAGGTGCTTTGCCAATTCAGCCATGGGATCGTATGGCAATAGATTCGAAATGTTTAAACCCTTTTTGTGTCAGCGTCATAGGTATATGCCTTAGCTAGACGAACCTTACTTAGTTTTAGCGCCGGGGCGCGTTTATCCAGAGGGTGCAGGTTTGAATCCTGCTGTAATCTTAATTAATATAACTTTAATATTTTTCTTAATTTTTCAACTTTAATAT
Organism: Hypena proboscidalis; assembly: GCA_905147285.1. NCBI lineage: Eukaryota > Metazoa > Arthropoda > Insecta > Lepidoptera > Erebidae > Hypena > Hypena proboscidalis. Next base: position 4,051,238 of record LR990131.1, on the reverse strand, counting down.
TATATACAATACAAAAGGGCATAGCAAAGCTATAATTTGGTTCTAAATATTACAAGTAATACTTTTCTTCTTTTTTAGATATAAACGGGCACACAGTAACGCAAACATTTATAAATGGACTAAGTAAATAATATGCTTACCGCTGGTGCTAATTTTAATCGCTGGATATTATAGAAGCGGTATTAAATTCCTAATGGAATCCCACGAAGTGTGAGATATAATAATCTCGTGAACATTAATTATACCGCGCTGTGAGATGAGTAAAATAACAGAGAATTTCACGTAACATCACGATTGTTTACTTTGAAAGGTCAAGCTGACTTAACGCCCACGGTTTAAAAGATATTATTAATTTAGTGAATATGATATTTACTGAACACACTAAGTAAATTATACTTTATAATAATATGTTTGATCTGGCATGTATTACTGGTTCGTTTATATGTCGACTAATATAAGTTAAACATGTAACAATCAATATTTGATAAAAAAAATTGTGTCAAATGACATTAGTGCCTAACAATTTTTCTTCTCATTCCAATTTATGAGCCATTTTCGTTTTTATACGGCTTGTCCAGCAGTTCTGACTGCAGGGCGGGTACGAAACATGACTTATCTTATGTAGATTATTTTGTTTCTCTTTACTTTTTATATGGATCAATCAATCAATCAATTTATTTATTTCAAATTAGGTTCATACAAAATTTCTTTTACATAGCAAGACAACCAATGACTTAATATCTAGGATAGTATACACATTACAATTGTGTGTTGTTAAGTGGATGCCTACACTAGGAAAACATGTGTTGTAGGTCACCCAACATTTTATTTGACAAGATGGATGTGGACGTGTGCATTCCAGAGAAAACAAGAATCATGCTCCATGCTCAAACAAATAATAGGTACCTATCTATTTATAATATTTGAATAGAAGGATTCAATAAAAAAGAAAAATTAATAATTATACCTACCTAAGTAATATTCAACGTCTTGGCTCATCTGTGTATAACTTAAAAGATAGAAATCGGTATTAAAGTGATTATAGTTGAGAATTATCCTCGTACTACTAATCGTTGAGGAGTTGTACTTTCCAACATCAGCTCAGCAACATGATATGCTGATCTTTAGATGCAAATATCCGATAAGCTTTAGGTATCATACGAAAAACGATATGAAAGCCAATAATATTTGATTCCTTAGCCCCTTGATTCCTCTAGGATCCCATCATCAGATCGTGACCAAATGACGATGGGACAACATGATTAGTAAACCCTTCCAAAAAGAATATATATTATACTTAAAATCGGTTCAGGCGTCTTCGAGTAGACGTCGAACAAACATTAAAAAGAAACATACATTTGAATTGAGAACCCCCTCCTTTTTCAGAAGTCGGTTAAAATGGTAACATCAATCTTCATTAACAAAACGTTCACCAGCTTTTGATTTTTTTCAGATGGGTTTGCAATTTATGATAACCAACAATAACTTTATTTCTGTTTTTTTCTTTTGTTACAACAATTGCAAAAAAAAACGATTGATATGAAATTTATCTGTTATGTTTTTTGCCTTTCATCCATTTCAAATTGTATATTATGATTTGTGTTATATTAGTTGAATCTTTTTAGTCATATTATGTATTGATGTGTGTTGTTAAACACACACATTTTTTACCTGATCGGATAAGATAAATAGGTAGTAGATAAAGGTACTTGTAATTTTCATATTTTATTGCAATAGATATTTTTTATCTCCGAATATCTTCTGATAACGGTTAGTGGTCCAGTTTCACACACAATAAAATACTTAGAAGTATCACTTTTGTAGTTTTTTTATTAGTTTTAGAGGGCTGTACAAATATTTAATATGAAATGCTTTTTAACATTGATAATAAGAAATATTCATATCTTAGTGATAAGTGTTTTATTTATTTTATTACTGTAATCTCATTGCTTATCGTGTAGGTATATAAATCTATCAGGCCATCATTTTGTATGCAGCAATATTTTTTTCGAATACCTATTCGATTCTTCTGTAAGTAAGAATTTTTAGTATTAAATTTCATATTATTTTATTATATAACACGACGACTTAGATGCCTACAGCCACAACTGGTGAAAAATTGCAGGAGACAGAGAGGACTGGAAGCGTTTGGGGGAGGCCTTTGCCCAGCAGTGGGACAGTACAGGCTAACAAAAAAAAATAAAAAAAATAACACGATAAATCAGTTACCAAGACAAATTTGAAAATGATACATTTTATTAAAACCGACGTGAGGTGAAGACATTATTATAGAGAATACGGGTTACTCACTTTATTTTAGCCGGGATATGCCCACTAGTTTGCGCGATGTGCGAGACGTTGCACGACGGCGACGAAACGCGATTAATCGCCCAGTTCAAGAATCTACGTACTAGATTCGAAACTAGTCGGCATATGCCGGCTAAAATAACATGAGTAACCCGTATTCTCAATAATAATGATACATATTATTATGATTAAACGTAATGTATACGGTATCTCATTTTATCGTTATTTGTCATAAAAAAGTCATCCTCTAGCATTTTAATCATTTGATATCGCAGATTTTTTTATCAAAATGAACTGCAGTTACTAACTGATTCTACTATACAAATTAATTACTTTGTACAGCTTATCAATATGTTTGATATAAAAAGTCGATAAGATTTACGATTTTGCCCATATTTCAGTAGGATTGGACATTTTTTGTCCAGTTGTGTGTGAAGCGCTTAGAAAGAACATCATTTGTTATGTGATTGTGTGTGTGTTTATTTGAATCTGTTTGATTTTTAAGTATTATGGCGGAGGTAGAAAATGCAGCCGGCAAGGTATGATGTGATTTTGAAATAGCTATAATACCCACATTTAAATATGATGTTTGTGCAGTAAATTTGCATTTAGTTAAAAATACCGATAAGTTATTTAATATAGAATTAAGAGTTTACATCAAAGATATATTATAATAATATAAGGATATTTTTTACAATGAATTTAACCTTTGTTTAGAAGTGACGAAGTATTTTTTATTGATCAAGCACTTATCATTCATCGAGTATTTAATATACTTCTTGTGAGATTGTGTCAAGAACCATGTTTGTTTGTTTGTTTTGACAGAAGAAAGTTGTTGTTTTTCAACACATTTTAATGGAATATTCCACATTTAACAGAACTCATTGTTATTTTCGTACGCTTAAATATATTATTAACTCATTTTAAGTGATTGACCGGTTTTAAACCGCCGAAAAAGCATGGAGGGCTCAAAATTAGTAAAATATATTTTTTATAGTTTATGTAACTAACTTTTATAAAACTTATTTTTAATCATATTTAGACCGATTGTCTTCTTTTTATGGAGCCTTAGCCATTATGGCATTTAAGTAAATTAATTAATAAATTAATAATATTCATATTTAAACAACCTATCAGAAAAGCTGGCTTAAGTTACATTTCAATGTATTACTAACTAATTATAATGTGCTATAGATACGAATTTTAAAGCCTATTTAAAATTTCTTATCAAATATTCATTCATTAAGACGATTAGCTTACAGTGCACCATTAATGACACTGCATTAAAACATCAAACTTTGAATTGGAAGGAGCTATTTAAATTTAAAAAGGCTATTTAGTTACATTATATATTAATAATTCAAATTAAATTCAAATTCAAATCATTTATTTTCATAGGCCCCAGGAGGCGCTTGAACACGTCAAAACATTACAAAAAAATTAAATGATATAAAAATAAATCATAAATAATACTAAATTATACTAATTACAATGATTTGAATAACCGGGGCTTAGATTAATTTTAATCAAACTGTTTAGAATCAATCCAAGTACCAGCTCCGATGGGTATTGCATGAGAAGAGAGAGAGATTGAGAAGAGCTGGTGAGAAACTAATGTGCACCATCTTTTAAAATGAAAAATATAACAATAAATATACATATAAAAGTCACATAAGAAGAGCAATTCATTTACAAATACTATTATCATTTATGTAGTCTGAAATACTGTAGTAAGCTTTTTGACATAATCTAATTTTAACATATTTTTTACATTTACCTATCGATAATTCTATTGCATCTAAAAAAAGTTTATTGTAAAAACGTATACATTGACCTGGAGATATACTAGCTTTTACTCGTGACTTCGTCCACGTGGAGTCCGTTATATTATGTAGTAGCTGCTTCCGCACTTTGACCCACGTTCAACGTTATTGCCCCGCTCCCATTGAGTTCAGCGTAATGTAAAATATCAAAAAACTTTAATGGATATTTAAGCTATCAAATACAAAAATAATTATTAAAATCCGATTATAAGTTGCCGAGATTAGCGCTAACAAACAAACAATCAAATTTTCTCCCGCGGTTTCGTCTGCGCGGTAGGTACATCAATAAAAAGTAGCTTATGTTACGCGCCTTATAGTCAGTTACCTGCATATAAAATTTTATCAAAATCGGTGAAGCCGTTTAGTAGATTAGCCGATACAAACAGACAGACAAAAAAAAATCTGTACTTTAGGCATAGGTATCGTGCAAATAACTATATCAACTTGAAAACATATTGGCATTATAAACAGATACTTCAATTTTATTTATTTGTATTTAACTCGACTTGGTCGGCTTTTTCCTAACATAAGTAATAGAACTTTCGCTGAAATATAAATACTCTAAATATAAGTATATTATTATGCTTAAACTAGTATCCATCCCGGATGGCGTAAATATCTATAGATAAGTAGATAATATTATAGCACCGAAACAAGATTCAAAATAAAAAAGCGATATAAATGAATTCACAATCACAATAATCATTAAATAATTATACCCATAGCGTCGAATAGCTATCAGATGTTTTGATAACGCATGTTTAATAGGATAATCGACTTTTTATCTCAGTAGGTATATCGGTCACAGGAAACATAAAATATTTGATTTTTAAATCTGATTAAAATAATGCCCTTATTATGATTTATTTTGCCTGACTCACACGTAGTTTTTCGCGTAACAACAGTATTGAATATATTGCTTACATGATGACAAGTTTTGCGAGATTATTCTCTTGCTATCTCTATCTTTTTAATCGAGATAAACACAGCAAGCATTAGAGTGCATTTAGTATAATTCGAGATTCAGTTAGTTTAATCTTTCCAATCCTGGCTAATTTAGGCAAGGCATTTCTTTAATTTCATCGATATCTATCCTTACTAATATTATAAAGCCGAAATTTTAGGTATGTGTTTGTTTGTTACTTCTTTACCTTAGAGCGAATGGTTCGATTTTTATGAAATTTGGTGTAAAATCGTGAAATAAAAAAGTTTTGCGTACCCTGGGTAACAGCGGGTAACAGCTAATTTAAAATAATCATAGTTATTAGTTCAGCTACTGTACTATATCATGATTAACGTTAACTTTTATACACAAAATTTAAATGAAATGTTATCCAACTAATTTAGCAACTGCCGACCTAGTTTACTTTGAAGGAGTGTTACTATAGTACAAGCCCACTCTAGTCCTAAACATAAACACAAATATTCAGAATTCCTATATTACAATAGACGCAAACTATTTCCCCCAAAGTCATAACAATCAAAGTTCTGGAAGCTAAGCCAATGAATACGAATTAGTACTTTCCGCACTAGAACAACAGACGTTGGCGATTTTGTATGCCAATTCCTAGTGACGTAATACCACCAAGTTAGTTTTTGGTTGGCAGCGCTGATGTTGGATTCTCTCGAACGTATGTAGTGCACTAAAGAACGTCCTCCGTCGCGCGATAACCACGCCGCCATGTGGCAATTTGGATCGCAAAAAATTGTCTTCAGAGCTACCATAAGCACAGTCATTCTATCTACACGCCAAAATCCATGGTCTTAGCTAAGCTATGCTACCACACAAAAAGTCGTTAGATACTCTTGAAAGATGTATCTACTTTACTTACGTCATTGTGGAAAGTACGATTAACGTTTACTGTATCGCAGACTGTATCATAGTAGAGTTTGTACTATCGTAGAACGTACTAGATTTTGATAGTATCTAGTAGACAGAACAAAAGTCGTTAGTCATAAACTAGGGCCAGTTCTAAACAAAAGTGATGCATCTTACAACAAACGCGGCATCGTAGAATATAAAATTGTGAAGAATGTATTTGTAGCACATAACGTCATCACGCCTATGTTACCCAGAAGGGTGTGGCAGAGGTGTACACCACACACAATGGGCCAATGTATACGCTTCTACAACAAACTTCCTAATAGTATTAGAGTACTGTCTATAAATAAGTTTAAGACAGTTGTTAAAGTTAAACTATGTAAGAAAGCATACAAGACGTGGGAGTGAGCTGCTCTGGATCACACAATCACAACAACAAGGAAAAATAATAGTTTAAAAAAACTAAAAAACACGCTTTTAAAGTAGGTACTTCTAACTAAAAAGTGAAAAATAATTCCTAATATAAGCTGAAAATGGTAATGAACAAAAAATACTAGTATTATTGTGAAAAAGCGTGGGGCGCTCTGTGCCATATTTTTCGTCTATCGAGCAACCCACGCCTTTTCAAAATAATACTAGTATTTTTTTTCTACTTTTTAGTTTGGTTTATTTATATGAGCGTTTTTTTTTTAATTCTTTTTAATTTTTATTTTTTTAAATTTTTTTAACGAATTATTGCATTGTCATCTTTTCTCAGCAAAATTTTAATGAAATCTGTCCGTTTAAAGTGGGTCAAAATCGAGTCCAAAGGAGTCGGTTACATACACACATACATGTGAAGCTAATATAAGCGTGTTAAAAATATGGACGCATCATAAGAACATAATTTTTAAGAATTTAGAATAATTGTGTCTATATGAATAAAGATTCTTTTGAATTTGAATTTGACACACTTCATCTGTTATATTTAAGACCCATGAGCGTGAGCCTATCGCCATACATCGGGCCCTATTGTAACTCCATGCTGCTATTGTGAATTTCCTAACGGAGAATTCACAAGTAAAGCTTTGCCTGACCCGGGAATCGAACAAGAGACCCCGCGGCGCATACGGTAACCACTATACAGACTAGTTGCAGTATTTGTAGCTCATAATTATATAAATTTGTAGGTATTCTTGAACTATGGCATACCTTACAAATAGCTGCTTCAAACGACTAAGCAATATACTATTACTATTAAAAATTAGAATATTATCTAATTGTTGCCGCCAAATAACATTTTGTAATTGTACGTATTTACAAAATAAACACTTTCCCATAATCTTAATTGCATTAAAATCATTACAATATTATTCTTAAATAAATAAATAAATATCTCACAACTACACACAATGCCATCTAGTCCCAAACTAAGCAGAGCTTGTAATATGGGTACTAGAATAACTGATACTAAAACATATATACTTTTCTTTTGTAAATACATACTGATTATACATAGAAACACCTAGACCAAGACAAACCCCCATGTTCATGCACACAAAGGTTTGTCTTAAGCGGGAATCGAACCCGCGACCTCGGCGTCGCAGGCAGGTACACTAGCCACTCCGCCATCCGGTCGTAAAAAAAATAATTTATGAACCAATGCACAAAACTCTCGCACAAAAAAAAATACTAAATTAAAGTTTAATTGGTCGACTGCCTCGTTGGTCTAATGGTTAGCGTATGCGCCTCTCACTGCGAGGTCTCGGGTTCAATTCCCGGGTCGGGCAAAGGGTAGTTTTATTTGTGAATTTTTCGGCAGTAAATTCTCAATTGCAGCATGCAGTTGGAATTGTGCCCGTTGTATAGCGATAGGCTCACCCCCTATCCCATGGGACCTAAACATAACCGGAGAAGTGTGGGTGTTGTACACCTCTGCCACATCCTGGGTATATTCTATTCTATCTGGGTGATATTATGTTATAGTTCTAAACGACAGTGGTACACCATTTTCGCTTAGAACTATTATTGAGTTTTTTTTTTTATTTCACTGAGGTGGCAGACAAGCATACGGCCCGCCTGATGGTAAGCAGTTACCGTAGCCTATGGACACTAGAAACGCCAGGGGCATCACGTTGCCGACCTTTTAAAAACCTATTTGCACTCTTTTTAAAGAACCCCATGCTGTATTCTCTTGAAAAAACCTTAGCAGGGATCTCCACAACTTTATCGTGCGTGGAAGAAAATTCGTCGCGAACCGCACTGTGCGCGCAAGCTACTTTTTTATTAATCAAAATCGCGTCAGAACTGCACTTTAACCGTCTGCATGCAGTTTTAAACTACTGAGTTTGCAGGTGCATCGTTCCACGTGTGTTAAAATTAAGTTTTCACCTGAACTTTGCCTGTGTCAATGTTTTTGGCCTGTGAAGTTTTCAATACTTATACTATGGAGTTGCATGTGAAGTTTAAGACTAGCGCAAAATATTAACGTTTTATTTATTATATTATTTTATAGTTATTATATAAACGTATTATAGTTTACTTAACATTTGCAAAATTAGACAAATTATTTTTAAACGCAATAAATTTTAAGGCATATTTTCATAACATTTATCCATTTTGATTGCTACACAACTAACAAAATACAACATTAGAAGCTTATCTTAGTTATAGCAATAACTTACTGTTAGTAGTGTAGTTACACTGTCATAAGTTGATTATAATTATCAGTGCCAAGTATTGTCACTCTACATACATATAAATAATCATGCCTTCAATTCACGGGGGTAGGCAGAGACGATAGAATTCCTAGTGCTTCGCTCCTTACATACTTCTTTTGCTTTCTTCACATTCAAACTTTATTCATTAATTACTTGTCTTTTATGAAGGGTGCCACTTATAAGGTATCTGTATTTCTTTCACGGACGATCTCTTCTAGTACTTCTAGCCACATATGCGTTTTATATCACTTTCAACATGACTAAAGTCACTCTAATATTTAATCATTTAATTTTCGAAATAAATTTAAAATTTATCGACACGACATTCATAGAGGCACCAAGTCTAGTGACTCCAAATCTTTGCAGCTCCCAGTAATAAACATATAATAATTATGTATTGTATGGGAACGAAGTTTGCTGCTAGTTCGTTGTGGATAATACGAACTTCTGAATAATATTATTTGAATAGCAGAAAAGCGTATCGAACGACATTTCTAGCAACTCCATTCAGCTCTCGTCACAATCCGAATTTACATTTAAATGAGAACGATTATTCCCTTGTTTGAAGGGATTAAGTTTCCGAACACTTCGCGATTTTCGCGTCCGCACAAAGTTTACGTAATTACTTTATTGGTGATTACAGAACCAAGACACCAGTTTTGGAATACATTAACCGAGTTTGCAAAAGACAGTTGGAAGTATTATTGGATTACCGATTCAGCAGGTTGGGTGTTCCAGGGTTTATTGGTTACTTATTGACGTTTATCCATGTAACTTCGTTCGTTCACGTTAGACGATTTCTTCTTTGTCGAAACCGTGATATTTTGGCATGATTTGTTAAGCTCAATGAAATATTTAGTTTTTAAGTCGTAGTTGGAGAAGATCTGGAAATACGGTTTTTATAGATAGAACAATCAACAACAATAAAACCAGACAGAATATCGTTGTTATAATATTAAATTACTTTTACCTACTTTTAGTAGAATATCATCAACAAAATATAATATGGTACAATTTTTTCTGCTGTTAAGTTACATTCTTTGATCCAAAACTTTATTTAAAAAATTCTATTAAAGTTATTATTAAGTTTTCAGCTATTAATAAGCATTGCTATACGTTTTATTTTAATTTTATTTCTGGTATTTTTACTCTTACTCTATGACAACGATATTTTTCTGTCATTGTCAAATTTTATGGTTGGCCAATCAAATAATATTTTGAGAGGAATTAAGTAATATGTTTAATAAAAATCTGCCTTTATAACTATAAATCAAAATAAAGAAGCACCTTTCATAACTTATTCAGTAATAGTTCTCATAATCACAAAACGCATTCAAATGAAACGATGGTCCTGAATTATTATGATACCTTTTAATCCCGGAACTTCATACAAATTAGTAAACAATTAGTTGTTTGTTTTTCAATAAAATATTATTAAGAAATTCTTAATAACGTCACAATTTCTTAATAGTTCATAAGCACTGCGTGAAGGCGCAGTTTAGATAGAATCAATGATAAACAAAATAACTATGATTGTGAAAAATATACCAAAGCTTGCACGGTTGGTATAATTTTGTAAATATCATGGCTCATTGGACTCCACTGCCACGGACATGTAAAATCGTTCTAAGTTAAGAGACTACTCAGTACTAGTGTACAGTACTGTCTTATATTTATTGATTATTCAGTTTGCGTAGACCTATAAAAAAAAGTTATATCAGACTTTACCGCCAGCAAAAATCCGTAGTGTACAGTTAAAGTTTTCACTTTTCATACATATACTCGGTTTCTAGACGTAATCATTCTATGGGTCTGTTCCCATTTATCAATTTGCTACCATAATTATGTTCACCTTTTTTCAACTATCTTGACAAGGTCTTCTTTTTTTGCAGTCCAAGCCCAATGGAATAGACGCAACTCCGGACAAGGCGTCATGGGGTAGACCGTTGGAGTTCATCCTTGCCTGTCTGGGATACGCTGTGGGCCTTGGAAATGTGTGGCGATTTCCTTATCTGTGCTATAGGAATGGTGGCGGTAAGTGATATATTTTTGTCGATTCTGCTACTTAATTTATCAAAGAAATAAGCCAACCAACAAAGCAGTGTCATTGTCAGGCGTTTCTCGTTGCGAAATGTGGAATAGTGCCGCTCTTGCACGTCATTTAAAACTAGTTGTCAAATCCTATAATTTGACACTAGCGCGGGACAATCTACCTCTACCTCCTCTGCGATTTTTGGCAGACTTTTTTATTGCGTTCATCTCGTGTCCATATTGTTGTTTTAGTTCAAGCTTAATATTATTAAGACGACTTTTATTTTAACTTATAATTGATTATTTTTATAGCATTTAGCTATGCTTAGCAAATTATACTGAGAAACAGTTGGAAAACATATGGGACCGGCTGGATTTGAAACTGCGACCTTCTGCGCACCGGGCAGCCGCTTTAGCCATCCAGCTACTGACGCCTCTTGCCAGACCCCTAAATTTCTGAACTGCATGATACGTCATTTCGTGACGTCACGTTCATCCATTTGTTCCTATCTTAAGCAGGATCAACCGCCAAAGTAGGATCAAATTCAAATTCAAATTGTTTATTTCTTTATCAAGTTTACACCAATTCGTTTGTGATTGGAGCCTTCTTTTAAGCAAACAATGCCTGTATTAGAAGACTACGCTCTTCCATAACAAAAATAAAAATAAAAAGAAAAATATTAATAATTTAGACATAGTAGATTATAATACAGACAAGATTGACATAAATACAGTTTGTGTGTGTGTGTGTTTGTGTGTATGTGCGTGTATTTGTGCGTGTGTATGCGTGTATGCGTGTGTGTGATGAGTGTTTGAGTGCCTGAAAATCAAGTTGATGAAAATTTAGATCCTACCTTTTAGCAACAAATCTAGGGGCTTAAGACCTAATATATCAATGAGGAAAGTTGAAATAAAGTAGAAAGATGAAAGAAGTAATTTTATACTAAAATAAAGGTTTATTAAATTTATTAATTCAATTTTAATTGTTGTACCAAATCGCCCACAAATAATATGAAGCCTATTTGCCTAAATAAATTTTTACAACGATTCTAATTTACTATCAAGATGATGAAAATTTAGATCCTACCTTTTAGAAATAAATCTAGGAGCTTAAGACCTACTTTAGAATGTTTCAATAAGGAAAGGTGTAATAAAGTAGATAAATGAAAGAAGTAATTTTATACAAAAATAAAGGTTTATGAATTATATTATCAAATGGCTCACTGGCGATAGTTTCGACAACAGTATTGTCCAGCCATTAGACTCTTAAATTACTGACACGTTAGGCATAACTATATTGTAGTGCATTGTGTCCCGGATGCGTTGCTATATTTATATATAGAGACGCCATTCGCGACATTCAAATAGTAGCCGTTGTTAAAAAAAATGTTTTGTTCAATATTTTTAACAGTAAATTTTCCAGTTATTGACGTAATTATCAAAGCTCCAATATAATAACCTGTCCCTGTAAGAGCTTCAAAGAAATCGCTAAAGGGAAATGCCAAACACACGCAGCTGTGAATGAGAATGAATTATTTATTGAGTCCCTACGGGTCAATAAAGACCTGTTGTCAGGCAAACGCGCGGTTGTTTGCCACTTCCTTCCTCGTTTTATTTCTTTTGAACGTGTTTAATAATACATTTTACACGCGTTATAAGATTTTTATTACGTTTCAAGATTTACATTTAAGATTCTTACCAGCATTATTAAAAGGGAGACGATGATAATAACATTTCAAAAAAATATTGCTACCCTTTTCAATATACGAGTACATAACCTTTGACTCAGTTTAGGCCAGTACACTCACAAAACCTGAAGAGCATGTTTAACAAAATGTATGAATGTTAAAGAAGCGAAATCGGTAAGTAAAAGTCGTTGCACATGACATTCGATGACAGCTTTCCTCCATGCCTGCCTATGAGATAGGTACTTGACTTTTTGTGTGTTTTGGTTCAATTACATATGGTCTATTCAATTACGTATGCAAATAAAATAAACGACAAAGTGTAGATAAACAGCATTGAGTACGCTCGAATTTGGACAGGTTTCGATTTGCTTCCCGACGCTGTGTTCCAAAATAAAAATGTAAACATAATTATATATTGCTGAAGCCGTTTGTTCTGAATCCATATAGGTTAAAAGCAAATCAAATAAATATCACACAACGCCATCTAGTCCCTAACTAAGTAAAGCTTGTACATTGAGTAATAGAATTACAGTAATTGATACTAATACTTTTCTTTTGTAAATAAATACTTATTATACATCGAAACACCCAGACGAAGACAAACCTCTATGTTTATGCACACAAAGATTTGTCTTGAGTGGGATTGAACCCGCAACCTCGGCGTCACAGGCAGCTGCACTACCCACTCCGCCATCCGGTCGTAACTCAAATTCATTGCATTAGTATAAAATTAGTATGTTATATGTTTATTTTCGATTGTTTCAGGTGCCTTCCTCATACCGTTCTTCCTCATGTTAATATTCATCGGTCTTCCAATCTTCTACCTCGAGCTATACGTCGGACAATACACAAGACTGGGTCCATTACAAGCCTTCAGCTCAATCTCGCCTTTCTTCAGTGGCTTAGGATACTGTACACTGGTCGTCATCAGTATTATTTCTATATACTACATGATCATCGTTGCGTGGAGCATATTCTATACAATCGTGTCTATTATTGGTAGGATGGATTGGGGCTCGTGTGAAAACGAATATAATACCATTTGTAAGTATTTTATTGTTTTTTTTATATTGATATCCAGGGAAATGAAAATTTAAGAAAGTGTATTTTCATTAGTGCAGTCTTATAAATTTGCAAGCATTTTCTAGTAGAAAAAAGACCAGTCCACTGCTTTTTTATCTCATAAGTGCTATTTAATACTGTTAATATTATGATAACAGAAGTATGTTTTAAACAACAAAATCAATGTGAAAAAAAGAAAACGTCGTTGAACAGACGTTGTTAACTATAGTATAAAGAAGTTGTGGTACTACGAGTACGTAATGAATATTAAGGTTGTAAAATTAAGAATTTAGAGAAATTTTAACCGGCACCTCTGGGAGCATCACTCCCAGTGCTTTACCAATTCGGCTAAAGACTCCTTTTCCACTGGAATCTAAATTTCTCAAGCACTAGCTAAGCACTGACTAACATGCCAGGCCCAACCCTCACAGTTGTATGTATGGGATACCCTATAAAAATCATCATCATTTTATATTTTACCAGATTGCTACAGTGGCGAATACGATCGAAACTGTCGAGTAGACAACGATGGGTCATCAAATGACCTGACATACTTCAGGCGTGCGTGCGTCAGCATTGGGGAAATCTGTACAGCGACTGGCTTCGCACCTTACGATGGAAAGTTCTGTTTAGATGGTGAAGAAAAGATTCCTTGGTACACCAACGTTACCAGGACTTTGGCTTCAGAAGAATATTATAAGTAAGTAAAGGCAGCAGCAGATTATGCACTTGTTACAAATAGGTTACGTAAATGAAAAATAGAAATGGATAATAAGTTTTATATTATTCCAAAATAATATAAAACTATAGTCTACTCTCTACGTAACTGTTTCATTTTCATAATCAGATTTAAACACATTTACTGTTGTTTTTTTTATATTATTTGATATTTATATAAAGTAATTAATGTAACAATTAAATTACCACAATTATGAATTTAGTAATATTATCCCAACTAATATTATAAATGCGAAAGTAACTCTGTCTGTCTGTCTGTCTGTCTGTCTGTTACGCTTTCCCGCTTAAACCTCGCGACCGATTTTGATGAAATTTGGTACAGACAATCTTTAGACCCTGAGACAGAACATAGGCTACTTTTTTTTTAAAAAAAAGGGATGAAGGGGTTGAAATAGAGGTTGAAAGTTTGTATGGGATTTCTTAATTTAAGATAAAACCATGAAACTTTATATTTAAGTACTTGATAAGAAATCATTCGCTTTTGAAGTTTAAATTCCTTTTGACGAATGCTATGCATCGCCACCGCTGCCGTCGGTCGTAGTCGCGTACATTCGCCGAAGTGTGGCGTCATCTGCGGCAGGCATCGTTGTCGGACGCATGCGATTAGACAAATTTGCGCTACAGAGAATTACATTTTTCGATCCAGTAAAATTATTTTATTGTTTCATATAACTTTTTAAGTGTTTTTTATTAATTAGGTCCTGTAAATTAATTTTGTTCATTTTGTTCATACTTGATATTTCTTTTAGTTTATAGTTATATAAGTAGGTTAGATAGTTTCCTTTACTTAAAAAAAATCCGATTTGTTTTATTTCCTTTTTTGCCTAATAGGGTATTTTTAATATAATAGGTCGTAGTAGGTAATAATATACAATAAAATACAAACTTAACTTTGCGGTTTGCTCTCGAACCGCAAAATTAAGTTTGTCGTAGGTTATAAATGACCTATGACAAACTTATATTTGCGGTTCGACTTATAAAGATAAACCGAAAGGTTTATTTTATATATAAGTCGTACTTATGGTCGTACTGTAAAGATTTTAATTTTAAAGTATAGGTATAGGTAGTATATTTGATATTGTATGTACGTAGGTTATTTTATAATACGGTTAGGTAGGATAAGACATTCGTATAGATATTAGTTTATAGAGATTTTGCTTATATATTGAGTTTAGATTAGTTATTATCAGAAATAGGTATATGGTAGGTATGAATTTTATTTTCTGTTATTGAGTTTTTTTATTGATGTACCTACCACACAGATGAAATCGCGGGACGAGATAGTTTGTTTGTTTGAAAGCGCTAAGTTTAAAAACAACTGGGTGAATTTTGATATTTAACATTACGCTAAACTCTACGGGCTGTCTCGGACGCACGTGTCGCAATTTCTATTATTTCGAAATTTGAAGTAGTTTCGAAGTAGGTACCTACATGAGTTGTTCCTATTTGTCTGTTTTGATTTGTTTGAATATTATTTTCCTCGAGTTTTTGTCGTATATTTGTTTTGGTCGGTGTGGTAATAGATAGGTTCTTCTTCATCTTTGCGTGTCAATGGAAAACACATGGAAATGCACAATATTTAAATTTTGTTTGACCTAAACTTTGCTACAAGAACGGCATTATCGGTGGCGCTCCACAGGTCGTCTATGGTACAGGTGGTGGGACTTAAGGGGCATGTAAGAAGGTGACCCATCGTTTGGGGACTGACACCGCATTCACAATCGGCGGAGTCTTACTTCATAATTTTTCTGTCATAAGTGTTTTTAATGAAAATATATTTTATCCTAAAACTTTGTTGGGTTTCTTTCCACTACCCACAATTCACCTTAAGTGCATGAGTTGTACCTACTATTGTTATATTGACATTGTTACCTTTAGCATTTTTTGTTCATAAAACGACATCCACGCGGACGAAGTCACGGGTAACAGCTAGTACGATATAATCCTAATATACTTCATGTAAATAAAGTATAAATAATAAATACATAACCATAAATGTAATGTTTATTGTTAACTTCTAACTTGATCTTTATCAACTAACCAATATTATGCATTTTGAGACACGTTTAAAGTTTATCTATATAATAATATATAACATAACATCACGCTTATATTACCCAAAAAGGTGTGGCAGAGGTGTACAAAACTCGAATTTCACATGTTATGTTAAGATACCAACGGATAGAGGGATGGCCTATCACCACCCACCGTGCACAATTCCAACTCCGGGCTGCTATTGTGAATGTCCTTACGAATACTTCACAAATAACAATTTGCCTGACCCGGGAGTCGAACCCGAGACCTCGCGGCATACGCTAACCACTAGACTATCGAGGCAGGATAATAATATATGTCGTTCAAATTTCTCTTCAGTTCATATTAACAACGGTTTCATATTTTATTTATATCTTCTTTAATCTAGTAGTCATAAAACATAACTCCTACTCGATTACTTTTTAATTATTGTTTTATCAAAGACCCGACCTCTGTAATCAGTCAATTGCTGGTTTTGTACTCGAGATAATATGTGATTATATATTTATCATCTGATTAAACCAAGATAAAAATGAGACCATTTTGTGATGACAAAATAATAAAAATAAATAATCAAGTAGAAGTTGAAATAACGTATGTATTCATTCTTTACAACATTTTGTGCCGAATGTAACTTTGCCATGTTGGTTTGTATCCTACTTAAGATAGGAACAAATAGTTAGACGTTACTTTACGAGACATTTAGGATCCTGGCAAGAGGTGACCGTAGCTGGTTGGTCAAAGCAGCTGCCCGGTATGCAGAAAGTCGCAGGTTCAAATCCTGCCGGTCCCATAATTTTTACAACTGTTTCTTAGTACAATAATACACCTATTAAAATTAACACAACATAATAATATGTAATTTTTAAAAAATTCTAGATGGTTGGCTTTCGTTTATTTCGTTCAATATGAAACTATAGTTTGTATCCAATTTATTTGCTTGAGTAAAAAAAAAGGTTTAAATTCTATCAAGAACTTCTTTTCAACACTGATATTAGAATAATTTAATTAAATACTTAATCAAATGACATCAATTTTAATTACGCATAAACTTATAAAGAATGTTTATGACATCAATTGGATATCAGATTATTCATTCACAATCTATAAATTACACTTATCGGATTTCATTAAGGATTCACATAATTATCTTTTTAAAGTTATACTGACAGCATTTAATTTTTATCGGCTTTCATATATAAATTCTCAATAATGCTTGACTATGCAAATGTCAGTTTGTTTGTTACGTCTCCACAATAAATCCCTGAAATAATTTTGATTACAGTTGATATGACTAACTACACTACATAAAGCTTAAGAAAAGTAGGAAATATTTCCAAAACAGGAACTTAAATCACAATATGTAGGCGCTTGCCTTCATATTAAGTGTTTTTAGGTCCAGATTAGGGTATACATAGGTACACATTGATAAAACTACAGCTCTAAAGCTACCGGAGCTGCACAAGCTCCATTGTTATTTTTAGGTCGAAAATATATTATATAAAAACAATTACACACAAACAAATTATAGAAAAACAATAACCATGCACAACTACGGTGGAAGCACAGCCTAAGGGTCTGTCCCCAGAAAGCCATTGCACGTCACGTTTTAGTGTGAGCCAAACTTTCTTTTGTGATAAAAAAATTATTAAAATACATATTCAAAATTGGATATAAAAGACTCACGGCATGTGGTGATTTCCCAGTACTTATTCATTAGCCGTTTCTCCAAAACCCTTATTATATATTTATTTCAGCGAGCGTGTATTGGGCAGAGGCGATGCTTCCTGGGAGAACTGGGGTACCATCCAGTGGCATTTGGTTGGATGTTTGGCACTATCGTGGCTTATTGCCTTCTTCTGTGTTATAAAGGTAAATAAATTAAAACTTCTTTGATATTTTTAAACATGATTGAGTTCTAAATATTTATGAGAATATCGATCGATGATTGACAGAATAGGCAACATTGTTCCATGGTTTTAAGAAGAAAAAACTATATTAGTCGATGTTATCGATCAATAGCTTATTCATCATTCAATCAAAGATCGATTGGTTGGTGTCATAATACCCTAAGAAACATGGCCCAAGAGGAATATTTTATTTTTAACCCGGCATCCTGCGCTAGGGCTTCCTAATCCGGCGACACATTCTGGAAATTTGGGGGATAATGAGTTGTTTCTTAAGATAGTAAAATTAACAGAACGCTCTACTAACTTTTTAACTGAGTAGATAAAGATATACCGTAATTACTTTCAATTAAAGAATTTTATGCCAATACAATGGCTTGTTTGAAAAACAAACCTTACGCAATAATAATTAATAATTTTAATTCACAATAATTTTATTTTTATTTTTAATCGTTAACGTGCATGATAAATGACTATAAATTGTATTTACTGTAATTTTAAATTTTAAAACTAATGACATTTTATTTAATTTTTAACATTTTTAATTTTAATTTTAATTCTCATTTAATTTTTATTTGGAATTTATATATTATCTAAATTTTAAAATGTCAATTTAATTTTTATGTAGTTTTAGTCAAAAGAGCTATTTGTGTAAAACTGTTATATTTTTTTTTGTTTTTGATGTTGTTTCATAATTATAGTTGTTACTCGAAATAAATGAATTTTATTTTTATTTGTTTATTTAATATAATTTCTCGAAAAGCAGCTGCTGCTAGGTTTTAATCAAAGTTCCAGTGAATCCTTACGATGTTTTTCTTCAACAGGGTGTACAATCAGCTGGTAAAGTGGTATACTTCACGGCTCTGTTTCCTTACGTAATGTTGACTGCACTGCTCATCCGAGGAGTGACCCTGGAGGGAGCTGCAGATGGAATCATGTTTTACTTGTCACCGAACTGGGAAACGCTGTTAGAAGCCCGTGTATGGGGAGATGCCGCGTCGCAGGTACATATTTGTTTGAAAATATTTAGTAGGTGACAAGGTGTTTTCAGTGGCATCATTCTTATAGAAATTAAAAATAATAAAAGTCTGTGTTACTCACAATAAAATGTACATTTCCATTAGGAAAAGGATTTTCTAAATCGGTTCTGTATTTTTGAGCACAACAAATAAACATACTCATTTTAACAAGTACTTAACTATTTAAATGATATACGAGCTTTAGGAAACAGCTTTTGATTACCTTGCTTGCCATAATATTTTATCTGAATTGCATCAGTCCATATAAAAAACTAGTTTTATTACTAAATCCAAAAAAGCTTTAAATATCATAAAAAATTAAGCCAAATAACCTCAAAAATGGCCACATCATCATATAATATAAAAACGTTTGCAAAAAATGTTAACTGAAAAGGCTTGAGCTAAAAATCCATTAAAAAGATTACTCAATAAAAGCCATTTGGATTTCAATTAAAATTTCAGGACTTTGGCAACAAACATCAATCTATGAAAAAAAACTACGGATATAAATGGCTGTAATCATAGCTGTTATTCGGTGAATAAGTACATAAACATTTTGTCTAATTTTCTGAAAAATTAGGGTGAGTTTTTTAGACCAAACTTGGAAAAACGCTTAATTAAAAAGTTTTCAGACTGTTAATGTTTATTTTTGAATCATTTCACAGCAATTTGTTTTATGGAAGAAAATTAGCGGCTGTGCTGCTTTTTAACTTCTTTTTGTTTTTAGATTTAACCGTTTTTGTACTTAAAATGTTGTTTGTACTGCGAATGAAGTAACAGATGCTTTAATTCCCCCATATCCACAACCAAAAATAATATTAAGTCGCGAACTAGAACAATTCATGCTGAACAAATTCAACGCATTCAACTCTCAACAGAATATTTGGTCGTTATTAAAAACAATCCTAAGTCGCCTTTTCAAAAAGAACGGCAATTTTTTTTTGTTTTTCTAAAAAATCTAACATTCGCAAGCAACTTGCAAAAAAATTAAGTGAAAGACAAAACAATTGTACTCGGACACAATTTAAAATACCACAATTGAATTTTGCACTCACGCTACATTCAAAAGTTGAAAATCAAGAGGAAATGCTATGTTTGTGTTGATATTTTGTTTTCAAAGTACGTGGTATTGTTGCGTGTTGCATTGTTTTTCCGAAACAACGTGTATTTGAAAATAATAAAAGTTTTTTTAATTGATGTGCTTTCTATAAAATTTTTAATTTACTCGACCTCGAAGTAACAGCCTTTCATATCCAGCACAAGCTTTCTTAATACTGTGCACGATACATTAATGCATAATTGCTATTTAATTTCTGTCTCAAACTGTTCAATGTACCTAAGCCTTGCTCTTTATATCACAACTCTGACATACTATTTTCTTTTCTTAGATCTTCTACTCATTCGGAGTAGCCTGCGGTTCCCTCGTGACCTTGGCTTCGTACAACAAGTTCACCAACAATTGTCACTTCGACGCAGTCTTCGTCAGTTTCACCAACTTCGCCACTTCAATTTACGCTGGATTCGCTATATTCTCCGTTTTGGGATTCCAAGCGCAGCTGATGGGAGTTAGTGTTGACGGTGAGTGATCCATTATAAACGGGTGCTAGTTGAACTGACTTCCTTTTGATAACAACATTATTAGCTTCTAGAAATCTACATTGCTAAGTTAGCCTAACCCTAATAGGTTTGGTTAGGTGGCTGACTTAGTTATTTTGATGGTGGTGTAAAATTTTGTGGTTTCACTTATTATTTTTCTTTTTGAGCCAATGAACGTTTTAATTCGGCATTCAATTACAATTGCAACTAATCTACTGTTTAGCAATTAAAAAAATACACGCACACAATAATACACAATGGAATTTGAAAAGTTTGTTTCAGCTGAAATAATAATACTTTGAAAAAAATGTTCGTGTATATTATAAAGCTAAAATAAAATGAAAAATTCAGTATCGATTTTTTCTTTGTGCCGTAAATATTTTTAGTATTTGACAAACATGTTACATGTTTCACTTAAACAAATTTCAATTTCAAAGTGATATTAAAATAAAATAAAAATCCAAAAACAAATAGTGACAATTAATAGTGACAATAATTGACAATATTTCTCAACCTAAAAAAATAAACATAACTTTTCAAAACACAAACAAAATTCAACTGAATTTGATTAAAAGCTCCATCAGCTTTGAACAAACGCAAATTAATCGATTTATTAAAAAAATATAAAATTGTTGTGTATGTTAACGCTTTGCTCAAGTTGATAATGCGCATGCGCAGGGTGTAAACACAACCGGACTGAAAGCAAACAGCACTCGGCACAACCACTCCAATATGCGACTGTACAATGAACAATGCTATTAGATTAATATATTATTGCGCTGTGGTTTATCGAATGTGAAAAGAATATTTTAGCTAAAATAAATCACTCGTTGGAAACAAAAAGATTTTTTAAATCAATTTTTTTATGCATGTTTTGTTTGCAGTTCTTGTCGTATTTATTTTATTTTTGCATTTATTTCCATTTTGCTAAAATATGTTAAGTTCGACAACCAAATCCTATGATCAAAAATCCATTCACATTCCATGAACCATTAAGTAATGCAATCGATCGTTAATTTATAAAACGTTCAAAAGTTTGCATATTATTTTAACGCTTAGCTCAAGTTAATTAATCCCCGCACTGCATGCCGCAGGGTGTAAACACACGTGGACTGAGAGCAAACAGTACTCGACACAACCACTCCAATATGCAACTGTACACAATGTTACTAATCAACCTATACATTTTCAGTATAAGCTGGTCTCGTATTGCACGGAAAGCCTATACAAAGACGATCATATACTGGAAATGAATAGGTTGATGTGTAGCCATCTGTACCTACAATGCTATAAGATTAATCTATTATTGTGTTGTTGTTTATTGAATGTGAAAAGTGTATTGTAGTTAAAACAATAGCGCTTTGCAACATAGATCCCCTTTTCAAGCTTCTGCTGTATGGAAGCCTTTGTGTAATGATATGTGGCTAATTAGGTACTTGATTCACATCGAATAGTGGAGTTTGTAGCTTTTCAATGAGATTAGTTTGTGTTTTAAGTCTTTTTTAGTACAAACGAGCATGGTAATCTATTAGTTTTGGGTAAATTAAACGTTTGATCGTAAATACATTGCCACTAAAGATGCTTATCTACTTTGGTCGTACACTATATTATTTCGACTGCTCTAGATTTTTTCTATTTAATTTAGAAACAACACTTTCTGTTACGAAATCCGTAACAATAAATTATTTTTAAATCTTACAAAATTAAATGTAATTAATATCATATTAACAGTTATAACACAGTTCAACGTTTATGCAACATGAATATAAGTAGGTAAAAATTACTAATGATATCATTTTATATCTAGATCAAAGGAAATAATAAGCAGTATTATATTGAATGCTGGTATTATTGAATAATTATAATATAATAATATTAGCTAGTTCATTATTTTCTTCTTTTGACAAATGGAATATTAAAATGTAATGAAAAATATTTATGTTATTTAAATTATTGCATGGTCTACTAAAAACATACTTTTACGTACTGACTTAGCTAAATTGTATGTTTAACGCCATTCAAAAAACGAATGCACGTTGTTTGTGTTTAGTACAAGATTATGGATTGATTAAACTGTAAATATTTCAGACAAGCGCACTGTGGTTTGACTGTGAGTGTTGATTTGCCTAAGTGTTGACTCTTTGTTCGGTCTGTCGAATTATATTACTGGTTTCGTGTACATAAATAAATAATGATACGCAATGTTCTTCAAAAAAGGTAGAAGTACAGTATTTCACTTAATATCTATTAACTTATCGATACGTTATAAATAAACTTCAATAAAGAGTTATAAATCTCATAATTTACAATCTGATAAACTGCACAAAATAATACACGTTGTGCATAATAAATCGTGTTACATACAATATCCGTCGTGATTATACTACAAGTTAACGTCATCATATCTAATGTATTTCTACGTTTAAGAATTATAAATAATTTTTGGATTAAAGCCTTATTGGGCAGACGCAAGAAACGATGGATGTATTATGTGATAGAAGATATGAAAGAGTAGGGAATGAGTGATAGCAATACGAATGACCAAGAAGAATGGAGAAAAAAGACGTATTGCGCCAACCCCAAATTAATGAGATGAGGGCAGGAAGAAGAAAAAAAACCGGCCAAGTGCGTGTCGGGACACGCGCAGTAGGGTTCCGTAGCTAGTCGTAACAACATATTTCGACTTAAAAGGGATTTAATATCTGTATTAAACAAGTAACATCTTCATACAAGTCATTACTTTCAAAGGTTTTTGTAATTTGCACGATTATTATTCTAAGTAACTGCATTTTACACTTTGGACCCCTATTCCTCTTGAACTAATGAAGTGAACTTATTCGCTATAGTTTTCCTTTAAAGTTCATTACATGTACTACAGACACATTTTTTTTCAGATTTTGGGATCCAGTAGTTTAGCTTTTAGAGGGGGGGGGGGACGCTCTACTCAAACAAAAATTTGCTCTTTAAAGTTAATTATCTCGCAAACGGATCTCAAATCAATAACTGTCTTAGCAACCCCTAAACGTTTTTAAAAGTTCTATCTAACAATACCCCACACTATGGGGTAGGCAACAAAAAAAAAACATCCCTACTTTACATGTTTAGCTTACCCGAAAAAAAAATATTTTTCCAAATTTTATTCTACTACTTTCTTTGTATAGTTAACATACATGTTTATGCAAAATTTTAGTTTTCTAGCACCAATGGTTTCGTCGCTATGCCTCGGACAGACGGACGGACAGACGGACATGGCGAAACTATAAGGGTTCCTTGTAGGTACTACGGAACCCTAAAAACAATGGGTATATCTTGCATAAAACGTATTTTATCATTTCCCATGCTTTATTGCCTAATCTAAGCTATGGTTTAACCTCATGTTCCACAAGTTAACACTTAAAGACAACACACTTAAGAAAAAACTACACCATTCTTACAAACACAGTAAAAAACAAGCAGGCATTGTAGATAAAATCTCTCTTGCTTTATGTACTGCGACTGACTGAGACAGTACATTTTCGTAATTCTCTCGAGCCGCCTAGAGACTTGAATTTATCTTTATTTGACCTTGTTCACCGAAAACGGTTTTGCTACAATCTCTCTTATATCATTTAATTACTTTTTGTCTATCGATAAAGATTCCATTACGTTCATTGCGCATTACACTTTGCTCTTATCTATGATAACACATCATATTGAACGCATGTATTCTGGTCTATTTTGTGTGGTAAGTTTTAATAACGATTATGGTAAGCTGCCTGAATTGAGATAGATTTTAGATAAGAGTTTATGAAACAGTGGTAAATATTTTGCCTTGAATGAATCATAGAATGGCTACACGAATATTATAATGTTTAAGTTTAGTCTGTAAGCTGCAACTAAGTTATCTTTTTTTCACACAGAATGACTGATAATTTTGAATATTACAAGAATTGTGGTTGGATCAACTGACACCGAGAAAAACAAATTTATAGACTTTTTCCATGTTTAGAATAAAACGTTAATTAATCGTATCAGTTCTCAGTTTACACATCTGCAGAAATGGTTTTGCAGTAGCCACAAAGGCTTATTTCTATGAACAAAGTAAAATTTAAATGTTTAGGTGCAGCTGTTTGGCTAAGCACGGACCCCAATGTTAGTCATGTTCAGAGAAAGTTAAATTCCTCTTTGTTTTTCAGACGTGGCTGAACAAGGTCCTGGTCTTGCTTTCGTCGCATATCCCGAAGCGTTACTCCAGATGCCTATCCCTCGCTTCTGGTCCATTATGTTCTTCTTCATGCTGTTCATCCTTGGTCTTGGAAGTCAGTTCGCTGGTATTGAAGCCATAAACACCGCTATTGTGGACAGGTGGCCAAGTTTGAGGAAGAGTTACTGGAAGGTATGTGAATTATGGTGTACCTACCACATACAACATAATCCACTGTTGGACGTATACCTCTCCTTAAGTGTGCCAGTTTTTATGGTCCAATATCTAACGCATTCAATCGTTTTGACCAGTTTTGGCCATCACTACTATAACCTTGATGCAATGTCCACTCCCGAACATAATTACCTGTTTAGCTTCAGTGACTACTTTGTATTTAATAAATAAATATTTATCGATCTATAAACATTGTATCGGTGTCAATATAAATAAAATTTACTCATAAAAGCAAATTATATTGAATGGTATATTATTATATGACCATATATATTTTATTCAAAATTTATAAGATGACTATTTTCTAAAATTAACAATATGCTATACAAAGATCTGCATCATGTGATTGATCTTTTTCAAATCGGTCATTTGTATAGCAATTTGTATAATTCAGTTCGGTAGGGTGGTTATGATGTATCATAATTTACAACGAATTCCATAATTCGATTTCTCTAATGCGTTTTATTAGGCAAGATGTAGTCACCTAAAAAAGTAAAATACTTAATTTGTTTTAAACATTCAAACAACTACGAAATAATTACGAATTTAGGAAATAAGTGACTTTGAAAATTTGTTTATGTGTAGCTACTTTTGTTGCTAACTGTACTTTCACCCCTATTCCCTACATACACCATAAACAAACCTAAACATCAATACTTGTTTTTCGATTGGGAAATGAAACGGAATTGTTCATAATTGCAGGTGACTGGAACCACGTGTTTCGTTTGTTTCATACTGGGTATACCAATGTGCTTCAGCGGCGGCGTGTTTCTGTTTACACTGCTCGATTGGAACACGGCCTCGTGGGCCATTCTGCTGATTGGTATGGCTGAGGTGAGATTGAAATATGTAGTTTTTACTGATATCAACTTGGTTTGCGGATGGTAATCATGTTTGTTTGATTGTAGAACGTGTTTGTATACAGTGTTTGTATTGGTATAAAATAATACTACTCTTTTTATGTCGCTTTCAGGCACATTTTTGTAACGCTGACGTCAGTCACCGAACTCGGTCGCGCGTACGTCAGTACGCCATTGTTGTTTGAAACACCAATCTGAAACGCCTTTCTTTCTTCAGCTTTTTTTCGTTGGTCGAACTATATTGGCGCCAACATCGGAGCCAGCCATACAGCCTAAATACTTAATTTAAGTTTTTCTTGAGCTTTAAACGGAATTTTGATCTTTTCGACAGTGCACTGCTGTTTCATGGAGCTATGGAATCAAGCGTGCCTTAGACGACTTAGCCACGATGGAGATGAAGCTGAATAAACTGCAGAGGTGGTATTGGACGGCTGTTTGGACCTTCTTCGTGCCTGTCGGCAGTATTGTAAGTATTTATAGATATATGTGTCTCGAATTCGATTGCCGAGTAGGGCAAAAGTGCTATTGTTCCGTAAGGAGATTCTCAATAGCTGCATGGAGTGCACGCAGAGCACTATATTAGGCATAACACTATATTATAAAAAACACCATGCCAAATAGCATTATGCGAAATTGTAGTTATTCCAAGTGAAGAAGTATGACAAAAAAATATATATGCGTAACATGTTATGCAAAATTATATTATGCCAAAAATGTAAAGCGAAAAAAAGGGATCCTCTATGACACCCCCTTTGGGAAATATTACAGGCGTTATGTTATATGATGAACTTTTTTTCAGGGTATTTTGATATTCATCTTTGTGGAATGGACGCCGCCAGCTTATGGAGACTACATCTTCCCTCTGTTCGCTGACCTGCTGGGATGGGCTGTCGGATTCTCCACGCTCATACTATTCCCGGTCGGCATTGGCTGGGCTCTCTATAACGGCTACGTAAGTGTATAAACTATTTAATAATTCATTAAAATCTTTTAAAGCGCAACTACCACATATTAATCATAAAGCACCATTTAGTACATACCGCGCTTAGAAGCACGCTTCAAGCCCTTAATCCAGCTGTCTGTTTATGTGCTTTTTGCAATCAAGCCAATACAACTGTTGAAGCAAGGAATGAACTATTTGTTATTATAAGTTTGACGACCGGATGGCAGAGTAGGTAGTGTACCTGCTTGCGACGCCGAGGTCGTGGGTTCGATTCCCACTTAAGACAATTTTTTGTGTGCATGAACATAGGGGTTTGTCTTAGTCTGGGTGTTTCTATGTAAATATGTATGTATTTACAAAAGAAAATTATATATGAATTAGTATCAGTTATTCTAGTACCCATTGTACAAGCTCTGCTTAGTTTGGGACTAGATGGCGTTGTGTGTGTTGTGAAAAAAAAAAAAAGTACAAAAAATTATACAATACAATTTGCTTTTCTGCCACGATGGTCTTGTGCTTAGCGTGTGCGCCTCTCACCGCGAGGTCTCGGGTTCGATTCCCGGGTCACGCAAAGTGCTATTTGTAAACTTTCCCTCAGGAAATGCACAATAGCAGCACTGAGTCTGAATTGTACCCGGTGGTTGGCGATAGGCTCACCCCCTATTCCATGGGACCTAAACATAACAGGTGAAATGGGGTTGTAGTACACCTCTGCCACACCCTTCTGGTTAATATAGGCGTGATGTTTTTTATAATTTTATTTCATGAAAATACGGCTTTTGGTAGGACACAGTATATATGTATTAATAATATCACACTCAAATCAATGCTTATAACTTTCAGAGGGGCAAAGCGCTATTCACACCGACAGCAGCCTGGCAACCAGCTCAAAAAAATATCCAGCAGTCTCGCTCTGGTTCCATTATAACAACCGACGAAGCTCACGAACAGGGGCCCTACGACAACATGGGATTCATCATGCCTTAGATAAAACACACACTAGTAAATTATAGCCAAGGTTGCATACATCAAACAATTGGGTTCGTTGGCTCAATCCAATTGCTAGAGATTTTTCAGAGTTCTCAAACAGATTTTAACTCAGAAGATAAGGTCAGACCGTTATGAATTATACCAATAAAATTGTGCCAGAAATGTATGAGAATGACGGCACATTTTCACTGCCCACGGCACAATTAAGTATTACGTGCCGGATTTCGGCGCACGTGGTTTTCTTAAACCATGCTCTGACTCAAGTTTCAAAAAAATTGTGATACTTAAGATCCCATCACGATCCTGTCGTATTTTATAACGTAATCTGACAATGTTCTTTTATAAAAGGTTTGAAAAAAACATATCGAGAACTGTTTGGAAATCTTTTCATGTCTTTAATTGTCTGGCAATCTCTTTTGCAACTTAAAGCTGGCAGCTGCTAAGCTCTTAAGCTTGATTCAAACAACTTTTTAGATGATTGGAGTAAGTCTGTTTCTCCATATTTTATTATTATTTTTGTACCAATGTACGAGAATGTATCGCAAACTGCAGTAGTGCTATTTAAAATATATTTTCATTCATGAAATATTCGTAATCAAACAACTTGTATGATAAACTTTGTAAATTTGATAAAGTGCTTCACTTTAAAGCGAAGCAAATTTTTTTTTGAAACAAAACGTAAAGATGTTAACGTTTTGTTAAGGCTATACTTATTACTTTTAAAGCACCTATGACTGTAAATAAATGTTTGTGTAAATTATATTTATTAAGAAATGAGTAAAATAAAATAAAAGTTACTTTTAAGACTTTTTTTGTTGTTTACTATTTAAAATTCTTGTAGTATTATTTTAATATTATACTTTGTAGTCGTACACTCAATTTTACTCTTGCCTAGTCTTCTATTTCTTCTTTTCCTCTACGGCTCAAAGGTTTGCTGGTAGAAAATTCAATATTGAATTAAGCTCGCCTTTGTACCTAATATTTTAACTGTTTCTTTTCTATTATGTTATTGTGAATTCTGTGTGTGTACAATAAAGTATTTGAAATTAAAATATAAATTAGCTATTACGTATGAAACATTACCTCTTATCGAATGATCGAATTTTATACAAGACGATGATTAACTAAAATTTATATATTACTATCGTATAACATAAAAAATATGATTAATTTTAAATTACTACCACATATTTGAATATCGTCACTACATAAGGTCTTGATATCCTGCTTCGTATCTTGCTATTAAAAACCAAATGATCATATTATTATTATTATTTTATTAATACCTGACAGTGTTAAAAGCTCTGTAAATCATCATAAACTACTATGAAACTGTCAAGCTTGTTTCTTGATTCTACACAAATATACATTCAGACATTAATAAATACAAAATTATCCGGTATTTTGCAATAATGTCATCAGTAATATTAAGCACCATCCTGCTTCGTTAGTCTAGCGATATAATATGATCGCTCACGCATCGCAAAGTCAGGCAAAAGTGTTCTATACATTACAGGTGACGTGGTGGGTGTTGTAAACCTCATTGGTGATATAGGCGTGATGTCATGTTATGTTAATAATAACCAACTCTGGCTACCTGCTCTTATTTAACTAAACAACTAAATAAGACATTTAAAAACCAGTCATTTATTCAGTTTCCTTAACTAAATATAAAAACTTTTAACTATTCCATTCTAAATATTTTTGCTTTTCTTCCTTCCATCGTTTTAAAAAAAAATTGGTCAATTGTACTTAAATCACTCTTCAATTTGTTTAAGATCAAATACAAACTACTGATTTATATTTCATAATCCTAAATGCCCTTTCAAACAGAATCCCACAAGAATATTATAGTTATAAAATAAGCAATATATTTTTCACACGTCGAAGTCTGAACTTGTCAATGCCACCGGTACACTACACGAAAAATCACTCAAACATTGGGGGGACGAAGTTTGCAAAGAGCCAGCTATCTCCCCTCACTTTTCTTACGGAGTCTTTGTTTTTCTTTTCTGAAAATAGTTTTCTTATCCTGAAAGCATCAGAAGTAGTAGAAAACTGAAAGAAGAAGGTATCAAATTTCGACATCTATTATGGGTCCATATTACAGACAATTTCTAAAGCAAAGGAGACGTCGACGTTATTTTGAAACATTTTATAAATAACGCCTTTTTAAGGACCGAGATAGCACTGACCAACAGGTAACTAAAAGCAATACAAATTTTCTGAATTAAAACTTAATAAATAAAATGAAACTAGTTCAAGCGATGTTGATTTTCTAATGGCTGTATAATATACCTACATTATTCCTGACTAAGACAGGTACTTTCAACATTACGTAAAAAATATGAACCCTGCGTTCATTTTACAGCAACAAGGCGTTTAATTAAAAGTTACAAGCAATTAAAACCATATTTCAACCGAGTGGAAGTCTGCATGCGAAGTCATCAACTCCTATCAGGCTATTAAAGTCAACAAAGAACAAGGCCGGGGATAATGACATTTCGATAAAGTAAAACTCAGTGATACTTTAAGAGCGTCTGTTATGGTTAAGTCCACATTATTTTTGTTTAATTCAAGAGGAATTAGGTGATTGATTCAAAATAAGGCTTTAGTCGAGATTGTGAGTTTAGAATAAGAATAAGAATAATCTTTATTACAGTCCACAAGTACATAAAAAGATATAACAGTAATAACCACACTAGGCAAAGCCTGTATCGTGGTTGGTTATTAATTGCGTCTATATTAGATCTATATAGAAATTGGACTTGAGAATTTAAACTAAAGTAACAATATATTTATAAACTAGACACAAAAGTCATAAAGTTATCATTTAAAACTTATAGTAAAACATTTGCGTTGTGTGTGAGTATGTGTGTGTGTGTGTGTTTGTGTGTGTGTGTGCGTGTGTGTGTGCGTTGTATGAATGTGTGTGTGTGTGTGTGTGTAGTGTGTGCGAGCGTTTGTGCGCATAAGAAAGAGTTTATGTAATTGCGGCAGCCTGGTGTGTAAGGCAAATCATTTAAAAAGTTGTTCAGTGTCATCGAAACTTAGATTGTTAATAAACTGTTTGCATTTAATTTTAGCAATTCGTACAGAATCTTTCTTAATGTCACATTTATTTACAATTTTATTATACAGGTGAGGATACAAATATTCAGAAAATCGCTTTGTGAACGTAGTTTTGCATCTAGGTTTTGGCATTTTGAAGATTCTTTGTTTTAGTAACTCATTGCATTCTGAAAAGCTAAGTACAGTTTTGTGTGTGGCAATAATAAAATTGCTGTTAAAAGATACAACCGTCGAATACTGAGTACGTTAGCTTCGTTATACAGTTCTTATGTTGAGTATCTGATTCGTTTATTAAGCATTACTTTAAATATACATCGTTGTGCTCTTTCAAGTATAAGGTGTGAAGCTGCCGTACCACCCCATATGTTTATGCAATAAGACAAGATGGACTGACATAATGATATGTAAACGTTTTTAAGGAGATCTTTATCAGCTGCGTCTCTGAGTTGTTTCATTACATAAATTATTTTCCTTGGTTTTGCTGAAAGTATGGTGATATGTTCTTTAAAAGTTAGTTTATCGTCAACAGAAATTCCGAGGTTTTTTATGGATTGTGTTTTTCAATTGGATTGCATCTGCAGATGGAATTTTTGTTAATGTCTTGAATATTACATGAGTGTATTGTGAGATTAAAGTTTGGTGGTCAGGAAGCACTAGTTTTATGAAAACATAGGTATATAATTTTACTGGTGTTGAGAGTGAGCAGGTTATTTCTAAGCCATTTCGATACTTCGTCCATACCTTTCTGTGCATTTTCAAGACACTCGGGCCAGGTTTGTCCATGGAAAACTATTGCAGTATTGTCGGCCTAACAGACAATTTTTGCATTATTTAAACAAAGACGAATTGACCTCAATTCATTTAAATAGATTAGGAAAAGAGTCGGGCCCAACACACTACCCTGAGGCACTCCAAAGAAGGATTCCTCAAAGGTGCTAATCCAGGTATCTATTTTCACACATTGCAACCTTATTGTAAGGTAGTTCTTAAACCAGTCAAGTGCTATTCCTCTTATACCTATGTTTTCGAGTCTTTTGAGTAAGATTTGTATGGACACGGTTTGAATTATTATTTCCCTCAACTGCTAAGTGTTTTAAAATTTGATTTATTTCTAGATGCTATCAAGACTTTTCAGTTGTTTGTTGATTGACGTTGGGGAAAATTAACGTTACAGTTTGAATTGAGGAAAAAGATCTTTTGAATTGAAGAAACCTTTTAAAAGAGAATTCTCAGAGATGGATGTTTGGCTTCCGTACTAAATTATAATACGGTTCCACGTAGCCAGCTCGAATACAAATTATTTTACGTATTTAATGTCTTTATTTAGGTACGGCTGATTTCTTATGATCTTTTTATTACGAAGACTTTGTAAGTATAATAATTTGTCTCTATAGCTTAAAACTATACACGTGCCTATATTAAACGTCACTTATTAGTTTGCCTTTAAACTTGTGGAAAAAGATAACTCAAACTCAAGCAAAATGGCAAGTAGCATTTTATTTCTCAGAAAGATACCTAATACAGTTAGGATATGGGTTATAGGTGAAATATTTGCATCATTTCCCGAGTTTTTCTTTAATTTCCTTTTTATTGCTTGAATAACTTATAAATAAAAAGAAAATACTGTTATCTATAAGGATTTAAACACAGAGATAATCAGGAGGTCTTAAAATCGTTTTACACAGTCAGCAGTAAGACCGTGCCCTATGCTCCAATAACTCTGTCTAGACGAAACGTACAGCAGAAGTTGCAACGTTAAAACTGCTTTACGATTGCAATAAGTGCACGAAGACTAGTGCCCTCGTAGCTTTGCCAAACATAAGAGAATGCGACTTGAGACTTCTAATGTTTAATATGAAGTCTTTTGGAATAAAAACGAAAAAATCGTGAAAAGGTAAGCCCAACTTCATTACAAATATTATATTAAGACGGCCGGATAGCGCAGTAGGTAGTGTAGCTGTTGCGACGCCGAGATCGCGGGTTCGATACCCGCTTAAGACAAATCTTTGTGTGCATGAACATGGAGGTTTGTCTTAGTCAGGGTGTTTTTATGTATTATAAGTATGTATTTACAAAACAAAGTATATAATATGTAAATATAAAAAAAGGTTAGGTTTAATTTTCAATTTCTGATTAACCCTCATTGGGCATGGAATTTCTTAAATCTTATGCAATTTTATCTACTATCTTTACTAACCAGGGTGTGGCACCCTTCTGGGCGTTATGTTATGTTATGTTATTTTAATCGCAAAATATCACCATTTCCGTGAGATAATTATAAATTAAGAACTCAGATTAGTATAGATATTTTTTTTTACCATGTAGGTTTTTTTAATCCCATGAAAGTGAGTATTTTGTACTACGGGTGAAACCGCAGGTAGCAGCTAGTTTGATTATAATTTTGTTCATTATGGTAACTAAATGCTTCACCAAATTACAATTACTTATACTAATGTAACAAAAACATTTAATAATAATCTACCTAAATTAAACCTATCATAACATTAAAACTAAATTAATAACAAGCTCCTAATGCAGGTACACCCACTAATTAATACCAAATGAATTTCTATTAGAGCATAATTAAAGCACACGTTACACATTAAGGGAATAATTATTTCATTAATATTAGCAGTTTCACGTTATTAGAACGCTTGTTAACAAGATCCCTTCATTCTACAATATGTACATAACTTAAAAAGCTTTCATATCAAATAGTCTGTATACTTTGTATTTAAGTTTTTTAGTTCAGGCATGTTGGCGCGCCAGCTGCATACACGTCACACGGCAGCAACACGTGACGCCGTGTTACGTGTGTGTTGCTAGCGCGCCCACATGTCTGAGGATCGCGCACGCCTAATGTTTGGGACGCCTAACGTTTTAAAAAGATTTAAGAAACATTTCAGGCACATAATGTTATACTTTTACAAAACGGTTTAAATAAATCAATTTCAATAGCAAACACGCTCAATTCTTGAGCGTATTTGCTATTGAAATTGATTTCTTTGCTTTGTAACAATCTATCTGAATTCTTTATGACAAATTTGATTATGTGCATGTCCAAGTATACGCTGTAGTAATGTGTAATTTATATCTGTTTCTAACATACATGCTGAATACTTCATCAGCTGCCAACAAAATCTTAGAGGTTGTTTGACTTATCTATTAAACTATGCACAAGATATGCTACTTTACAAATTGGTCCCAGTAGATTGTCTAATAGCTAGTGTAGATGCCACTTAAGCGTTATTCACGCTTCGTCGTTCGTCGCTTTTGAATTGAGAAAAACGTTCCAAAGAGAATTCTCAGAGATGGAATGTTCGGCTTCCGTACTTAATTATAATACGACAAGAAGCCAGCATTGAAAATATTCTACGTATTTAATGTCTAGGTATTTATGATTCATTATGATATTTTATTTAAAAAAAAATGAAAGAATGTATAATAATATGGCGAAATATTACATAGAACCAACAAAACATTAAATAAACAAGGCTTTTTAGGTAGGGCTTACTCCCGCAGCGAATAGTGCCTGCCAGTGATATACGTTGGGCATTTGTAAAAAACAAAAGTAGCTAACACCTCAACCGCTTTGTTTTCACATCACGTACATCACACAAAAACATCATTCGCAAAATTTTCGGTGGTTACACACAATCGCTAAAACGAATTATCTTGATTTAAACTGATAGAATCCGAATGATGAGAACAGTAGATTTAATCAGTATACACACTCGTATTTTTAAGCTCGTTAATTTTTCATAGAAATTTAAGAAGTTTCATACGTCATTCAGAATGAGGCTTAATTTCATCGTATAAGATGAAATTTGACTGATTTTAATAATTAATTGTATTTAGATAATCACAGCGAATTAACATCGAATTTCCACACGATCAAAGGATGGTTTCCCAGATATAAGTTATTACAGCAAATACTTACCTTGATCGTTCCCAGGACAGCTTACACCCTAATGCTCACAACATAACACGAATATAGTATATGAAATGTTTCATATTTCGGGCGGCGGCGGATCTCAACAGGAACCTGGCTTGACGTTTTGATGACATTTGTCAAAAGATACATGGTTTCGAGTAGAGATGGGACACGCGGGTCGATAGATCGGTGCGTGTTTCATCTTCAGTCTATGACCTAACACCCCCATGGGGCAAGTAATTGCTGTCAAAATATAAAAATATGTATTAATTCGAAAAAAACACCCAATAAATCATGTGAGAATAATAGGCGACGTTAGGTTTATTGATAACGATACAATAATGCTTGAAGAACATTATTTTTACTTGGCGTTATTTCAATCCTTTTAAGCATTGGAAATCGCTTACATTTTTGTGAAATATATATTTTTTTGTCTTTTAAGTGGTTAGCAATACTATTAGATAAACGATTGAAGTAATCGATTGAATTTGCTTATAGAAATAATAGAATGACCCATTTAAATCAAAGCAGGTTTTGTGATGCTGTTTTTCATATTTTTTTTATTTAATCTAAGAACACTTTTAATTTTCATGAGACTGCCTAGTGCTTCCAGTACTATTGACGTTGCCTAAAGCGTGTTTACTCACTGTTCGGTACAAGCGACGCGGCGCGGCGTGGTATTAGAATCAAAATGCCTGTTTTACAATGTATCAAAATCTAGAACTAACCACCGAAAAATAATTATATTCTCATAGAAATATAGGCCTTTGTTTTTGTTGTAATTATGTATCCATAGTACAGGCACAGCCTAAATATCAACCAGTAAATTTTTTTGCAAAAATAACAAAAGGCAATCACGCGATATACGGTATTGCTGCCTACCTACTGAATTTTAATTTCAATAGCAAACACGCTCAATTCTTGAGCGTATTTGCTATTGAAATTGATTTCTTTGCTTTTTAACAATCTATCTGAATTCTTTATGACAAATTTGATTATGTACATGTCCAAGTATACGCTGTAGTAATGTGTAATTTATATCTGTTTCTAACATACATGCTGAATACTTCATCAGCTGCCAACAAAATCTTAGAGGTTGTTTGACTTATCTATTAAACTATGCACAAGATATGCTACTTTACAAATTGGTCCCAGTAGATTGTCTAATAGCTAGTGTAGATGCCACTTAAGCGTTATTCACGCACGGCTGGCGATGGTTACAAGAGAGCACATGAATGGTTGTTTGCCAATTTTGTGATCTATAGTCTTTAAAGGGAATATAACATAGAAAACAGTAAGTCCCTTTATTCACTGGTCGGTTCTAGATGTGTGGTTTTGGTAAGCCTGTACCAGAGTAAAGATAAACCAAGTACTTTATTTTCATATTTCAGATGCCGCTGTAACGTACAAATTCAAAAAAACAATAATTGAAGTCAAGTGCATGAAATTAAAATTCAGTAGGTAGGCAGCAATACCGTATATCGCGTGATTGCCTTTTGTTATTTTTGCAAAAAAATTTACTGGTTGATATTTAGGCTGTGCCTGTACTATGGATACATAATTACAACAAAAACAAAGGCCTATATTTCTATGAGAATATAATTATTTTTCGGTGGTTAGTTCTAGATTTTGATACATTGTAACAGGCATTTTGATTCTAATACCGCGCCGCCGCGTCGCTTGTACCGAACAGTGAGTAAACACGCTTTAGGCAACGTCAATAGTACTGGAAGCACTAGGCAGTCTCATGAAAATTAAAAGTGTTCTTAGATTAAATAAAAAAATTATGTAAAACAGCATCACAAAACCTGCTCTGATTTAAATGGGTCATTCTATTATTTCTATAAGCAAATTCAATCGATTACTTTAATCGTTTATCTAATAGTATTGCTAACCACTTAAAAGACAAAAAAAATATATTTAACAAAAATGTAAGCGATTTCCAATGCTTAAAAGGATTGAAATAACGCCAAGTAAAAATAATGTTCTTCAAGCATTATTGTATCGTTATCAATAAACCTAACGTCGCCTATTATTCTCACATGATTTATTGGGTGTTTTTTTCGAATTTATACATATTTTTATATTTTGACAGCAATTACTTACCCCATGGGGGTGTTAGGTCATAGACTGAAGATGAAACACGCACCGATCTATCGACCCGCGTGTCCCATCTCTACTCGAAACCATGTATGTATCTTTTGACAAATGTCATCAAAACGTCAAGCCAGGTTCCTGTTGAGATCCGCCGCCGCCCGGCGCGCGCGACTTTTCGAGATCGCTCGTATAAATATGAAATAATTGAAACATTTCATGGACTATATATTCGTATTATGTTGTGAGCATTAGGGTGTAAGCTGTCCTGGGAACGATCAAGGTAAGTATTTGCTGTAATAACTTATATCTGGGAAACCATCCTTTGATCGTGTGGAAATTCGATGTTAATTCGCTGTGATTACCTAAATACAATTAATTATTAAAATCAGTAAAATTTCATCTTATACGATGAAATTAAGCCTCATTCTGGATGACGTATGAAATTTTTTAAATTTCTATGAAGTATTAACGAGCTTAAAAATACGATTGTGTATACTGATTAAATCTACTGTTCTCATCATTCGGATCCTATCAGTTTAAATTAAGATAATTCGTTTTAGCGATTGTGTTTAACCACCGAAAATTTTGCGAATGATGTTTTTGTGTGATGTACGTGATGTGAAAACAAAGCGGTTGAGGTGTTAGCTACTTTTGTTTTTTACAAATGCCCAACGTATATCACTGGCGGGCACTATTCGCTGCGGGGGTAAGCCCTACCTGAAAAGCCTTGTTTATTTAATGTTTTGTTGGTTCTATGTAATATTTCGCCATATTATTATACAATTTTTTCATTTCTTTTTAAATAAAATATCATAATGAATCATAAATACCTAGACATTAAATACGTAGAATATTTTCAATGCTGGCTTCTTGTCGTATTATAATTAAGTACGGAAGCCAAACATTCCATCTCTGAGAATTCTCTTTGGAACGTTTTTCTCAATTCAAAAGCGACGAACGTTCAAACCGTGACGTTAATTCCCGCCAACGTCAATCAACTTACAACGGAAAAGTCTCGATAGCATCTAGAAATTAATTAAATTTAAAAACTTAGCAGTCGAGGGAAATAATAATTCAAACTCATCTGCGACTCACAATCTCGACTAAAGCCTCATTTCGAATCAACCAAACCCTCTTGGATTGAACAAAATTAATGTGGACTTAAACATAGCAGACGCTCTTAAAGTATCCACTGAGTTTTACTTTATCGAAATGTTATTATCCCCGGCCTTATTCTTGGTTGATTTAAATAACTTGATAGGAGTTGATGACGTCGCATCACGCAGATTTTAACTCGGTTGAAAATCGTTTTGATTGCTTTTAACTTTTTAATTAAACTTCCTGAAGCTGTAAAGTGCTCGGTTTGTTTTACGTTTTCTTAAAAAAATATAGTAATTTGGATAAGCGCCCGCTGCTAAGTGAGAAACTGTTTAAAAATGTGATGAAACGAATTGAGTTTGTCGCACTCATTTCTTGGAATTAATGAATTGCGTTTATTTTACTAAACATAGTATTTGAAATCAACTTTAAAACTATGTCGTTGCATGATAATTAGTATTGTAAATTTGATGGGTATAAAATTATATGCATGATTCGCTTTAATTCCCGTCAAAATCACAATAATAATAGTATTTAAGTTTACTCATTATAAGACACATTATAAATGCGAAGTTTTATGGTGAGTTAGGTATTCATAAGACATTCATTACCATAAAAAACTGTAAGTGATCATGTTATCTTCGCTAAAGCACGTTTTATTTCATAAACTTTTTATAATTTTTAAATTATAATATTTTCAAGATATAATCAAGAAACTAGAAAAGAAGAAAAGCCAATGAACATTTAATTTTTTATTAAAGAAATCAATTAATAATTTCGTTTATTTGTACGCAAAATGCTCAAATCTTCTGAACCATTCTTGAAAAAAATTGATGAGAGAGAGAGCGGAGATGTGTCAAGGGCCCAGAAATAAGACCCAGTTTCCATCAAAGCGTAACGGATTTGACCTGTGACTTAAATAACTAATCAGACTTTGCGGAGAAGCTGACAGAAAAGTGGAGACGTGTGCAGACGGCGGGCTACGCGTGTCCGCTCCTCTTCTTTCCTCGCCTGTCCTTTTTATTGCCGGGGGGCCCGCGGCTGCACATAATTGGGGCACTTAATTCAGCCCGCGGGCTGATAGGAGCTCTCCACTTTAGTGGCAATTATAATAATAATTTTAATAAAGAGAAATAATAATAAGTTTATTTTTCACAACAATTTTTTTTACAGTTTCTCTTAAAACTAACTGCTAATATAAATTTAGATAAATACAATTTATTAAGATTTAATTAAGAGGTCGCCGTTGATAGCTTTACTAGTATTAACTGTATCACAGCCATCATCATCTACTACCCTGATGGTGCATGCTCTTTTTATCTAAAGAACAAAAGCAATGTGCTCTTTTTATCTAAACAACAAAAGTAAAAATTAATGTGGCTTTGAGAGTGACATAATAAGTGGAACGAAAAAAAAGTAAAATAGAACCAACGTTTTTGTGTAAAGCTTAGTTAGGATGCATGTGTGTGTGTAATTACCTGTCAGCTTCGGCGCACTTCTCCGCTCCGCTCTACTTTGGTGGAAATTGGGCCTTAAATGGGCTTTTTGGGCGGATTTTTTCAAACGTGCACATTGCTTTTTTTACGTGTCCAACAACTTTATTATTTTTTTTACACTCCCCTTTTGGTGTCATAATTTATTTTTGATGTCCAAAATATAATATATGGATTTAGCTGTATTTTCATAATTCTACTTTCTTAATTACTAAATTAATTTATTAAATTTTGAGTGATACAGTTTTGTAAATGTCGTTAAATGACATGTCCACCGTCATTTTCGTAACCATAAAATTATAATTACGAGAAAATTACAAATATAATTGATTAAGAAAAGGTGTCATTTAAAAGCTTAGAAATATACCTTACCGAAATAATTAATATTAATAACATTAAGTAGTTACCGGAATTGAAATATTTTTTTTAATAAGTCTTTATTTTTGAACAAGGTGGAATTTCCACTGAGAAATGCAACTATGGGCGACTTATTTAAATTCTACTGTAATAATAGTTTTTTCTGATCGGTGGCAACATTATACAGCAATCTGTGGAACATCACTTCGAAATTCTCTGTGCATCAGTTTCGACAGAAATTTAGTGTAAGGTAAACGTCTAGTTGCAAGTGCCCTGTATTTTTCCATTGATAAACGGTGATTTTCAGATAAGTTAACAATTTTTCATTTGTTTTATGCCTCTTAGATGATAAATCATTCAACATTTTACTGAATGGTACATTTTTTTGTTCGTTTATGATATAAATTATGAAAATAAACGCTTAAATGGTGTCGTTGGCAAAAAACCGTTACTTTCCACTGACTAACTTTGGTATAAATGTTAGTCATTGGAATAATTTGTTACTCAGTGGAACGATAAAGCTGTATTCATGGTGAATGTTTTAGTAGTTACGCCTGTACCATTTTTTCCATGCACGAGTATATTTTTTATCAATAGATATCACACTAATATTATAAATGCGAAAGTTTGTATGTGTTTGTGCATTAGTGTTTGTTACTGCTTCACGCTCAAACGGCTAAATGGATTTGGGTGAAATTTGGCAAACAGGTAGGTTATAATCTGGATAGGATACTTTTTATTTCGGTAATCCCATGGAAACGAGAATTACGTGGGTAAAACCGCGGGGCACAGCTAGTTTTTAATAAATTTCGATTTTCTGTTAGACTTATTCATATTTTTAGAGTATTAGCTAGTTTTTTTTTTATTTTATATAGTACAAACTACTTTATTTGATCTCAATGATAATAAAAACGACTTGGAAATTATTTTGTACTAGCTGACCCCTGCAGTTTCACATGCGTAAAACGTTACTACAGAGTCTCGATAATTATGAACAAGGCTGATAGTAAAGACTATGTAATAGTACTATAATGTATTTTATTTATATGTACATATCAGTAGACGATACTTGTTCTGCATGTAAACTTAAGCATTGTAATCAGAGCCTTACTTTTCCACTTAGTAATTTTGGCATTCCACTGATGTCACTGTCCATTATTTGGAATTACGAAAACCCGGCATTTTTATTAGATTTTTTGCTATTAGGTATTTACTATTATGATTTCCGTAAAAGTTATTATTGTGTGCGCGATATATAATTTTATGAAGAGTTTTAATGGCAATTTTGAATAGTTGTAAAGAGAAAAAGGAAGTTAAATTGTCACACGTTAGTCAGAGGAGACAATATACGGTTTAGCACTTAGTGATTCTAATAAATGATATTAAATGACACTTTATTTAATTAATTAGCTTGCACATAACCAAATAAAATGACATAATTTACAAAACAATATGATAAATAGACCATTTACTGGGTAGATAAATTGTTACTCAGTGGAACTCATAATCGTCTGCATTACTTTCAATCGGATATTATTAATAAACTAAACGACATATTAAAAAGAACTTTATATTTTTATATACCTAGAATAATATATAATCAGAATCTACAGAGAAAAATACAAAAATATACAAAAAAAAAAATATCCTGATTTTAAAACGTGTGCACGTTTAAAAAAATCCGCCCTTTTACGTACGACGTACCACGCGGGCAAAGCTGCAGACCGAAGCTGATAATCATCATCTTTCAGCTAATCATAGTCCACTGCTGGATATAAGCCTTTATCAATCTACGCCACAACACCTGGTCCTCCGCCTTTCACATCATGGTAAAGATAACTGAACTCAAAACATGCAAATGTATCCGATAAGCTAGAATCAAAGTCAAGATCAATTCTCGCTTAAGCGAATAATTTCCTTAATCCGATTAATTGGATAAGGCCACTTACTGTTCGTGTTGAGCCTCCAATCTGCCTGATAAATTCACTATTATGTACGTCGGGTTGTCTCAGACATAACAAGGTAAATAACTTATTAGAAGTGTTATGGTATGCTTAGAGTTTGCAAGTCGAGTCGTTTATTGTATTGGAACATAACATCGCGACTATATTTTCCCGGAAGGATGTGGCAGAGGTTTTTGGGTAGGTGTAGTAGGTGGCCCACATTTTGCCTGTTATGTTTCGGTCCCATGTTATAGGGGTGGACAATATCGCTATCCTCCAAGTACAATTAAAATACGTGACGCTATTAAGACTTTTCGGATAAATTAATCCCAAATAATACTTTTGCCCGACTCGTAAATCAAACCTGAACTTTTTGACTTCACGGTGAGTTGCCGCATACCATAACCACTATACCGACGTAACAGATTTTTTTTTTTACTACGCCCACAGCGAACGAACGTGTAGTCCACCTGATGGTAAGTGGAGTACAGCCCATGGACATCAACAATCCACAAAAGCAGATTATAGATGCGTCGCTGCAGCTGAGGACTACGGTGTTATGCTTCATGTGCCAGTAATTTCAGGTCCTGATCTCACCACCAAACTGGAACACAGTAATGGAAGCACTACTATTTGGCGGCAGGTTAAAGGTGAGACGGTGGTGCTGCCGCCCTCGAGCTCATTCACAAGAGCTCTACCACCAGTAAAAAGTGATTTGATTCTAAAACTGTATATTCAAATGAAAAGGAGGTAAAACATCTTCTTATAATTTTCTCTACCGTTTCAAAACAATAATTATTTTGTAATATAGTACGTCTAGAATAAAAAACTGTTAGCGAACAAAATCTAAAAAATATATCAAAGCTATCCACCGCAATTGATACTGGCTATTATACAAAATGTTTAATCCATACGATGTGGTTAAAACATCCGTCCTATTCGAAGTTTTTTTGGCAATAAAATATTTCGAAACAATTTTTATTGCTCCACTGTATTACACTACCTCTAGATTATCGAGCCAGTCATGTGTAGATAGAGGTACTGCTTAAAACTGTCTTAAACAAGAAACCACACATATATACATACATACTTACATTTATTTTATAACCTATATTTATTAACAAAGACGTAGACAGAAAACAGCTTTAAAGTAATATTATTAAAACCGACGTGAGGTGAAGACATTATTATTGAGAAAACGAGTTACTCACGTTACTTTAGCCGGGATATGCTAGTTTCGAATCTACGTACTAGATTCGGAACTAGTCGGCATATCCCGGCTAAAGTAACGTGAGTTACCCGTTTTCTCAATAATAAAGCTATAAAGTACCTACTTTGTGAATAATATCTAATATTCACTTTATTAGTTCTTAAACAAAGGTAAATAGCTGTTAATAATTTGGAAGCGTTAGTTCGAAAGTTAGTGGTTGGTGCACACGAGTATTCTACCAAAACTTTAGATAATATAGGTGCAACTTGTGCAATCACTGCCTTCAGTAAGCTTAATGAAATGTTTGCATAAATAGGTACCGTTAGAATATTTTTCTACATACATTTATCTTTATTTTAAGAAAAAATATTCCTACCTCTTGTACCCTGAGAATGATTATAGTTATAATTCAAATTCAAATTCAAATCATTTATTTTCATAGGCCCCAGGAGGCGCTTGAACACGTCAAAACATTACAAAAAATGATATAAAAATAAATCATAAATAATACTAAATTATACTAATTACAATGATTTGAATAACCGGGGCTCAGATTAATTTTAATCAAACTGTTAGAATCGAATTAAAATCAATCCAAGTACCAGCTCCGATGGGTATTGCATTATGAGAAGAGCTGGTGAGAAACTCATGTGCACCATCTTTTAAAATGAAAAATATAACAATATAAAAGTACATAAAAAAATCACATAAGAAGAGCAATTCATTTCCAAATACTATTAGAATATCTAGAATGAACTTAGCTTTTTTAAATAATCAAAAACTTTTATGGTGGTAGAGCTCTTGTGTATGAGCTCGAGGGCGGCAGCACCACCGTCTCACCTTTAACCTGCCGCCAAATAGTAGTGCTTCCATTACTGTGTTCCGGTTTGGTGGTGAGATCAGGCCCTGAAATTACTGGCACATGAGGCATAACACCGTAGTCCTCAGCTGCAGCGACGCATCAACAATCTGCTTTTGTGGATTGGTGATGTCCATGGGCTGCACTCCACTTACCATCAGGTGGACTACACGTTCGTTCGCTGTGGGCGTAGTATAAAAAAAAAAGCTTTCTATAAAAAATGACGCTCAACACTTTTCACCATGTATGATAACTGCTAAACAAGAAAGGATATTCTACTAATCAAACAGTTTACCATACACAAAGACGCTGCATTTCATTTTACATAATATACCATCACGCCTATATTACCCAGAAGGATGTGGCAGAGGTGTACAATACCCATATCTCACCAGCTATGTTTAAGTTCCATGGGAAAGCGGAGCCTATCGCCATCCACCGGGTATGATTACAACTCCGGGGCACAATGCCAACTCCGTGCTGCTATTGTGAATTGCCTGACGGAAAGTTCACAAATAACACTTAACTCGACCAGGGAGTCGAACCCGAGAACTCGCGGTGAGAGGTCCCATACGCTAAC
The DNA here is from genome assembly GCA_905147285.1 of Hypena proboscidalis. NCBI lineage: Eukaryota > Metazoa > Arthropoda > Insecta > Lepidoptera > Erebidae > Hypena > Hypena proboscidalis. The sequence goes on along the minus strand of LR990131.1, from coordinate 4,006,659 downwards.
CACTAACAACACCATCGAGGCAGAGCATTTCATTCTATTAGAACATAAATAACCAATAACTCGGAACAGCAGCATAATCAAATGCCAACCCTAAAAAAGCGAAATTTGCTTTCCGCATTTTGCATGAAGTAAAAGTAAAGAAACAAAAAAGTTGAACAATTTCTAGTGGAAGTTGTACAAGTTAACGGCTGCGTCTGCGAGCCACCTGCTTGCCGACGAAAACTTGTGCCGCTGGCTATGATCCACTAGTTTTGCATACCGACTCCGCTTGCATCGTGGAGAAATTATTTTTGAATTTATTTTTAAGTTACCTGGAGTGTAAATTATCTTTTTACCTCAGCAGCTTGAAAATTCATTCAATGTTGTGTGAAAACAGTGAGCAAAACTGAATTTTGTTTCGAATCATTTCGCTTGAAGCAAAGTTGAATTTTTGCTCTTTGCTCGCTTTTTTTTTATGTCACACAACTATTTTGAGCTGTTGAGGTGAAAAGTTCTATATGCGACACGAGACCAAAGATATTTACATCACGTACTTTTGAGTGAGCACTAAGCTTAAGATTTTACAATATAATCTTTCGCTTATTCGGGACTCAAAACTAGCACTTGATAAATAAGAACTTTGCTTTCTAGTTTCACAAATAAGTATTTTGTTATCAACTTATTGTAGTGCCCCAAGCTTCGTATCACCTAGACGTTAAAGAAAAACAAATCTATTGCCTAATTTACATTACGAAACTTATTTCATGTAAACTGCTTACGAGATTTAGTTTCATTTCTACATCTATATATACTGCATGATTTGTATCATTTAAAAAATAAGGTCTTTCATAGAACTTTATTAAAGATATAGAATTTATAGGTATATAAAAATAAAATATACATAAAAAAACTCTTCTTCCGAAGTTTTCCAGTCATTTTTAGGGTTCCGTAGTACCTACAAGGAACCCTTATAGTTTCGCCATGTCCGTCTGTCTGTCCACGGCTTAGCGACGAAACCGTTGGTGCTAGAAAACTGAAATTTTGCATAAACATGTATGTTAACTAAACAAAGAAAGTCGTAGAGTAAAATTTGGAAAAATATTTTTTTTTCAGGTAGCTCCCCTACATGTATAGTAGGGATGTTTTTTTTTTTGTCGCCTACCCCATAGTGTGGATTATTGTTAGATAGGACTTTTAAAAACGTTTAGGGGTTGCTAAAACAGTTTTTTGATTTAGGGATCCGTTTGCGAGATAATTAACTTTAAAGAGCAAATTTTTGTTCGAGTAGGGCGTCCCCCACCCCCTCTGAAAGCTAAACTACTGGATCCTAAAATCTGAAAAAAAGTGTGTCGGTAGTACATGTAATGAACTTTAAAGGAAAACTATAGCGGATAAGTTCACTTCATTATTTCAAGAGGAATAGGGGTCCGAAATGTCAGATGCAGTTACTCAGAATATTTCGTTCAAAATTCTTGAAACATAAATAAACATACATAATACATATATAAAATCACGCCTTTATCCCACGGAGGTAGGCAGAGACGATGGAACGTCATGTGCTTCGCTCCTTACATACTTCTTTCGCTTCCTCAACTTTCATACATCTCGTCATACGTGCTAGCTGGTTTCGTGTACTACAAACATTTCCTTTCTGAAGGACGCCATTTAGTTAAAAAGTAAAATTAAAAATATTTTTCTATGGAACCCTACTGCGCGTGGCCCGACACGCACTTGGCCGGTTTTATAATGCTAAGTTGCTTAACAAGCATACGACTTGTCTGATGGTTAGCAGTTTTCATAGCCTTTGGATGTTTTAACACCATAGCCATAGTTATGTTAAATAAAAGTCCAATACTACATATCTTGACGTACAAACTTTATTATTAGATAAAATAAATTATAGGCAAAATGGGGTGGCAAAAATGCAAAGGTTGCAACCGGCAGTAGTTACAGATATTAAAGACAATTTGTTAAGAACAAACTTGGCAACTTTACTGGCGTGAAAATGTTTCTATTTAACTTTTTGTGCCGTCTGATATATTATGGAAGTTTGGTTTGCTATTTTATAGCGAAAGTAAGAGTAATGAATTTTGGTAAATGAAAGTAATGTGCAATGCGATATATAAATATGTGTTAGTTTTCGTATTTTAATAGTATTTTACTCAATTAAAGATTAGGAATGCTTATTGTGTAAGATAGTTAGAAGTGCAGTCATTTCCGAACAGTCTATCTTTTGAGCCTTTTCCCGATTACATTTGGGTCGGCTTCTAGTCTAACCGATTTAGCTGAGTATCAGTATTTTACGTGGAGCGACTGTCATAGTTCTGGTTGCTTTGTTCAAATGGCAACCGGGACCAGCAATAAATGATTTTGTATTTGTATCACTTATTAAAACGCGTGCCTATCAAGAATAAAAAAATATAATAAAATATCAGAACTTTGTGCAAATATATAATTTATAACGTTTTAACTGACACCAATGTTACAAAAAAACATTTCAATTCCATTAAAACAAAAAGCCACGAAACTAAAGTAATAAAAGCTTCCATCATCACTATCGGTTATCGTATTTTATACCAACACTAATAAAACCGCCAAACAAGTAGACTCATAAAAACTACCAAGCACTTCTCTGATGGCTACATTGTTGGCTTGGTTGTGTTTCAAAATCCCGACTCCAAACACCCAAAATAAGTGAATCAAAAATAATAGGGCTAGTAAATAAATATAATTTCTTATAATTTATTTAACTTTTCAAAAATTCTATTTTATTTTCCTGAGAAATTAATATTTACATACATAAGTCAGGATTTTTAATATAATTATTGATCTTTCTCATATATCTTACATACCTCCTGATAATAAATAATGAGATTGAGCACGTTTTTATATTACCTTGTATTATTGACATTGTATTCCCAAAATATTTTATTAAATTTTAATCAATTTTAAAGTTGAAAGCGAATTAAATTTTGATGATTTCGTACATTTTTTGTAAACTTGATGTTGCCCGCGACTTCAAATTGACATTTCCATGCTATTTTCTACATAATTAAGGAATTTCCTTCTTACACTTGCCCCAAATTGACCCCCTTGGTATTTAAATGTAAATTTGAAAACTAGTGTTGACTGAAACGTATTATATTATCTGTGCTGAAACTGAAACGAACGGATGAATATTAATAGTTAGTTCAGGATTGAAACGTGTAGCCTGCAAAGTTTCATTGTCGGCATAAATCATTTCTTTATTGGTAACGCTTTTTTCGCATTCAGCATTCACAATAAGGGAATAAAAAAGTTTACGGATAATTTCACTCAGTTATTTTTCAGTTGTTGATTTAATAGGTTCATGGTTTGACTAATAACGAAAAGTTGTTTCGAGTCGAGTCAAGTTCATGGATCACTATCAGTTTACTATACTCGTATATACGTGTGGTATGTTTGGCGTATAATTTGTATTCGTAGATATAAACTATCAAGATGATTTCGTTTTTTTTTTAATGTTATATTTATTGTCTTTTTTATTGTGAGATTTGAGCTTATCTATTCGAAAAACTATCATCATCGATAAAACAAATTCATTATTTATGGATGATGATATATTTTTATTAATTATAAACATGAGAACAAGTCATCAACTACGTAGCAACAAAAATGTGTAATACCAGTGTTTCTCTGTATAGTTACAGATAAACTCTGATACTAACACACTTTTTTTTGTTATATTATCTCAGTTACCAAAACACTACATTTTTCAAACAAACACCACAATTGAAACCTCCCATTGTACAATTTAAATGCCCGAATGTTAGAGAAAAGTCTGTAAAAATTTGCCAAACACGAATTTGTGAAGCAAAACGAGAAAAAAGAGAATTTCACTTAACACGGACTCAGACAATAGTCCCCTCGAGTACGATAAATCGTTCAGCACCTTGTTTTATTTAATTACTAGAACCGCTGATAATAAAACAATTCGTTCACCGCGTTTAAAAAGTTAACAATGAAATGAAGGATTTGAGAGGTTAAAGTCTCTTGAGAGTGGAAGAAAGGGATAGAAAATCATTTTTAAACGCAGTATTTTTTTTAAGAAAAGCTTGTTAAATAATTTCAAATACACATAACTGGTTTACTTGTTAATCACCTCTAGCTCTGCTTAATTTTCTTGTGTTAGGAAGAAGTTCACGTAATGGCTAGGATTTGAACCGACACGACATCTCGATCATAAAACTGACGACTTATGCATTGCACCACGGCCGCTTTAATTACCGTGAATTGAGTTGCCAATAGATATTTCATTACTCAATTCTTGTTTGAATTGTAGAAATGAAGAAACAACGCGAATGTTAAAAATCTTTTATTTCAATACTTTTGCAAGCATTAGGATTTCGGACACCTGAAGTATTTTAAGCTTATTTCTGTGATAAATAAAGCTGCATCGATGTTTAAATGGATGGCGTATGCGCCTTTGACCGCGAGGTCTCGGGTTCGATGCCCGGGTCGGGCAAAGTGTTATTTGTGAACTCTCCGTCATTTAATACACAAAAGCAGCACGGAGTAGGACATGTGCCTGATGGATGGCGATAGGCTCACTCCCTATTCCATGGGACCCTAAATATAACAGGTAAAATTTGGGTGTTGTACACCTCTGCTATACCCTTCTGGGTAATATAGGCGTGATGTTATGTAAAGTTATGATATGTTTTTTGATAAACATGTTTACTATCTTGTTCTTCAATACTAGTTTCTTTTTCACTGCAGTTAGATGATTATGAAGCATAGTAACTATAACAAACTACATATCCTATGGCTACAAGTTCTTTTGCAATTTATGTCAATAGAAAAATGTTCAACTACTGCTTTATTAGGGCTCTCACTCACGACCAATTATTTTGTAGAACAGTTTCCTTATACCTACACATTGCCAAATGTTCTATTTTTCTCCCACATGTAACGGTCATTAATTATTGGTCGTGGCCAAGATCCCATTACTTCAACCAGACTCATAACACACTGTGCCTTAGGAACCTCTTTCTCCTCCAAGATGAAACCATAACAGCCATGCATACCACAACACAATCTTACATATTCTATTTAGGTCTAAAACTTGACATTGGTTAGCAGCGTGGCCGGCGGCACACCGCCACAGCATCACACATTGCATAACTAATATTCCTGTTTACCTCCCAGCCAAGCCAAATGTGGCCAAGCCAAGCCAAATGTGGCTAAACATAGGGTTTGCTAGAATGTGACCGCGCTGTATTCAAACTGACCAACAAAAGCATTAAATTGAATAATTTAAGAAGTGAATTGAGGCTTTTGAGTTTTGAGTGCTTGCTTGTGTATTAATATTTGAATAGGAAAGGGGTAAGTATGCTTATGAAACAGCAATAGCCTATATTTAACAAAATAACCTATAGGCATAGAGACTAATTACATGTTTTAATAAAAAAAATATAAGACTCATAACTTTCCAGAAGACTGATAAACCAAGAACAAGACAAATAAATTAGTGTTATCACAGAATGGCAGTACTAAAACCATTACTGGATTAAACCAGTTCTTTCTGGAGGCTGCATCTTTAATTAAACTTTAAGCTGACAAATCCCGAAGGAATCTATTGGGAGCAGGAACATGATGTTATAAAAAATTGATGTGGCATTTTTCATTTCTTTTTATATATTTTTTTACTTCACCAAAATCTCGAAATATTCAGAATTGTGGATAATTTTTTTTCCTATAGTTTTTACAAAAAAAAAGTACGAAGAAAATATTTACGGTTTTCGGACAAACTGACGACTTTTCAAAACGTGATTTTTATTTTTATATATTTTTGTTAAAGCCAGAAATTTATTATTTTTTTAACTCTAAAACAGTATTACATCGTTTTAATTCTAAACCACGCCCTCAGTTTACCAGTAAAATCGTTATTTATTGGTACATTTTTATTCATTCTCGTTTTAAAATCCTAAAGAAGCTATAATATATATTTATAAATAAATCGTTAACTTTTGCTGAAAATCACGAATTAAGTAACATTACAATAATAATTGTGAAATTCATGTTACACGCTTAATCTTACTTGTGCAAATTGAAATTTTCATACATTTGAAATTTGCACAAGCCGTTGGTCAGGTTGTTTGTGCAAGTTAGATGGAGCATGTAGCCAGAGTTTAATACAGGGTTCTATGTTTTCTGAACTGACTTGCCACATCCATATATTTTCTCTCAACCTAACAGACAGTAGCTCAGAGCTTTAGATAAAGTCAGACTTCTAGACTCATTTAAGTTGCCACTTGTCGTGGTGCGGCCATTCATTCCGTTTGGATTCTCATTTTTATTCCATTGCCTTATCATAAGCCTCAAATTGTTTTAATAGTATTATTTTATATAATATTAAGGGCTATATTCACCAGTGCTGAATGTGTTATCCGCTAAATAACATACAACCTGACCGAACATAATGACGCAAGTTACACCTAAAAAAAGAACGCGGCTGTTATTTTCCTTTGTTTGTGCCTAAGGATCGAAGTGAAGCGGAGCAAAGCGGTGTGGGGAAGAATGGAGTCGGGTGGAGAAAAGCAGGCTAGGAGGAGTGGAATACAAGGGTGGTGCGGAGCGGTGTTCAGCAGACTAAAGCCGGATTGATCCGATCTGTCAAATTCAGTCTTAGGTTACATACAAAAAACTTTAGACCCAATTTTAACCAAAGCGGAGTGCAAAAAGTCTTGAGTAACCAATCTGATTTCTTAATTTTCTCATCTCCTCTCTGCTCCGCTTTGGTGGAATTGGATCAAGCGGCCTCTCCGCTTGATCCACATCTTGAACAGGAGAGGAGTGGTGTAGTGTCAATTTGTATAGAATTGTGTGCAACCGAATTTAGCTTGACTGGAGAGGATTAACAAGAATACTAGTTATTTATATTTGCCAATTACTAGTACGCCTTTATTAAATTTAAAAAAATCGACGAATCAATGTTAAATAAATTATGAAAATTATTGAAATAAATGACATGATAATGTGGTTATAAATATTTTTATCATTTGAACGTGCAAAAGTTTACTCTAAAAATTCGTTTTAAATGGCAATACCATCAAGTAATAAAAATATTTTTATATCACTTAACCCCACCGATAGTAAGATTCTAATGGGGTCATTTTACAAATGCACCAGACGTGTAATGGGGCTATTATATTCGGATGGTATTAGTGACCTTTGATTGACCCTAGTCAGTCCAACGAAGGGTAAAAGGTTCTAAGAGCACTTAAGAGGTCAATAATATTGTTATTGAAGTATAAAACATAGTTTTCATATAGGTATATAAGCTATAAAACACTTATGATATTAAATTCATATCTTCTTTCTAATGTAAGAGCTTTCAACTCTTACCAATGATATTTAACTATATAGACGTCGGGACTCAAAAATTACGCAAATAATGCCCAAGTCATGTTGACATAATAGTAATGTAGTAATGTAGGTTTATGTTTAGAATTATAAATAACTGTCACAAACAAATTGAAATTTTAAGATAATATTCATTTTGTTCAGTTTAATTGACAACATTTCATTTTTTTAACATATATAAATTATTATTTTAATTGAAACTAGATGTAAAATAAACGGACCCATATTTTTTCTTTTTGCGAAATTTTATTATTTTCATTAATTATTTCCTTTTTGAAAGTTAGTGCATTCTAAATAGACGTAAGCGCCAAATGACGTCACATATACGGTGGAATAATGATATGCCTTTGCTTTTTTTTTTTTTTTTGAAGTGACATAAATGTCATAATTGTCATACTTGTTTACACCTTTGTTTGTTTACCTTTATTTTCTTGCATAAAAATCGTATTATTATCTCTATTCTGCTGTTCATTCATCAACCATGAAGGTATCAGATGGATTTCAAGCTGCTGATAGCAAGAATTTGCCAAAAGTTAACTACGTTATGCTTTTGGCATTATATGGTAGAAAAACGACTGCTACAATGCCGCCGAAACGCGTAGTGCCAAAGCATTATTAGCTTCCAGGGATGTTTACGTAGACACAGCTGTAGGATATGTGTGGAAGTAAAGCGTGATACCAACTCGTGCACCATTAAATGTAGGGTGACACCTGAACTTAAAGTAAGAGCCAAGTTGTACATGGTAACTGCTGAAATTGACGAGTCTAAGGAAAATATCATTTCTGTTCAGTGTCATGATTATACTGCGTCTTCAGGAGGGTGCAAACACGCTATCTGCTTTGCCATGTGGCTGATAAAACTGTCAGATGAACCTTCTGTCACATCTACTGCGTGTTATTGGGGTAAACCAAGACAAGCTAGTGCTGGTGATCAGAAGTTTATTTTAGCAAAAATATAGGCAAAAGGAAAATTACCCCTGACAATGTAAATGTTAATATAATGACATGTTTACTGAAGAGTGCAACAGGCAGAAGATGAGGACAGGAAATGAAGTACTGTGGTAACCGTCAACCTACTTTGAACTTAATGCTGCAGTTTGTACACATCCAACAAGACAATACTTAGGTACATAATTTTATATGATTTTGCCAGGAAAAGCTCAGTGAAGAAGTATTTAACAGTGTTGCTAAAGCTACAACAAATCAAGTGGATTACAAACTACATTCAATGCGTCAAGGTTGAGTGACAGGGTCTAGAATTCATGAAGCTGTCCCTTGCGAAACAGAACAAGGAGTATTAGTGCAAAGCATTTTAGGTGGTTACAAGGTGCCTTAAACAAAAGCCATAACACGGGGTAAAACTTTAAAAAAACTCATCATTAATATTTTAGAAAAAGATTTTGGAGTTATTGAAAGCACAGGTCTAATTCTTATACCCCCTATTATTGGTGTTTCAACAGATGGGCTTTGTGCAGACTTTGTTATAGAAATATAATACCCTATTAGCAAAAACACAATCAAAAATTACATCAAGGATAGCAAACTTAAAGAAAAATGTAAAGCTTAAATAATGGTACAAATGCATGCTGCAAACAAACCTATGGTCTTATTTTGTATTGCTGATCCAGATTATGAGAAGAACAAGCTAATCCACAAATACAAGGTTGAGTATGATCAAGATTATACAGCAAAGATTGTGCAAGAAGCTGAACATATTTGGAAGCAATTTATATTTGAAAATATTTTAGAAAGTGCTAAATAAATTTTGATTATTTATTTATGTTTATTTTTGTGTTCTTCAATGTATACAATTGTATTTTAGTTATACAGTGTATGTTTAGCTATGTAACTGCTTCGCTCACACATGTCATAACTTTTTCTCTCATGTTAAAAACTAATAAATACTTTTATTAATACTTATTTTTGGGTGATATGGGGTTGATGTTATGTTATATTACATGTGTGTTAGTTTTTATAAACAAAATATGAAACAGCAATCATAAATAAAAAGATACTTGTACAATATTTTAAATAATTTATTTTCACATGGCCCAGGTCTTGTCCACATCTAAACATTACTGATGAGAACATAAAAGTAAATTAAATTTTTTAATAACATTGTAACGTGGTCTACAAATGACTAGTTAGGTAGGCAGAATAAATAGAAACAATCGATAGATTAACAAAGGTATTATTATTCTATATATTTATATCTATTAAATACAAGGTAGTCTCAAGGCGTAGGTTGGTAGGTAGGTAAGTGGTTTGGTAAGTCCTGGGCAGCGAAGTGAGGAACACTTAACTCGGCGCTGGTGGCCGCAGGCAAGAAGGGCGCGACGCGCACGCAGGTCCTTTATATACCCCACAGGGGTCTGCAGTGGGGGGCGCATCTTGAGGTTGCGGTGGCCGTGCGGTTGCGACGTCACACACCCCCTCCGTTAGGGCAGAATTTTTCTTAAAAAATTCGGCTCCTGGCTGACATGGAAGACCTCAGGAAGCAGTTCTTAAGCAGCACCGGCAGCTCGATCCGGCTTTACTGAAATCAGAACAATAAGTGTATATAAAAAAAATAACTAGAAAAAATATGAAGTTACGATACCTAAATAAAATTGAAAAGAACCGGAGTGATCGAGCCAAACGCATTCAATACAATAACAATGTCATGATGTCATTCAAAAATAACACTACGTGCAACCTATTAAGATTGAATTTTTACTAATTAAAGAAGATTATTGAAACTCATTCTTATCTAACGGAACTAAATATAACTAAAAATGTAAGTATAACAACTTGTTTACCAAGTAGCGCGTTAGCGAAGTAGTATTGGGTGTGCGCGTCTACACAGAAGGCATGACACATTTCAAGATGAATGAATGAACAACATCGTATAGTTGAAAATAATAGAATTCGACATCATTAGTAGATGTGATTCTAAAGGAATTATGAGCGTGAAGAATATTAGCGAACAAAATGGTATACCCGATTCGACAATGAGAATTTTAACCACTGAACCATAGGGTAAAAATTTTTTTTTTTTTTTTTTATACCATTATTGTTTATAGTTTATTTGTTTAATATCCTTTATATGCCATTCGCCAAGTGGCTTATCAGACATATCTGCTAGTTTGTACACTAATGGAGACTTTTTTGCTACGATTTTACAGTGGCCCCACGTTGGGCGCCACTGTAACGTGGTCTACAAATGACTAGTTAGGTAGGCAGAATAAATAGAAACAATCGATAGATTAACAAAGGTATTATTATTCTATATATTTATATCTATTAAATACAAGGTAGTCTCAAGGCGTAGGTTGGTAGGTAGGTAAGTGGTTTGGTAAGTCCTGGGCAGCGAAGTGAGGAACACTTAACTCGGCGCTGGTGGCCGCAGGCAAGAAGGGCGCGACGCGCACGCAGGTCCTTTATATACCCCACAGGGGTCTGCAGTGGGGGGCGCATCTTGAGGTTGCGGTGGCCGTGCGGTTGCGACGTCACAACATTATATCATTAAACTAAATGATGATGAATATGATGATCAAGGTTTTACTTTTCCAGTCCCGTTTCTAAAATGTTCCCAGTTTTTGCTACTTTTTTCAATACTGCTGCGTTCCTTTAAGTTGAAGTGTAATGTTATGTAGTCTATAGCTTCTTCACACTCATATAGAACTCGTTTCGAACAAACTACATCCAGTGCATTACACTATTCTTTCGTGTTTGAATTGGCGTCTTTAGATTTGTTTTTACATGTTCGTACAAAACAATATTTTAAATCCATCGTAGGTGTATATTCCTCACTTGGATTCAGTTCGATTTAGGAAGAATAATAGTTGCAATCAATAAATATTGCTTATATTTTCATTATTGTAAAATATGTGTTTATCGTTAGTTGACAGGCAACTGACAATACTGACATTACAACTGTCATTTTCGATTACTCTTCATTCTGTCGTACAATGGGCAAAGGTAATACTTTATTAAGCCGTATATGTGACGTCACGACGCATTTTTTCGTTTTTATTTTTTTTCTCCAAAACTACTGATCCAAAAAAATTAAAAAAAATGTTTTTGTACTCCGGATAGGATAATAAAGAAACGGTATTTTTGTTTTAGACACTTTCAAATTTTGAAATGTTGTCAATTTGCACCAAATTTAATGACGTTTTGAAGCATTTTCAGTTCGGTTTTGAGCCGAGGTCCATTTATCTTTACGCCAATGGCGATAATCGAAATAAAATGAAAAAATTTTAACAATATTTAACGCACGGTTGGCGTAGAGGTTTACGTAGTCGGCGGAGCGGATCAGGGAGGACTCTCTCCTGGCTGATTCGCTCCACCGCCGGCGAGCTGGGCGGCGAAGGCGCGCGTATGCCGCGCACCTAATGCCGCCCTGAGCGAGGCCGCGGGCGGTGGAAGGGGGATTTTCTGCCGCCCGCTGATGCCTTCCGCGACGGAGTGACGCCCTGGGTGTGCCCGGGGCGTCGCTACGGGAGTAGGACCAAGAAGGGTCGGGTGCCCGGTCAATGGTCGGACTGGGCACGGTCGCCGCGGCGAGCCCCGTGGATATAATATCGATCCGGGGCTCGCCGACCCACCATCTTTCGGCGACGAGGGCACACCGCGGGGTTTTAGTGGGTATTCTGTGCCGTTTAACATCGTAGACACGGGAGTCCCACATAGCCACTCTGCCCGTCCCCCCACGGGTGGGGTGGTATGCGTAAATGCATTTCCCCGCGAAAAAAAAAAAAAAAAAAAAAATAAAAAGAGGTTTACGTAGTGGCCTCATCGCTTTCCTCGCGCTGGTTTTGTGGATTCAATCCCCACGCGGGACAAATCTTTGTTCGATCCGCAAAGATTTTTCCCACTCTAGGTGTGCTTTTGTGTATGTGAAATGTATGTTTGTGAATAGCAATACAGGATATACTCCTGCGGTTGATTGAGATTGGACCCAAAGTGTATTTAATATGCCATATTTCTGTGCTTGTTGAGACAAACAAAATCTTACCATAAGCATTAAAAACAAGCTACTCTCAAGATATGTGCAGCAATCAAATCAAATCACTTAACCTACGTGAACGCAATCTCACCGCAAAACTCACTGTTAATTTGCTCGTGCAAATTTATATGCCACAACATTGCCTAGTAATGCAAACAGTTTGCGGGAAGCAAAGCGTAGGACTGCCACAAACGGAATAGGCACATCTTTGGAAGCTAACAAGCACAGATTGGGATAACGACGCGTTAGGCTTAAAGAGGGAACAATTGCGTGGCTGTTTTCCATACAAAAGTAATATGGGTTTATGTTTAAAATGATTAAGTTTTCGTCATTTCAGTTTGTATGTAACTCAATTAATAATTAAAACAATTTTGACAAAATTACTACGATTAGTGATTTAGATATGATTTGTCTACAAACATTTATAAAAACTTAATAATATTAATAACAACACGGCGCTCCAGAGCTTACCCTTCGGGAATCGATTTTAGGGAACCTAACACTTCTAAGAACCTACTTTTAACAACTATTCAGTGATTTTTATTTGTGACAGCCAACCATACCGACTGATGACTGTTTAAATATTTGTAGTAGTCGAAAATTCGTATATTTGTGACGTCTTCTCGATCGATTCGATGAACCGATTTGGTATGGAGTAGAGTGTATGGTATGGCGGTAACTGACATCCTGTCAATCCATCCTGTCCAATCTGTTAACATAATAATACTTAAGATTGCCCAAAATCGGTCCATCGGTGACGTGATTCTATAAGATAAACTATCGGTTTCGAAAATTTTGTGTCTTTTGGGTCATATTCATATAAAGACGGTCGATATTTGATTGACAGAAAATTTAATTTCCCGTGATTCCATTTAGGCAATACGCATGCGGAAAGATCGTGATGTCGTACAAACATACGTAACAAATATACGAATTCTCGACTTTATAATATAAAAAGGATATTAATGTACTGACAAATATAGTATAACATTAAGTGCATATTTACTATAGAAATAGTTCCCCTTACACACTTGTCGTAATAAAGTGGTGGTAAGTCGCAACACTCGGGTCGTTTATCAGCCGAGCCTCGGGTAATGTGGAGTGACAGTCACCCTCCGTGTCATCTATAATAGAGAACGCTTATTAACGTTGTACGTGAGACTAACTTTAATACTTACAAAAACATACGTACAAATTGAATCTACAGAAATAGTTCGATGTTTTCAAATAACGTTAATAAAGTGAAAAAAAATAATTGTTTGTAAAAGATAAAAATAAAAAACCAAAAACTTGTTTTTTTGAATTTTTCACATAAATTTTGAGGTTATATAAAAAAGTGTAAATACAAAAGTTTTAGATCTTTTTATTACCAACAACTTTGCCATTCCACTTTTTTCCATAGGACTTTTAGTTTTTCCGGAAATCGAGAAAAAACGTTTTTTACCCTTAAAACCCCTCCCGACCTCAGATCGCCCGTAAATTATTTTTTCTTTAATTTTTATAATGTTCTCCTCCTTTCTAATGGGTTTTGTCCTACTATTATTTTTTTTGGTATTAAAAATTATCGACACTGGTCTATAAGGTAATGTGGAGTGATAGTCTAGTTTAGAATATGTAACATTCCAAATATTATTATGAAATTTAATTTTTAAGTTCACCGAGTGACGTACACAACAATTCCCTACGTCCGACGCACTCTGGGCAATTCACGAGTTCTCCAAAGCGAATTGGCTAATCCTTTCACCACGATGGCAAGTCAAATTAAAATTTGACTCAGCCATCGACACGACGAAGAAGAAGAAGAAGAAGTTCAATGCTGACGAATTCAATAGTTTGAGTTTCGAATTTAATTCAATAATTGAAGTCTTTGAAATGTCGACATGATACAGCATTTTATAGAAAATTGCTCCAAACTCACCGACATCATGTTGCATGCACGTAACAATTGTCATGAATATTAGCATAATAGGACGGATGAGCTCCGTGCATTGCTATGCGAGGCACTGGAGAGTTGACTTCAGATGCTCCATGTGACTTGTATATGAAATGAAAGACTGCGACAAATATTCAAAATTCAAACTTAAGCTAACTTAAACCCAATATGAATGATAAAGATATAAATTGCATTTGAATTTAAAATTTGTACTTTACATTTTGATATTCTTACATCTTACATAGCGAAATTATTATGATTAAACAATTACTGTATTTTTTCATAAGCGTAACGTGATGAAGTTGCAATATGGTCTTGTATCAAAAATCTTCTATCGTCAAAAATTCTACTTTAGTTGTATACCTAAGTAAGAATGCTTACTACATAAAATACAGTAAGTAAGGCGAGAGGCGAAAAGGAAATGACAGTGTTGGCTTCAGCTCAAGAATGCAAGATGGCGCATCATTAATCACATGACACAGTGAGGGATGACGCACCACTCTCAAGGGATTGACGGACAACTACTGCTCCAGTTAATTTGATAATACTATAATGTATAGTGTTAATACAATATAATACATGTTTTAACACAGTTTCTATTCTTTTGGATGGCGGAGTGGGTAGAGTACCTGCCTGCGACGCCGAGGTCGCGGGTTCGATTCCCGCTTAAGACAAATCTTTGTGTGCATGAACATGGAGGTTTGTCTTAGTCTGGGTGTTTCTATGTATAATAAGTATGTATTTACCAAAGAAAAGTATATACATGTATTAATATCAGTTAATCTAGTACCCAAAATACAAGCTCTGCTTAGTTTGGGACTAGATGGCGTTGTGTGTAAGTTGTGAGATATTTATTTTATTTTTTATTTTTTTTATAACTGCTATTTAAATTACATTGAAAATTTTATGGTAAAAATATTCCAAAATAAATATAATTTCAGAAATAATACACATAATGCCTCGATGGTCTAGTGGTTAGCGTATGCGCCTCTCACCGCGAGGTCTCAGGCTTGATTCCCGAGTCGAGAAAAGTGTTATTTTTTTCAGGCAATTCACAATAGCAGCACGAAGTTGGAATTGTGCCCGGTAGATGTCGATAGGCTCACCCGCTATCCCATGGGACCTGAACATAACCGGTGAAATATGGGATTTGTACACCTCTGCCGTACCATTCTGGGAATATAAGAGAGATGTTATGTACGCATGTCATGAAAAACAAATGTTGGAGTAAATTAAAGTCGACTTTGTAGTTTTCGTAATTTCAACATAAGTGCAATCTTTCGAGCCTTTTCCAAATTACATTGAGGTCGGATTCTAGTCTAACTAATTTAGCTGAATCTCAGTATTTCAACAAAAGTGCTAATTTTAAAATATGAAAATAATATTTCATTCGTTAACTCTCTTCTTAATTACTTACTTAGTCTGCTTACGACCATGACAAACTGTAACCTTGTCGAAACGACAAGCACCGAAAGGTTTATAAAAATTAATCGCGTTCATTCCCATTTTTTTTTTTTTTTCATATAAGAAATCAATTATTAAAATTATGATATCTTATTTTCATTACAATCTAGCCTATCAAGACTAATAAGTAATATTATGTTAACCTAAATTGCTACGTAATAATATAATCTAAGAATGCGTCCATTAACACTTTTCTTAGTTTTTGTTAAGGGGAAGTCACTTTGTTCATGTGTTCTTTATAACGACACTTATCGCACTAATTTATTTGTCACTTATCACTACACTAACTCGAAAGGTTTCGTTCGTTTTAGTCTTTTCACTAGTTCCGTGTTATCAAGGAGCTGGATTGCCTCGATGTTGACGTGATGATGAAGTCTTCGTTCGTGAGCTTCTGCATATTTTTGTATGACCCTGTCAACATTAAAATTCCCACTAAAATCAAATCAATAAATACTTACTTACACATCGTATCAGAAACAATGAATTGGAAAGTAGGACTAAAATATTGGTCCGAATTTGTAATATGTATTTATTTATTCATTTACAGTTTAAATATAATTGAAAAACGAAGAGAGGTTAGACAAATGTACAGGAATTTACTTAAATATGTTAGTTGTTGCCTCATGTCATTAGTAAGTATGAGTTACTAAAATTTGGTTTATTTTTTTTAAATATCAAAAACAGAATTCCTCAGCTTACGAGTTTAGTTTTTTTTTATTATACTTGTTTGCATGTGTATAGAACACATTCTTAGCATACCATGTTTTACCTTAGAAAAACTTCATATAATTATGCCATACCGATGCGAAGCCTTGTTTTAGAACTGACCAATTTAATAAATTTTAAACGACAAGCATAAAAATACTGAACGTTCACTTAACACCTGACTAGACTAACGTAAAAAAAACCGTAGACTACAAAAATTCAACAGTTTATACCATTTTACTGCCTCACTTCGATATTAAATCGGAAAGCAGCCGCAAGCCAAACGATAACTTAGATTTATTACATCCGAGTCTAGTAAAGGGTTTAATCAAAAAAGAACCAGCATCTGTCAGAGCTATTAAAACGGTAAAAGCTTTAATATCAAAGCACATTACGTTGAGGTTATTGCAATAAGCTTCGGGACATACGGAGAAGGAAAATTGACAAACAAATCAGGACTCCAATATGTTTTACTCTATTATGTTAGCCCACATTTTTTATGTTTTTGGCTCAAAAGTATTTACCTATGGAATATGAAAAAATATCCGCCATGTTGCACACATTAAGGTAGTCAGTTCTTATAAATTTGAAAAGTCTTTCGTATTCTTCGGAGGATTGCACTTGGTTTCTGTATTATTCATTAAAAGATTTGACATGCAACTCAAAATAACTAACTTTTGCTTTGAGATAGTAATAAGGACACAGACCAGCTATCGTTCCTAGAAAGGGGAAATTTCATCAGCGTTTTCTAACTTAGTTTTTGTTCAGGTACTAATTATTACCTAATTAAATAAAGTTTACCTCCCTTGTTGTCGGACCAAACAGGCTGTAAGTATTCAATATCACGCACGAGCCATCAAATGCTACGTGAAAACTGACCGATTAAACACCGCTTATACCCCATTGACATCAGAACAATCAATTACCACCCTTATTCCCCTACGATAAGACACAAAACATCCTGCAGGACCAACCCGGGTAATAAACGATAGAAATATTGCCAGAAAAAAAATATTGCGTGAGTTAGGTTGTGGGCTGAGACGAAAGGCTTTTTAAAAAGGAACAAGAGGTGTGTTCCGCTTGAAGAGCAGTGCAAGACTAACTTTATTTAATATCAAATATTATAAGCTAAGTAACCTAAACAAAGGATCATTATAATCTTAATGCTTCCTGTTATCGTAGTACCAGGAAGTTACATGTAATGTTATCTTTATTACCTAATTACAATGGAGGTTATTGTGTTATAACCTTGTTACGCTTATATAACTCCTCCCCCCTTAAGATGGAGGCGCGTCGAAGGCTGCGACTGAAGTTGGAGTGTTTCAGCTTCAGGTTGTTGCAGGACTGAAGTATGCGCCGATCTGGGTATCCACCAAAGTTTGTATACTGCCACTCCGATTGCTGTTGCGAGTATTAGGATGTATAGGACTATTGATGACCAGCTAGGTGTGTTTGAAATGAATACTGGATCCATTATGGAGTCTTTGATTTCTTCAGATTGCTGTAAGGCTTTCTTCAGGTTGTCTAGTTCTATGTTTTCCAGCTTTATTTTAATAGGTAAAGCTTTCGGTGTTTGATGTGCGCGTGGTAACGGTATGGTTTCCTTGATGTTAATGTACCGCTGATGTGTTGTTAGAGTTCGGTCCATAATTTGTACTTTGCAGTTATTGTTTGTTGTTATCAGGAAAACACCTTTGTTACGTTGGTATTGTACATCATTGCCGCAGATGGTTTTGATGACTTCTTCTTGCTTCATGATGACTATCCAGCTGTTATCTTCGATTTGCTGTATTATGTTGTCTTGAAAGGTTGCAGTTACATATGTACAATTGTGTGGCTCTTGATGTTGTATGAGTTGAGCTATACAATCAGTTGAGTGCAGCAAGGGCTGCCATTCCAGGTGCTTGCAGATGACTTCATCTTCTGCTATCTTGTTGCATGACTCGTGGGGATAAGCGAACTCATTATTGCCCAAGATAAGGTAAGGATTTTTAGGTATAAGGATTGTGTTATTATTGTTAGGGATGGAATATAGATGTAGGAGGTTATAAGGTTGTTCTGCAACTAGTGGTATATCCAATATAAAGTTAATTGTTTCATTAGTACTATAAGCTCGTACTGTAATAGCTTTTTCCCAAAGTTGTATCTTGTTTATGTTTGGGGCAAAAGCCAAGTATGCGCTGATTTCATTCTGGATGCTATTTAACTCCTCTATTAAATACGAAGGGTCGATTATGCTAGGGTGCATCTTTTCAAGATGTGCAAATGTTAGTGCGTTTTCTAGCGTGTCTAATCTATCGTAAAGCTGTTGGAGCGAAGTTTCTATGCTATAAAAGATGCTCATAGTTATGTAGTTATTTTCAAATTCTGTTTCTTGAGTTGAATATTCTTCGATAGCTTTAAATATTGTTATCTGGTTATCATTGATGTTCTTTAAATTATTTTCGTACTGTTTCATGAAATCTTGCATGATGCTAATGGTCTTTTTCTGATTGACTCTATCGCTACTGAGCGATGCTTTAATTGATTTTATTTCGTTTTCGAATTTTGTAGCGTCATTTTGATCTAAGTTTCCTGTGATGGCTTTTACTATGGTGCCTAATCCGTTTATAAGTCCTCGTTTTTCTCTATATCCTAGTCTATAACCTATGGTGTCTAGTCCTAAATAAACTAACTTACTTTCTATCGTATCTATACGGTACTCTATTTGTTTAATAGTGGACTTGGTATCTGTTAAACTGTTTTGTTTTAATTTAAATGTATAATAGTTTCTACAAATTTCTAGGAAGATTTCTCTTAATTTAGTTGTATTGTAAATTACTGCTAGGTGATATGTATCTACTTGGTATTGGGCTTGAGCTTCCGTTAATACTAAGATCCCATTGTGGTTATCTATTGGCTGTATGACTGCTGTGGCAGCGGTGAGGTAGAGCACTGCGCAGCAGGCGATGGCGTTCCTGAAACATTTTCAGGGCGCCTTAGTAAGCGGAAGTGAACTCTTATTGATTTTGCGTTCACATGTTTGCCTACTATTTCCGCTATTTGCTCTGGGTGTATGCGAGTTATTGTATAAGGGCCTAAGTATTTGGGCTCTAGTTTATTGCTCCTGGCTGTCTTTGCTACCTGTTTATAAACTGAATCTCCTACTTTGAATTGTGCAGTTTCTTTATTTTTATTGAATCTTTCTATTATTTGTTGTTTATCGATTGTTATTTTATTATTTATTAGTTTTTGTGCATTTTCCATTATTTGCTTGTGTTTAATTACGTATTCCTGGTAGAATTCTTTAGGACAGTGTAATTCTAGTGGGTTTCTGCTATCAGTGTGTCCGTAAAGTAATTCAAATGGTGTAAAACCTGTTGAGGAGTGTATTGTATTATTGTAAGCTATTATAGCGTATTTCATTAAATATGTAGTGTCGTCCTTGTCTGTTATTCTTTGTAATCTAATTATTTCTGCTAACGTTGAATGTAGTCTTTCTATTGGAGAATTTGAATTTGGATTGTATGGTGTTGTGAAGTGTATGTTTATGTCATGTAATGCACAGATTTCAGTGATTACTTCGTTATCGAATTTTGTATCGGAGTCCGTTGTGATTTTCTTGGGTACTCCTATTACTGAGAATAGACTTAACAAAGCTTCAGCGATGTGTATGCTGTTTGCAGCGTTAAGAGGTATTGCTTGTGCGTATTTTGTGAAGTTGTCAATTATAGTAAGGAAGGTTATACTTCCGGTGCTGTATAAATCCATAAACATGTGCTCCATTGGTCTATGTGGTGTATCTGTTAAGGATAGAGGTAATTTTAATGGATTGCGTTCATATTTGCTTTTGAGGCAGCTGTCGCATTTGTTAATTAATTTTTGTATAGAAGCTAACATATTAGGCCAGTGGTAATTTCTATGTATGTGTTTATATGTTTCTTGTATACCTCTATGTATGGTTTTTCCTTCGTGATATTTCCTTATTAAGTCTGTTTGTTCGGAAATATTTTCTATTAATGTTACCCTATTCATGCATCTAATTAATTTTGGTCCACGATTGCTGAATATTGATTTATATACTTCACAGAATAGTGGATAATATTCTTCGTAGTGGAAAAAACAATGGAAAATTCTATCTGCAATTGTATTTTCTTTAAGGAATTGTATTATTTGTTCTTTTGTATTGTTAATCGGAATCCATACGTCTTTTATTATAGTTTTACCTTTTGATCTATCATCTATCCTGTAAGTGTCTCCGGGTGTTTTTCTAATGTGAAATTGTTTTAATTGTCTGTCTATAGCGTCTTCTATTTCAGGGATTTTTACTATAGTCGTTTCTGTTTGGCTTTCGAGGGTCTGGTTTGTATTTGTTGGTTGACCCTGACTTTCCTGTGGATGGTTTATGATATCAGGAGTAATGGGTAAGTCTAATAGCGTTCGAATGTCTATGTTTGTCAAATCTACGTCATCGTTTGATGTACTAGGTTGATTGTTTTTGCTAACCTCATTATGGTGTATAATTTGAACTCTTGAGAGCGCGTCTGCATTTGTATTGGCTTTTCCTTTTTTATATTGTACATCGTAGTTGTATTCTGCTAATCTTAGGCGCCAGCGTGTTAGCTTTGAGTTTGGGTCTTTTATAGACATTATCCATGTAAGCGGGCGATGGTCTGTATAAATAGTAAATCGTTTACCATAAAGGTAAGGGCGAAAATATTTAATAGCCCATACGATGCTTAACAGTTCTTTTTCAATAGTCGAATATCTTTGTTCTGTTTCTGATAGTGTACGTGAAGCGTATGCTATTGGTTTATCTGAGCCTATTTGTCCCTGGGATAATACTGCGCCTATGGCTACGTCTGATGCGTCTGTAGTAAGAATGAAAGGTTTTTCAAAGTCCGGGTATTGAAGTATTGGTGCATTAATTAGTACTTCTTTGCATTTTTCGAATGCTTGAGTGTATTCTGGTGTAAACAGTATTTTGCTACCCTTTTTTAAACATTTTGTAAGTGGTTTTGTCAATTTTGCGAAGTCCTGGATGAACTTTCTATAATAGCCTACTAAGCCTAAAAAGGACTTAATTTCTTTCTGAGTTTTTGGTAGAGGGAACTTTTTAACTGCTGCGATTTTATCTTCATTTGGCTGAAGGCCTTTGTCTGTCAATGTGTGTCCTAAGAACTTGACTTGTTTCTGTAAAAATTCTGATTTATTTAGTTGAATTTTAAGGTTGTGTGTCCTGAATCTATTGAATACTTGTTTACATTTATCCAGGTGTTCCTGTAAGGATGTGGAATAAATTATTACGTCATCCAAGTATGTTAATACGTTATCTAATCCACGTAATACTGAGTCCATTAGTCTCTGAAATGTGCTGGGTGCGTTCTTTAAACCAAAGGGCATTCTGAGAAATTCATAATGTCCTCGATCTATAGAAAATGCAGTTTTCTCTACGTCATTTGGGTGCATCTCCACTTGATGGTAGCCTGAGGCTAAATCTATTGTAGTAAAATATTGTGCACGTCCTAGTTTATCTAAAATATCATCTATATTAGGTAGAGGGTACTTATCTTCTACGGTCTTATCATTTAGTTTCCTATAGTCTATAACTAACCTATATTTCTGTTCTCCTGAGGCATCAGTTTTTTTTGGAACTATATGTACTGGGCACGACCATGGGGAATTACTTTCCTGAATAATATTATTTTCGAGTAGTTGGTTAATTTGTTTTTTAATTTCCTCTTTTTGTTTCGGTGCCTGTCTATAATTACGCACGAAAATAGGTTTATTCTCGGTTAACCTAAGTTGGTGTTTAATCTCGTGTGTGAATGTTAATGGTATTTCCTCGCAATGAAAAATGTCTCTGTAATTATAACAAAGTTTTTTAATTTCTCGGTTTTCTTCCGGGTTCATATGATTGGTTCGTAATCTTTCTAGGTTCTGTTTTAGTAAATTATCTACAGATTTATATGCTTCCTTAGTGTTGTTCACTGGTTCTTGTTGGGTTCTTTTATTTTTTATATTCAACCTTTGGAAGTTTAGGAAACAACTTTTTTTAAAGTTTATTGTATTATTCGATGTGTTAATTACCGACATTAATGCATTTCCATTTTTTACCGTCACTAGTGCCGATGGGAAAATCAATCCACTTTTTGTTGTCTTTTTTTCTGAAAAGTATTCTCCTTCTTTATAATTGCATAGTATATTTATAACTTGTTCGCAATTAGGTCTTATTTGGCTGTAAGATTTTATGTCGTCTCTAATAGGTATTATAGTTTTCTCAGTGCGAAGTATCATGTTTTTTATATCTATTTTACATTTAAGTGGGACTAATAAATCTAATCCTAGTAATCCCACGAAATCTGAATCGAAGTTAAAGATTAAAAACTTGTGAGTTATGTTTTCCTTAAATAGTTTTTCCGGGAGTTTAATATATGCTACCTGTTTATGTTTGGAGGTTGCATGTGCTGTTTTGATGAAATGTGTTTCGTTCTTTATTTTTATATTCATGTTTTTTGCATTTTGTAATATATTTGGATTAATGAGAGATTGTGAGGCACCTGTGTCTAATAAAAATCTACCGCCTAATTCACTGATGTAAATATAAGGAAGGCGATTGTAGTTTTTTATGTTGTTCATGAAAACTATATTACGAGTTGGTTTTCTAAGTCTGTAAGAAAATTTTCATCTTCTACTTCTTCGGAGACGTCCTCCGTTTCTTGTTCTGGGATGTCATTTTCTTCTACACTATCTTCTCCTTCATTTTGGAAATAAATTTTCTTTGTTTGTTCTGAGTTATTCGGAGTTTTATTTGTAAATTTCTTTTGAAAAGAACCCGGTTTGTTCGGTTTGTTGTATGGTACTGATGGTTTGAACGAGTTTGCTTTAGATTGTTCGTTACGCCTAGCTCTTAATTTCACTTCCTCCTGTTTAGCTACCGTAATGGCCTGGTCTAAATTTTGCACGTATTTAAGTTTAATTAAAATAGCTGTTATAGGGTTTAATTTATCGAGGAATGTTTCAAGAGCCATTTGCTCATAATAGATGCGTTTTTCAGGATTAGCTGAAATAAGTGTACACATTAAGGCTCTTATTTTATCACCAAATGCATCTATTGTACTGTTATCTCTTTTAATTAGCATTAGTTCTTGGACTAATTGAATTTCAGTTCTGAATTCTCCAAATTTTTTTTTAAGAACATCTTTTATATCACTCCAGGTTTTGGTGCCTGGATTTTCTGACAGCGCTTCAACAGCTTTACCTGTCAGTTTATTTCTAATAAGACACGCTATGCAATCGTCATCTTTATTAGTAATAAGTTCTAATGCATTTTCTACACCTTCTATGTAGAATGCTAACGTTCTCTTGTTTCCATCGTAGCATGGTAACAACTTTGAGAACGTTGAATAATCTGCGGGAGTTGTCTTTACTTCCGGGATTGGTTTTTCATCTAGTGCTACCTTGTCATTAG
Source organism: Hypena proboscidalis (assembly GCA_905147285.1). Classification (NCBI taxonomy): domain Eukaryota; kingdom Metazoa; phylum Arthropoda; class Insecta; order Lepidoptera; family Erebidae; genus Hypena; species Hypena proboscidalis. Next base: position 3,982,734 of record LR990131.1, on the reverse strand, counting down.
ACATGTTAATCTTAGTGAGTCAGATGGCAACCAAGAATTGAAAAACTAGCGACAAATTTTGTATTAATTAAAATACAGATACCTAGCCACTGGAAACACGCAAAAGTTGCTTATAGTTAGTGTGACAGGAATAGAATATAAGGATTCTCGGGAATAATCAGATTCGATGCTTACCCCACGAGCATAGCCGATTAGAGGCTGTTCGATGCTTAGATGAGTCTGCTGTTGTTGAGCTGCTCTGCTTGTTCTGCTGCCTGACGCTCTGCGAGTTGCCCACGGTAGGTTCTTTAATGCACGCCACGGATTCGAGGTTTACGGAAATCTTCCACTAGAACCGATAAACGCGACGTACCGACTGCGCCAGTTAGGTTGTGGGCTGAGACGAAAGGCTTTTTAAAAAGGAACAAGAGGTGTGTTCCGCTTGAAGAGCAGTGCAAGACTAACTTTATTTAATATCAAATATTATAAGCTAAGTAACCTAAACAAAGGATCATTATAATCTTAATGCTTCCTGTTATCGTAGTACCAGGAAGTTACATGTAATGTTATCTTTATTACCTAATTACAATGGAGGTTATTGTGTTATAACCTTGTTACGCTTATATAACTCGTGCCGTCAAAATTATTGCTTTGTCACGGGTTTATGCTTGTTTTTATTTTTCGTTTAATGTTTATATTTAAAATCCATTGATGTAATGAGAAGAGCGGTGGCGATCGTAAAAGGAGGATCGCAGGTTATTACTGAATGTCATAAAGAAGGTTTTAGTGAGGGTGTAATGTACTGGATGCAGGGTTATTGGTTGTACGTATATTCGTGTTTATTTTGTTGGTATAAAGAAAATTAGATTGTTAAAATTTTATGCTGCTGGAATTTGAAAGTAAGCATGGTATTCATATATTGTTACATGTTATTCATAATTATAATAAGTGTTGTAGTCAACTTTATTTACGAACATTATACGTTAATTTACACAAGCCGAGGATTTACACTAAATGTCGATTTTATAGTTTGGTAGCTCAGTTGTATGTTGATTTCCATAGGTGACAAAGTTATTGAAGACAGTTATAAGTCAGTTAGTGTATTCCTAAATATCTTTATGTTTAAAGAATTTATTTCTCATAAAAAACTTACAGTTTTACTTAAAATGAGATACAAATTAGTGTTATTCACTTAACATTACTAGATTTATCTTAAATTTAAGTTAAATTACAGCGATATTGTGCATACATATTTTTTAAGTAGACTTTTGTAGTTGTTTACATCATTACACTCCTTTAGTTCGTTCGGTAACCGGTTATACAGTTGTGCTCCCTCAAACAATATCGTTCTTTTTCCATAGTTCGTTCGTGCATCACTCAGCTGTAGTTTATTTTTGTTTCTTAAATTGTATGGTAACTCTTTTTTATGTAGCTGTATATTAGACTGAATGGAATTAGTAGTAATATTTTTGATTAAGATACATGTACAATATGTGTATAGTTGTGTAAGGTTGAATAGTTTAGATTTTTCATACAAAAGCTTTGTAGGAGTAAGATAATGATAATGGAATAATACTTTAATAATTTTGTTTTGAGTTCTTTGTAAAGGAATCAAGTTAGATTTAGCGGCAGAGCCCCATATTTCAATAAGGTATTCTAAATGAGATTTTACTAGAGAATTATATATAATAAGTCGAACTTTATTTGGAATACAGTTGGCTATTTTACGTAAAGCTCCCAGAACTGACATTAATTTGGTTTTGACGTGATCTATATGCGGCTTCCATGTAAGTTTATCGTCTAACCATAACCCTAGGTATTTTTCTTGGTGAGAGCGTTTAATAACATCATTGTTTATGAAAAGGGGTGAAAAGTCGGGTATAGGTTTATTTTTAGCGGCAAAAAGCATGTAAGATGTCTTTGATGTATTTATCGTTAACAAGTTGTGTTTTAACCATTCATTTAGTACATTTAGGTCTTTCTGAGCATCAGACATAATAGAATGTATACAGTTATCAAAATAAAAAAGGCAGGTGTCATCTGCGTACAATGTTAGATGTCCTGTTAGTCCAATTTTGGTGATATTATTAACGTAAATTAGGAACAATAGGGGCCCAACTATTGAACCTTGTGGAATTCCGTATGTAACATTTTGGGCCGAACTTTTGAAGTTTTCTATTTTCACTACCTGTTGTCTGTTTTGTAAATAAGATGTGAACATGTTGAGTGCGTTTCCTGTGATTCCCAAGTTATTTAATTTTTGTATTAGCTTTTTGTGACAAACGGTATCGAACGCTTTTTTTAGGTCAATGAAAATACCCACAGCAAGGTTTTTTTGATCTATGTGGGACTTTATTTTTGTAATTAGGTCAACGGTGGCACTTAATGTGCTTGATTTAGGACGAAATCCATATTGTTCATCTATTAAAAATCGTTTTTCGAGTAAATAATTATTTAAACGTTTGTATAGGACCCTTTCAAAAATCTTCGAGACAACAGGTAAAACAGAAACTGGCCTATAATTGCTAGGGTCAGTTCGGTCGCCAGACTTATAAATAGGACTCACCTTAGCAATTTTAAGTGAGTCGGGAAATACCCCCTTTGCCAAGCAAGCATTGATACAGTTTGTTAATTTCTCAGTAATAATATTTTTTAGACACTTAATAGCTTTAGTACTTATTCCATCCAAGCCTGCGCTTGTGTTGCTATCTAGACTTTCAATTATTGCAGAGATTTCACACATAGTACATGGTGGGAACTCGCTCAGAGTTGAGTGGTGTGTATAGTCGGCTTCGTACATTAAAATATTAGATGTGTTCACATGATAAGTGTTAGGTATTTTATTTGCTAAGTCTGCACCAATTTTGGCAAAAAAAGTATTGAATAAATTACAAATAGCGTTACCTTCAGTGACTAATCCCGAGCCCGACAATAGTTTAGGCGGAGCACAACTGTCGTTTATTTTATTTGACGCCAGGTTGTTGATAACTTCCCACATTTTTTTTGGTTGGTCGTAGGTATTGTGAAACAAATTATGGTAGTAGGTTTCCTTTTGTGTCTTAATCATGGTTTTCACACTATATCGTTCATCCGTGAATTGCTTTAGTATATTTTCATCAGCTGGTTTGTTTTTAACTTCTGACCATAGGATGTTACGTAAATTTATTGCATCAATTATTTTTCCATTTATCCAATCCTTTTTGGGTGGATTGAGCATTTTTGTCTTTGTTATTTTACTTTTATTTACTTGATCTGCAATAAATCCCTCTAGTATGCAATATTTAGAGTCCTTATTTGAGTATTCAGACCTCAAGGCGCAGTCGCGCAACTTTTCATACTCAAGTGCCTGGTACTGTATTTTTTTGACTGTGCGTGGTGTTATGGTGCCAATTTCAAGATAGATTTGCTTGTGGTCCGAGAGGGCCGATTCTATAATTGAGATATTAAATGAGTGATTAGATAAATTTGTGTAAATATGGTCTATAATTGTTCTCGTCGTACTGGTTTCACGTGTATTATGTTGCTTATTAATCTTATTAAGTATCTCGTACCCGGCCTCTTGTATTGCATTGATATATTTTGCAGTGTAAGCGGTTTTTGTTAGAAGATCGATGTTAAAATCTCCAAAAACCAATGATCTTTTTCTCTGCTCTAATTGTGGGCAATACAGTTCCAAAAAATTGTCTGTATTAGTGTCTCCTGGTTTGTATATAGCTCCAATATTTAGTGACAGTTTGTCAATAGATATCCATAAGTAGTGGTTGCCGTTTTCGTAAACTTGTTCTGTTACTTCGTGTCTTATACTATTGTGCACATAAATAGATACACCACCTCCCTTGCAGTCGTGCCTGTAGTTGTAAATATGTGTATAGTTTGGCAGCTGGTAAAGTTTAGCATCGCTTTCTGACGTGATCCATGTTTCAGTAAATATCAAAAAATGTGTTGTTCTCGGGATAGCTTTTATAATGCATTTAATTTCGTCTAACTTGCCCGCCTTGCGTATACTACGCAAATTGCCATATAAAAATCTCAAGCAGGATGGGTGTAATGGAATGTCTTCATATTTATGTACTATTTGATGACGCAATTTATCAAAGTTTTTGGTTTTGTTTACATTTTGTAGTGAGTTCGCTACTGGTTTTTTTGGTTTGTGTTATTTTTGATGATGGTGGGTATGCCCTTAATGTATTTAATGGTGAGATCTTTTTCGCCGTTTTCTGAGCGGTTTGTTAGTTCTTCTTTCAGATTTTGTAAAAAACGCTTTTGTGTTGGCGTTTGGTCGGAGTACATCTGTATATTCTTCGGCAGTTTTGATTTATTACGCAGCAGGTATCTTGGAATGTAAGTGTTGTCGAAACATACTTTTAGAGAGCGATTCTTGTTTGGTGTGTATTTGCCGAGTCTTATGCAGTTTAGCGGCTTAGGACAGCTAGAACTGCCTTCGTACACCACTTTCAGTAGCGTTTGAACTTCCTCAGTATCATGAATTCGACGCGAATTATAGTTTTTATCTTCTTTTTCCGGTATACCCACAATTACAACGTTTTGTTCGCGAGCGCACCGATCCTTTAGTTCAAGGAGGAGGTTTTCGTGACTGTCGATAAGCGGAATTGGAACGTTCGATAAACGCTGAAGTGTTATGTCCGCTGAATTCTCACTACACTTTTGTAACTTTATATCACTAATTTCACTTTCGATTTGCTTTATTTTATTTTGGGTTATATCTTCGTGTAATTTAATGCTTACTATCTCTTCATTTATTTTTTCCAGGTCTTTTGTGAAACTTTTCGTTGCAGATTTTATAGTCACCATATCATTCTTGATGGATGATATTTCGGATCGTATAGTCTCAGAATTTTGATTTTGGGTTCTTGCGAAGTTTTCAAAAAATAACATTATATCCGCACGAAAATTATCAAAATCCTTCTTGTATTCGCGATCTTCATGTCGCTCTTTTCTACTTTTCGGGTAGACAGCGTGGGATTCATCGTCTTGATTTCCATAGGTGACAAAGTTATTGAAGACAGTTATAAGTCAGTTAGTGTATTCCTAAATATCTTTATGTTTAAAGAATTTATTTCTCATAAAAAACTTACAGTTTTACTTAAAATGAGATACAAATTAGTGTTATTCACTTAACATTACTAGATTTATCTTAAATTTAAGTTAAATTACAGCGATATTGTGCATACATATTTTTTAAGTAGACTTTTGTAGTTGTTTACATCATTACACTCCTTTAGTTCGTTCGGTAACCGGTTATACAGTTGTGCTCCCTCAAACAATATCGTTCTTTTTCCATAGTTCGTTCGTGCATCACTCAGCTGTAGTTTATTTTTGTTTCTTAAATTGTATGGTAACTCTTTTTTATGTAGCTGTATATTAGACTGAATGGAATTAGTAGTAATATTTTTGATTAAGATACATGTACAATATGTGTATAGTTGTGTAAGGTTGAATAGTTTGGACTTTTTTGGAGGTAGGCGCATAAAAAGTATAGATTGTTCTCTGATAACTGAATTTAATTAATAAAGTTTTTATCATTATTTACATAAAATTTTGCCTGAAATTTAGAGCTACACATAGCAAATAGTGTGTACTCACGTTTGTAGCATCTTATGTGAAGATACAAGCTATAATCGCCACCTGCCAGGATATCACTATTCACTACACACACAACAGTTTGACAGTTCAAATATAACATGGCACAACTTCAAAACATCCAGTCATCTATGGATAAGATGGAAGATCGCTTCTTTAAGAAGATGAATGAACTCCAGGCACAGCTTCACCAGCCTGCTGGTGCAGCGAAGGACACTGTCGCTAGGGTGGCAGAGGAATTTCGGTCGTTCCGGGAGTTGGTGTGCAATCTTCTTCAATTGCTTCGCCAACAAATAAGTGAGTGTGCCAAATCAATTGATGCCCAAGAGACCAGACAGCGGAGGAAGGCCCTCATTTTTACTGGTATTAAGGAGTCCGATGGTGAGAGTGCACCAGCTGTTATCACTGGTATACTGCAGAACAAATTGGGGATTAAAGACATAACATCCCTGTCTTTTAAGGCCTGTCACAGACTAGGCAGCAGTAACAAAGACCATCACCGGCCAATACTGGTTAGGTTCACTAGTTATGATATACGGGCTTCTGTTTGGAAGGCGAAGAAAATGCTGAAGGGATCCTCTGTAGCGATTAAAGAATTCCTCACTCGCACCCGGCAAGCAGTGTTCACCAAAGCGAGGCTTCATTTTGGTATTCGCGGCTGTTGGAGTCAAGATGGAACCGTCATTATAAAATCTTCAGATGGATGCCGGCACAAAGTCTCGTCAATGGAAGAATTGGCTCCGCTACTAGAAAAGTATCCCCCAGCTGTACTGGCCTCAAAAACAGGAGCCGCAAATTAATCTTAGTGTCCCGGTCTGTTGTTGTCATTTTTGTGCAAATTGTGCTCTCATCGTTTGTAGCGCAAACTGTGTTGTATTATTTGGTAATTGATCGTGCTTCATATGACCAACAGGTAAATACCTATGTATCGTTTCTTCAATAATAAGTTTACCCTCTTTTAATCAACTATTAATTCTTTAATAATGTAACTTTTTACAACTTGTTTACAAATTAATTTTATGTGACACTTTTGACATTTTGTTTGACATTAGTGACAGGTTAACCATAAATATAGACATCTCAGGCGCGTTCCAGGTGTTTGTTCTGTAGCATTTTCAACATAATAAATGTGTCCACATGACCAATCTTGCTCTTTACGTTTACTACAATTGTTTAATTTGATATAGTTTTATTAAAGTGTTATTATTGGGAGATACTGTGTGGGGTTGAGGTTAACTTATGGGATCACTTTGTTTATATGTATTTTCCACATTGATAGGTATTTTCTGCTGTTTGTGTTTTAAATTGTTTTTTTTTTGTCTAATTTGAGTATTTGTGAATGTCGCTGGCAGGTGGTGCAGAGACTGCACCAGTAGCTTAGCAAAGTATTAGTTATTTTAGTCACTTATTAATTTGTATTACATTTTTATTTATTAATTATTTTATATTTATATATCTATTATTGTTACTTAATTATGGTTACTTCTTCAGATGATGAAGGCTCATTTTATTCTGCTAATAATTCTTCTGATACATCCGCAAATGATAGCTTTTGTTCTTTAGCCAATTCTTTGGGTGATGTTCTGGCACTGTCCTTTAATAATCAACCACAACGTCTATTGAATGTATGCCACATCAATGCCCAAAGCATAGCAAGTCATTATGATGATCTACTTGAAGCGTTCACAAACTCTAAGGTTGATGCCGTTCTGATATCTGAGAGTTGGCTCAAACCAAACTTACTTTCTACTACGTATCCTCTGCCAGGTTTTATTATGATCCGCAATGATAGGCTTGAAAAAAGGGGAGGTGGGGTTGCTCTGTATCTCCGTAGTGACTTCAGCCACAAAATTATTGCCTCGTCCCCTCCACATTATACTGCATCTGCAGAGTACCTGTTTTTGGAGGTTAGTGTCAAAGGTGCGAAGATCGTAATTGGTGTTGTTTATTGTCCTCCCTCTGTCGATTATTTCACTGACTTAGAGTTGGTTTTAGAATCTTTGGGGTCTGATTATGCACATCACATCATCATGGGCGATTTTAACACTGATCTCCTAGCTCATCTTTCTCCTCGTACCATTAAATTCCTTCACCTTGTTAACTCTACCAGTCTACATGTGTTACCACTTCAACCCACTCACCACAATACTAATGGAGGCGACACATGGTTAGATTTAATCCTTACATCCAATCCTTCCTTAGTATCATCATTCGGTCAACTACCCGCTCCTGGTTTCTCTCATCATGACCTAATATTCCTCTCCTACCTCCTTAAACCTCCTAAACCTAAACCTAAAGTGTTACACCTGCGTTGTTTTGGTCGTATGGATATTGAGAAACTTCGCTCAGATGCTTCGGCGGTTGACTGGGTGCCCTTGGAGGAGGCTAGTACTGTTGACGATAAAGTCACCGTTATCAACAGTATTGTAAAATCACTGTACGACACCCATGCACCCATACGGAAAATCAAAGTGAAGCGGCCTCCTGCCCCTTGGATCACCGCAGGTGTCCGTATGGCTATGAGGCGTCGCGATCGTGCTTTCCGCAAATCCAGACGCGAACGCTGTGACGACAATTGGGCTGCGTACAAAATCGCCAGAAACCGGTGTAATCAAATGATACGCAACAGTAAACGCCGACATATTCTTGACAATATTTCTTTTTCTTCGCCTGCGGAGGTTTGGAAGTTCCTGGGTTCATTAGGCATTGGGAAGCAACCTGGAATTGGTATACCAGCCACTATAAGTCTTGACTCTATAAATACCCACTTCACCACCTCATCAGCGTTGGACGTCTCAACCAGGCGTCAAACATTAGACTCAATTTCCGGGTTGTCCAAACCTTCGTATCTTCCTTTCAAATTTTCTCCTGTGGGCTCGGACGAGATCAAGAAAATGATCCTTTCCATTAAATCAAAAGCTGTTGGTGTCGACAACATCAGCCGGTTTATGATTGTCACCATCCTGGACCAACTCCTACCCGCAATTTCCCATGTCATAAACTTTTCCCTCTATTCGGGACAGTTTCCTTCCTTGTGGAGACAAGCTTATGTCCGACCCCTTCCTAAAATCAGTGATCCTTCTCTTCCCTCTCACTTCCGCCCAATCTCAATTCTTCCCTTCCTGTCAAAAATACTTGAGGCATGTGCGCACCAACAGCTTTCCAGGTTTGTCCTATCCAATAACATTTTATCCACATTCCAATCCGGCTTCCGGCCAGGGCACAGTACCATTTCTGCCCTGCTTAAAGTGACTGGCGATGTGAGGGTGGGCGTGGAGGATTCCAAGGTTACAGTTTTAACCCTGGTTGACTTTTCGAACGCATTCAACAGCGTCAGTCACGAAATACTTCTTGGTATCCTATCCCATCTCTTGATCTCGTCTGATACTCTAGATTGGTTCTCTTCTTATCTTCAGGGCCGAAGGCAATTGGTTCGCATCGATGAGGCTATGTCTAGTTGGTGTGATCTTGGTGCTGGAGTCCCTCAAGGCGGTATTCTTTCTCCACTTCTTTTTTCTCTATTTATTAATCTCCTCACAAAAGAACTTCGATGTGCGTATCATTTGTATGCCGATGATCTTCAACTGTATGTTCAAGCCAAGGTAGAAGATCTTCCCGTGGCTATCGAGAGTATAAACCGAGATCTTGAGACCATTAGAGACTGGTCGGCAAGATTTGGGCTATCTGTTAATCCTTCCAAGTCCCAATCTATCATCATCGGCAGCTCTCGCATGATTATCAAAATTGATTACACAGCACTTCCCCCGATCATCTTTAATGGCTCGGTTATCCCTATTAACTCTAACGTCAAGAATCTCGGTTTATACTTGGACAGCAATCTCGACTGGCGTACTCAGGTTGGACATGTCAGTCAACGGGTTACAGGGACTTTGCGGTCTCTCTATCGCCTTCGTAACTTTCTCCCTGTTAAGACCAAGACAATGCTTGTGTATACTTTACTCTTCCCCGTTATCGACTATGCTGATGTGTGCTATCTCGACCTGAATGCAGATCTACTCAATAAACTTGACCGACTTCTCAATAATTGCATTCGGTTCGTCTTTAATCTCCGTAAGTACGATCATGTCTCAAATTACCGTACTCAATTAAATTGGCTTCCTATACGTCAACGTCGTAGCTTGCGTGCGTTGACATTCCTTTTTACTTTTCTATATTCTCCCAACGCACCTGCCTACTTAACACCAGATTTTAAATTTCTTTGCTCCAACCACGAAAGATCCCTACGCTCTTCTAATAATCTTCTTCTTCTCTGTCCCTCTCATTCTTCCACTCTTGTTCATTCTTCTTTCTCTGTTAAATCTATTCTTCTATGGAATGCGCTTCCCCTCAATATCAGGATGGCAACAAGCCGCGACGTTTTTCGAACCAGAGTACGGCAGCTATACAACAATTATTTGGCGGAACCATCAGAATAATGTATCTCCCTTAAGTTTTTTATATGTATATATATATAATATATATATTGTATCTTTATCTATATAATATATGGGTATAGGAATATATTAATATTAATATGTATTGTATGTATATATTGTAATATACATTTCTTTATTTTATTTTAGTAAATATTTAATTTATTTATTTTATAATCATATTTACCGGCAATCTATTAATATTATCATTTATATAGTATTAGCAGTGTAGTTTTGTATAAGTTTTATTTAAAAATCATTTAATTTTCGATACTTATGCACCTACCCAAACATATTTCTGCACCACCTTAAGGTTGACTGGTAGAAAATGCCTTTGGCATTAAGTCCGCCTTCGACACATGTATCTGTGCGAAAAGTTAAATAAATAAATAAAAATAGTTTAGATTTTTCATACAAAAGCTTTGTAGGAGTAAGATAATGATAATGGAATAATACTTTAATAATTTTGTTTTGAGTTCTTTGTAAAGGAATCAAGTTAGATTTAGCGGCAGAGCCCCATATTTCAATAAGGTATTCTAAATGAGATTTTACTAGAGAATTATATATAATAAGTCGAACTTTATTTGGAATACAGTTGGCTATTTTACGTAAAGCTCCCAGAACTGACATTAATTTGGTTTTGACGTGATCTATATGCGGCTTCCATGTAAGTTTATCGTCTAACCATAACCCTAGGTATTTTTCTTGGTGAGAGCGTTTAATAACATCATTGTTTATGAAAAGGGGTGAAAAGTCGGGTATAGGTTTATTTTTAGCGGCAAAAAGCATGTAAGATGTCTTTGATGTATTTATCGTTAACAAGTTGTGTTTTAACCATTCATTTAGTACATTTAGGTCTTTCTGAGCATCAGACATAATAGAATGTATACAGTTATCAAAATAAAAAAGGCAGGTGTCATCTGCGTACAATGTTAGATGTCCTGTTAGTCCAATTTTGGTGATATTATTAACGTAAATTAGGAACAATAGGGGCCCAACTATTGAACCTTGTGGAATTCCGTATGTAACATTTTGGGCCGAACTTTTGAAGTTTTCTATTTTCACTACCTGTTGTCTGTTTTGTAAATAAGATGTGAACATGTTGAGTGCGTTTCCTGTGATTCCCAAGTTATTTAATTTTTGTATTAGCTTTTTGTGACAAACGGTATCGAACGCTTTTTTTAGGTCAATGAAAATACCCACAGCAAGGTTTTTTTGATCTATGTGGGACTTTATTTTTGTAATTAGGTCAACGGTGGCACTTAATGTGCTTGATTTAGGACGAAATCCATATTGTTCATCTATTAAAAATCGTTTTTCGAGTAAATAATTATTTAAACGTTTGTATAGGACCCTTTCAAAAATCTTCGAGACAACAGGTAAAACAGAAACTGGCCTATAATTGCTAGGGTCAGTTCGGTCGCCAGACTTATAAATAGGACTCACCTTAGCAATTTTAAGTGAGTCGGGAAATACCCCCTTTGCCAAGCAAGCATTGATACAGTTTGTTAATTTCTCAGTAATAATATTTTTTAGACACTTAATAGCTTTAGTACTTATTCCATCCAAGCCTGCGCTTGTGTTGCTATCTAGACTTTCAATTATTGCAGAGATTTCACACATAGTACATGGTGGGAACTCGCTCAGAGTTGAGTGGTGTGTATAGTCGGCTTCGTACATTAAAATATTAGATGTGTTCACATGATAAGTGTTAGGTATTTTATTTGCTAAGTCTGCACAAATTTTGGCAAAAAAAGTATTGAATAAATTACAAATAGCGTTACCTTCAGTGACTAATCCCGAGCCCGACAATAGTTTAGGCGGAGCACAACTGTCGTTTATTTTATTTGACGCCAGGTTGTTGATAACTTCCCACATTTTTTTTGGTTGGTCGTAGGTATTGTGAAACAAATTATGGTAGTAGGTTTCCTTTTGTGTCTTAATCATGGTTTTCACACTATATCGTTCATCCGTGAATTGCTTTAGTATATTTTCATCAGCTGGTTTGTTTTTAACTTCTGACCATAGGATGTTACGTAAATTTATTGCATCAATTATTTTTCCATTTATCCAATCCTTTTTGGGTGGATTGAGCATTTTTGTCTTTGTTATTTTACTTTTATTTACTTGATCTGCAATAAATCCCTCTAGTATGCAATATTTAGAGTCCTTATTTGAGTATTCAGACCTCAAGGCGCAGTCGCGCAACTTTTCATACTCAAGTGCCTGGTACTGTATTTTTTTGACTGTGCGTGGTGTTATGGTGCCAATTTCAAGATAGATTTGCTTGTGGTCCGAGAGGGCCGATTCTATAATTGAGATATTAAATGAGTGATTAGATAAATTTGTGTAAATATGGTCTATAATTGTTCTCGTCGTACTGGTTTCACGTGTATTATGTTGCTTATTAATCTTATTAAGTATCTCGTACCCGGCCTCTTGTATTGCATTGATATATTTTGCAGTGTAAGCGGTTTTTGTTAGAAGATCGATGTTAAAATCTCCAAAAACCAATGATCTTTTTCTCTGCTCTAATTGTGGGCAATACAGTTCCAAAAAATTGTCTGTATTAGTGTCTCCTGGTTTGTATATAGCTCCAATATTTAGTGACAGTTTGTCAATAGATATCCATAAGTAGTGGTTGCCGTTTTCGTAAACTTGTTCTGTTACTTCGTGTCTTATACTATTGTGCACATAAATAGATACACCACCTCCCTTGCAGTCGTGCCTGTAGTTGTAAATATGTGTATAGTTTGGCAGCTGGTAAAGTTTAGCATCGCTTTCTGACGTGATCCATGTTTCAGTAAATATCAAAAAATGTGTTGTTCTCGGGATAGCTTTTATAATGCATTTAATTTCGTCTAACTTGCCCGCCTTGCGTATACTACGCAAATTGCCATATAAAAATCTCAAGCAGGATGGGTGTAATGGAATGTCTTCATATTTATGTACTATTTGATGACGCAATTTATCAAAGTTTTTGGTTTTGTTTACATTTTGTAGTGAGTTCGCTACTGGTTTTTTTGGTTTGTGTTATTTTTGATGATGGTGGGTATGCCCTTAATGTATTTAATGGTGAGATCTTTTTCGCCGTTTTCTGAGCGGTTTGTTAGTTCTTCTTTCAGATTTTGTAAAAAACGCTTTTGTGTTGGCGTTTGGTCGGAGTACATCTGTATATTCTTCGGCAGTTTTGATTTATTACGCAGCAGGTATCTTGGAATGTAAGTGTTGTCGAAACATACTTTTAGAGAGCGATTCTTGTTTGGTGTGTATTTGCCGAGTCTTATGCAGTTTAGCGGCTTAGGACAGCTAGAACTGCCTTCGTACACCACTTTCAGTAGCGTTTGAACTTCCTCAGTATCATGAATTCGACGCGAATTATAGTTTTTATCTTCTTTTTCCGGTATACCCACAATTACAACGTTTTGTTCGCGAGCGCACCGATCCTTTAGTTCAAGGAGGAGGTTTTCGTGACTGTCGATAAGCGGAATTGGAACGTTCGATAAACGCTGAAGTGTTATGTCCGCTGAATTCTCACTACACTTTTGTAACTTTATATCACTAATTTCACTTTCGATTTGCTTTATTTTATTTTGGGTTATATCTTCGTGTAATTTAATGCTTACTATCTCTTCATTTATTTTTTCCAGGTCTTTTGTGAAACTTTTCGTTGCAGATTTTATAGTCACCATATCATTCTTGATGGATGATATTTCGGATCGTATAGTCTCAGAATTTTGATTTTGGGTTCTTGCGAAGTTTTCAAAAAATAACATTATATCCGCACGAAAATTATCAAAATCCTTCTTGTATTCGCGATCTTCATGTCGCTCTTTTCTACTTTTCGGGTAGACAGCGTGGGATTCATCGTCACCACAAGGTAAGTTAAGCACTGGCACGCTATCTCGTCCGCTTTCGCTTGGTACCGTGGTACCGGGCGGTGTTCTTTGCAGGTTCATCGTTATCAGCTGTGTCGATGTAGGTAGGTCCAGCGTGTAAGTGCGAGCGAGATGAAAAATGCAACGGCTTGTGTCTTGCGGGTGTGAGGGGAGCCCCGCGGTCGCCCACGTTGCAGAACTTGTTTAGGCGGCACGTCCTTAGCGGACAAGTTGATAGTAACTTTAGCGCAGTATGGTTAAGGATCACTCTAATTTGTCACAGATTTACAATTATTTAATATTTTTGCGATAAATCTAGTACGCGTCTGCTTCCGACCGCAGCCGAGAGAGTATTTGTTATTGAAGACAGTTATAAGTCAGTTAGTGTATTCCTAAATATCTTTAACTTCAAATACATAATATTATTTCTGTATTCTTTATATTTTATAATTTCAATTATCATGACGTTTCATTTTACTTTTATATTTTTCTTTAACTAACGCACTAGTAACTGACCGTAACTTTGATCATTTACTTACTACTCCATACTTAAGTTTCGCCTATTGTGCAACATATTTTTAAGTGCAACTGTTCACAAAATAACCTTTGTCAATATTGGTGTACAAAAAACATTACTCTATCTATCTGTCTATACATTACAAAAAGTGAAATGGAACAGTCGACATTATTCAAATAAAATATTGACTCACACCACGCGACATAAAAATTGCCTTAGATTCAATAAAACCTACCCTTGCCTTATTTATCATTAATTAACTCGAACCAGGAAATCATGAATTTGAAGATGTTATCGCTCGAATACATGAGGCTGTCGTTGAACGTTATATAATTATTAATGCGTTGGTACACATAATTGTTATTTCACTCGGGAAATTCGTTTGCGCTGAATCATCTCAATCAATCAAGTCATGTTGCGAGGGGAGGGTAATGTCGCCATGTGATGCTGTTTCTTAGGATTTTCCAAGAAATGTGTTGAAATAGCATTTCTCTGAGTACCTTTGCACAGTAATTTTTTGATTGGACCAATAGTTTATTTAATATTCTTTCGTTCAAAACAAACAACAATACTTGTTATAATTAATTAAGGGCATAAAAAATCTAAATCATTAAAACGGTTCCTTTTATCAATTGAGTTAATACCATTGCCATAAGATCATAATTTATCTATGAAGGAGCAATTTTATTATTATAGACTCACTACATTTTTACCACTATTACCACATATTATAGACATTTTGATAGCTACCTCTAGATCAAAATATCTTTATCATTCAAAAGAAAATTTAAATGCATATTTTAGATAACTGCATTGTTGTTTGTGCGTAATAACCTAAGATCTAGTGGCCGCCCGACTAACGTTATTTCATAAAAGCTGAAAGTTAAAACAAAGGGACGATATTTGTATTTGATCTATGTCAAATATACATTTCCGCTATTGTAATTGAGACCAATATTAATTCATTAAACAAACACTATGCCACTAAATATTTTTTTGTACAAACAATAGCCAACATTGATAATAATAAAAGCAAATATAAATTTTGTAATTTTGCCCATTTATTCAGCTGGCATTTGTAACAAAACAAAATCGTTGTTGTAATCTAAAATATGAGTTTACAATAAGCTTTATGGAAAAACCTAAATAAATTGATTCTTGATGATTTGATTTCATATAACTACACATCACACCTGGATTACTACAACCTGGATTTCTATTTCAGTTGTTATGATTACGGGAAAATGTAAGTACTACCTTTTTAACACGCTTATATAAGCTTCACCTGTATGTATGTATGTATGTATGTATGTATGTAACCGACTTCTTTGGACTCGATTTTGACCCACTTTATTCATTAAAATTTTGCACACCTGTCAAAGATCGATGACAATGCAATAATTCGAAAAAAAAAAAAATTATAATAAAAAAAAAACGCTCTTATAAATAAACCAAACTAAAAAGTAGAAAATAAATAATAGTTTAAAAAAACTAAAAAAACACGCTTTTAAAGTACTTCTAACTAAAAAGTGAAAAATAATTCCTAATTATAAGCTGAAAATGGTAATGAACAAAAAAACTAGTATTATTGTGAAAAAGCGTGGGGCGCTCTGTGCCATATTTTTCGTCTATCGAGCAACCCACGCTTTTTACTTTAAAAGCGTGTTTTTTAGTTTTTTTAAACTAATAATTATTGCTTCAGATGGCCAAATTTTCTCTTCCACTTCTCCATACCTCACGTCAAACTGCTTCAATGTTTAAAAAGAGACGGTCAAAAAAATCAAAGAGGTTTATAAGAGTTGAGGTATGTAAAAGCGGGACGGGCCTTAAAATTTGATCATAATTGAAAAAAATTATCAATTCGAAGCTAGCCAGTAGTATTTTTTGAATTTAAAAAAATCGACACTGGATAGCATTGACAATAAAATATAAGGTTATTAAAAGTTATTTATATAAATGGGCTCATTAATAACTGCCAGGTCATTCAAAATAACAGCACAAAGTTGGAATTGTT
This sequence comes from Hypena proboscidalis, assembly GCA_905147285.1. Lineage (NCBI taxonomy): Eukaryota > Metazoa > Arthropoda > Insecta > Lepidoptera > Erebidae > Hypena > Hypena proboscidalis. The sequence goes on along the minus strand of LR990131.1, from coordinate 3,966,312 downwards.
CACGGTTGATGGCGATGGGCTCATGGGACCTAAAACATTACAGGTGAAGTGTGGTACACCTTTGCCACACCCTTCTGCGTAATATATTGTTATGTTATGTAACTAAAGGTTGAATAATCCTATCACCATTGCGGAACATACCAATGAAGTTCGAAGGAATGAAATGAAGGGTGCATGAAAGGAGCCTCCCTGAGTGACGTAAAAAGTGAACCAGTTTTGACCAACGTCCGGCGCACCCTAGACACCTAGATTTCGCTAACGCAGGGTCTCGGTGACCAATCCTTTCACCACAATGGTACAAAGTAGTCCTCCCAAGACAATAAAACTTTGACCATTGAAACGAAAAGAAGAAGAAGAAGGAATGCTTTTATTTATTAAAAATATTTAGATATCATTCTCATCTATTTTAAGAAAAAATAAAAATCGTGGCATACTTTCTTAAGTAGACTGTATCTTGGTACCATTAACAAGTAAGTTCCTGTTAAAACCATTTACTTAATCACCCTCAGATGTGAAGCATGACGCCATAAAATATAATTACTTAATTGCTATTGAAACCTAGATCGTGGTCATGCGATGCATGTTACTTGGCAGTACAGTCACCTACAAATATGCAGTGTAAGCTGTTTTTCTGCATCACACATGTAGTCGGCCAATGAGTTGGGTATGCAGGGCAAAAACTTATAAGTCATAGTAAAGACTTACGACACCAGTTATGGATATAGTATTATCTAAATAGTGGGTACATTACACTTATTAAATATGAAATACAAACTTGTATATCTATTGCAGTCAGTTTTTACTATGGCGTAGAAGTTTTTGCCCTGCATACCCAACTCATTGGCCGACTGTACTATTTTGATACGGCCTAAGTAAGTTAGCAATAAAATCTATAGTTGCGTTGTTGCCAATTTTTCTAACGCTTATATGTAGCTCCCCTGTCTACGAGTCGTATCCGAAGCATATTCCTAATTAAATTTTGATTATATTATAGTCAGACAGCGTGACAATCAGACTTGCTGTTGTCTACTACAAGTTTTTTTCTTACCAATATTATAAAAATTGACACAAAAAAAATTATCATTCTCCTTCTACCGCAACACTAAAATTGTCTCACTCACTTTAGAATAATTTATTTCACGTCATACAAATATTATAAAGTTTAAACATTACATCGGAACTAACTGTACTTAGATCTGTGATTATAGTACACCATATACCCGTAATCGTTGCGTGACATCGAAGTACATGCGAATAGTTATTTGAAAAAGTTAAATAAATAAAAGTGGCAAATGTTCTACTTATTTTTTTTATTTTTATAAATGTGAGTTTTTACTTTTCCTGGTTGACGTTAATTTTTTATTAAGTCTTTAGTGTAAAAGGTTATTAAGAATCATTAAGAATTCCAGTTATAGTGCGTGTTTATTTTCATTTACTAAGCCCATAATTTAATATCTGCATATTAAATTAAATTATGATTTATATTTACATAGCTAATTTCTCCTCAATATGTTTAAAATATGCTTTAAGAATTAATTACGAGTATGAGTTTAAACGACTTTTAATTTTCAAATAAAGCAATTTTTACTCTAAACGCCCCCACATTGACATTATTATAGTAATTTAAATGTATACTCAAATTACTCACTACGAATTTATAATAAGAAAGAAAATAAATTCAAGAAAAATCCTAAACCAAAAAACACACTCATTCTCAAAAGTGTTGGTCACCCCATCGAAGTCGCGTGCCGACCTTGTCGTCTATTCACAATAGTACCTTCGAAGCCTACCCGATATCTCCGTGCCATTATAACACAGTCACGACATAGCACGGCCAGTCTTTGTATACAGCCTTACAGCCAATATTATGAACTTTAAACAAAATTAAGTGACTTCGTAATGGATGCAAGAACTTCGAGAATTTGCAAGTCATTCGCTATCGTGGGAGGTTAATCAATTTAGTGAAGGCTTCTCGTATGGGGGAAATATAAATTACAGACTTATAGAGTTCTGTTTTAGAGAAAACTGGGTAACTACAATGCAATTTTAGGATGAAGTTTTTTTTTACTTTTAGACAATATTACTTTGTCACTGTAAGCGCCTGTTGCACAATCTTCAAGTTAGATTTTACACCCAGATAATTTGCACTCATATAAGAGTGACACATTTTAAACATGAAGTTAAGACAGTCTTCATTTTAATTAGTTCGTGTTTATATTAAGCCTTAAGTAAAGTTAACTTGGTAATCGTGAAACAAGCCTTAAAATTATTTTAAATCCCATTACACGACAGTTTATGACTAGGTTATAAATTATCTTGCTTCTAATTTAATTTAAGTAACAAATATTCAAACATTTTCACAAACTATAACTTTTATAATATTGGTATAGTAAAACAGCTCAATATTTAATTTCGCTAAACGAATTCCCACAAAACACACCGCCCTTCGCAATAAATCAAAAGGATTTTCATTTATACAAATACAATAGGGCTGTCTATACAAACATTATCCGTACAGCCGCGAGCGCCTTTCTATCATCGGGCATTAAGAGATAAGCCTGCCACGCATTGCGTTAAACACGATAATCGTTGCGACGACCCTACTGAGCTCGATATGAACACCTTTGTGCGAAACATTTTCTTTATAGACTGCGTAGAAGTTCATAAATTCAAATCTTGATCTGGTTTATATGACCCTTATTTATGTCATAGCTTATTTGATCGCCTCAGAAAATTTTATTATGTTTTTTTTTGTGAATATAACATTACAGGGCATACCACTATTTTTTTAAACATTCCAATGTTAGATCATTATTGGCACCATAATTTTATGGCTTTTTTGACAGTTTTTGTCACGCAGTTGATTTAGCAAATTCAAAAAACGGTCATAATGATTATTATGGCGCTCGTGATCGCTCATTTTGAAACTATTGAAATAGCTGACTTTTAGCCCATGTGGTTCTATATGATATATTATCGGCATCGACAACGTCAAACGCACATAATGTATAGTATTACTTTCAACATACGGGGTGTAAATGACATCGCGATGGAGCCGCTTACCAGGTATCATAACATCATTCTGAGATCCAAAATATATTGCGATAGTCTAGAGTAACATTATCATTCCGAAAACTGACGAAAAGCCAAAGACATGGTAAAGTATAAATCAATGCCAAAAACAAAAAAAAACTCGGAAAAACATGAATATACCAGTAAAATGTTTACACCCGATACCTCTGAATCATGTTTTGAGTCACTTGTAAGCGGTAAATTTTTCTGATTCAAATGAAACAAAATATTTTCAGTCGCAGTCCCGATCAGTGCGTTAGATACAGACAGTGCGGATAAATGTGTAATCATTTTACTCTTTTAGTTACTGAGAGCCAATTTCTGATATTCCAGAATTTTTAAGGAGCATCTGAAACTGGCCCTAAGTCTTGAGATTTTATTACAGATTTGTATTGCAACTGTTTAGAAAAATAAAAATAGTTTTATCAAAATTATAAAGCAAGAAATATTGTTAGGTAATCCCACTCGTAGTCTGGTACAAAAGAAAGCTGCCGTGACCAAACTGTAATATAAATAACTCCAGCACTTGGTTTGCAAAGAATTTCCAGGCATTTTTCTTTTATTTGAGCCAAATTTCAAGGCAGGCTTGCGCGACATTTAAATAAGTGGGTAGTAACACGTCGTGAGATTGTAGTTTATTTTTTTATTCGTTGTGTTTTTCATTCAACATTTACATTAAAAAGTGAAGCAATTATCGATTACCACAAAGAATAGCAAATAAATCCTATTAATCCTACTTTAAATATTATAAATGTGAAAATTTGGGAATATGTGTGCATGCTTGTTACTCTTATACACAAAAACTACTGAATAGATTTTCACGTAACTAGGCACACGAGTAGTTTTAAGTCTCGATTAACATACAAGCTTTGGTTTAAACGGGATATAATCCCACCCACACGCCACCACTGTGACTCCTGTGACTCCAGGATCTACAGCGGTAACGAACTGAAAGGCTCCGTGCATGACACACGGGCAATCCCAGGGAGAGTTAAACCCGCAACGAATTTAATCAGAAGTATATAGTTGGAGTTGAAAAGTATGTATCTTTACTTCCCTCCAAAGCAAAGCGGGAGACTGAGTAATGCCAAATATAGACAAAGTGTCTATATGGAAAGAGTGTAGACACCACGGACAGTGACAAAACTATGGGGCCTAAATTTGAAGCTTTGGTTTATTGACATACAACGCAAGAGCTAATGATAACTCGGTATATTTTATTATACTCGTTAGAAAAGTAGTTAGCATTGTTCACAGCGCTCAGGTCTTCAAAACATCACACAAAGCAATAAATAACGAGCTATTGTGTTTGAAACTTATAAATTAAAGTTGAACGTTCAACTCTCGAATAATATTTCATATTTCTAATGGCGCAGTCGCCATTGTTCGCGGCACATGACTGATCGAGTGGACTCTTGCTTTGAAGCGGAGTTTATATATCAATTCATTATTTTAAGTGCATTTAAAGATATTTATTTCTATTTGATTAATCGTACGATAAATATTTTACGATTAATCAAACAATGTTTAATCCTCTTCGGTCTGACTGTTGGCGGTAAACTCAAAAACAACTGAACTTATCATGCAAATTCGTTTGAAAGTTTAGGTGTAATATTTGTAAAGTTTTGCGAGATACAACGTAGGTGAAGCCATGGTTATATATAAGACAGTTTTATTTTAAAACAATTTCAACTTGCAGCAATAATTTTCATACACTTTATTTTAAATACTTTATTAAATTTGCATGAAGTTTTACGCATCATACATTTTCAAGAGTGTACTCTGTGAAAATAACAATTCATTTTGAAATGTTAATGTAATTAGTGCTCAGATGGAAGATGCTGCGTGTTTTTACTTTTATGCAAAATGAGTTGTGTTGTTATTATTCAGAAAGTAAATTCTGTTGTGAAATTCAAAAGAATTTAAATGATAAGAAGATTAAATAAGCCTTATAAAAAATAAATGTAACAAATATATAAGATGTTTTTTTTATTATTGTAATGCCGTGTTCCATTGAGATTTAATATACATAACATAGCATAGGTAAATAAACAACCACATCTCACCTGTCATGTTTATCATATATAATAATAGTAATAATAATACTTTATTTATTAATTATAACTACAGCATTAGTTTATGTGACGGTACAATTTACCAAAACTGGTGGTGGCCAAAAAAATGTGCAATATCTTAAAAATGATTTTAATTTCAGTATTCCGCCTTATTTCTCTAAGACTTTTAAACCCATGGCACACATCTCTGTCAATTAATTATTAAAATTCGTCTTTTAAAAGATAATTGTGCGTTTATCATATAAATTATCGCTAACAGTAAAGGAAAACATACAATATCTTTGAAAGATTTTTAATTTCAATATTCCGTCTTATTTCTCTAAGGTCTCGGGTTTGAATCCAAAGCACCCACTTCTGTCAACTAATCGTTAAAATTCGTATTTTCGAATATAAATGTGTGTTTTTATCATGAAATTTATAGCTCGCTATCTGTGTAGAAAAATATCGTGAGGAAACATGCATGCCTGAGAGTGCCTAAAGTACTTGAGGGAGTGTAAAGTCTACCAATCCGCACTGGGATAGTGAGGTGGACTATGGCCTAACCCTTCTCATCATGAGAAGAGGACCGAGCCCGGCAGTTGGGAATGTTTTTTTTTTATACTACGCCCACAGCGAACGAACTTGTTGTCCACCTGATGGTAAGTGGAGCCCAGACCATGGACATCAACAATCCACAAAAGCAGATTATAGATGCGTCGCTGCAGCTGAGGACTACGGTGTTATGCCTCATGTGCCAGTAATTTCAGGGCCTGATCTCACCACCAAACCGGAACACAGTAATGGAAGCACTACTATTTGGCGGCAGGTTAAAGGTGAGACGGTGGTGCTGCCGCCCTCGAGCTCATTCACAAGAGCTCTACCACCAGTATTTCTAAAACATAGCTGCTATTATTTATTATTATTCCGTTTTTGTTTTAAATGGCAGCGCGGTAGAGATCGTCGTCAGGCACCTTGTTTTAAGGTTGTTGTAATAAATCCTCCGATAACAAAGACTGAGACAAATTGACGTGCCTGAAATGTTCAGCGTTGAGTTTTTCAACGTCGTCTTGGGAAATAATATTTTTTTGTTTATGTCTGTCTGTGTTTTATTTCGTTTTGAAAGTTGAGATCGTTATCCTGTATGCCATATAATTCATAATAATATATAATACAGGGTGTAATGACATACTGATAAAGTCGCTTACCTGTGATTCAGTTCATGATTCGTTTCTATGTCATCTTCATCTTGTATATTAAACGTATTTTTTTTAATTATGTTATTTTTTTTCTGTTTGCCCGTATTTTCTCACTGCTTGGCAAATGCCTTCCCTAAACGTATCCAGTTTATATTTCCTGCAGATTCTCACAAGTTGTTATTGTAGTCATCAAGGTCGTATCACCAGCGCCTCCTAGATCTACTTCGACGACGGTGTCCTTCTTGGGGCTTTGTTTGTGTGGCAATCCATGCTTACCTCTCCGACATGACAATGTATTGTGTATCCCAATGAGCTTAAACATAACATCCAATAAAACCTTTATATTTAATGAATAACATTATAACTAAATTAAAAGCTTCAATATGATTCCAACAATATTTTTCCGAACACAGCAAGATCTTCAAAAAAAAAACTTACAAAAAACATCGAAATTAGCCTGAATTTATTAACCGAGCTAAATAAGTTCAATATAAAGTGGAATAAACTAGAAGCGTAGCACAATTGCTACAATTACGTAGCATTTGTAGACAATGCTACGCAAGCATTCGACGCTACGGAATGCTACGAAACATTTTAACAATGAAAATTTGTTTTTTTTTTGCAAAAGTGAATATAAGTTAAAATGTTGTTGAAGTATTGTAACTTTTTTTTATCGAACTGCCTAATGTGTCTAGTGGTAAGCGTATGTAGCCTTTGACGGTAAGATCTCGGGTTGGATTCCCGAGTCGGACAATTCCGGTCGGTGTTATTTGCGTGCGTCAGTAAATTATCAAAAGCAGTATAGAGTTGGAATATTGTGACTTTTGACGTCCAGATGGCGGAGTGGATAATGTCCCTGCCTGCGACGCCAAGGTCGCGGGTTCGATTCCCGCTTAAGACAAATCTTTGTGTGCATGAACATGGGGGTTTGTCTTAGTCTGGGTGTTTTTACGTATACTAAGTATGTATTTACAAAATAAGTATTTATGTATTAGTATCAGTTATTCTAGTACCCATAGTACATGCTCTGCTTAGTTTGGAACTAGATGGCGTTGTTTGTAAGTTGTGAAATATTTATTTATTTATTTTATTTATTTGAAGTGATTAGTTACTTTTTCTTTTTTTTTAAAAAAAGCTTACTAGTAATTTGCAATTACAAATTACTAGTATTCTTGTTAACCTCCTCCAGCTAAGCTTAATTCGCTTGTGTTAGGAGGAAGTTCACGTCCGTGGTCAGGATTCGAACCCACGACCTCTCGATCGTAAGACCGATGCCTTATCCATTGCGCCACGGCCGCTACTATGGACTTAATCACTAATTAATCCATGGACTTAATCACAACGTGAAATGTACTGTTATACATTTCTGCAACACCTTTCTGAGTAATATTGGCGTGATATTATATTATTTAAATAAAAAAGTTGTTACCAAAATACAACATCAAATTAGTTGTGAACCAATTCAAAGATGTTATTTACTATTATGTGAATTAACATTAATAATATAATACAATAAATAAATGTCTAAGCAAACAATAAACAGTGGAACAGATTAGTAGTGCTTATGAACATCGTACTAATTTAATCGTATTAATATCGATAATCTATAACGAGTAATCTTTCTCTAAGTATAAAAACATGAATGGGTGTATTTATTATTAGCTATCTAAATATAGCACAGCCTCGATTAAGTCGAAGGAGCTTCTTGAGACATACAAACTCCTCGAACCAAAGTCCATCTGACGTGCGACTCGAGGTGTGGAAGACCAAGCTCCCAGCACCCGCTGATTTTCCTGAGCTAGCTGAACACCTGCCACCTGGAAGTAGGCTGCAGTGGCCGATCTGGAAGTTTCTCAACCGCCTTCAGACACAAGATAATCGCTGCAGGGAGAACCTAGCCAAATGGGGAATCACAAACACCAATGACACCTCGTGCAATTGTGGTTTCCCTATTCAAAACATGGCTCACCTGCTTTCGTTCCCGTTGTCTCCCTCTACATGTACCCGTGAAGACCTAATGCAAGCCATAAGCAAGGGAGTAGAAGTTGCTACCTACTGGGCAACAACAATATAAATAAAAAAAAGACGTGTGGCACTCGGGGACTGCCGCGGTAGAGCTATTGCATAGCATCTAAGCAGGCATGAGTCACCAGATTGCGTTGCGAAGAGGGGGATTACGCATGCGCAGTAACGCCGATACAACATTAAAAGTTCTGCTATTTATCGATAGATGGCAAAACTAAAAAGTATCACCGCTGTGCCGATCGGAGTGGGAGGTGTTAGGTTATTTTCGTTACGGAATTTTTGGATTCGGTCTCCATGCTCAAGGGCCGCGATAGAAGCTATGCAGTAGCTTAAAAATGAGAAACCATAATGCCATTGATACGTAAGAAGAAGAAGAAGTCATTTAAATAGATCACAATAAATAACTATATTTCTTTGACAAAAAAAATAATATGATTGACTGATGTATTCAAGAACTTGGAACTCCAAAATGGCCTTCAAATCGAGGCCTTGTCATTAACAGAGCACAACTACTAACCACTAGAACTAGCAGTGAAAAGCAAGCATTCGTGCTGAACCAGTACCGGGCACAACGTTTGTTACTAGTAATTATTTAAATCAATAACAATTTTGTGTAGGCGTCACGCGAAGCTTGCGTGCTGAGCCTTGAGACCTTTTGAGGAAATGTGTTTGCAGATAATGTGGGCAAATTGGCGAATCGATCACTTGTTTTAAAATGGAAATTACTCTACTAATACTACTCTACAAATATCAGTTTTGTTTTTTTAGGTTTAAACTTCTGCAGCACAATTTATAATGAATCTTATTTGAAGAGATAAATAAATTAATGCACGAAACTAATTCAATGAAAAATCTTGACAACGATGCCTTTCTCCTTATATCCAATATTTGTCTCTTTTTTATTTTCTCTTCCTTGCGTCGATTTTACGCAATTCTAAGGGTTGGGGGCCTCTATGAATAACTTTTTCACGGACTATCTTGCGCAATTTTGTATTGTCTTCAGCAGGGTAGTTGGTTTCGCAAACTGATAGGATGTATACTAAGAAACAATTGAAAAAGATATGGGACCGGCAGGATTTGAACCTGCTACCGTACTGCACACCGGGCAGCCGCTTTAGCCATCCAGCTACGGTCGCTTCAAATCCTGCCAGTCCCATATCTTTTTCAACTGTTTCTTAGTATAATTGGCTAAGCATAGCTAAATGCTATAAAAATAATCGATAGGATGTATGTTGGGCAGAGCGGATCTGGTTGGACCAGCGCATTGGGCTTCTATCTCTGGACCTTAAGTGCATCCCAAGAAAGCCTCTCCTTATTAAGGACGTTTATAAATTTTATTATTGTCATAGGACCTTAGCTCCAACACTTTCGCAATTTCTCGTTACGTATCGAAACTGAATCTCAGAACTCCAAACTCAAAGTTCGCTTAAGAGCAAATTGACAAGAGCGTGTACCCAGCTCACAGAACGAAACCACAAGTTTAAAATTGGCAAGACTGGTATCACCGCCGTGGTAAATAAGTCAACCTGCTTAAAGTGGGATTGGGCTAAGTATGTGTATCAGATGTATTCTGAAAAAAAGGCAAGCATCGCTACAGAATGGATACTTAAAAGAAGGAACCAACGCCGAGGCCCACTGAAGAAAACACTGGCATAATAACTTGTACACCTTTCTGGAAAACTTAAGTCGTATTTATAAACACCTGTTTCTTTTGAGTAATATTATGTTTAACATATAGCCTCTTTTATTGTTCTTCACGTAGTTTAATCACCATCTATGACTAATGTATATCTATCTTATATTAATGTGGATTTAATATGGACATACATGACCACGCACTTAATGCATAGTGCACTAATGAGCACTTACAATTAGGGTCGTGTAACACTTGGCATATCAAGTTGTAATCATTATAATGAGTTGGCTACTATTACTAAGTACAGCTGATATTGGATAACATCTTTGATTTATTATATTAAGATTCACACGTAATAGTTATTTATGGTACAAGTGAGAAAAAGTTTATATTTATGTTGTGAGTACCAATTTTAAATCTTGAGTTTGCGAAGTAGTCTTAAATTGAATCACGAGCGTAGCGAGTGATTCTAATAAAGACTACTTCGCAAGCGAAATATTTTAAGAGGTCACAAACTGGAAATTATTTTTTTTCACTTGTTACATACAAACTTTTCACCTCTTCCAGTGCCAAAATATTAAGATTTAAATAAACTCGTAATCGATTGCTTAACCTGGAATAATTCCATGAAATACGACAGTAATACCAATTCAGAATGCGTTTTAGGGCCTTTTGTAAGTCGCCACTAATTAAATATTTCGTACGCTTTCAAATACTTTAGCAAGCGTGTATTTATATAATTTAAAATAGTAATACGTATCGTTTGTAGTTATTTAATAAAATTGATGTCAATGTTTATTACTAACCTACATGGTGGCTGCTTTGTGTCTTTTTCAGCGCCTATTCATTAGAAGGATTTTGTGTTTCGAAATTTGAACCTCTTTGCCTCACTAGTGAGTAAAAACGGTTTTTACTCACAGGATTCTGGCAAGCAAACGATCTTTTTCGTGCTGGTGTGGCGAAAAATTATTTTTACGTATTGATATGAATTAATTAAAGTATAAGATTTTATAAATGGGATATTTTGATTTCGTCAGTGAAGGTCTTCTTTATTTATCTAAAGTTGTGAGTTTTACAACACTATATTACCCAGAAGGGTTCGGCAATGGTGTATGTACCACACTTCACCTATTATTTTAAGGTCCCATGTGATGGTGACCAACTCTGTGCTGCCATTGAGAATTCCTTGATGGAAAAATCTCAAGTAACACTTATGCTCGACGCGGGAATCAAACCTGACACTTGCGGTGAGAGTTCGCATACGATTACGCTAGACCGAAGAGGCAGATTTCCATACCTATTTTACATATATTCTAAAACCATTGTTAAATTGTAATTAGTATGTAAGTTATATATCGACATTTATCACTCTTAATAATAATAATTGACATGTAATAATTTTGGTATAATGATTATTTTTACATTTTATTAGTTTTAAACAAAAAATAAATATTGTACGCCTAATAGGTATACTGCTGCAGTACTAATTGAATTGTGTAACATCTTTATACAATAAATGAATTTGTATTTGTATTAAATGTAATAGGTACAAACGCACTACAGCGGCTTAACTACTTTAAACTGTCATCTCCTAAACTCCGGAACTAATCACATATTCAAAGAGCCGTTACTTGAAATTATTTTGTACATAATTAACTCTTAACTTGTTCCGTACAACATTGCGCTTAAGTTAGTTATCTGTCTTAGCAGTGTGTAAAGTGTAGTTCTAAACTTTAATAACTATTTATTATATTTCTAATTGATTCAAATATAGTATGTAGCCATACTAAGCAATTTAATAATAAGAATAGTCGAAAAAAAAGTTCTACTCTTACTTCTCTGCTAATATGTATGTTCAATAGATGACGCAAAGCGTCCGGAAAGACGATACATACAGTTAAACGATTCGTGGATTTGCAGCGGAGCTTGGATGCCTGAGTGGTAAAGCGATAGGCTGGAATCCTATAGCCGCGGGTTCAAATCCGGCTTCAAGTCCAAAAATGTTTTGACTGTTCTTAGTATCTATTATATTGATTAAGTATAACGCAATGATGAAACAGACATTTTTGACAATTATAATACTTGAACACACATGCTTGAACTCGAAGCGCCGCTCGCCGCGTTGAATGGAACCAGCTTACCGCCGCCCCCCACGTTTCCTCCCGTGCGTCGGTGAGGCGATGATGGTCGGGATTTGCTCTGTCAAACCATGAAGTCTTTTGATAGGTAATTTGAAATTGATATGCATAATCTACACGACGCTCGTGAGAAGCCGTCTTTTAATTTGGCTGGGGTCAGCAACTGACGTCAGTACTGCACTACAGTAGAGTTTTCATTGACCGACCGAGAAGTGTACTGTTCCGGCGATTCCGGGGCAGCCTATCCGACACTGCGCGTTACATGTCACCGACGGAACGTGTGAAATAAAAAAAATAAATAAAATAAAAATGATTTATTACCAAAAAGCACAAACATTCACAAATATCCATTGGTCCCACACTAGGCAAGCCTGTCCTGTGGGTACCAGAATAACGATTGCCAGTTGTATTACATAATGCACTCAGTCGTTATAATATCAAATAGTTATAGTGTTATAATTAAGTATATTTATAGTAATTATATTTTATCTTGTATTAGTGTCTTTAATATGGGCCATGATGCCTTAATCAAATAAATAAATAAAAAATGTCACGTTGGACCCAGGTCACCTTAAAAATGGGCTAAGAGTGTTTAACGTCCAGTTTTAAAAAAAGAAATTAGTGAAAGTGCTTTTATGAGCGTAAAATTAAAGAAAATTATACAATTCTAGTTAAACACATGAAAGACACTTTTTATTCTATAAATATGAACAATATTGCACTTGAAATTACCACAGTATGTACTCAACCATTAAAATATTGAACAGGAAAATCGTATGTAAATCAATTCGTATCAAAATTTTAATGACCACAATGTTTACAAAGTATGACCTAGTTTAAATATACAGTTATGAAATACGGGTTTTAATTACTTAACTGTATCATTCAGCTATAATTACTACGATAGGCCGACTTGTTAATAGGCTATTAAAATATAAATTCATTAGTTATATGTTTTTTAAACAATAAAAACTTTGATTGTGTTAAACATCCTACAACGACGACGCGATAAAAAATTAAACAAAATCGTAATTAAAAACGAAGTTCTTTTTTTTAACTGAACGCCTATACATCATGATGTTTTTATAAAACTTTTTTTATTTGATTTGAATACTATACAGGGTGGATGTGACATAGAGGTACAGATTCTAGAAGTCAGCACACAAATACAGATTCAAGCCCAAAAATAAATTCATTTTTCCGAACAAATTAAATGATCTAAATTTTCAATTTCATAATATAGCCTTTTTATCTTATTTTTGATAATAAACCTTACTTCTGTCGCCCTCACAATACCTATAGAATAAAACTGAAGTTTCTATCAAACGATCAAAGTAAATATACACAATAAAATTTATCATCCATTCTTTCTTGCCTTTGATTCTGAACAAAACAATTTTTCATAAATATCTCCATCAAACCTGTATTAAAATACTATAATTTTCACAACACAATGTCGTAAAAATATTTGCATTGTATTATAGACCATAACAGTTAAGAGTAAGGTCGAAAATTCTTCGGTTTTTGTTTTAACAGTTCACATTTCTTTCATCACACAATCGATCATATTTGATAAGATCTTGGCTTATGCTTGCAAAGCAAAGTAATCTTTACTCTCTGCACATTAAAGAAGAAAGTTCTCTGACGTGCTAACAGTAAGTTTTTCTTGCACGCTTTTATTATTTCAAGTAATAAATATTTGAGAGCGCCATACAAGTCATGTTTCTGTCACTCAACATGGCGACATTGTGCTTCAAATTGTAAATCGATAGCTTAGTTACAGAAAAGGGCAACAATGTGCTACTTTTATTGTATCGTAAAATACCGAGTACCGCTGCAAAGGAAACTAAAAATTATTTTATTAATATTATGTTGACATGTTAAATGTATGCCACGGAAAGAATGGGGTGTGAAACATGACAATGTTGGAAAGTGTGTAATTGCAGAAATGACATCTGATTGGAAAGTATGGAAGAATAAATCAAATTCGCCCCAAGTAATTGAGAAAGGGCAAATGGATTTTTATTTTATCTCAAACTAATCTTCCTATCTGTAAAATTTTTGAACATTCTAATTATTATTAGATTGCCCAAAAAAAGAAAAATAATTAGTTTTTAATCCATAAAAAACTTGTGAATTAAATTTCAAAATACATATTTTTATGAATTAATTAATAAAAAAAAAACCGACTTCAAAAAGTAGGTAAACTAAAAAGCAAAAAATAAATGTACTTCGCACAAAATTATACGTTTTTTCATTTAGTTAAATAGAAATTATTAAATCATTATTTTATAATTCTGAAGTTGGTGTTTATTAAAAATTATTTTAGTTTATCGAAGTCGGTTTTTTTTTTGTTCAAAATTATTTTATTTTACGATTTTAAGTGATGGGTAGACCCAGCAAGAATGTTTCTCGAATGAGGAGACGACGGTTACTTGACGGAAAATTTATTTAAGGTGCCTATATTAAAAGAATTATCCCCGTACTCCTAACTGTTGAGGAGTTGTACTTTCCAGCATCAGCTCAGCAACATAAAATACTGACTACTAGATGCAAATATCCAAGTAGCTTTAGATAATATACAAAAAACAATATATAAGCCTTTTAAATTTGAGGGTTGCCCTCGATTTCTCTAGGATCCCATCATCAGAACGTAAGTTAAAAAAAATGGGACCACATGACAAGTATATCCTTTCAAACAAAAAAAGAATTTCTCAAATCGGTCCAGGCGTCTTCGAGTAATCGGTGAACAAACATAAAAAAAAAATACAACCGAATTGAGAACCTCCTCCTTTTTTGAAGTCGGTTAAAAAAGATAACCTCGTCCTCCTCTTGTCTTGTTTTAAATTCTTGCTTATTCTACTTGCATTGTTTTCGTCGGCAAAAATATTTTAAATCACAGTGATGAACCAAGAATCAAACAGTTACAGTAAAAATATCATTTTGTAGGATTCAAAACACGAGAACTACATACAGGTACCGAAACGGGGATTACAATGTATATTCAAAGATATCTCCTCTCTAGACGTACAAAGCCCCCATGACGTCACAACAGCCTGTCTCGATCTATTGTGACGAATGAAAGGCATCGCATACCTTTGTTTATTCCGAGCATTTTTAAGAGCAGCGTGTACTAAATAAAACGTGATACCTTAAAATGATATTGCACTGGGAAATGACAATTTTAACAAGAAAATTAACAATTTCAGAAATAATTACAAAGATTTGTTGGATATTTTAAGTATAACGTCTGTTAAAAAAGCACATTTTTGTATCAAACTGTGAATCTTTATCTATCTTATCTATCTACACTAATTATAAAGAGGAAAGATATTTTGTTTGTCAGCCGGAACGACTGGACTTAACCATTAGTGCACAAATAGAGAGATTAGGTTACGCAAACTAGTATAGGCTATAATATCATTACGCCACGATGAATAGGAGTGGAGTAGCAATGAAACATATCTTAAAATATTATTATTGACAGACGTTTTTGCGTGTACTACAAAAATAGTTAGAGATACGCAAAAATCATGTTTGACAACATTGTTGGTCTAAAAAAAATGTTAATGACATGTCTATCTCATTAAGTTGGCTGACTACAAGCTGCTTTATAGCAAATTTATTCTATTTTTTGTGTCAATAATATTGCTATTTATATTAACGGTATTAATACTTATTCAAATACATACGTAATTCATCACTAGTATCAAGTATGGTAAAAAAGTCGTTAGCGGCCACAGAAATCGGTCTACCTCAAAGCAGTCATCATCATCATTTAGCCTTTCATAGTCCACTGCTCGACATAGGCCTCTCTCAATTTGCGCCACAACACCCGGTCCTGCGCCTTCCGCATCCAGTCCCCTCCAGCGACCTTTTTCAGGTCGTCAGTCCACCTGGCAGGGGGGCGTCCTACTTTACGGTTGCCGAGTCGCGGTCTCCATTCTAGGACTCGTTTGCTCCAGCGGCTGTCGGTCCTTCGGCAGACGTGACCAGCCCACTGCCACTTCAGCGAGCTTATTTTGCGAGCTATGTCGGTTACTTTGGTTCTTTGTCGGATGACCTCATTACGAATTTTATCCTTCAAAGAAACTCCGAGCATAGCTCGCTCCATAGCCCGCTGCGCGACTTTAAATTTGTGGACTAGTGCAACCGTTAATGTCCACGTCTCGGCACCGTAGGTCATAACAGGTAGGACGCACTGGTTGTAGACTTTCGTCTTCAGGCACTGCGGTAAAGGCAAAGAGAAGACTTGACGAAGTTTGCCAAATGCTGCCCAACCCAACCGGATCCTTCTGTCGACTTCTCGCTCGAAGTTGTTTCTACCAAGCCTAATGACCTGCCCTAGGTAGATATATTCCTGAACAACTTCGAGCATCGATCCGTCGACAAATATTGGTCTCGGCATAACATGCTCATTAAGCATGATTTTGGTTTTATCCAAATTCATGCCGAGACCAACACGTCGTGAAGCTCCATCTAGGCCGTGCAGCATTTCGCTCAGCTGTTCCAGCGACTCCGCAACTATGACGATATCATCGGCAAACCGAAGGTGCGAGATGTACTCACCGTTCACGTTTATACCCCGTCCAGTCCAGTCCAGAGTCTTAAAGACATCCTCGAGAGCGTTGGTGAACAGCTTCGGGGATATGACATCCCCCTGTCTCACCCCCCGACGCAGCTCTATACAGTTTGTCTTCTGGTCCTGGATCTGGACGGTCATGGTGGCGGTGTCATACAAGCATCTCAGCACCTCGATGTATCGCCAGTCGATACGACATCGTTGCAGAGCATCCAGAACCGCCCAAGTTTCGATGGAGTCGAAGGCTTTCTCGTAGTCCACAAAAGCCAGACACAGCGGCTGATTGTACTCTTCGGTTTTCTGTACAATCTGCCGAGCAGTATGGATGTGGTCTACGGTACTAAAGCCTTTTCGAAACCCGGCTTGTTCTGGTGGCTGGAACTCGTCAAGTCTCCTGGCGAGGCGGTTCGTGACTACTCTCGAGAACAACTTGTAGATGTGGCTCAGGAGTGAGATAGGTCTGTAGTTCTTCAGTAAGGTTTTGTCACCTTTTTTGAAGAACAGAACCACCGCACTCCCGCTCCACGCCTGTGGTGTCAAGCCTTGGTGAATGACGGAATTAAAGAGACTCGCTAGCTCTTTCAGGACTGGGGTCCCACCGGCCTTAAGGAGCTCGGTTGTAATTCCGTCATCACCCGGCGCCTTGTTGTTCTGCAGTTGTCTGAGAGCTGCCTCGACCTCGACCGGGTCGACATCCGGGATGTCTTCGGTGTAGTGGCGCGTAAGTGGGGCTCTGTGGTCATCATCGCTTGGTCTCGTTGGTTTAGTCATCCGTGATGCGTATAGGTGTCTATAGAAACTCTCAATTTCCTCGAGTATCTCGAACTTAGAGGTGACGGTCCTGCCATCCCCAGTCCTCAGTTTCGTCAGATGGGGTCTACCTAGTTGCTGAGCGAAAACTTTGGTGCCTCTATTTCGCTCAATCGCAGCCTCGATATTTCGAGTGCTGCAGCGTCGGAGGTCACGTCGCGTCAGTTTCCTGATTTTCAGGTTTAGGGACCGCCTATCTGACGAAGACATCTGAGTGTCTGGCGTTTCTCGTCTTTCCTTCATAAGTTCGAGAGTCTCGGGTGAGAGCTTGGACTCCCTATTATCGCGTTTTCCGGGAAACAACCTTCGAGACACGTTTTGTAGCGTTTTGACCACTGTGTCGGTTTTTCCGTCAACATTGTCCGTGGTTTCCAGCAGAGCGAAACGATTTTGGAGTTCCAACTGGAACTTTTCGGAACCTAGGGCTATTTGGGGCAGCGTGGGTCGGAGAATAGGTCTTATCATCCTAACTCTTTCGGCCTTAAGGTTGATATTTAGAGAGCCTCGGACGAGTCTATGATCACTACCGGTATTAAACCTATTGATCACCGAGACGTCTCTAAATATATGCCGCTTGTCCGTGATGATAAAATCTATCTCGTTCCTCGTCACATTATCGGGGCTTCGCCATGTCCACTTTCTGTGGGGCTTCTTCTTAAAGAAAGAATTCATTAAGAAGAGCCCCTGAGACTCTAGAAAGTTTACCAGCATTTGGCCCCTGTGATTTCGGCGCCCCACACCGTTAGGTCCGATTTTCGTTTCGCCGCGTTCTTGTACTCCCACTTTGGCATTAAAGTCTCCCATAACAACGTTGTAGTGAGCCTTCCTGGTACCATGTAGTGCTTTCGCTATGTCTTCGTACATGGTTTCGGCTATCTCATCAGAGTATGTCGAGGTCGGCGCATATACCTGCACCACCTTCAGAAATTTCCTGTCGGTGATT
Source organism: Hypena proboscidalis (assembly GCA_905147285.1). Lineage (NCBI taxonomy): Eukaryota > Metazoa > Arthropoda > Insecta > Lepidoptera > Erebidae > Hypena > Hypena proboscidalis. The sequence continues at coordinate 3,947,856 of LR990131.1, read as the reverse complement.
CTCAGTATTAGGTACGCTACCCTTGTCGACACACTGCTGATTTCTACAACGCTGCTAGTGAGACACTTGTTGACCAAGAAACCGACACCGCCCTGAGAGGGCCTATCACCTTCTCGGAAGTAGAAAAGGTCGCCTGACTCAAGGGTTATCGTGTCCTCCCCCTGTCTTCGGACTTCAGACAATCCCAATATATGCCAGTTTATGCGACCCAATTCTACCTCGAGTTCGGTGAGGTGTTGGTCCAGCCGTAGACTTCGTCCGTTGTACGTAGCCAGGGTCAGTTTTTTGAGGTGGTGGTAGCCTCCCGTAGCCCGGAGATTCTTAGCACCCCCCGTCCCGCCGTTACCGCGACCGCTACCTTGGAAGGGAATAGCGGGACTACCGGGAACTGGGGGCCGTCTTGTATTGTGTGGCATCATTTGAAAGGTTTTGGCCTACTGATACCACGCTGGCCAGACGGGTTGGTATAGGGTTTGATCTCGAGTTTTCCTTCTCTAAGCAGTCTATTTAGGCTCTGCTAAATTTTTCCCTTAGTCGCCTTCTACGACACCCACGGGATGATATGGGGTGGTGACATCTGTATTCTTATTGGACATCACCACACGGACACCTCAAAGCAGTGTACTAGCATTATTACAATTTTATATCGAATTATTAGGAAAGGCTTAAAGGAGTGCATGAAAGGAGCCTCCCCGAGTGACGTACAAAACGTCACGGCGCACCCTGGGCCATTCGCGAGTTCACCAAAGCGAATTGGCTAATCCTTTCACCACGATGGCAAGTCAAAATAAAATGTGAATCAGCCACCGACACGACGAAGAAGAAGAGAAGAAGAAGGCTTAAAGTTATTTGATATCACGCTAAACACCAGGAACGGAGTGCTATATAACGCAGGAATTACCTCGGAGTCCAGGCCCCAGCTTTGTTAACATAGCTAGTATATTATATTACCTATTGTATTTATTTTATGTATTGATTTGTACTCGTTTCTCCCAAATATATTTATATATGTATATATATTCAACACTGTAAACACTTCAGTTCTTTTCTCATATTGCACCTACACTAGCTTTTCTCTGCACCACCCAAGGTTGACTGTTAGAGAATGCCACTAGGCATTAAGTCCGCCTCTGTACTTAAATATGTGCAAAAGTTTAAATAAATAAATAAATAAATATTATATTCAGAGGACCGTAATCTAAATTCAAAACCTGCATTCAAAAGCACTAACAAATAAGGCCGTATTATAAATAGTACCACTATAAAGTTTGCGTGACTTCCTCCCGTGTAGATGCTATCACAAAATGAGATGTAACTTATTTGCTCGTTTTGATAAAACGCAAAAATACCACGAACATTTCGGATCGCTTAATCAAATGAAAACCTGTAACTTTTCCTAGACACACGCGATGGGAGATAAGACTTTGAATATATTGTTGGAGATATAGTTTCAGAATGACTGGATTATGAAACTGCTTTGTTGCTCTAGTGTTTAACGTATAACTTTAACGCGGCATCTCGGGTTCGATTCCCAGGTCGAAGAAAAGTGTTATTTGGGATTTTTCCGGTGGAAAGTGATAGGCTCACTCCCTACATGGGACCTAAACATAACAGGTGAAATGTGGGTATTATACACTTTATGGGTGACAAAGGCGTGATGTTATGTTATGTCTGAAATATCAATTGGGTAATGGCATTTTGGTGGCATCATCATAAACTGCATATTTATTATTAATACTTTTAAAAGTTAGGTTTATTTCATAAATTATCTGGTTAGGTAATTAGCTGACTATACATTCCATTTAAATCGTCAGAATAAATGAACGTGACTTTACAAAATATCGAACGTAACATTACAAAAATATTTAAAAAAAATTATTCATTGCCAAAACGCTACGTAAAGCTTATCTAAGTTATTTCACCCATAATACATATTAATCGCGTTCGTTCGTTCTAAATAGAATCACACGAAATTTGAATTTTTGTCAATTAAATATCGACCGTATCTTCATGGAGATAAGGATGCATAAAGTTTTTGAAACCGTCAGTTTTCTTACAGAATCACGTCACCGTTTACCCAATCACTTTTCATTTAACACTTGTAGTTCATAAAGATAAGTAAATTAAGTGTCTGAGCCAATAACAAACAATATATTTTCCAATTCGCAGCCTCCGATAGCTTTCCGAAAGATAAACTGTAGACCAAGAGCTACATCAGTTTTTTAGATAATTCTATTAGTATTACTGCTTAACTTAGTTCTAACTGAAGAAAGGTAGGATACCCCTAGGTTTAAACTCCGACTGCGCCTAGGTGTAACTGGCTAGAACCAAGTGTAACCGCACATTGGCTATTAGCCGTAATGTATACATCACACTCTACGGCTAATTATGTCAATAACTAATAATTTGTCAAATTCAAATTCAAATTCAAATTCAAATCATTTATTTTCATAGGCCCCAGGAGGCGCTTGAACACGTCAAAACATTACAAAAAATGATATAAAAGTAAATAATAAATAATACTAATGTCAATAATATCATCATGTGTACCAAGAAGTAATTGAAATTTTCTTTAAAACAATGTAAAGTGACTCATAATCAACATGGAATTCTTTTCATCACCAAAAAACCCGCAAAATTTTATAAACCCTATCTAAGTTCTTTTGCCTCCATAATTTATGTTTTATCGCGATCATTCAGACCACGTTTCATTTAACATCTGTAGCTCATAAAGATAAGTAAATCAAGTATTAAAACGACAAAACAAGTACAATTTATGTCGATAAATTCCAGAGTCTCTGAGCCAATAACAAACAATATCTTTTCCAATACGCCGCCTCCGATAGCTTTTCGTAAGATAAACTGTAGACCAAGAGCTGAAACCCTGATCTTAATCTGGATCTGATTTGGAGATAATATATATTTTTTGTTTACTTTTTTAATAGCGGCTAGGTTTGTAAATAAGATAATAAGTGTTAATTATAAAAGACTATGGAAATCATCAAATCAAAATTATTAGGACTCATTTGTTTTGTTTATCAAAATTGTAGCCTTGCCAATTTCAAAATTATTCAGTTTGAATCGAGAAGATATTCACCATACAAGTGATTATTAATGAGCGACCCTATGTCTTATTCTAAAATTTCAAAATAAACTATCGGATATTGAAACCACCAGTTTTAAAATCTAAATAACGGTCTGCCACTTTAAAAATGAGTATGTTTGAAATCATAACTAATCATATTTTGCTTCGTCAACTTTTTTTTATACTACTCCGCCCAGGAGTACAGCCCATGGACATTAACAATCCACAAAAGCAAATTATAAATACTTCGCGGCAGCTAAGTCAACGGTATCATGCCTCATATTCCAGTAATTTCAGGGCCTGATCTCACCACCAAATCAGAACACAGTAATGCAAGCACTACCATTTGGCTGCAGGCTAAAGGTGAGACGGTGTCATGTTCGTTCACAAGAGCTATCCCACCAGTAAACTCAACTCTATTTTAAAAACACATTGCTATGCCTTCAGTTTTCCAAACACGAACATTTCTGTACTCTATTCCTAGCTATCGTTCAAAAATATATCTAACTCAATTACGAATATTCAGCTCCCGCCCTACAAACGCGGTACACAAGAATATGTTTTCCAATTCAATACGCTCGCTCACCGTACGGTATATACGTAATATTTTGTGAGTTCCAGAACAAAGGGAATCCTTTCAATCCATTGGAATGAACCAGGCACGGTATCAGAGATAACGTTACTCATTCCGTATAAATATAAGAAGATATCAGTTTTCTAGAATTAATTTTGTTGGAAATCCGATCTGCCTGTATTGTGATATCTTTCCAATGTGAGTGTGTTTTGTTGTATTACCTCGTATCGTATATTAGGTAGTACGTCTTTTTGTTATGTTGTCTGATACCATTTTTATTTATTTTGTAAAGACAATCTTAAATTAAAATTTAAAACATTAAAAATTAAATAATACTAAACCCAAAGAAATACCTAACTATGTACAACTGCAAAATAAATAGAAATAAAAATGTGAAAAGTTATGCGTCAATAAATAAATAAATATCTCACAACTTCCACACAACGCCCATTAGTCCCAAACTAAACAGAGCTTGTATTATGGGTACAAGAATAACTGATACTAATACATATATACTTTTCTTTTGTAAATACATACTTATTATACATTAGAAACACCAAGACTTAGGCAAATCCCTATGTTCATGCACCCAAATACTTCTGCATCAATGTCAAATGCGGGCCCAGAAGGCTGGCGGCATTGCCGCGTTGGATTGCAATGCTCAACCTTTGAGCGAAGTAAAACCAACCTTCTGGTCACGTTAAGTATCAATCAGTCGTTTTGACATATGATTAATGTAGATTAAATTAACAAGCATACAGTAAAGAGGCTCTATAAGTCACAGATTCGTAATTTTAAATATTTCGTAGCACTTTGTAGCACTCTACGCTACGATGGCGTAGTCAATGTTACGAAAAAAAATGTTTAAAAATACTACAGCCAGCAGAGTTGGCATAAAAAATTCGTTGGTTGGAATCAATTTTCACTTTATCACTAACCGTCATTTGATAGGCATTTTCATTAATAATTTTAAAGCTGTGATCAAATATATCGCTCAGTCATAACTCTTTTAAATAATTCAGTATCTATGTCGGCAATTTTTCACGGCAAAACGTTTTATCTAGTTTTATTCATATTCTATACGTTGAATTCAGAAGAAGAAGGGTTTAATTAGTTGAGCTTTTATAAAACTCGGCAGTTTATGAGAAAACAGCTTACTAACATTTTACAACATTCTGAGACGCGTAAGTTTCCTCACAATGTTATGCTTTACCATCATAGCGAGTTATAACCATAGACTTATTACGTATCGATCGATATTCTTCATATAAGCGTTTGGTCTAAAATGAAGCCGAAATTAGATTGATGTGGCTACTACAAGCATAAATTTGATGTGTACGTACGATAAATAAAGTGGTCTCACTTTTCATTCTAGGTGTTATAGTTCTATGGTTATAACTAATTAATGTTTGCATAAAACTTGGCATACGCTTACACGACCAAGTTATGAACTTAGTAGATAATTAGCTATGCTCAGTATTATTCACGCTAATTAGTAACTTCGCAATAACTTGACGCACATTGTTATGAATATGCTAGGAGCCTTTTTCTTCGTTAGTTTATACTAAAGTATCTATCTTGTCTAACGTACTACACATTACGCAGATCGTATACCAAAACACAGATTTCTGAAAGTATTTTTTTAATAAATGATAATTTCTTGTTTTGTGTTAGGCAACTGTCGAATAAAAAATAAACTAATAAATAAACTATCTTCATTATTTGTTTAGATGCTAGTACAGCATAAAAGAACAACATGTATCTTGATACTTTGACTATAACAAAAAGTTAAGTTGGAAAAAAACTTACGTACAAAACAAACCAAATGCTTTGTTTTATTTATTTATAAAAAAACATTACAAAGCCACATTATAAAACTACAGCGGATGCAACATAAATCCGAGGGATTTATCTGCACATCCGATTCGTCGCTAGACGATAAGCGTACATACACACACATTTAACCACAATACCTAATCATACTGTACTCTTTTACAACATAGTTAAAACATTATGATCAGACACCCATTGAATGCATGCTTAAAAATAGCAAAAACTAAGTGAAATGAAATATAGATAAATAATATATGATTAATATAATGATGATCATCAATACATTAGTGATGCATTTAGTTCTAATAAATGCATGTGACAAAACCGAGATAGCCTACAATTATAACATAAATAACATAAATACAATCACGCCTAGAATCACATGAACCCACACTTCACCTGTTGGTTCTTTATGAACCTATCGCCATCCATCGGGCACAATTCCAAATCCGTGCTCTTATTGAAATTTTTTCAACGGAAAAATCCTAAAGAACATTTTTGTCTGGAAATCGAACCAAGCTTAAGAAAATTATGTATTTATAGATTTTATTTTTTATTGAGTGAAAGATCATTCATTCATTGGCTTTCTTTTATCAGCATCTTTATATATATTGTAAATTTGTCATATCTGTACATTGAAGTTATGAATAGATATTGTAGAAAAATAATTTAAAAGGTTTTATAAAAGCATTAAAAGTCCAAACATAACTTTTTAGAATTTTTGTTTGTATATTCGTACGCGCATCACGTATTAACTTCTGCATGGAATTGAACGTGGTTTTTATAGTTGTGTTGCTTAAAGTGTAACTAAAAAACTCACAATATATGTTTTATCTTTATATTGAATCTCTTAGGAGATGAACTAGCGGGTGTAACTTTATATTACAATGTCCAAAATTCTGCACAAAGGTTATTTACATAATGTGAATTAACAATAACACTCAATTTTTGAAAAAAATAACTTCTCAAGGAGGATAATTTGGTGTATATAAGGGAAGTGCCTCATGAAAATATCGAATTCCTATCGAAGGCAACAGCCAGTGTCGTAATACAATTTGTAGAATTTTGATCTCAATATCGAAAATTATTGCAACTAAAACTCAATAACAGATAGAGCGACTTATAAATTAATCCTAGCAGCAATGAAATTACTAGGAGCTCGCTATCTGGAATGCAAATTATAAAAGTTATATCGTATCAGATTCTCAGAACCTGTCTCTTAAATAAACTCTGTGATATTTTTAGCAAAATATTTTTTATTATTTTTATATTTTGCCATCCATAGGTTAAGTTTATTAATACATAATACATAATAAGTATTAATTTTTGTAATGAAAATATTATAATATGGAAAGTATTTTAAAAAAGATAATTGTTCAACTGTCTTGACGTAGTAAATAAATAAATAAATATTTCACACTTATTGATTATGATGATGATGATATAGGTTGATCGGTTGCTGTTGTACTTATAGGTGTTTTTGTAAATAAACATTTGGAATATACAGTTTTACACTTATTATAACACTTGCTTATGTTCAAAGTCCTTCAAAAGATATTATTTGTGTCTCCTTTTATAAATTACTTCTTCTCTTCGTCGTGTAGATGGCTGAGTCAAATTTTATTATGACTTGCCCTCGTGGTGAAAGGATTAGCCAATTCGCTTTGGAGAACTCGCGAATTGCCCAGGGTGCGCCGGACGTAGGGAATCATTGTGTACGTCACTCGGGGAGGCTCCTTTTATGCACCCCATATATAAGTTACTTAAAAAAAATATTGTGAGAGTAATTTTCTTTAAACAAATTTCAAAATAATAAAGATTTCCATTATTACATATTAAAAAATAATACTACTACTAAGGTTAGCATTGCTGCATCACTATTAAATTATACTTGACACGTTCATGCTGCGGAGCCGACACCTATATTATAATAAATCTGTTTATTTATTCATCATGGGCAGACTAATTAACAGTGCGTTAGGCCTTGTGCACACTGGGACCTCGTCGTAATATAAATCATGACTAATAACACTACATACTATCCTATAACATATATTTTATGCCATTTTCGTTTATATCAAATCCGCATAGGGCCTCAGTTGCCTGCGCAAAATCTGCGTTCCTAACTAATCGTTTTCTTAAAAAAATAAAGGCCAACAATAACAGTGTCTCAAATTCTAAATAAATATGTGTATTTTGATTCTTTTTTTAGATGACCTTGATCGTAATTAAGCATCCATGATATACAGCCCGCTTGGCTAACTTACTGATTGAAAAAGAAACATTATTTACTTTTAAATAGCATCCTTTCACCCCTCTCGCGGCTTTACCGCCGACACGTTGACTCGTATGGTAATTAGTGAATACTAACAGGCTTATTGACTGATGACGTCATTTCATCAGACTCGATATTGTTTCTGCGGGTGTTGTAGCACTACGGCACATGGAATATGTAGAGGATACGTGAATAGTTGCAATTTAGATCGTGTATGTATTTAATTCTTTGGAAATAATCTTCAACTACAAGATTAAAAAACTTCGTTCCATATTTTTCGTATGCATGCAGCATACGGAAAATATGAAACGAATAAAGTAAGTCCATAATTATCAAATATCGTTAATTTATCACACAAAAGGTAGCTAGGGTAAATAGAGCTTGAGAAGTGAGTCCTCTCCCTCATCTCTATGCAGTGATGCAACGCGTAGACTCGTATGGTAATTAGTTAATACTAACAGGCTTATTGGCTGATGACGTCATTTCATCAGACTCGATATTGTTTCTGCGGGTGTTGGAGCGCCACGGCACCTGTATTATGTATAAGCTAGGGAGGATACGTAACTGGGTTCCATTTATATTTTGTCTATTATTTTATTTTATTATTTGAGTATAATCTTCAACTGACATATTAGCTGCATGCATATGAAACATATTTGGAAAAGAAGTATTTATTTTAAGGCCGTGATTCTTTAATATTGTTAATTCAACTCGCAAAAAGAAGCTAGGATAAATGGAGCTTAAATTAAGAGTCTCCTCTCTCTCGGTGCAGTGATGCGCCACGTTGACTCGTATGGTAATTAGTGAATACTAACAGGCTTATTGGCTGATGACGTCATTTCATCAGACTTGATATTGTTTCTGCGGGTGTTGGAGTGCTACGGCACATGGATTATGTATGAGCTATAAAGGTATATGAGTGCCGTTTATATTTTGTATATTATTTTATTTAATTATTTGAGTATAATCTTCATCTGTCATATTAGCTGCAAGCATATGTAAAATATGAGGAAAATATATATTTATAGTATGCCTTTTATTCAACTCGCAAAAAGAAGATAGGGTAAATGGAGCTTAAGCAGAGAGTCCCTAGTCTCGCTTGGTGCACTGATGCGCCACTTTTACTCTAACTTACTGATTGAAAATAAACATTATTTACTTTTAAATAGCATCCTTTCACCCCTCTCGCGGCTTTACCGCCGACGCGTTGACTCGTATGGTAATTAGTGAATACTAACAGGCATAAAAGAAAATAAAAATAAAATACTACTAAATATAATAACTTACCCTATAATTACTATTAAGAGTTTAATTTATTTATCTTTCTAAATTTACTAAATTAACTAAACTATGTATTTAACTAACACTTAGAATTAAAAGCATATAATATACAACCCTAGAATTAAATAATAGATGTAAAAAATCATATGTAATAGTTTTAAGTAAACAGGAAATAAAAGGCTTTTTTATTTTTTATTTTTTTTAACAGGCATATTGGCTGATGACGTCATTTCATCAGGCTTGATATTGTTTCTGCTGCTGTTATGTTTAGATCCTATGTGATATTGAACCTATCGCTATTTAGTCACAATTTCATGGTACTATTTAGAATAACTTGACTGGTTAATTCCAAATAACAATTTTGCCCAACCCGGGAATCGAACCCGAGCCGTATATTTTCTACTGCCACGTTGGTCCAAAATTGCGATCAGTGTATTTTTAAGTACATGAATATCTTTGCAGCTTTGCAGCGAGTCTTCAAAAAAAATCATTACGTTTATATTACTGACAATTAGATCTCTACAATACTGGTACAACTATACAAAGCGTAATGAGATTCTAGAAATACCTTGTTAAAACGGTTCTAGAAATGTTTGAGCATCTTATTCTGTCTGACTAGAATACTCTGGCGTTGATTTAATAGTGAAAAGCGACTGTTGTGCTAATTATATATTTAAAAGACAAGGTTTTCAATTCAATCATTTATTTATCAAATAACACAGCTTCATACACTTATTATTAAATAAGTTGGCAAATTGTTCTTTGTAAAATTTAATAGCAGCACGGAGTTGTAATTGTGCCGGGTTGGCGGCGATAGGCCAAACCCACAAACTATGAGACCTAAGCATAACAGGTGAAATGTGGGTGTTGTACACCTCTACCACAACCTTGTGGGTAATATAGGCGTGACGTTATATATATATATATTTTTTTATGGTCGATAGGCACGCGTTTGACCACGATCTCACCTGATGGTAAGTGATGATGCGGTCTACGGTGGAGCACGCTTACCTATAAGATACCTATTAACTCTTGCTTTGAAGAGATCCAGATTGTACTCATGCGGAAACACAGACTCGGGCAAGGCGTTCCATTCTTTGGCAGTTCGCATAAGAAATGTAGAGGCGAAACGCTTAGTGCGTATATTATGTTGAGTAATGCAAGTGCTATATCGTAAATACATTTTCTTCAGAACCACTTATTGAACTAAAAACTACATTTGCCTTTTAACGTATCTATCAAAGCCTAGACATCTATTTGAATAAAACCTTTTAGTCTCGAAACGCTAAACAAAACCCTCTCCACCCAGATCCCGTAAACCGAAATTCTTGTTCAATCCACAAAAGAATAGCGCGATTCCGTTGGACTTTAAACCTCACACGAAAGGCAGCCTTATCTCAAGTATGTAGATTTATTTCGCCAAGTTTCGTCGGTGACGGCGAGATAAGAAACGGGACAAATCGTGAACGTTATGCATTTAAATTATAGTTTAGTTTTGGTTTTGAGCCAATGTTTGAGAAACATGTTGATTGATGCAGCATTGGCACCAATAACGGTAAAGAGATTTTTGCTTTACTGACGTCAAACATATTGGGTAAAAACCTTTAAAAATGATAAAAAGTTAAAAAAATAATAGTAGGATGAAACCCATTAGATTGAAAAATATGTTAAAAGTGTAAATACAAAAGTTTTAGATCTTTTTATTAAAAACATCTAAAACTTTTAAAAACATTTTTTACCCTTAAAACCCCTCCTCTTCCCCTTACCGACCTCAGATCACCCGTAAATTATTTTTCCTTTAATTTTTATAATATTCTCCTCCTTTTCTAATGGGTTTCATCCTACTATTGTAAACTACAGTACAAAATATGCCCTGAACCCAAAAATACTTACTTAACAGGAATACTTATACTTAAAGTGCTCTAAAAAGGTAATTGCCAGTAAAAGACAAACGAGTTTTACGCTGAGCCATAACTCAAAACATCATCGTTTTAGGTCAAGGTATAACCAAACTTTTTACATACAGTGTAAAATGTAACTGTTAAAAGTTAAGCAGTATCAACTTGACTAAATTAAGTTGCACACACGTATACAAATTACAGTAATGTACGCAAACAATCTGCTTTACCTCTGTATGTGTGTGTTGAGCGTTTATACGGTAGTGTGTGGGCTTGTGTTCGCAAATTAAGTTTTAATATTTCATTATCTCTGAGGAGGCCAAAAGCATTTTGGTATTCTTGTTGTTAGCTTTTTTTCATGAAATGAGATGAAAATACAATTTTCTCGGTTTCATTTCCATTTTACTTCTGGTACGTTGTTCCTTTTACTCGACTTCGTGATGCAAGGGAGAGTAATGTGTTTTAAATACTACTAGGTTTGGTCTTCACGTATTTTTTTACTAAACTTAACTAAAAATCTCGCGTCATAATTTTAGAAATCAAACTCCTCTAATCGACTGCACTGATTGTTATGTTTTTTTTGTGTAGTGGTGTGTCCCAAAATTCGATGAAATTCTCAGTTGTAAAAATGGATGGTCCGAATTAATGCATGGATAACGTTATGGGATAACAGGTTTTTGGTAAAGCCAATCCATTAGTTTGGTAAAAAAATTAAGTACCCAAAAAATAATGCTACAGCTGCGGAAGACATAACATGCACTCAAAACAACTTTTATAATACAGTCATGTACTTGGTATCATTTTTTTTTTTACGTAATACATCAATAAAAATAAGCATAATTATAACTATGTTAATCCAATCTGTAAGTAATATGGCATGCCGTAATGTTGATGTAAATTTATATTTATTTTCTATGTATAATAAGTATTTATTTACAAAAGAAAAGTAAATATGTATTAGTATTAGTTATTCTAGCACCCATAGTACAAGCTCTGCTTAGTTTGGGACTAGATGGCGTTGTGATATTTATTTACGCATAGTGACACTCACATTAAGATTTTTTTGTGTAAATCTAATACGTTCTCTCTAACCCGACGATCGCGCACGTCTCATGTAGGGTCAATCTTATGACAGAATACATTTATTGTCATAAAGAAAAATAAACTTTAAAATCTTATTTCCCGCAAGCTTTTCCAATACCCAACTCACAGACTCCTCTCATTCATATCATTACACTACATCTTAATATGCAAAGGTCAACCTTTGCATCTAGCTTATAGAGAGATAGAGCTTCTAACACCAATCAGATAGCACTAAGCCGTGAATAATGTGAATGTCGTGAAGGTATGAATGAAAAGGTTCTACTTTAGATGCTCATCACACATCTCGGATCCTTTGTGTAAAGTAATGACGTCACACTATTAATACTAGCTAAATGTAATTAATATCATTTTAGTGCCTATATCCTTTTATAATTATATTAAATGTCTTTTTTTATTACTTACTAGCTGACCCGTGCCCACTTCGTTGGGCATAATGTTCAAAAATATATATCTTTCATAGTTAAGGCAGCGTTCGTAAGAAACGTTTTCATTCGAATGTTTTTTCGCCGATTCTCTTTACAAAACGGACTACCACGTAAAAACCTTTTAATTTTTCGGTTTTTTATATAGCCTATGACACTCAGCGATAATGTGGCTTTCTATTAGTGAAAGAATTTTTAAAATCGGTGCAGTAGATTCCGAGATTACCCCTGACAATTTAACAAACACACAAACTTTACCTCTTTATAATATTAGTATAGATACCTACTCTGTTATCTGTGGCAACTTTTAATTGGCCTTCTCTTTTTCTATCAATTCTGTAATATTTTAATTTTAACAATATTCCCAGAAGTGAAAATAAAATAAACAAGTGTGCCATATTGTGTAAAACCCTACCATGCGTTTTTGTGTGAAATAGTTACAAACATTCACACACATTTTCACAAACTTGCACATATTAGCAGAATTCGCATTTTGACGGACTTTACAGTTTAACGTGAGTAACACAAATGGCATTCGAATGGCGTCTATGACCACGACGTCTATGATGTATATTTTTTAAAGCTTTTTCATGTTATTGTGAAAATTAAACTTTTCAGATTAAAAGGCCTCAGCCTTTTATTTGTGCTATTACGTTTAGTACCTACTTTATTTCCGAGTTTAAGGGCCAGTTTCAGAAGTGTCATATAAACCTTATGCGCAGGATAAACATTTAGCACAGAAATAACAGTGAAAGCTGTGATATATTTTTAAGTGTAAATTGTATCGCTTTTAACTTCGGTCTGGTTATTGAAGTAGCCATATATAGCTTCAAATTCTTTCTTTTCAAATTTATTCGTTTTGAAACTACTAAATATAGTATTTTCAAAACCAATAAATTAGATGCATGTTTTATTTGATATACAAATAAATTGGCAGAAATATACTCGACGTACTCTGATTTATTTATTTTACAATTCAACAATAAATTCAAATATACAATTCTAAGTGCTTTGTGAACTCTAAGGAATAAATATATTTTCATTTCATTTCATTTCTATTTCAATTTACATCGAAAATCAAATATAATAATAATATAGAGAATTGCCCTTTCATAAATATATAGCACAGTTAAAAAAATGGTTAATCGAACATTGCTTTTACACAATAGCCGAATTTATGACATTCGATTCTAATGAATAATGTAAAGAGTGAAACTATTTGTTAGTACTTTATATTTTAACACATACATTTGTAACAAATAAAAATCTTCGAGCTCTTTCAACTTTAGGTGAACCAACGGAACATTGGGACACACTTATTATACATATTATGTCGGAAAAACTCGACATTGTTACAAACAGAGAATGGGAAGAACGACGAAATACTTTGACGAAATCTCCCTCTTTAAACATGTTTCTTACTTTCCTTGGTAATAGAGCCGACTTTTTAGAGAGTTTAGAAGAAAGAGGTAAAGGGAACTGTAGGCAATCAACAAGTTGTAATTGTAACACAAATTTTACAAGTATTAAACATGTTAATAACAAACAGACAGTCAAAAGTTATAATAAAAAAATATTTAGATGTCCTATATGCGACCAGACGCATTTTTTGTTTAATTGCGAAACATTTAGATCTTTCAGTATTGAAAATCGCATACAAAAAGCCAAAGAAGCTAAAGTATGCATTAATTGTCTAAGACCAGGTCACACAGAAAATAATTGCAATTCTGCTACATGTAAATATTGCAGGAAAAAACACAATACGCTATTGCATTTAGACTCTCAAGAAGTAAACGAACAACCCCCTGAGCTAGCGATATCTAATTTTGCCGGTTCAGCTAACACAAAACAGATTACTACTTCTCGAGTAATATTACTATCAACAGCAGTGGTAAAAGTCGCTGACAGCAGGGGTAACGTGCACAATGCGCGTTTGCTTCTCGACAACGGCAGCACGGCCAATTTCGTGACACACACGCTATGTAGTAAGCTAGGTCTATCACGACGTAACACGAACTCAACGGTAACGGGTATCAATAACAATATTTTTCCTAGCACTCAGTCTTGCAACCTGACAATTATGTCAAATATTCAAAGTGATTATGAATTTAAAATTGACTGTCACGTAATTCAAAAAATTACTGAGGCCATGCCATCTTCTTTAATAGACGTAACCGATATACCGTTACCAATCGGGATTGCCCTTGCCGATCCATCCTTCAATGTACCTTCAGAAATAGACATTCTCGTTGGGGCAGACATATTCTGGGCGGTTCTTTGCAACAATTCAATCGATTTAGGTAAAAATTTACCAAAACTTTATGAGACAAAACTTGGTTGGCTAGTGTCTGGATATGTCGCCCGTCCTAAAACCGATTCCCCTTTACTTGTTTGTAATTTTTTAAATGAATCATTGAACCCTGACTTGTCTCGTTTTTGGGAATTGGATAGCGTAGCAGAAAAGCACTCATTATCCCCCGAAGAACGTGCTTGTGAAAATTTTTTTATGATTAATACCAAACGTAGTTCTAATGGTCGGTTTGTAGTAACAATGCCATTTAAACGAGACCCGTCGGTATTAGGAGATTCATTTCAAAGAGCAAAATGTCGTTTTTTATCTCTTGAACGTAAATTTATTAAATACCCCGATTTTAAAAAAAGGTACGTTGAATTTATGGACGAATATGAACGGCTAGGTCATATGACAGTTAATAGTAAGCCTTCTACAGACAAAACTCATGACATTAATTATTTTCTCCCTCATCACGGTATTACTCGTGATACTAGTTTTACAAGCAAGCATCGTACAGTTTTTGATGGTTCAGCGGCTACAAGCACTGGAATATCGCTTAATGATATTCAGTTAGTTGGTCCCACAGTGCAAGAAGACCTATATTCAATTTTATTACGGTTTCGTCAGCACAAATACGTAGTTACTGGTGACATTGAAAAAATGTATAGGGCCATAGAATTAAATCCAACTCAACGATCTCTACAACAAATAATATTTCGTTCTGATACAAAACAACCATTAAAAACCTACACATTAAATACTTTAACATACGGAATGTCATCGTCGCCATATTTAGCTACAAAATGTTTGGTTAGTTTGGCATCAGAAGTTTCTAACGAAGCAGTCAGGCGAGCAATTCAACGCGATTTTTATGTAGATGATTATTTAGGAGGAGGACCTGACATAGAGAAAACAATAAAAATATGTAAAGGTGTCATAAATGCTTTAAAAGGAGCTCAGTTTAATTTAAGAAAATTTCGGTCCAACTCTCACGAAATTTTAGATGCAATTTCTCCATCTATTCAGTCTGATAATATTTTAGATTTGTCAATTAACAATATAAACAAATCCACAAAAACGTTAGGCTTAAATTGGATATGTGATGCAGATGTTTTATCATTTTCAATAAATATAGAATTTAAGGAAAAAGTTACCAAACGTCACATACTTTCAGTTATTAGCCAAGTTTTTGATCCGTTAGGTCTAGTAGGGCCATGCATTGTCGTCGCAAAAATGATAATGCAAAAATTATGGATGCAACAATATTCTTGGGATGATGAAGTTTCGCAAGAAATCAAAAAACTTTGGTGGGAGTTTGCAAATGCGTTACCAAATTTAAACAATTTAAAAATTCCTCGTTGGGTACTTCATATTAACAGTGATATACATGAAATTCATATATTCTCTGACGCATCTGAGCGTGCGTATGGATGTGCATTATACATTCGTTCTATAGACAGATGCGGACAAGTAAGAGTCAAACTGTTAACATCTAAAAGTCGTATATCACCCATACACCCAACTACAATTCCACGTCTTGAATTATGTGGAGCACTATTGGCTGCAAGACTGTGCACAAAGGTTTTACTTGCGTTGACAATTAACATAAGTAGGTGTAGATTCTGGTGTGACTCCACAATTGTCTTAGGGTGGCTAAAGACACCATCACTGCAACTTACAAGTTTTGTTCGAAACCGTGTCCACGAAATTCAGGAATGTACTAATAATCATACGTGGAGCTACGTGCCGTCAAAGGACAATCCGGCGGATCTTATCTCTCGAGGGCTTAGGGCTGACGTTATCAGCGATTGTTCTTTGTGGTGGTCAGGTCCAAAATTTCTATTTGAAAATGATATTGATTGGCCCAAAATGCCGAATGAAAATGTAAAACAGGATCTACCTGAATTGGTTAACTGTTTCCACACAAATATAATTTCAAAAATTGATACTGCTGATTCGTTAAATAACTTAATAAATAATAAATCAAGTTTCACTAATTTGCAAAGAATAGTAGCATATTTACAAAGGTTTATTTACAATTGCACACATAAAGAAAAAAAATAATGGGTATTTGTCAGTACAAGAACTAAAAAATGCACTAGTTCTAACCATTCAAAAGGCTCAGTTGGAAATGTTCCCTCAGGAATATACGATTCTTAAAACAGGCAAACCTTTACCAAAAAAGAATAGACTCATGTCACTGACCCCGTTTTTAGATAATAATGATATAATTAGAGTTGGTGGTAGGCTTGATAATTCCCCATATAGTTATAACATTAAGCACCCTATTTTACTACGCAGTAAACATAATTTAACAAAAATAATTTTTAATCACTATCATTTCAAACACCTACATGCTGGTCCTCAACTTTTATTAGCAATAGTGAGACAAACATATTGGCCTTTGAAAGGCAAAAATCTATCTAAAGCAACTGTAAACAAATGTATGTCTTGTCATAGATATAAGGCAGAAACTGTCCAACCCATAATGGGGCAGTTGCCATTATCAAGGACTAAACTTGAATTCCCATTTTTACATTGCTCCGTTGATTACGCAGGGCCAGTGCTGATAGCTGACCGAAAGGGTAGAGGTTGCAAATTACTAAAGTCATATTTGGCAATTTTTGTGTGCAATTCAGTGAAAGCCTGTCACATCGAGCTTGTCACGGCGCTCTCTAGCGAAGCGTATATAGCAGCTTTAAATCGATTCGTATCTCGCCGGGGAAAGCCTCAGAGCATCACTTCAGACAATGGCACTAACTTCGTTGGTGCAGACAATGATATAGCAAAGTTCCTAGTTCAGTCTGACCTACAGAGTTGTATCGCCCAAGAAGGCATAGAGTTTAAATTCGTACCCGCATATAGTCCACATTTCAACGGGTTAGCCGAGGCAGGTGTTCGATCCACCAAACATCATTTAAAAAGATTGTTACACACTACTCATTTAACATACGAAGAAATGGCAACTTGCCTCACTCAAATAGAAGCAATCCTAAATTCACGTCCTCTTACTCCATTATCCTCTGACTCTAACGATTTCCTTGCTCTAACTCCTGCTCATTTCCTAATTGGACGAACACTGACATCAATACCACATCCACAAGTGTCTGAGGCGAACATTAACCGCCTGGAACGATACAAACGTATTGAGCACATAAAACAGCATTTCTGGCAAAGATTTTCCCTAGAATACGTGACTCAACTGCAGCAGAAGGTGAAATGGCAATCACATGGGAAAGAGTTACAAAATGGATCACTTGTGCTAATCAAAGATAGAACTCTACCTCCTCTATTATGGTCACTTGGGCGAGTCATCAAACTCTATCCCGGGAACGACGGCGTTACACGTGTGGTGGAGCTTAAAACAAAGCGAGGTACCATACGTAGAGCCTTTACTAATATTTGCCCGCTTCCAGATTTTTGAAGTTACACTGCTTACGCTACTTCAACCCGGGCAGCTTGTTAGATATCTACCTATCTATCTAACAAAGGTGCCGCGCATCATAACGGGACTGCACGTGTTGCACATTTGGGGACACGCGGCGAGCGACGCCTGTACCGGTCGAACATAACGGGACTGCACGTGTTGCACATTTGGGGACACGCGGCGAGCGACGCCTGTACCGGTCGAACACGACGGGTACAGGACAGGACGGCCTACCTATATAAGGAAGCAGAGCGGCGCCGGGGGCACTTGCCTTCACGAACTATAGTGAACATAACGTATTCGCTCCTCTAAGTTTTATACCGGGTTTTTAATTATAGTTATAACGGTGTTTTAATTTAATATACCAGTATATTTGTACAGTCCGCTTTTCATTTAAGTCCTACATAGGACTCTTAACACATTTCTTTTTTTTTCTTTTTATTATTCAATTAAGTTAGTGTTTACTATTATATAACTTTAATATAATATAAGTACTTAGGTATAACATTGTATATTTTGCATACCGATTATCCGGTGAAACATGTGTACTTATTATTAAATTGTACCATCTTTTTGTCACCATGTTTAAGGCAAATAAACGTTTCTTTCTTTCTTTCTTTCTTTCTTTCTATAATAATAATAGCAGCCCTGTGTCTTATACATGTCCCACTCCTGGGCTCGGGCCTCTTCTCATGATGAGAAGAGTTAGGCCATAGTCCACCACGCCGGCCAAGTGCGGATTGGTAGACTTCACACTCCCTCGAGCACTTTTTAGGCACTCTCAGTCATACAGATTTCCTCACGATGTTTTTCCTTCACCGTTAGCTAGCGACAATTTATATGATAAATATACACATATCTTAACCCGAGACCTTTGACTTCGCAGTCCTACGGTCTCCCACTCAGCTATCGCTGCTTTGAAAATCAAATAGTTTTTGAAATAATTCACATCGCTTCAAATAAGCAATCAAACATGTGCCAGAAATAGCAAAACTAAAATATCGAAAACCAAATCTCGTTTCATTATGTTTTGTATTTCTGAATAGCAATGTGTTTGTGAATTCATACATTTATTAAAATTCACTACACTAACTGGTTACACACGGTTACCGATCAACCTATACATTTGCAGAAAAAACTGGTCTGGCATTGTACGAGAAGCCCCTATACTGTATGAGACCATCTTATTCTGGTTATGTATAGGTTGATGTGTAGCCGTTTGTACCGCCATGTTTTGTGATAATCTCTCCAATTTCGCATTAGTCCCACAATATGCAGCTGGCCAATTATAATTTGTGATAGTAAATTCATATTTGTTTACGCATGATATAATTAAAGAGCAAACAAGCTGGTAGATTTAGTAATAATATTTTTAGGGTTCCGTATCCAAAGGGTAAATATGAAACAACAGAGTCTAAGCAGAAAGGCTATTTAGACTCCTCAGGTCTTCTGTCCGCCTGTCAACAGGCTGTATCTCAAGAATCGTAATAGATAGACAATTTGAGAAATTGATTTATTGATTTGACAAAATTGACAAACTGATTTTTACAGATGATGTATAACTATTGCCGCTAAAACAACAAATACTAAAATTATAAGTAATAACTATTTAGGGCAGGCTTCCATACAACGTTTTTTTAAGATGGTACGGAACCCTATGTGCACGAGTCCGACTCGCACTTGGTCGGTTTTTTTTAGCTTTTTATTATCCATCATTGAGTGCAGCTTAGTAAAATGTAGATTGAGTGAATTCGATGGCCGTTAAACACTTTTTTAACGAGTTCGAGGTCAGAAACACCTTTAACCCACCGCAAAATAGTATTGCTTGCAATATTGTGTTCCGGTTCTGGTTTAGTGAGAAAATGACGTCCTAAAAGCACATACGGCATAAAAACGTAATGTTCAGATAAAGCGAAGCATCTACAGTCGGGATTTTGTGGAGTGTTGACAGAGGCTTTCGTTACCATACATTATCTGATGTACTACATTTTATCACTACATGGGTCGTATGAAAAAAATGTTTTGCAGCATGGTATCGCTGAAATATTAAACTATTTTAACATAGCCTTTTTCATACATGATTTATTTGTCTCGATCTTCAAGCCACTTTCTTCAATCAGTTACACATTACCCACCCATCTTCTTCTTCTTCGTCGTGTCGATGGCTGAGTCAAATTTTATTTTGACTTTATAAAGTTAGCCAACTGGTGCCAGAAATATTGTCTATGATTACTTTCTCACAAAACAATATTGCTTCAACTATTCCCTCGAGCTGAACTACAAAAATGAAATGCTTCTTTAAACAAAAGCGGCTGAACGTCTGCGAACGTAATTAAACGAGCGTCCTTCGGGAAATCGTCGCTGGCGGTCAATTCCTGTCGCCCAATGTTCCTGCATTGTACCTTTGTGTCGAGAATTCATTTTACAGAGAAGAGAATGAGAAACGATTACCTGCGATAACGTAATGTGTTTAATTTTTTTTTTTTTTTTAACAAAATGGAAAAGACGAGTTTATATTCACAAATAAAATAATTATTTTTGGTATCTTATTAAATTTCTCAATAGATGGGCTATTCAATCCAAACAGATGATTTTAAATTCGGGCAGGTTAGATTATAAGATGAACGCTTTCAACCAAACAAACAAATGAACTCTACAATTTTATAATAAAAATATAGATTTAATCATTTTTCTGCAATATTTCCAAACATCTGATGAGCTGAAAGCTAAAACTAGGTAAAGTCGCAAAGTCTTTGTCGACCTAGTGAGCCGTAGAGTATTTTTTACTAAGTTAACTCTATAAAATCTTCGTCTATTCTTGTAGTTAGGCTTCAAATAGTTTTATAATTGTTTCTTAGAATAATTTTGCTAAAAGTTGAAAAAGAGTGTAACGATCTAAGAAGTTGAAACAGTGTTATTAGCTGAATTTATTTGCCGATTTCTTCTTCTAATTAATTCAATACGCTACTTGGTAGTAGTTCAAAATAGATTTGCAATCATAGTCTCAATCCATCCTTGTAATTAGGCTTTGCCTTTGCCTAATCAAAAGGCAATATCATGGTATAGCGTTTCATTGTGCTGCTTATCTCAGTCCATATAATTCAAACAGACGTTAATTGCAGTTGTATGATTAAATTGTAATTGAGGAATTACACGTGAAATTGGTGTGCGTTTGACGCTGTTTAGTGTTTAGCTAATAATGTGGTTCGGAACTGATTGGATGTTTGTTTATATAATTAAGTACACTAATATATGTGGAAGCCGTTTTGAATTATGTCACGTATGAATGTTAGCAAGGTCATGAATTATTTAAGCTCTCGAACGCTGGTATATTGCTGGCACGTCACTCACACTTTACTGGCACGAGCATCACCATTATAGACCGGTTTGATATAATTAGTCTATTTAACAGACACATAATAGCATAACAATATAATGTCGGATCTCTGGAAAGTGCGACATAATTGTGACCGTCGCATAAGCGGTTAGCACACTTGGGTCTCTAGTACACTTTTAGTATAGTTCTCTTTAATGAAAATGTATGTTAATGTATGTAAGGAACTCCTAGTACATACAAAGCGTAGATAATATTATTATCTAAGTTTAAACCGCTTCTAATTTCCAAGAAACAACTACGTCAGTTTAAACCGACTTACCTAACTAGCCTCTGAGTTTGTTATCAACACTATGCATCACTAAAATCAGTCTTCAATTAATTAATTTATTTTATTAACTTTAATTATAACGGTTATTACACCAATCACTACAGTAAAAGTTAGTTGTATACTTAATTAAAACAATTAAATTTACCATACAACAGATACAAGAGATATAATTTAAATTTAAAATTTATAAATAACCATCCGTCATCTTTTCTTCTTCAAGACATAAAGACATCTTTAATAGCATTTCAATGAAGAACAGAGTCCGTTGTGACGTCACCGTTAATACGTCACGTCGTGACAGATGACGCCTTTATGAACATTCCCGGGGACCGGACAGGGGAGGGGAAGACACTGATTTATTGTTTGATCTTGTCACAAATCTTGTGATGTGCATGTGTGGCTGTGAGGTTTATGGACTGTGATAAGGTGGAAGTATGGGACTGTCAAGTATAAATTGTTTGGCCTTAACACTCCGCAGGACTTCAGTCAAGATAAATAACTATAGAAAGAGAGGTTGATTGATTGAGTTTTTTATGAATTTGAGCATGAATCTCAAGGCGCTTTAAACTTTTACTAACAAGTTTAAAACTATAATCTTTCTAAAACATTACTTTAAGGTATTTTATTACGCTATTAGAAAAAAGTGAATAAATATCATTATCAACATTATTTTATTCTATAAACAATGCCTCAGTGCATATAAATAATGACAAATAAGCCGTTTCAAGAGCAGATCAGTTAGCGCAGAGAATGAACCCTAACCAGTTTATTAGCACTACTTGTATCCAAGCAATGGCACTCGATGCCACTCCAAAGGCGATAAAGCCTTTAGTTATCCTCTGAGAAGATTAACTGACTTAAAATATCTTATCCGCTTATCCGTCGAAGCGTCAAGACGGTGCTCAGCCGACCAAAGCAGTGCCCAACTCGGCCGTTAACACAACAAATATGAAATAAATTCATTCGCAGTGTCCATGAGAACGGATTCCTTGAACAATCGTAGCAGATAAACGGAGTCAGTGCGTCTCCGTTGCTGTTTCAACACAGTCGAGCAGAAAAAGCCCGAGTTCTGTTTTGTAGGGCGACAATGTTTATTAATATAAGCGCTTTTCTCATTACTTGGGCGTTCTCCTTTTGCTTTTATTTTAGCTTAGGTGGCAATGTTGCTAATTAAATTCTACACATTTAACGGACGAACACTTTACGTGATAGTGACAGCTGTACCATTGTGTACAAGTATATTCTTTTAAAACGATAATAAACCTCATCGCTATAGTATCGGAATTTAAATTCCACAATCATTTGTTCAAAATGCCGTCTTTAATACCTACTTATATTAAGTTTTCCTAGTGTAATGTAATTTTGACTAGAGTTCCAATTGTAATCAGTGATAAGTACATTAATTCAGGCATCTTCAGCCAAAGCCATAACCATATAGTATCCTTGTAGCGTCTACAATATGGTAACATACATCTAAATAGATTTATTGCAGACTAACAGAATTTGTAGGCCCCATCGAGATGATAAACTGAGGCCCTTCCGACTCCAAACAAAAGTTAATAGTTTACAAGTTTGACCCTTGTTGGTACATAATATGCTAAGAGGTTTTTTGAGCTGAAGTATTTTGCCTTGTAGTTATGCATTATGTATATATATAGTTATGTATGAGATAAACGAGTAAAGCAATAATTAAACAAAATCTTAATATAAGCCCTGTGTTTACTTCTTGTCCCACGGCATGAACCTCTTCTCACGATGGGATGGGTTAGGCCATAGTATACCACCCTGGCCAAATGAAAAGTCGGTAGACTTCGCATATAGTTTAAATCAATTCAATTCAATTCAATTTATTTAATTTGTGAAACACAGGTGGATACAGTTGTAATTACAAATAAATAGGTACATTCCATGTTCCGCCCGTACGGGCATACAAAGTTTTCCCTCAAGGGTTCTTAAATTATAATAATAAATTAATCAAATAAAGAGTAAAATCATGCAGTCATAATAATAATGTAAATTCAATAATATTTGTAGATAATAGTAATAATATGTCAAGAAGTGATTTAAAAAATATCCCATTAAAATGTCAATAAATAAGCATAAATGTGAATAAAAATAATGTCAATAAATAAGTTTATTTAATAATATTGATCAACAACAAATAGGAGGAACATAAATATATTGGTATAAGAATAAATTGTATTTAATTAAAATCGATCATTTAAGTATTCATTGACAGAATAATAAGCTTTGCCATTCAATAACTGAAAAAGTTTATTTTTAAATTCATTTATAGTCTTGCTTATCTTTATTTGGTCGGGCAACTTATTATATACCTTTGGTGCCATCGCATAAACACTTCTGTGAGCAAAGGCAAATTTTGTTGGTAGCAAATGCAACATTTTTGAGCGACGTTGACTATCGATGCTTTTAAATAAATGCATGTTGGTTCTTACGAAAATACCAACCTCATAGATGTAGAGTGACGAAACAGTAAGGATCTTCAAGTTTACAAAATGTGGCCGACAGGTATCTGTATGTTTTAGCTTACATATGGCTCGTATGCATTTTTTTGTGCCAATAGAACGTCGGACACATTAACAGCATTGCCCCAAAATATAAGGCCATATCTCAACAGAGAAGCGACATGGCCATGGTAAGCTGTCAGAAGGGCTGTTTTATTTGCAACTTTACTCAGCATATAAAGAGCATAGGAAAACTGACTAAGTTTAGTACAAATTGTGTCAATTTGTGTTTTCCATGACATATTATTATCTATATGCAGACCAAGAAATTTCACTGTGTGTGTTTCAATTATTTTGCTATCTTTGTAGTCTACATGATACTGAAATTGTCGAGTACATTTTTTAAAGCACTCTTAGAAAAGATTTAATCAGCATACTTGGCAATAGGCTGTCCTCTTTATTCTCGTTTAAGTTCTGACTTTCATAATAAAATAAACCTGTCACCATTATATCAAGAAGATGGGCTTTTATATACAAAGCAATAAAAAAGGAACCTCTGTCTGTGTTCCTATCATACCAATTTAAGGATACAGATGGAGTATAGTTTTAGTTTCCGCTGTCCAATAATGTATTCTTCTCACAGTACTTAAGAAAATATACCGATAACGTTGGTATTTTTCTTCACACAAATAAAAATAAATATTGTTTTTTGTACCGTGCAGATGGATTAGCTGGGCTTTATTGTATTGTACATTTATTCTGTTGTATAATTGTGAATTAAGACTAGAAACGATCATCTAAAATGCTAATAATTAATGTGTGTTTTAAAACTAGTCCAGTTTATTATTTGTAGAGCACAATCATAATACAATACTCTACTAGATAGCGACGCTACCTCGTTAGAGTATTTTATTCATTGGTCGCGACAGTAACAGTTAAACGCAATGCGTAGGAACAGTTTGTTATTGAAGGGCTTTCTGTGAACCAGTCGTTTCAACAAAAAAAATTTACGACCAGTGCTATCTATAAACAGAGTCTGTCAACAGTGCTTTCTATGAACTGATATATCTGGAAACAATGATTCTATCAATAAAGGTTTCGGCGAATACGAATAGAACTTTCAATGAGCAGTGCTTTCTGCATGAAATAGAGTCGGTTCAATGGTATTTCGCCATTACGTTCCAAGCTCGTATAAAATAATATCACAATAAAAATAAATGCATAGAATGTTAGCTGGCCGGATACGTTTCCGCCTTTGAATTATTTATCACCATAATTCCTTCTGAGATATCAGTTTTGCTTTGTTTCGCTATCTTTCTTCAGTTTTTTTGTGAGAAATTCCCTAAGGGTACGGTAACCCGGTTTTCGTTAGCAAAAAACCTAGACAGTGCGCAGCCAATGCAAATAAATTATTTGTATGTATAATATATAATGATATCTGTGATTATATTTTTATTTAATACATTATTATATAATATAATCTACAGTTATGACAAAAATGGCAAACGGAATTTAATGTTGAAATCAAATAATTACAGTTTGATTTTTGAAATTCTTCATATGAATTTGAACTTATGTGTAAAATATAGTATTGTCACCACACTACACATTGTAACAATTGTAAACTATAGGTTCTTTTTAATAGTAAGCTTTACTTTACAAATACAAAGTTGAATTATCTCAATCAAAAACCAATCACAAAGTAAGCGACGTATTCTAGACACAGTAAAGTTGTACTTAAAATTTTTATCCTTTTTCGATGTCAACGGCCAACAGTACGAGATAAAAATAATATACGATAAAAGGTAATTAAATGAAGTAGTAGTGCCCGCCGCGCTGGTGCTTCCCCACTCGAATTGTGGATCCAATTCCTTTTCGATCGCCGAGCGACGGCCATCGACATAGATTAAAGTTAAAACTGCCCTGGGGACGTATGATAGCTCGTTTTAGTTATTTTTTCCTGAAATATCTTTGTAATTTTATTGCTTAACTTTTATTTCTTGCTGCACGACAACCCTGCTGTATTTATAAGTCTTTTTCTTTTAATTTCATCCTTTAGGCTCAATACACTGGATAATGTTATCAGAATTATAAGAATGTTTAAATTAAAACTGGCCTATTTTCGAGTAGTGTCATCATATTATGCAAGTTGTTTAAGGGCTGACCCTTAAACATCCACAATACACAAACGCAGATTGTAGATGTTTGGACTTTATGTTACATCGGGCCTCAAATGCCAAAATTGCACCAGCTAACCGAGTTCTATAGAATAGAAGAACAAAATTTTATATAATAATGTGATATTTATAACGACTGCTTTTCATTTCTATATCTACATGTAGGAAAAATACCGACAGATATTTCTAACAAAGCGTGAGTAGTTCATAAGATGAAGACGTTGACCGATGGGAAGGTTGAGTGAGGTCAAATGTTACTTAGTTCAACTGTGGGATGAACTCGCTTCTTGGCTGACCATTTAACTTAATTGGAAGGATTAATGGGATTTAGCACCGTATTATATGTTATGTTTGGATGTGTATTGATGCGATTAATTACCACGCAAAGTGCTTGAATTAATTAATTGGTGAATTAATTTCTCATTGAAATATTATACAAGTGTGTTTAAAAATAATGTCTTGAAATTTTTGCGTAGTGTTGAATTTTCTTATATGGTCTAAAACTAGTAAATAATAGAAGTTCATTATAAGCTGCTGCGTGTTACTTAATTCTATTTAAGTTGCCAATTGGGAATTGGGTATGTATACTAAATATCAAGGTAATATTTTGTTTCCCGCGACTTCATCCGCATGGAATTTGATATTTCCATGCTAATTGCATCCTAAAATTGAAAATCTTCTACTTCAGCTACACAACTGTGAAAACTGCATCCTATTCCATGCAGTATTTTTAGCGCCATGCGCGTATGAACACAGAGACAGACAAACAGACAAATATTTAAAAAATATATGTTTTGGCTGCTGTTACAAAGACCCCTCGTATTATTATTTCTTTAATATCTTAAATGTACATACATGGCAAAAAAAAAATATGATTTTGCATAAAAATTGACTAGGCAGGCTATGCCAGCAACAATATTTTTGAACAAAACCTAAAACTAATAATCAGAATTAATTGAAGACTTTAATTTCATCATAACAATTCATTTAAAACACAATTTCGAAAGCGATAGTCGCTTCTTGTTAACTAAAAAGGAACCCGGCGAACAATTTACTAATTTGTTTGTTAGTCTCGTTTCTGAGAAGGGCCGATATACTAGAAGTTGTGAGAAATGGGGTTAAGTTGGGCACACTCCGCGCGATGCCCACTAACTAAAACTGCACTCTTGTATAAATAGAATGGCTGAGATGGAGAACTTTATGATTAGTTACTTGTTTACTTTGCGGCGTATCTTAGTTTAACAGAAAGTATTTCATCTTATTATTCATTATTTTTATATCTATATACTAAAAAACAGTTGAAAAATATGTGACTAGCAGGATTTGAATCTGCGATCCTCTGTAATCCGGGCAGTCTCTTTAACCAACCAGCTACGGTCACCTCTTGCCAGGACCTTACATTTCTCAACTGATGTTACGTCATTTCCTAGATTTTTTTACATTAGAGAGAACGCCAGAAGCTATAACACTATCCTATGGTCCCAATTACAAGGCCAAATACACACATTCGTTCACACAAGCACACTCAGTCACAGAACAAATCTTAGCGAACCTCATAAAAATCCCATGTGGGGATCGAACCCACAACACCAGTGCAGTGGACAGCATCGAGGCGACCGCTCAAACAACACACGTGGAGGTGATAGGTAGGTGTAAGGTGGTACTTATTGCCCCTTTTTAAAAGCTCCATCGCTTTCATCAAGTGGGCAGCAGTATCGCCTTGTGATCTTTTACCTGCTGCCAAAAAGAGTGCTTGTACTACTGTGTTTTGGCTTAGTCATGTGGGTAAACCCTGAAATAACTGCCACATGGAGTGTAACGTTTTTTTTTCTATCTACAATCTACTTATATAGATTTTTAGGTTTCAAGATACATTATTCTCATAATAATATTACGATTTACATCATTTACATTGATTACATTTTAACATTCGTGGTCTTAAAACAAAAGTAAAATATAAAAAATATGTTAGTAGTGAAACACTTAGTTTAGAAACTATGTTCTTAATCACTGGAAAGTGTTTTCCAAAGATTATTCTCATACATTTGCTTTTTTCTTATGACGCCAAAAAAATTCCAAACCCGATTTTTGGTAATTCCTGGTGAAAAGTTTTTAAATCGTGTACAGAGTCACTGGTAATCGGCTTCGTCACGATGTCTTTTACTAATCAATAATTAGAAATCTATTAAAAAAATGACCTAAAATCGCTTATGTAATAAACTCATCTGCACCCAAAGCGTGCAATGCGATATCACAGCGCTCAATAATTTCCAGAATAACATGAAATCGCGTACTCGAAAAGCTTTCCTTTCAAGAATGCGATCTCGATAACCCCAGGCTCACTGAGTTTCATGTAACGGTGTTCCCATTAGCTAAATTAGCGTAGTCAGCGCGGTGTCTTCATTTAAAAAGTTGCAGCTTATTTCCTCGCTAAATTGAAAATGTTGAAGAACTAGTTTAAAATCTCCCGTACAACTACTTAAAATAGGTTACGGTTAACAAGTCTAGAAGGGTAATTAGAGTGAGTTATTATGGTAAAATATTTGAGCTTACTAACTATATTCTTGGTCGTAACTTTTTCTGACGGGGCGAGATTAAGTTGAGCTTAAGACATTTATTAGCTTTCAGGACTAAATAATAAAAGGTAAGCTTTTAAGAATACTGTGTTGTATTTATATCATATGAAATTAAATTCACAGAATTTTATAATATTCAAATTATGAAATACTACTCACGTAATGTTGGTCTATTTAGTCGACCGCGGTTTTACTAATACATATGTCGGCATTTTCAAGGGAGTGTGACACGGCACCTAAATCTATGTTGTTAGTTATTGAATAACTTCCAGTTAAAAGTTTTAACCGATTTAAATAAACTCAAACAAATCAAAATAATGTGTTATTATAACCTATTTTAATATATAACGTGTAAAAAAAGACAACCAGACCATATTGGCTACAGTTTGTAATGCCCGGATAGTGGATACGTGGCAGGCCAAATACCAGATGGTCTCAGATAATAAAAAGAGATAAGTTGGCATGGAAGGTTACCGACACAGTTGTCGAAGATAGAGCGAATTAAATAGAGAGAACTATGAATGTTGACCCCGTCACCAGATGGGCTTAATAATGGCCAGTAAGAGAGAGACATAACCTACTTCGAAATCCTTAAATAAAAATAACAAATGAATATTATTATACATAGTTTTACGATAAATGTTTTATTTTTATTTATATGAACGATTTCTCAGCCCTAAACTTCTTGTACGGTTTTATTAAACTCATATTTGCATCTATTTCTCTTTAATTAGCTAAGCGCTTAACTTGTGCTTAAAAACAGCCTGGTGCCTAGATTTTTCTGAAAACTGTATGCTTCGCTAATAGCAAACTATTAATTAATATTATGATTCGATTACCTAATGCAGTCTAGCCAAAGCCAATTTTCTAAACGCAGGCACTCAACTACTCGCTTACAATATTTTCAGGATATTGTATTGAAAATTATGAGTTCAATGTAGATGTATGAACGTTTTCTATGAACAGAAAATAAAAAGGTCGAAGAAATATTTTTTTCATTTGTGTCCTAAGCCTCAGTTTTTGTATAATGGAATCTTTATTAATAAAAAAATATAAACTTAGGTATTATCAGCAATAAAAACTGAAATCTTAATAATTTTGCTGTTTACTTTTA
Organism: Hypena proboscidalis; assembly: GCA_905147285.1. NCBI lineage: Eukaryota > Metazoa > Arthropoda > Insecta > Lepidoptera > Erebidae > Hypena > Hypena proboscidalis. Next base: position 3,917,667 of record LR990131.1, on the reverse strand, counting down.
TTTACATTATTTACATTACTTTAAAATATATTTTAAATAGCTGAAACTTTAAATATCTCATAAACCCACTGAATATCGGTACATTTATGGGCTCAATATATTGAATTTAGGTCTAATTATATTATTACTGTAAACACTACCTCATGATAAAATGTAAAAAAGAAATGCAAATGCAAATTTTTCGTTAAACGCGTGTTTAAAATTATTAGCTGATAATGCAGTAAAACGAATCTCAGTTTAGTGCTAATTGCATGGCTATTGTAGTGGTTTAAGATATACCTCGATGGTTTTTGCGCTCATATAGTATGAGTTTAAATCTGGGGATAATTATGTTTGCAATTACCGTGATAAGCAAAGATTTTTGTACTAGAGAGCTATGAGGCACCGACACAAGATAATATATAGTAAAATTGCTCTTGTTCTTGTAGTAGAAAGAGAAACTAAAACAATTTATTTTCATAACGGCATCGCTAAATGATTTAGCTAACAAAAACCTCTCAGTATCTGTACCAACAAGGGTCAAACTTGTAAACTATTAACTTTTGTTTGGAGTCGGAAGGGCCTCGGTTTATCATCTCGATGGGGCCTACAAATTCTGTTGGCCTGCAATAAATCTGTTCAGATGCATGTTACCATATTGTAGACGCTACAAGAACACTGTATAATTACGACTTAAGCTGGAGATGCTTGAATTAATTTACGTATAACGACAAGTTGCAACATTATATTTACCTATTTTGAGCGAGGAGACCACCTCATGCACTTACGCTTTTATAAAAATATGTACTTTATTAATCTAGAAACGGAAGGTACAGTACGGTTAGGTAATTTAAATAAAAAATTGGCTTAAGCGGCATTTTGAGCCCACGATCATTGGAATATAACTACAATACTAATCATTATATTTATTTAGCTCGTTTCAGATAAAAACACTCGTACATGAAGACAGCTGTCACGTCATTTTAGTGTTTGTCTGCTATTTGCTGAATTTAATTTCAACACATTTCAACCTAAGCTTTAATAAAAGAAAAAGAAAGAAACAAGTAATAAGAAAAGCGCTTTTATTAATAAAACATTGTCACCCTGCAAAACGGAACTTAGGACTTTTCTGCTCGACTGTGTTGAAACAGCAACGGAGACGCACTCACTCCGTTTATCTGCTACGATTGTTCCAGGAATTCGTCCTCGTGGACACTGTGAATGAATTTATTTCATATTTGTTGTTTTTACAGCTGAGTTGGGCACTGCTTTGGTCGGCTGAGCACCGCGTCTTGACACTTCGACGGATAACCACGTACTGCGCTGTGCTCGTCGGTGCTTGGATGAATAAATATGTTCAGTACTATGTCTTTATAATAAAGGAGTTTCTAAGGAATTGTGAGTCTGGACAATTTGACGGAGGTCAGATGAATTCGCCATTACACAGACTCACTCTCTACCCTACTTTCATTAAGTTTGGAGAGTTGTGGTAATTTAATGTTGCTATCCTTACTGATATTAGAATTTCGAAAGTTGGTGAGTATGGATGTATGGATGTGTGAATGTATGAATGTTTGTTACTTTTTCAAGCAAAAACTACCGTGCAGATTTTATTAAAATTTACACAAATGTAGTTTATATTTTGGAGTAACACATTGGTTACTTTAATCCTGATAAATGGAAGTGTTACCGAGGGATGAGAAATTTCGTAACTATTCGAAATTCTAGAGACTCGAGTGGACGAACTGAATTTTATCAAATTTGGTGTGCAGTTAGATGACACACGGCATTAACATGTAAGTTATTTTCACTATTATACATTAAGTGGGTGAATTTGCTGGTAACAGCTAGTAACAAATAAAGCTAGTAGTTTATTTATATACCTATTTATTTGTTATTACAAAAACAGATAAGCTACAATAAGTTTTAATTTATTATAAAGTGCATGGTTTAAATCCGCCTACTGCACACTCCGCCGCGCGCTCTACGCGTCTACGCTCCTCTCATCTCCGTTTTTTTTGGAATTTAGCTGTCAGCTTCGGCGCACTTCTCCACTCCGTTTTGGTAGAAATTGGGCTTTATTATGCTATCAGTTCTACGTATTTTATCCAGTGCTGCAATTGCCGCAATACATTTATTTAAACAAAAATAAATATAATTAAAATAATCGCAAGTATACCTCCAACTCCATCCTTACGTTTATGACAGACTGTATATAAAACTCATGAATAGAATGTCGCAAAAATATTATAAAATGAATTTGACAAAAACAAGAATAAAAATCTGGTCCTATTGCAACCTCGAACTGACACTAGATTCCGGCCGATTTAAATTCTGAAACTAACAAATACACTGAACTATAAAACAATTCCGAGAATCTGCGATAAACACTACAGCTCTTTGCTAAGCGAAATACTCGGCTTTTAACGAGAGATCCAAAGATGTAAATAAATATTTTAAGGCAGTTAATCTTCTCAGAGGATAAATAAAGTCTTTATCGCCTTTGGAGTGGCATCGAGTGCCATTGCTTGGATACAAGTAGTGCTAATAAACTGGCTCGGGTTCATTCTCTGCGCTAACTGATCTGCTCTTGGAACGGCTTATTTGTCATTATTTATATGCACTGAGGGAAAATACCTTGAAACTATGAAATAAATGAGTCTCACATCCTTTAAAGCTAACAAGAATGAATGTTGATGATGCTATTTTAACACACTTATCCTAATATCGTACGTACGTAAGAGTAGTACTTTAGATTTCAACTTTTTTTGGTAAATATTATAGTGCCTTGAGACTCATGCTCAAAATTCATAAAAAGCTACACTGGTAGTAGAGCTCTTGTGAATGAGCTCGAGGGCGGCAGCACCAACGTCTCACCTTTAACCTGCCGCCAAATAGTAGTGCTTCCATTACTGTGTTCCGGTTTGGTGGTGAGATCAGGCCCTGAAATTACTGGCACATGAGGCATACCACCGTAGTCCTCAGCTGCAGCGACGCATCTAAAATCTGCTTTTGTGGGTTGTTGATGTCCATGGGCTGTTATACTCCACTTACCATCAGGTGGACTACACGTTCGTTCGCTGTGGGCGTAGTATAAAAAATAAAAAAGCTCAATTAACTAGTCTTGCTTTCTATAGTTATTTATCTAGACTGAAGTCCTACGGAGTCTAAACAAAGTATACTTGACAGTCCCATACTTCCACCTTATCACAGTCCATAAACCTCACACCCACACATGCACACCACGAGATTTGTGACAAGATCAAACAATAAATCAGTGTCTTCCCCTCCCCTGTCCTGGCCCCGAGAATGTTCATAAAGGCATCATCTGTCACGACGTGACGTATTAACGGTGACGTCACAACGGACTCACTTCCTCACAGAAATGCTATTAAGAATGTCTTTATGTCTGAATGGAATGGAATGGAAAGTGGACTCATTTTTCCGCACTTAGACTCTCATTTGGTCCATTGTGCGTGGAGAGTCCTGGCTAACATAGCCAGCCTAACTCCGCCCAGAAGCTCAGAAGTTTCCTGGGGACTTCACAGGCTTCGCGGAGTGACCTCACTGTTCCGAGGATTTGTTCCCGTTGAGAAGCAACGGCCCTACATTCCAGGACTACGTGGGAGACCGTTTCTTCGGCGTCAAGACATCCTCGACAGAGAGGACTGTCAGTGATCTTTATTGTGTATAGGTGTTTGTTCAAGGGACAATGACCCGTTATTGACCCTATCATTATTTTTAGGTTTGTTCTGTTTAGTCTTAGGAGGTTTTTTGTGAGTCGATGATTGGCTTGAGGTATTGTGAGTTTGGCTTGCCGACATTCAGCGATATCTGACCATCGTTGGTTTTGGGTCTCTATCGATCTTTGGCGGATCCAGGTCCGGTATTGCGTGAAGGGGATTGGAAGAAGAGGTTGCGGGCCTTGTACTGTCGTATCTGATCCCCTTCTCGCTAGTTCATCTGCAATGTCGTTACCAAGAGATCCACTGTGCCCTTTGATCCATTGCAGGGTGACCTGATTTCTGGAGCAAATTTTTTCTAGGGCATCGTGACATTCTATAATTAGTTTGTTGTTGGTTTTATTGTTAAGAAGAGCTTTGAGAACTGCTGCGCTATCAGAAATGAGCCTGATGCCTATTCCCTCCACTTGCCGTTTGTGAATGGCTTTTGCGGCGAGTGTTAGTGCAACACATTCACATTGAAATATTGAGCTGTGATTTCCCAGAGGAATGTGGATGTTTATGTTGAGGTCAAAGGAGTGTACGCCAGCTCCTGAACCACTATCCGTTTTGGAACCATCTGTATATACGCGTACTTCGTTGGCTCCTGATTGATCCTTTGCCTCCTCAATTAATTCTATGTTGTAATTTTTGTTGAAGTTGTATACAGGAAGAGTCCTATCACATGGAGCAGCAATGAGTGGTTGTAACTCGATTGCCTGGTTCAGGATGTTCGTGTGTGGACTCGTGTGGTTTTTTCCCCATAGACCTAGGTGCATAAGCCGAACAGCGGCTATTGCTGCTTCTTGCTGTATGTAGAGGTCTAGGGGTAATATTTGTAGGGCCATCTCGATCGCTGCCGTGGGGGTTGTTTTCATACAGCCGCAGATAGAAGCACAAGCTAGCCTTTGGAAGCTTCTTAGTTTTGATATAGCGGTTGCTAGGACTGTCCTAGGCCACCATACTAGAGCACCGTAGGTCAGCATCGGTCTTATTACGGCTGTGTACAGCCATAACGTGATTTTCGGTGATGGTCCCCAGTTTATTCCTATCATTTTCTTGCATTGGTAAAAAGCAATCGTGCTTTTGTTTATTTTGTGTTCGAGGTGTTTATTCCAGAGTAGTTTGCAGTCTAGTATTACACCCAAATACTTGACTTCCTCTTTGAGCTTAAGTTCGGTATTGAAGAGTCTCGGTAGCCTGTATGGGCCAGGTATTCTTCTGTTAGTGAAAAGGATGAGTTCTGTTTTAGTTGGATTAACCGAGAGTTCATGTTCCGAGCACCATCTCTCGATTAATTTGAAGGCTTTTCTCATCAGATCGCAGAGGATGCCCTCAAATTGGCCTGATATTAATATTGCTATGTCATCTGCATAACCTACCGTGTAGAGGTTGTGAACATTGAGCTCCGTGATGAGTTCATTGACCACCATGTTCCATAGCAGAGGTGATAACACACCCCCCTGCGGACATCCTCTTCCTACGATGCCTCGAGTGGTAGTATTTACAGTGAACTGAATAGCGCGTTGTTTTAGCATGTTGTGTATCCATTGCACGAGCGTTGGTGCCACTCCGTGTGCGGTTAGGGCTCGGTTTATGCTGGTGAAGTTCGTCTTGTCAAAAGCTCCTTCAATGTCAATGAAGGCACCCAGGGTTGGCTGTTTTGACTTTAGAGAATTGCCAATACGAGTTACCACGCAATGGAGTGCTGATTCAGTGGATTTGCCTTCACTATAGGCATGTTGATTGGGATGCAGGGGCTTGTGGACTGTCAGTTGGCCTCTGATCTTTCTATCGCATAGTCTTTCCATCACCTTTAGTAGGCACGATGTGAGACTAATTGGTCTGAAGGACTTTGGCTGCGTGTAGTCGCCTCTGCCTGGTTTGGGGATGAATATGATTTTAACTTCCCGCCATTTTAGAGGAATGTAACGATGCGCTAGGCAGGCCTGGAAAACCTTGATAAGGTAATCGACGATTACGTTCCCGCTCCATTTTAGAAGTCCTGGGAAAATGCCGTCCAGCCCAGCTGCCTTGAATGGCAGGAATGTGTTTAGTGCCCATAGGACTTTTTCTTTGTTGATTACTTGTTTTGCTACGTTCCAGTCAGTACTAGTGGTTGCTCTTTCTTCGTATGCCTGCCACGATTGTTCATCAGCAATCTGGCAGCCTGGGAAGTGAGTCGTCAGAAGCAGTTCACTGGTTTCCACGTCGTTTTTTGTGTATGTTTCATCTGGTTTTTTAAGACAACCTATTGTATGATCAGTCTCTTTCGAGAGACATGATTTCACTTTGATTGCCTGATTATTGTTTTCTATACTAGAGCAAAACCGTCTCCAGCTGTCTTGTTTGCGTTGTCGTAATAGTTTCTTATAGGTTTTCCTCGCTGCGTTGTAATTGTCCCATAGCTCTGGGGATCTATTGTTCATTGCTCTATTGAACAGTCTTCTCACTTTGCGGCGGTGCCGTTCTAGTTCTAGGCACCACCAGTGTCTCCCACCATGGCGTCTTGGCGTCGAGAGAGGACACGACTGTTCGAAGCATGAGATAAGCGTGGACGTAATGTTGTTTACCTGGTTTTCTAGTTCATTTAATGTTAGTTTGTCTGGCAAAGGGGGTTGTCTGCCCAACTCTGAGATGACCAAGTTCCGGAATTTGGTTTGGTCTGTCTTACGAGGCAACCTTCTCGGTTGCGGTTTGGGCAGGTCCATGTCAATGTTATAGCGTATCCATCTGTGATCTGAGCATGATAGTTCATTGGATACATGCCAGTCGCGGATGGATGGTGCAATATTCGTCGTTGTTAGTGTTACGTCAATTATTGTTCTTGATCTACGGTTAGTAAATGTTGGTTCCGCACCAGTGTTAAGTAAGATTAGGTTTTTGTTTAAAATGAAATGAAGGAGATCCTCACCTCGGATGTTTGACTTAGCATTGCCCCAAAGGGTGTGGTGTGCGTTTGCATCGGCCCCGATGATCAGCTCCAGTTTTTCCCTCGCGCAGTACTCAACCAGCTGGTCGAGTTCTGGGGTTGGGACGTCTCCGTCACTAGGTAGGTACGCAGAGGCGAAGACGACGTCTGGGAGCTGTTGGTGCTTCCTAGCTACTAAGACAGCTGTCAGATCTCTAGAGCAGAATTCATTGATTAGTAGTGTTGGTGTGTGTTTGGGCATAAGTATGCATGATCTAGGGTTACTCACGGAGGGATCCACAAGTAGTTTGCCTCCAGTGTTGCCCAGCCCGCATATTTTTCCCTTCCTAACCCACGGCTCCTGGATTAGGGCGATTGTTTGGGTGTTGAGTTCCAGCACTCTGCGCAGTGAAGCCGTCGCAGTTTGGCTGTGCTGGATGTTGCACTGGATGATTTTAGTCTTCTCGAAGCGGGGAGGAGTAGAGGTTGCTCTCGCTGAGCTCGCTCTCCCCTCCCGCCTCTTGAAAGAACTCCTCCTCCATGTCTTTATGTCTTGGAGATAAAAAAAAAACACGGAAAGTTATTCATTATTTTTAAATTTAAATAATATCTCTTGTATGCTCTGTATGGTTAATTTAACTGTGTTAATTACATAAACAACTATCTATTATTATATTGATTGGTGTAATAACCGTTATAATTAATGTAAATAAAGTTAATTAATTAATTGAAGGCAAATTTTTGTGATGCAATAGTGTTGATAACAAACTCAGAGACTAGTTTGGTGAATCGGTGTTAACTCTCGTAGTTATTTCTTGGCAATTCGAAGTGGTTTAAACTTAGATGATAATATTATCTACGCTTTGTATGTACTAGGAATTCCTTACATACATTTTTATTAAATAGAACTATACTAAAAGTGTACTAGGGACCCAAGTGTGCTAACCGCTTGTACGACGATCACAATTGTGTCGCACTTCCCAGAGATCAGACATTATATTATTATGATATTATTTATCTGTCAAATAGACTAAGGGCCAGTTTTTGAGGTACCGGATAGTTCTTATCTGAGCCATAAAATATAACCTGACCGAATTCAAAAGTGACACAAGTTACACTTGAAAAAGGAACACAGTTGTCACTTTCATTTATGTGGGTTACATGCCTAGCCTGCCAATAAATTATATCTAACACCTGTGAAATGACGTGCCAGCAATGTACCAACGTTTGAGAGCTTAAATAATTCATGACCTCGCTAACATTCATGCGAGACATAATCCAAAACGGCTCCCACATATATTAGTGTACTTAATTATATAAACAAACATCCAATCAGTTCCGAAGCACATTATTAGCTAAACACTAAACAGCGTCAAACTCACACCAATTTCACGTGTAATTCCTCAATTACAATTTAATCATACAACTGCAATTAACGTCTGTTTGAATTATATGGACTGAGATAAGCAGCACAATGAAACGCTATACCATGATATTGCCTTTTGATTAGGCAAAGGCAAAGCCTAATTACAAGGATGGATTGAGACTATGATTGCAAATCTATTTTGAGCTACTACTGTGTAGGGTACACAGTAGTAGTTCAAAATTCAATAATAGTATATCTGAAATCGGCAGATAAATTCATCAAATAGTAAACAAATATTATTTTTTCTCGCCACAATTTACAAGATGCCTTAATTTGTTATTGCTAATATACATATCGTTGTTCTCTACTAAATGTGGGAGACTGGTGCCTTAACTAGGCAGAATCCTGTATTTCAGGTCACCTGTCCACCCGTTCGCTTTACAATACAAATGCGATATTTATAAATAGCGTGACACTGCTAAAGAAGCTAATATAGTGGTATCGTCAGGGTTAGTATAGTTCCATATTTTGTGTATGTGTTTTGTAAGTAGTGAGTATGTGTTATGTGAAGTGTCTTGAGATTGTGTAGGTGTCATTATGCTTTATCCATTGCGCCAATTGATATACTTACGACACATAAGAACAAAATATGATTTCAATAAGTCATCTACTTATTGAAATCATATTTTGTTCTTAAAATGCCAACAAAAGAGCTTTGTCCATTTCGTTTCCCCTCATGGAAATGAATTCACCTCTCTCTCTAAACAAAAAATGGGACAACAATGGTTGAATGAATCAAAGGGAAGTCCGGGACGTTTATATTTTTGATGGTATAACGCTTGCCAGATAAAAGTCAATTTCCTGTCAATTTGAGGGGATTTTAAATGGTTTGTGGTCAAAACCTTTGTTTGTGCGAATCGGAGTTTGATAATGTTGCCGAGTTTGTACGACATACTTGCCTGCTTCCAAGGCGCTGCCCGCAAGCCTAGGCCTAGGCCTAGGCTAAGCCTAGGTTCTACCTGGGGTCTTTTACTATCTTAGTCAGTAGCTTCGGCGTGGGAAGGGTGTGGCAGAGGTGTATACCATCCACATTTCACCTGAAAGAAAGAAAGAAAGAAATTTTTATTGGCACAAAATATAAAATAAACAATACAGGAAATACAGTAAAATACAGTTATACAGTCTGTACCAAAAGGCCAGCAGCTCAGCATAATGCTAAGTGACTGCAATGAACTACAGTCACCTAACGCTGATTTTCAGCTGCAGCCCACGAGTGCCTACGCTCAAAACTACTAAAAATAAATTTAACTATAATTAATATCCGTTGAATTTAAAAAGGAAAAAGAAAAACCTGTTTTGTTTAGGTACCTTGGGATGGTGAAAGAGCCCATCTGTCGGACTCAATTCCAACTCCATGCTGCTTTTTAAGAATAAAAATCCCAAATAACTTTTGCCCAACCCGGGAATCAAACCTCGCGGTGGGAGGCTCATACGCTAACCTAACCACTAGACCAACAAAGCAGTTATATTCGATCTTAACCAACAAATAAATTTGTCCCCTTTAGAATAATAGTAAAGAAAAAACTTCAAGTAATAATACTGACCGTTAAAATTATGTCAGAAAATCATTGACCGTTGAAAAATATGTCAATCAATCATTGACCGTTGAAAAATGTGTCAAAAAATCATGTCTCTCATTTAGTTACACGGTGTAAGTCAATCTAACCAACGATTTACTACCTACTCACATTGAAATGTCAAGGAAAACTGTTTGTGGGGATACTCCTTGTCACGCCAGACACACCGCCAAGTACACTTGATCAAATCTGAACGATGCTTGTCTTAATAATTGAGGAAAACGATGACACTTGAATGTAAGGTCTTAAGGGAGAGGTCGGGGAATGAGAAATCAATGAATGGTTTTGCCTTGTCCAAGTTTTTACAAAACGTTTAGATGGATAGATAGAGTAATCTTTATTGTACACCAATATTAACAAAGAAAATATGTTGTAAACAATTGCCCTTAAAATTTATGTTGCACAATGGGCGGCAATTTCTTACAGGCAACCTTAGAATGGACAAGTAAGTAAATGATCAAAGTTACAGGCAGTTGTTGGAGCGTTAATTGAAAAAAAAAGTATAAAATGAAAAGTCATGATAATGACTGTTGAAATTACAAAATATAAAGAATACAGAAATAAACTACGTATAGTGTCTTAACCCTTAGGTGAATCAGATTGTGGTAAATGATTTTATATTACCCAGAAGGGTGTGGCAGAGGTGTACATCACCCACACTTCACTTGTTATGTTTAGGTCCCATGGGATAGGGGACCAGCGCAGTTAGCAAGGCGACTGACTGACTGAACACAAAGTGACTAAGATGGACACTGCAATGAAATAAACTGTGCCGGCCCAGCCTATATGTGTAGCGACCCTTACACATTTTGTATGTCGGTTTGCTTAACATATTTAAGAAACAAATTCACATTCAAAATTCAAATTCAAATCATTTATTTTCATAGGCCCCAGGAGGCGCTTGAACACGTCAAAAACAACGATAGGTATTAGAATTTACGTCACACTTGATTTATTTTAATAGGTAGGGTTCCGTAGTTTTTATAAGGAATGCACATAACACATAACATAACATCACATTTCACATGTTATGTTTAGGTCCCATCTTATAGGGGGTAAAGTTATCGCTATCCACTAGGTACAATGCCAACTCCGTGCTGCTATTGTGAATTGCCCGACGGTAAGATCACAAATAAAACTTTGCCAGACACTGGAATCGAACCCGAGACCTCGCGGAGAGAGGCACCATCGAGGCAGACCTTTATGCCAAATTATATTCCATTTTAAAAACAATATCCACCCCATCTCTTTCCAGACATTTGAATCTTTCGGTACGAAAACGTTTAATGTTCTACTTTCCTAAATGAATTCTCGACACGAAGGTACAATGCAGGAACATTCGGCGACAGGAATTGACCGCCAGCGACGATTTCCCGAAGGACGCTCGTTTAATTACGTTCGCAGACGTTCAGCCGCTTTTGTTTAAAGAAGCATTTCATTTTTGTAGTTCAGCTCGAGGGAATAGTTATAGCAATATTGTTTTGTGCAAAAGTTATGTTTGATATTTTTGATCGTTCATAACTATCCACGAACCATTTTCATTTGCTTCCAAAACTAAATTAAGTAGAAAAGCATTCCCTGTATGCTCTTATAGTCTAGTAACTGCCTCGATGTCTAGTGGATAGCATAATGCACCTCTCACCGCGAGGTTTTCGAGAGTTCAATTATCGGGTCAAGCAAAGTTTTATTTGTAAACTTTTCATCAGGAAATTCACAATTATCAAGCAGCACAGAGTTGAAATTGTGCCCGATGGATGATGATAGCCTCATCCCCTATCCCATGGGACCTAAACAAAACATATGAAATGTGATGTTATGTTATGTGTTATGTGCATTCCTTATAAAAACTACGGCACCCTACATATTAAAATAAATCAAGTGTGACGTAAATTCTAATACCTTTCGTTGTTTCTAAGATATGTTTAGCAAACCGACATAAAAAATGTGTAAGGGACGCTACACATTTAGGCCGGCACATTTTGTTTTATTGCAGTGTCCATCTCAGTCAATTCGAGTTCAGTCAGTCAATTGAGTGCACAGTTGGCGAAGTGGTAAAAGTTGCTAACTACGCTGGTGTTGTGGGTGTGGGACAAATCTTTGTGTGATCCGCAAATATTTGTTCTGATTCTGGGTGTACTTTATGTGTGTGCAATGTGTTTGTGAAAACCCCCGCAAAACAGGAGTTATTCCTAGTGCGTGCGTCGTTTCTTTAAAATATAAAAATGTTGATTGCCTCTGATGGACAGTTCAATGGAACATAAAATGTCTCGGCTTGAACGTCGCCTAAGTGTGTAGCGACCATTATTGGATTTCATCAAATTTATTTATTTATTTATTTATTTATTTATTTATTTTCTACAACCTTACAGCTATCATTAGCTATTATTATCAAATGAAACGATACAAAAGAAACTACACTATTACCTAATAGCTAATTTCTAAAATTATCTCTAACTGACGGATCAGTTAGATAAACGTGCTAATTCTTCAATTAAAACATACGTGAACAAATATGAATTTACCAACGTAAATTATAATTGGCCAGCTGCATAATGTGGGACTAATGCGAAATTGGTGAGATTACCACAAAACATAACGTTATTCGAACCGGTCCGTGTAGTGAATTTTAATTAATGTATCAATCCACGCCCGCGATATTTACAAGTATCCAAAATATATTCATTGAAATTTCATTTGATATTCGATATTTGCTCTTTTTGGCAAATGTTTGATTGGTTTTATGTGACGAAATTATTTTGAAGCTCATTCAGTGTTATCTAAATTGAAATTACATTTTATTTGACTGACAAAGAAAAATTAAACCTATTTTTGGCACATCATTTTGCTTCTAATTGCAAAAAGAGACTACTTTTTCTGTGTTTTAGGAAATTTTATATTACTTCATAAAATGCCGCTCATTATCGTTTTGCGATTCTCTTTTTCTGTAATCTTACCCAAATATACCGTTACTAAAATAAGGAAATTCACTATTGCTCCGCAAAAACACATATTCACATTTTATTCTAATAAGTTGTCTAACCCTCGTCCGTATAACCTTTAACTGAAGCTATCTGATTGCATTAACAAACCTCAATGTTTATTTATCTTAACATAAAATGGCAATATCCCATAAGAGATAGGGCAATGGCCCATAACTTTTTATCTTTGTTTTTGTATCGATGACTAATGATCGATATGAAATCAGCTTGATCGGAAATTGTTCCTCGTCAGAAGTATGTTAAAAAAGTAGATGCGGTACTCACCAAGTTTAAGTGGGCCCGCCAAGTCTAATACTTGTTTGGTTACAGTCAATGTCGAACGATGATGTCGAAATTTGTTTATTTAATTTTAGATGTAATATTTGCGAGTGCAGAGTTGTCCACGGTGAATAGATATTGTGAAATGTCTAAAATGGTAAGACATGGAATCTTATACAGGGTGGATTCTACAGAGGGCCAATTTAAACCCACGAATACCACGTCTAGAATTTGTGTTTTCAATAAATGCCTTTTTTTTTAAACGACGCCCGTTTTATGAGTTAGACCTGTGTCGCAGGGGTGTTTACAGACATACATTTTACACACACAAAGCACACCCAGAGTCAAAACAAATTTTAAACAAAGCGTATCACACAAAGATTTGTCCAGTGTGGGGATCGAACCTACTTGTAGATCAACAGAACTGACTCTTACAGTCCATAATACAGCATAACATAACATCATGCCTGTTTTACACAGAAGGGTGTGTAAGAGGTGTACCTATACCACAATATCACCTGTTAGGATTAGGTCCCATAAGATAGGGGGCGAGCCTTTCGCCATCCAACAGACACAAATCCAACTCCATGCTGCTATTTAGAATTTTTCTGGCAAAAAGAATTCAAAAAATACTTTTCTCGACAAGGAATTGAACCCAATATCTCGCAATGAGAGGGCCAACGCATACGCAACGCATACGGAGGGCATACGCTAATTACTAGACCAAAGATAGATTAAAGATTTTTGGGTCTCAAGTCTTTAGTTGATATTAAACCTACTGACTGGCTATACCAAAACTCGTGGACAAAATCAAGTGGACGAGCGGATGGCGGAGTGAGTGGTGTACCTGCCTGCGACGCCGAGGTCTTGGGTTCGATTCCCACTTAAGACAAATCTTTGTGTGCATGAACATGGGGGTTTGTCTTAGTCTGGGTGTTTCTATGTATAATATGTATGTATTTACAAAAGAAAAGTATATATGTATTAGTATCAGTTATTCCAGTACCCATAGTACACGCTCTGCTTAGTTTGGGACTAGATGGCGTTGTGTGTGAGTTGTGAAATATAAAAATAAATATTTTAATATTTTTACTGTCACACTCACTACACGTGACTCTAATACTCTCTAGACACCCTTGCACATGAAGCTGCACTAGCTATAACCACTTAACATCAAACATAAGAAGCCACAATACCATAAAAGTTCTCATTTCAATAACTCCGCAGTTCCAAAAGCTTAAGACAAACAATAATACAGAAAAGGTTCCATATATTATTCGAAATGAAAATTTCACGTATTCAAACACATTAGACTATCCTAAGAAAACATGAAAGCAATAACTTTGGTGAATACGTTTCAACTGACCAATGGGAGGCTTAGTCGCAACGCAAGCAAGGTACGAACATATATTATTTTACAGGGTGGACATAGCGTCATTTATTGAAACGACAGTTTCTATACATTGTCATTATTAATTTCCACTGGTACAAATAATTCATACAAAATAATCACGTTTTCCGAACAAATTGGGCATTCTGATCATCCCATTTGTTCGGAATAAGTACAAAAATTCGTATAAAAAGAAATAACCTTTGGAAATGAATAATAATAATAACAGTCCTGTATATAATACTTGTCCCACTGCTGGGCTCGGGCCTCTTCTCATGATGAGAAGGGTTAGGCCATAGTCCACCACGCTGGCCAAGTGCGGATTGGTAGACTTCACACACCCTCAAGCACTTTTTAGGCAGCCTCAGGCGTGCATAGAGGTGTGTGCCGTGAGTTCGAACACGAGACCTTTGACTTTCCAGTCTTACGGTTTTCCACTCGGCTATCGCTGCTGTTTTAAAAATGAATTCCAACCATGTATAAAAGTTGTGGTTCAATAAATGTCGCCACGTCGCGCGTCGCAGCCACCCTGTATAGTAAGTATATGTAAGGGATATTGAAAGCATTCAAATTAAAATAACACTTTATCGCCCGCATATTAAAAAGGGAAAAAGGTTTGCTGGTTCGTTTTGGAAGGAGCGCTTATACGATTCGTGTAATTTAAATAGATAATGCCTGAAGAGTGGGTATTTTGTCCTAGTGCAAATATCAAATTGGTTGCTCCATACAATTATTAAGATGTCACTTAACGATCTTTAAATTCTAAAATGGAAATTTTCAAATCATTGTAATTAGTATAATTTAGTATTATTTATTATTTATTTTATATCATTTTTTGTAATGTTTTGACGTGTTCAAGCGCCTCTTGGGGCCTATGAAAATAAATGATTTGAATTTGAATTTGAATTTGGAAAATTTTATGGAACGAACCAAATTCTTATAATTTTGAAAGTGGCACAAGATCAAAAAGATTGTAAGTTACTAAATGTTATTTGCATTTTCCTATGAACTAAAATCTTAAGTAGTTAATTTAGGTGTAGTATAAAAAAATTAATCGTCTCGTAAAGATTGCCTCGTTGGTGTAGTGATTTGTGTATGGGCCTCTCACCGCAAGGTCTCGGGTTTGATTCTCGGGTCGAGCAAAGGTGTTATTTGTGCACTTTCTATCAGGAAATTCACAATAGTAACATGGTTTGTGTTGAATTTGTGCCAGGGTAATGGCCCCTATTCCATGGGAACCAAAAACATAACAGATGAAATAGGGGTGTTGTACACTTCTGCCACACCCTTTTGGGTAATATAGGCGTGATGTTATGTTAAACATTTGGTATTTAATGGGTGCAGAAAAAACAGCAAAAGTTTAATACCTGATAGAGTCAATGTTAGGCTTGTACTAACGTTGAGTATCTAAAGGATATCTCAAAAATAACTTAGATATTGAGCTGAATAAATCTGTTAGTTTAGTCTCAAGCCTTTCTATTCATACGATATTCATAGAAAATAAAGTGGTCTTACCAAACTATTGAAAAACTGGGTTCGTATACTCACATTCACTTACAACGCAAAACTTAAAGTTATGGAAATGTATGAGTATAATGTATGTACCACAGCTTCTATACATGGCCAGTATGCATTTCCACCGGATAAAAAATTCTCTGGCGAAAAAAATAATCCACGTCTTCCTTACAAATTGCACGATCGCAATGTTCAAATTGTTCGGAGAACGTGATTTTTTTTTTTCGCCAGAGAATTTTTATATGTTGGAAATTGATACTTACCATGTATAGAAGCTGTGGTTTCAATAAATGTCGCTATGTCGCATCCACCCCGTATGTATTTATTTATTTATTATTTATTTATTATCTCTATGGAGGTCCAACAGCTTATTCTAATTTAAATAATAGTGTTACTAGGTGATAGATAGCCAATTACAGGTCCTCGCGTTTAGTATTATGTTTATGTATCATGTATAAGTATTATGTATAAGTCAAGGCACAGATAATGGATGGATTAAAACATAATTTTACAAAAAACCGACTTCAATTACAAAAAAAATAGTTTATATGGATTTCTTATGGGTGCCATTTTCAGAACTAGACTTAATTGAAATGGGACAAAACGGAAAGCATCAGCTTTCAAATAACAATAACATTAAAATCGCTTCGCCCAGTCGAAAGTTATGAGATAACAAACATAAAAAAAATACAGACGAATTGAGATCCTCCTCCTTTTTTTGAAGTCGGTTTAAAATCAAACCACACTCTGTGCGGCAACTAGCTATTAGGCAATTATAATGCGTATAATATTAGCCTAAAAAGCAATGTACGGCCATTGTATAGCCATGCGCTCCTATAGGTTGCCCCACAAAGATATAATATTTAAACAAGCCACA
Organism: Hypena proboscidalis; assembly: GCA_905147285.1. Taxonomy (NCBI): domain Eukaryota; kingdom Metazoa; phylum Arthropoda; class Insecta; order Lepidoptera; family Erebidae; genus Hypena; species Hypena proboscidalis. The sequence continues at coordinate 3,901,013 of LR990131.1, read as the reverse complement.
ATAATCCACTTTACGCCGAATAACTTAAAAAGGAGCCGATAAAATCCCTTAATCTCAATTAATCCCTATGTTTTATATACAATTTCTGGCAATTAATTCATAAAAGGATGGCCGTAAGGAAACGGAAGGGTGATATAAAATTATGAGATTATCTTACGACCTCTCGTTGAGGCTGTGTCGGTCCGAAACTCCGAATGTCCGTGTGAACCGTTTGTAAAGATAGAGATTTGAAATGCCGTTGTATCTTCAAATTGATGGTTTTATTAATATTTCGCTTTATAATTATAATAATACAAACTGACAACTGGGGATAAAGGGTAACCTAGGTCTATAAAAAGTTTTCTTTTTTTTTAAATACAACGCCCGCACTAGTATTAACTCCTGTGCCGTGGGGATTTTCACAAACACACATTACACCCGAGAGTCCGAGCAAATCTTTGTAGATCACACAAAGATTTGTCACGTGGGGACCCACACGAAGCGACCGCTTTAACCACTACGCCAACCGTGCACTATGTAACCACCTATTCTCAGAGCTATAAAATATACAAAATCAATATAATATAGTTCTAGCCGTTTTGGAGAAGTCTGATAAATGAATACTGTAACACGTGATTTATCCTTAGAGCCATTCCATGTGAAATCAACAAATGAGTTTTTTTTTTATACTACGCCCACAGCGAACGAACGTGTAGTCCACCTGATGGTAAGTGGAGTACAGCCCATAGACATCAACAATCCACAATAGCAGATTATAGATGCGTCGCTGCAGCTGAGGACTTCGGTGTTATGCCTCATGTGCCAGTAATTTCAGGGCCTGATCTCACCACCAAACCGGAACACAGTAATGGAAGCACTACTATTTGGCGGCAGGTTTAAGGTGAGACGGTGGTGCTGCCGCCCTCGAGCTCATTCACAAGAGCTCTACCACCACTGCAAGAGCTCTACCACCACTACATGTATGCTACATGATTAGTGACTACGGATGGATGGATGGATGGATGTTTGTTACTCTTTCATGCAAGAATTACCGAGTTTATTTAATTGTTCTTTTTTTTTTAATGTAGCTTATTATCTGCATTTACACATAGGTTACCTTTTATCCCAATGAATGGAAGTTTGCCCGAGGGATGAAAAATTGTCGTAGCTCTCAAACGGCTCAACCGATTTTATTGACCGATTTTTAGCACAAAAAGGCAGCATTGCGCCTTTTTTTTTTGCGTGGGGAAATGCATTGAGCCTGGAATAATGATACTGAGAAAAATAATCAAATTAACCTTTTTTACAAACACCACTCCCGAGCGATGATTAAAATTCATGATTCAGTTAGGTTAGGTTATGTCAAACTTTAAATCCCTGACTCACCCTCATTGGCTTTTCGGCTTTATAATTACTAATATTATAAAGCCGAAAGTTTAGGTGTATGCATGTTTGTTACTTCTTCACCCTCGAACGAACGAACCAAATTTTATGAAACTTGGTGTGCATATAGATGACACCCGGCAACATTAATTATCATAATTATCATGTACCGTGAGTGTAACCGCGGGTAACAGCTAGTATGTATATATTAGAAGATAAAGATGTTTATGTGAAATCGCGAAGCACGAACTGTCTCACCGTATAGCTGGGTGTTATTACACAAACTAGTCGATTGTCAATAGATGGCAGAATAACTGAAGAGTCGATCATTTAATTGATTTAGTGCAAAAAAATATTGATCAATTAATTCTGGCATCGATCAGCGATCGATCGATTGCTGTTGTAACAGCCTCTCAAACTAAACAACAATGGTAAAATATCACCTTAAATCTAGTTTTAAGAATTGACTAAACTCACAAGTATACTGAAAATATATATTTTTTACAAATTATAATTATAATGTCCATCTCAAGGTAAGTAAGAGATCGCGTCAAGCGATAAGACCGCCTTTTGTACATTATAGTTTTATGTACCTATTTCTTTGTATGTTTGTTACAAATTTTATGTGCAAGAAAAGTTTTCTCTATCTATCTATCTATAATGAGAATAAAGGCTTCAATATTATAATAGCATTAATATACTGTGTAGCCTGCATTATTACATACAAAGAAATAACATAATTTGTTTTTATTTGACAAATTTATGATCATAATATTCGCTACGATAGACTCAGAACGTGAATAACATTTCAATTATATTTTTACGATACAATAGATTGTGCTGTCATCCAGTGACTGTCAGACTATATTTTATAGCCAAAGAAACAAAACAAAAAAAGATTCAATTTCAAGTAACCAAGAGACTCAAATATAGATCTCATTGCAGGAAAGATCCCTTTTCATCAATAATAAAATAAAACACTTTTACTCGTATTGCTCTGTCATATTAGTCATCAGTATATCAGTTATATATATTATTACAAGCTTTCACCTATACGTAGCTAACCTATTCTCAGATCTACTAAAAAAACACTTATTTATTTTTTTTATGGGTCAAGCCGTTCCGCAGTGTATGATAACACGAGATTTTGAGATTTTCATAGAAGACAAAAATATTAATAGCTTAGGAATTGTTAAATATTTTATCTCTTAGTGGAAGACTAACCTCCCACGGTAACAGTGTTTGGACAAAACAATTTATATTCTGATGAACATGTCGGAATGAATAATGCAGCATGTTACAAATAAATTAATCAAAGAGAAAGGCTGCAAACGAGCTTTGCTATAAATCGATAAATTAAATTGTCCTGTTTAGAATGTAAATTCTTTTGTAAAGGCTACTTTTATTTACCTGCGTATTATGTGAGGGATTCAACAATATATGCTTAATGAAAATAAAGCGGGCTTCATTATTTTGAAAGCTTTTTTTTATTACAAGCGTTCAAGCTTTTACTGACCTCTGAGGGACACTCAAAGGCACAAAATGATCAATTTAAATGTGATGGAATTAAAGTCTTGTAAATGAGCTCGTAACGACACGTGCTGCGTAAAATTGCTGGTAGCGATTGGATGCGTAAGGCGGAGGACCGTGAACTCTGGCGCATCTTTGAAGTGGCTTATGTCCAGCAGTAGACTGCTACAGGCTGTTAATGGTGATTGTGAGCCAAAACATTATAAAATAATGATATTTTTTGGGCTTAAACTCCGCGCACATGAGACGTAACCTTGTAATCTTTATCTGTAAAACATTTAGTTGCCTTTACTGACAGAGTTCTTAAATATTATTATTGAGAAAACGGGTTACTCACGTTACTTTAGCCGGGATATTCCGACTAGTTTCGAATCTAGTACGTAGATTCATCAACTAATCATATCCCGGCTAAAGTAACGTGAGTAACCCGTTTTATCAATAATAATGTCTTCACCTCACGTCGGTTTTAATAATATTATTCTTAAATATTGTTTAGAGCTTCAAATTAAACTGCAGCTAGGATTAATAAATCTATTGTTAAGATATCGATATAATATATTTTGAAATATAACATTTAATTCAATATAAATACAGGTAAAAGTCCAAGCCATGTGTTAACATAAATGTAGGGCGCCATCGGACGGACACCGGAGATTAACTGCCCAATACCTAGTTCTACAGTTGAATATGTTACAGTAAAATATTAAAATTAGAGAATATAAAAATGTGTAAGTAGGTTAACATCCTACTCTCCTAGTGTTACTAGAATGCATAAAAGTATTTGATATGAAAGCGGAAAAGAACCGCAATTGAAACGTTTGTAGGTACTAACTATAGTTTTATCAAAACAAAGTCGCTTCCCGTCTGTCTTTATGTATGCTTAATCTATCGATTTTTCAAACTACGCAACAAATTTTGACGCTGTTTTTTTAATAGATATGTAAAAAATAACAAAGATTTTATGAATAAAAAATGCGTATTATACAGTTCCCGGTGCGAAACCAGATCGAGTTGCTAGTTAGTCCTAAAAAGCACTTAAAAATTGTTTTTAAAAAAGCCCAAACCACGAACTCTTTTGTCAATTGATTAATACAAGTACTTTTGCTGAGTTTAGTCGAATTCCTATTAACTGATTTGTTTATATCAGTATAAGTATTTATTAAGCTTTATTATCCCTGAAAAGCATAGTACACACCAATGAAATATATGTATGTATACTTACGTATTCAGTAGCAATTGCATAAATGCAAAATAAATTACAAATAATTAGTGTACTATGTATTATTCTAAATTTCAGCTTACAATATCATAATCTAGTCAATTAATATGAAACCACATTTCACAACCATGCATGTAGCATACAGAAACTAGAACACAGATAGACGTGTAACACAAAGCGCGGATATTGAAACTGCAACCTATTAACGGTTGTATCAACTGATTGACAGTTCTAGATGTTGGTAAGTCTATTTCCAATGCAAGGAAATAGATAGTGTGAGCTAAGAAAGCTTATGCTAATACGTGTACTACTTGGATTGACGTAGCTTATGCTAGGCTTAGGCTTTGTGTGAGCTTTTCTTAGTTTGACTCTGCTTTGAGCCTTATTTAATATGTCACCTTGTTTGGAAATATCAAGCCATTTCTTTTTTGTCTCTTAAAGATAGCAAATCTTATGACGACTGTGTTATATAGAAACAGCTGGCCTTTTGGGAAACAGAATTAACTTTTTAATAGTAAGAACTAATACAAAACGACAATACATTCGAGATGTATTTATTTTATTTTATTTATTTATTTCAATGAGGCATAGGGGCCCATATCAAATACAATAATTTATGTAGAAAGTAGTTACACCCCTTATTCAAATTATGAAATACGGGTGTTACTCACGTAATGTTGGTCTATTTAGTCGACCGCGGTTTCACCTATACTTTTAGGCATTTTCAAGAGAGTGCGATACGTGAGTAACACCCTTATTTCATAATTTGAATAATGTTACACACTCACGTCAATTTTAATAAAAATAGTTACACCCTCTTTATATAATAATAACGCAGCTTGTGTAGCAGTCGAAATCACATAGATATTTGATTTAAGTAAACCTCATATAAAAATGGCAAGTTATGAGTAATAAAAACATTGTGAGCAGGGTTTAACAGAAAGTCAAACGGTCAGAAACGATTCGAACAAATCTTTAAGAAAAATAAAAAAAAAATTGTAGGAGTATAAGAATTATGGTAACATTTTCGAATTTTTTGTCAACAATATTTTTTTTAAATATAATGTAATAAAATGTCAATCATGTCAGAATATGAATATGAAATTCCAAAACCTTCGTAACGCCAATCCAGTCATTTACATGTTAACACCCTTCCAGCCTTAAACAGTTAAGTAATTAAAATTTGAGTTCAATCATAATTGAGTTGAGCAAACGACTGCCGTCAAATGCAATTAGCAATTAGACGATCATATTGTTAACCATTAAAAGCTACTGAAGGGATACATTTCCAAGTGTTATGTCACTTTGTGACTTCGTTTACTGGATTATAATATGCGTAGATACTTTTCACTCAGAGATTTTGCTTGAATTGTATAAACAACACATTCACAAACAAGATATATTCGTAAGATAAGAATAAATAAAGAGGACAAGAGAATGCAACCGAGGATAACACTTCACAGTTTTGGTGCTATAATAAAAAATGCTGAAAAGGGTCAAGTTCTAATAATTTTAATTTTATAATTTTATCTTGGCACTTTCGAATTTGGACCGAAATTGCGGTTGGCGTTTAGGCGCTTGATACGTGTAGCGTACGTGAAGTCGTGCTTTCGGTTCTCTTCGCACGCTGTCATCTATACAATAGAATAAACACACCTAACTAACTCTAACACAGAGTCGAGCGTTGAATAGAATCAGCGTCGGTGCTGCGAACAAAGCCCTGACATCTAAGTGTTTCCTCACTGCACTTCGTGATTGACTGGCATAACATGGGCATAACACATCTATCTTTCTAAACCAAAATACGACATTTTCAGTAATATAGGCGTGATGTTATGTTATGTTTATTTATTATTTAAGTAACAGATTGTCATTCGTGTAGTCACTGGGGGTTTGGTTGAAAACCAGCGCCAAGCTTTAGTTTGGCATATGCTGAACCAATTCCCATTTAGGGCAATTTTTGCTTTGGGGCATACAGCCTTTTAAATTACTGTATTTATTTGTTTTTTATTTCTTTAATGAATGTATGTGTGTCTCATTGCTTTCTTTGGACCTAAATAAATATTTTCATTTTCATTTATGTCATCAATTGGATTCTTCGCCAATTTTTTTTTGTTTACTCTTTAAACTACAGCTACGAAAACTGCAAGTAAAAATATTATTCCTAAGTTTTGTACAGTTAAATTGGATAACATTGAACTTTTCTGACAGTTTTTTATAAAATACAATCTTATTATATATAGTACAACTTTATTTTATTAAATAATAAATTGTTTTTTTTTTAACTTACACAATAAATTTGCAGCAAAAACAACAGAACAACCCTAAATTACACCACCACACCAAAAACAACAGTCAACAAATTTCTAGGAAATATTACCTAGAAGAGGTGTATACACATTTTACCTGTTATGTTTAGATCCCATGTGCGTGGGACTGAATCTATTACCATCCACCGGGCAACTCCGTGCTAGTATTTAAAATTTCTTAACGAAAAAAAACAAATTAAAGGCACCGCGGTAGGGGCGCATTCACTAACCACCAGACCAAAGTTTACTCAGAATCAACACTTTTTTGTTAGTAATGAGGGAAGTTTTTGTATAAGATAATAAGAAAACTTGTTGATTTATAAAATTGTTTTTGATAAAATTGTACTTTGACTGCAACCGTCGCGAAAATGCTGGACTTTAGTTACCGGTAACACCATTTAGTAGACATCTGCTAGTTTGGTATACGTTGTAAAAGGCCTGAAAGTCAATGCTTTCTTAGTGGTCCCATAAACACAACATCCCACGATATCCATCTCACAATCCCCTGTAAAGCCCATAAAGCATTTTTTTCTAAGAGCTATATTTCTCGAGTTCAACTCACAGCTCCGGTTGTTATTAGGATTAATGGCAGTGACGGTGCTATCTGCAGCGCATTCATTGTGCTAACAAATCGCTCTTAGCACCTCGGGCTATTGTCGAATGAGCAGCGATCAATTGACCAGTATCTTTTCAGTTTTTTGTGCGTTTAATTCAAGTATCTTCTGATAACTATATATTTATTTATTTATTTATTATCTTTATGGAGGTCCAACAGCTTATTCTCATTTAAATAATAATGTTACTAGGTGATAGATAGCCAATTACAGGTCCTCGCGTTTAGTAATACATTAAATACATTTCCAGAAACAACTAACTAAATACATTAATTAAATTAAACATTTATAAACATCAAAGTACTTAAACAATATACAACCAAAGTACAGTACAGGCAAACAAAAATACTAATAAAATTAAAAATAGTCACGCTTATTAATTCAATACAATGTCATTCTTAAGTTAAAACTGCCTCAATGGTCTAGTGGTTAGCGTATGCGCCTCTCACCGCGAGGTCTCGGGTTCGATTTCAGGTCGAGCAAAGTGTTATTTGTGAACTTTCTGTCAGTAAATTCATAATAGCAGCACGGAGTTGAAAGGTGCCCGTTGGATGGCGATAGGCTGACCCTAACTCATGGGACCTAATTGGGGTGCATGAAAGGAGCCTCCCCGAGTGACGTACACAACAATTCCCTACGTCCGGCGCACCCTGGGCAATTCGCGAGTTCTCAAAAGCGAATTGGCTAATCCTTTCACCACGATGGCAAGTCAAAACCTTGACCACCTTACTGACTGTCCAAAATGCCCTACCACCCGCACAAGAGAGGCGCTCATGAACGCTGACGAGAGCGCCATAACAGTGACTACTTATTGGACCAATAAAATTTGACTCAGCCATCGACACGACGAAGAGAGATGGGACCTAAACATAACAGATGAAGTGTGGGTGTTATACACCTCTGCCATAACCCTCTGGTTAATATAGGTGTGATGTTTTATTACATAACTTAATTATATTTTGAAATCACACAAACTTCACAAATATTATACACAACATCGTGATCGCATCGCTACATCTACTAGTGTAGTAATATCGCGGTAGAGCGTTACGCCGACCAAATCCTGGCTTACCCAACTTTAGAATGGGATTGTCATGTTCTGATTTAGTGAAGCCAATTCCTTGATGCTATTGGGATGAGTTATTTAGAACACAGCTTAATTGGTTCATTGGATTGAGTGTAGAGTTTAGAATAAACAATCATTCTGAGGAGCTTATTGATGCTGTATTAAGTTTAGCTGTAGTGTAAATAACGTCTTTAAACTATTTTAAGGTGTGTGTATATATTATTGTATTTTTTTTCCTTTTTCTATATGTAAAGTTGTAAATATTATCATATATTAATATTTATATCAATACAAATTAATGTAATTGTGAAAACTAATTAAAAATGTATTTGGTTACTAGTTTTTCCTTGACTTCGCCTGTAATAATCGATAATAATTGTAATTTAACAACATAAAATTCAAATTTCATTTAAATACACCGTGAAAAGTTAAAGAAAAATAAATATATACTCGTCCTCAACAATCCTCAAAAATACTGATATTCAGGTAAATCCGTAAGATTACAAGCCGCTATGTAATTAGGAAAATCCGGATAGATTAATGACTTATATCCTCAAAAACTTTTACATTTAAAATATTAGTAGGATTGCATCCAGCAATATCAATCAATCGAAAACATTACGCAAATTAGCCATTCAATCCAATTGGCACTTTCTATCATAAAAGCCATTTATAATCAGATCAAGCATCCATCTGTATAAATTAGTCATCATTACGGACTGGAATTTTCGTTTCAAAAATAATGAGATCCCTTGTGTTAATGAGAACACATTTCCTCTACAGTGTAGGTTGGTTTTTAAATAAGCAGGCTTTATTTTAGTATGCGTGCGTTACAAAGAGTTAATTCTGTTGGCTCTTTCTTACACCATAATTTTGTGAAAGCGATTACGGACGTGACATAGTAAGGCGCTTCGAGGGTGTCCATTAGGGTGGGTCAATTTTTTTGTCAAATGTGTTAAATACTATTGATTTAGTTTTAAGTGTAACAGCCTTCGCAAGCCCATGCAAGACTTTCTGGCCTCTGACTACTGGTAACGACTGCCAAAGATCTCCAAATGGCAAAAGGGACCGACGGCTTAATATGCTTTTCGAGACACGGAGGAAGACTTATTATGTTAAAGACATTTATGGTTATTCAAATCATTGTAATTAGTATAATTTAGTATTATTTATTATATATCATTTTTTGTAATGTTTTGACGTATTCAAGCGCCTCCTGGGGCCTATGAAAATAAATTATTTGAATTTGAATTTGAAAAAGATGTTCCCCATCCACGGCGAACCGCGGTCAGCATTGCTTAACCTGCAAGATCGATCGGTTCTCGCGGTTTCGACTTAGCCGACGAGCTCCTTCTTATTAATATTTATAAATATTTTTATTAAAATATATATAATAAGTATGTATTTACAAAAAGAAAAGTATATATATGTATTAGTATCAGTTATTCTAGTACCCATAGTACAAGCTCTGCTTAGTATGGGACTAGATGGCGTTGTGTGTAAGTTGTGAGATATTATTAATATATAATTTCTTAAAAGGGCAGTTTCACAAAAATATAAACTTTTGACTCAAATGCACGGGCATATATAAATATAATATGACATTTCCATCTATTTTTTATTTTACTAATTATTTGGCTTTGATCTAATTCAACATAATATAACTAACTATACCATGATAATTCAATAAATTTTAAAAATCTCTATTCGTTGTTGACTCACCCTGGTGTCCATAAATTTTTAATAATTGTATATTTGTATGTATTTTTGCTTGTATGTTTTAAATGCGTTTGTAAGAGTGGAATTACTCGTTGTTTTTTAAAGTTATTTTAAAATTTAAAAGAAAAGTCATAAATATATCATTGCTATTTTAAAAAGCCACTATTGCTTTTCAAGGTAATTTTTCGCTTATTAACAGAAAATAATAATATTTTAAAACACGATTTCTAGAGCTTTTACCTACATAGTTTGGATAAAATTTAATTGTTCACTTAAATTAATAAAATTAAATACTTTATATCTAGATAGAAAGCAACTTTCACACAAACTGAAACATGAAGCCATTGCCAGGTATTTTCCACACCTATGTCACAGACAAATTACAACGTCAGCCAATCCGTCCTTTGTCCAGGTGACTAATGTGCGATACAGCTACAATTCCGCAGCCAATGCGCGCTCTGACCGGCTACAGCCGTTGTTCACCAAGTTTTTTTTTCAACATTTGTGTTTGCAGTTTCAGGTTTCAATAGGGTGTAAGGGAGAAAAGCCACTTTGAAGGTTTGGTCCGATATTTCATTTTACCAGAAGGACTTAAGAGACAAAAGATGCATAGTTTTAGTTTATCATTCATTTTTAACCGACTCAAAAAAAAAGGTTTTCACCTTGCATTTGGGTAATTCTTTTTTTGTCTGAAAGAGTATACTTATCATGTAGTCCCATTAACATCAAGTCACGATCTGCTGATGAGATCTTAGATTAATCGAGGGCAACCCTCAAATTTTAAAGGCTATCTACTATATTATTTTTTTCGTATATAACCTAAAGCTAATCGGATATTTGAATCTAGCAGTCAGCATTTCATGTTACTGATCTGATGCTATAAGGAACAACTCCTCCGGTTCGGAGTACGGGGATGAATCTTAAAATATAGGCACCTTAAGGCCGTTTACTGTATTCTTTATATATGTATAATGATTTATTGTGTCAGCAATGTGATTTGTGCAGACTTCAAATTGACAGTTTGTTTAAATGTCATTGAATTTGCATTTAATTATTCTTAAAACGTTAAACATAATTGTAATAAGTCAGATTTTACGATAACTTAAACAATAAATTTATTTAAAGATATATTTTTATATTTAGTTTTACAAGAACACACACGACCAAAAATGAAAAAAAAACCTTAGCAATACGCTATATTCTAAACTATTCGAAAAAAATATTTACAGAGCAATAAAACTCTAACAATATAAATTGTAACTCCAAACTACAAATACAGTGCCACAAGCGAATATCGAGTTGTCAATTTGTGTTCCTATCGCAAATGTTTCACATATCCATAAGCAAGGCGCCACGGGGCCTGAACTCGAATCGTCTTATCTAAATTTGCCATTACACACCAAAATGATTATGATAATGAAGATATTGTTTGTCACTCTTCCGATTCAATATAATTTTGCACCGTTTTCGACGGTGGGGATATTGTTAGACTGTAGTTACGATTCATACTTAAAAAAACTTTCAAAAACTGGAAAGCAATATAAATGCGGTTTTAGTTGCTTGCGATATGCTTGCATCTATGATCTATCTATGACTTATTCCTTTTATAAGAAAATGTGTTTGATGTTCCTCCACCACAATGGGGTGCATGAAAGGAGCCTCCCCGAGTGACGTACACAATGATTCCCTACGTCCGGCGCACCCTGGGCAATTCGTGAGTTTAGTAGCAAAAGCGAATTGGCTAATCCTTTCACCACGATGGCAAGTCAAAACCTTGACCACCTTACTGACTGTCCAAAATGCCCTACCACCTGCACAAGAGAGGCGCTCATGAACGCCGACGGGAGCGCCATAACAGTAGCCACTTATTGGACCAATAAATTTTGACTCAGCTATCGACACGACGAAGAAGAAGAAGAATGGGAGGATCCTTCGACCAGGCTCGGTGGTATTGCCTGGCCGACAGCTGTCCAACGGTAGCGTCTTGGAAGTGGTATACATGTACACTCCCTGTAAACTCTTCGTTATCGCAATTCAGCGCTCTTTGTCATATGTGACGTGTGTCACTTCTTAACGTTGTCAATGTCAACCGTCATTTGTCATGTGCAGATACCGCCTCAAATTTAAAAACCTGTGCGAGCTGCAGTAAAATTACGCTAGTTTTATCACTTAATCTAGTGTTCTAGTATTTGTAAGCACATGGTATCAAATGTACTTGCACATCACACTTTCTTATCTCTAAAGAAAATCACGTTCGACATTGCACATATACAGCAAACAAAGCGACAACAACCGTAGTATTAGATAGAATTCTAAAACAGCTGAAAGCTTTAAAGAAAGCACAGGCACGAATACAAAATGGCGGCTAACGGTATACATAAATACCTTAGTTACCGAACGTATTGTTCAATACGAATATTAGTTCGAAGTTAGAATTCAATTGTTTTGTTGTCTGTTAACTGAAAGGGGTTTAGAAAGGTGTTTGAAATTTATCTCATTTTGTTTGGGATTTGTTTTAGTTTATAATAATGAAATGGACGTAATGGATTTTTATAATATCATTTATATATTATGTGTGGAAAAATAATTTTAAATTCAATTGAAATGTTATATAATGTCATAAATACTTTCTCCTTATATAAGAGAAGCGACATAATATAATTAGGTATAAAAATATTTAAAAAAGCCTCTAGCCAGATATTTCTTATATGTTATATTGTATGCTGAAACCTTAGTTTTAACTATCTTACCTGCTGTATCTTGTTTAAAACTGATCTCTTTACGATAACAACCTAAATAAAATAAATAAATATGTATATCTTAACGATGTGTAAGAGTACAATGTTATAATAATATTATATATATATATATTTTATTTCGAAATATACCCAAATTAAGCACGAACAGAACAATTTTAGATTTAACGAGCTCCTATTAGACGAATTCATCGTTTGATCTCTAAGAGAAAAATCAATTAAGACCACGACCTCATGAGGCTAACGATGAGGTTATTTACCTTACATAATAAGGCTATGAGATGTGATCTGATTGCAAGTTGTACCATTAAGTTAATCATAGCAATCTACTTTAATCGTAAGAAGTGATCTTACTTCTAGCTATGCTGTGTTTATCAACCGTCCTAATAACATGTGCTCCTTCTAAAAAATATATTGCACACCGCCAATAGCTTACTCATACTAACACCTAAGAAAAAAAAATAGGTCTGTCTGCAGATAAAATTTCAGGAATCAAAACAACCTTCATGCTCATCAAAAGTACAAAATGTTATTTTTTTATTATTTTTTTATATTATAAGATCTAGAAGCTATGAATGAATGAATGTACATTTATTTCAGATAATTAGAAAATGCATATACATTATTTAAACACAACACAACATTAAATACCATTAGACATCACATAACATTGAGACAGAAATACAATATACAGCACATACACATCTAAATTAAAATTACCCTTTTTACCAGATGGCGAAATATGTATGATATGTAATATATAATAATATATAATATAATATTTATAATATAATATTATGTCTTTAAATTACAATTTTACGTACAACAACATAAACCTATTGAAATTTTTGGCAAACTTACTAATTAATTTTGTAAAAGCAAAAGCTGTACAAAGAGATCAATAAAACTAATCAATACATATAATCAAATTGTTAATGTGCAATATCCGTAGATTGAAAATATAAAAAAAAATAGGGGCCGTAAGTTTCACTAAATTCTGCACATAATAATGTTCCCTACACGACATATATTAACAAAAATATACTTTATTGGAATTTTCTCTCCCAAAGGAGGTAAATTTGGCGTTGGCGTTGGCATTAATACAAAATATAAAAAACTTTCCTGATACAAATATCAGGCAAGTTTTTAAATTTGAAATAGCATGGAAATATCGAATTTCACGCGGCCAAAGTCGCTGACAAAAGCTAATGTTAAATAAATTATACGTAAAATAAGCGTTTATTTGAAGTAAAACTAAATTGTTTGTAGCCTTTGTTGTTAAAATATTAAAGGTCAAATTAAAAATTCCTAGAGAGTTCAGGCAATTTAAATTTGAGTAGTTTGAGGCTAGTACAGACCTTACCTAAATGTTTGTGGTGGCTAATTTTAAGGTTTTAGGTAAAAAAATTTGGCTGTATACAACATTACTTAAAATAATTGCTATTATTTCTATTGACGCCGTCTGACAATGACTTATTAATTTTAGATTAAATTATAAGACTAGTTAAATGTAAGATCCAAAATGTATATTTTTTTGTTATTAAATATATTATTGCATTACTCAACTATACTAATGCCCAATTTCACCAACGTGATAAACGGATGTTTTGTTAAACCAACTGATTTGATCTCTCTTTCGCATTCAATATTTCAACCGAACAGAGAGATAGTAAACCGTTGATAAGCGTTAATGATGGATTAAAAAGTTTGGTGTCATCAAGGCTTAGCTTGTATTATTTTTAATTTTTATACTAAATCCAGATTAATATTGCCTAGCAAACCTTGCAAAAAACAACAAGCACTCCATTCATTATACATCAATTATTATTTATGCAGGTATGTAAAAAAAAAATCCTACTCTTTTCGTACCTACAAAAACTTAGAAATTGATTTTCTTTCTAAACTGATACTTGAATATATTAAAAAGTTGTCAAGAAAATAATCGTCGATCTTTAGCCAGATTTGACAGTGCTCGTAACAAAACAGTGTAATGATAATGTTCGACCACTTCATCTGGTCATCACTCATTCAGTTCACTGCTTGAAAAAGTATGGGATCAAACACTGGAGCTTTTCATAGTAATATTTTATAACCGACGTAAGATAAATTCATTGTTATTACGTACATTCACAATGTCCAGTTGATGAATGTACATAATACATTTGAACCTAGTCGGCAAATTCGGCTTAATTACGTGAGTAACCCGACTTACAGTGATTACACTAGAGCTTTTCTTTAGACTAACCTAAACGTCTTAGAATTCTGAAGTGCTTGTAATTTGCTTTGTTGGATTTAAGGAGCACAATAAGCAAACATTTATAGCTTGTCTAAAAATACCTATTCTTTAAGAAGAACGATAAATATAAAAGCTTACCTTGGACGGTTTATCTCGCATGAAGCAGCAACCGTGAAAAACGGATAAATGTGAAATCCTCACAAATCCCGTTGCTTGAGAAGTTTCAGTACAACACTGGTGTGTACCGGGCTTATGTTGAGTGGTTGAATATCCGATGCTTAGGGCTGGTAAATAGGCAAAATAAAAACACAGATGTAAACAACAAAATAATTGTAACTATGATATTATAATCTAGTATTGAGTATAATAATATATTGTATCTACAATCATTTGCCCTTTACGTTAGGTTTCGGGGATCGATGCCCGGGTCGGACTAAGTGTTATTTGTAAACGTCCCGTCAGAAAATTCACAGAAGCAGCACGGAGATGGAATCGTCCCCGGTGGATGGCGATAGGCTTACCACCTTTCCCATAGGACCTAAACATAACAGGTGAAGTGTGGGTGTTGTGCACCTTTGCCACACCCTTCTGGGTAATAAGACGTGATGTTATGTTATGTTATGCTAAAATTGTTGGTACTTCGTATATAAAATCTAGAAAATTTATAAAGCTAAATATAGAATGATGACGATATCGATAGTGTATTTACAGTGAACTAAGATACAAAACGATATCTATCAACCAATCGATTTTATGGCTCTAAAATCGTTTTTTTCTGAAAAACTATCTTTGTAAAGTGCTCCTATTAGGTGTTCCTAAAGTGTCGTTATTAGAATTAATGGCAGTGACGGTGCTATCTGCAGCGCATTTATTGTGCGCTAACAAACCGTTGTTAGCACCTCGGGCTATTGTCGAACGAACAGCGACCAATTGAAGAAGATGTTGAGATTTTTTTTCATTTTCTGAAGGTTCATAAATATTGAACAGTTACCATAACTTATATTAGTACTACCGTATAAAGTTGTCCCTTTTCTAATTATTTCATCATGCTATTTCCCTCACTAACTTAGCAGAATAACCCTCTTCTTGCAACCGCAAAAGCCAATAAACTATCAATTCAAATTAATATGAAACTAAAGACGAATCAATTCCCAAAACGTCAAATGCAGTACAAAGTTAAATTAGAATATCGGAAGAGTGACAAACAAGATCTTCATTATCATAATCATTTTGGTGTGTAATGGCATATTTAGATAAAACGACAACGATTCGAGTTCAAGCCCCGTGGCGCCTTGCTTATGGATATGTGAAACATTCACGATAGGAACACAAATTGACAACTTGAAATTCGCTTGAGTATCATTTTGAGGGTTAATGTATACTGTTACAATAGTTGATTTGATATTATTGTTTGTATTAGAAGGTTTTTTTTAATTCATTATGATTTTAATTCAGGATGCATTTTAATTATCCAAATCTTAACTCTGTATGAATAGTCAAAAACCTCATTGTTCAAAATAATATTTAAGCTTAAAATCAAGAGTCTGTATGTTGGTACTAAAATGTAGCAGCAAATCAGATTTCCGATTCAATTCATTTAAAAGAAATATCAGGTCCAGTCTTCAAAGTAACTTTTCGTCCTAACACCCCAGATCCCATTGAAACCTGAAACTGCAAACACAAATCACACAGTAGCTTGTTGAACAACGGCTGTAGCCGGTCATAGCGCGCATTGCCTGCGGAATTGTAGCTGTATCGCACATTATTCACCCGGACAAAGGATAGATTGGCTGACGTTGTAATTTGTCTGTGACGTAGGTGTGGAAAATAACAAGTGATGGCTACACGTTTCAGCTTGTGTGAAGGTTGTTGATAAGTTTAAATACCCAGAGAAAAGTATTTATTAACTTTTTTATATAATTAAATCTTAACCAAACTACGTAGGCCTGTCCCATTCAGCTTTTCTACTCTGTTAAATATTTTATGGATTATAAATTATAATGTTAAATAAATAAAGGTAAAACAAATCTTATAATAATAACATATTCAATTTATACAAATGCTTTTTTTAATGAAATGTAAAATAATATAAATAGATTATAAGGTAAAAATTTAAATATTTCTACACCGGTTACAGTACAGTAGGTATGTGAACCATTTGTGTAAATTGTAAAACCTGTAATACTATATACTCAGAAATAAATGATATTCTCTTCTATTTAAACCGTAAAATAACCTGCAAAAAACTCAATGAGTAATTTCACTCAAGCAAACTCATTAACAACATACGAGCAAAAATATATCTTGTTATAAATTTATGGACACCCTCGTAGCGCCTTACATTCTCACGTCCGTAATCGCTTTCACAAAATTATGGTGTCCCCACGTGTGAATTATTAAAGACGAGAAGAAAGAGCCAACAGAATTAACTCTTTGTATCGCACGCATACTAAAACAAAGCCTGATTATTTAATAAACAACCTACACTGTAAAGGGAATGTGTTCTCATTAACACAAGGGATCTCATTTCTTTTTTAGCGGATGAATTAAAATTTCAACTTTTATAATTACTAATTGATAAGAATGGATGCTGTCTCTAATAATTATGAAGGGCTCCAATGATAAGTGCTAATTAGATTGTAAAGTTAATTATGGTAATATGTTTGATTGATTTATATAGCTGAATGCAATCCAGCATATAATATATTCAATGTGGTTTTTGAGGTTGTGTGAATGTTTATTTTTCTTTTACACAACAACTTCTAGAGGGACTTAGTTAAATTTGGCTCACTCGTAAATTATTATCGATGTATGTACCAAGCAGGCGAAGTTAACGGGAAAATAGTTACCAAATAGAATTCAAACTTGTTTTCACAATTATTGTTTATTCTTAATTGGTCCATTGCATTAAGAGTAGAGCTCTCAATCCAATATACTAATTAAGCTGTGTGTTAAATAACAAATCAAAATAGCATCAAGGAATTGGCTTGACTGAATCGTAACATGACAATGCCATTCTAAAGTTGGTTAAGCCAGGATTTGGTTGGCGTCGCGCTGTACCGCGATATTAGCACACAAGTAGAGGCAGCGATGCGATAACGGTTTCCTAGGGATAATGTTTGAATGTGGAAGCAAAAGTATTTAATCAATTTGAGTGCTTAAGTGCCATATTACATTTTTTATGACATATGAAACTCTTATGTATTAATAGTAATGGTACTTTAGTACCATGCTACTAATAAGGAGTCGTGTAAAGGTTGGTTTAGTAAACAATTTAAATAAGTCTGTTTTTTTTTTATTTAAGAACTAATCAAATATAGCAACTCGGATTACCTCACAGAGCACACACAAGTCACAGAAATCAGGCTTACATTGCTTATTGCTATAATAAATATAATTCGCATCAATATTTTCAAAATTACCTCCATATGCTACAAATCACAAAAGAGCTCAAAAGATATTAATCAATTGATCGCTGCTCGTTCGACAATAGCCCGAGGTGCTAAGAGCGATTTGTTAGCACAATGAATGCGCTGCAGATAGCACCGTCACTGCCATTAATCCTAATAACGACCGGAGCACTTCACAAAGATAGCTTTAAAGAAAAAACGATTTAAGGACCATAAAATTGTTCGATAGAAATCGTATTGTATCTTTACAATCACAAAGTAAGCATTGAATTTGAACGTAGGCTGTATATAAACAACACTGGTTTTGCATTATTTATTTGGTGTCTGTACTATATGACTATTATGATATGCACAACAGTCATAATTACTAACATAGTATGTATGTTAATATATAGATTGGATTAAGGTTATAAGCAAGCAGACAAATGATTAAAGGTGAGTTTTCTTATATTTAAATTTTGCCTGTTTACCAGCCCTAAAGATCAGGCTTTCCACCACACAACATAAGCCCGGTACACACCAGTGTTGTACCGAAACTTTTCAAGCAACGGGATTTGCGAGGATTTCACATTTATCCGTTTTTCACGGTTGCTGCTTCATGCGAGATAAACCGTCCAAGGTAAGCTTTAATATTTATCGTTCTCTCTTAAAGAATAGGTATTTGGCGCAGATATTGTTAGCTATAAATGTTTACTTATTGTGCTCCTAAAATTCGATAAAGAAAACTGAGAGTCGCTACGAGGTATTAGAAACTTGTCAAAGAGAAGCATCATCGGCAAATCATAAGATTTATTACCAAACATTGTATTGTCATTCAGGTACAAAACGAAGCATACGAAACTTATAATTATTCTGA
Source organism: Hypena proboscidalis (assembly GCA_905147285.1). NCBI lineage: Eukaryota > Metazoa > Arthropoda > Insecta > Lepidoptera > Erebidae > Hypena > Hypena proboscidalis. Next base: position 3,881,936 of record LR990131.1, on the reverse strand, counting down.
TTTGATATGATGAATACTGCCTTTTGTGAACGAAAATGTATCGATAAATGCGTAACAACTTTTGAATTAGAATTAGCATTGTTTCACCAAAATAGAACTATGTCCTATATTTTAATAACTTTCTGATAAATTCAAAATATAGAAAGAACCATAAACACAATCCTAGAGCTTTAATTAGCCGCCACAGACACTCAAAGACAGCACTAGCCTCTAGTTTCTAAAATGTTAGTTGCTTAAACTCTCTAGGAATTTTTAATCATATGTTTAATATTTAAACAACAAAGGCAAAACAATTTTGCTTGACTCAAAGTACATGCTTATTTTAACGTGTAATTTATTTAACATGATGTTCATTGATCTCTTTGAGCCACCTTTGCTTTTACCGAATTATTTTTGAGGGGAACAATAGTTTGGCTGTTTTCCATACAAAAATAATATCTTGTAGCAAGAGTGCTGGTCGTTTTTCGCGCCACGCAAATTTAAATGACATTATTCGACGTGCTCTTGGTACCGCCGGCGTGCCTGCTGTACTTGAACCCAATGGTTTGGCACGAGACGATGGCAAGAGACCGGACGGTATGTCATTGTTGCCATGGAAGATGGGTAGGCCTTTGGTGTGGGACGCAACCTGCGTCGATACCCTCGCGCCATCTCATCTTCCAAGCACGACAGTTTGTGTGGGAGCAGCGGCCGCCTCTGCAGAGAACCTCAAACGGCGCAAATATAATAATCTCGTCGGAGAATATGTATTTGAGCCGTTTGGGGTAGAAACTTTAGGGTCATGGGGTCCGAGCGCCCGACTGCTTTTTAAAGATATATCAAAAAGATTAATCGATACGACTCGTGAACAGAGGGCTGGTTTCTATTTGGCACAAAGAATAAGCATTGCCATACAACGTGGCAATGCAGCCAGCCTTCTGGGCACGATGTCGGCATTCGACGTCGATGCGGAGGAATTTTTTGATGCTGTTTAAGGTTTTGTAAATATCTTTTTATATTTTCTATGTTTATTATTGTATATAAATATTATTATTTTTTTTTTAATTCTTAGTGTACAGTTGTACATATTTAAGTTATATATTTTTCAGTTTGTATGTAACTCAATTAATTGTCAATAAAACTTTAATTAAGTCAGGAAAAAAAATAAAATAAAATAATATGTGATTAACTTTAATATTATTAGGTTCTTATCTAAAATAGACAAATCATATATAAAACACTTAAATGCATGTTTGTTGGTACCAACTTTATCAAAGTTATTATTTTAGTTTTTTAATATTTAATTTACTCAATGAAGTCGTACAACAATTTTGACAAAATTGCCACCAACAAAAATGCATTTAGTGTCTAAGATTAGATTTGTCCATAAAAAAAGAATAAAATTAAAGTTAAACCCATATTACATTAGTATCAAAACACGGCGCCTGGGAGTCTACCCTTAAGGGTGAACGATAATTTAATTTTGTATACTAAAAGCTCACATTTTAAAATGTTTGTGTTCAAAAGTTCAAAGCAAGAAGTTTCAGATGTGAAGACAGTTTGTGGCTGACTCTTTGCTGTAAACTACGAGCCTACCTCCCGTGAAGCCTCAGACGCAAATAATTTGTGATTGAAGACGTGTAAGGTATATCTATATTTCCTTAGGTAAAAGAATCCTAAGCATAGCTTATAGGCACAAACAAATAACAATTTCTACACACCACACAGTTTTACAGAATGCATTCAGGAAGCTCGATGATAGCCTCATGTGAACGTGGCCTTATTTGCGTTTTATCATACTCAGGGATCAAACACGAGTGTAAAAGCCTAAAAAGAGCACATGAAATCCTAAAATCAATATATTTTGATCGCAATACAATTTCTTTTAGTCGGATACATCATCGAACTTTAAATGAAGATTCAAATAGGTATTTGGTTAAGTTAAGGATGACGGAATAAATAGAACATGAAAAGATTATTTCAGAATTAATACAAGATCAGAACAACAATTCTTAACTATGATAATGATAAATTGACTGATTTAATTGATGAACCATAAAAACAAACCGTGTTGATTTCAGTACATTTGGCTCCATGCCATTCTCTAAATACTGCGTAAAAACTTTTAAAAACCATTTTACAATTAATTGTATTGTAGCATGATACAAACTTTTATAAAGTTTGTATCATGCTACAATAACCATTGTGCTAGGCAACTCTAACATATTTTCACAATAATTCAAAAGCAGAACCAAATGTATAAACTAAAGCAAACCCCGTACAAAACGAAATAAATTTCAAACATCGTTCTAAACCCCTTTCAGTAAACAGACAACATAACAATTGAATTGGAACTTGGAACTAATATACGTATTGAACAATACGTTCAGTAACTTATGTATTTATGTAAACCGTAAGCCGCCATTTTGTATTCATGCCTGTGCTTTCTTTAAAGCTTTCAGCTGTTTTAGAATTCTATCTAATGCTAACTGGAATACGGTTGTCGTCACTGTGTTTGCTGCATGTGCAATGTCGAACGTGATTTTCTTTAAGAGATAAGAAAGTGTGAATGTGCAGAGATACGTTGTTTGATAAAGTAAGCAGTGTTTAGGTATGTTCAGAACGAAGTGGCTAACTATTTTAGTCATTCTAGTTTCACCCGTTATTTTGTATAAATGAATATTTATTTCATATATTTTCTTAAAGTGAAGACTCACACTAGTTTTACGGTACTATGATTTCAAGAAAAAGAAAGTTTCTAGATTGAGATCAGCCTATAAAACAATCTAAATAAGCTATAAATAACTTAAGTTCAGTGTAATTACACGTTTAAAAAGATAAATATTTACTCACTAGTATAACTTTGGTCATTCGAATAACTTAATAAAATAAAGTAAAATATATACCCGTCAACAGAACTGGTCAAGTAAAGTTTTCACCGATTCTTCCTTCATTATTATAGTATAAATATCACATTATAACGCCCCGAGACGCTTTGGTCATTCACCAGTGGTCAACTAGACACTTTTAATGTAGTCTAGACACAATAAAGTATTATAGAACCGATTCAATACCACTGATATTAGTATTATTATAGCCATTTTCTTTAAATTAATTACGTTAATGTGTCTTGGGTGTTTTAAATCGTCTCGTTTTTTTGTCTTTGTAGCATTAGTATTTATCATGCAAAGCAAAGAAAAATAATTATCCTTAGATGGTTCAAAAGACTAATTTGTTCACAAACATTATATTTATTAAAATTATTAGTAGTTAATATAACATTCATCTCAGTCAGGATGTTATTTACACTTAATGCTAATAAGAGCGCATTGCGTCGTGCATTCGACGTCAATCGATTTCGGTGTGATAACACCTATAAGTGACAGTTGACTTAAATAGATAGTGGCAAATAAAATGTGCCGGCCCATCTATGTGTGTAGCGACCCTAAGCGATCTATCGAAACGACATGTTTTGAGCAATGTATTATGCGCCTTGTAGCATATCACAACATTGGCTGCCGCTCCCACCCGTCAATTTAATAGAAAACCCATACGAAAATCAAAACAAAAACATGTCACCACTCTATCGGAATAAACACTTTTACGGGCCCTGTATGCCGAAAGTTCCACCGTAAAGTGTACGGAGTACATGAACAAAAGGTAATGATATGTGCATTATGCAGAGATTCATCAACACGAGTGCAAGCGACCCTGCAGCTTTATAAGTAATCTTGTTTGCGCTAAGCAGAATTGACGTTATGGTGCTTTGTTAGCTTGTTTTGAGCCCCAGGGGATAATATTCTATGGGATGGGACACGCTTTATAATGAGGACGCAGTTTTACAGGATTAACTTGTTATATTACTACAGTCATTAATTTTAGACAGTATTTAGGGTTCGTTTTCATTCAAATAAAGTGGCGTGGAGCCGAGTCTAGGATCGAACATCGACTTTTAAATAAAATATATTTTATTTTATTTGTGTTGTTTTCGAGCACTGTGATTTTCCAATACGGTCTGCTCCACCTTGCTTCAATAAAAACGCAACCTAAAGCTAAGCCATCTAAACCAAAGGAAATTATGAGTAAATATTTTATTAATTATCTTTTTGTCTACGCTATTGCATAGGGCTATTATCGGCAATTTTTTGTGAGATTTTTTAAACTGATCGAGTTGTTGTGAACTAGAAGTAAAGACAGTATAGTTTACTACAAAGGGAAATATACATATGCGTTCCATAAGTCGCATAAACAAAAATGAAAAAGAGGCAAGACACGGAGATATGTGAGTGCCATAAAATTTCTTCTCAAACAAATCTCCTTTTTATAAAAACAAATGTTACCCGCGCTGATCAAGAGAAATCTGTGCCAACTAAGCGCGCGGAGGGTCAGCTAGTGAGGCATATATAATTCAATTTGGTTGTACCTTCATAAGTTTATGACATTCGCACATTTTGCCGCTGTCACGAATAGTTATCCTCTTTGAAAATTTTCACGTCACACTACCCTTTGTTTTTGATATCAATATTTAAAACTGTTACACGTGTTTGATGGAAACAATTTGGTATTTTAAAGTTTTATTTTGTTTTCGGCAACGATACAAAATGTTTTACAGACATTTTTAACACTGAGAGACAAAACGAATAGGCCGAAACTCGATGATTTTATTTTATATAATTTAGGAGTTACACTTTATGCTAACATTATACAAAATGATACCTTATATGAACCCAATAAAAAGACAAGAAGTGCTTTTAATTTAGTTAACAAGAGTTTACCTACATAGAAAGCTAAATAGAAAATTGAAATAATTTATCATCTCGTCAAGATATATCTCTGTTTGCTCACAAACATTGTTGCTATGTTTAGCTTTGGTGTAGGTGGGGTACTTTTAACTGCCGGACAGCTTCTGACTCTGCAAATTGAAGTAGGAGGCTTAGTTAACATGTGGTAATAGGTTAGTTTACACTTAATTTGGTCGTTGGATTAGGTATATTTTTGATTTAGCTGTTGATATTGGTATTACTAGTTATTTATTTATGATGAATATAATTGATAAATTATATTCAATAGCTATAGCTACTATCGAATATCTAGGTGGTAGTAAAATTTGTTGCAGATAGCTGTGCTACACTTCATTAACCAATAGCTGCGCATCGCGCTCGAGGGTAGCCAATCAAAACAAACGTTGCATTTGCGGCCAACTTCACAACCGTCTAGACGTTTGCATTGGCGGCATATATCTATCAGACAAACTGTCAACCGGATATGAATCCAGGCGTGAAAAATGTTCTGTCTCGCTTTCGCAAGATAAAGAGTACATCTCTTTATCTTGCGAAAGCGAGACAGAACATTTTTAACCGACTTCTAAAAAAGGAGGAGGTTCTCAATTCGATTCGTATATATGTTGCTTTTTTTTATGTTTGTTCACGGATATCTCCGTCGTTTATGAACTGATTTTGATGATTCTTTTTTTGTTGGACAGAAGATGATTCCAAAGGGGTACCATAGTCAGCATGTCGTGATCTGATGATGGAATCTCAGAGAAATCGAGGGCAACCCTCGAATTTTATAGGCACATGTAATGTTTTTAGTGTGTTTTTCAAAGCTGCACCAGTATTTACGTATTTTTATGTGGATGAGCTAATGATGGAAGGTCAACTCCTCAATGGTTAGGAGTTAAAGGATAATTCTTTCACTACTGTACACATATTCAGACTGCTAGTTATGATTTCAAGTGAGCTGTTGGAACGGAGATATTTCAAAGGTGGTCCCATTGTCAGCATGTCATGATCTGATGATGGTACCCCAGAGAAATCGGGGGCAACCCTCATATTTTATTAATCGAGGCCAGGATTTACGCTTGGTTGCAATAATTTTATGTGGTTGAGCTGATGATGGAAGGTCAACTCCTCAATAGTTAGGAGTTAAAGGATAATTCTTTCACTACTGTACGCATATTCCTACTGCTAGTTATTGTGTAAAATGAGCTGATGATGGAAGGTCGTGACCCTCAATAGTCAGGAGAAAGGATTTAATTCTTGTTTATTATAAATAAGTTTTCCGTCTCAAGTAACTATCGTCTCCTCATTCGAGAAACATTCTTGCTCGGTGTACCCATCACTTAAAATCGTAAAATAAAATAATTTTTAACAAAAAAAAAACCGACTTCAAAAAGTAGGTAAACTAAAAAGCAAAAAATAAATTTACTTCGCACAAAATAATACGTTTTTTCATATAATTAAATAGAAATTATTAAATAATTATTTTATAATTCTGAAGTCGGTGCCAAGTAAACAATTAATAACTCTGTATAGATAATATCAATCGTTCTAACAACATTTTTCTAACTGAATATTAGTTATATTTCTGTGGTAAGTACCAATACTGGGCGACCGCGCACTAGAACAACTACGCCTCCGTTTTTGTGTGAACTGTAATTTGATATTGTAGAAAGGTTGTTTTTACTTGGCACCGACTTCAGAATTATAAAATAATTATTTAATAATTTCTATTTCATTATATGAAAAAACGTATTATTTTGTGCGAAGTAAATTTATTTTTTGCTTTTTCACGCCTGGATTCATATCCGGTTGACAGTTTGTCACTGATAGATATAGATACCGTGAGTGAATGAGTTAGAAAGATACACTGATTCATTCGGATATGAAGTGAAGCAAAGAGTGATTGATTGAAACGGACAGGTTCATATCTTCTTTATCTATCTCTCCTGAGTTACCCATGTCTACATCAAAGTCAAATAATGTCGCCATGATGACCGACTAGCTAAAAAACATTAAAACCAAAGTATTACTTCTTTTCATTGTTAGAATGTTGTTACAAAATAGAAATAGAACGACGTCAATCGTTGCATCGATAAAAAAGTGTAATAAATTAGTTTATAGTTTTTGTTCGCTAAAACAGTGGATTGTCGTTGATCTTTTGGCCATTCGATTGATTAGCGTGTAGTAGTAATTAGTGGAAATTGAGAAAAATAATATAATTATGGTCTTTCATAATTCTAACGAAACAAATTATTCCAGACTCTCGCTCAACTTGGTTCAATACAGGTAATTGTCGCTAAGAACCTCGTATTAGCATTATACAAACCACAAAATCCGAGCTTCTTATTCCACCATAAACAAACACCCCATCCCAACACACAAAATGAAATATAAATATTCGCATACAACAAATAAATGTTTAAATTGCATTAAGTTAGTGTATTTCCCGTGGGAGGGCAGTGGTGAGAAGCGAATTTAACTTGAACAATACCTGCTGGGAAGTTAGATAGAAAAAAGTTTGCAAGTTGCGAAATGATTAGTCATGGTGGTATGGTGAAGGATAAGGATGCTCCCATGGGAAGTACAGGGTTGCTACATGGAAATTTTGGCAATATGCTTTGATAGATAAACTTAAGCATACTGTTATGTGAAATGAATTTCAGATTGCAACCTTACGCAGTGAAATAATGACAAGCTTTTAATTATTCTGACTGTCTAACTTAATTAATCTTTATATGTGTCTGGGTTTTTAAAATAAAATACAGAAAATAATATACTAAATATAAAAATAAAATTTTAGCTATTTGAAATTTATTCATTTTTATAGAAAAGTATGATCCTTTCAATACGAGTAATGCAATGTACCAAAAACTTAATAGGTGAAATGTGGGTGTTGTACACCTCTGCAAACCCTTCTGGGTAATATACTCGTGATGTTATGTAATATAATGTTATGTAATATTTTATAAAGGAGAACTGTAAATTACGTCAAAACACCTATTTCCATACATTCACTAGAAAGCTCGTCATTAGTCACACACTAAGTCTGCGGCCCTTGATACACACGAGCTCACAAATCTAAAATAAATGCTCATATTATTATATTACTTATTTACTTTGAACATTTAAAACAAAACTAGTAAAAAGATTTAAAAAATAATAGTTTAAAAAAAGAAGAAAAAAGCGTGGGGCGCTCTGTGCCATATTTTTCGTCTATCGAGCAACCCACGCTTTTTCACAATAATACTAGTATTTTTTGTTCATTACCATTTTCAGTTTATATAAGAAATTATTTTTCATTTTTTAGTTAGAAGTACTTTAAAAGCGTGTTTTTTAGTTTTTTTAAACTATTATTTATTTTCTACTTTTTAGTTTGGTTTATTTATAAGAGCGGTTTTTTTTTATTATTTTTTTTTTTTCGAATTATTGCATTGTCATCGATCATCACAGGTGTGCAAAATTTGAATGAAATCTGTCAGTTTAAAGTGGGTCAAAATCGAGTGCAAAGGAGTCGGTTACATACATACATACATACATACAGGTGAAGCTAATATAAGCGTGTTAAAAACTACTATACCTTAAATTCTTTATATTATCGCTCGCTAACGGTGAAGCAAAAATAAGAACTTACTCGAGATCGAGTGAAGTCTACCAATCCACTTTTGGCCAGGGTGATGGACTATGGCCTAACCCTTCTCATGAAAAGAGGGCCGAGCCCAGCAATGGGACATGTATTAGATACAGGCAAATACAAAAACTAAATATGCATCTGTTGGTATACTATGTACATTTTATCTTCATAACAAGTATTTCTGTCAATGACTACAGTAATGTTGCTGACATTTTGGGTACGTTGCCCTCTGACAATGGCAATAAGCAGTGTCAGTGGGCCAGGTTAGATAAGTTTCAAGATGTTTAATACAATATTCAACATGTTTATTTTTCTGTTAACAAATGTATGTGTTTATATATTGATTTTAATGATAAAATCTTTAACTAATTTTGACATTACCCTATTCATTTTGTGTTCAGCTATTTCCATGTTTCCTAGCAAATTGCTATTCAAATGAAGCACCGCTGATAAATGGAGTCCGTCTCAACTTTCTTAACTACAGTTAAAGATGCACATTCCAATGCTACGCTGCTAGAATTGTAATGACTTCCAACTTGACTGGATTAAGTTCTAATGGTGCAGGTGATTTCTTTGTCTTTGTCGCACGAATATCACATCAAATTTACCTGTTTTAGTCTCTGTTTTAAATGGGCTATGATTACAATTACAGACACGTAGTATCATTACTACTATATTTTTATTTAAACTGACGTGAGTTTGCAACATTATTTAAATTATCAAATACGGGTGTTACTCACGTAATGTTGGTCTATTTAGTCGACCGCGGTTTCGCCTATACTATAATTTTAGGCATCTTCAAGAGAGTGCGACACGTCGCGCCTGAGTCGCAACAAGTCTTGCACTCGAGTAAATAGACCAACATTACGTGAGTAACACCCGTATTTCATAATTTGAATTATCATTACTACTCATCATCATCATATCAGCCTACGCCGTCCACTGTTAGACATAAGCCTTACCTAATTATCGCCACAAGCGCGGTTTTGGGCCGCCTGAAGCCAACGGTTCCCTGCGATCTTAACCAGATCATCCATCTATCTAGCTAGGGTCCATCCACGCTGCGTTTGCCGGTTCGTGGCCGCCACTCGAGAACTTCCTTTTTTCACCGACCATCTGCTCTACGAGGTATGTGCCTGCCCATTGCTACATTAGCTTTGCAATCCGGTGAGCTATGTCGGTAACTCTTGTTTGTTTACGGATCTCTTCATTACTACTACTATTCGTCCTAATTGTTTCTAAAGCTATTTGAAGGACTACTAGCTGCCTCTTGCGGCTTCACCCTCGATATATGTCAATAAAACCTATATGTAATCTAGACTATAAGCTACATGTGTGCTTTATTTCAACAAAATCGACTTAGTAGTTTTCGCGTAAAAGAGTAACTAACATCCATACTCGCAAACTTTCGCAATTATAATATTAGTAAAGATTATCTAAACTTTGACCTAAACCCGGCACCAATAAAAAATATTTGCACCAATAAAATTGACAGTGTAATAATAAAACCAAAGATTTGAATTACTCATCATTCAAAAATATAATAATAAGTCCATTTCTGCACTCATGTTGCCACGTATTACAAACTGCCTGGTAGATCTAGTGGTTAGCGTATGCGCCTCTCATCGCGAGATCTCGGGTTCTAATCCCGGGTCGGGCAAAGTGTTATTTGTAAACTCTCCTTCAGGAAATTCTCAATAGCAGTACGGAATTGGAATAGTGCCCGGTGGATGGCGATAGGCTCACCCCCCCTATCCCATGAGTCCTAAACATAACAGGTTAAACGTGGGTGTTGTACACCTCTGCCACTCCCTTCTTGGTAATAAAGGCGTGATGTTATGTTATTACCTAAAATTGTGGCACCGCAGATAAATGGAGTCTCAACTTCCTTAAATACTGATAAAGATGCTCATTCCAATACTACGCTGAACGAATTGTAATGGCTTCCAACTTTAGAGGATTAAATTCTAATGGTGCAGGTAATTTAGTCGCACGAAGTTTAAATCAAAATAACCTGGTTTTAGCTACTGTTTTAAATGGGCTATGATTGCAATTACAGACACATAGTATCATAACTACTACTCATCATCATCATCTCAGCCTAACAACGTCCACTATAAAGACTACTACACATAGTGCCGGCGGCAATACCGCCGGCAATACAAACCGCCGGCACAAGCCGCGAAAAGCCGCGACGCATCATTCCGGTTGAGACAGTCAGATAGAACGCTAGTGAAGTGCACATTTTTTACAGGAACGAACTGACGCCGGTAAGCCGCGTAACCCGCCGGCTCAACCCGGCGGCCATGCCGGCGGCTCCTTTGTGCGGCAAAGCCGGTGGCTTTGTATGCCGCCGGATGCACGGCGGCTTGACCGGTGGCTTGCCCGGCGGCCCTGCCGCCGGCACTGTGTGTATGCGCCTTTAGACATAAGCTTCACCTAATTATCGCCATAACGCGCGGTTTTGGGCCGCGTTCGGTTCCCCGCGATCTTTACCTGATTATCCGTCTATCTAGCTAGGGGGCGATCCACGCTGCGCTTGCCGGTTCGTGGCCGCCACTAGAGTTTTTAAAATATATTAAAAAAATATATTTTTAAAAATACCTAAACTATTCAAGTATTCAAGTATTCAAGTCTTTATTGCACTCCACAATGTTAAAATGGTCTTATAAATAGGTACAGTGTCAATTATGGACCCTGACGGGCACGGACTAGACCTACATCTCATCATCGACGACCGGATGGCGGAGTGGGTAGTGTACCTGCCTGCGACCTCGTGGTCATGGGTTCGATTCCCACTTAAGACAAATCTTTGTGTGCATGAACATGGTGGTTTGTCTTAGTCTTGGTATTTTATTGTATATTAAGTATGTATTTACAAAAGAAAAGTATATATGTATTAGTATCAGTTATTCTAGTACCCATTGTACAAGATCTGCTTAGTTTGGGACTAGATGGTGTTGTGTGTGAGTTGTGAAATATTTATTTATCTGGAACCAATAAAATAACTTGCACGTATAAAATTTACAGTGTAATAGTAAAACCAAAGTCTCGAATTACTCATCAATGAAAAAATATAATAACATGTAAATTCCTGCACTTATAATAAAGTATTACAAAAAATTGCGGCGCCCGCAGATAAATGGAGTCTCAACTTTATTAAATACAGATAAAGATGCTCATTCCAATACTACGCTGCTAGAATTGTAATGACTTCCCCTCAACTCTACTGGATTAAGTTCTAATGGTGCAGGTAATTTAGTCGCACGAATTTCATATTAAGCTCAACGTAATCGCAGGCAGAGTGTTACGTGTAATTTGGCGCTAAATGCTAACTAACTAGATAAGGATTGCCTATGATAATAATATAATGATACTTTATGTTGGAGTGAATCTTAATTTTGTAAGTTGAAAAATAAGTTCTTGTTTCTCTATTTATATTAAAAGTCAACAGAGAAAATTACAATTCATGTGTATTTTTCTCTAACTTACAAATATATATCTACAACGGCAACTACTACAATATCACGCCTATATAAAAGAAGGGTGTGGCAGATGTGTAAAACTCACATTTCACCTGTTATGTTTAGGTCCCATGGGAAAGGTGGTGAGCCTATCTTCATTCACCGGGCACAATTCCATCTCCGTGCTGCTATTGTAAATTTCCTGACTGAAAGTTCACAAATAACACTTTGCCCGACCCGCGAATCGAACCCGAAGCGCATATGCTAGCCACTAGAACATCGAGGCAGTTTTGTGATTTCGTGGGAGTTATAATGATCGACAATCTATCTAATGGTTAGATAGACAATGATTGACAATCTACCAAATGGCTACAGAAGCTTAGGGCCAGTGTCACCGTCCTGATAAGGTTTGATTTTTAAACTGTCAGTTGACTTCAGACAAATTTGCCTTTAATGGGAAATAGTGAAACAGGCCTTTAAATGAAATGTTCACCTAAGATCGTTTTCTCATTAAATACTCAGTCTGGTAGCAGTGCAGTAAAATATTCTAAGCGCACGAAATTTGTTTGAGTATGTTGTCTGTTTCAGTAGACCGTATGTCACCCACAGTGCGACATAAACGTAGGCTCTACACACTCAAGACAACGCGACATAACTTCAGCTACGAACTTGTCGACCCTCGACTTTAAGTCGCACTCGGCTCGCGACGGACTTGTTAACGCGTAACCAAGTGCTTTGTTAATTACTGAGGTGATTACTTCTGCCAGTTTTAGAAGAACTGTCTTTCTATTTGTGACACTCCTTAAAATAGTTATTAAATATATCATTCATATTAACAAATATAAAGTATCACGCCTCTGTTACAACAAAATCCACGCGTATTTGAAAGTTTTTAAAGAGTACACAAACCAAAATGTTTCGATTTAATTTGAGCGAATCTATACAAATATAATTGTTCGCCCGAGTGACTGACTGATTCATCAACGTAATGCCTAAACCGCTGGGCCTATAAATTTTGCACTAAGGTTCCTTACATGACAACGGCGCTCGCTAATAAGGGATTTTTGGGAATTACATATCTCCCATAAAAGAATAAGGGCAATTCTAAAATAGGGTTTTCCTAAAAGAAAACCAGCATAAACTAAATTCTCCACTCTACAAGTAATCCAGTGACGTCACAATCCAACACTAAAACGTCCGTGTGATTGAACACACTCGTAAAAGCGTAACGACAGTCACCGCAGTAACTATCGGGTGTACAGTTAACGTGTAACTGTAGTTTAACAGCCGACAGTTAACCCTTATTGGTTGATACAAAGTTATAACGGATTAAGATGTGATCTGTGTTGTTGAGATTAGTTTGGGATGGTTTATTGAAGTTTAGAGAATATGTCCTTGGTAACTATGAAATGGGCCCCATGTGACTGCTATTAAAATTTTAACTTATCGGAAGACTATCGTTTGTTTTTTCTGTGAGTACCCTATTTTTTGGCGGTGAAAATAATTGATCGACACCACGGCATAAGGTCAGTACGGTATGGTTATGTGGGGACCTGTCCCACTAAAAATACCGGCGGGCACCGTCGAGCCGCGTGGTGGTGGGCGCTGGAACCGTTTACTTACCACCACTGACCATGTCTATTTACTTATTCATGTCCATCCAAAGGTTGCCTGGAAGAGATCACTTTATAGTGATAAGGCCGCCTATTGTGCATGTTTCAATTAGACTCTGTATTACAATTATGTACTTCTTCTTTGTTCAATAAAGGATTCTCTATCTATCTATCTATCTACCATCATTGGCGACCACCATCTCCCGGACTAGTGTGCACCATCCCTTCAACTACCGTGGCTACAGACCAGAATGTGTGGGTATGGCTAGAGGAACCTCCCCGCATGCCTTCCGACTTCTTTGGTTATTCTGTATTAATCACGCAATATTTACGTACATATTATTCCACTGCAACTCTCTCAATTTACGCTACTACACATTCCCAATTATTCACGTACATAAAACATACTAATTGGAACTACCCCACCCCCCACAAACGACATCCAATCAACACTTCTATTTTTTTTATCATTTTTACTGTCGCCATTTTTCTCTCGTGGTGAGCGAAATAATGGAAACTGTAAGTGAACTATTCAGTTGAATTGGTAACTGTTACTTCAAATGGAAATTGTTATTTTTTTAATATTAAAAATTGTTCAGAAATATAATTGACTCTATCATTTAGCTTTAATATTGTACCTACAGAATATATTTACTCTTTTAAAAAATAAAAGTAATTATTAAAATACTAACCGTTTCAAACACACAATATTCAAATGACACTGTCAAAACACTTGACTATACGATTAAAGTATGGAAGAGAGCGTAGGGTATGGCCAAGCGAGACCTGAAGCTTTAGCCGACTTAAAGCAAACGAGCTCAAAATGACGCTTGTTTTATCCTTACTAAGAATCCGTTAATCAAAATTTTAGCGCTCAGCCGATATAATTTTAATTATTTTTAAGCAAAGCTAATTTTTATGAAAATAATAAATTAAAATATAAATAACCACAATCCCGTACCTTTTTGTATCATGTCATTTTGATTACTGTTGTGAGTATGTCTTTGATAATTATTTATTGAATTACTACTTCTAATTGAACATGGATGGTCTAAGAAACTGTCGCGGCGTCGGTAACCACAATCGTTTTCTTGTTGCACTACGAATAATGCTGACTGGGTGATCAGATGCTATCGCTCGTAAAGAGGACGTAAATGTTTCGAATCGCATTCAAGAGCTACAAATGTACTGGCATATGTGAGAGTGTTGGATAGGGCAGATATATTTTTATTTACTTTTGTAAAGTAATTGTGATTTGTTTATCTTAACGTTCTTTATTATCCTACTAATCCTTACAAATATTATAAATGAGACTTACGCTGTTTGCTTGTCTGTTACGCTTTCACGGCTTAACCACTATTATTAATTGATCATAATGAAAATTGGTGTGGAGATACACCAAGACCTGATGGAGGACACAATCTACTTTTATCAGCATCTCTTCCTCACGGGTAGAGCCGCACGCAGGTTCTAGTTTAATATAAAAGTTAAAGTTGTGTATGTGTGTATGTTTGTTACTTATAAATCTTCACACTTAAAAAATAAAAAAAAGTAAAAAAAAAAACTACATTAGATAGAACGTTACAAGCAATTACACTAACCAATGGTCCCAATGACAAGGCCAAATACACACATTCACTCACACAAGCACACCCAGTCTCAGAACAAATCTTTGTGAATAACACAAAGATTGTTCCCATGTGGGGATCGAACCCACAACACCAGAACAACAACAACAACAACACAACACTTAAGCAGATTATTTTAAATTTGTTATACACGTAGTGTATATGGCCTGGATTAACTGGCCTTTTTTTTTTTTTTTTTTTTACGTGGGGAAATGCATTTACGCATACCACCCCACCCCGGGGAAGGGCAGAGTGGTTATGTGGGACTCGCCCGTGCCAAAGATGGTAAATGGCACGGGAATACCCACTAAAACCCCACGGTGCTCCCGCACTCGCCTTGATGGGAGGGTTATGGGAATCTGGCGCAGCCTTTACGTCCACGACCCTCCCGGCGATGCCCGCCGGAGCGGGCCCCTCATGGCCCCCAAAGAGGGGGCTGGCGCAAGCCACCGACCAGCGCGAGGACCGCGTGCAAAGCCATCGGACATTCCCCATGTCCGACGGCCTGGTCCTCTCGCGGCGAGACAGGTGGTCGGTCCCGCCGCCCACCACGCCGCAGTTCAACGGCTGCAGCCCCGCCGGGACCGCGGAAGGTAGGGAAAGTGGCAACGAAACACCAACAGTCCTCTCCCGCCGCGGCCCCGTAAACCACCGGGCCACAGTGCCAGCTTGCGCCGACACCGCAGCCCGGCTCTCGCCCGCCTAGGCAGGCCCCTCATGGCCCCCAAAATGTGGGGGGACCGGCACCGAGGACCGCGTGCAAAGCCGTCAGACACATTCGTATCTGACGGCCTGGCCCTCCGCGGTGAGACAGATGTTCGTCCCACCGCCCACCACGCCGCAGTACTAACGGCTGCGGCCCCGCCGGGACCGCGGAAGGTAGGGAAAGCGGCAACGAAACACCGACAGTCCTCTCCCGCCGCGGCCCCGCAACTCCTCGGCCGCAGTGCCGACTACCTCACGCCAGCACTGCAGGCCCACCTGTTGCAGAGCCCCCCCATAAGGGCCCTGCAACATGGGCTGCTCCCACATGGGCTTCGCGTCCAAAGCCCGAAGAGCAGCCCCCCTCTGGGGTCCACTTGGCTTCGCGGTGGCGTGGAGGGCGCCACGGGTACTAAGCCCCACCGCGACGACAACGCGGGACACCCGTTGGTGGGGTGGATTAACTGGCCTAGTTTAACTGGCCTGGTTTCTTGCACTTATAATGCTACGTAGCCAAACTTACTGTCAGCATGTCAAGTTCTTTTAATAATTCGGTTATCATATCGATTTTGATGAAATTTTTCACTGATCTAGTTTAAAGTCTGGATTGACATAAAAAGATAGAAATAACACTTAAATTAATTTGTCAACATTTTATAAGTAGTTTTGTAAGTTGTTTTTTTTTATTTTCTTCTATTTCTAATCTAATAATATAACCTTAAAGTAAATATTAAATGTAAGTGTCATTGCTCTAACAACAGACTAAGTTCTGGTGTTCCTGAGTCCCGGCAAAGTTTTTATGTTACCGATGATTCGGCAGTTATGTTGTAAATAAAGAACTGCTAACCCATTTAATGTTTTATTTGACATTCCATAAATCTTTTAATGTAAGACCACCGAAAAAAACTTACATTTGTTACTTTTATCGTTGCACCACGCGGGCAAGGCCGCGTGTCGAAGTTAATTGAGCATGTAAAATTTGTGCATGCTAACGCGCAAATCATATACCTACAATGCACGGAATCCTTAAATTCAGTACTAAAATCTGTTCAATCTCATGCCTCCGTTCAAATCACGTGTACTTTTGAAGTAGGTGCACAGTTTTAATCAAAGCAAGAGCGTCTACCCACTTAGTTTTGCCTCGTGTTTGGTAGGCTTTCGTCTTGTGCTCACGTGTATATTAAAAGGCTGAACAATTATATTGTATTTTGTACAGATATTATCGTTTAATAGTGTCAAGAAAATAAATCACTTTGATACAATAAATAAACTCGTCAAGAAATACCTTTTATTAGAGTATTGCAAGGAAACGTGTTATTTGAATGTAAGTTGTAGTTGTATTTCATGCATCGTAGCTTGTATTATTAAACATATTTTATATTAAAATCAATTAAATTTAATAATCAGTAATCATAAAAATCCTTGTATTTTAATTTTAGCAGGTAACCTAAAACTTTTTGATATAGCATAATTTTTATCACAGTTATCGCAAATATTAATCGGTCTTCCGGTCGCCGCGTCCCGCGAATTCCCGAACGTCTTAAAGATTATTCGTTAGAGAGAGCAGGGCGGCGGGGGGGAAGACGCCGCAATAACCGCGCCACCGACACCACGCGCGCGGGCAGTTAGCGGCAAGCCACGCTCATGCGCAACGCGTTTTCTCTCGCGAGTACTAACCGGCACGCGCGCTCTCACCTTTTAGTTCTGTTTTGGTCTCTATTTTATTTAACTTTAGTTTTTATTCAGTTCAGTGTTTGTTTTAATCAGAATATACAGTTTTTATCAGTAATTCGAGTGTAAATTCATTTAATAACCACCTTACAAACATTTACCTACGAAAGATGGCCCCACCAAAAATTTACCTACGAAAGATGGCGTCCCAACTATAGGCCCGAATTGCCACAGAAACTTTAAACTGGTGAATAGTGTTCAGAGCCGTGTCCGTGCATAACTCATAAACTCTTATCCGTGTAATTGTGTACCTACGTGTGCCCCACGATGCCGAGAACTCGTCGACGGCAATCGCACGAGGAAATAGACAATAGCGTCACTATGTCTAACGACAATTTTACCGCGCTTTTATCAACGATCCGAGAATCAAACGCGGAGATCTGTGAGCGTATGTTTGAGCGCCTGTCGGCGATATCATCGTTTCCCACCGTTCAGTCACCGGCACCAGTGCCGAGCGCGGTGGAGAAACCAGGCAATTTCTCAAGATGTACATCAAGATTCTCCGGCGCAGCGAGTGAAAATGTTGAAGCATTCATCGATGCCCTTGAAGCGTACAAAGAGAGTACGAACATCAGCGATGAAGTCGCTATCAGAGGAATGTCGATGCTGCTAACCGCCGAAGCGGCCACATGGTGGCTAAGTATCCGTGCAGAAGTTTCCACCTGGACAGCCGTCATACAGAACCTGCGTGATGCGTACGGTGACCGCCGCCCCGAGCATAAAATATATCGGGAGTTATTCCGCGCCGAGCAGAGCGAAGACGAACGTACCGACCTATTCGTCGCGAGGAGTCGCGCTCTCCTAACACGGCTACCGGCGAGTGATCTATCTACCAAGGTTCAGTTAGATATGATATACGGCCTACTTAGTAGGAAAATACGGAAACGATTACGACGTGAAGATTTTAGTACCTTTTCCGTTCTACTAACAAAAGCTCGTACTATCGAGGACTCATTGAACGAGTCAACAACGCGAGAATCGCTTATCACTACAACTCCAATGTCGCATTCAAAGCTTGCGACCCAAACAAGAACTCAAGTCGCAGTGAATAATAACTACACACGCGCACCGAGCTCGAATTCTGCAACGACCGCCAACACGCCGCGCGGTGGGCCTCCGCCCCCTGCGCCGCCGGCGCCGCAATCCGCGCAGCGCGCCGCGCGCGCCGCGGAATCAACGCAGCGAGCGCCAGTCACACCGTCGGCGCCGTCATCCGAGCTGATAGCGAAGCAGCGACCTTTTTGTGTTTATTGTAAACACTACGGACATCAACGCGACCAGTGTCGTAAGTTGGCGGACAAGGGTGAGTCAGTTACAAATCCATCTAAAACCCCGATTTCGTGTTATAAGTGTGGTGCTCAAAACGTGACTCGCGACTCATGTAATAACTGTAAAACTAGTGCCGACAGTAACGCTAAGCAAAACACTGGTAGTTTTTATAGTGTAAATAGTAATGTTAGTACCACGAAAGTATGTAAGGACCCTATTTATAATTCTTGTTCTTATAATGTAAATAAACATTCTCATTGCAATAACGCTTGCCGTAATTCAGAACGTGGTAACTGCCATTTTTATAATTTTTCAAACAGTTGTTATAATAAAGAACCTGGTAACTGCAATTTTTGTAATTCTTCACACATGTATAAAAATTCTTCTAATAATCTTTGCTGTGATGCAGAAGGTCATAACTGCAAATTTTGTAAATTTTCGGCAAATGATTTTTCTTGTAATAATGTTGTCTCTAATGATTTATTAATTGATAATAAGGCATGTAACGATATTTATTATGTAGAGAACGCGCACGCCGGTGAGAGCTCCGATACGGTCCGTAAATCTTTACGTCCTATTTTTTAATATTGACATATTAGGATTTTCGGGAACCGCGCTTGTCGACACCGGTGCCAAACATTGTATCGCGGGACATACGTTACACGCCCTCCTCGTTCGTCAGGGACATCCTTTAGAACCGGCGCGTCGACTTATCAAACTTGCCGATGGACATACTCGTGATGTAGAAGTACTCTTGACTACTCTTGACGTGCACTTAGAGAAAAAGGTTATTAGGACACCTTTTCTTATATTTCCTGAGGCGCGTAACAACGAAACGTTACTGGGTATGGACTTCTTACTTGCAGCCGAAGTAGTCCTAGATTTTCCTCGCGAGTGTTGGTATTTCTCTAATAGACGCCGGGTTCAATACAAAATGCATTTTGAATCATCTTCCACCCCAGATCTTTCTTGCTCTGCTACTGACGTACTCAGGGACGACGAAGGTACTTTGCTCGATCCACCTGACCGGAGTCTGCTGGCGCAGATCCTGGTTGACAATACGGACATCTTCCAGCTAGGGGGAGAAACAACTCCTTTTGCTGAGCACCGCATTGATACAGGTGAGCCTCCTATTTCTGTACCTCCGTATCGCTTGACCCCTGCAAAGAAGGAACTTATGCGTCAGGAAAACGAGAAGATGCTGAAAGATGACATCATTGAGGAGTGTGAGTCCGCTTGGTGTTCACCAGCACTCCAGGTTCCCAAGGCGAACGGTAGCACCCGCTTCTGCGTGGATTATAGACGACTGAACGCTGCCACCAAGACGGACCATTATCCCATGCCCTTGATTGATGAACTTTTACAATCCACTAAGAGGAATTGTTTTATGTCTACTCTAGATTTAAGATCTGGCTACTGGCAGGTTGCTGATCAATCTCGTCGGCCTAGTCCCATGTACAAGGTAGGTGATAAAGTTCTGGTTCGGTCTCATGTGCTAAGCCAAAGTAGTAAAGGTCTTACTACTAAATTCGTCCCTAAACGAGATGGGCCCTACATGGTTGTGCAGAAAGTAAGTCCTACAACCTACATTATCGCTCCAGTAGGGAAACCCGGCGAAACGTTAGGGAAATACCATACTCAAGACTTGATACCGTTTGTCGAAGGGGGTGTTGTCAATGATGCACCCAATCCTGACATACCCTTACGACGCCGCGGACGCCCGAAGCATCAGAGAAATGAGCTAGTCCAGGAACGGGGTCGTTCTCCTAGACTAGAGGGGGAGTATATCGCAAATATTAATCGGTCTTCCGGTCGCCGCGTCCCGCGAATTCCCGAACGTCTTAAAGATTATTCGTTAGAGAGGTAGCAGGGCGGCGGGGGGGAAGACGCCGCAATAACCGCGCCACCGACACCACGCGCGCGGGCAGTTAGCGGCAAGCCACGCTCATGCGCAACGCGTTTTCTCTCGCGAGTACTAACCGGCACGCGCGCTCTCACCTTTTAGTTCTGTTTTGGTCTCTATTTTATTTAACTTTAGTTTTTATTCAGTTCAGTGTTTGTTTTAATCAGAATATACAGTTTTTATCAGTAATTCGAGTGTAAATTCATTTAATAACCACCTTACAAACATTTACCTACGAAAGATGGCCCCACCAAAAATTTACCTACGAAACAGTTGATTTTTGTTATACGATATAGATTATGTCATTTTAATGACTTGATATCAACTTATAAAATTTAAAGAATATAGCTAGGCTTATTAGTTTTTATATCAGACTAGAAACCGATACCTTGTAAGAATCGCATCTAAAAATACCACATCGGTTCTAACAGAGCCTTCACACATCCGGGCGTCCTAACCGCGGAAGCCAGGCAAATCTATACAAGGTACGTTTTACGAGCAGCCACATGACACGTGTTCGTTAACGTGGACGTAAACAGATCGTACCGGGGTCGTTACGGAGTCGTTTCAGTGTCGTCGACATCGCACGTACGCCCATTGTGATTGTAAAACTTAATGGCCGCGGTATTTACTCGAGCGATAAAAGTTTGGTAAGAGTTTCGATGTGAGTAAAATAAGAACATCGATTCCAATGTAGTACGAATGTTTTGGAATTGGTTGTTAATGTGCAAATGGCTTTAAATACGATTGAATATGGATATTTCGGGTATACTTTTAGACTGTTCCATTTGCTCTAAGATTATATTACACTTCTTTTCGTCCGTCAAAATATTATTTTATTTATTTATTGCCACACAAAGCAGAATACAATCAAAGTACATTACATATAAATAGTACAACATAATAGTTCTGTTAAAGACTGCATTCCTGCAATATGTGTACACATCATGCATAATAAAAACGGTCGACAGTGTTGCTAGTTTTTACCAGCTTTTGGATTATTAAAACAGTGCTAATAAAATTGTAAAAGTTAAAATGAATTAATTATGGTAAAAAATTAATATAAATATATTGCATTACAGTATAATTTATGTTGAAAGCTATTAAGTCCACTAAACACATCTAATTAATGACTATACTCGGGTAGCAGGTCATTGTACAGGCGACACATACGAACGATAGGGTAGAAGAAAGCAGTATTTTTTTTATATACGTTAAGAATTAACGTTTTAAGATGAGGCTGTCATTGACTAAATTACTAGCTGTTGCCAGTGTTTGCGTTCGGTGGGGTTTCGTTGATCCCGGATAACGTTTATTCTGTTCCCTTAACACCATCTATTGCGCTTTGTGTAAACCTCAACTAAATTTAAAACCCTAAATTACAATTATAGCAATAGCTTTTAAGAAACCTTTTTTTAGAAGTCCCTAATCACGACAGTCAGACAGATAGTCCAATACCAGTCTGAATAACCGCATACATACGAAATTTCATGTTTTAAACTTCAAAAATAACGTAGTTCCATAATTACAGTCATTCGACCTTTATTTAACCCCCTTCTTAATATAATACCCAAAAACCCCTTCTTAATGCGCGCCTACGTCATGTAAGAAACCTTTGAGCAACGTTCCAAGTTTATAGGCTTTTGCTCCCAGCGGTTTAGGCTCTGCGTTGATGAATCAGTCAGTACGTAGGGCGAACAATATATAATATCTTTTTCGACTATTGTAAAACAGACCCCGACGAGACATAACTTGCGTCCTTAAAAATCTTAAAATGGATGAGCTGCGTATTGACGACTTTCACAATGGACGAAATACATAATGAGAAATTATGAAAAAGACGAACTGCGTACTGATAAATTTCGAAATGGACGAACGGCGTATTGATTAATCTCTAAACGAACAAAACAAACATGGACGAAGTGAGAAGTAGACGATTGGTGAAATGCGACTTGGAAGTAATGCTTTTAGGCCCGACCAAAGCTACCTATCAACTCAAGCTCTTCTCAGCTCTAGGATAAAACTCCACCGTCTTCAACCTGCCGCGAAATATACTTCTTTGTTCCTGTTTGGTAGTGATATTAGATCCTGAAATTGACAAAAATGAGACCTAACATTGTAATCCTTACCTGAAGCGTCTGAAATTTACTTTTGCGGATTGATGTTCCATGACTGTAGTTATCACTTATCATCAGATGGACACGCCCGTTCGCTGCCCACGTTGCCGTACAAACTGATCTACAATGATAGACCACATCTTTACTTACCAATGACATTGTGGTCATCTGAAAGCAAACAGCATAATTTGAAGTCAGGTTAAAGGTAAGTCTAAGGTGCCTCCGCAAGTAACTTTACAAAAGTCTATCACGTCGAATAATTTTTCTGACAACTTTGTTCTGTCTTCCGCTTCGCTGAACAAAGAAGTGAATTTATTTTCTTTCAAACTTTTATTATTTACTTGTCGTGACTCTCGCTGCTCGGGGCACAAAACAATTTTAACTTTAACTGAGATCTTTCGTATGTTGGGTAAGGTAGTTTGTTTTTTATGCTTGGTTTATGTAGTTGATCCTGGGCTCCAAGTATGCTTTTACAAAAGTCTCAGAATAGTCGATGAATGCTTGCATAATTGTCAATTTTGACAGTGTTTGCTTATGTTTAATCAACGGCGAAACAAAAACTGACAAAATGACGATATTTGGACCACTGGCACACAGACAAGGCCCAGGGTCATTGTGTAATGAGTATTATAAGTTAGTGAGTATGCGAATAGGATTATATGATGCATCAAAAAAATCGTATGCAACTTCTCTTTTTAACTTTGAAGCCCAATCAATGAGACGAGGAAGCTATGTTACGTTGTTATGCATGAGTTTGTTTCTAACCAAAACGTTTCTATTGGTTTTTAACACATTCTTAATTGTGCATCTTTTGCAGCTCTGAAGGAAACTTGGAAAAACACAAGGGTACGTTTATTAATTATCATAACCACAAACCAATAACCCTTTTAAATACCAATAGAAATAAGCTACTCGTAACTATAGCAAAGCCGATATTATTCCATAAAATTTTATTATAATCCACCAATATTTGAACTATATAAACTTTGCCCGTATAGTTGATCAAGATGGCCGATATTATCAGAATTTGGTATCTTATCGCCCATTAAATGCATTAATAGCATTATTTTGTGAGGAGTTACGCGTTGTTTACAACTTTAAACTGGTTTAGAGAGATTTTATGCGCTTATAGAGTGGATTTATATTATAACTTATCTTTAGTCGTTAATATAACGTATTGTTCTCTGGACGCGTAATCTTAAAACGAGTAGTAATAATAATGCAATCAGATTGCTTGCGAATTAAAGTTTAATAATAAATTAGTTTCTGTGATAAGATGTTTTTTAAGACCAATAAATCTTATGAGCTTGCTGTTTTAATAACCTGCAAGTTTATAAAAAAACTCTTTCTTTTTTTTATGCAAAGCATTTTTTTAAATTGGATTTTTTTTTTGACTCATCCTAGCAACCAACAAACGAAAAATCAAATTTTTCCTCTTTATAATATTCGTTAAACTATGTACAACCATGTGAAGCCGAGACGGGCCGCTTGTGAAAACTATTATAATTAGCTTACTTACTTCGTTGGCTCAGCGACTCTTAGTGTATCCTTGGCAGTCTTGCGCCATTCACTGGCTACTAGTTCGTGAAGGTCTGCCTCCACCACATTGTTCTAGCGATAGCTGGGCTGGCCAACCGGGCGACGTCCAGTTGGTCGACCCAGATATGTTCTCTTTACGGCTCGATCATTCCCCATTCTCTTGGCGTTATTATTAGCTTAGTTTTTATTTTTTATATTTTTATTTATTAAAACAAGTCCCAAACCCCAAAAAGTGAACATTGCAATAATCGACTTAGCAGAATCCCTTTCTTGTAATACTAAAGCAGCAGTGTAAGGGCTTTAGATTTCAATAAGGTACATAAATTATATTAAAATACACGTCCTTTTGTTTTAAAGCGTTTTCCAAATCCGGAACCGAGCGTATATCGCTAAATTCAATTAAGTCGCTAGAAATGGTCTAAGATATAAGAGGTTGGAATTTAAAATGTATTTTTTTAAATTACATTTGAAACATCTAATTTGTTGAATTCAACTCTTTACCACAAAGTTGCCGATGAATTATCATTCTGTAGGTCTCACTTAAATGGTAAACTTTTCTTAAAAGCTATTTTACATGACGAAACTATTTTTATGAATTTATGGACTTTTATTCTGCGCTCAAAACTTAGTTTTAAAATTTGCTCCAAAACGCTAAAAGTCATCCCAATTGGTGCAAACTAAGTTTGATTTGAATGTAATTGTTAACATGAACCTACGTTTATAATATATCAACCTAACTTGGGACATTTTTGTCGTTAATTTAGTTCGAATCCTGACGTTCATTCTGTTAAATGTTAGTTGTTTACACATTAAATTACACTAATGTAGTAATAATGTAAAAAAACTTCGTTATGTAAAAGGGACTTAAAACTCCGTAATACGAATAAACTTAAGTTTTTAGTTAGTAGTTAAGCCAGTTTTTAGCCAGAATTATGATTCCGATATATTGTCATCATAATTAAGTCAATAATATTTAATTATAACTCAATTTGCTAATTGTAAGTATATCTTATTTATTTTTAAATCTTTTAAAAGCCGAGAATTATCATTATAGAGATATTATTCTATTTTTAGCAACACATTTAAAATGACTCGTTGTTCTAGTGGTTAGCGTATCTGCCTCGCACCGCAAGAGATCGGGTTCAATTCCCAGGTCCGACAAAGTGTTTTAGTGAATTATCCGTCAGGCAATTCACAATAGCAGCACGGTGTTGGAATTGTACCCGATGGATGGCGATAACCTTAACTCCTATGCCATGGAACCTAAACATAACAGGTGAAATATGGGTGTTGTACACCTCTGCCACACCCTTCTAAGTAATATAGGCGTGACGTTATGTTGTGTTATGTTATTTAAAATTACTAAATCGCTGACTTCTTCCCTTTTAGCCACAACTTAGCACTCCGGAGGCGCCTCTCGCGTGCCCTCCAAACATAAATCGAACCCCGTTAAATCAGGCCTGGCCAATTCTCACGGGGATTGCGATCCTCTTTCAAATTTACTTAACGAACAATAAGACGTTTATATAATTTCTAATTAATTATACCGCCCGGCCTGCCTTTAAACTGCCTTTTGTTAATTAAATCTTTATTTTTGTATGGTAAACAGAGATGTTCCTTAGGAAGTCAATTTTCGGTTCTTGTATTTAGACAAGTGTCTATAGGATCACCCCCTATAACATGGGATCTAAAAACATATCAGGTCAAAATATGGGTCTTCATCATCATCATCATCAGCCTAGAGACTACCACTGCAGGACATAGGCCTCACCAATTGATTTCCACAGCGCGCGGTTTTTGGCCTACTGAAACCAAAGACTCCTCGTGCTCTTGACAAAATCGTCTGTCCATCTAGCGGGAGGCCGTCCACCCAGCTGGATAAGCGTCATATATATATGTTACGTTTTATATTAAAACTCTCACAAGGCTGTCGATTCAATGAATACAAGAACAATGCCTAAATCTAAAAACTTTTGTTCGCAACTTATATTCAAAAACTTTTTCTAATAAAACCAAATTATCTCAATTCTAGCCTATAAATAACAAACAAAGAATAAACAAAAAGTTTTCATATAAATAAGCGAGTAAATATTAATCATTTCATTGGTGTCAAGTATTCTCAGCTCTCTATAAACTTCTGTAGTAGTAATAAATCTATTTTTTGGATCATACCGATTCGTCTCGAAAACACTGAGCGATCCGAAATTGTAAACAATGACATTATCGTTACTAGCACTGTTTTTCTAAACGATTCTCTGTTTATTAGTAGCTTGGTAAAAAATACAAAATAAATAATAGTATTGTTGGACAAACACAGTTGAATAGTACCGCTCTTTGACCTAGTTCTGGTGTATACAAAAAAAAACGTTTGGTACAAGTGTTCATTATATAAGTACGATAAACACAGTACAACAGTACCTTATGCAATATAAAATTCGACAGTAACTTTTAGCTATATCTAAAAAGAAGTTATCAAAATTCACCGTGCTTGCATTCTAGAATAAAAGCGCAGTCAGTACAGTGTTTTTTTAATTACGTTCTACTCCATGCTGCTATTGTACATTTTCTGACAGAGTACACAAATAATACTTTTGCCCGATCCGAAAATCGAACCTGGGACTTAGCGGTGACAGGCGCATTCGCTAGCCACTAGATCATCGAGGCAGTTTTATTAATATTTAATAATACATCTAGTCCTTTTATAGTTACGTACAAACATACAAGTGGAATTCCTTCCAGCGCTTTAGTTTTACCGCAGTTAAAAAACTAACCATACAACATAAAACACCATAACACGAAAAACATTCCCTATCTCCACTCCATAAATAACAAGTAAATAGAAAAATAAAGCCCCCTGCACACTGGATGAGCGATAAACACGTAGATTCAACACTAACACGAAATAATGTTGTTATAATAGGCGCAAACCGCGCCAACAATGATTTATGAGAACGGTCGGTAAAAAAAAGCTTGAACAAATTACCTCTAATCGGCTTATTTAGTAGGTATGGTTATACTCGCTTATTGTTTGAGTAACTTTATTTACTCCAGTATCAGATGTGGTGTAAAGGACTTTTAAAATAACTTTTATGAGTATCGTAATGGGTTTAATATGTCCAGTCATTATAATTAATAAAATAATAATAATTATGATTATAAATTATAAAAATTATAAAATTATTTTATTTTCTCTGACAAAGATTAACAATGGTTCGTCTATCCTACACTTAATGTATCCTACGATTTTTTTTTCTACAGTTTCGATAACGTAAAATTAATCCAGAGTACGTTGATTGCATTACTAAAACAGGTTTACAAAATTATAGCCTTCTCATTTGTTTGCTGTAGGTGCCAAATTGACAACACGGTTCGTTTTTTCAGCCATTTTTTACAAAATTATTCCGAAACTTTAAAATAAAAAATGAATAAAATAAAATACCCTTTTTTTTCTTGCGCAAAATATAAACAAAAAAACGTTAAATACATTAACATTAATTTAAACAATTTAACATTAATCGAATTATAACAATTTTATATTTAATTTAATCAATATTATATATTTTTAAAATTACTTAATAATGTAACTAATATCCGTTAACATTTCATTGTTTCTTTTGTAGGTATAATGACAAGAGAGACATTAGTATTATATAAAGTTATTAGATAAAATAGTTTAATTATTATGTAAATATATATTTAATTTATTACATGAAACTTGGAAATATAGACTTTAAAATATAAATGTTCTCACAACATTAGACTCCTATTGTTACCTACGTAACACCCGCGTCACCCTTCTACGGCCAAACAAAGACTCGATCAAGTTATCTACTAACATCTTTTACTATAAATTCCATTTGTCCCTCAAAGTGACAGACAATTTAGCGTCAGGCCGACCATGCTCAAGCTCATTGCGTATGCTCGCTACACTTAAGAAAAACGCAGACTTAGCTTACGCTACAGACGTGAAAATAATTTGTTTTTTAAGGATATTGAAAAAATATTGCAACTTAAAACTGCGTAAAATAAAAGACATCAACATATCAAAAGCTCTGTCCAAAAACAAAAATGCGATACATTGAAACGGGGCAAATGCTTTGGACCCTCATAGAGAAGGAAGGTTTTGAATTATAAATTTCACACAGTAAATCTATGTAATGTTTTAGTTAATGTGTAGAATTAAAATACTTAAAACTTTTCACAATAGCTTCAAAGACCTCGTTAGAGATTACATATTATAAGAAATTATTTAAAACATATTTCGTTTAGTTAAGATTAATAATAATATGTTATTATTGCTATTGCCAGCTACAAGACTTCTGAAACTGAAATAGGTTACAATATATTTTTTTTATTGTTTGTAATTTAATTTCTGTAATTACAAACATATACTTGGGATAATTTTGGACATACATAACTATATCCATAAGATAAATTAGAAAAATAAACATTCAGCAACAAAAAAGGCATTGCGTCACATAACGTAAGCTAGAGCTGCAGCTGCTATATTCTAAAGACATTTTCCGTCACACCAGAGCATTCAGAATACGTGCTCAGTTTGCCTGGGATATAAAGGCTAGTTCATATGGTATAACCGTCAGTCTTGCTTGACTGTTGCAGTTTTCCTCAATAAAATTGATAAATTAAAAGAGTTACATATTACATTAGACTAGTAGAGTTAAAAATTACTTCGTTTTACACCAATAATACAATATTTTAGACAGATTTATTTTAGTGTTCATATCATCTTTTCGTATTTTTTTTTGCTTTACTTTTACATCGTCATACCTTAATACCAGTGTAACAAATGTATGTACTCAATAAGTTCCCTCCTTCAGTCAGAACTGAAGTAGTTTCTCCGTCCACACTGTGTAATTTAGCCTTATACTGTAATATCCGGACGTGTGGCGTAGTCCTACTTATCTGCAGTGAGTAGGTTTATAAATAGTTATTTTTGCAACTGTTCTATAATGAGGGGTATTAAAACAGGAGTGTGGGTTTATCACACGAGGCGAAGCCGAGTGTGATAATAGTATCACATGAGTGTTTTAATACCTAATTATAACAGTTGCATACAAGACTTTATCTACACCCATGATATGAATCCTCTATAAATGTTCTGAAACCATAGGGTATTAGGGTACAGTGTTGTAAGAACTCTATGTTAATTCATGGAAAGTTTAATTAGTGAGTATCTAATACAAAAAAACTATGTATAGGTAATAATATAATTATTTATTGTAATAGTTATTTACATTTTGGATCGTACAATTATTAAAAAGTATTTTTTCAATACTATTATTGAACAAAAATGGCTATATAAAGTATTGGAAAGTAAATGGCAATAATTGCAAGCTTCAAATGTTAATTGACAAAGCAAATATGCAGTAACAAATTTGAATAATTCGAGTTTATAATTTCAAAAGCTCAAAATTAATAATTTTTTTTCAATACATAGACAATAAAACGCGTTTATGCATAATGCAACAATCGCTTGCAAGGAAATTCAATTTGTTAGCAATGTTTTACGTAAATGTGAACGTGTTCGGAAGTTGTATGTTTAGTTGATAGACTTTGTATTGTTACTTGTGTTTTTTGTTTCAATAAAGTAGCAAATGATACAGTATATGATGGACTGGGCATGGATGTGTACTAAATATCGTTGAATTTAAAGACAAAATGCGAGGCGCCGTTTCAAATAGGATATAATTCGTGACGTGAAGTTATAATTGCTTCAAAATTAAATTGATTAAATATTTGTATCTTATTTTTTTTAAACACAATGTCTTGCGAAGAGGGCACCGCAACGCGCTTGTAGAACTGTAGGCGCAGACAGCAAAAAAGCTTAGGAAACTGCTGTATTAAAGAGTTTTAATGACGAACGGGTAAGTAAATTAGAAGATCCAGAGATATGATTATTAATCGAAGCTAATTTTGAATATTAATGGTCTTTCGGCAATTTCCGTGACTCGTTCGCATAATTAATTTTGACTGCTCAATCCTAATTCATCATAATTATTCGTATAATTACTCAAATATTTCAGCAGTAGAGTGACTTAAATAGTAGATGAGACGTTGCGATGTCGCCAAGACGGTTGAAGTTAATGAGTCCTAATTTATGAATTATAATAGTCTTAAATAAAGTTTAAAAATAATAATTGTCATTTTCATTCATACTTTTGAAAATAGATTTTATTTGTTTGCTCAATACACTTTCATTCAAAGGATAATAGATATACGTATGTAATAAAGAGAGATTTATTTATCTTGATACGACCTATGTAGTAAACGGACGTTTAGTCCACCTGATATTAAGTGGGTACTACAGCCCATGGACATCAAAATTCCACAAAAGTAGATCATGTCTCGCTTTATCCGAGGGCTACGGTGTTAGGCCATGGCATGCCTCATGGGGTATATCACAAGCCCATGAGTGCTAGTAATTTCATGGCCTAATCTCACCACCAAATCGGAGCACAACAGTGTAAGTACTTACATACTACAGGTTAAAGGTGAGATGGTGGTGACTCTCTCCTTAACCTCGTTAACAACAACTCTACCATCACAAAATCAAATGGATAAAAAACATCACAGTCAAACAAGAGATTTTTCATCCTGAGCCTACAGCTGAACATAGGCCATCATCCAATTTGCGCTGTAACACTCGTTAACGCTCTCCAAGCCGATCCCATTTCAGCAAAAAAGCGTGTGGGTTTCACTGCACTCAAATAAATGATGACACTTTACGTCAGAATCACAAAAACAAGGGTGACGTTGTTTCCGCTTGCGTATCCGTTAAACCTTTTAATGTTCATTTAGCTTCGCCACTTCCAACGGAAAAATAAGCCTTTTTCATGGAAGGGACATCAACGCGTTTGTGCTGTCCAATCACAAATATTTTTTCAAGATATTAAGTCTCATTGCATTCTCGTTATGCTACTTGGTACTCTCTTGCTTACGTACGCAGCAAATTAGAATATAACGCAATTGTATGGAAGCCGCACGAAAAACTATACACCCTTAGGCTGTATACAGAAAGAAAGCTGGAAACTTATAAGCGCTTACCGGCGCTTGACAGTGCTGGTCCGTTCTACACAAAGGAAGCAGGTTGAAGCAGTTGTTTATAAATTTTAAACGGCAGCGCCCAGCGCTGACCAGCGCGTGTTGAAGCTTGTCGGAACTTGTCGGCACCGTTCAGTGCTTATCGGCGCGTGTTCATATATTTTCCTGCAAGGGTTACCAGCGCTGTCAAGCGCCGGTAAGCGCTTATAAGTTTCCAGCTTTCTTTCTGTATACAGCCTTATGGTGGAAAAGATCCAGCGTAAATTCGCGCGATACATCTATAAAAAGGAGTATGGATACTACCCCTTTATGTATCCCTCATCATCATCATTTTGTGATCGGGATGGCCGGACTTGACACTCTGCAATTCAGGCGAGAATTTATGCTTTTAATGCATTATTATTTGTTGATGACTAACAAAGTAGATAATCCATCGGTGCAAGAATCCATTCATTTGTATGTACCTGATCAATATTTGAGAGGCTGTGGTAGAAGGCGACACCAACTGCTAGCTTACCCGCCATCATGGTCCATCTCTCGGGTTAATAATAGTCCTACTGCCAAGGCTATCAACTCACTTAATAAATTAATAAAGTATAGCCCCGATACTGATTTATATTGTGGCAGAGTCGGGAGCGTATGTCATGATATTAGGTTATATCTAAATACATCTTAAATTATTGAATACTTATTATTTGAATTGTTTCTGTGTGATTAATTTTGTATTACTTGTTAAACGTGTATTAGTTGTATGATAATTTAATTTTTTTTTTTTTTGTTTTTGACATTGTATTGTACCTACCATATAAGCGATTTGGTTGTAAAACTGTAAGCTTGTATTGTTTTGTTGAATAAATGAATTTAATTTTTCTTTTCTTGACGTTTATTTATTAATTTTTGTTTCCTTTTTTTGTATGTATGTAATTTCTAGAAATTTCATTGTTTATTGTTGGCTCTGGGAAGAACTGTTTAAAGCCATTATATAGATCTAATGCAGGCAACTAAAAAAGAAGTGTACGTTGCAGTTTTTTGGGCGAAAACTGTATAACATGAAAAGCCATTGACACCAAAGAAGAAGAAGAAGAAGTAATTTCATGGCATTCCAAAAATACGTGTTATGTGTTAAATATGTTTAAAATTAACATTAAAAAATCTTGTCGCTTTTTGTCTTTTTCTGTTACTTAAAAGTAAAGTTAAATGGTGTGGGCTTATTGGGTCCTTGCAACGTTTAACTAATATATACAAAACGTATAATTTTGATATTAAAATTACTATTCCAGTTAGAGTAAGCAAGCTATTCATTCAAAGCCAGTCAATTGCATCGTCCTAATAATCTTGTCTAAAATATCAACGCGCGCCAAATCAACCAGAATAATATGTCAATTGCTCATCTGCTATAATAACGTGTCCTATTGTCCACTTCAGCGATCAAATGCTGCATGTTATATCAGTGTATTATCCTAAGTTATATGGTTTGTATTATAATTATCAACGGCTGAGACAGGTTCCATTATCGACTTGCTGTATTAGATTGGATGTTGCAATAAACTAGACTTAACTGTAATACAAACACTTACAATTAAATTAAATTAAAAAACATTTACTGTCTCAAAAATCAATACAGTTATGTTTGTTCCCTGGGCTCCACACTAGGATAACCTGTGTCGTGGCGTCCGGTCTCTTTCGACCCAGTAGACAATATTTTTATAAGATAGTAGATTAAATTTTATTATACCTCACATAATATATAATAAAATATGAATTGAAATAGTACAGTACAATACAAAGAGAGGTTTGTGTGGGTGTGTGTGTGTGTGTGTGTGTGTGTGTGTGTGTGTGTGTGTGTGTGCGTGTGTGTATGAGTGTGTGTGTTAGTGTGTGTGTGCGCGCGCGTGCGCGTGTGTGTGTGGGTATGACTGTGTGTGCATGCCTGTGCGTATCTGTATGTAATTGAGTGTGCGAGATTTATATCACTTGTGACGTTTAAATTTTTATTTTGTTATGTACGAATATGTATACAATGAAATAACATAACATAGCATCACGCCTATATTACCCAGAGTAGTCTATCAAGGGTGTATAATGCGATAGGGGGTGAGTATATCGATAGCCTCCAGGCACAATTCCAACTCCGTGCTGCTGTTGAGAATTTTCTGACGGCAATATCCATTATAATACTTTTGTTGGCCCGGGAATCGAAACCAAGACCTAACAGTAAGAGGTTGCATACGCTAACCACTAAAACAACAGGGAGTTTAGCAGCAATAAAGCAACGAGCATTATCAAAGTAGATAAACAATTATTTATACTTGTAATATTTAAAGCAAATTTTAGCTTTGCTATGCCTTTTTGTATTTATATAATATTAAAGTTGAAAAAAAAATTAAGAATCCAGCAGGACTCGAACCCGCACCCCCTGGGTATACGCCCCAAGTGCTTTGCCAATTCAGCTATGGATTCGTATGCTGCCGGACTCGAAATTTCTCAACTCTTTTGTGCCAGCCGAAGCTAGACGAACCATTACTTGGTTTTAGCGCCATCTATGCGATGTAATAAGTTACTTATTCCTAATTCCATAGCTGAATTGGCAAAGCACTTGGGGCGTATACCCAGGGGGTGCAGGTTCGAGTCCTGCTGGATTCTTAATTTTTTTCAACAATTATTTATCCTAATATATCGATTATTTATCTATTTCAATTCAGATATTGATAGCTCAATCAATTCTAGCTGCAAATGGTTTCCACTAAACCCAAAAGGTGAATTTTTCTACGCCTCATAAATTCTATCGTAATAATATATAACTAGAAACAATATTTGCGGTCTTCCCAAGCATATCTTTAAAGTCAAGAATTGGGGCATTCAAATATCTAAAATATTATAATGGTGGATGTTGGAGCTAAGGAGTTATATAGGGTTACCACTGCGGTTCAAACGTTGCTGGAATATGAAATAGCTATGCATGGTCAAACGTGTGCAGTTGAAGATGAACGAAAATATTAAATGTGAAGAAAACAGGTCAAGAAACCGTAGTAATAGGTACATAGAAATTACTTAATAGTATTTTTTGTATTTTTTTTTATTGATTTATGGAGAAAGAGCTTGTGCGTGGACAACTCAATTTATTTTGTAAAAACTAAAAGTTACATTATGTGCGCCTTAAAGGGAAGGGTGCACAAAGGCTTGGTTATTGTTATAGAATAATTAATTTAATAATAAAATTAGGATTTAGTAATTAATTTTAATATTTCTATTTTTGTAGTCCCCTAAAGAGAAATTGTTTGAGTGTAATGCATGCCTGTGATTTGTGTAATTACTATATGATTTACCTGTACATTATTATAATAGTTTGTATGGCTCTGTGTAATTATTCAGTTGGTGTGCTTATTAAATAAAATAAAATAAAATAGTTTACGTTCACGTGGTTTTACACTGCGCGCGTAGGATGAGCAGTAATACATTCTTGTACGCTATATAAATTCCATCCTAATAATATTAACTAGAAACAATATTGCGGTATTTCCAAGCATCTCTTAAAAGTCAAGAATTGGGGCGTTCAAACATCTAAAATATGATAATGGTGGATGTCGGAGATAAGGAGATAGGCAGGGCTACCACTGCGGTACCAAATATTGAATAATTTTGAAGAAAACTGGACCAAAGCCGTAGTAAAACAAAATAGATACATATTACGTCAATATGATGTGTGATGAATGAACATCTGGACAAAGGAAACAAATGCATAGCAGTGTTCCTAGACTTAAAAAAAGCATTCGATACAGTGTCTGTCCCAATACTAATGAAGAAACTCGAAAAAGTAGGAATCAGAGATACCGCGTTTAACCTTCTAAAAAGTTATCTCTCTAATAGGACACAAAAAGTTAAAATAGGTAACTACGTTAGTGATGACGTGGCTGTGAGTGTTGGTGTACCCCAGGGAAGCGTGTTGGGACCGACCTTATTTCTGACATATATTAACGATCTATGCGAGTTGAAAATCAAAAATGCTGAAATTTTCTCCTACGCTGATGATACGGCTGTTATTTTTCATGGTAACTCTTGGGCAGATGTAAAAACTAGGGCTGAAATAGGCATGGCTCAGATTGCTCAGTGGCTAAATGATAATATACTCACACTTAACACAGCAAAAACAAATTACATATGCTTTAGTATTAATAGCTGTACTCAGCCTAGGGGTGAATTTAGTATTAAGATACATAACTGTGGTGATGCGTTGACAAGTGATTGCAACTGTCCAGGTATACATAAATTGACTCACGCAAAATATCTGGGTGTAATTATTGACCAGAGATTATCCTGGTTTCCGCACCTGGAACATGTTACCAACAGGATCAGAAAATTAACTTGGGTGTTTAGAGTGTTGAGATATGTTGTGCCTACCGATACAACTAAAGGTAATCTTCTGAATGAAATATACATGGCACTCGTGTAGTCTGTAATTACATACTGTATAACTGTATGGGGAGGTGCGGCTAAAACGAGATTTATTGCCGTAGAACGAGCGCATCGAGCCCTTATAAAATGCATGTATTTTAAAAGGAAGCGTTTCCCCACATCAAGTCTGTATCAGATATCAGATTTACTCTCAGTGAGAAAACTTTATATCACATTAATTGTATTAAGGATGCACCGCTTCTTACCCTACGAGAAAACAAAAAATTCGAGAAGGAGAAATGATATTGTGGCCAGAGTTCCTTTAACAAGAACAAGATTTGCTTCCATACAATACGTTAAACGCTCAGCTCAATTATACAACAAAATAAACAAAAATATCTGTATTTATCCGCAGCTTTTCTATGAAGTTAAACAAAAAATTATTGAGTGGATAAAAAGTCTGACATACGAGGATACAGAAGCACTCCTATAGCAACACACAAGGACACACCCAACCACACACACACGCATACACACTCACACACATACACACACACACATATACACTAACACAAACACACGCATTTGTTATACTGTTCAAACAGCCAAATTCAAACAAACAATTAATTATTACAAGTATTGATAAAAATGCGTCATCTCTCGACAGTAATGAGTTGATCTTAATTCAAACGTACTGTATGCGATTATGTGAATAAGTAACGCATAGATGGCGCTAAAACCAAGTAATGGTTCGTCTAGCTTCGGCTGGCACAAAAGAGTTGAGAAATTTCGAATCCGGCAGCATGCGAATCCATAGCTGAATTGGCAAAGCACTTGGGGCGTATACCCAAGAGGTGCAGGTTCGAGTCCTGCTGGATTCTTAATTTTTCAACTTTAATATTACATAAAAATAAATGCATAGCAAAGCTAAAATTTGCTTTAAATATTACAAGTATTGATAAAAATGCGTCATCTCTCGACAGTAATGAGTTGATCTTAATTCAAACGTACTGTATGCGATTATGTGAATAAGTAACGCATAGATGGCGCTAAAACCAAGTAATGGTTCGTCTAGCTTCGGCTGGCACAAAAGAGTTGAGAAATTTCGAATCCGGCAGCATGCGAATCCAAAGCTGAATTGGCAAAGCACTTGGGGCGTATACCCAAGAGGTGCAGGTTCGAGTCCTGCTGGATTCTTAATTTTTCAACTTTAATATTACATAAAAATAAATGCATAGCAAAGCTAAAATTTGCTTTAAATATTACAAGTATTGATAAAAATGCGTCATCTCTCGACAGTAATGAGTTGATCTTAATTCAAACGTACTGTATGCGATTATGTGAATAAGTAACGCATAGATGGCGCTAAAACCAAGTAATGGTTCGTCTAGCTTCGGCTGGCACAAAAGAGTTGAGAAATTTCGAATCCGGCAGCATGCGAATCCATAGCTGAATTGGCAAAGCACTTGGGGCGTATACCCAAGAGGTGCAGGTTCGAGTCCTGCTGGATTCTTAATTTTTCAACTTTAATATTACATAAAAATAAATGCATAGCAAAGCTAAAATTTGCTTTAAATATTACAAATTAATTATCCGTCGCAATGTTTATATTATTTGAATTTGAATTTAATTTAATTTAATTTTAACTACATTATTTGATTTATTTGTATTGGATTTAAATTAATTTTAATTAATTTTAATTCTATTGTTTGATTTATTTGTATAGGATTTTATTTAATTTATTAATGATTTTATTGTAAGTTATATATTATATTGTACAATAACATCGATTGAATTCTAAATTGAATTTAGATTTTATTCTCTGTTGTGATTTCTTTGTTCATTTGAACATGGTTTTGTAATTCAAATTTTATATGTATAGATTTTTAATTTAAATTTTATATTGTTTTTAATTTTATTTTGTTTTTAATTTTGATATTTAGTTTGAATTTAATATGTGATTTTAATTTATGATTTTAATTTGAGATTTTAATTTTACTTAATTTTGTATAATTTTAATTTTTAATTTGTAATGCACGGAGGTATAGACTTTTCCTTATACAGGCATACTCATTGCTTAAAAGGAGATTTCTATCCCCATGCATATATGTAATTTATGATTAATAATTTATTTAATTAAAATTTAATGATACTATATTATATAATATATTGTCATGCAATTTTGTAATTTACATTTGAGATGAATTCTAATTTTTTAATTTAAATCGCTTTCGCTTGTGGCATGTTATGCAGTACCTGTTGGAGAAGACACTGGCACCCGCAACACGGTAAATACTATCGCGGTGGCCAGCGCTTGTATATTTTTGTAAAATACCCTCATTTTGTACCAATAAAGATTTATTTATTTATTTATTTATTTATGATAAGTCCTATTTGATAGTTTTATAAGTTGATAGAGAGCCCGTGGCGACCAACTTACGTCTTTTTGTAATAACTGAAAGCTGCCTTGTGTGTGTGCGCCTCTAACATAGGTAAGAACAATCAATAAAAAACCAAATTTGGAACGCAGTGGGTTTACAACAAGTAACGTCAAAATAAAAGCGTAATTTTGGATATGTTAGAATTATAAAATGTTCTAAAGACACATCACCGAGCGCTGTTAATCTTTCGACATCCCTTTACCCTGGGCTAAGGGTGAGTAAGGGCACAACTTCGTTATATACTTCACTTAATTAAAGAGCTTTCATTTTATATCACATTTACCGGATGAGCACTTAAATGTAAAGGATAATTAATTTGTTTTCCCATTTTTAGGTAAAAGGCTGAAGTAAGTGGATGTTACAAACAAGGTTTTCTCTGTGTGTCGTTAACTGTCTATTTATTTATGTGAATAAATTGCCTGAAATTGCTCGTAAGTAGTCGATTGAATGTCAGATATCTGCCGGTTCTAGTATCATGTAGGTACATAATGTAAGATTTTATTTAAATATATAACATAATTTCACATGTCACTTTAAGTTTTTATTTAAACAATCACTCAATTTAATAAACTGTTAAACATAGAAAGAACTAGAGGTCGCTTCATTCGTTTATTTAAACATTTGTTCAATTGACTTCCAACTGTCATGGATTCGCACCTACATTCAATACAGTGCTGGTCACGCCATTCTCTTCCGAAAGTGATCATGTGGGATTATTGTGCATTAAAGTGTAAGTACTTTATAATTTTATACAAGAATTATCATTGTAACTTATTGATAAGGAAAGTAATTAAAAATGATGGATTGGTTAAACAAGGAATGTAATTGTTGTTTGTAATTTGTAAATAATATGATTAAATGCTGTTTTTATTAAATAATGTTTTTTTTATTTTATAACCTAAACCGCCAAATCTGAATCGCTAGCTAACAATAATAATATAAATAATTTATAACTGCCTTGTTGGTCTAGCCTATGCGGCCTCTCACCGCGTGGTATCGAGTTCCATACCCGGGTCGGGCAAAATCATTTTTGAGATTTTGCCGTCAGGCAACGAATCGTTTAATAGCAACATGGAGTTGGAATTGTAACCGGTGGAGGTTCACATCCTGTTACAATGGACCTCAACTTAACAGGTGACGTGGATTTTCTGCACCTCTGCCCTCCCCCCCCCCCGCCCCTTCTGAGTAATAAAATCGTGATGTTATAAAATAAATTATTGCCAAAACACATTGCAACTAAGAAAAACGTAATGAACTTTAGCGAAAACTCATCTTCGCTTTTGCTGACCTTTGCTAGAACTAAACTATCCGTTCGCTGCACAATTTTCCGAGAACACTGCAGCACTGACCGAGCAATTCCGTAAAACTTCCAAAAACGCAGAAGTAAAATCAGATTTTAGTTATAAAGCGCTTGAATAAAAGTAGCGAACTTCATATAAATTGCAACAAACTTATCTTTTACAATTTTCTTTAGATAAGGGTATTTAAAACCAGGTCGCTGAGAAAATGTAAGGAATCTGCTGATTTTTTTCTCCGTATTTCTTCTATTTGCTTAATATCGTTGTAAGTGTGAAAGAATGAACATTAATTCACTTGGGTTAGCTTTATAGAAGATTTCAAGAAAGTTCTAGTTTAAATAAGATTAGAATTTACTTTTTACCGCAGAAGCTTGAAAAGACTTTCTTTGTTGTATGAAAACAGTGAGCAAAAGTTGATTATGCTACGAGTTTTGCTCTCGCTTGAAGCAAATTTAAGTTTAGCTCACTGTTTGCCCAATTTTTTTTCATGTCACTCGACTTTCACACCACGTCATCTTGTCCCTAAATAAGCAGAACATGTTTTATGCTCCTGAGGTGAAAAGTTATGTGTGCAACACGAGATCAAAGTTATCTACATCTCGTGCTTTTGAGTCTCTCACTACGCTCAAGATTTTAACCTTGAATCACTCGCTGCATGCTTGTTATTCAGTTAGCAAACACCAACTTTGCTCTCTTTGCACAAATAACTATTGTTTATAAATAAAATCTAAAAGTCTAAATTTGCAGGTCATCTAGTCATGAAAAGTATGCTTCCTATGAAATAATAGTTGAAAAAAAATTTAATGCCTTGGTTATATAGTCCCCAAAAAGTCTTTACGACTGGCGAAAGAAGTAAACAATTAACGCTTTTAAATTTACTCGTAATTCAAAATCTCACCATATTT
The DNA here is from genome assembly GCA_905147285.1 of Hypena proboscidalis. Classification (NCBI taxonomy): domain Eukaryota; kingdom Metazoa; phylum Arthropoda; class Insecta; order Lepidoptera; family Erebidae; genus Hypena; species Hypena proboscidalis. Next base: position 3,841,481 of record LR990131.1, on the reverse strand, counting down.
GAACTAAAATTAAAGCAAATAAGCAATTACTGTCATAATATTATTTAAAAAAAAAAAAAAAACTAAAGTTTTAAAAAGCCAGACGTTGTCAGTCTTAAAAACTCAGCCACGTTTCACAGGTTTTTGACTTTTGAATGACTAATTTGGAGTTTTAAACATTTAAAATGCGTAGAATGGAACTCGTACTTCAAAAGTCTAAGATTTGAATCTGTAATAATATTATTTTTAATTCGTCGCAAAATCGAAAAAGTTTCAAAACAAGTCTTTTGAATAGATATTGCTCATTAGATTGGCATTTTATTATTATTATACATCAAAAGCAACTGAAATACTTTCATTCCACATTTTATTTAAAATTTCTAGCGCTAAAAATGTGTGACATACAAACAAAAACCTTTAACTGCCAGCGCTAATTATATGGATCATGAAAACTAAAACTAAAGAAAATGAGCGATTACAGTCATTATGTTATATTTTAATTTAAATACATTTAAACTTACCTTAAAGATTTGAGAGCGTTTAAAAAGCCAGACGTGGTCAGTCTTAAAAATTTAGCCACGTCTCACACGTTTTTGACTTTTGAATGACTAATTTTGAGTTTTAAACAGTTAGGATGCGTGCAATGGAACTCGTTCTTTAATTAGATTGCTAAAAATTAAAATTTTAATGTAAAACATTTCCTCATTTATTTATTTTCTCTCGTTCTTTGCAAGTTTAAATATAAATTGTAAAAGTAAAGTACATATAAATAATAAAATTATAGAATTCTATATTTTGAAATATAAAGTACAAAAAAATATTTAAAAATATAAAAAAATAGTACCCCACCGGCATCCGATGTCGGACCAAGCTACCGTTGGTTAGGGCTCCAGAGAGAGGAATCTCCCTAACAATGCGTGCTGTGTAGCACCGCCTTCTGCACCAGACCCTTGATTTAGCCACCCAACGCGAGTCTTGGGAATTTAAAACATTTTATTATTATTATACATAAAACCAACTGAAATACTTCCAGTACAAGACAATGCAAACATTTCTGACATATAACTCTGTAACAACATATTTGATTTCTCAACACCCGATATTATGTTCCATCTCTTTCTTTATTTTGGCGTAGAGCGAGGAAGCGTACACGAATAGTATAAGGGTGAATTTGCAAGTGTTTATGTTGGCAGCATTGCTTTAGGCGCTGTCACTGACTTGGACCGGATATTAAAAGCCTCCACGGAGCGCCTTAATTTTGTTTTCAATATTGTGTTTCAATTTTGAAATGTTTCATAAAGCTATTTCAATCACGAAGTGTTTAGAGAGCAATCACGACATTCGAAACAAAGTATCTGATGCGTAAATGTATAATGAAGTAAGAAATCTATTTTGATTTAAGCAAAGTAAAATATTATTTAGAAGAGATGGAATACTTTGAAAACTCAATTCATATATTTAGTTTGGTATAAATTTATTAAAATATATTTGAGAAAGTTTTATGAGTTATTTTAGGAGCGAAACGGTACGTAAAAGAGTTAAATCTATATATCTAATAACGAAACTAAATCCGTCTAAATAACTAAACGAAACAGTACCCAAAACAATCACATTTCCATTACGTCCAGTGCTAAGCAAACGTTGACAATGTTGACATGTAATATCTCTGCTGACTCCCGCGAGGAATAGTTGAAATACAAAACATTCACCCTGCCAACATTTCTAGCGACAAAAAATGAGTGACATAGAAACAAAAACCTTTTACTGTCATCGCTAATATATGAAACATGAAACAGTTTTTCAGCAATCTCAAAGGATTCAAAGTCGAAAAAGTGACGCGAGATGCCCCGAATGGTAGCCATTTATCTGCGGCTGGAGATGACTGTCACTTGCTTCAAATAACGTCCAGCTTCAAGAAAGTTGCTTTTTCTACACGTCATAATACGACTACGTTCAGGTTTAGGGTTCAGTTGTTGGTAAGTAAATTTAGCTTCCTATTAATAAAAATAAAATAAAAATCTTTTATTGCACACCATAGATCCATTTAAGTGTTAGTAGATACTCATAACTACGTCAGTAACAGTAAGAACTATTTTCCTTATACCTACTTAACTAATTTTAATTCATATACCTACTGCACTGACCTGCAGCATTAGGTACATGCATTATTAATCGATCAGAAAACTTTTATCCTGACCCATATTTTAAAGTAATTTTTATCTTAAATAAATATTCAGGTAAAATAACTATTTTTAAAATCTTGACAACCAGATTGTGGAGTCGGGAGTGCAGCTGCATGCTACGCAGAGATTGCGGGATCGAATTCCGCTCAAGACAAATATTTCTCTGTTAGTATAAACATGGAGGTTGGTCTTGGTCTAGGTGTTTCTATTTAAAATAAGTATGTATTTATAAAGCAGTATGTATGTATATAGATATAGAACTCCTTACTCTATTTAGCTTTATAAACAATATTAATTTCAATGAAATCATTTTAAACGAAAATCTTAATACAATATGGTACGGAACCCTCACGACGCGAATGTTTCTCACTCATAACCGGTGTGGACGATAATCTCCTTTGTCTGAGATTACAGGTTTATTAAGGAGATAGGGCCATTCGCGTCGTCTCTGGAGACTGTTAACTAAATCGATAGGGTTATTACCACAAACACATACCTTTCGGCTCAAATAGGAAGATATTAAAACACATGACATTCCTATTGTCCTTACCGTAAGGGTGGTAATTAATTTAATTTTAATTTTTATTAATATTTTTTATTATGGAAACGTTTGGGGGAGGCCTTTGCCCAGCAGTGGGATAGTGTAGGCTAATAAAACAAAATATAATTAAAATGTTGGATTTGCGTGGTATAGTGAAAGAAGTTTTATAAAAATAATGTGGTGTACCGGACTTAATAATGAAAAATTCAGGAAGTGAGAGTTGCCGTTAGAACCAATCTGCTTGCGACCACGGCCAGTGTAATCTGTCTGCCGAAACGTCAAGCCTAAAAGGTAAATAATGCATGATCGCGTTTATTTCTGTTAGATTTTAGTAAATCATGCAACGCGTAAGTTTAAAAGTTAATGTGGTTAAATAAAAGATAATCTGCTATTCTTAAAAAATAAGTCCACAGTATGAATCCATTACCTATTCAGTCATAATGATCCAAACTGTAGAAAACTAATTTACCAGATGAGCAATCAGCGATTAATTCTTTTCCAAGAGATTTTCCCGTACACTTTCTCAGCAATATCCAAAACTTTGCTCCAATATGGTATCGGAATCTCAGTCAGAGTTCAGTTCTAGCTAATAACGCTCCTTACAAATGAGTACACACGACTACACAAACTGTACTTTTCAGTACCAGATTAAGCCAGCGCGGGGCCTGTAGAAAAATCTGTCAGGGGGGCCCTTCAATCATTTTTGTATATTATGGGGCCTTTTGCCTGCTTTAGGTTTTAAAGTTTATGTTATTAAATAAACATCACTATTATCCATTTATTATAAAACAACTTTTTTATATTTAATGTGGGCAAATTTAGATATAACGTTTTCCATATCTAGTTCTTTAACCAAATCATGCTCTACAAGCTGGCTTATTTCTATTGGTCAGTATGGGCAAGTCTGTATTTACAAAACATACACAAACGGTCAGACAGGCGTTGGAGCGCGGGGCCTTTCAATTCGCGGGGCCCGTAGCATTTGCTACTCTTGCTATATGGTTATTCCGGCACTGGTACTTTTCCAGTATAAGATGGTCTAGTATAGGCTTCCCGTGTTATGTGAGACCAGTTTATACTGGAGAATAACTTGATGTGTTACCATGTGTACGATACGTTAGATGACGGAGGGGACATTATGCGAAGTTCTTGTTGCCAGTTTTTGGTGTCATTACCATCCGCTTGATCGGCACAAGTATGACAATTGTGTCGTTACCGTCTTGGGAATATGCGTAACTTGCTGATTTGGCTTTCCGGATCTGGAAATCGGGCATTGGATATTATAACAGTTTCGGTATTTTGTGAGTGAAGCCTCATCAAGTACATTTACAGGTACAAGTACATTTGTTACGGTACAGGTACAGGGTCTGATAAATTAGGTTTCAGAAAAATTGGTTTGTACGCATATTCTTAGGCAAAAAATAACCTTAATCACCTTGTTTTACCTAAAGTATGTAATTATTTAAAACAACGCAAATTGAAAGAGAATTATATCTAACAGTGGACTACAAGATGGCTAAATGATGATGATGATGAAGGAAGTATATGAATATCCTGTATAAAAACAAAATATTTTCGTATTTTAAAAACTTGACGACTAAAAGAAATTTAAAACGCTTATAACTAGGCTGCAAGCATATTTATGTTCATAGCTTATCAAAAATATCGGCTACAATTATGCTACGACGCTACGCCGTAGTCAACCTTGCAGGACATCTACGAAACGGCTACGTCATATGCTACACTACTTCCTACGAAATAATCACAAACATATATTTGAACACCTTTGCGTGCAAGGCCCTCAAATATGATCAACTAATCGGACTGGGGTATTGTTCGAAGCAACCAAACAATACATCAACAATAAATAATTATTTAAACACGACTTCTTAATGGATTTGCCTTAAACATTGTATAATCTAACAACAACATCTTACTTGCTAAACAAATAGCCATTATCCGTGTTACTTTGTATCTTAAAAGCTGCCAAAAACATAAATACAAGACTCGTTGTTATTGAAGGTGCCATTACACTCATGGTTAATCCGCTAAATGAAGTAGCACCGTTCGTAAGCCGCGCCCTTCCACCGCGGGGACTCCTTATAAAGTCGCGTAATACATGTTTAACCAAAAACGATAAAGAGCTCTCATTTGCATACGAAGTTCGTTAACTTTAATTACTGAACCCCGCGGACATACTTATTATATCTTTGTTACGACTTTGCTCCAAGGGGATCGTCGTAAGCGTAGAACATATTTCTATCTCTGTCTGAAGTTACTAGTGTAAAAGAGATGGAGGGCTAGAAGATATTGGAAGACGAAAATAATTAAGTAATTAACTTCTGTAAAGTAATAGCTGTTTTGTTAATTTTTATCGCTTGATGTTAAGCAATGAGGAATAAATAAAAGTTTATCACATAGTAAGAATTAAATTGAATTGTGTAACAGAAAAGGCAAAAATACATTACACATCGTCATTTCTATTATTAAACAGGTTTAATATACGGCTAACAGTTTTATAATTTTCACCACACCAGCACGAAAAGATCGTTTATTTGCGAGATTTCAGTGAGTAAAAAGCGTTTTTACTCACTAGTGAGGCAAAGTGATTTAAATTTTGAAACATAAAATCCTTCCAATGAATAGGCGCTGTAAAAAAAACAAAGCAGGCACCATGTAGGTTAACATTAACATCAATTTTATTAAAAAACTACAAACGATACGTTTTAATTATTTTAAATTATGAAATACACGCTTATTTAGCATTTAAATGTTTTTATATTCGTGATTAACCATTAAAATTAGACTCCTTATAAATTTAAAAAAACGAACATCCGAACGCGTTCTTAAAAAAAAAAGTGTGTCTGTGTCAGTGTCATTCATCGCGGGGAACTATAAATTCTTTTAAGTTTATGTTTATTGTTGACTGAAACTTTCTAACAAAAAAATTGTGAATCAAAGAACTTTGTGGAACTCCACAAGAGTTAATACAACATGCTTCTAACACAGAAGTTTGCTTTTTTCCAGAAAAATCACGTGAGATATATTTGAAAGCGTACGAAATATTTAATAAGTGGCGACTTTCAGAAGGCGCTAAAACGCTTTCTGAATTGGTACTGATTCATTATCTAAATTTTCATAGAATTTTCATATTTCATTCATAGAATTATCTAAAGTTAAGCAATCGAGTACGAGTTTATTTAAATCTTAAAATTTTCTCACTGGAAGAGGTGAAAAGTTGTGTATGTAACATACACAACTTTTCACCTCTTGAGAAAATGTAAATTTCCAGTTCGTGACTATTTCGCAAGCGAAGGATTTATGATCCTTCGCTTGCGAAATAGTCTTTATTAGAATCACGAGCGTAGCGAGTCAAGCTCAGGATTTATAAATAATAGTTTAAAAAAACTAAAAAAACACGGTTTTAAAGTACTTTTAACTAAAAAGTGAAAAATAATACCTAATATAAGCTGAAAATTTTTTGCTTTTTAGTTAGAAGTACTTTAAAAGTGTGTTTTTTAAATTTTTTTTATTTTAATGTTTTTTTTTATATTTTTTTTATTTTTTTTATCGAATTATTGCATTGTCATCGATGTTTGACAGGTGTGCAAAGTTTTAATGAAATCTGCCCGTTTAAAGTGGGTCAAAATCGAGTCCAAAGGAGTCGGTTACATACATACATACATACATACATACAGGTGAAGCTAATATAAGCGTGTTAAAAATTAGCACTCACAACAGAATTATATAAACTTTTTCTCACTTGTACCATAAATAACTATTAAATAAAAGTAAGCTTTATAGTGTTCACTGTTATGATTAGTAAATCGTTAACGACTCGCAATCCTGTGACTAGAACAATGCAATGAGTGTTTGCTGCACATTCGTTCTACCGTTTGTTCACAAACTGTTTTTGTAGCACGTCTGCCTTATTGGATTCCACAACTTTTAACCAGAGATTACTCAACTTTGCCCTGTAAAAGGTTTAGTTTAAAGTTCATGTTTCAAGCAATAGTTCTACAGCTGAATATTTAGTTGGTATTCCAAAATAAATTAAAGGAGCATCTAGCACAGCCCAAACTTTCTACAAACGAGAAGTAATATAATTGCACAATACACAATTCAACACGTAATTGGTTAAATAACATAACATGACGCCTATACTCAAAAGAGTGTAAGAGAAATGTACAACACTCACATTTCACCTATTATGTTTAGGTCCCATGGGATAGGGGGTGAGCCTATTGCCATCCTCCGAACACAATTCCAACTCCGTGCTGCTATTGTGAATTCCCTGTTAGAAAGTTCACAAATAACACTTTGCTCGCGGTTTTCTTCTTTGTCGGGTCGATGGCTGAGTCAAATTTTATTAAATTAAAATAAATTAAATTAAAAAAAATATATATATAATATTTTTTTTTTTGCTCGCGGTGAGGGGCGCATACGCTAACCACTAGACCATTAAGGCAATACATGTAGGTATTGTATATCAATATGATTTGAAACGGGAATTAACGCGATTAATTTTTACCTTTCGGTGCTTGACGTTTCGACAAGTTTGCACCTAGTCATGGTCGCAAGCAGACTGATTCAGCAGCGCCTCGGCTCCCGTTCGTGAGGTTAAATAATTTTTCGGAAAATCACGATAATTTCCGTTTCAAATCATATCAGTACCTATATATGCAACGCGAAAGTTGAAAGTTATTACATGTATTGTAGTCTTGAATTTACTCTAAACAGACATCGAACTCTTATTCCTTCTGACATTTTTTCTTTTGTACACCGTTCATCAATAAATACCTTTATGTGTCAAAACCAACTAAAATAAAATTAAAAATAAAAGTTCAAATAAAACGTTGTTTGATTGACTAAATAAACAGCTTCCTGAATATTAAAATTCCCATATCGATTGGACTTTAAACAGAAACATTCCACAAACAAAATATGATAAAACAAAAATAGGAACGAACAGTCTATTTCCATGTAGAACTCGGAATGCTAATGTACATATTCAATTTATGGCTCCTATTAAAGACATCGCATCGGCAATTGGAGCGGTTGGAAGTCGGATCACGTTGGCGGTTCGTGTTGGACCCCCACAGAATATTAACAATCCAACCAGTTGTAACACTAGTTTGCAGAAAACTGCCTTTTAGCAGACACTAGGAAATAAAATCTTGTTTTGCGATGCGTAGTTTTAAATAAAGTTTTCGGTCGTTATTTAAATTTTCACAGAATACTTTATAGTATTTTTATTAGTTGAGTGCCGTAAATAATATAATGGTTTTGAAAGACGGATAGACGCCTTTGTTTGCAACAAAGACTCGGTTATAAAAATATCTTGCAATAGATAAAACTTGTCATTGAATAACAGTCGTAAATCGTTTGATTTTTGACGAACAAGAGTCTGGTTCGAAATAAAAAAAAATAACACAGCATTCACACATTGTCATCTAGTCCCTAACTAAGCAGAGCTTGTGCTATGGGTACTAGAATAACTGATAGTTAAACATATATATAATTTTTCTTTTGTAAATAAATACTTATTATACTTAGAAACAACCAGACTTAGACAAACCTCCATCACACAAAGATCTTTCTTGAGCGGGAATTGAACCTGCGATCTCTGCATGGAAGGCAGTTGCATTGCTTACGCCACTATCCGGTAGTTTCGGTCATAATGAAGAAGTTTTCTTAAAACTCTGCCACCAGATGTCATTCTAAATCATCCATTCGACATTAAACTTCTCCAAACTCTGCTTAGTTTGGGACTATAAACGTTGTGTTAATGCTGTGTGATATTACGACGTTTTATTAAAAAAAAAAACAATATAGTCACAATAAATAACCGACGAATTCTACTAATGGATCCATCTCCCTAATATAAACGACTATGCTCATGACATATACATATTGAGTATTATTTATCAATAGCTCAAACCTACAACAACACCCATTATGTTCCCTTTTATTGTCAACAGGACTGACATATTTGCTCCCTTCAAACCGTTACATTTTTACACCAAATTAACTAGGAGCGTGGAAACATGCCAGCAATACCCTTTATGTGTTAAATCTACTGAAACGTAGTAATAAATGATCGAACATCAATAAAACATGGTTTATTGCATAATTGAATTTTATTTAACGAGCAAATATGAATTTATGGAAGCCTAGTACAATATTAATGGGTGTGTGGGCAATTCTTACAAGAAAGAAGTTTATTTGGCAAAAAATATAATATATTATAATGACAGTTAGTTGCAAATGTGGTGATTTATTTGAACAAGTATTTGACAAACAGCTTTATCAAGATTCGCTATTTTGTCCCAAAAATGTTCATATGAATGAATAATTTTATTTTTGTGATAAATCAAGATACATTCGTAATAGCAAATGATTTAATCAATATTGAACCTAAATTTCAATTTGGAAACCTTATTATTCGGAGTAAAATTTAATAATAAAACCATTTTCATGAAATCTAAGAAACGCTAACTAATCAGGCCTCTCTTGGAATGGAGTCAGCTGATTGGTTTAAATTTTGTCAGAATACCCTAATTATTGTTTTTAAGATACCTGCATTCTGTCATTCTCATATTTTAAAAAGTTATTAACTTTGGTTTTAATTTCAAGTGAAATCGTCAACAATGTCTGTTAGTCGGCCACTATCGCATTTGGGTACTCCTACGTATCCCGTAGATAAATCATTGTAATTTTATATTGTTTTCAAGGAATAAACACACTTTTATTTCACAACTGTATCCCAACCAATGCCCAGTCGTAGCATAATGTTTACCATAGCCAATTAACCTGTATAATTATTGTGACGCGATGTATAACTCGTTGTATCATTCCCCGTGGCATATGGCATCGCTTGCTATCGTAAAGAGTGGCGGCCCTGAACACTAACTTCTGCTGGACACTTCACGAATGTATTTACGTTTGGCTGGCACGCAATCGGACCGCCCGAGACTTTGCTGATTGTACATACTTATATTATAATTGTATAGTAAGCGGTACTTTGAGTTCAGTTGAAGGTTAGGTTAAGCCCTGTAACTTTATTAGTACACTAAGCACATTGTCATCGTATCCATAATTCTATGTTGTACACTCAATAATTATGGCATCTAATCAAGCATTTGTTCAAAGCTGATAAAAGTCGTGTCTCCGAGACGTTACACAGCAAAATTCAAGCAAATTCGGACGAATCAAACCACAAAACTGCTCTTGTGTTCAAATATTCGTTCGTCGTTGTTTTATGCAAGAGCACGTATGAATCGAATGCAGTTCATGCTTCTGTGTTGTTGTACCGTCTTATCCAAGAGTTTGAGTGTTCTTGTTGCTTGTAGTGCTTTCTTCCATCGCGACACATTTGCTTCTTACATAATATCACGAATAAAACTTCCCCAGAGGAATGGAGGTGAGCGCCATATGTAAGACATTTTTTACATACCAGTCTCGATTGTTTTGTATTTGAATACAGAAAAAAATATATATTTTCATATTGCTTAGAATATTATTATTGTTTGACGAAGACTCCCTAGTGCCGTGTTTTCATACTTACAAAATATGGGTTTTACTTTATTATTACGTTTTTTTCTATTCTTAAATGCATGTTTGTTTGTAGCCCTTTTTTAAAACTTGTTTAATCATAATTTGAGTTACATACAAGCAAAAAAAATTAGAATTATTATTTTGATAAAATGGGCGCCAACAAAAATGCATTTTAATGTTTTAAATATGATCCTTACTAATATTATAATTTCGAACTTAGTGAGTTTGGATCGATGTGTGATGTATGCTTCTCTTTTAGTCAAAAATTTCCAAGTAGATTTTATAGTTTTTTTTTTACAAATGTCTTATTAACACATTGACTCTCTCTAGTCTTGATTAACACATTGGCTACTTTTAAGCGCGATAAATGGAAGTGTGCCCGAGGGACGAGTATTTTTCGCAATCTTTTTAAAATTCCAACGGTTTAACCGATTTTTATGACATTTGGTACAAGAATAAAAAATAATACAAAATACTACTTTTTTTACAAACATCACCATTCTCGTACGTAATTACAATTAAAGATTCAGTTAGTTTAGGTAAAACTTTCGATTCATTTTCCCTCATTGGGCAAATAATTTCTTAAATCTTATCTAGTCCTATTCTTATTTGTTCTTATTATCCTTACATATTATATAGCTGAAAGTTTAGGTGTGTGTATGTTTGTTACATCTTCACGCTCGAGTGAATGAACCGAAATTTGGTGTGCAGATAGATGATACCCGGCATTAACATGTAAGATATATACAAGGTGTAAAAAAATAAATAAAAATAAATCATAAAAATACGTTCTAATCAAATCTTAATAACAGCAATTATTTTTAAAAAGAATTGAAAGTATTCAACAGGTTTAGGAGAGTTTCACCAGAGTACAAATATAATAATAATAATAATAATAAATAATAATAATAATAAATCTTTATTGGTACAAAATGAGGGTATTTTACAAAAATATATCTACAAGTTTTCAGTTTCTCAACCATAAATACATCTTACCGCACAACCAATTCTCATTTAAGATTCATGGAGGCTTGAATTAAAATATTAAACTTTAATTTTCCATTACGTTTCAAATAAAAAAAGGAGGAAGAATAAAAGTTGCAACCTAAAAAAAGGTAGGTAAGCTGGAAAAAAAATTAACAATGTGGTAATAAATTAAATTGCGGCCAGGCGGGCAACCCTGGAAAATTGATTATTTCTCGCGGCTGGCAACTCATATTAACTTCTGTACAGCTAGCTACGCGGAAGGTTTTCTAGCTAATGAAGCAAGTAATAAAAGAAGAAAATAATAATAAATTAACCACATTGTGTTATTTACTATTTTATAAGCTTTTTCTAAAGTGTAAAGTCGATCAGTCAAGTTATTATTTAACAGTCTGAGAGAGGACATGTACTTAGCACTATACGCCTTTATTTTAAAGTTTAAAGTTTAAACTTTGAAATCACTGACACTGGAGGCATAAAACCGTAGACTTTCAATTTCAAGCAACGCATCTGCACTTTTAGTATAATTATTTACCTCCAAATTATCAAAAATCTAGTTACACATTGTATAGGTATCTTCTTCACAAGCGAATTTGAATGAAATAAAATAAACCTATTGGTTTTTATCAACCCTCTTCAAGAAAATTGTCTTTAACGGTACTTTCAACCAATTACAGTATAAGCCTCAATGATAAATATCACACATTAAGGCCAATGTGACCGTGTACATCTCCTAGGGTAAGGACATCAATCAGGGCATCTTGGGGCAGCCGCAAGCCCTGGCTGGATTAAGACATTTGTGTCCTACATAATCTGCGGCTTCTTGAACAATGTGACCACACCATTAGATTGTACGATGCTGAAATGTGGGCTTTTTGGGGCTTAAACCAAATAAGCCGCTGCGTTCAATTTATCTTGGCGAATAACTGTTAAATGTACATTAATTTAATTCATATTTTTAAGTATAACTTATGCACCGTAATATGTTTTGATAGTGAAACTGAATAAGTGTTTGTTTGAAGAATATTTAATATCTCAAATCAAATCTAAGACCTCAAAAGCAATCAAGAAGCGCAATATTAAAGAGGAGAGTATACGCCCCCCTTCCACGAACATGTTAAAATAATGGTGTAATAGAATTTAATAAACATCTTGGACAACATTTTCCTTAGCACTTACTTTATTTGCAATCTCTTTGACCCTCAATAACAACCAATTACTTATTGTTTTCGTTCCGGTCACCTCTCGCATCAAATACTCCAGAGACGTACAGTTTCCTTACAATCAATCTTTACTCAATTTCCCTCAGCCTAGAATGAATACACGAAGCATTATATAATTCATTCCAATACCGCAACACCACAGCAATTCCGCAGCGGTATTAAGAAAACAATCGCTCATTCGGCAGTAATCACATACGCGTTATTCCCAGCACGAAACAAACAATTCTAACGGAAAATACATTTCAATTCTTTATTGAATCCCTTTCCCGGCTTCCATAACTTGAGTGTCTGGGGACTTAGTCGCTATCGTATCGATGTGCCAGTAACTGTGTTATACCGCGCTGCTCTAGCAAACGAACTTTGCGACGTCTTTCAAATTGTGAAGCTGCGCACGCTACTAGGTAAAGCAGAGCAGATCAACACCCACATTTCACCAGTTATTGTATCTTCTTTTACCTTAATAAAAAAATATTTCGGACTCCGTAGTACTTATGAAACGTTTCCAATACACAATTTGTATACTTTTCACATGTAACTCTAATTTGAGACTATATAAAGTGTTATAAAACAATATTCTACAACATTTAAAATTGTATCGTTATAATTCATGTTATATTCATGCGCAATTGGTGTGGCCACGCACTTGGCGGGAGTAATATAAGTTTGTAGTACCATTAATACGTAAGAAGAAGAAGTTGTAAAATACGTAATTTGATAGTGTGTCCCAATTGACAAATCGTTAACTAATTGCAAATAAACTGCCAACAACCACATCATCAAAGAGCTCATACTCAACGTAACAAGCACAATAAGAAAAAGCTAGAAAGCAATCGTTTCAGAAATACATAAAAACTTCACTTGACTTTCTGCGCTCTTTGCAGTTTTCGTAGAGATTCAGAAGTGCCGAAATGCAGACGATTTTAGTATCCCCACTGGCATAATCCTCTTTTCACGTAAGTTCTAAGTCTCCTTTTTTCACAAAGCAAACTTGCAAAAACTCGCTGGCAGACAATCTCCTTCATTTATAGGTATGTTATAGCAATTTTGATTAATCGTGTATTTCTATTCGTATTCTAGTTTTTGGCTATTCTATATTCATTTTTTCATATTTTTGTTTTGTTATTATGTGGGGTATATAAATATAAAGGGTATCCCATGTGATAGGATGCGCCATCCAGTCGAGCACAATATCAACTGTACGCTGCTATTGAGAGTTTCCTAACGGAAAAATAGCAAATACCAATATTTTCTCGAACCTAAAATTGAACCCGAGACGTATGCACTAACCACTTCAAGGCAGGCATATTATATATTTAAAATAAAATAAATAATTAGCTGGTATGCTTTACTGAAATATCTAATGGATTATCGTAATTCAGTGCATTCTACCACTGGGTTGTCCCCTGCTCAGTTAGTTTTCGGTCACAAATTGAGGTCGCGGTTAGATTTATTAAACCCAAAATCATCATCAGACTTACCACCCGCTTTCATGATGTCGACTAACCCTGTCAATAATGACCATCAGTGCTCGCAAAGTGAATATTCAAAGATAAATAAAACAAAATATTTAGAAAAAAATACTCTGGTATTGTATAAAAAATTTGTTAATAAGACAAAGTATACATGGTGTAAAGGGGTCATAGTAAGAAGATTAGGTAAAGTGATGTACTTAGTTAAAGATGTTCATCATTCAGATTGCTGTAAAAGACACAAAAATCAGCTTATGGTTTACAAAGGCTCTTTGATAAACTTTCCTGAGTCATCCTCGCAACTGGAACTGCAGCAGTCGCAATCGACACCGTCACTACGCTCGTCACCACCGCCACAGTCAACTTCTCCGATACCTGCGTCTTCACCGCACACTGGAATAGCTTCTGGACGCCAGACAGAAATATTCTTACCTGAGACAATGCCTTTGGTGGCACCCAGAAGGAAGGAGTTCTACATACCAAGTGCATCATCGCCGTCAGGGGAGGATGAGGATGAAGTGAAACGTCAGCAGTTAATGTTGGAACAGTCGTCTGATTCATGCGAGATGCAAGCGACAAGCCTACAGGAGGACAGCTCGATAGTAGAGGATGAAGATGATTTCCAGGAAGCTGAGTCTGGCTTACCGTGATAGACTGTTACAAGACTATTGTAGATAAGGGGAGGAATGTTATGTATTATAAGAGGTTGTGCTGCAACCTCCTTTGACTACATTATCTATGCCATCTATGGAGTGTCAGTTGTTGTCATAGCTTGTGTCAGTTGTATTAAAACATGTCGAAACCAACCCAGGGTCGTTTATCTTAATTCCCGATCACAGACTTATCAGTATGTAAATGAAAGCATCATGAATACTGATCCGAGTGGCATTTTAAATAATTACCGGCCAGCGGTCGATGCGTTCTTTCATTTGCTAAATGACGGTTTTAAAATATTCATTGAGCGAATAAAGCGGTGCAGTAATGCGAGTCTGTTTAAATGACACCCTGATACTGTTGCTGTATTGTTTTCGGAACGAACTGGATCATTAACTGTGTCTATTTGCTACGTAGGTAAGTGAGAATATGCAAAAGGGTTTTCAACGAACTTATTATACTAGTTGGTTCAATAATTGTTAAAAAAAATATCCTTCTTATTCAATCAGTAAACAAAATATTACATACCCATACGTATTCCTTAAATGGAATCACGTGAAATGTCTATCAAATATCGACCGAATTTATATAGAGTTAAGAATGCATTACATTTTCGAAACCGGCAGTTTTCCTTACAAAATCAAGTCACTGTATTAGCATTACCTGAATATGAAAATATGACACTTTCATAATAGTATATAAATTTTAATTGTTTATTTATCTTTAAATTAAAATTATATAATTATTACGAATTTTCGTTGAACAAAATCTTTCGTGTCTTCAAAAGTGGGCACAAATGAAAAATTCAAAAGATCGTAACACGTCGGTATTATCTGAACGTCACCGACAGCTCGCGTCGGCAGTTGGGAACAGATACGGCAGTAAAAACACGTCGATGATCAACTTTAAGCCTCTTTCAATGGACCATACAAAAGAAATACCGGCATTCATTTCAAATGGATTTTTTATCAGTATTGAACGAATTATAGAGTTTTGGTGGTTGGAACGTCAATTTAGATGGAAAGATAAGTTCCGACAGATTTCAATTATTTTCGAACTGGTTTTTATTTTCTTTTGAAGTTAAGATAAGGATCTACATACTGTACATACTCACCTACAAACTCGGTGTCTTAGCCATACATTACGCCGTCATTATCAGCGAGAATTAAATAAATAGTGCAGTGTAAGATGACAATCAACAAGGGCATACACAGAAATCCCGTCTGCGCATGCCCTTTTAAAATAAATTTTCAGTTGATGAACAGATCTAACAAATTTATGTTTTACTTTTCTTTATTTATCCGTGGAATTTTGTTTACTTATTCGTAAAAACAATTCGTTATCATCAATCAAAATAACAAAAAAAACGAATTATAATTGTAAACAAAACAACCACCACTCGTCTGTAACAAATAAACAAACTGTCAAGAGATACTCATCTCCAATTTGCAGAGTCCGTTTCATCCCACTTCTGATCAAAACACCCTCAAAAATGTTATTTTTTTCCAAATTTCAAGTAGTGCAAGCTCACTGCCGCAACAACGCGAATCATTCGTTTGGCAACAATTCAATTAGACGCCAATTGGACTGTAGAGCAGTCGCTGAGCGCCAACGATGCTTGAGCTGACAAAATAGAGCGGCTAATGAAGACGGATTACTCCGCAAAAACAAGTGAAGAGGAATAAAAATGGCGCACGAAGATGTTCGGAGAACATCCCAACCAATGTGTATCTACAAGACGAGTGTTTTCATTGTAAACTCGACACGCATTACGGAATTTGTGGTTTCACAAACGTTTTTGAGGACACTCTTGTTGTTTTTGGGCGTCTATCAAAATATTCGTGTTAAGTGTTAAAAAGCCCTCACGGGATCTGAAAGCCTTCAAAGTTTAGAAGGAAAATTGTATTGTGACAGTTTTTATAGATTTGAATCTGCAAACCACTTAAGATTCTGTTCGTGTAAATTACTGACACAAAGGTTATCTCAATCATTCAAAAAAATAATTGATTCTTTAATTACACATCTACCATAAAAGTATTTTCTTATCTCTCCAGCTTACCAGGTAATTCCAGTTTCAATCTTTAACGCCAAGTTTAACAAGGAGGTTCTTAGATATAAAATACAAGACATCTTGCAAAAAAATATTCGTAACACGTTATAAACGTGGCGGCGCGGCGCGGCGTGAAATTGGTCGGTTCCGTTGTCTCCCGCGAGAGGGCGCCACTCACGCCACGTCTTTTTCGACGCCAAGTGCCGTCCAACTAGCCTTCATTCATTTCACATTCTCCCTTGAGATTCGGGAGTTTCCAGTTGTGATTCTTTTCGTACGTGCGACTTGTGTTTCGTTCAGGAATTGTGATGCAGCGGCGGAAATTTCTCGCACTGCATCTGATGCTGTGGGGCACGTGCAACCGCGACTTAAATGCTTTTTGTGGCATCCCGTTTCGTATTTTGTTTTTTCGTATGTGTCCAAAATCCTTGAGATGTCCTTGTCCGTTTTTAACAAGTAAAATAAACAAGTGTCATATTCTCGTTATCAAGAAATTTTGAATCTAAGCTTCGCGATTAGAGTTTAGTTAAATTCATAAGAATTTTACTTACACATATACATATCCATATACGATTACAAGCACTATTTAATAGTCTATGAAGTAAATAATATTTGACTTGACTCGAATTGACAATGCGTTCAGCCATTGTGATGAGTTAGCGCATGCGTGGTAAATCGTCATACTTTTTTTGGGCTTAACAAAATTCTTGAGTGCAGTAAGTAATATGAAGGTATTATTAAAACCGACGTGAGGTGAGGACATTATTATTGAGAATACGGGTTACTCACGTTACTTTAGCCGGGATATGCCGACTAGTTTCGAATCTAGTACGTAGATTCATCAACTGGGCTATTATTCGCGTGTCGTCGCCTCCGCGCGACGTCTCGCACTTGAAACTAGTCGGCATATCCCGGTTAAAGTAACGTGAGTAACCCGTATTCTCAATAATAATATGAAGGTACTAATTTTTTTTTTTAAATATGACTATGATAGACTTGAATATTATTATGCACAAAAGCCTGTGAAACCTGCATAACCCTGATGATATTACACCTGCACTGTCGTTATCAACTAAAGACGACACCATTCAAGAATCCCGCACATAGGTACTTTACTACGAAGTTACAATTTGTGCAGCAAACTACAGCGATAATGATACTTGTTATGTTTAGTTTAGAAGCAGTGTCCGACGAAATTTGAAGGTACTTCAGTGACTCCAGTTGCTAAAGGACTTTGGAATTTGCTAAATATTTGCAGTCTAGTACATCTTTGGACAAAGGTTTAACTAGATTTTGCTACAGTTAATTTATTTGACACTTTGATAATAGAAACTGAAAAGCTACGTTTAAGGCTATATGATATTTACCTACTTTGCGCAAACTTTTATTTATTTATTTATTTATTATTTACGAAACATACAATTGTCCTTACAGGCTAACCCTAATGCGACAATGATGTTAAAATGAAGACAAAATGTGTAGTGTCACTCTCTGTCAAACTAAACAAATCCATAAAAAGTATAACTATTTTTTTTTACTGGTTACTTTTATTTAAGCAAATCTATAGAATATTTCTGATAATTGAATTAAAGAAATAGTGTAGAGTTTCACTGTTGATTGAACAAGGAGGTGAAGAACACAACGTTACATCTGTATGTGCTATGTTGAGTTGATCTTAAATGTCATTGCATACCTTTCTATTTACTGTAACAAGTACAAATAAAAGCAAAAACGCACAGGTAATCAATTTAATTTCTAGCTAAAGACCGTTTCCAAAAGGAGACTAGATCTAGGAAGTCTAGAACTGTTACACAAACAGTTTTAATTCTTTAGGGAGCAATAACTTACGGTCTCTAATGTATAAGAACCATTTTATTCTACTTACACACTAAGACACTTACACGAACAAAATTACTTTTATGTTTAAGTATTTAAGAACAGTTTTGCTCTATTAAAGTTCAATTTTTTGTAGTAAAAAACAATTTACTTACTTAGCAATCATCAACGCTACTTACTTTTATATTCATATCATACCAACGAATATTAAGTACCTATAAGTATATCACCTAACCAATTATTTGTAGGTGAGACTGAGTGAAAGACAAATATATTTTAATACGCAAGGATCTTACAAATGGGAACATTCTAATAATCCCATAAACATTGTTTATGAATATCATTAGAAAAACAGAGCACATTATTCTTATCTCGCTCAGCGTAAACCCAAATACCTTAATCAAGAATCAAGCGAAAACGCCACCCAAATACTAAACGAGCCACTTCATCAAGAAAATTAATTTCACAAAAACAATTTAAGTGTCCGCTATAAATTATTTCCTTCTCTCTCAGTAATAATGTAACATGAACGTTACTTTATAAATAGCGACGCGCTTAGTAACGTTATTTATAAGGTCCCACTGAAACAACGTTTTTGTTTAAACGCGAGATCGAAATATTCAAAGTTGAATGATAATTAAATAGGATAGGATTTGAATTGATGACAAGAAAAACTTTGATTTTACTATTTTCTTAATATTATACTTTCCGTTTAAGGTTAGTTGTCGGTAAGTTGTATGTTACGAATAAGTCGATAAAGTGGTTTTGTTGACGAACCGTTAGTTAAAAATACTGTACAAATTTACTCTGAAGCTATTTATTACTAGAAAATGCTTACCAACCTTTAAACCAGGCATATGGACTTTATGAGGAGACCTCGTTGACTGTTTAATATTTTGACTGTTAACTTTGATACTTTAATTTAAACTCTAACTTTGACATAGTTAAATTAAAAAGCAAGCTAGATCGACACCGAGGTTTTGGTCGGACATCAGTTAAATATGAAATAACGTTCACCGAAATGTTTATTTGAAAATGCATCGCGACAGAGTGGTGCTGCGATGCAAAATACGTGATTATTCTAAATCCACGGCTAGAGCATCTACTCAGTGCAACTGCCTCACAATACCGCTCAGTGCAATGCAAATTGCTAGAATAATCCCTAAATAGAAATATTTCACCAGGAGAGGCACGTGATAATAAACTTTGATACCACAGAATAGAGATTAAAATGATACGCGTTTTCAAATGAAAACGTTACCGTGATATTATTTAATGAGTGGGAATGAGTGTCCTGAATAAATTTGCAAGTGGTTTACACGATATAGAAAGGTATGCTCTTAATGGTACTTCCTTGTTTTAAATTAGCGACGGACACAAATCTGTAATGGATGTAACACTGTTATGCTTTGAGGACCCGAGATGGACTTTTGTTTATTTTGTGTCTAGCTCATTTTATGCGAAAAATGCAAATGGTGCTAAATTAAATGTACAAATTAACATCCGAAATGCTAATTGTTAACAAGCAGTATTACTTTTAAGCCTGTTTTAACTGTAGGTAAATCGTTTGTGTTCTTGTTAAGCGTTGAGTAGAAAGAAACACATTAGTTTATAATGACACTAAATGTAATTTAAATTTTATGAAGGAATATCGAAACATTTGTGGCGGTATCCGCACATAATAAATGTCACGTGACCGCGAGTGCTGAATCGCGATATCGAAATGTTCACAGCAAGTGACTATATATACCACTTCCAATACACTACCGTCGGACAGCTGTCCGCCAGGCAATACCACTGAGCCTGGTCGGAGGATCCTCCCTTTGTGGTGGAGGAACATCACACCATGTTCCTCTACATTGGTGACCCCGACGTGATCAAAACACGCAGCATCACCCCCACTCACTGGAGAATCTCACCGCTCCACCGCGCACCTCGACTCACTGAGGAATTAGCGGCACACAGTCTCGACTCACTGTAGACTCAGCGGAATTCAGTTCCGACTCACTGGAACTCTCATCGACCTCCGGTCTTGGAGGGGAGTGATGTGGCGGTATCCGCACATAATAAATGTCACGTGACCGCGAGTGCTGAATCGCGATATCGAAATGTTCACAGCAAGTGACTATATATACCACTTCCAATACGATACCGTCGGACAGCTGTCCGCCAGGCAATACCACTGAGCCTGGTTGGAGGATCCTCCCTTTGTGGTGGAGGAACATCACACCCTGTTCCTCTACACATTTTTATACGAATATTCTGAGAAAAGAATTTCAGCAGGTATTGTAATAATAGAAACCAACCCAATATTAATAAATTAAATTTAAAATTTTTTGAAAATTGCTATATATTGTATATCATTATTAAAAGTTTTTTGAAATAAATGTAATTATATTATCCAAAACCGCCACGTCTAATGTAAATGCCAATACGTGTCATTTTTGGAATTACCAATTGTATCAAAATTCAAATGTGGTTTATCGTTGTTTGTTTTAAATTAGGTAAATAATAATAATATAATTTACCTAATCAATTTGGTAAATGTTACGCTTAGTTTAATGTTTATTATTTAATTTTCAACCCTAGCGATAGAGTTTTGTTTACTAACGTATACCTAAATATTCCAAATTTTAATTAACGATAGTACGTAACATACAGTTGAGTTTATTAATAAATTTTTCGACAGTTTTGAACCTTATTATCTCTTTGGCAGGGTTCAAAATTGCCAATATATCAAAAACCTTGTCTGTATCTAAACACACTAATGTAGATAACACCACAGGAAACCATACCAGCTTGTTGACACTCAAACGCGATTTAAAATACGAATGTTTTATTTGATGAATTGTCAAAACTACATTGTACTACACATTTCATGATATGGGACTAGAAAAAAACATCCCAAACGCTAATGTAACTTATAACTAAAAGCGGAAATATTCTTACGTGTCTTGGCGTGTCGTACTTGAACGTCGATTTTGAATAGAACGCCATGATACGACACGACACGACACAATAGTGTGGTTTGACACGGCAGGACACAAAAGTGTATTTCTACCTATACAAAATGCATACAGCGAATTGCGTCACAACAAACAACAACTTTTTTTTCGTTTATTCCGCGTTAACTACAGAATTCGCTTTCAGATGTTTTATACGTACGATATTTATATAAGCCTCTTGCAACACCGTTCAATTGCCGCACATAAGTTGGGAGTTTGCAATATATGGGTAACAAAGTTGATGGTAATTAAATATTACTTAGCTTCAAATGCATATCTTGCCTATTAAGGGCATGCTAAATGTGTGTGACATTGTAAGCCTATGAATATATCGATGATTTCCTATCACTGGCTCTCTAAAGTCGAGCAATAAATCCGTATCGGCTGTCCGTAACGTAACCAATGCGCGTAAGAGCCAGCCAATTTCTATCACTCCTGGAAACAATCAAGCGAGTCACTGACTGTCACAGACGAAGCCCACAGGCCGTAACTCGGACGCAAACGGAAACACATCGCCTATTCCGTCAGGATAAGTCAATCTTTGATCTTAACAACAAGGATGTCGAGTTTTTGAAAATGTTCAGATGCGAATGAACTTTACAGAGTAACTATCATGACTTATAATTTGCTGCCAAATAGAAGTACTGATAGTTAGCTTATTCATTAAGAAAAGGTGCCGGCCAAGTATGAGTCAGAGTCGCGCACGAAGGCTCCGCAATATCTATAAAGTCGGCAAATTAATAAATTAAATACATATTGTTTATATTTTTTAAATTTAATTCTTTATTTTCCACGTAAATATATGATTAAATATTCTGTAAATATTTAAAGCGTCTATCTGTTGCCGTTATCAATATCGAGCAAAAAATAAAACACTTTTGTTTTGCATAAGATCTGTGAAAATTTCAACTGTCTAGTTATTACGGTTCTGACAGCGTAGTCTCAGTAATAGGGGACCGTTTTTACCCTTAAGGTACGGCACCCTAAAAAAAATAAAAGATGTTCTATCCAACGGAACGTCGCAAGAGTTCACAATATAGAACTTGACATCACAATATAAAATTGGAACGTAATACAGAATCATTCATGAATAGATACGTCTTTTAAATGTAACAATTAATTAAAATTCAAAAATTCAAAATTCAAAACTTTATTGCATTCCACAAAGTATTTTAGGTGGTAAGGTTTAACATTAATATGAGTCATTGTGGACCCTGTCGGGCACAGCAAAATAAAAGAGAGGGTGATAGTCTTATTATTCAACAATTATTATGATTACCTCTGACGACCCAATAACTTAATCATTCATATATTCATTAATAGAGTAGTAGCATTTTTCTACTAAATTTTTTTTTAATTTAATAATAAATGCAGATGCCGTTTCTTGTGATTTTATTTCTTCCGGAAGATGGTTGTATATTTTTATTGACATGACTTGAGGGCTGTTCGAGTGCATGTGTAACTTAGAGGCTGGAAGCTTCAGCAGGTTTCGTGGACGAAGGGCGTATTTGGATTGCTGTTCATCTCTTTTTGAATAAAATTCCGGATATTTGCGCGTAAATTTTCATATTTCCAAAATATACATACAAGGAATAGTCAAGATCTTAAGTTTCTTAAAATGAGGTTTACAGCTTTCTGTCACTTCTATATTTACCATTATACGAACCAGTTTTTTTTAAAATATAAATAGACTGGGCGCGTCAGTACTATTGCCCCATAGGATTATACCGTAGTTAAGCCATGAATGCGCATACGCATAGTAAGTTACAAGAGCAGTTTCAATATTTGAATTTTTCTTAACTTCGCGAAGTGCGTAAGAGAATTTTGAAAGTTTCGAACAGATTTTTTGAACGTGGGCTTTCCAATTTATTTGCGAGTCTATGCTTATTCCTAAAAGGTTAAAAGTGTTAACTGCTTCTATTGTTTTATCCCGATACTTGAAATCAATTTTTAATTTTTGTTTTTGGAACGGATGAAAAGTGATTATTTTAGTTTTTGATAGGTTAATTTCCAAATTTTGATCATTTAACCAACTTGTTGTTTTATTTAAGAGGCTTTCTAATTCATTATTAATTTCGTTATTATTATTGCATGATATAAGCAATGATATGTCGTCTGCAAATAATGTACAATGTCCTTCAATATTTTTAGAGAAGTCATATATATATATCAGGAAGAGCAAGCATCCAATTACACTACCTTGGGGAATAGAAGCATTGATTGTTTTTGCATCTGAGCGGATGTTTTCAATTTGTTTTGTACTGCTATTGAAATACTCTATCTCAACTTGGTGTTCTCTGTTCTCTAGATATGACCTAAACCAGTCATGAGCCTTCCCTCGTATGCCTATTTTATAAAGCTTGTCCAACAATATATTGAACTGAACTTTATCGTATGCTTTTGACATAGAATAGAATAGAATAGAATAATTTTTTTTGTCAGAATATGGTGGTTTACAGGTGTTGAAGGCGATTATATACAGCATATTCTGCCATTATAGGCGTGCAAATATTAAATAGAGATTACATTTCTAAAAGTCATAGCTTCATTAATTACTAACAAATTGATAACATACCATAAATTATTCACACTAGCCATTTGAGGCTTTTAAATATTATATTAGGATACAAATTTCAATCAAGTATAACATAAGAAAATAAGAAAGGTACATCAAATTATAACACACATAATTTTAGCACTTAATAGCAATTAGTCACAGTACAGAAAGAAAAGGGAGTATAATAATATTAATTCAAATACATTCAAGTTAAACACACATGCAAAATTATAATCATTTTAATTTTATAATTTTAATGTATTTACATTATTGCACTCTTCCATAGATTATCATTTAAATATTCATGTACACTGTAGTATATTTTTTCTAGCAGAAAGTTGTATAGTTTGTTATTAAATTTATTAAATGGTAAGTCTCTAATGCTATTTGGAAGGTGGTTATATAACGTAATAGCCATACAGTAGGAGTTCCTTTTACACATTTCTAAACTAACTTGTGGTATTTTGATTCTGTTTTTGTGTCTGGTCCGGCTATTCGCCGTGTCGCCTAGTTTTGTGAAAATTTCAGGGTGTTGTTTAACAAACTTACATGTTTCAAAGATATAAATACATGGCAATGGAAGGATTTTATTTAGCTTAAACACCGGTTTGCAACTATCTAGGTAGTCGCTATCATATCTAACAATAAGCCTACTGCGTATTGTCTGTTATTAATAATGTTATGAGCTTCTTGTATAAATTTATATACCGCTAAAGCAGTCGATCTATTTTTCCGAAACCCATTTTGACACTCATCAAATAGTTTGAACTTTTCGCAGAAAGAGTATACGCGTGTACACATAGCTTTTTCAAAAATTTTTGATGCTGTTGGTAGGAGTGCGATGGGTCGGTAGTTGTTTGGATCTTGCTTAGAATTTTTTTTATGTATTGGCTTAATCAAAGCTTTTTTTAACTCTTCGGGAAAGATTCCTTCTTCGAAAGATTTATTGATTAAATTATAGAATGGTAAAGTTAAATCGTCTGCACATTGTTTTATTAGTCAAGGTGGAAGTTCGTCTACGCCGTGACTTTTCTTATTTTTTAATGACTTAATAATTTTATTAACTTCAAATGGCTCTACAGGTATTATGTACATTGAGTTTTCGTTGGAGTTGGTATTAGGGGGGATTTTTTGTTGACATTTTTGTTCACCTATCAATGCAAAGTAGTTGTTGAATATATTCGCAATCTCTTTCGGCTCATTTACTTTGTGATTGTTTATCTCTAATATTGTATTTTCTTTGTTTTTCTTAATTGCTTTATTTGTATTTTCATTTATGATATTCCACATAGTCTTAACTTTGTTGTCTGAATGTTTTATTCTATTTGCGTTTTGTTGTTTTTTTGCTAAAGTTACGATTTGTTTTAGTATTTTTTCATATTGTTTGTAATGTTGTGTTAGTATAGGGTTATTTGTTCTCATTGATACAATTTTTAATAACCTTTTATTTCTACAAGAAACTTTAATACCTGTTGTCAGCCAGTACTTTTTTGGGTTTGTTTTTATTTTGACTTTACTTACTGGTACAATTTTATTAAGCAAATCTAATAGAAGGTTACTAAATGTACTGTAGTTTTTATTTATGTCTTCGTCTAGTCGAATTATTTCGTTCCAGTTTTGTAATCTAAGACAATTTTTAAATCGCTCTATATTATTTTTGTTATAAATACGTTTGTAAGTGTACCAGGTGGCAGAATCAATTGGTTGGACTTGTTTCATTTGAAAAATAGCACCAGAATGGTCGGAAAATCCTAATTCTTTAACAGTTGTGAAGAGCGTGTTATTAGAAAAATTCGTAAATATTAAATCCAGAGATGTTGATGATGTTTTGGTTACTCTTGTAGGTTCTGTTATGTGTTGTTTGAATTTGTACTCAAGCATTGTGTTCAAAAAAAGGTTGGTTTTACTGTTTGTCTCTAAAATGTCTAAATTAAAATCACCCCCCCGATTACATAATGTCTTGAATATTTTTTATTAACGTAGTTAAGACATTTTTTTAATTGTTCATAAAATATATCCTCCTCTCTTCTATTCCAGTAAAAGGTCGAAATATTTAATATTTCACTCCTAGAGGTATTCCAGTCCCCAGCAGAGAAGCCACATTTCCACTTTTGAAAAGATTACCGTAATTACATTTCGTTGTAAATTTTCCGCTCGGCACAACACAAGCGTCCTATTGTCGCTTCCATTGTAAAGATTTATATGCCAAAGCGTTTTCGGTTGAACTTTCGACCGTATTTATTGCGAAATGGATTCGAAAATGAAAGTTTTTGAGTTCGACGTGACTGTGGCTTCGTAAACAAACATGATAGGAATAACTCCTTGTGGCAAGCTATTGTTTTCCTTGCAAACTTGCTTGTTTAATACTTTTGTGCCTTTGAAAATCTTATTATTATAGTCTACACATTTTCTTTGCTTAGATGACTGAAACTTAACAATGGTTCCTTCTTATTTTTTTTAAATAAGTCATACATCATTAATTTCTAAGCTATACATGTTTAACTAATTTACTCATAAAGAAAAACGCATTGTCTCCAACGAGCCAAGGTGGAATGTACTTGGACTGATTACCACGACACACATTATATAATAATGTACACGAACATAGTTAACCTTCTAACTGATTATTTTTATAGCATTTAGCTATGCTTAGGAAATTATACTAAGAAACAGTTGAAAAAGATATGGGACCGGCAGGATCCTACTTAAGATAGGAACAAATGGATGAACGTGACGTCACCAAATGACGTATCATACAGTTGAGAAATTTAGGGTTCTGATAAGAGGCGACCGTAGCTGGATGGCTAAAGCGGCTGCCCGGTGTGCAGTAAGGTCGCAGGTTCAAATCCTGCCAGTCCCATATCTTTTTCAACTGTAGAGTAACCTTATTATGATATTGTAAGAAGTATTATGAATTATCTCCATTTCTTTACTATTAAATGAATTTTTATTCATAAATCACAACAAAAAACAGTAAGCTTGTATCCTACTTAAGATAGAAACAAATGGATGAACGTGACGTCACGAAATGACGTAACATACAGTTGAGAAATTTAGGGTCCTGGCAAGAGGCGCCGTAGCTGGTTGGTAAAGCGACTGCCCGTTGTGCAGAAGGTTGCAGGTTCAAATCCTGCCGGTCCCATATCTTTGTCAACTGTTTCTTAGTATAATTTGCTAAGCATAGCTAAATGCTATGAAAACAATAAATAAGAATGATAATTACGCTATTATGTGGTTTTCATAGTTACATTTTGACAAATTTGGTTTAGTTTATCTTAACACCAAATCTAATACAGTAAGTCGATAATGAAACCTGTCTCAGCCGTTGATAATTATAATACGAAGCATATAACGTAGGATAATACACTGATATAACATGCAGCATTTGATCGCTGAAGTGGACAATAGGACACGTTATTATAGCCGATGAGCGATTGACATATTATTCTAGTTGATTTGGTGCGCGTTGGTATTTCAGTGGATATTACTAAGACGGCCATTGACTGCCTGCGTTTGAATAGCTGGACACGACTAATTAATCTTATTTGGGTAACGTTTATTAAAGTTCTCCGTAATTTTGACACAAATAACAATCCATACTTGTAGAAGTATGGGTTGTTCTTTGTGTCAACATTATTGTCAAACCTTCGCTTTTATAATATTAATAGAATGCTTGGCATGACACAAAAATACGTTACAAGCATTGCAATCTACACAGGATTTTGTTATATATCTAGGTTTATTTCTGTTGCATGTTATTTATTACATTAAATTTAGCACAATTTGCATTTTTGCCACACAAAATAAACAAAAGTCCATCTCGAGTCCTCAAAACATAACAGTGTTAAATCCATTACAGATTTGTGTCTGTGTCCGTTGCTAATTTAAAACAAGGCAGTACCATTAAGACTTACCTTTCTATATCGTGTAAACCATTTGCAAATTTATTCAGGACACTCATTCCGCACTCATCAAATAATATCACGGTAACATTTTCATTTGAAAACGCGTATCATTTTAATCTCTATTCTGTGGTATCAAAGTTTATTATCACGTACCTCTCCTGGTGAAATATTTCTATTTAGGGATTATTCTAGCAATTTGCATTGCAATGAGCGGTATTGTGAGGCAGTTGCACTGATTAGATGCTCTGTCCGTGGATTTAGAATAATCACGTATTTTGCTGTCGCGATGCATTTTCAAAAATCATAGAAACATTCTAATGAGTGTTATTTCATATTAATCTAGCTTGCTTTTTAATGTAAGTTGGTTCAGTTTCGTACATTAATCAGTTGTTTATTATTTCTATAATATTGAATAGTCAACAATGCAATTGGATACGTATTGATTTTATTATTATAAGTATTTAAATTCCTTTACAGCAAAGTTGTTATGGTTATTTATGGAACTAATGAGAAAAGATTGATATTTTGTTTGAGTGTGGTTTTTAATCATGCTTGCAAAGTAGTCTGCAATTTGAATCATAAGCGTAGCGAATGGTTCAATTATAGACTACTGAGCAACGTTAAAAAATAATACATTAGGTAAGTCAAACACCACTCACGCTTCTTCTGTTCCTGAGATATCTTAATCACTATAATCAATAACGAATTACTATTTGCTAAATAAAACTGTTGTACAATATATCACAAACAAATAATCAAATAAATATTCCCCGCCATCATTATCTTTTTGTTTATTTATGGCTCTTTTTTTTTTCGTTTTCCGTTCAAAAATCGTTATTCAGATATTTCCTTAAAAAATAACCTTACAAATTTAACAATAATGCGTTTATTAATTTATTCAAATATTTTATTATTCTTATAAAGTTATAAAGAATGTTTAAGATAAAGATGAAATAATGTTATTTAATATTAAAATTTGTTGATTTGCATTAAAGATGTTGAATAAAACCTTATTTGATTGAAATTATTTATTTTTCGTTTGTTTTAGAACTGCATGGTTGCTCCATTTTTTCACAATATGGAATGATATTGTGTTTTGAAGTGTGTGTGTTGGAGAGGTAAAATGTATTTTAACTACGGTATTATTTATATATTATAGTTCGTAACATAGAGTTGCTCCTTAGCTAACAAACAGCTCAATGATAGATGTTTTTTTCTAACAATGAATGTTTATGAAAATGAGTTTAAGCTCCGCGAATTCAGAGTAGAATTATTTTTGAATGACGGTTCTAAGTGCTTTGTGGAGTCTAAGGTATAAAGATATTTTCATTTCATTCAATTTTTTTTTCTGTGAATATATCTTTTACATGAATTGAATTGTCATTTTCAGCTTTAAATATTTAAATTCAACTTTAATTTAAAACGTAGCCTGAGTGGGACCTTATAAATAACGTTACTAAGCGCGTCGCTATATATAAAATAAACGTTTATGTTACATTATTACTGAGGGAGAAGCAAATAATTTATAGCAGAATACATTTAAATTGTTTTTGTGAAATTGATTTTCTTGATGAAGTGGCTTTTTTAGTATTTGGGTGGCTTTTTCGCTTGATTCTTGATTAAGATATTTCAGTAAGCAAAACTTGATTTTGCTTCAGCCTTTGCTCTCGCTCGAAGCAAAGTTGAGTTTTGCTAAACGTCCGTCTTTTCTCACTGCTGAGGTGAAAAGTTGTATGTGCGACACGAGATCAAAGTTAATAACATCTTGTGCTTTTGAGACCTCACTACGCTCAAGATTCCTATCTAGAATCTTTCGCTATTTCGGGACTCAAAGTTAGCACTCACACACGCACAAATAACTATTGTCTTCTGTCAATTTATCTAAAAATTTTCAGTTAGGTAATATACCTGAAGGTCTTTATTATTCGTTGGAATGGTAGTGGTTAACAAGTAAGTACCATTTTACTACAAGAAAAGGAGCTTTGAAAGTTACTTAGATTGTAGAAGTGACTGTCCGTAAAATAAAATGGTTTTAATACATTAGAGACCGTAAGTTATTGCTCCTCTTAAAATTAAAACTGTTTGTAAAACTGAAACTGTTACGGTCATAGACTTTCGAAATCTTATCTCCTTTTGAAAACGATCTATATCTAGAAATTAAAATGAATGTGTCCTGTACATATGTGCCCATAATTCACCTGTGTTTTTTGCTTTCATGTTAAATTCAATAATCAGAAAATTCTTTAGATCTGCTTTAATTAACAGTAGCTGAATATCATAAAACCCATAACGGTGCCAAAAACGTAGCATTTCAGTGCCCAGTTTCTAAGTATCAAATTAATGAACTTAAGCAAACTAAAATAAATTCTTAGTCCAAAGATGTACTAGACTGCAAATATTTAGCAAATTCCAAAGTCCTTTAGCAACTGGAGTCACTGAAGTGACTTCAAATTTCGCCGGACACTGCTTCCAAACTTAACATAACAAGTATTTTAATGGCTGTAGTTTGCTGCAGAAATTGTAGTTACGTAGGAAAGTACCTATGTGCGGGTTTCTGAAATAGTGCCGTCTTTAGATGATATCGGCAGAGTAGGTAATTTGAAAGCTGGTCGAGTTTGACTTTTGTGGATATTCATGCCTACTAAAGATTGCGAATATGACACTAGGTAATTTAACTGTGATCTTGGATTGCCGACACATGCGAAAATTCAAGGTAAGAATCGGGATCGCACAAAAAGCTTTGAAGTCGTGCGGTAGCACGTGACCCACAGCATCAGATGCGGTGCGAGCAATTCCCGCCGCTGCATCACAATTCCTGAACGAAACACAAGTAAGCACGTACGAAAAGAATCACAACTGGAAACACCCGAATCTCAAGGGAGGATGTGAAATGAATGAAGTCTAGTTGGACGGCACTTGGCATCGAAAAAGACGTGGCGTGAGTGGCGCCCTCTCGCGGGAGACAACGGAACCGACCAATTTCACGCCGCGCCGCGCCGCCGCGTTAATAACGTGTTACGGATATAATTTTTTGCAAGATGTCGTGTATTTTATTTATATGTAGGAATTTCCCTGTTAGACTTGTCGTCAAAAATTTAAACTGAAATAACCTGGTAAGCTGGAGAGATAAGAAAATACATACTTTTGTGGTATGTGATTAGAGAATCAATTTAATTTTAGAAAACCTTTGTGTCAGTAATTTACACGAACGCAATCTTCAGTTGTTTTCAGATTCAAATCCACAAAAATGTCACAGTACAATTTTCCTTCTAAACTTTGAAGGCTTTTATATCCCGTGAGAGCTTTTTAACACTTAACACGAATATTTTGATAGACGCCCAAAAACAACAAGACTGTCCTCAAAAAACGTTTTTCAAACCACAAATGCCGTAATGCGTGTCGAGTTTACAATGAAAACACCGTCTTGTAGATACACATTGGTTGAAATGTTCTCCAAACATCTTCGTGCGCCATTTGTATTCCCCTTCACTTGTTTTTGCGGAGTAATCCGTCTTCATTAGCCGCTCTATTTTGTCAGCTCGAGCATCGTTGGCGCTCAGCGACTGCTCTACAGTCCAATTGGCGTCTAATTGAATTGTTGTCAAACGAACGATTCGCGTTGTTGCGGCAGTGAGCTTGCACTACTTGAAATTTAGGAAAAAAATATTATTATAGGGTGTTTTGATCAGAAGTGGGATGAAACGAACGTTGCAATTTGGAGATGAGTATCTCTTGACAGTTTGTTGATTTGTTACAGTTGGGTCGCAGGTGCAATTTTAGGAATTGTATGATGCTACGTATAATTGAAGTTATTTACAAATTTATATTTTTCTAGAAAAGTTAACTGTGATCAGAATATGCATAATGATATTATTAAAACCGACGTGAGGTGAGGACATTATTATTGAGAATAGGCAGGCAGGCAGTGCGAGACGTCGCGCGGAGGCGACGACACGCGAATAAGAGCCCAGTTGACGTAAACGTACTAGATTCGAAACTAGTCGGCATATCCCGGCTAAAGTAACGTGAGTAACCCGTATTCTCAATAATAATATGCATAATGGTTAAGTCAAATTATGTGTAAACTATTCTAAATGTGAAATTATTTTTTAGTATTCCCAACTGCATCCGTCACTATTTTTATTATTTTATTCTCGAAATTTGTTTAATCAAGTCTACTTATTTTATTCGCAAAGTAAGGTATATATTCATAAATCCTAATCTAAACTTCAAAAGAAAATGAGTACCAATTTGAAAATAACTGAAATCTGTCGGAACTTATCTTTCCATCTAAATTGACGTTCCAACCACCAAAACTCACGATAATTTGTTCAATACTGATAAAAAGTCCATTTGAAATGAATGCCGGTATTTCTTTTGTATGTCCATTGAAAGAGGCTCAAAGTTGATCATCGACGTGTTTTTACTGCCGTATCTATTCCCAACTGCCGACGCGAGCTGTCGGTGACGTTTAGATAATACAGATATGTTACAATCTTTTGAATTTTTCATTTCTGACTACTTTTGCCAGATCGGAAAGATATTTTTGTTTGAATATTGCTTAATTGATTACGTTATAATATGGTATTCCTTTTAATGCGATTATTTATGTATAATTTATCTTCGAATAAAATATTTAACCGTTAAAAGTATAGTTAGATTAAGTCGTATTTAAGTCACCAAATAGTAGTGCTTGAATTCAAATTCAAATTCATATCCATTTATTTCGTAAACTATTATAACATAGTATTTAAAATCGTCAATAAAAAAGTACAAACAAAACTTAACTAAATACATGTAGCTGAGAAACAATAATCTAATCTAATCCCAAGCATTATTATCTTCCATATAATCTTAAATGGTATAATAGCTCTTCGAACACAGTTTTCGTCTTATTATAGATTTAAATTTATTGAAACTTTGAATTTCCTGAATTGTGCTTGGGATTTTATTATAAAATCGCACACATTGACCTTTAAATGATTTTTTTATTTTCTGGAGCCTAGTGGCAGGTAAAACTAGTTTATGCTTGTTCCTTGTATTTAAATTATGTATATCACTTTTTTTTTTAAATTCTAAAATATTCTTATGTACATAAATAAGGTTTTCATAAACATATTGACTCGCCACTGTCAAGATACCGATTTCTTTAAATTTTTCTTTTAGTGAATGTCTAGAGGGTAGATTATAAATTGCTCGAATAGCCCTCTTCTGCAGTATAAAGATAGTTTGAATATCTGCGGCACAACCCCAAAGAAGAATACCATACGACATGACACTATGGAAGTAGCTATGGTAAACTATTTTAGCTGTGTTAACATCTGTTAATAGGCGAATTTTCTTTACTGCAAATGCTGCAGAGCTGAGTCTATTCGACAATTTATCAATATGAGGGCCCCACTGAAGCTTACAGTCCAATGTGATACCTAAAAACTTGGTGGTATTTACAAGCCCCAACTCATCCTCCTTTATCTTAATTGTGGTGTTCACTTGTCTGACGTTAGGCATTACAAATTTTATACATTTAGTTTTGGTACTTGCACTACTGTGTTCCGGTTTGATGGTAGGATCGGGCCCTGAAATTACTGGCACGCAAGGCATAACACCATAGTCCTATCTACAAACTGCTTTTGTGGTTGGTTGATTTTTTTTTTTCGTCGTGTCGATGGCTAAGTCAATTTTTTTTTTGACATGCCATCGTGGTGAAAGGATTAGCCAATTCGCTTTGGAGAACTCGCGAATTGCCCAAGGTGCGCCGGACATAGGGAATCGTTGTGTACGTCACTCGGGGAGGCTCCTTTCATGCACCCCATCATGGTTTGTTGATGTTCATGGGCTATACCACTTACAATCAGGTAGACTATACGACCGTACACTACATAAGTCGTCCTTTTTTAAAAAGGTAATTGACAACTTTAAATAACAAATACAAGCTCGGTTTTTAATAAAGATAGGTGAAAACTTTCTATTAAAGAAATATTTAATATGACATCATATATTTATTTGTGAAATAACACTGTTATTGAGCCAGCGCGTGTAGTGCATTCCTGAAATGAAAACAATACAGCAACAGTATCAGGGTGTCATTTAAACAGACTCGCATTACTGCACCGCTTTATTCGCTCAATGCATATTTTAAAACCGTCATTTAATTTTAGCAAATGAAAGAACGCATCGACCGTCGGCCGGTAATTATTTAAAATGCCACTCGGATCAGTATTCATGATGCTTTCATTTAAATACCAGCGAGTTAATTGTATGTTTGAATTAATATATGAAATTTATTGGTGATTTTATTTATTAAAACAATTATTTCAGATAAAAATCCATACAATAATATTGTTAGTAAGTGAAACTTAGTATCTATGTTAGTCAAAATGAAATTATTAATTTACATTAATAACCAGATACAGACAACAGATTTTTATTAACTAATAACTCGTAGCTAAATTGAATATTGCACACTGTTTTCACGCAACAAAGAACATCTTTTCGAGCTGGCTGAGGTGGAAATTACATTTGATTTTTGCGGATGCTCTTAGGCTTGTTACCACTTAATACTCCCTAATACTTTGCAATAAACTGTTATAAAAAATAATTTGAATATACACTGGCGAGCAAAAAAATCGACTCACTTCATACTTTCGCACTCAAAGTGTTCTAATTTTAAAATTAAGACCTAAATAATAATTTAGGTCTTAAATTCTCTAAGTTATAGATGTTAGCTTTTAAAAAAAATAACAATTACTAGTGTAAACTTTGAGACATTGTGACAATAGTCGAGAAACAGTAACTCTATGATTTCGTTCTCGTTCACTCAGTTAGCATTGCGTGACCTTAGGGCGTATAAAAGGTGACATACCCCTTTCACCCTTATCAGTTGACCGTGAAACGTCAACAGGTACACATCTCCTCAATCTACAAGCAAGAAAATTTCCCGGAAATGGATATTACAGCATAAGCAGCGGCTCGAGCAGTTATCGTATTGCAACAGGGCCTGAGTCAACGTCAAGTGGCTCGTACTTTGCAGATGAGCCAGTCAGCGGTATCAAAAATATACCAAAGGCACCAGGAGACTGGTGGTTTTCACCGACGAAGAGGTTCCGGTAGAAATCGGTCCACTTCGGAGGCAGACGATCGTTTTATCGTCCGTACTTCGCTGAGGAATCGTTCTCTCACCGGGGTCCAAGTTCAACGGGAGCTCCGAGAAACACGTGGGATAGCTGTAAGTTCATGGACAGTGAGAAGAAGACTTAAAGCAGCAACCTTCACTCCAAGAAGACCAGCAACGGGTCCCAAATTGACTGCAGGTCATCGAGCAGCCCGGCTACGTTTTGCAAGAGAACACGTCGATTAGACTGAGGATCAATGGCGCTCTGTTCTCTTCTCGGATGAAAGCAGAGTATGCCTACATGGTAGTGACAGAAGGAGAAGGGTGTACAGAAGGCCGGGGAAGCGTTACGTACGATGCTGCACAGCAGAAACTGTTGCGTACGGACGAGGTTCCTGCATGGTGTGGGCTGGCATATCAATGTAAGCAAAAACTAAACTGGTTTTCATTAAAACTGGCCGCCATGTGGGAGGGTTGACCGCACATCGGTATATTGAAGATATCTTGGAAGACCACGTCATCCCATACGCTGGTTTTATTGGAGAAAACTTCATCCTGATGCAGGATAATGCCCGTCCACACAGCGCAAATGTCGTGCGGCAGTACCTACGAGAAGTGGGTATCGCTGTTATGGACTGGCCAGCTCGTAGTCCGGACTTGAATCCTATTGAGCATTTATGGGATGACCTAAAGAAAAGAATCCGGGCTAGAGATCCTGCACCAGGTACAAGAGCTAACCTGCAAGCGGCTCTGACCGAGGAATGGGAGGGTATACCACAAGAGAGAGTGGAGCTTCTCATTGGGTCAATGAGGAACCGTTTAGAGGCTGTCATCAGAGCAACAGGGGGTAACATTCGTTATTAAAGTGGTCATCATTATGTACTAAAGTACATTTAAAATGTTATGATGCCTTTTATTTAAAAAAAATTACCCTTAATTTCTCAAGTTTTAGTACTCGCAAAGTTTAAAACATTTATTGTTCAAGAAAATGAGTAAAAGTTAAGAGTATTTGTGCTCATTTTAAAGCTAAGATCTAGAACTTAAATAATTTAAGCCCTAAGTTAAGATTTAGGTCTTAATTTTAAAACTAGACCACTTTGAGTGCGAAAGTATGAAGTGAGTCGATTTTTTTGCTCGCCAGTGTATT
The DNA here is from genome assembly GCA_905147285.1 of Hypena proboscidalis. Lineage (NCBI taxonomy): Eukaryota > Metazoa > Arthropoda > Insecta > Lepidoptera > Erebidae > Hypena > Hypena proboscidalis. Next base: position 3,805,280 of record LR990131.1, on the reverse strand, counting down.
TTATGTAACTTTCAAACCAATAGAAATTTGACTGATTAGTATAACAACGAATTAATAAATAAAAATAATTAATACATTAAAAATTAGTTTTAAATTATACTTGAAATCTGGTTATAGAGTCACATTTTCGGGCTATAAATAATTTCTCATGCGTCTTAGTAAATCGGTTCGTTATCGATTTTTCAGAGTGTAAATACCAACTTACTAAATACATTTCACGGTGATAACGATGAGATTGATGGTGTAATCTCATATAATTCGGAGGCCATCCTAACATTTTATAGCTTCTGAAAGTTGTTTATGTATTGTTTTGAAGTTATTTAGATATTTGTATCCAGCAGTCAGCATCTCATATTGCTGAGATGATGCTGGAAGGTGAAACTGCTCAACGGCTCGAAGGACGAGGATAATTCTTGAAAGTAATTGCACCTTCAGACCGTTAGCATAGAGCTATCTTTTAAGTTATATTCAGATTTATTTATTTATTTATTTATTTATAGGATCTCCAACAAGAAATACACAACACATTATTAATGATAACATTCACAATATATAAATTATGTGTTTCCTCAATTAGAGGAGACCACAGCGTCTACATTTATAAGAACAGAAATAACAGAAATAAAATGTTGTAATTAATAAATACTAAAATGCATGCAAAAACAGACAAACTTAAAATCTACATAACATGTCATATTACATTATAATTGAAAGTAGAAATAGAAATAAAAATTGAGATGTATAGTTGAAATAAATAAGTAATTAAAATAGTCATTAACAGATAGCATTCCATAAAAATTAAACATTAAAAATAATAATTAAAATCATAATAATAATTTGATTTAATAATTTAAGTAATAATTTAAAGTATAAAAGTATAAAATATATTTTTTAAATAATTGTCACTGCCATTACCTAATTGGTGCCATTCTTTAAGAAGAGGCAAGACATCGAATATTACTTAAGTATATTCATATAAGAAGTTAAGAGTAACAAAATAATCTACATAGGTTAAAACGTTTTATGTACCTGTCCGTCTAATTGCTGGACCAGCAGCCCTAAACGAGTATGATTCATACTGCACTAAAGAGATATAAATAAAGTAAAAATTGCAAAAAAATAAATAAACCAACTTCAAAAAACCTTGTGTAAGCAGTAAATAACCAATAAGTCGTAAATAGTTATTGAAGTCGGTGCTCACAACTACGGTTATTTCTTTTTAAAATTGTTGACCTTTATTTTACAGCAAGTTCTTCATCAATAGTTATTAAGAGCCTATAATATATATACATTTCGGTTAAAACACCTTATTAAACATCAATATGTATGATCACTTGAGTAGCATGTGTTTATATCAAAACTATGAGCTTTAGTTTTCCAACACCACGTAGGCGTATACTATTTCTTTTCTTGTATTTTCTCGTTGTAATGTTTTAACGTATTTCTTTGTTCTTTAGACAGAAGTAACGGAGGTGGGTCGTATCGTTACCCTTGGCCTTTTTAGTAATGGAATTGGAATTGTATCTATTGGCAGCCTTACTTCCTTTACTTCATTGAATTAATTCTGTATCGAGTATGTTGAAGCTGACGGTTTTTCTGTAGACACGTTAAAGTTTACGCTGTATGTTGCCTAAAATTGACTTTGTAGCCGCAACGGAGCCTTAGTTCAGTTTTTAACTATGTAGATTTCAACGATCGTCTATTAGGGAGTTATTACAACTATAGACCAATGGTATGTACAATATTAAATTGTACCAATTTTTTCACAATTGACTCTATTGTTAGTAATCAGTCGACATGATCAATCGCCATCAACCAATCCATTCAACCTTTGTCATCGATCGATAATGACATCGTAAAATAGCCAGAACACGAATAGGAATACACAAACACCCAATATTGGTATTACTATAAAAAAAACGTCCAAAATGAAGGAGACTATCTGCCAGCGAGTATTTGCGAGTTTGCTTTGTGAAAAAAGGAGAATTAGAACTCAGAACGATTTTACGTGAAAAGAGGATTATGCCAGTGGGAATGCTAAAATCGTCTGCATTTCGGCACTTCAGAATCTATACGAATACTGCAAAGAGCGCAGAAAATCAAGTAAACTTTTTGCAAACGATTGATACCTTATTTTTATTGTGCTTGTTACGTTCAGTATCAGCTCTCTGATGATTTGGATGTTGGCGGTTTATTTGCAATTTTTTTTAACGTGTGTTGTTTTATGTACATGTTTTAGAAACGTTCACGTTAGACTTTTAAATGTGTATGAGAAACAAGAATGCTTTATTGTTTAACACATCAAACAGTCCTAGGCTCGATTTATATTTGAAACGTATTATCTAGTGACGAAATGCCTACAAATTCGCGAGGCGCCGGCGCCACTTCGACTGTCGGGTTGGTCGGGTGTCGCTCGCACGCACGCACGCGTAGAGTTCGCACGTGTGTTTGGTGGAAGTTTTAATATTATTATAATAAGTACTAAATAAGTTTAAAATAAGAGAGAATGGCTGGTTTAAAGCATTGCTCATTTGATGGATGTGTGTCAAGACAAAAGGACGAGGGATTGTCATTTTTTTCATTACCTGCAGATGAGAAAATGTAAGTTCAAATTTATTTTAAAACTATGAAACTATAAACCTTCACATTCTTCATATTACTAACATTAATTAGTTACTTTGTTGATACTTACTAATAATATGGACTCATGTCTGAATTATTTAAGGAATTTGTTTTTTATAATTACGAGAGCAACTTGAAAATGTGACATTTTGTTTGTTGAGATATTTTAACGATTATGGTGTCCAATGAAAGGCCTAGGTCTAAAACTATTTTATCCGTTTAAATCGTATAAATGGGTCAACGCGTTAGGAGATTAGAAGAATTAAGAATAGTAAAAATGTGAACAAACCAGAATTTTTGATGTTTTTGTTCCACAACTTTTTAATTAATGCACAAAATGTAAAATATTGTTATTGTAAGTAAATGAGAATAGTTTACCCATGTGAAAAGAAAAATGTTATAGGGGTTAAATGATAAAAAGAATTTAGTTAGGTTCCCTTTATACAAAGTTCAATCAAAACAGTACAGACTGCAAAAAAATAGTCAAAAATTAGTTGCACTTTATCTGACCTGATTTATTTATATACGGGGTGGATGCGACATAGCGACATTTTATTGAAACCACAGATTCTATACATGGTAAGTATCAATTACCACCGGATAAAAATTCCCTGGCGAAAAAAAAGAAATCACGTTCTCCGAACAATTTGAACATTGCGATCGTGCAATTTGTTCGGAAGACGTGGATTTTTTTTTTCGCCAGAGAATTTTTTATCCGGTGGAAATGCATATTGGCCATGTATAGAAGCTGTGGTTTCAATAAATGTCGCATTCACCCTGTATATATACATTATAATGAAATTATATGTACATTTGTATAGGAAAGTAGGTAAGTAACAGGATGTGGCAAAATAAAATAACTCTTTAGGGCGATCGCAAATATACGCGGCTACACGTAGCGGATGCCCGCTCGCGTGTTTGAAATTGAAAAGTAGTATGAGCCCGCGCCTGCACCAGTTGGCTCTGTTCTTACTATTTATCAATTTTGACATATCTTAGCACAGTATAAATATGAAACAGTATGGAAACTAAGCCTATTTCATAAAATAATTACCTACGCTCTATTGAAGCTATAGGGTTGACACTTTGAAACATTTTGATATTGACATTTTATGAAAAAAAAAAGTGTTTTTTAGTGATCATTCAATCGTATTGGAATAACTAGTTAACAAATAAAATTTAAATAGGTAATCTCAGAGCATCGGTTAATCTCAACAAAACGATACACAGTTTAATATTGACACAACAACTTGTAGATCTTTGTTTTTGTTTTGTAGATATTTATCTAAATATTACAACACGCGGCGTACAAAATGTAATTTAACATAACATTACAAATTAAAATAAAAGAGAGGGCTAAAAGGGTAAAAGTTACAAATTATTTACTTGAAAATACTTTCGTCTGCTACGACAGGTACGAAATTCTTTATTATTAAATTTAATTGTGTAAAAAATTCTCATTCTTATAAACAGCTTTTTTAAATAAACAAGGACTATAAAAGTGATTTTGTCTAATTCTTTGTAAATGAATTCAGCTACTTTGCAGTTTATGTGTTGTTTTTTAAAACAATAACGAAAAATTTCATCCATTTTCTCGACAATTACGAGTTTCTAATCGCAGACTACTAATTAGGTATTATTATCTGTGTTTATCTTGTAAATTAAATAAAAACAGTCACTACTTCAAAACTTATTTTTATTTCAATGAGTATCTTTCTACTTGAGTTGAGTAAAGGTTTGTTTTCATTTTTTTATTACAAATGAGAGACTGTAAAATTCGTTTTAGTATCTGGTCCATACTCAGAAAAAGTGTACATTTTAAATTTGCAACTAAATTGATAAGTAACGAAACTGAGAATTTCCGTCACGAAACTGATGTCATAAGGTATGGTGCACATGGATTGGACAAATAAAACACGTGATTATATTTGGCTTATAATCAGTCTTATTCTCAAAACTAATAATAATTTGCATAAAATTAAATAGCTATCAGCTGCCTGCGGCTTCGCTCTACCTACCTGAAAATGAAAGAGTTAGTAAAAGGGGCTATGGAACAAGAAAAGAAAGCATACTACACAACTTATATAAATAAAAACATTAACCAACCTAAATCTCTTTGGAATAATTTAAAATCAACCTTAACCATAAGAAATAATAAACATAACGACCTCCCTCCAATATTTAGTGACCCTGAACTTTTGAACATGCATTTTTTAAATATACCAGGCAACAGCAGTGTGAATATTTCTGACATGACATTTTATGAGTATAACAGATTCAGTAATGATGTTGATTTAAATTTTTGTCTAAAATGTACTACAGAGGCAGAGGTGCTTAAAATTATTAAGGGCCTAAAATCTAATGCTATGGGCCCAGATGGCATAACTTTGAATATGCTCATAATGATGTTGCCGCATACACTTAAGCCTATAACATCTATAATAAACCGATCTATTACCACTTCAACTTTCCCTGAACTGTGGAGGCTGGCTACAGTTAGGCCTATACCTAAAGTTGCTAACCCTACTTGCCTTAAGGACTTAAGACCCATTAGCCTGCTTCCTTGTTAAAATCTGAGAAATTATAACCTCTTAAAATATTTTTACGTAAACCACGTGTTTATCTCGCAAGCACTAGGCGTATTCGTTAAGCTAATACAAAAAATATGAAAAGATCATCATGAAGTAAACAAAAATATAGTAAACTTACCACAATAATAGCCGTTTATCACCCTGAGGTATTTATTGTAAATATTTACTTGATACACGTCTCGACTTGACGACTGCGGCGAAAACATAATGGCTACCGTGACAGTGATTTTGACGTAAGTATTATTGTTGTCAGAATAGGAAAAACAAAATATACCACTTTAAATAATTGCGTTCCAAACTTTACTACGTGTTACTAACCCTGAGTAACGAAATATCATAATTTTGGGACAAAATTAGTTTAATTAAAATATTTTTTTTATAACTTTACTTATTTAGTAATAAAATACGTCCTATTTTGGTTACCTGATTCATCAAGAATAATATAGCCACAATCAATGTTAACTAAAGCAATAAATACTCGTAACAATTTATCTCTGAAAATTTGTAATGGTCATTGGGACACTCAAAAAATGTATGATGATATTTTATAACAATGTTTTGACATTCAAAAAAAATACTCTTATAACAAAAAAATATATTTAAATACCAGAAAAATCATCATATTAATAGATTAACATAACAAAAAGAGAGGGGAAATAGAAAAATATCATAATATTATTATTAGATATTGACTTCAATATAAAGTAGCGGGACAAGAAAGGATACCAAATGTACACTTTTTCTGAGTATGACCCATCTACCTAATTGACTGAGTAATCAATCATACGCATCAAACGTAAGATAGAATAGGTGGTCAAATAGGTAGATAGATAGACGATGAATATTATAGTAGTAGGTAGCGTAACAACGCATCGGCGCGCGAGCCGACAACCCTAGCGACATAGGTATCGCGTCACTCAGCGCCAGACAGCGACAGAGCTACGCGTTAGAAGAGAGCGGCAATACTTAGGTGAATATCTCGTTAGGTACTGAGCGCTTATGCGAGCTGAATTGAACTTTGTTGCTTAGTTGCAAGAGTCTCTATTTCTATGAATTGTTACGGGAAGTGGTGCTTCTGTACTTGTACTTATTATTCTGTGGTCTTACCCTTGTGAAATTATATTATACTTATCCATTATTCTAGAATTTTATATCATGTAGTTGACCTTATCTTTCAGTGGCAAATATACTTATGATGTTAGAAGCTTTAGCGGAGCAGGAGCGTAGGGACAATGGTCCCAATGGTGGTAGTGGTCTCGCCGAGTAAGAATGCTAAGATTAAGCATCCACCAATCCATTCAAGCCATCTCTCACGTTGCCTTCAGGGCACACTATCGCTTAACAAAGCCATTGTTTTGGGAGCTGTGTCATGAGCTTCACCCGTTCCTGCCTGCACAACAACGAAGCTCTACAAAACCTCAGAGTGCAAGGTATGAAATACTACTTATTTATATTGCAGCTAACAAACTGTCATTGCAATTGACAATAATGGCTACTATACCTAGTTATAAAATTAATACCTACCTACGTAATTAGCTTACTAAAATTGTATTCATATTTCAGATACTAGCAGCATTATAATTTCAGTATCAAAAATATTATGCCACTGGCTCATACCAAAAACCCATTGGCATGAGTTTCATGCATGGGCTGAGCCAGCCGGCAGTATCAAGATCGATACGGGCAGTGACAGATGCATTAAATGAAGTCGAGGTATTCCGACAATTTGTACGCTTCCCGGAAACTAATAAAAAAAAAAAAAAAAAAAAAAAAAAAAAAAAAGGCAAGCCTGTCCTGTGGGTGCCTATTACGATTACATCAGAAGATTTTTACAAGTGCTTGGTCGACATCTTAGGGCAAAAAACAAAAAAAAAAGTAACATACGAATTTGATAAAAAAAAGGCAAGTCAATAAGTATTGTGCCTAACTTAAACTAGCCTAGGAGCTAAGAATATAAAATATTTATACATACAATTGATACATACAAAAAACCAGCTATATAAATATATTAATTATATTATATGATATATAAACCAACAAAGTATGATAATAATAATAATGTATTTAATTTTTGTTGTGGTGAGAAAATTAATATATTGTCTATTGTCTAATTAAATATAATATATAAAATTTAAATAATGTTAATAAATGTTTAAAATTATGTAGATTACCAGGACTTAGGTTAAATGTGTGAAAAGACTCTCACTCACTCTCTCAGAAGAAGAAGGAAGAAAGAAAAGAACTAGAGATGAAAGAATGCAAATAGTTACTGGGTTAGTTAGGTTATTGAAAACGTGTTAATTAAGATAGGTTCTATCAATCGTTTATATGAACATGATATAAAAATGCATACTTAACAATATAGTGTCAAACAACATTAGTGTGGTGTCTAGCCATTATTGAAGAAATAAAATAAAATAAATTACTTATTGCGACGATTGTCGTAATAATTAATTAAATTATTGGTACAAAACAACAACAAAAAATAAATTATCATAGGTAACACCTATGTAATTTATTTTTAGATTTGTTATTCAGCCATAAGGTGTTAACTTTATTCCTTTTTATGGTCTATGTGAAGTGAAATTCTATAAGGTATGTTACCATTTTAAATAGAAATACCTAGTTAGCTTTTATTTTTTTTCATTTAATTATAAGATTAATAAATAATAAATAAATAAATGTATCATTTTATTTTTTTTATGTTTATAATAAAAAATGTTGAATCATATGAATTTAAAATGAATTAATAATTTAAGATCTTTGGCTTTTGAGCAAGTTCCCCGTGGCTGACAAATGTGGAGGTATTTTTTGATACCTTAATTTTTTACATTTTCCGTTTCTTTTTGTACCTATGTAGGTATTTGTCTAATTTAGTTTAAGAAGTCTTATATTAATTTATTTAATTATTAGTAAAAAGTTTATAAATATTTGCTAGATCTACATTGTTTTTTAAATGAACCGTTAGCCAGTCAAGTACATTAGTTACTACTGTTCTAAATTTCTTATCATAATAATTAAAGGACAACATTCATCCGTGGAGTTCAACGCTGAGCTATTTTTCAAAGTTTCATCACAGCATATAGTTAGACTGAAGCTTCATCTTATGCTCTTTAGCTGTTTGCAATCCATGCATTTTCATATTCTCTGTAAGAAGTAAATCAATATTTAAATATGTTTTTGGTTGTTTTATTATAATGATGTACTTACAAAACATTTTAAAAGATATAAAAAAAAATTGACATAATTATACATTATTGGAATAGAAACTTACTGTATTAGATTATAGCAGTAGGTAATCTAAGTGACTTCTTTGTAGAATTTATTGACAAATATTGCTACCTCGAAACACTATAATTGAATTCCTTAGTACCCTGAAATGAATACATTATTTCTTCTTAAAAGTAGTTTAAAGTTAGCTAATTTTGTTATTGTTTGCTTCCTATTAGAATGACATAAGACTAGACAAGAGTATGTGCAGTGTTTTTCAGTGCCAAAAGTCGCTAGATACCATTACCCTGCACCCTATGAGCTTTATTTAGGCAATCAACCTTTATATTTTTAATTCTCACGTGTTTATTTCTCATTTTTATCATTCTTTACCATTTACATTACTTTTTTCTCGTTTCAATCATAACAATGACAAAAACTGCAGTCTGTTCAATAATAAAGAGTTAATTTTAGCTTAATTTTTTAAGTAAATAATGTTGTGTTAAGGTGCACCTCAAAAATCGTTAGAAAATTGGCTAGATTTCTTTGAACGCTAAAACGATTTTTTTGTTATTAGAGCATACTCAAAAGTCGACAGATCTGGCGACAAAGTCGCTAAATTGGCAGTCTATAAATATAAAACTCAAGCAAAAATAACAGCCATAAAACTTTTCAACTAACCCTATCTGTCATAAATGAAGTTTTCAAAATGGATTTCATTCCATGTAAAATATTGATAAGTCGCAGCCTGTGCGCAAGTTCAATGTTTAATGTCAGCATTGCACCAATCAAAGCACTATTGTAATAATTTAGCGTATTCTCCTTTTGTTTTCATGTTCAGTTAATTTGTTTATTTACTTTTTCATTACTTTGTCTGTTTATGCCCAAAGATAATGTAATACTACGTAGATTTATGCCTAGCACCAAAGATAATGTAATACTACGTAGACACTATACTATACTGCACCACAGATAATATAATATAATACTAGACTGCACTGAGGGCACTGCTGCGTAAACCGACGTGACCGCCAAAAGTCTAAACCATAGATAATACATAATATGTATTATCTATGGTTTATATTATAAACTGAGTCTAAACAAGGTCTAAACGATAATTGAAGCTCTACTTACGATTGGCGATTACAATTTTGATTGCTGTACGGACGCCACCATTGGCCGTTCGTTTCGCGCTATGGTCCAAGCGTCATGGTTGCGTTCCGTTTTTTATTTTTATTCAATTGTGAAATTATTTCTGTTTTATTTGTTTTTTATAGTTGATATACTCAAATTTTAGATCTAACATTTAAATTTTTTGTTTTTAATTGATTTATGTTTGTACATTAGTTTTATTTAAGTATTTTTAATTTGACACCGTCCGTTCTCCCTCTGGCTCTATTAGAAAACGCTACATGGCTTTGTTGCTTTGCAAAATAGGTCTGCGATTTTTTGAGTATAAATCTGAAATTTTCTAGCAAATTTATTGTTTAGTATTATAGTTTTATTATTTGCTTTTTTGTCAGAATAAATATGTTTCTTTCATTCTTTCATGAAAACAAGATAATCAGTGGCGTAACAATAGGGTGGCAGGGCTGGCAAAATGCCACGGGCCCCCGACCCAAGAGGGCCCCGGCCTAAGGGGCCGCGAGTTAAAAAATATCTTTTTGGCGCCATGTACTTTCTAGGCTCCTTGATGTTACTCTGACGATTTATTAAATCCATAAATGACAGATGAAAATATTCCTCTAAATAAGTGTCGAGGACAAAAACTCATAAAAGATGTCGAGCCAAATGCCGTATAATGTTCACTATACTGATTATAATTTAAATTTACTACTCAATGATACAGGGAGAAATGAGGAGGTTATTGAAATGCATTTTTTTTTAAAACAGTTATATTTTTTTTGGGCATAGCATCAAAAGATGTAATATTTTAACAAGTTTTATATCTAATAAAGAAAGTTTCATCAACAACTTTAACGTTAATAACATGAAAAACATTAAAGCCTACTAGTAGTTATGGTATCATTTTTGCTTTAAAAGTTCGGTTTGTTGAAGTCCAAAAAGCGCTAACAAAAACAATTCTGTTAAATTGCTAATCAGATGAAAGAAATGAAGATGTTTCACTCAAAAAGATCGAAATCTACAATTTTATTATGTTATTGGTTTTCCATTGCAAGATCCTACTTATTAAAGCTCTAAAGCACTTCAGTCTAAAGCCACCGACCTTTCAAATGCCTTAAAACGTTTTAAAATTTAAAAATGGAAGCAAATACAACGGTAATCGCGTTTCCTTTCAATAAATGTTATAGTTTCTAATTTCAGTGTTTTACAGCCTTCCACTTTAAAAGTTTTAAATGACACTGCTCTATTAAAAAAAGCTCTTGAATTTATTGAGATATACAGGGTGTATTTTTGAAACGGGGCAGTAAGGGCAAGTACCTTAACCGTTGCAGTTACAGCAAAACGTTCTTAAAAGACCTTCCCTAACTTTTTATGACATTTTGAACTGCATTCACAGATTTTGTAAAAAACTTACAGTTAGCAAAAGAAATGCAAAAAGTTCAATTTTTTTTTTTATGCCAATCGATTCTATTTCATGTGGGGATCAAAAAGCTCTATGGGACCATTTTAGCTTTCAGTACTAGAAAAGACAGAAATCGCCAAAAACGTTTCCCATACATTTCGGCAACAGAAACGAATTTCTACGATGGTCTAACTTTTTGTTATGGCCTGGAAGTGGGTAGAATTGACTGTAAAGTAAATAAAAAGAATTTTTACCCTCAAATTTCGAATTTGATTCGAAAATCTGTGTTATAGGTACTTAGTTTCAGCTGAGAAACTTCGTATGAGTTATTAATTAAGGATTTTCGCTAAAATGTCTTCTAATCGTGAAAAAATTGACTTATTAGAAGCGTATTTTGAAAGAACCCTGCAATTCCAGGTTTTTCAAAAGATTTGTAATAACCTTTCTTGTTGGCACATGCCGCAACGGATACTTATTGCGGTACCACACTAATGCAGCTCCCGCATTTCGATTATTGACAAAATACGTTTCTAATAAGTCAATTTTTTCACGATTAGAAGACATTTTAGCGAAAATCCTTAATTAATAACTCATACGAAGTTTCTCAGCTGAAACTAAGTATAATACACAGATTTTCGAATCAAATTCGAAATTTGAGGGTAAAAATTCTTTTTATTTACTTTACAGTCAATTCTACCCACTTCCAGGCCATAACAAAAAGTTAGACCATCGTAGAAATTCGTTTCTGTTGCCGAAATGTATGGGAAACGTTTTTGGCGATTTCTGTCTTTTCTAGTACTGAAAGCTAAAATGATCCCATAGAGTTTTTTGATCCCCACATGAAATAGAATCGATTGGCATAAAAAAAAAAAAATTGAACTTTTTGCATTTTTTTTGCTAACTGTAAGTTTTTTACAAAATCTGTGAATGCAGTTCAAAATGTCCCAAAAAGTTAGGGAAGGTCTTTTAAGAACGTTTTGCTGTAACTGCAACGGTTAAGGTACTTGCCCTTACTGCCCCGTTTCAAAAATACACCCTGTATAAAAAAAGACATCTCTGAATCATTTGCCAAAGAAATTTTCCGACTCCCAAAGCGCACTTATTGCTTTGGAGAAATTTCCGTTTAGAAAGCCATAAAACCCAATTATAAATATCATCAGAGACAAACTTTTAACTTGCTCATATAATGACTTTCGAGTTATGTTTACGTGGGTACCTGCCCACAAAGGCATAATCGGTAATGAAAGAGCGGATAAAGCTGCTAAAGATGCCATAACCTGTGGTGATTTAACTGATTATAAAGTATGGTGCCATGATTTAGGAAAACAACCTGAAAAATGGTTATTTAATACCTGGAATGAGCGTTGGGCAGATGAGGGTGTTGTCACTGGAAGGCGCTTATTCCATCTCTTACCAGAGGTGCCTCTAAAACCATGGTTTAGTAGAGTAAATTGTAACAAAAAAGTCAACCATCATAATCCGTATGAGACTAGGACATACGAGTGCCCGCTCACACCTGGCGCGATTTAACATATTTGGCGACAAAAGATGATTGTGGATATGAGGTCCAAGACTTAGACCATATATTTTTTGCGTGTCCGCTTCATGACCGTGCCTTTTTTTGGGATGCTCTGATTGAGCAAAAAGTTCCACTTCCTACCAGTATATTGTGTTTACTCCATCAACCTGTTCTATTTTATAATATATTTGATATTTTTATTTCTGTAAATAATATTAAAATATAATATTGTCTGTATTTATACACCTATTACATGATATCTTCTTTCCTATAATAATATTTAATGTAATAATACTTATGAAAAAAAAACAGAACCTATAATATAATGTACTTATCTGATCCGTTAACCAAATTCCGTAATCCTTTCCCTATAATTATTATCCTTTTGTTGAATTCTACTAGTTTCCCAAACTTTTTTACTACGACACTGGCTAAAAGTTACAACAAATAGCCATGAAAAAAAAAAAAAAAGTTTTTATTCAACTGTCAAATCATGTCAAAATTTGAAAACTTTTTCGCAAGTTCTCGTAGTATCGTATATCGTAGTGATTTTTCCCAACTTTAATCTGGTTTCCGACTTATTAATTACTGACTTTGGCTTATTTTCCGGACTCTGATAGTGGCTCTTCCTTCATCTGTGATCGATTTTGGCATCTGGTAACCGACTTGTACTCTTAAACTGATTTACCTTGGCTTCGTTATAAGGACTTGACGTGGAAGAATTATCTTGAAGATTTTGGCTACCCACATTATTTCGATAATACCGATGGCGAGAGTTCCGAAAAACCCACGCTGTAATTGTTATTTTGCTTACTTACGCTTACTATTACCAGAAGCAATACGCCGACTCAAAAAAGGACGGGATATCTTTGACCAGAACAAATAAGGGAAAAAATAAAAAAAACAATATAAAGAAAAGGCTTTCTCCGCTGGGAGAAGTGCCTTAGTCGCCAAACAGCACACACCACATCTGCTTATAGTCTGAAAGATTTCTTTTTCTTTTTTTTTTTTTCCTCTTCTTATCTTGCAATCAGATAAGAAGAGGAAAAAAAATAAATAAAATAAAATTGTTATTTTGGGTGTGATGAAGGAGGTAAGTTAATAACAAAAATAAAACCTTTTGATATTTGGAATTATAATACTTGATGTAGGTTCTTATAATAAGTACTATCAGAAGCACTTCCGCATGCTCACTTTTGCAAAATTTTCCCGTGAAGTGTATCGGTGCAACAAGTAACATTATACACCGCGCTTTGAGAGCAGTGCTGCGCAATGGACGTTTCCAGCATATTTTTTTTATAATTTATTATTAAATTTTACGCTAAAGTGAAAGAATCATTGAAATATCTTTAAAAATGAAAAAGTTGTGGGGGTTTGAAGTTGCGCATCAAGAATGATTTTGTTAACTGCAACATTTCAGTCGTGAAGTCATTGTTATTAAGTTCACCACAGTACGAATTTTCAATTAAAATTGAAGTTTTCGTTCTAAAGACGACTCCATTTGTATTTATTTACATATAGACATATATTTTTTGATATTTATTGATGTGTAGCTTTTCCCGACTGCAGAAGAAGGCTTATTTCTTTTTATTTCACTGTTAAAAGAAAGCTTCCTTATAGATATAGTGGTAATTTGCCTCAATTTACTGAACTAACTGTTTTAATACAAAAAGTGACTTTATCATAACATAACAATGCCTATATTACCTAGTAGGGTGTGGCAGAGGTGTACCACACACACACTTCTCCTGTAATTTTTTATATAGCTATAGCATATATAAATATAGCACTTTCGACGTCACTAAAAACGTCCATTATCAAAGGTGGCTTCTGATAGTACCTACTAACTATCTAGTCTGCTTTGATCAGTAAAAAATATTTTCATTTCAGGTCCTCTGCATCACTTCCCTAAACCAGAGAGTGATAGGGAAAGATATGAGCTCTGGAAGGCATTAGTAGACAGTGATACTTAAGAAAAAGGAGACATTTATATCTACAATCAATTAAGTTTGTGCAATAATCATCACCACCCAAGCGGCTAACAAGAAATGCTGTTCCAACACTTCATACAGGAAAAGGTAAATAAATGAAAAAAAATATAATTATATAAAATAACAAAATTAATTTATCCCACGAGGTAAGGGAAAGACGATGGAATGCCCTTTGGGCCAAAATTGACTATATCGCTTCCTTAACATTCATGCATCTAGTTATACATTTGGATTTGTGTACTAAGCGCTTGTCATTTCTGAAGGATTTCACTTATCTGGTCCCTGAAAGTCTTTAGAAAACCTATCAATGTTATTTATTCTCATAGTAATACGGAAATCATACTTAATAATCTAGTTGTTTTTCACTATATTGCTTTCCTGAAAAACCCTTATGTCAACCTACAAACAGAATAAGAGTGTAGTCACTAACCAAACTTACATATCAAATGTGAGTATGGGTAGTGACTATGTGTACCTATATCTATATCAGCCGAGTATCAACCACTATTGAACAAGGACCTATTTGTAAGAATATAATATTATGCATAGACTTCCACGCTGGAGGGCCAGGTTCGATCTTGAGGCTCAGAGTTTTCAAAGTTATGTGTGTATTAAAAAAATATTTTTAACCGACTTCAAAAAAAAAAGAGGTTCTGTATTTGATCCGTATGTATGTATGTATGTATGTCACCTTTTTATGTTCGCGATTTTCTCGGAAACTACTGATCCGATTTGAATGCAGTTTTCGGTATTTTAATCCTTGTGTTTTAAGGAAGGTTTTAGTATATAATTTATCAGAATCTGATGAAGATATTTGGAGACAGGCAATGGAACTCTTCAAAAACGAATTGCTAATGAACTACGTTTTGTGCAATCGTGTATCTATGTATTGTTTTCACCACTACATAACATAACATCATGCCTGTGTATGCTTTGAAGGGTAAGCAGAGACAGCCTACTTACCTACCCTTAAAGTACCGAAAGCTCTGCTTAGGTTTGGACGGGGCTAACGTTTCAGCATATTTGTTATTATCGTAGTGATAACTTATGATCATGAAGATCTCAGAAAGAATTTTTTGATAATATATAAGGATTTGATAAAAAAAAGATCTTTAAAGTGGCCCTCCGAAGGCAGCGTCAGCGAACCTGAGCGTAGCGTCGCAGCTCCTTTGCCTTCTTTCGTGGGTTTGTGCCTCAATTAAATTACGAACTAGCTCGCGTTGAGTAATAGGTTCGTAAAATTTATTGAAAAATAACGAAGTGCTTTTTACACCTGCCTGTTCTTTGTGCTCACGGAGTTCATATTATTTGATAATTTAATTTAGTAAAAACTAATAAATACTATTTTCTTGCCATACAGATATTTCCACTCGTACAACAGAAGATGTCCAACCATCTACTTCAACCTATTCTACATCATCACCCGATGTTTTGAAAGATGCAAGAAACACATTTGAGGGAAAATCGAAAAAAGGTCAGTAATTAACCATTGTAATAATTTTTGGGCTATCATTTACAATTTATTATAATATGCAATTTCAAATAATTTTCATCGCAACGTCCATGACTTTGTGAAAAACAGACCATCTATACTAATATTATAATGCTTCAAAGTTTGTTTGCATGCGTGGTTAAACACGCTAATCTACTGGTCCAATTTGAAAAAGTCTTTCAGTGTTAGATAGTCCATTTATTTAGGAAGGCTATAAGCTATGTATCATTACGCTAAAACCAATAGGAGCGTAGCAGCAATAAAATATGTTATAAAAGGGGGAAATTTAAGCGACAGGAGCGGAACAGTAACCTTTAACGCAGGTAAAACCACAGGGATCAGCTAGTATATTATATGCATGCACTCAAATGTACTTTCTTTCCGGGACAGGAGGTGCAGGGGTGCAGAGAAACCCTCTTGCACCGCGCTACCGGCGCATCCATGAATACTATGGAATATAAAAATATTCCTACTGCATTTCCAAACTCATTAGACAATGGGCAAAGCTAGACAGGGACAGAGTTTAATGAGACACAAGTAAAACAATTATTTATTTTGATTACAGGTCCTATGACAGAAAGCAAGTACCTGAAAGTAATTAGAAGGCTGAATCAGAAGATTACAAAATTAACACTAAAATATAAAACTCAAAAGTTTGGTCAAAACGCTACAGAACGTGTCTCGAAGGTTGTTTCCCGGAAAACGCGGTAATAGGGAGTCCAAACTCTCACCCGAGACTCTCGAACTTATGAAGGAACGTAGAGAAACGCCAGACACTCAGATGTCTTCGTCAGATAGGCGGTCCCTAAACCTGAAAATCAGGAAACTGACGCGACGTGACCTCCGACGCTGCAGCACTCGTAATATCGAGGCTGCGATTGAGCGAAATAGAGACACCAAAGTCTTCGCTCAGCATCTAGGTAGACCACATCTGACGAAACTGAGGACTGGGGATGGCAGGACCGTCACCTCTAAGTTCGAGATACTCGAGGAAATTGAGAGCTTCTATGGACACCTATACGCATCACGGATGACTAAACCAACGAGACCAAGCGATGATGGCCACAGAGCCCCACTCACGCGCCACTACACCGAGGACATCCCGGATGTCGACCCAGGCGAGGTCGAGGCAGCTCTCAGACAACTACAGAACAACAAGGCGCCAGGTGATGACGGAATTACAACCGAGCTCCTTAAGGCCGGTGGGACCCCAGTGCTGAAAGAGCTAGCGAGTCTCTTTAATTCCGTCATTCACCAAGGCTTGACACCACAGGCGTGGAGCGGGAGTGCGGTGGTTCTGTTCTTCAAAAAAGGTGACAAAACCTTGCTGAAGAACTACAGACCTATCTCACTCCTGAGCCACATCTACAAGTTGTTCTCGAGAGTGGTCACGAACCGCCTCGCCAGGAGACTTGACGAGTTCCAGCCACCAGAACAAGCCGGGTTTCGAAAAGGCTTTAGTACCGTAGACCACATCCATACTGTTCGGCAGATTGTACAGAAAACTGGAGAGTACAATCAGCCGCTGTGTCTGGCTTTTGTGGACTACGAGAAAGCCTTCGACTCCATCGAAACTTGGGCGGTTCTGGATGCTCTGCAGCGATGCCGTATCGACTGGCGATACATCGAGGTGCTGAGATGCTTATATGAGACCGCCACCATGACCGTCCACATCCAGGACCAAAAGACAAACCATATCGAGCTGCGTCGGGGAGTGAGACAAGGGGATGTAATATCCCCGAAACTGTTCACTAACGCTCTCGAGGATGTCTTCAAGACTCTGGACTGGACTGGACGGGGGATAAACATAAACGGTGAGTACATCTCGCACCTTCGGTTTGCCGATGATATCGTCATCGTGTCGGAGTCGCTGGAACAGCTGAGCGAAATGCTGCACAGCCTAAATGGAGCTTCACGACGTGTTGGTCTCGGCATGAATTTGGATAAAACCAAAATCATGCTCAATGAGCATGTCATGCCGAGACCAATATTTGTCGACGGATCGATGCTCGAAGTTGTTCAAGAATATATCTACCTAGGGCAGGTCATTAAGCTTGGTAGAAACAACTTCGAGCGAGAAGTCGATAGAAGGATCCGGTTGGGTTGGGCAGCATTTAGCAAACTTCGTCAAGTCTTCTCCTTGCCTTTACCGCAATGCCTGTAGACGAAAGTCTACAACCAGTGCGTCCTACCTGTTATGACCTACAGTGCCGAGACATGGACATTAACGGTTGCACTAGTCCACAAATTTAAAGTCGCGCAGCGGGCTATGGAGCGAGCTATGCTCGGAGTTTCTTTGAAAGATAAAATTCGTAATGAGGTCATCCGACAAAGAACCAAAGTGACCGACATAGCTCGCAAAATAAGCTCGCTGAAGTGGCAGTGGGCTGGTCACGTTTGCCGACGGACCGACAGCCGTTGGAGCAAACGAGTCCTAGAATGGAGACCGCGACTCGGGAACCGTAAGGTGGGACGCCCCCCTGCCAGGTGGACTGACGACCTGAAGAAGGTCGCTGGAGGGGACTGGATGCGGAAGGCGCAGGACCGAGTGTTGTGGCGCACATTGAGAGAGGCCTATGTCCAGCAGTGGACTACGAGAGGCTAAATGATGAAAATGATGATAAAACTCAAGCAAAAAAAATACAAGCTGCAAAAAACTCTCTGAATATAAATCAATTACGAAAGTTATAGAATCAATGCCTGAGAGTATGATCACATTCATGAAAATGCAGCTAAAATTCAAACAAAAACCTAAAGGAAGGAAATTTAATGAAAATGCAGCTAAAATTCAAACAAAAACCTAAAGGAAGGAAATTTACGATGGAAGAGAAAATTATGGCTGCATCGATATTAAAACAAAGCCAAAAATGTTACAATTTCCTGAGTAAATTAGTTGTACTCAGATCGAAACGTACTTTGCAGCGGTTATTAAGTACTGTTAATATTAAACCAGGAGTAAATAAAAGAATATTTAATAATTTAAAAGAAACTCGCAAACTGCCTACAGAGAAACGATTGTTTACTCTTCTATTTGATGAGGTTGCATTATCGCCGGGACTTCACTTTGATAAAAAAGAAATAATTGGTTTTCAAGATTGTGGAGACAAAAAAACGAAAATAATTGCAGATCATGCCCTTGTTCTGATGATAAAAGGAATAAAATCAAAAACTAAGCAACCAATTTTATTTACGTTTTGTAAAAGTTCAACAAAAGCCATTGAATTGAAAAAAAATATAATGACAACTATTAGACAACTAAGAAAAGCTGGTATTATTATTATATCTACAATATGCGATCAAGCATCTATGAATGTGAGTTGTATCAAAATATTACAAAAAGAAACCCGAGAAAAATATTTGCGAAAAAGCCTTGAATACCATTCTAACGCTTTTGAGGTGGATAACGAAAAATTTTCCCTCTATTGATCCACCTCACCTATTGAAGGGAGTGCGAAATAATTTTATAACGAAAAACATAAGATTTACTCAAAATAACCAAGAAAAACTAGCTAAATGGGAACATTTAAGAATGCTGTTAAATGAAGATAGAGGAGCCGACGAAATACGAATTGTAAACAAATTAACTTGCTACCACATTGATCAAACAAAACTTCCAAAAATGAAAGTCAAATATGCTGCACAAGTTTTTAGCCAACATGTGTCCGCAGTTATGAGATTTCTAGCAATTAAGTTACACAAAACTCAAACACTTTGTACATAATATAGATAAGTATATTAAAAATATATGTATGAATCAAGGAAATTCGCGAATTCGCAGTTAACCCCTAAAGCCACCGTAAAAAAAGTTCACAAAATGGATACATAAAAAATTATGCATAATTGTATTGGTACTAACAAAAGTGTAACATTCTTGTTTCAGAGCGCAAAATCCTGCCTGCAGAGTGCGAAGAGACGGCCGATTTGCTGATTTTATTTGACAAATTATTCGACTCATTTAATGGCCACTTGTACCGTGACATAGCAAAAGCTCTCAAGGGGTGTCTCAAAAATAACTTACCACATTTCCAGTTCTGGGAGGAAATATTGCCTATTTTAAAATCAATAAAATTCGAAAAGGTAAAAAAAAATCTGGATGGCATAGAAACTATCAAATATGAAAAAGTGCCATCCATCCAGAACTGGATACATAATATAAACACGTTTAAGGAAATGTGGAAATATCTTCAGGAAAAATTTTACATAAAAAATATTTTAACTAGGAGTTTTAACCAAGACCCACTTGAGAATTTCTTTTGCTGTGTCAGAAGTAATGGTATTAGAAATATTAATCCCACTTGCATGCAATTTATGAATGCATATAAAACATTGCTGATTAATAATATGAATTCATCACATTCAATAGGTGCTAATTATTGTGAAAAAGATGATTATCAACCATTACAATCAATGAAATTTTTACTAACGGAGGAATGTGATTCTGCTGTGATAGATCCTCCTGATTTTGCGTGTGAAATTGATTCTTTAATTGAAACCATGAATGATATTACATGTAATGATTCAATTGTTCACGAAGAAGCCAAAAAATATGTTGCAGGCTATATAATAAAAAAATGTAAAACTAAAATATTTAAAAAATTTAATAATTGCATGAATGATTTAATAACATCTGAAGTTAATCCTGATTCATTCAATTATGTGATTGATTATACTAAAAAATCTTTGTTTAACGCATCTGATGATTTTGTAAAATTACTGAATGAAATTTAATTTATGATTGTTACATGCTTAAGGAATTCTCCAGAGTTTAGTAGTTTAAGGGATAAAATAATATTCTTCATTAATTTTGTAGATGTGATTTTTCTTTGATTACTTGTGACAATCATAAATCAATGTTAGTTGATTACATAATTAATTTATCTGTTAATTTAATAGTATTTACTTGGTGTACTGGTGTAAATAGAATTTTAATTGGTAAAATTGTTGATTTTTACTGCAATGATAAAATAAAACTACAAGCTTTTAATTAAAATCAAACCTATAAAAAACGGAAACATTGATTTTTCGTGATTTTGGATTGATTTGCATTGTTTGATTATTATTGTATTAATCAATGTGTTTTTTGGTAAAGCAAAGGTTTTATGTGATGTTATTTTTTTATTATTACGATTATAACGGTATTGAGTAGCCATTGTACGGAAATTTAAGCATTTTACGATTATGTTATGTTATTAGTATATATATAGTTATTTTTTTTGTCTGTTCTGAAACCCTTATATATACAGTAGTATACACACATTTTTTTTACTCCTTTATTTTCTGCTTGAAGTGTAAGATATTGCAACCTTATATACTATGGATTTATTTACAAGTATTAATTAAGTTCCATTTCTACTGGGTGGCGCAAAAGTACTGGCACTAAAGAAAATACTTTTTTTTTTTTTTATATGACATTTTCTGTCATTCTGTTGTTGAAAATTGTGTAGTGAGCAAATGTAAAATACACTGAAAATAAACATGGACCGTTTTACTCCCCAAGAACGTGGAATAATTGTGTCAATGTTCTTACGGAATAATTCATCAGTGATAAGAACACAACGTGAATTTCGTCGACGATTTCCCCACCGTCCGGCACCGATTGGTCGCACAATTCGACGCTTTGCCACACGCCTTGAAGCAACTGGCTCAACATTGGATAGACCTAAGTCTGGGAGACCAAGAACAGGCCGTTCAGCTGAAAATATCGATGCTGTGCGCGAAGATGTGGAAGAGTGTCCAGAAACATCAACGAGGCGACGTGCCACGCAATTGGGCATTTCCAGACGGACCCTGCAGCGTATTTTGGTGAAAGACTTAAAGATGTTCCCGTATAAAACTCAAATGACTCATCAGCTGCTGCCTGCTGACCACCGAGCTCGTCTAGATTACTGCCAGCGCGTCATAAACCTCAACCTTGAAGAGGATGATTTTCCTTCAAAATTGGTTATGAGTGACGAAGCGCATTTCCATCTCTCAGGGCATGTCAATAAGCAGAATACTCGGTTCTGGGGCACTGATAATCCGCGCATTATTCAAGAAACACCTCTACACCCACTAAAAGTTACTGTATGGTGTGGCATCTGTGTTGACAGAGTGATCGGACCCTATTTTTTCGAAGACGCTGGAGGCAATGCGATAACTGTCACTGGAGAACGCTACAGAACCATGTTACGTGAGTTTTTGATACCCAGTTTGGACGAATTGGGGCTGGAGCACATCTGGTTTCAACAAGACGGCGCTACGGCACACACAGCGCGCGACACTATGGACTTAGTGAGGGACGCTTTTCCAGACCGAGTTATCTCTCGTTTTGGCGATTTGCCTTGGCCTGCAAGATCACCCGATCTGACCAGTCCAGACTTCTTTCTTTGGGGTTTTTTGTAATCTCGGGTGTATGTGAACAAGCCACAGACTCTCGCAGCTCTAAAAGAAAACATTCGTCAAGAAATAACGAACATATCGCAGGAAGTGTTACGGCAAGTTATGCAAAATGTCATAAATAGGGCTCAAATGTGTATCAACTCTGGAGGTCACCATTTAAAAGACATCATCTTTAAATCCTAATGGTACGAAATTTAATGGCACAAATATACATTTAAAAAAATCTAAATCTAGTTTTCTAATTTAGAAAAAATGTTATAGCTGAACCAAATAGGGTCTTTACTTTTGCGCAGTATATTTAAGTTTATTTTCTCTTTATAACCATCTTTAGCTATAATGTTGTTTTGGTTGCTATAACTTACACATAGAATTATTGTCAAAAAACAAACAAATATTGTATGAATTATTTGAAAAGATGGTGCACATGAGTTTCTCACCAGCTCTTCTCATGATGCAATACCCATTGAAGCTGGTACTTGGATTGATTTTAATTCAAATCTCTAAGTTGAATTAAAGTTAATCTAAGCTCCGGTGTCAAATCATTTTATTACAATAAGTATTATAATTTAGTTCGCTAAGTTTTATTTTATTTTATATTTTTTGTGTTTTGATGTTTGTTTTGACGTGTTCAAGCGCCCCTTGGGGCCCATGGAAATAAATGATTTGATTTGATTTGATTATGCCATGTCTATAAATAATATGTGATGTTGGTGGTTAATAAATAAATATGACTAACAATATTCACTTGTTTTATTTAAATAAATCTAAAAATACCAAGGAAAATAAACCACTACATTTTATATAGGTACTTAACTTACAATAACGCCATCTAGCGTGGTGGTCGGGAAGTTCAAAATAAAATGTTTGCTATGTGGCGCATCTATCTCAGTTTATATGTATTATCTATGGGGCCTTTAGAGCAAATTTATATAATATTTATTTATATGTCGCCGCAGAGGCTATCTAACATTAAAAACATAAACCATCAATTTACGTTTTATCGTGAATCTAATATTATTCTTAGGTGTATATAGTTAGGTATTTATTTCATTAGTTTAAAATATTAAATTGTTAGATTAGTATGTATTGTAAATATTTAATAAGCAATATGTAAATGAAAATAAATCTTTTTTTTAATATAATCACTAAATTAATTACCCGAATATATTAAAAAAAAAGTACTTAAAGTACTTAAATTATTGTTATGATCATTAATAGTACTTTTGAAGTTTATACTTGTAAACTTTTAAAAATAAACGTTTTATTTTCTTATACTACCTTATTTTATTCCTAGCACAGAGGCATTTATCATCTTATCATATATTATGCAATCCCACTGTAGAAACACGATAAAATACACATCAAAAAGTATAAAATATAAATAGTAGGAACTTTGTAATACATATTTACTTCATGTATTTATTCTAATCTTTTTTTTTTTTTTTTTTTTTTTCCGAAAAAGAAGCAGAGGAAGGCAGATAAAAAGGTGGGAAGACGATTTGCCCAAGGGCTGGAGAAGGACAGCAAGGGATCGACAAATGTGGAGGGCACTTGAGGAGGCCTATGTCGCAGGACAGCCTGACCTGGTAGCTGATACAAAAAAGTAAATTCTAAGCAAATAAAATGTTTAGGATTATAGATTAGATTTAGCTGCATTAAAAGTATGTTTAGATAAGTTTAGGTAATAAGTTTTTTAAATATAGTTATATCTCATTTTAATTGTTTATTCAGTGTATGGTCAGAGGAAATAAAGGCTATTTTTATTTTATTTTATTTATTTATTATTTATTCTAATAATTTACAATTAAAAGGCACAATTGAGTAAAAGTACCTTTTCATCGTAAGCATTTAAAATTTTTGCTCCAAATTTTATAATGAAAAGGCATATCTGGTTACATGTGCCTTTTAAACGTAATATTGCTCATTTTATTTTAATTTTTATATTAAGTTAAAAATAAAATATGCTTTATTAAGTACATCAATTAAATTTTAAAATATAAGATTGCTATCGATGTATACATAGTAAATAAATGTATGTTTTTACATTCGCACAATTTCGGAAAACATATTTTATATGTCTTTTTCTTAACAAAATTCAAAAAATATTTAAAGTTCGATTTTCTCAACAATTGTAAAATGTTAGTTGTGCCTTTTCTCATTGCGACGGCAGTGTATTATTTCATAATAGTTTGTTAATTGGACAATTGAAGTGTAGTGTCTACAATGTAAGACGACACAGTTAGTCGATTTAATTTATGTGATGCCTTTTGTCCATTTGATTAATTGTTAATTCATCTTTAATTGCAATTAGATTTAAAGTTAATCAAGAAACAATTTTAAGGGTTCATTTGAAAAATGTACCAAAATAAAGCTATGTATGTAAATTTAATCTTACCATGTTTTCATGCTATTTACTTGTGTGTAAAATCAGCTTTAATTCCTATTTGATTTATAGAGAATTGCTTATGTATTTACAACGGCTATTTAACATATTGATTGTTATTAGAAGCTAAATTTATTGCACCGGCGATGCGTCGGCAGCGCCGCCTGTCGATAGCTTGTTGAAATAATGTGAATGGCGGGAGTAACGGTGCATACGCTAACTTCGTTTTGAAGATGGCGGATTTTGGTTCACTTTTGCTCCTGGCATCAAACTAGAAGGTCGTAACCATTTCATTACTCTGTTACTGATTTTTTATCTGTTTAAAAAGTTATAAAATAACATAATTCAACGTTTGTTTTGCTTTTTAATTTTAAACTCAGCTTTTGCTTGTGGCAATTATATCAACCATAAATAACAGTGTTACATTTTAATTTAAGTTCCTGATAATTATCTTATGGATAATTTGGAAGGCATTATCGATGATTCACAGCGAATCATCGATGCTGCGCTTTTTAAAAATCCCCGTAACGTCGAAAACCCGATCTCAGAAGTGGGATCGCCCCATCGATCCCTTTCTGCCGGCCAATATGTTTCAGATTCCATAGACTTCGGCTCGAGCACTGTGGCGCGCGCCGCGATGGACCTTGGCGAAGGTACATCGTCATCGGCAGCCAATGTAGCAGGCACGTCCACCCGTGCTGACCTGTTAACGCAGCCCCTGCAGGCAGGTAGTGTGCCACCCGAATTCTGCATGCATATGATGAACATGATGCGGAATATGAGCCAGCGACTTCTTCAACAAACAGGTGAGAAAGTTAAAATTACTAAAGTGTTTTTGCCTTTGTATGACCCTGATGGAAACGTTGGTGTGCGCGAGTGGTGTGACCACATTTCCACTGCCAAGTCTACCTACAAACTCGGTGACTATGATATTCGTATGAGGGTGACTAGTCTGCTAAAAGGGCGTGCTAAGTTGTGGTCTGATAGCTGGCTAGTTACCACGTCTACGTGGGATGAATTACGCCAAAATATTATAACTACGTTCGAACCCGAAAGTCGTTACTCTCGTGATGTGCTTAAATTCAGAGACCATGTTTATGACGCTTCTAGGGACATAGCAGAGTTCTTATCTCAAGCTTGGTTCTTATGGCGACGCGTTACTATAAATAAACTAGACAGTAGTGATGCTGTGGAGGCAGTTATCGGCACAATTCTGTACCTTCAGTGAAAAGTGATATGAGTAATTTAAGGTTAATGATTTAAAAAAAATCTCGTTATTTTTCTAACGTTCTAAAATAAAAAAGGATATGTGGTACGTGTAGATAATATTATAAAGATTATAAAGAGCTTGGTTTGAATATATTTTTTGCACGGAATTTAAGTAATTAGTAAAAACAGCCAGTTATATCACCGTACACTATAGTTTTCTTTGCTTATTTTGGTGTATTTAAATTTATAATGAAATGAATTATTTTACACATTTAGTTACCGTTTTGTGTGAAATGTTATAAGGCTTGTTTTCGCATGTTTTGCCTGCAAATAGTTGTTGTGAGAAAAGTCGTAAAACTAATAATTCATTTCATTTCATTTCATTTCATTTATTTGCATAAAATGTGGTATTAAAAGGTGACAAATAATATAAATAATGTACAGTGACACATTTCGCCATTTGGAAGTAGCATGCAAAAATAGATAATAACAATTGTATCAGCTGTTAACATCTTATCAAAACAATACAAAGAATTAATACTACATATTTATCAATTATTGATTAATGATCATTTTGATTATCGGTAACCTTTTTCATTGTGGCTACGAGCCCGTACACTCCTCAATGTTCACCCCTAATTAGGAATAAGTGCCCGTACACTCCTTGAAAAAAAAAAAGTACCCGTTCACCCCTTAATGCAGATACATTCAAAGTACAGTCAGCAGAACAATGGTATTATAAAATAAATAAAACAAACAGTACACGGAAAAAGTTTTATTTAACTAATTAGTTACGCTTATAAATATTCTAAAATAACCATTGTTAGCATTTAAAAAAATAGTTCTTTAATAACAATAACAGTTAGATTAAAAGTCTTTTAAATAAAAATAATTATTATCTATTTCTATTAAAAAATCAGTTTTAATACAGTAACAAAGTACTACAACTTAAAATATGAAATTGTTTTGATCTAAACATAAGTTTTATTTAAACAATCACAGTTCAATATAACAATCACAGTTTGATTAATAATAAGTCTTGTAAATATTACTATTATTTTACAGTAACAAAGTACGCTAAACATAAAATTTTAGATAACATTAAAAAAAGTTTAATTACACAGTCACAGTTTGATTTTCAAAGTCTTAGTATTCGTCTTATGAATATAATATTATCTATTTGTATTTATAAAATCACAGTTGTTTCATTGGTAACACTTGTTTGTAAATAATAATAAAAAAATAGTCTAAAAACAATCAACAAAAGTAATTATGCACAATTTAGGCTAAATCTAATTATACTAACTTTAAAATAGGGATTCGTTAAAATAAAAAAGAAATAACGGATCTAATCACATAACAAATCACATCCATGTTATTGAAAAATCACATTTACATATTTACATTCATGTACTAACATTAAAAAAAGTTTTATTACACAGTCACAGTTTGATTTTCAAAGTCTTAGTATTCGTCTTATGAATATAATATTATCTATTTGTATTTATAAAATCACAGTTGTTTCATTGGTAACACTTGTTTGTAAATAATATTAGTACTAACTAGAAAATAAAAAAATAGTCGAAAAACAATCAACAAAAGTAATTATGCACAATTTAGGCTAAATCTAATTATACTAACTTTAAAATAGGGATTCGTTAAAATAAAAAAGAAATAACGGATCTAATCACAGAACAAATCACATCCATGTTATTGAAAAATCACATTTACATATTTACATTCATGTACTTAATAATAGTATAGGAATAAAAACCATCAACAAAAATACTACGTATATTCACATAATTTTTCCAAGCAGTGACCCAGGGTAATAGAGCCGGTTGCAAATTGTTGCAGTATAAACTTAATTCTTTGGTATATTTTCTAATATTTATTAATGTTTTCACCATCATTTACTTTTTTATTTATAATTTCGCTTAGTTTTGACTCTTTACTGAGGGTGTCTAAAAAAATCAATATGTTGGGTCTTCTCTTGCTCTCCAAATACCTATTAATTTTGGAATGCCACCCTTCTAAACTATTTGTGGTTTTATGTGGAAGTCTATGAAAGTTCCACTGTGTTCTGTCAGTAAAGAGTCAAAACTAAGCGAAATTATAAATAAAAAAGTAAATAATGGTGAAAACATTAATAATATTACAAAATGTACCAAAGAAAGAGATGAAAGAATTAATTTTATACTGCAACAATTTGCAACCGGCTCTATTACCCTGGGTCACTGCTTGGAAAAATTATGTGAATATACGTAGTATTTTTGTTGATGGTTTTTACTCCTATACTATTATTAAGTGGGTACATGAATGTAAATAAATGTGATTTTTCAAAAACATAGATGTGATTTGTTCTGTGATTAGATCTGTTATTTCTTTTTTATTTTAACGAATCCCTATTTTAAAGTTAGTATAATTAGATTTAGCCTAAATTGTGCATAATTACTTTTGTTGATTGTTTTTCGAATATTTTTTTATTTTCTAGTTGGTACTAATATTATTTACAAACAAGTGTTACCAATGAAACAACTGTGATTTTATAAATACAAATAGATAATATTATATTCATAAGACGAATACTAAGACTTTGAAAATCAAACTGTGACTGTGTAATAAAACTTTTTTTAATGTTATCTAAAATTTTATGTTTAGCGTACTTTGTTACTGTAAAACAATAGTAATATTTACAAGACTTATTATTAATCAAACTGTGATTGTTATATTGAACTGTGATTGTTTAAATAAAACTTATGTTTAGATAATAACAATTTCATATTTTAAGTTGTAGTACTTTGTTACTGTATTAAAACTGTGATTTTTTAATAGAAATAGATACAACTGTTATTGTTATTAAAGAACATTTTTTTTAAATGCTAACTTTTTTAAGAGCGATTTAGAATTTATATTAAGTAACATTAAAAATTATTACATTTTAACATTGATTAAATGGTTTAGTATGATAAAATAATCTACTGTAGATATTGAATAAACATAATAATTATATATATACTAGCGGCCCGTCCCGGATTGGCACGGGTAAACATTAGATTTATTTTTAAATTTCTTAGCATTTTTTGTCTAACGGTACTTTTTCATTTGTAAAATAATTCAAATAATATAGATTATACGTAAGGGGTGTACGGGCTCGTCAAAAAATATTAAATTAATTGCCTCGATACCCCACACACCCTTTCATGCACAGATGTGTTGTACATGTAGCACTTCAACTATTCGCTATACAATACAATATAACATCCTTTTAAAAAAACACAACTTTTAAACCTACTTATCGTTAATCTTGAACAGAGATCGAATTAGTCTTAAATCGTATGAAATCAGTCTTCAAAAATCAAACAACAGATAACAATATAATTTTCTTATAAAAAAAACATAACTTTTCATCCTTTTTATCATTAATCTTGAACAGTCTTAAATTGTATTAAATCAGTCTACAAAAATCGAACAACAGATATGTTGTAGCACTGCAACTATTCATTATCCGAAACAATATCAGGATCTGCGACACGCAAATTTGAGTTTGTTATCAAATTATGATAAAAATCGTTAACACTGGGATCAATGTATTCTAACAGTGATATAAAATCCCTTTTCTTTAAAACACTTATAGGAATCGGTCCATTGTAACATTTTGGAACAGCATTAATACTAACTAAACTGTAGTCTTTATTCCGTTTGTCGTAAGACATCACATAATAATCATCACCTACGTAACTTTCTTTATATTCAAAAACCGGAAATTTTCCTTTACTAAATTTAATAACTCTTACATTCAACCATATCAAATAGCTTCGTGCTTGTACGAATTCATCACTGTGAGACTTAGTTTATATGGTTGAATGTAAGAGTTATTAAATTTAGTAAAGGAAAATTTCCGGTTTTTGAATATAAAGAAAGTTACGTAGGTGATGATTATTATGTGATGTCTTACGACAAACGGAATAAAGACTACAGTTTAGTTAGTATTAATGCTGTTCCAAAATGTTACAATGGACCGATTCCTATAAGTGTTTTAAAGAAAAGGGATTTAATATCACTGTTAGAATACATTGATCCAAGTGTTAACGATTTTTATCATAATTTGATAACAAACTCAAATTTGCGTGACGCAGATCCTGATATTGTTTCGGATAATGAATAGTTGCAGTGCTACAACATATCTGTTGTTCGATTTTTGTAGACTGATTTAATACAATTTAAGACTGTTCAAGATTAATGATAAAAAGGATGAAAAGTTATGTTTTTTTTAGAGGAAAATTATATTGTTATCTGTTGTTTGATTTTTGGAGACTGATTTCATACGATTTAAGACTAATTCGATCTCTGTTCAAGATTAACGATAAGTAGGTTTAAAAGTTGTGTTCTTTTAAAAGGATGTTATATATTGTATTGTATAGCGAATAGTTGAAGTGCTACATGTACAACACATCTGTCATTTGATTTTTTGAGACTGATTAAATACGCTTTAAGACTGTTCAAGATTAATAATAATAAAGAGGTATTGATATATCATCATTATTCACGTAATCATATTTATGTCCTATTTCCCTTATGTTCTTACTAATAGAATTAATATTAAATTTGTAATCACATCAAAATTGGCTACATAAATTACGTGTAAATTGTTTGATTAGCAGTTGTATAATTAGTCACATATTTTTATGAAAATAAATTTGTGTTTGTATGTTTCATGTACAAATGTAACACTTTTCACTAGAATGTATTGTTTCAATTTTTTAATGTTTTGTGGTAGGATTTCATTTGTATCACTTTGGATTAATTGAAGTAAAAGCTTTCGGTACGCGTAAGATGTGGTAACTCGAGACGTATTAAAATACATTTTAGAAATATAAAGATCGGTTCGGAGCACTTTGGTATGAATCAAAAAGTATTATTTTACACAATAATTTCAATAAAAAATTGCTTACTTAGGTATTATCAATGTACGCAAAAAAATCTCATTCATTTTTAATCTTATAACAACGGGGATAAGACAGAAATTTAGTTAATTTTTTTTTAATAAGTTTAATCAAAGAATATAAAAACCGATCTGGGTCGACATGTATCACTTTTCACTGAAGGTACAGAATTAGTGATGAGCGGCTTAGGATTGAATTAATGAATGTTCGGGCCACTTCCGTGCCAGAATTGATCTCCGTTGCTTCATCTATTCGCGCTAAACGACCTAGTACTTCTCAGAATTCTAATCAACCACCGCACAAGCGTTCTAAGTATTCTGTTGATAACCGTGCCCCTAAGTGCCCTTAATGATTGGATCCTAGAGAAATCGAGGGCAACCCTCAAATTTAAAAGGCTTCTATATTGTTTTTTTTATATTATCTAAAGCTACTCGGATATTTGCATCTAGTAGTCAGCATTTTATGTTGCTGAGCTGATGCTGGAAGGTACAACTATACTATAACGATAATTCTTTAAATATAGGCTCCTTGAGGCCGTTTACTGTATTATTTCAAGTTATACACAGATGAGGCGAGACGTTGAATAATAATTATGTATATTCATAATATGAGGTCATGATTTGATGATGGGATCCTAGAGAAATCATGGGTAACCCTCAAATTTCAAAGGCTTCTATATTGTTTTTCGTATATTACCTAAAACTACTTGGATATTTGCATTTTAAGTTGCTGAGCTGATGCTGGTAGGTACAACTCCTCAACGGTTAGGAGTACGGGGACTATTATTAATAAGTTTTCCGTCTCAAGTAAACGTCGTCTCCTCATTCGAGAAACATTCTTGATCGGTCTACCTATCACTTAAAATCGTAAAATAAAATAATTCTGAAGTCGGTGCCAAGTAAACAATAACTCTGTAGGTATTTTTTGACTGAATATTAGTTCTTAATTATCTTACTTGGCACCGACTTCATAATTATAAAATAATTATTTAATACTTTTTATTTAACTAAATGAAAAAACCTATTATTTTGTGCGAAGTAAATTTATCTTTTGCTTTTTAGTTTACCTACTTTTTGAAGTCGGTTTTTTTTACATACGTTGTTTTGAATTTGTTTATATTTGTTTAAAAAACAGATTAAGAAAAAAATTACGGGTTTTTTAAGATATAAATATAAACGTAAAATACTCTTATTAGGTCTTAGTTCTTAAAGTATGCACTTTGGGGTCTAGATTTCCACGTTTATACAAACCTTGTAAGTGTCTGCAACATGTTGCCAAGTATCAATGATGTTCCGTTAGTAATTAAATAGTTGTAGGGCAATTTACCATGAATAGATCACTGTTTACAAAGCAGTCAAATATCACGACGTTCTAAAGGAATTGCATGGTAAAATGTATGCCAATAATTAGTGTATTCATTCAACTATGCACATGCAAAATTTCATGTCATTAAATTCAGTAATTAAAGAAAAACAATTAAAATACTGACGAAGCATCGAAAACCTACATAACCCGACCAAGTTCGGATGGCTACAAAAAAGCGGCCGTGCAATATATATTTAGGTAACATCCCAAAATGTACAGTATAATACTGGTATTGAACCCGGTATAGGTGATAACACAATTGTTTCGATATAATTTATAGGTCATTTATTTGTGTACACCTAAATCTATTTGACTATGACAGAAAGTAGGTTAATTTGAGTTCCTGATAATTATCTTATGGATAATTTGGAAGGCAGTATCGATGATTCACAGCGAATCATCGATGCTGCGCTTTTTAAAAATCCCTGTAACGTCGAAAACCCGATCTCAGAAGTGGGATCGCCCCAGCGATCCCTCTCTGCCGGCCAATATGTTTCAGATTCCATAGACTTCGGCTCGAGCACCGTGGCGCGCGCCGCGATGGACCCTGGCGAAGGTACATCGTCATCGGCAGCCAATGTAGCAGGCACGTCCACCCGTGCTGACCTGTTAACGCAGCCCCGGCAGGCAGGCAGTGTGCCACCCGAATTCTACATGCATATGATGGACATGATGCGGAATATGAGCCAGCGACTTCTTCAGCAAACAGGTGAGAAAGTTAAAATTACTAAAGTGTTTTTGCCTTTGTATGACCCTGATGGTAACGTTGGTGTGCGCGAGTGGTGTGACCACATTTCCACTGCCAAGTCTACCTACAAACTCGGTGACTATGATATTCGTATGAGGGTGACTAGTCTGCTAAAAGGGCGTGCTAAGTTGTGGTCTGATAGCTGGCTAGTTACCACGTCTACGTGGGATGAATTACGCCAAAATATTATAACTACGTTCGAACCCGAAAGTCGTTACTCTCGTGATGTGCTTAAATTCAGAGACCATGTTTATGACGCTTCTAGGGACATAGCAGAGTTCTTATCTCAAGCTTGGTTCTTATGGCGACGCGTTACTATAAATAAACTAGACAGTAGTGATGCTGTGGAGGCAGTTATCGGCACAATTCTGTACCTTCAGTGAAAAGTGATATGAGTAATTTAAGGTTAATGATTTAAAAAAATCTCGTTATTTTTCTAACGTTCTAAAATAAAAAAGGATATGTGGTACGTGTAGATAATATTATAAAGATTATAAAGAGCTTGGTTTGAATATATTTTTTGCACGGAATTTAAGTAATTAGTAAAAACAGCCAGTTATATCACCGTACACTATAGTTTTCTTTGCTTATTTTGGTGTATTTAAATTTATAATGAAATGAATTATTTTACACATTTAGTTACCGTTTTGTGTGAAATGTTATAAGGCTTGTGTTTTCGCATGTTTTGCCTGCAAATAGTTGTTGTGAGAAAAGTCGTAAAACTAATAATTCATTTCATTTCATTTCATTTCATTTATTTGCATAAAATGTGGTATTAAAAGGTGACAAATAATATAAATAATGTACAGTGACACATTTCGCCATTTGGAAGTAGCATGCAAAAATAGATAATAACAATTGTATCAGCTGTTAACATCTTATCAAAACAATAAAAAAATTCAAAATTCAAAATTCAAATCATTTATTTTCATAGGCCCCAGGAGGCGCTTGAACACGTCAAAACATTACAAAAAATGATATAAAAGTAAATAATAAATAATACTAAATTATACTAATTACAATGATTTGAATAACCGGTGCTCAGATTAATTTTAATCAAACTGTTTAGAATCGAATTAAAATCAATCTAAGTACCAGCTCCGATGGGTATTGCATTATGAGAAGAGCTGGTGAGAAACTCATGTGCACCATCTTTTAAAATGAAAAATATAACAATATAAAAGTACATAAAAAAATCACATAAGAAGAGCAATTCATTTCCAAATACTATTATCATTTATGTAGTCTGAAATACTATAGTAAGCTTTTTGACATAATTTAGTTTAATTCTATTGCGTCTAAAGGAAGTTTATTGTTAAAGCGTATACATTGACCTGGAAACGAGTTAGAGATTTTATGGAGCCTAGTAGTGGGCACAGCGAGTTTGTTTTTGTTCCTTAGATTTAATTTATGGAGATCACTATTTTTCTTAAATTTCGTTTGGTTTTTGTGAACGTACATTAAATTTTCGTAAATGTATTGAGAATGTAACGTCATAATATGTATCTCTTTAAATTTATTTCTTAGTGTCTCCTTGGGACTCATCATATAGATAGCTCGAATAGCTCGTTTCTGGAGCACAAATATTGAATCTATATCCGCGGCACTACCCCAAAGCAATAAACCATATGACATTATACTGTGAAAATAGCTAAAATAAACTAAACGCGCAGTGTCAACATCGGTCAGTTGACGAATTGTTTTTACGGCGTAAGCTGCTGAGCTGAGTCTACCAGACAACGATTCTATATGTGGGCCCCATTGTAATTTAGAGTCTAATGTTATACCAATACAAAGAATTAATACTACATATTTATCAATTAATGATTAATGATCATTTTGATTATCGGTAACCTTTTTCATTGTGGCTACGAGCCCGTACACTCCTCAATGTTCACCCCTAATTAGGAATAAGTGCCCGTACACTCCTTGAAAAAAAAAGTACCCGTTCACCCCTTAATGCAGATAGATTCAAAGTACAGTCAGCAGAACAATGGTATTATAAAATAAATAAAACAAACAGTACACGGAAAAAGTTTTATTTAACTAATTAGTTACGCTTATAAATATTCTAAAATAACCATTGTTAGCATTTAAAAAAATAGTTCTTTAATAACAATAACAGTTAGATTAAAAGTCTTTTAAATAAAATAATAATTATCTATTTCTATTAAAAAATCAGTTTTAATACAGTAACAAAGTACTACAACTTAAAATATGAAATTGTGTCGATCTAAACATAAGTTTTATTTAAACAATCACAGTTCAATATAACAATCACAGTTTGATTAATAATAAGTCTTGTAAATATTACTATTATTTTACAGTAACAAAGTACGCTAAACATAAAATTTTAGATAACATTAAAAAAAGTTTTATTACACAGTCACAGTTTGATTTTCAAAGTCTTAGTATTCGTCTTATGAATATAATATTATCTATTTGTATTTATAAAATCACAGTTGTTTCATTGGTAACACTTGTTTGTAAATAATATTAGTACTAACTAGAAAATAAAAAAATAGTCGAAAAACAATCAACAAAAGTAATTATGCACAATTTAGGCTAAATCTAATTATACTAACTTTAAAATAGGGATTCGTTAAAATAAAAAAGAAATAACGGATCTAATCACAGAACAAATCACATCCATGTTATTGAAAAATCACATTTACATATTTACATTCATGTACTTAATAATAGTATAGGAATAAAAACCATCAACAAAAATACTACGTATATTCACATAATTTTTCCAAGCAGTGACCCAGGGTAATAGAGCCGGTTGCAAATTGTTGCAGTATAAACTTAATTCTTTGGTATATTTTCTAATATTTATTAATGTTTTCACCATCATTTACTTTTTTATTTATAATTTCGCTTAGTTTTGACTCTTTACTGAGGGTGTCTAAAAAAATCAATATGTTGGGTCTTCTCTTGCTCTCCAAATACCTATTAATTTTGGAATGCCACCCTTCTAAACTATTTGTGGTTTTATGTGGAAGTCTATGAAAGTTCCACTGTGTTCTGTCAGTAAAGAGTCAAAACTAAGCGAAATTATAAATAAAAAAGTAAATAATGGTGAAAACATTAATAATATTACAAAATGTACCAAAGAAAGAGATGAAAGAATTAATTTTATACTGCAACAATTTGCAACCGGCTCTATTACCCTGGGTCACTGCTTGGAAAAATTATGTGAATATACGTAGTATTTTTGTTGATGGTTTTTACTCCTATACTATTATTAAGTGGGTACATGAATGTAAATAAATGTGATTTTTCAAAAACATAGATGTGATTTGTTCTGTGATTAGATCTGTTATTTCTTTTTTATTTTAACGAATCCCTATTTTAAAGTTAGTATAATTAGATTTAGCCTAAATTGTGCATAATTACTTTTGTTGATTGTTTTTCGAATATTTTTTTATTTTCTAGTTGGTACTAATATTATTTACAAACAAGTGTTACCAATGAAACAACTGTGATTTTATAAATACAAATAGATAATATTATATTCATAAGACGAATACTAAGACTTTGAAAATCAAACTGTGACTGTGTAATAAAACTTTTTTTAATGTTATCTAAAATTTTATGTTTAGCGTACTTTGTTACTGTAAAACAATAGTAATATTTACAAGACTTATTATTAATCAAACTGTGATTGTTATATTGAACTGTGATTGTTTAAATAAAACTTATGTTTAGATAATAACAATTTCATATTTTAAGTTGTAGTACTTTGTTACTGTATTAAAACTGTGATTTTTTAATAGAAATAGATACAACTGTTATTGTTATTAAAGAACATTTTTTTTAAATGCTAACTTTTTTAAGAGCGATTTAGAATTTATATTAAGTAACATTAAAAATTATTACATTTTAACATTGATTAAATGGTTTAGTATGATAAAATAATTTACTGTAGATATTGAATAAACATAATAATTATATATATACTAGCGGCCCGTCCCGGATTGGCACGGGTAAACATTAGATTTATTTTTAAATTTCTTAGCATTTTTTGTCTAACGGTACTTTTTCATTTGTAAAATAATTCAAATAATATAGATTATACGTAAGGGGTGTACGGGCTCGTCAAAAAATATTAAATTAATTGCCTCGATACCCCACACACCCTTTCATGCACAGATGTGTTGTACATGTAGCACTTCAACTATTCGCTATACAATACAATATAACATCCTTTTAAAAAAACACAACTTTTAAACCTACTTATCGTTAATCTTGAACAGAGATCGAATTAGTCTTAAATCGTATGAAATCAGTCTTCAAAAATCAAACAACAGATAACAATATAATTTTCTTATAAAAAAAACATAACTTTTCATCCTTTTTATCATTAATCTTGAACAGTCTTAAATTGTATTAAATCAGTCTACAAAAATCGAACAACAGATATGTTGTAGCACTGCAACTATTCATTATCCGAAACAATATCAGGATCTGCGACACGCAAATTTGAGTTTGTTATCAAATTATGATAAAAATCGTTAACACTGGGATCAATGTATTCTAACAGTGATATAAAATCCCTTTTCTTTAAAACACTTATAGGAATCGGTCCATTGTAACATTTTGGAACAGCATTAATACTAACTAAACTGTAGTCTTTATTCCGTTTGTCGTAAGACATCACATAATAATCATCACCTACGTAACTTTCTTTATATTCAAAAACCGGAAATTTTCCTTTACTAAATTTAATAACTCTTACATTCAACCATATCAAATAGCTTCGTGCTTGTACGAATTCATCACTGTGAGACTTAGTTTATATGGTTGAATGTAAGAGTTATTAAATTTAGTAAAGGAAAATTTAGTTAGGTTAGGTTAAGTAATTGTAATGGTTTTAGTTTCCAACCAACTCTCAGCTCTTAACAATTCCAGAAGCATAAAACATATGTCACGGGTGAATGGGTACCTGGTGCTGAGGTCAAGCAACTGTGAGTAAGGCGCAAAGTTTAGCGGCTGCCTTTAAGTGAGAAAAAGGAGATATTGGGCAACGCTGACGTCACTGATCATCTTATACGGAGCTAAGTATTTTTATTTATTTACGCCAATCTTGTAAACTTTCGAGTTTGTACATATCCAAGCTATGAAGGGATAAGAATAGTAGAAGCAGGGTTTATGTATTGTAAGGCATTTAGTTCTTTAAGCCTAAGTGTGTGTTGTATGTATAGGGCGCCCCGATGAGAGAAGAAGAATGTCTCAAGAGGGAAAGTCCATACTGGAGCAACTTAACCTTTTAATATTCTTTGACAAATATTACAACTGCAATATACGAAATAGGACCCTGAAAGGTCTGAGGGGGGCGTCAAAGCCCTTGAACTAGGAAGCTGATAATCTTATAATATTGCTGTTACAATTCTAAACAGCCTGCTATGCCCTGCACGTGATTTGACAAGAATATTAAATATTAAATGGACCATGAAGAGTCTGAGGAGGGCATCGAAACCCTTAAACTAGTAGGCCGATAATATAATAAGATTGCCCTAATAGTTCCAACAAGCAGTGTCGTGCACGTGATCTTACAAGAATATTTAGGATAAATTGTAATGAAAATGTGTGTGAACTATTTCAGAGATTTATATAATGGATATGGAGAAGCTGCCCGCCGATTCGAAAAGAAAACTTCGTCGCCGGCGAGTTTTCCAGAACCAACTTCTCCAAGTCTTCTGAGGGTTGAGTACGCTAGCCAGTCCAGGTATCACAAACGTAGAAGATTTCTGGTATGTACAATTCTATTCTAAGCATGGACAGTACTTTAAATTGCATAACCAGGTATCGCAGGTTTTATTACGTTTGTTTTGATTTATCGGACATGCAATTAGGGCCATGATTTTATTTTATCATAAAAGTCTCTGTATTTTTCTGTTATGTACAATTCTATTCCGCATATGAATAGATAATTTTAATACGTAATCAGTAATTTTCAATATAATTTATTCATTTTGTACAGTGAAAGGCTACCTTAAACTGTAATATTATTAAAGTAATGATATTATAATCGTCCCATAATTCACTTTTAAATTACCACAAGCATTGTAAATTTCTAGTACAAGGTACTATTTCTTTTGAACATAGGCTAAATATTTGACCGCGTAACTAGTTATCGTGTTAACTTTATGTGCAGCTTGATGTTTATTATTTATGAACAATTCTAATGAATTTGCGATGAGAGTAATGTCTGTGTTAAATATATCGCTAACAGAAACAATAGTTTCAATCTTTGTTGGCCAATAAAAGTACAGGCTTATTCATAATTTGAATTAATTACACAATTATGTATTTCTGACCATACCATAGAATAGTATTGGTTTTGTTCTAAAAATCTTGATACAACAGTTCTATAAAAGTTATACTTTAGTTCTAGAATCCTACAGTGAAAAATCATATAGGTACCAGCTAACGATCTAGTATTTGATTTATCAGAGGGGGGAATGTAATGGTTAGCGATTTACGTGAATATAGTTATATATTTATGTAAATAATCAATATTTCTACCATACAAATAATATTCTAAGGACGCGACGTAAACAAAACCTTCTAAAATCTTTTATTCTAAGAAACTAGACATCTGGTTGTTATGATGGATTGACTAGATTGGCCAACTAGTTGCCCCGTTAATATCATTTTAAATCGTAATAAATATGATCTGATCAACTGCAACTTTTAATATTGCTTCCCTTTATTATTTGCACTCCAAACAAAAACGCATCTTTATGTATTGCGAGTGGTTTGCATTTTGTTTGTAATGATGACTGTTTTGCTTGAAACTCTTATGCCTATTTGTATGATGCTTAGATTGTGATTGAGCATATGGTGATATTATGTTACTTCCTTAAATGCACTTATGATGTTTCTAATGATGGTTCTATTTGCATGACGGTTCTTATGCGTGGTGTTTTAAGGGTATTCCTATATTATATGATGCACGGTATTTTGGTTTGTCTGGTTAAGTTGGTCAGATTTAAAGTCGCGGAAATTACGATTACCTTTGTTATTATTTATTCATAAAAATGTAACATAACTTCTTCTTTCATCTAGACGATCACACCCGTTATACTTTTGTAAAGTAGTAGATTTGTATTGCTAATACAATTCAAAACTTAATTTTATTTGTCTCTTAAGTGGAGAATGGACGTTTCTAAGAATTTAAAGTGCATATGTCTACAGGTAAACTATTTCAAGTCCAGACCTATTTGGCATCCTCGAAACTAGATAATTGTAACACTTAATTATGGGAAAAGGTTTTTTTGTTTTCTAAATTTCAAACTACTTAAACTGGGGACGTGTAGAAACCTCGTCAGATATTAAATGTGTGCAACGCGCTAATTTAAAATGTCAAACTTATCGTTAAATTATTGATTCTTAAATCTTAAGTGAAACTTTTGACATTTTAATTGAGGGACTTAGTTTTTATTTTATTTGGGCACTTCAAAGTGATTCAAAAGGGACAAGAGGTTCTCACATTATACTTATCAATGTGCAACACTTGAATATAAAAAAAGGAACAGTTTATTGCCATCTTTAGAATTTCAAGATAGATCTCTCATAAACACTTGAACAACATCATGTGGTGTTAAATTGTTATGGGTTCATATATTAGAAATGGCGATTTTAGAATGTTAGGTAAATATAAAAATGATGTTGTTGCGAAATAGGACGGATACTTGCGCGCTTTTGTTAACAATTCCAGAAGCATAAAACATCTGTCACGGGTGAATGGGTACCTGGTGCTGAGTTCAAGCAACTGTGAGTAAGGCGCGAAGTTTAGCGGCTGCCTTTAAGTGAGAAAAAGGAGACATTGGGCAACGCTGACGTCACTGATCATCTTATACGGAGCTAAGTATTTTTATTTAATTATCGCTAATCTTGTAAACTTTCGAGTTTGTACATATCCAAGCTATGAAGGGATAAGAATAGCAGAAGCAGGGTTTATGTATTTTAAAGCATTTAGTTCTTTAAGCCTAAGTGTGTGTTGTATGTATAGGGCGCCCCGATGAGAGAAGAAGAATGTCTCAAGAGGGAAAGTCCATACTGGAGCAACTTAACCTTTTAATATTCTTTGACAAATATTACAACTGCAATATACGACATAGGACCCTGAAAGGTCTGAGGGGGGCGTCAAAGCCCTTGAACTAGGAAGCTGATAATCTTATAATATTGCTGTTACAATTCTAAACAGCCTGCCTGATTTGACAAGAATATTTAATATTAAATGGACCATGAAGAGTCTGAGGGGGGCATCGAAACCCTTAAACTAGTAGGCCGATAATATAATAAGATTGCCCTAATAGTTCCAACAAGCAGTGTCGTGCACGTGATCTTACAAGAATATTTAGGATAAATTGTAATGAAAATGTGTGTGAACTATTTCAGAGATTTATATAATGGATATGGAGAAGCTGCCCGCCGATTCGAAAAGAAAACTTCGTCGCTGGCGAGTTTTCCAGAACCAACTTCTCCAAGTCTTCTGAGGGTTGAGTACGCTAGCCAGTCCAGGTAAGAAATTATAAACTTATGACCATTGTAAATCCATGACGATTTGTCATGGATTTACAATGGTCATAAGTTTATAATTTCTTTTCTATTTATTATGATTTTTCTGGCACTTAGAAAAAATTAGAAATTAATGTTTATTTACATAATACTTACAGATTTTTTGTTCTAGGATGACACAGACGTGACGGGCAACATCCTGAACGTGTCCTTCTCCGCCCGTCGCCCGGACGCAGAGATCGGCGTGTCCGGGGACTCGTCGCAGCACTACTCGCCGACGCACTTGCGGGAGCGCGTGTACTTGCACCGAGCCACGCTTGCCAGACTTGCCACTGTACAGGTTTGTACAATACAAAAGGTAAGATAAGATAAGATAATTTTATTTTGCTCAAAACAATGGTGCAATAAGGTCTTAATATTAAATACATGTTCAGCAATGTTATGCCATAATTATGACATGCAAAATTTTCATGCATTTTATCATAGTCTCTAATATAATAATCTAAACAGTGATCAAGATATTCATTAATTCAAATAAATATAGTAAAATGTCCACAATTTATAATAATACGTCACAATTTGTAATAAAAATAATGCCATCAATAACAACAATTCATATAATTTTATCATTAAAATAATTCATAATTTTTATTGAAAAACTCATGTAATATCCTCGCATACCTCTGGTTTGTTAACTTTTCTTTCATTGTTCAGTCGGTCCATCTTTGGAATTCGCTCCCCTTAGAAATCAGGATGTCCATCAACCGTTAAGTATTTAAAACTAAAGGCAAAATTATCTCAAACATAGTTGCTTCTTTATTTTATATATTATTTATAAATCTTTAGTTATGATTGTATTTGTGTATATTAGAATCGTGTATATAAAAATCCATATTATTATACTATTTATATATTTTAAATAGTTTATTACAAGTATTTTGTTGTGCAATTATCTTAATTATCAAGTATTTGATTAAGTAATTGTAATGGTTTTAGTTTCCAACCAACTCTCAGCTCTTAACAATTCCAGAAGCATAAAACATCTGTCACGGGTGAATGGGTACCTGGTGCTGAGGTCAAGCAACTGTGAGTAAGGCGCGAAGTTTAGCGGCTGCCTTTAAGTGAGAAAAAGGAGACATTGGGCAACGCTGACGTCACTGATCATCTTATACGGAGCTAAGTATTTTTATTTATTTACGCCAATCTTGTAAACTTTCGAGTTTGTACATATCCAAGCTATGAAGGGATAAGAATAGTAGAAGCAGGGTTTATGTATTTTAAGGCATTTAGTTCTTTAAGCCTAAGTGTGTGTTGTATGTATAGGGCGCCCCGATGAGAGAAGAAGAATGTCTCAAGAGGGAAAGTCCATACTGGAGCAACTTAACCTTTTAATATTCTTTGACAAATATTACAACTGCAATATACGACATAGGACCCTGAAAGGTCTGAGGGGGGCGTCAAAGCCCTTGAACTAGGAAGCTGATAATCTTATAATATTGCTGTTACAATTCTAAACAGCCTGCTATGCCCTGCACGTGATTTGACAAGAATATTTAATATTAAATGGACCATGAAGAGTCTGAGGGGGGCATCGAAACCCTTAAACTAGTAGGCCGATAATATAATAAGATTGCCCTAATAGTTCCAACAAGCAGTGTCGTGCACGTGATCTTACAAGAATATTTAGGATAAATTGTAATGAAAATGTGTGTGAACTATTTCAGAGATTTATATAATGGATATGGAGAAGCTGCCCGCCGATTCGAAAAGAAAACTTCGTCGCTGGCGAGTTTTCCAGAACCAACTTCTCCAAGTCTTCTGAGGGTTGAGTACGCTAGCCAGTCCAGGTAAGAAATTATAAACTTATGACCATTGTAAATCCATGACGATTTGTCATGGATTTACAATGGTCATAAGTTTATAATTTCTTTTCTATTTATTATGATTTTTCTGGCACTTAGAAAAAATTAGAAATTAATGTTTATTTACATAATACTTACAGATTTTTTGTTCTAGGATGACACAGACGTGACGGGCAACATCCTGAACGTGTCCTTCTCCGCCCGTCGCCCGGACGCAGAGATCGGCGTGTCCGGGGACTCGTCGCAGCACTACTCGCCGACGCACTTGCGGGAGCGCGTGTACTTGCACCGAGCCACGCTTGCCAGACTTGCCACTGTACAGGTTTGTACAATACAAAAGGTAAGATAAGATAAGATAATTTTATTTTGCTCAAAACAATGGTGCAATAAGGTCTTAATATTAAATACATGTTCAGCAATGTTTTAATTCAAATAAATATAGTAAAATGTCCACAATTTATAATAATACGTCACAATTTGTAATAAAAATAATGCCATCAATAACAACAATTCATATAATTTTATCATTAAAATAATTCATAATTTTTATTGAAAAACTCATGTAATATCCTCGCATACCTCTGGTTTGTTAACTTTTCTTTCATTGTTCAGTCGGTCCATCTTTGGAATTCGCTCCCCTTAGAAATCAGGATGTCCACCAACCGTTATGTGTTTAAAACTAAAGGCAAAATTATCTCAAACATAGTTGATTCTTTATTTTATATAATATTTATAAATCTTTAGTTATGATTGTATTTGTGTATATTTAGAATCGTGTATATAAAAATCCATATTATTATACTATTTATATATTTTAAATAGTTTATTACAAGTATTTTGTTGTGCAATTATCTTAATTATGAAGTATTTGATTAAGTAATTGTAATGGTTTTAGTTTCCAACCAACTCTCAGCTCTTAACAATTCCAGAAGCATAAAACATCTGTCACGGGTGAATGGGTACCTGGTGCTGAGGTCAAGCAACTGTGAGTAAGGCGCGAAGTTTAGCGGCTGCCTTTAAGTGAGAAAAAGGAGACATTGGGCAACGCTGACGTCACTGATCATCTTATACGGAGCTAAGTATTTTTATTTATTTACGCCAATCTTGTAAACTTTCGAGTTTGTACATATCCAAGCTATGAAGGGATAAGAATAGTAGAAGCAGGGTTTATGTATTTTAAGGCATTTAGTTCTTTAAGCCTAAGTGTGTGTTGTATGTATAGGGCGCCCCGATGAGAGAAGAAGAATGTCTCAAGAGGGAAAGTCCATACTGGAGCAACTTAACCTTTTAATATTCTTTGACAAATATTACAACTGCAATATACGACATAGGACCCTGAAAGGTCTGAGGGGGGCGTCAAAGCCCTTGAACTAGGAAGCTGATAATCTTATAATATTGCTGTTACAATTCTAAACAGCCTGCCTGATTTGACAAGAATATTAAATATTAAATGGACCATGAAGAGTCTGAGGGGGGCATCGAAACCCTTAAACTAGTAGGCCGATAATATAATAAGATTG
The DNA here is from genome assembly GCA_905147285.1 of Hypena proboscidalis. NCBI lineage: Eukaryota > Metazoa > Arthropoda > Insecta > Lepidoptera > Erebidae > Hypena > Hypena proboscidalis. The sequence goes on along the minus strand of LR990131.1, from coordinate 3,760,388 downwards.
CCCTAATAGTTCCAACAAGCAGTGTCGTGCACGTGATCTTACAAGAATATTTAGGATAAATTGTAATGAAAATGTGTGTGAACTATTTCAGAGATTTATATAATGGATATGGAGAAGCTGCCCGCCGATTCGAAAAGAAAACTTCGTCGCTGGCGAGTTTTCCAGAACCAACTTCTCCAAGTCTTCTGAGGGTTGAGTACGCTAGCCAGTCCAGGTAAGAAATTATAAACTTATGACCATTGTAAATCCATGACGATTTGTCATGGATTTACAATGGTCATAAGTTTATAATTTCTTTTCTATTTATTATGATTTTTCTGGCACTTAGAAAAAATTAGAAATTAATGTTTATTTACATAATACTTACAGATTTTTTGTTCTAGGATGACACAGACGTGACGGGCAACATCCTGAACGTGTCCTTCTCCGCCCGTCGCCCGGACGCAGAGATCGGCGTGTCCGGGGACTCGTCGCAGCACTACTCGCCGACGCACTTGCGGGAGCGCGTGTACTTGCACCGAGCCACGCTTGCCAGACTTGCCACTGTACAGGTTTGTACAATACAAAAGGTAAGATAAAATAAGATAATTTTATTTTGCTCAAAACAATGGTGCAATAAGGTCTTAATATTAAATACATGTTCAGCAATGTTATGCCATAATTATGACATGCAAAATTTTCATGCATTTTATCATAGTCTCTAATATAATAATCTAAACGGTGATCAAGATATTCATTAATTCAAATAAATATAGTAAAATGTCCACAATTTATAATAATACGTAACAATTTGTAATAAAAATGATGCCATCAATAACAACAATTCATATAATTTTATCATTAAAATAATTCATAATTTTTATTGAAAAACTCATGTAATATCCTCGCATACCTCTGGTTTGTTAACTTTTCTTTCATTGTTCAGTCGGTCCATCTTTGGAATTCGCTCCCCTTAGAAATCAGGATGTCCACCAACCGTTATGTGTTTAAAACTAAAGGCAAAATTATCTCAAACATAGTTGCTTCTTTATTTTATATAATATTTATAAATCTTTAGTTATGATTGTATTTGTGTATATTTAGAATCGTGTATATAAAAATCCATATTATTATACTATTTATATATTTTAAATAGTTTATTACAAGTATTTTGTTGTGCAATTATCTTAATTATGAAGTATTTGATTAAGTAATTGTAATGGTTTTAGTTTCCAACCAACTCTCAGCTCTTAACAATTCCAGAAGCATAAAACATCTGTCACGGGTGAATGGGTACCTGGTGCTGAGGTCAAGCAACTGTGAGTAAGGCGCAAAGTTTAGCGGCTGCCTTTAAGTGAGAAAAAGGAGACATTGGGCAACGCTGACGTCACTGATCATCTTATACGGAGCTAAGTATTTTTATTTATTTACGCCAATCTTGTAAACTTTCGAGTTTGTACATATCCAAGCTATGAAGGGATAAGAATAGTAGAAGCAGGGTTTATGTATTTTAAGGCATTTAGTTCTTTAAGCCTAAGTGTGTGTTGTATGTATAGGGCGCCCCGATGAGAGAAGAAGAATGTCTCAAGAGGGAAAGTCCATACTGGAGCAACTTAACCTTTTAATATTCTTTGACAAATATTACAACTGCAATATACGAAATAGGACCCTGAAAGGTCTGAGGGGGGCGTCAAAGCCCTTGAACTAGGAAGCTGATAATCTTATAATATTGCTGTTACAATTCTAAACAGCCTGCTATGCCCTGCACGTGATTTGACAAGAATATTAAATATTAAATGGACCATGAAGAGTCTGAGGAGGGCATCGAAACCCTTAAACTAGTAGGCCGATAATATAATAAGATTGCCCTAATAGTTCCAACAAGCAGTGTCGTGCACGTGATCTTACAAGAATATTTAGGATAAATTGTAATGAAAATGTGTGTGAACTATTTCAGAGATTTATATAATGGATATGGAGAAGCTGCCCGCCGATTCGAAAAGAAAACTTCGTCGCCGGCGAGTTTTCCAGAACCAACTTCTCCAAGTCTTCTGAGGGTTGAGTACGCTAGCCAGTCCAGGTATCACAAACGTAGAAGATTTCTGGTATGTACAATTCTATTCTAAGCATGGACAGTACTTTAAATTGCATAACCAGGTATCGCAGGTTTTATTACGTTTGTTTTGATTTATCGGACATGCAATTAGGGCCATGATTTTATTTTATCATAAAAGTCTCTGTATTTTTCTGTTATGTACAATTCTATTCCGCCTATGAATAGATAATTTTAATACGTAATCAGTAATTTTCAATATAATTTATTCATTTTGTACAGTGAAAGGCTACCTTAAACTGTAATATTATTAAAGTAATGATATTATAATCGTCCCATAATTCACTTTTAAATTACCACAAGCATTGTAAATTTCTAGTACAAGGTACTATTTCTTTTGAACATAGGCTAAATATTTGACCGCGTAACTAGTAATCGTGTTAACTTTATGTGCAGCTTGATGTTTATTATTTATGAACAATTCTAATGAATTTGCGATGAGAGTAATGTCTGTGTTAAATATATCGCTAACAGAAACAATAGTTTCAATCTTTGTTGGCCAATAAAAGTACAGGCTTATTCATAATTTGAATTAATTACACAATTATGTATTTCTGACCATACCATAGAATAGTATTGGTTTTGTTCTAAAAATCTTGATACAACAGTTCTATAAAAGTTATACTTTAGTTCTAGAATCCTACAGTGAAAAATCATATAGGTACCAGCTAACGATCTAGTATTTGATTTATCAGAGAGGGGAATGTAATGGTTAGCGATTTACGTGAATATAGTTATATATTTATGTAAATAATCAATATTTCTACCATACAAATAATATTCTAAGGACGCGACGTAAACAAAACCTTCTAAAATCTTTTATTCTAAGAAACTAGACATCTGGTTGTTATGATGGATTGACTAGATTGGCCAACTAGTTGCCCCGTTAATATCATTTTAAATCGTAATAAATATGATCTGATCAACTGCAACTTTTAATATTGCTTCCCTTTATTATTTGCACTCCAAACAAAAACGCATCTTTATGTATTGCGAGTGGTTTGCATTTTGTTTGTAATGATGACTGTTTTGCTTGAAACTCTTATGCCTATTTGTATGATGCTTAGATTGTGATTGAGCATATGGTGATATTATGTTACTTCCTTAAATGCACTTATGATGTTTCTAATGATGGTTCTATTTGCATGACGGTTCTTATGCGTGGTGTTTTAAGGGTATTCCTATATTATATGATGCACGGTATTTTGGTTTGTCTGGTTAAGTTGGTCAGATTTAAAGTCGCGGAAATTACGATTACCTTTGTTATTATTTATTCATAAAAATGTAACATAACTTCTTCTTTCATCTAGACGATCACACCCGTTATACTTTTGTAAAGTAGTAGATTTGTATTGCTAATACAATTCAAAACTTAATTTTATTTGTCTCTTAAGTGGAGAATGGACGTTTCTAAGAATTTAAAGTGCATATGTCTACAGGTAAACTATTTCAAGTCCAGACCTATTTGGCATCCTCGAAACTAGATAATTGTAACACTTAATTATGGGAAAAGGTTTTTTTGTTTTCTAAATTTCAAACTACTTAAACTGGGGACGTGTAGAAACCTCGTCAGATATTAAATGTGTGCAACGCGCTAATTTAAAATGTCAAACTTATCGTTAAATTATTGATTCTTAAATCTTAAGTGAAACTTTTGACATTTTAATTGAGGGACTTAGTTTTTATTTTATTTGGGCACTTCAAAGTGATTCAAAAGGGACAAGAGGTTCTCACATTATACTTATCAATGTGCAACACTTGAATATAAAAAAAGGAACAGTTTATTGCCATCTTTAGAATTTCAAGATAGATCTCTCATAAACACTTGAACAACATCATGTGGTGTTAAATTGTTATGGGTTCATATATTAGAAATGGCGATTTTAGAATGTTAGGTAAATATAAAAATGATGTTGTTGCGAAATAGGACGGATACTTGCGCGCTTTTGTTAACAATTCCAGAAGCATAAAACATCTGTCACGGGTGAATGGGTACCTGGTGCTGAGTTCAAGCAACTGTGAGTAAGGCGCGAAGTTTAGCGGCTGCCTTTAAGTGAGAAAAAGGAGACATTGGGCAACGCTGACGTCACTGATCATCTTATACGGAGCTAAGTATTTTTATTTAATTATCGCTAATCTTGTAAACTTTCGAGTTTGTACATATCCAAGCTATGAAGGGATAAGAATAGCAGAAGCAGGGTTTATGTATTTTAAAGCATTTAGTTCTTTAAGCCTAAGTGTGTGTTGTATGTATAGGGCGCCCCGATGAGAGAAGAAGAATGTCTCATGTGGGAAAGTCCATACTGGAGCAACTTAACCTTTTAATATTCTTTGCCAAATATTACAACTGCAATATACGACATAGGACCCTGAAAGGTCTGAGGGGGGCGTCAAAGCCCTTGAACTAGGAAGCTGATAATCTTATAATATTGCTGTTACAATTCTAAACAGCCTGCCTGATTTGACCAGAATATTTAATATTAAATGGACCATGAAGAGTCTGAGGGGGGCATCGAAACCCTTAAACTAGTATGCCGATAATATAATAAGATTGCCCTAATAGTTCCAACAAGCAGTGTCGTGCACGTGATCTTACAAGAATATTTAGGATAAATTGTAATGAAAATGTGTGTGAACTATTTCAGAGATTTATATAATGGATATGGAGAAGCTGCCCGCCGATTCGAAAAGAAAACTTCGTCGCTGGCGAGTTTTCCAGAACCAACTTCTCCAAGTCTTCTGAGGGTTGAGTACGCTACCCAGTCCAGGTAAGAAATTATAAACTTATGACCATTGTAAATCCATGACGATTTGTCATGGATTTACAATGGTCATAAGTTTATAATTTCTTTTCTATTTATTATGATTTTTCTGGCACTTAGAAAAAATTAGAAATTAATGTTTATTTACATAATACTTACAGATTTTTTGTTCTAGGATGACACAGACGTGACGGGCAACATCCTGAACGTGTCCTTCTCCGCCCGTCGCCCGGACGCAGAGATCGGCGTGTCCGGGGACTCGTCGCAGCACTACTCACCGACGCACTTGCGGGAGCGCGTGTACTTGCACCGAGCCACGCTTGCCAGACTTGCCACTGTACAGGTTTGTACAATACAAAAGGTAAGATAAGATAAGATAATTTTATTTTGCTCAAAACAATGGTGCAATAAGGTCTTAATATTAAATACATGTTCAGCAATGTTTTGCCATAATTATGACATGCAAAATTTTCATGCATTTTATCATAGTCTCTAATATAATAATCTAAACAGTGATCAAGATATTCATTAATTCAAATAAATATAGTAAAATGTCCACAATTTATAATAATACGTCACAATTTGTAATAAAAATAATGCCATCAATAACAACAATTCATATAATTTTATCATTAAAATAATTCATAATTTTTATTGAAAAACTCATGTAATATCCTCGCATACCTCTGGTTTGTTAACTTTTCTTTCATTGTTCAGTCGGTCCATCTTTGGAATTCGCTCCCCTTAGAAATCAGGATGTCCACCAACCGTTATGTGTTTAAAACTAAAGGCAAAATTATCTCAAACATAGTTGATTCTTTATTTTATATAATATTTATAAATCTTTAGTTATGATTGTATTTGTGTATATTTAGAATCGTGTATATAAAAATCCATATTATTATACTATTTATATATTTTAAATAGTTTATTACAAGTATTTTGTTGTGCAATTATCTTAATTATGAAGTATTTGATTAAGTAATTGTAATGGTTTTAGTTTCCAACCAACTCTCAGCTCTTAACAATTCCAGAAGCATAAAACATCTGTCACGGGTGAATGGGTACCTGGTGCTGAGGTCAAGCAACTGTGAGTAAGGCGCGAAGTTTAGCGGCTGCCTTTAAGTGAGAAAAAGGAGACATTGGGCAACGCTGACGTCACTGATCATCTTATACGGAGCTAAGTATTTTTATTTATTTACGCCAATCTTGTAAACTTTCGAGTTTGTACATATCCAAGCTATGAAGGGATAAGAATAGTAGAAGCAGGGTTTATGTATTTTAAGGCATTTAGTTCTTTAAGCCTAAGTGTGTGTTGTATGTATAGGGCGCCCCGATGAGAGAAGAAGAATGTCTCAAGAGGGAAAGTCCATACTGGAGCAACTTAACCTTTTAATATTCTTTGACAAATATTACAACTGCAATATACGACATAGGACCCTGAAAGGTCTGAGGGGGGCGTCAAAGCCCTTGAACTAGGAAGCTGATAATCTTATAATATTGCTGTTACAATTCTAAACAGCCTGCTATGCCCTGCACGTGATTTGACAAGAATATTTAATATTAAATGGACCATGAAGAGTCTGAGGGGGGCATCGAAACCCTTAAACTAGTAGGCCGATAATATAATAAGATTGCCCTAATAGTTCCAACAAGCAGTGTCGTGCACGTGATCTTACAAGAATATTTAGGATAAATTGTAATGAAAATGTGTGTGAACTATTTCAGAGATTTATATAATGGATATGGAGAAGCTGCCCGCCGATTCGAAAAGAAAACTTCGTCGCTGGCGAGTTTTCCAGAACCAACTTCTCCAAGTCTTCTGAGGGTTGAGTACGCTAGCCAGTCCAGGTAAGAAATTATAAACTTATGACCATTGTAAATCCATGACGATTTGTCATGGATTTACAATGGTCATAAGTTTATAATTTCTTTTCTATTTATTATGATTTTTCTGGCACTTAGAAAAAATTAGAAATTAATGTTTATTTACATAATACTTACAGATTTTTTGTTCTAGGATGACACAGACGTGACGGGCAACATCCTGAACGTGTCCTTCTCCGCCCGTCGCCCGGACGCAGAGATCGGCGTGTCCGGGGACTCGTCGCAGCACTACTCGCCGACGCACTTGCGGGAGCGCGTGTACTTGCACCGAGCCACGCTTGCCAGACTTGCCACTGTACAGGTTTGTACAATACAAAAGGTAAGATAAAATAAGATAATTTTATTTTGCTCAAAACAATGGTGCAATAAGGTCTTAATATTAAATACATGTTCAGCAATGTTATGCCATAATTATGACATGCAAAATTTTCATGCATTTTATCATAGTCTCTAATATAATAATCTAAACGGTGATCAAGATATTCATTAATTCAAATAAATATAGTAAAATGTCCACAATTTATAATAATACGTAACAATTTGTAATAAAAATGATGCCATCAATAACAACAATTCATATAATTTTATCATTAAAATAATTCATAATTTTTATTGAAAAACTCATGTAATATCCTCGCATACCTCTGGTTTGTTAACTTTTCTTTCATTGTTTAGTCGGTCCATCTTTGGAATTCGCTCCCCTTAGAAATCAGGATGTCCACCAACCGTTATGTGTTTAAAACTAAAGGCAAAATTATCTCAAACATAGTTGCTTCTTTATTTTATATAATATTTATAAATCTTTAGTTATGATTGTATTTGTGTATATTTAGAATCGTGTATATAAAAATCCATATTATTATACTATTTATATATTTTAAATAGTTTATTACAAGTATTTTGTTGTGCAATTATCTTAATTATGAAGTATTTGATTAAGTAATTGTAATGGTTTTAGTTTCCAACCAACTCTCAGCTCTTAACAATTCCAGAAGCATAAAACATCTGTCACGGGTGAATGGGTACCTGGTGCTGAGGTCAAGCAACTGTGAGTAAGGCGCGAAGTTTAGCGGCTGCCTTTAAGTGAGAAAAAGGAGACATTGGGCAACGCTGACGTCACTGATCATCTTATACGGAGCTAAGTATTTTTATTTATTTACGCCAATCTTGTAAACTTTCGAGTTTGTACATATCCAAGCTATGAAGGGATAAGAATAGTAGAAGCAGGGTTTATGTATTTTAAGGCATTTAGTCCTTTAAGCCTAAGTGTGTGTTGTATAGGGCGCCCCGATGAGAGAAGAAGAATGTCTCAAGAGGGAAAGTCCATACTGGAGCAACTTAACCTTTTAATATTCTTTGACAAATATTACAACTGCAATATACGAAATAGGACCCTGAAAGGTCTGAGGGGGGCGTCAAAGCCCTTGAACTAGGAAGCTGATAATCTTATAATATTGCTGTTACAATTCTAAACAGCCTGCTATGCCCTGCACGTGATTTGACAAGAATATTTAATATTAAATGGACCATGAAGAGTCTGAGGGGGGCATCGAAACCCTTAAACTAGTAGGCCGATAATATAATAAGATTGCCCTAATAGTTCCAACAAGCAGTGTCGTGCACGTGATCTTACAAGAATATTTAGGATAAATTGTAATGAAAATGTGTGTGAACTATTTCAGAGATTTATATAATGGATATGGAGAAGCTGCCCGCCGATTCGAAAAGAAAACTTCGTCGCTGGCGAGTTTTCCAGAACCAACTTCTCCAAGTCTTCTGAGGGTTGAGTACGCTAGCCAGTCCAGGTAAGAAATTATAAACTTATGACCATTGTAAATCCATGACGATTTGTCATGGATTTACAATGGTCATAAGTTTATAATTTCTTTTCTATTTATTATGATTTTTCTGGCACTTAGAAAAAATTAGAAATTAATGTTTATTTACATAATACTTACAGATTTTTTGTTCTAGGATGACACAGACGTGACGGGCAACATCCTGAACGTGTCCTTCTCCGCCCGTCGCCCGGACGCAGAGATCGGCGTGTCCGGGGACTCGTCGCAGCACTACTCGCCGACGCACTTGCGGGAGCGCGTGTACTTGCACCGAGCCACGCTTGCCAGACTTGCCACTGTACAGGTTTGTACAATACAAAAGGTAAGATAAGATAAGATAATTTTATTTTGCTCAAAACAATGGTGCAATAAGGTCTTAATATTAAATACATGTTCAGCAATGTTATGCCATAATTATGACATGCAAAATTTTCATGCATTTTATCATAGTCTCTAATATAATAATCTAAACAGTGATCAAGATATTCATTAATTCAAATAAATATAGTAAAATGTCCACAATTTATAATAATACGTCACAATTTGTAATAAAAATAATGCCATCAATAACAACAATTCATATAATTTTATCATTAAAATAATTCATAATTTTTATTGAAAAACTCATGTAATATCCTCGCATACCTCTGGTTTGTTAACTTTTCTTTCATTGTTCAGTCGGTCCATCTTTGGAATTCGCTCCCCTTAGAAATCAGGATGTCCATCAACCGTTAAGTATTTAAAACTAAAGGCAAAATTATCTCAAACATAGTTGCTTCTTTATTTTATATATTATTTATAAATCTTTAGTTATGATTGTATTTGTGTATATTAGAATCGTGTATATAAAAATCCATATTATTATACTATTTATATATTTTAAATAGTTTATTACAAGTATTTTGTTGTGCAATTATCTTAATTATCAAGTATTTGATTAAGTAATTGTAATGGTTTTAGTTTCCAACCAACTCTCAGCTCTTGCACCTACCACTTGTCGTCTCTGCATCACCTAAAGGTTGACTGGTAGATAATGCCTACGGCATTAAGTCTGCCCATGTACCATTTTTGTGTATAAAGTTTTAAAATAAAATAAATATCTAAATTATATCTTCCACATGCATTGGCCTATCGGAATTAATTCACAAATATTTCTTCATACAGAAATCATGTGACGTAAACTTACTCAAAGACAAAAATGTTACCATATTCTGAAAATCAGATGATCTTTTTTTAATGAATAATATATAGGACAACCTGATGGCGGAGTGGGTAGTGTACCTACCTGCGACGCAGAGGTCGCGGGTTCGATTCCCGCTTAAGACAAATCTTCGAATCGTGTCTGAGGGTTCGTCCTAGTCTGGGTGTTTCTATGTATAATAAATATGTATCTACAAAATAAAACTATACAGGGTGTCCCAGTTAAGGACGTCAAGCCGAAATGGGGTGATACAGTAGGTAATGACAGTTACCAAAAAAATATAAAAAAAATCCTAGTTATGTAGGTATTTTAAAAAATTGAGTGAGCATTTTTTAAAAAAATGAAAAAATTACACCCTGTGGCGGAGTTTTCGTTCCTGCTACTTTAAGTTTAAAATTTTTACAATTATTTTTTTTGTTATGTAATCCTGAATACTACTCCTTTAAACTGTAGTAAAAAGAAAATAGGCTAAATTGCCTATCAACATGATACCCTGTCAGGGCGCGGCAATGTACAATAGAGTTCTTAAAACTAATAAACCTTTGTACATATTTACTAAAAACTATGTTACGGCCGTGGCGCAATGGATAAGGCATCGATCGAGAGATCGTGGGTTCGAGTCCTGGCCATTACACCACGGACGTGAACTGCCTCCTAACAAAAGCGAATTAAGCTTAGCCGGAGGGGGTTAACAAGAATCCTAGTAATATTTACTAGTAAGCTTTTTTAAAAAAAAAATAAAAAAAATCATAAAATCTTGCGAGAGTAGTAATATAATATTATAATAATATTTGTTATTTGTATCCTTTTTTTCCTTAGTAGCCTAGTTAATAACCTATATAGTTTTGTCCTCAAAAAGCTCTTGCAATATATAATAACATTTTTGTGTAAGATGTTTATTTATTTATTTTTTTATAAATTATAAGGTTTCTGAATTCTTTATTGCTTTAGATATTTAATTGTATTTTTTTATTGACATCTTTAAGGACGCACAAGATCTTTGATTTGATCTATATCTATTTAATTTATAATCAGTAGTTAGTACGTGTACTAAATCATAATTTTTGTATGAACTATCTAAAGAAAATATTTTACGAACCTAAATTCAGAAAGATATATTTTTTTTTTGGCTATCTACGATTTGTCATGGATTTACAATGGTCATAACATAAGTTTATAATTTCTTTTTCTATTTATTATGATTTTTCTGGCACTTAGAAAAAATTAGAAATTAATGTTTATTTACATAATACTTACAGATTTTTTGTTCTAGGATGACACAGACGTGACGGGCAACATCCTGAACGTGTCCTTCTCCGCCCGTCGCCCGGACGCAGAGATCGGCGTGTCCGGGGACTCGTCGCAGCACTACTCGCCGACGCACTTGCGGGAGCGCGTGTACTTGCACCGAGCCACGCTTGCCAGACTTGCCACTGTACAGGTTTGTACAATACAAAAGGTAAGATAAGATAAGATAATTTTATTTTGCTCAAAACAATGGTGCAATAAGGTCTTAATATTAAATACATGTTCAGCAATGTTTTGCCATAACTATGACATGCAAAAATTTCATGCATTTTATCATAGTCTCTAATATAATAATCTAAACGGTGATCAAGATATTCATTAATTCAAATAAATATAGTAAAATGTCCACAATTTATAATAATACGTAACAATTTGTAATAAAAATGATGCCATCAATAACAACAATTCATATAATTTTATCATTAAAATAATTCATAATTTTTATTGAAAAACTCATGTAATATCCTCGCATACCTCTGGTTTGTTAACTTTTCTTTCATTGTTCAGTCGGTCCATCTTTGGAATTCGCTCCCCTTAGAAATCAGGATGTCCACCAACCGTTATGTGTTTAAAACTAAAGGCAAAATTATCTCAAACATAGTTGCTTCTTTATTTTATATAATATTTATAAATCTTTAGTTATGATTGTATTTGTGTATATTTAGAATCGTGTATATAAAAATCCATATTATTATACTATTTATATATTTTAAATAGTTTATTACAAGTATTTTGTTGTGCAATTATCTTAATTATGAAGTATTTGATTAAGTAATTGTAATGGTTTTAGTTTCCAACCAACTCTCAGCTCTTAACAATTCCAGAAGCATAAAACATCTGTCACGGGTGAATGGGTACCTGGTGCTGAGGTCAAGCAACTGTGAGTAAGGCGCAAAGTTTAGCGGCTGCCTTTAAGTGAGAAAAAGGAGACATTGGGCAACGCTGACGTCACTGATCATCTTATACGGAGCTAAGTATTTTTATTTATTTACGCCAATCTTGTAAACTTTCGAGTTTGTACATATCCAAGCTATGAAGGGATAAGAATAGTAGAAGCAGGGTTTATGTATTTTAAGGCATTTAGTTCTTTAAGCCTAAGTGTGTGTTGTATGTATAGGGCGCCCCGATGAGAGAAGAAGAATGTCTCAAGAGGGAAAGTCCATACTGGAGCAACTTAACCTTTTAATATTCTTTGACAAATATTACAACTGCAATATACGAAATAGGACCCTGAAAGGTCTGAGGGGGGCGTCAAAGCCCTTGAACTAGGAAGCTGATAATCTTATAATATTGCTGTTACAATTCTAAACAGCCTGCTATGCCCTGCACGTGATTTGACAAGAATATTAAATATTAAATGGACCATGAAGAGTCTGAGGAGGGCATCGAAACCCTTAAACTAGTAGGCCGATAATATAATAAGATTGCCCTAATAGTTCCAACAAGCAGTGTCGTGCACGTGATCTTACAAGAATATTTAGGATAAATTGTAATGAAAATGTGTGTGAACTATTTCAGAGATTTATATAATGGATATGGAGAAGCTGCCCGCCGATTCGAAAAGAAAACTTCGTCGCCGGCGAGTTTTCCAGAACCAACTTCTCCAAGTCTTCTGAGGGTTGAGTACGCTAGCCAGTCCAGGTATCACAAACGTAGAAGATTTCTGGTATGTACAATTCTATTCTAAGCATGGACAGTACTTTAAATTGCATAACCAGGTATCGCAGGTTTTATTACGTTTGTTTTGATTTATCGGACATGCAATTAGGGCCATGATTTTATTTTATCATAAAAGTCTCTGTATTTTTCTGTTATGTACAATTCTATTCCGCCTATGAATAGATAATTTTAATACGTAATCAGTAATTTTCAATATAATTTATTCATTTTGTACAGTGAAAGGCTACCTTAAACTGTAATATTATTAAAGTAATGATATTATAATCGTCCCATAATTCACTTTTAAATTACCACAAGCATTGTAAATTTCTAGTACAAGGTACTATTTCTTTTGAACATAGGCTAAATATTTGACCGCGTAACTAGTAATCGTGTTAACTTTATGTGCAGCTTGATGTTTATTATTTATGAACAATTCTAATGAATTTGCGATGAGAGTAATGTCTGTGTTAAATATATCGCTAACAGAAACAATAGTTTCAATCTTTGTTGGCCAATAAAAGTACAGGCTTATTCATAATTTGAATTAATTACACAATTATGTATTTCTGACCATACCATAGAATAGTATTGGTTTTGTTCTAAAAATCTTGATACAACAGTTCTATAAAAGTTATACTTTAGTTCTAGAATCCTACAGTGAAAAATCATATAGGTACCAGCTAACGATCTAGTATTTGATTTATCAGAGAGGGGAATGTAATGGTTAGCGATTTACGTGAATATAGTTATATATTTATGTAAATAATCAATATTTCTACCATACAAATAATATTCTAAGGACGCGACGTAAACAAAACCTTCTAAAATCTTTTATTCTAAGAAACTAGACATCTGGTTGTTATGATGGATTGACTAGATTGGCCAACTAGTTGCCCCGTTAATATCATTTTAAATCGTAATAAATATGATCTGATCAACTGCAACTTTTAATATTGCTTCCCTTTATTATTTGCACTCCAAACAAAAACGCATCTTTATGTATTGCGAGTGGTTTGCATTTTGTTTGTAATGATGACTGTTTTGCTTGAAACTCTTATGCCTATTTGTATGATGCTTAGATTGTGATTGAGCATATGGTGATATTATGTTACTTCCTTAAATGCACTTATGATGTTTCTAATGATGGTTCTATTTGCATGACGGTTCTTATGCGTGGTGTTTTAAGGGTATTCCTATATTATATGATGCACGGTATTTTGGTTTGTCTGGTTAAGTTGGTCAGATTTAAAGTCGCGGAAATTACGATTACCTTTGTTATTATTTATTCATAAAAATGTAACATAACTTCTTCTTTCATCTAGACGATCACACCCGTTATACTTTTGTAAAGTAGTAGATTTGTATTGCTAATACAATTCAAAACTTAATTTTATTTGTCTCTTAAGTGGAGAATGGACGTTTCTAAGAATTTAAAGTGCATATGTCTACAGGTAAACTATTTCAAGTCCAGACCTATTTGGCATCCTCGAAACTAGATAATTGTAACACTTAATTATGGGAAAAGGTTTTTTTGTTTTCTAAATTTCAAACTACTTAAACTGGGGACGTGTAGAAACCTCGTCAGATATTAAATGTGTGCAACGCGCTAATTTAAAATGTCAAACTTATCGTTAAATTATTGATTCTTAAATCTTAAGTGAAACTTTTGACATTTTAATTGAGGGACTTAGTTTTTATTTTATTTGGGCACTTCAAAGTGATTCAAAAGGGACAAGAGGTTCTCACATTATACTTATCAATGTGCAACACTTGAATATAAAAAAAGGAACAGTTTATTGCCATCTTTAGAATTTCAAGATAGATCTCTCATAAACACTTGAACAACATCATGTGGTGTTAAATTGTTATGGGTTCATATATTAGAAATGGCGATTTTAGAATGTTAGGTAAATATAAAAATGATGTTGTTGCGAAATAGGACGGATACTTGCGCGCTTTTGTTAACAATTCCAGAAGCATAAAACATCTGTCACGGGTGAATGGGTACCTGGTGCTGAGTTCAAGCAACTGTGAGTAAGGCGCGAAGTTTAGCGGCTGCCTTTAAGTGAGAAAAAGGAGACATTGGGCAACGCTGACGTCACTGATTATCTTATACGGAGCTAAGTATTTTTATTTAATTATCGCTAATCTTGTAAACTTTCGAGTTTGTACATATCCAAGCTATGAAGGGATAAGAATAGCAGAAGCAGGGTTTATGTATTTTAAAGCATTTAGTTCTTTAAGCCTAAGTGTGTGTTGTATGTATAGGGCGCCCCGATGAGAGAAGAAGAATGTCTCATGTGGGAAAGTCCATACTGGAGCAACTTAACCTTTTAATATTCTTTGACAAATATTACAACTGCAATATACGACATAGGACCCTGAAAGGTCTGAGGGGGGCGTCAAAGCCCTTGAACTAGGAAGCTGATAATCTTATAATATTGCTGTTACAATTCTAAACAGCCTGCCTGATTTGACAAGAATATTTAATATTAAATGGACCATGAAGAGTCTGAGGGGGGCATCGAAACCCTTAAACTAGTAGGCCGATAATATAATAAGATTGCCCTAATAGTTCCAACAAGCAGTGTCGTGCACGTGATCTTACAAGAATATTTAGGATAAATTGTAATGAAAATGTGTGTGAACTATTTCAGAGATTTATATAATGGATATGGAGAAGCTGCCCGCCGATTCGAAAAGAAAACTTCGTCGCTGGCGAGTTTTCCAGAACCAACTTCTCCAAGTCTTCTGAGGGTTGAGTACGCTAGCCAGTCCAGGTAAGAAATTATAAACTTATGACCATTGTAAATCCATGACGATTTGTCATGGATTTACAATGGTCATAAGTTTATAATTTCTTTTCTATTTATTATGATTTTTCTGGCACTTAGAAAAAATTAGAAATTAATGTTTATTTACATAATACTTACAGATTTTTTGTTCTAGGATGACACAGACGTGACGGGCAACATCCTGAACGTGTCCTTCTCCGCCCGTCGCCCGGACGCAGAGATCGGCGTGTCCGGGGACTCGTCGCAGCACTACTCACCGACGCACTTGCGGGAGCGCGTGTACTTGCACCGAGCCACGCTTGCCAGACTTGCCACTGTACAGGTTTGTACAATACAAAAGGTAAGATAAGATAAGATAATTTTATTTTGCTCAAAACAATGGTGCAATAAGGTCTTAATATTAAATACATGTTCAGCAATGTTTTGCCATAATTATGACATGCAAAATTTTCATGCATTTTATCATAGTCTCTAATATAATAATCTAAACAGTGATCAAGATATTCATTAATTCAAATAAATATAGTAAAATGTCCACAATTTATAATAATACGTCACAATTTGTAATAAAAATAATGCCATCAATAACAACAATTCATATAATTTTATCATTAAAATAATTCATAATTTTTATTGAAAAACTCATGTAATATCCTCGCATACCTCTGGTTTGTTAACTTTTCTTTCATTGTTCAGTCGGTCCATCTTTGGAATTCGCTCCCCTTAGAAATCAGGATGTCCACCAACCGTTATGTGTTTAAAACTAAAGGCAAAATTATCTCAAACATAGTTGATTCTTTATTTTATATAATATTTATAAATCTTTAGTTATGATTGTATTTGTGTATATTTAGAATCGTGTATATAAAAATCCATATTATTATACTATTTATATATTTTAAATAGTTTATTACAAGTATTTTGTTGTGCAATTATCTTAATTATGAAGTATTTGATTAAGTAATTGTAATGGTTTTAGTTTCCAACCAACTCTCAGCTCTTAACAATTCCAGAAGCATAAAACATCTGTCACGGGTGAATGGGTACCTGGTGCTGAGGTCAAGCAACTGTGAGTAAGGCGCGAAGTTTAGCGGCTGCCTTTAAGTGAGAAAAAGGAGACATTGGGCAACGCTGACGTCACTGATCATCTTATACGGAGCTAAGTATTTTTATTTATTTACGCCAATCTTGTAAACTTTCGAGTTTGTACATATCCAAGCTATGAAGGGATAAGAATAGTAGAAGCAGGGTTTATGTATTTTAAGGCATTTAGTTCTTTAAGCCTAAGTGTGTGTTGTATGTATAGGGCGCCCCGATGAGAGAAGAAGAATGTCTCAAGAGGGAAAGTCCATACTGGAGCAACTTAACCTTTTAATATTCTTTGACAAATATTACAACTGCAATATACGACATAGGACCCTGAAAGGTCTGAGGGGGGCGTCAAAGCCCTTGAACTAGGAAGCTGATAATCTTATAATATTGCTGTTACAATTCTAAACAGCCTGCTATGCCCTGCACGTGATTTGACAAGAATATTTAATATTAAATGGACCATGAAGAGTCTGAGGGGGGCATCGAAACCCTTAAACTAGTAGGCCGATAATATAATAAGATTGCCCTAATAGTTCCAACAAGCAGTGTCGTGCACGTGATCTTACAAGAATATTTAGGATAAATTGTAATGAAAATGTGTGTGAACTATTTCAGAGATTTATATAATGGATATGGAGAAGCTGCCCGCCGATTCGAAAAGAAAACTTCGTCGCTGGCGAGTTTTCCAGAACCAACTTCTCCAAGTCTTCTGAGGGTTGAGTACGCTAGCCAGTCCAGGTAAGAAATTATAAACTTATGACCATTGTAAATCCATGACGATTTGTCATGGATTTACAATGGTCATAAGTTTATAATTTCTTTTCTATTTATTATGATTTTTCTGGCACTTAGAAAAAATTAGAAATTAATGTTTATTTACATAATACTTACAGATTTTTTGTTCTAGGATGACACAGACGTGACGGGCAACATCCTGAACGTGTCCTTCTCCGCCCGTCGCCCGGACGCAGAGATCGGCGTGTCCGGGGACTCGTCGCAGCACTACTCGCCGACGCACTTGCGGGAGCGCGTGTACTTGCACCGAGCCACGCTTGCCAGACTTGCCACTGTACAGGTTTGTACAATACAAAAGGTAAGATAAGATAAGATAATTTTATTTTGCTCAAAACAATGGTGCAATAAGGTCTTAATATTAAATACATGTTCAGCAATGTTTTAATTCAAATAAATATAGTAAAATGTCCACAATTTATAATAATACGTCACAATTTGTAATAAAAATAATGCCATCAATAACAACAATTCATATAATTTTATCATTAAAATAATTCATAATTTTTATTGAAAAACTCATGTAATATCCTCGCATACCTCTGGTTTGTTAACTTTTCTTTCATTGTTCAGTCGGTCCATCTTTGGAATTCGCTCCCCTTAGAAATCAGGATGTCCACCAACCGTTATGTGTTTAAAACTAAAGGCAAAATTATCTCAAACATAGTTGATTCTTTATTTTATATAATATTTATAAATCTTTAGTTATGATTGTATTTGTGTATATTTAGAATCGTGTATATAAAAATCCATATTATTATACTATTTATATATTTTAAATAGTTTATTACAAGTATTTTGTTGTGCAATTATCTTAATTATGAAGTATTTGATTAAGTAATTGTAATGGTTTTAGTTTCCAACCAACTCTCAGCTCTTAACAATTCCAGAAGCATAAAACATCTGTCACGGGTGAATGGGTACCTGGTGCTGAGGTCAAGCAACTGTGAGTAAGGCGCGAAGTTTAGCGGCTGCCTTTAAGTGAGAAAAAGGAGACATTGGGCAACGCTGACGTCACTGATCATCTTATACGGAGCTAAGTATTTTTATTTATTTACGCCAATCTTGTAAACTTTCGAGTTTGTACATATCCAAGCTATGAAGGGATAAGAATAGTAGAAGCAGGGTTTATGTATTTTAAGGCATTTAGTTCTTTAAGCCTAAGTGTGTGTTGTATGTATAGGGCGCCCCGATGAGAGAAGAAGAATGTCTCAAGAGGGAAAGTCCATACTGGAGCAACTTAACCTTTTAATATTCTTTGACAAATATTACAACTGCAATATACGACATAGGACCCTGAAAGGTCTGAGGGGGGCGTCAAAGCCCTTGAACTAGGAAGCTGATAATCTTATAATATTGCTGTTACAATTCTAAACAGCCTGCCTGATTTGACAAGAATATTAAATATTAAATGGACCATGAAGAGTCTGAGGGGGGCATCGAAACCCTTAAACTAGTAGGCCGATAATATAATAAGATTGCCCTAATAGTTCCAACAAGCAGTGTCGTGCACGTGATCTTACAAGAATATTTAGGATAAATTGTAATGAAAATGTGTGTGAACTATTTCAGAGATTTATATAATGGATATGGAGAAGCTGCCCGCCGATTCGAAAAGAAAACTTCGTCGCTGGCGAGTTTTCCAGAACCAACTTCTCCAAGTCTTCTGAGGGTTGAGTACGCTAGCCAGTCCAGGTAAGAAATTATAAACTTATGACCATTGTAAATCCATGACGATTTGTCATGGATTTACAATGGTCATAAGTTTATAATTTCTTACCTGGACTGGCTAGCGTACTCAACCCTCAGAAGACTTGGAGAAGTTGGTTCTGGAAAACTCGCCAGCGACGAAGTTTTCTTTTCGAATCGGCGGGCAGCTTCTCCATATCCATTATATAAATCTCTGAAATAGTTCACACACATTTTCATTACAATTTATCCTAAATATTCTTGTAAGATCACGTGCACGACACTGCTTGTTGGAACTATTAGGGCAATCTTATTATATTATCGGCCTACTAGTTTAAGGGTTTCGATGCCCCCCTCAGACTCTTCATGGTCCATTTAATATTTAATATTCTTGTCAAATCAGGCAGGCTGTTTAGAATTGTAACAGCAATATTATAAGATTATCAGCTTCCTAGTTCAAGGGCTTTGACGCCCCCCTCAGACCTTTCAGGGTCCTATGTCGTATATTGCAGTTGTAATATTTGTCAAAGAATATTAAAAGGTTAAGTTGCTCCAGTATGGACTTTCCCTCTTGAGACATTCTTCTTCTCTCATCGGGGCGCCCTATACATACAACACACACTTAGGCTTAAAGAACTAAATGCCTTAAAATACATAAACCCTGCTTCTACTATTCTTATCCCTTCATAGCTTGGATATGTACAAACTCGAAAGTTTACAAGATTGGCGTAAATAAATAAAAATACTTAGCTCCGTATAAGATGATCAGTGACGTCAGCGTTGCCCAATGTCTCCTTTTTCTCACTTAAAGGCAGCCGCTAAACTTCGCGCCTTACTCACAGTTGCTTGACCTCAGCACCAGGTACCCATTCACCCGTGACAGATGTTTTATGCTTCTGGAATTGTTAAGAGCTGAGAGTTGGTTGGAAACTAAAACCATTACAATTACTTAATCAAATACTTCATAATTAAGATAATTGCACAACAAAATACTTGTAATAAACTATTTAAAATATATAAATAGTATAATAATATGGATTTTTATATACACGATTCTAAATATACACAAATACAATCATAACTAAAGATTTATAAATATTATATAAAATAAAGAATCAACTATGTTTGAGATAATTTTGCCTTTAGTTTTAAACACATAACGGTTGGTGGACATCCTGATTTCTAAGGGGAGCGAATTCCAAAGATGGACCGACTGAACAATGAAAGAAAAGTTAACAAACCAGAGGTATGCGAGGATATTACATGAGTTTTTCAATAAAAATTATGAATTATTTTAATGATAAAATTATATGAATTGTTGTTATTGATGGCATTATTTTTATTACAAATTGTGACGTATTATTATAAATTGTGGACATTTTACTATATTTATTTGAATTAAAACATTGCTGAACATGTATTTAATATTAAGACCTTATTGCACCATTGTTTTGAGCAAAATAAAATTATCTTATCTTATCTTACCTTTTGTATTGTACAAACCTGTACAGTGGCAAGTCTGGCAAGCGTGGCTCGGTGCAAGTACACGCGCTCCCGCAAGTGCGTCGGCGAGTAGTGCTGCGACGAGTCCCCGGACACGCCGATCTCTGCGTCCGGGCGACGGGCGGAGAAGGACACGTTCAGGATGTTGCCCGTCACGTCTGTGTCATCCTAGAACAAAAAATCTGTAAGTATTATGTAAATAAACATTAATTTCTAATTTTTTCTAAGTGCCAGAAAAATCATAATAAATAGAAAAGAAATTATAAACTTATGACCATTGTAAATCCATGACAAATCGTCATGGATTTACAATGGTCATAAGTTTATAATTTCTTACCTGGACTGGCTAGCGTACTCAACCCTCAGAAGACTTGGAGAAGTTGGTTCTGGAAAACTCGCCAGCGACGAAGTTTTCTTTTCGAATCGGCGGGCAGCTTCTCCATATCCATTATATAAATCTCTGAAATAGTTCACACACATTTTCATTACAATTTATCCTAAATATTCTTGTAAGATCACGTGCACGACACTGCTTGTTGGAACTATTAGGGCAATCTTATTATATTATCGGCCTACTAGTTTAAGGGTTTCGATGCCCCCCTCAGACTCTTCATGGTCCATTTAATATTAAATATTCTTGTCAAATCACGTGCAGGGCATAGCAGGCTGTTTAGAATTGTAACAGCAATATTATAAGATTATCAGCTTCCTAGTTCAAGGGCTTTGACGCCCCCCTCAGACCTTTCAGGGTCCTATGTCGTATATTGCAGTTGTAATATTTGTCAAAGAATATTAAAAGGTTAAGTTGCTCCAGTATGGACTTTCCCTCTTGAGACATTCTTCTTCTCTCATCGGGGCGCCCTATACATACAACACACACTTAGGCTTAAAGAACTAAATGCCTTAAAATACATAAACCCTGCTTCTACTATTCTTATCCCTTCATAGCTTGGATATGTACAAACTCGAAAGTTTACAAGATTGGCGTAAATAAATAAAAATACTTAGCTCCGTATAAGATGATCAGTGACGTCAGCGTTGCCCAATGTCTCCTTTTTCTCACTTAAAGGCAGCCGCTAAACTTCGCGCCTTACTCACAGTTGCTTGACCTCAGCACCAGGTACCCATTCACCCGTGACAGATGTTTTATGCTTCTGGAATTGTTAAGAGCTGAGAGTTGGTTGGAAACTAAAACCATTACAATTACTTAATCAAATACTTCATAATTAAGATAATTGCACAACAAAATACTTGTAATAAACTATTTAAAATATATAAATAGTATAATAATATGGATTTTTATATACACGATTCTAAATATACACAAATACAATCATAACTAAAGATTTATAAATATTATATAAAATAAAGAATCAACTATGTTTGAGATAATTTTGCCTTTAGTTTTAAACACATAACGGTTGGTGGACATCCTGATTTCTAAGGGGAGCGAATTCCAAAGATGGACCGACTGAACAATGAAAGAAAAGTTAACAAACCAGAGGTATGCGAGGATATTACATGAGTTTTTCAATAAAAATTATGAATTATTTTAATGATAAAATTATATGAATTGTTGTTATTGATGGCATTATTTTTATTACAAATTGTGACGTATTATTATAAATTGTGGACATTTTACTATATTTATTTGAATTAATGAATATCTTGATCACTGTTTAGATTATTATATTAGAGACTATGATAAAATGCATGAAAATTTTGCATGTCATAATTATGGCAAAACATTGCTGAACATGTATTTAATATTAAGACCTTATTGCACCATTGTTTTGAGCAAAATAAAATTATCTTATCTTATCTTACCTTTTGTATTGTACAAACCTGTACAGTGGCAAGTCTGGCAAGCGTGGCTCGGTGCAAGTACACGCGCTCCCGCAAGTGCGTCGGTGAGTAGTGCTGCGACGAGTCCCCGGACACGCCGATCTCTGCGTCCGGGCGACGGGCGGAGAAGGACACGTTCAGGATGTTGCCCGTCACGTCTGTGTCATCCTAGAACAAAAAATCTGTAAGTATTATGTAAATAAACATTAATTTCTAATTTTTTCTAAGTGCCAGAAAAATCATAATAAATAGAAAAGAAATTATAAACTTATGACCATTGTAAATCCATGACAAATCGTCATGGATTTACAATGGTCATAAGTTTATAATTTCTTACCTGGACTGGCTAGCGTACTCAACCCTCAGAAGACTTGGAGAAGTTGGTTCTGGAAAACTCGCCAGCGACGAAGTTTTCTTTTCGAATCGGCGGGCAGCTTCTCCATATCCATTATATAAATCTCTGAAATAGTTCACACACATTTTCATTACAATTTATCCTAAATATTCTTGTAAGATCACGTGCACGACACTGCTTGTTGGAACTATTAGGGCAATCTTATTATATTATCGGCCTACTAGTTTAAGGGTTTCGATGCCCCCCTCAGACTCTTCATGGTCCATTTAATATTAAATATTCTTGTCAAATCAGGCAGGCTGTTTAGAATTGTAACAGCAATATTATAAGATTATCAGCTTCCTAGTTCAAGGGCTTTGACGCCCCCCTCAGACCTTTCAGGGTCCTATGTCGTATATTGCAGTTGTAATATTTGTCAAAGAATATTAAAAGGTTAAGTTGCTCCTCGCTGGCGAGTTTTCCAGAACCAACTTCTCCAAGTCTTCTGAGGGTTGAGTACGCTAGCCAGTCCAGGTAAGAAATTATAAACTTATGACCATTGTAAATCCATGACGATTTGTCATGGATTTACAATGGTCATAAGTTTATAATTTCTTTTCTATTTATTATGATTTTTCTGGCACTTAGAAAAAATTAGAAATTAATGTTTATTTACATAATACTTACAGATTTTTTGTTCTAGGATGACACAGACGTGACGGGCAACATCCTGAACGTGTCCTTCTCCGCCCGTCGCCCGGACGCAGAGATCGGCGTGTCCGGGGACTCGTCGCAGCACTACTCGCCGACGCACTTGCGGGAGCGCGTGTACTTGCACCGAGCCACGCTTGCCAGACTTGCCACTGTACAGGTTTGTACAATACAAAAGGTAAGATAAAATAAGATAATTTTATTTTGCTCAAAACAATGGTGCAATAAGGTCTTAATATTAAATACATGTTCAGCAATGTTATGCCATAATTATGACATGCAAAATTTTCATGCATTTTATCATAGTCTCTAATATAATAATCTAAACGGTGATCAAGATATTCATTAATTCAAATAAATATAGTAAAATGTCCACAATTTATAATAATACGTAACAATTTGTAATAAAAATGATGCCATCAATAACAACAATTCATATAATTTTATCATTAAAATAATTCATAATTTTTATTGAAAAACTCATGTAATATCCTCGCATACCTCTGGTTTGTTAACTTTTCTTTCATTGTTCAGTCGGTCCATCTTTGGAATTCGCTCCCCTTAGAAATCAGGATGTCCACCAACCGTTATGTGTTTAAAACTAAAGGCAAAATTATCTCAAACATAGTTGCTTCTTTATTTTATATAATATTTATAAATCTTTAGTTATGATTGTATTTGTGTATATTTAGAATCGTGTATATAAAAATCCATATTATTATACTATTTATATATTTTAAATAGTTTATTACAAGTATTTTGTTGTGCAATTATCTTAATTATGAAGTATTTGATTAAGTAATTGTAATGGTTTTAGTTTCCAACCAACTCTCAGCTCTTAACAATTCCAGAAGCATAAAACATCTGTCACGGGTGAATGGGTACCTGGTGCTGAGGTCAAGCAACTGTGAGTAAGGCGCAAAGTTTAGCGGCTGCCTTTAAGTGAGAAAAAGGAGACATTGGGCAACGCTGACGTCACTGATCATCTTATACGGAGCTAAGTATTTTTATTTATTTACGCCAATCTTGTAAACTTTCGAGTTTGTACATATCCAAGCTATGAAGGGATAAGAATAGTAGAAGCAGGGTTTATGTATTTTAAGGCATTTAGTTCTTTAAGCCTAAGTGTGTGTT
The DNA here is from genome assembly GCA_905147285.1 of Hypena proboscidalis. NCBI lineage: Eukaryota > Metazoa > Arthropoda > Insecta > Lepidoptera > Erebidae > Hypena > Hypena proboscidalis. The sequence goes on along the minus strand of LR990131.1, from coordinate 3,735,743 downwards.
GTATGTATAGGGCGCCCCGATGAGAGAAGAAGAATGTCTCAAGAGGGAAAGTCCATACTGGAGCAACTTAACCTTTTAATATTCTTTGACAAATATTACAACTGCAATATACGAAATAGGACCCTGAAAGGTCTGAGGGGGGCGTCAAAGCCCTTGAACTAGGAAGCTGATAATCTTATAATATTGCTGTTACAATTCTAAACAGCCTGCTATGCCCTGCACGTGATTTGACAAGAATATTAAATATTAAATGGACCATGAAGAGTCTGAGGAGGGCATCGAAACCCTTAAACTAGTAGGCCGATAATATAATAAGATTGCCCTAATAGTTCCAACAAGCAGTGTCGTGCACGTGATCTTACAAGAATATTTAGGATAAATTGTAATGAAAATGTGTGTGAACTATTTCAGAGATTTATATAATGGATATGGAGAAGCTGCCCGCCGATTCGAAAAGAAAACTTCGTCGCCGGCGAGTTTTCCAGAACCAACTTCTCCAAGTCTTCTGAGGGTTGAGTACGCTAGCCAGTCCAGGTATCACAAACGTAGAAGATTTCTGGTATGTACAATTCTATTCTAAGCATGGACAGTACTTTAAATTGCATAACCAGGTATCGCAGGTTTTATTACGTTTGTTTTGATTTATCGGACATGCAATTAGGGCCATGATTTTATTTTATCATAAAAGTCTCTGTATTTTTCTGTTATGTACAATTCTATTCCGCATATGAATAGATAATTTTAATACGTAATCAGTAATTTTCAATATAATTTATTCATTTTGTACAGTGAAAGGCTACCTTAAACTGTAATATTATTAAAGTAATGATATTATAATCGTCCCATAATTCACTTTTAAATTACCACAAGCATTGTAAATTTCTAGTACAAGGTACTATTTCTTTTGAACATAGGCTAAATATTTGACCGCGTAACTAGTAATCGTGTTAACTTTATGTGCAGCTTGATGTTTATTATTTATGAACAATTCTAATGAATTTGCGATGAGAGTAATGTCTGTGTTAAATATATCGCTAACAGAAACAATAGTTTCAATCTTTGTTGGCCAATAAAAGTACAGGCTTATTCATAATTTGAATTAATTACACAATTATGTATTTCTGACCATACCATAGAATAGTATTGGTTTTGTTCTAAAAATCTTGATACAACAGTTCTATAAAAGTTATACTTTAGTTCTAGAATCCTACAGTGAAAAATCATATAGGTACCAGCTAACGATCTAGTATTTGATTTATCAGAGGGGGGAATGTAATGGTTAGCGATTTACGTGAATATAGTTATATATTTATGTAAATAATCAATATTTCTACCATACAAATAATATTCTAAGGACGCGACGTAAACAAAACCTTCTAAAATCTTTTATTCTAAGAAACTAGACATCTGGTTGTTATGATGGATTGACTAGATTGGCCAACTAGTTGCCCCGTTAATATCATTTTAAATCGTAATAAATATGATCTGATCAACTGCAACTTTTAATATTGCTTCCCTTTATTATTTGCACTCCAAACAAAAACGCATCTTTATGTATTGCGAGTGGTTTGCATTTTGTTTGTAATGATGACTGTTTTGCTTGAAACTCTTATGCCTATTTGTATGATGCTTAGATTGTGATTGAGCATATGGTGATATTATGTTACTTCCTTAAATGCACTTATGATGTTTCTAATGATGGTTCTATTTGCATGACGGTTCTTATGCGTGGTGTTTTAAGGGTATTCCTATATTATATGATGCACGGTATTTTGGTTTGTCTGGTTAAGTTGGTCAGATTTAAAGTCGCGGAAATTACGATTACCTTTGTTATTATTTATTCATAAAAATGTAACATAACTTCTTCTTTCATCTAGACGATCACACCCGTTATACTTTTGTAAAGTAGTAGATTTGTATTGCTAATACAATTCAAAACTTAATTTTATTTGTCTCTTAAGTGGAGAATGGACGTTTCTAAGAATTTAAAGTGCATATGTCTACAGGTAAACTATTTCAAGTCCAGACCTATTTGGCATCCTCGAAACTAGATAATTGTAACACTTAATTATGGGAAAAGGTTTTTTTGTTTTCTAAATTTCAAACTACTTAAACTGGGGACGTGTAGAAACCTCGTCAGATATTAAATGTGTGCAACGCGCTAATTTAAAATGTCAAACTTATCGTTAAATTATTGATTCTTAAATCTTAAGTGAAACTTTTGACATTTTAATTGAGGGACTTAGTTTTTATTTTATTTGGGCACTTCAAAGTGATTCAAAAGGGACAAGAGGTTCTCACATTATACTTATCAATGTGCAACACTTGAATATAAAAAAAGGAACAGTTTATTGCCATCTTTAGAATTTCAAGATAGATCTCTCATAAACACTTGAACAACATCATGTGGTGTTAAATTGTTATGGGTTCATATATTAGAAACGGCGATTTTAGAATGTTAGGTAAATATAAAAATGATGTTGTTGCGAAATAGGACGGATACTTGCGCGCTTTTGTTAACAATTCCAGAAGCATAAAACATCTGTCACGGGTGAATGGGTACCTGGTGCTGAGTTCAAGCAACTGTGAGTAAGGCGCGAAGTTTAGCGGCTGCCTTTAAGTGAGAAAAAGGAGACATTGGGCAACGCTGACGTCACTGATCATCTTATACGGAGCTAAGTATTTTTATTTAATTATCGCTAATCTTGTAAACTTTCGAGTTTGTACATATCCAAGCTATGAAGGGATAAGAATAGCAGAAGCAGGGTTTATGTATTTTAAAGCATTTAGTTCTTTAAGCCTAAGTGTGTGTTGTATGTATAGGGCGCCCCGATGAGAGAAGAAGAATGTCTCATGTGGGAAAGTCCATACTGGAGCAACTTAACCTTTTAATATTCTTTGACAAATATTACAACTGCAATATACGACATAGGACCCTGAAAGGTCTGAGGGGGGCGTCAAAGCCCTTGAACTAGGAAGCTGATAATCTTATAATATTGCTGTTACAATTCTAAACAGCCTGCCTGATTTGACAAGAATATTTAATATTAAATGGACCATGAAGAGTCTGAGGGGGGCATTGAAACCCTTAAACTAGTAGGCCGATAATATAATAAGATTGCCCTAATAGTTCCAACAAGCAGTGTCGTGCACGTGATCTTACAAGAATATTTAGGATAAATTGTAATGAAAATGTGTGTGAACTATTTCAGAGATTTATATAATGGATATGGAGAAGCTGCCCGCCGATTCGAAAAGAAAACTTCGTCGCTGGCGAGTTTTCCAGAACCAACTTCTCCAAGTCTTCTGAGGGTTGAGTACGCTAGCCAGTCCAGGTAAGAAATTATAAACTTATGACCATTGTAAATCCATGACGATTTGTCATGGATTTACAATGGTCATAAGTTTATAATTTCTTTTCTATTTATTATGATTTTTCTGGCACTTAGAAAAAATTAGAAATTAATGTTTATTTACATAATACTTACAGATTTTTTGTTCTAGGATGACACAGACGTGACGGGCAACATCCTGAACGTGTCCTTCTCCGCCCGTCGCCCGGACGCAGAGATCGGCGTGTCCGGGGACTCGTCGCAGCACTACTCGCCGACGCACTTGCGGGAGCGCGTGTACTTGCACCGAGCCACGCTTGCCAGACTTGCCACTGTACAGGTTTGTACAATACAAAAGGTAAGATAAGATAAGATAATTTTATTTTGCTCAAAACAATGGTGCAATAAGGTCTTAATATTAAATACATGTTCAGCAATGTTTTGCCATAATTATGACATGCAAAATTTTCATGCATTTTATCATAGTCTCTAATATAATAATCTAAACAGTGATCAAGATATTCATTAATTCAAATAAATATAGTAAAATGTCCACAATTTATAATAATACGTCACAATTTGTAATAAAAATAATGCCATCAATAACAACAATTCATATAATTTTATCATTAAAATAATTCATAATTTTTATTGAAAAACTCATGTAATATCCTCGCATACCTCTGGTTTGTTAACTTTTCTTTCATTGTTCAGTCGGTCCATTTTTTGGAATTCGCTCCCCTTAGAAATCAGGATGTCCACCAACCGTTATGTGTTTAAAACTAAAGGCAAAATTATCTTAAACATAGTTGCTTCTTTATTTTATATAATATTTATAAATCTTTAGTTATGATTGTATTTGTGTATATTTAGAATCGTGTATATAAAAATCCATATTATTATACTATTTATATATTTTAAATAGTTTATTACAAGTATTTTGTTGTGCAATTATCTTAATTATGAAGTATTTGATTAAGTAATTGTAATGGTTTTAGTTTCCAACCAACTCTCAGCTCTTAACAATTCCAGAAGCATAAAACATCTGTCACGGGTGAATGGGTACCTGGTGCTGAGTTCAAGCAACTGTGAGTAAGGCGCGAAGTTTAGCGGCTGCCTTTAAGTGAGAAAAAGGAGACATTGGGCAACGCTGACGTCACTGATCATCTTATACGGAGCTAAGTATTTTTATTTATTTACGCCAATCTTGTAAACTTTCGAGTTTGTACATATCCAAGCTATGAAGGGATAAGAATAGTAGAAGCAGGGTTTATGTATTTTAAGGCATTTAGTTCTTTAAGCCTAAGTGTGTGTTGTATGTATAGGGCGCCCCGATGAGAGAAGAAGAATGTCTCAAGAGGGAAAGTCCATACTGGAGCAACTTAACCTTTTAATATTCTTTGACAAATATTACAACTGCAATATACGACATAGGACCCTGAAAGGTCTGAGGGGGGCGTCAAAGCCCTTGAACTAGGAAGCTGATAATCTTATAATATTGCTGTTACAATTCTAAACAGCCTGCTATGCCCTGCACGTGATTTGACAAGAATATTTAATATTAAATGGACCATGAAGAGTCTGAGGAGGGCATCGAAACCCTTAAACTAGTAGGCCGATAATATAATAAGATTGCCCTAATAGTTCCAACAAGCAGTGTCGTGCACGTGATCTTACAAGAATATTTAGGATAAATTGTAATGAAAATGTGTGTGAACTATTTCAGAGATTTATATAATGGATATGGAGAAGCTGCCCGCCGATTCGAAAAGAAAACTTCGTCGCTGGCGAGTTTTCCAGAACCAACTTCTCCAAGTCTTCTGAGGGTTGAGTACGCTAGCCAGTCCAGGTAAGAAATTATAAACTTATGACCATTGTAAATCCATGACGATTTGTCATGGATTTACAATGGTCATAAGTTTATAATTTCTTTTCTATTTATTATGATTTTTCTGGCACATAGAAAAAATTAGAAATTAATGTTTATTTACATAATACTTACAGATTTTTTGTTCTAGGATGACACAGACGTGACGGGCAACATCCTGAACGTGTCCTTCTCCGCCCGTCGCCCGGACGCAGAGATCGGCGTGTCCGGGGACTCGTCGCAGCACTACTCGCCGACGCACTTGCGGGAGCGCGTGTACTTGCACCGAGCCACGCTTGCCAGACTTGCCACTGTACAGGTTTGTACAATACAAAAGGTAAGATAAGATAAGATAATTTTATTTTGCTCAAAACAATGGTGCAATAAGGTCTTAATATTAAATACATGTTCAGCAATGTTATGCCATAATTATGACATGCAAAATTTTCATGCATTTTATCATAGTCTCTAATATAATAATCTAAACAGTGATCAAGATATTCATTAATTCAAATAAATATAGTAAAATGTCCACAATTTATAATAATACGTCACAATTTGTAATAAAAATAATGCCATCAATAACAACAATTCATATAATTTTATCATTAAAATAATTCATAATTTTTATTGAAAAACTCATGTAATATCCTCGCATACCTCTGGTTTGTTAACTTTTCTTTCATTGTTCAGTCGGTCCATCTTTGGAATTCGCTCCCCTTAGAAATCAGGATGTCCACCAACCGTTATGTGTTTAAAACTAAAGGCAAAATTATCTCAAACATAGTTGCTTCTTTATTTTATATAATATTTATAAATCTTTAGTTATGATTGTATTTGTGTATATTTAGAATCGTGTATATAAAAATCCATATTATTATACTATTTATATATTTTAAATAGTTTATTACAAGTATTTTGTTGTGCAATTATCTTAATTATGAAGTATTTGATTAAGTAATTGTAATGGTTTTAGTTTCCAACCAACTCTCAGCTCTTAACAATTCCAGAAGCATAAAACATCTGTCACGGGTGAATGGGTACCTGGTGCTGAGGTCAAGCAACTGTGAGTAAGGCGCAAAGTTTAGCGGCTGCCTTTAAGTGAGAAAAAGGAGACATTGGGCAACGCTGACGTCACTGATCATCTTATACGGAGCTAAGTATTTTTATTTATTTACGCCAATCTTGTAAACTTTCGAGTTTGTACATATCCAAGCTATGAAGGGATAAGAATAGTAGAAGCAGGGTTTATGTATTTTAAGGCATTTAGTTCTTTAAGCCTAAGTGTGTGTTGTATGTATAGGGCGCCCCGATGAGAGAAGAAGAATGTCTCAAGAGGGAAAGTCCATACTGGAGCAACTTAACCTTTTAATATTCTTTGACAAATATTACAACTGCAATATACGAAATAGGACCCTGAAAGGTCTGAGGGGGGCGTCAAAGCCCTTGAACTAGGAAGCTGATAATCTTATAATATTGCTGTTACAATTCTAAACAGCCTGCTATGCCCTGCACGTGATTTGACAAGAATATTAAATATTAAATGGACCATGAAGAGTCTGAGGAGGGCATCGAAACCCTTAAACTAGTAGGCCGATAATATAATAAGATTGCCCTAATAGTTCCAACAAGCAGTGTCGTGCACGTGATCTTACAAGAATATTTAGGATAAATTGTAATGAAAATGTGTGTGAACTATTTCAGAGATTTATATAATGGATATGGAGAAGCTGCCCGCCGATTCGAAAAGAAAACTTCGTCGCCGGCGAGTTTTCCAGAACCAACTTCTCCAAGTCTTCTGAGGGTTGAGTACGCTAGCCAGTCCAGGTATCACAAACGTAGAAGATTTCTGGTATGTACAATTCTATTCTAAGCATGGACAGTACTTTAAATTGCATAACCAGGTATCGCAGGTTTTATTACGTTTGTTTTGATTTATCGGACATGCAATTAGGGCCATGATTTTATTTTATCATAAAAGTCTCTGTATTTTTCTGTTATGTACAATTCTATTCCGCATATGAATAGATAATTTTAATACGTAATCAGTAATTTTCAATATAATTTATTCATTTTGTACAGTGAAAGGCTACCTTAAACTGTAATATTATTAAAGTAATGATATTATAATCGTCCCATAATTCACTTTTAAATTACCACAAGCATTGTAAATTTCTAGTACAAGGTACTATTTCTTTTGAACATAGGCTAAATATTTGACCGCGTAACTAGTAATCGTGTTAACTTTATGTGCAGCTTGATGTTTATTATTTATGAACAATTCTAATGAATTTGCGATGAGAGTAATGTCTGTGTTAAATATATCGCTAACAGAAACAATAGTTTCAATCTTTGTTGGCCAATAAAAGTACAGGCTTATTCATAATTTGAATTAATTACACAATTATGTATTTCTGACCATACCATAGAATAGTATTGGTTTTGTTCTAAAAATCTTGATACAACAGTTCTATAAAAGTTATACTTTAGTTCTAGAATCCTACAGTGAAAAATCATATAGGTACCAGCTAACGATCTAGTATTTGATTTATCAGAGGGGGGAATGTAATGGTTAGCGATTTACGTGAATATAGTTATATATTTATGTAAATAATCAATATTTCTACCATACAAATAATATTCTAAGGACGCGACGTAAACAAAACCTTCTAAAATCTTTTATTCTAAGAAACTAGACATCTGGTTGTTATGATGGATTGACTAGATTGGCCAACTAGTTGCCCCGTTAATATCATTTTAAATCGTAATAAATATGATCTGATCAACTGCAACTTTTAATATTGCTTCCCTTTATTATTTGCACTCCAAACAAAAACGCATCTTTATGTATTGCGAGTGGTTTGCATTTTGTTTGTAATGATGACTGTTTTGCTTGAAACTCTTATGCCTATTTGTATGATGCTTAGATTGTGATTGAGCATATGGTGATATTATGTTACTTCCTTAAATGCACTTATGATGTTTCTAATGATGGTTCTATTTGCATGACGGTTCTTATGCGTGGTGTTTTAAGGGTATTCCTATATTATATGATGCACGGTATTTTGGTTTGTCTGGTTAAGTTGGTCAGATTTAAAGTCGCGGAAATTACGATTACCTTTGTTATTATTTATTCATAAAAATGTAACATAACTTCTTCTTTCATCTAGACGATCACACCCGTTATACTTTTGTAAAGTAGTAGATTTGTATTGCTAATACAATTCAAAACTTAATTTTATTTGTCTCTTAAGTGGAGAATGGACGTTTCTAAGAATTTAAAGTGCATATGTCTACAGGTAAACTATTTCAAGTCCAGACCTATTTGGCATCCTCGAAACTAGATAATTGTAACACTTAATTATGGGAAAAGGTTTTTTTGTTTTCTAAATTTCAAACTACTTAAACTGGGGACGTGTAGAAACCTCGTCAGATATTAAATGTGTGCAACGCGCTAATTTAAAATGTCAAACTTATCGTTAAATTATTGATTCTTAAATCTTAAGTGAAACTTTTGACATTTTAATTGAGGGACTTAGTTTTTATTTTATTTGGGCACTTCAAAGTGATTCAAAAGGGACAAGAGGTTCTCACATTATACTTATCAATGTGCAACACTTGAATATAAAAAAAGGAACAGTTTATTGCCATCTTTAGAATTTCAAGATAGATCTCTCATAAACACTTGAACAACATCATGTGGTGTTAAATTGTTATGGGTTCATATATTAGAAACGGCGATTTTAGAATGTTAGGTAAATATAAAAATGATGTTGTTGCGAAATAGGACGGATACTTGCGCGCTTTTGTTAACAATTCCAGAAGCATAAAACATCTGTCACGGGTGAATGGGTACCTGGTGCTGAGTTCAAGCAACTGTGAGTAAGGCGCGAAGTTTAGCGGCTGCCTTTAAGTGAGAAAAAGGAGACATTGGGCAACGCTGACGTCACTGATCATCTTATACGGAGCTAAGTATTTTTATTTAATTATCGCTAATCTTGTAAACTTTCGAGTTTGTACATATCCAAGCTATGAAGGGATAAGAATAGCAGAAGCAGGGTTTATGTATTTTAAAGCATTTAGTTCTTTAAGCCTAAGTGTGTGTTGTATGTATAGGGCGCCCCGATGAGAGAAGAAGAATGTCTCATGTGGGAAAGTCCATACTGGAGCAACTTAACCTTTTAATATTCTTTGACAAATATTACAACTGCAATATACGACATAGGACCCTGAAAGGTCTGAGGGGGGCGTCAAAGCCCTTGAACTAGGAAGCTGATAATCTTATAATATTGCTGTTACAATTCTAAACAGCCTGCCTGATTTGACAAGAATATTTAATATTAAATGGACCATGAAGAGTCTGAGGGGGGCATTGAAACCCTTAAACTAGTAGGCCGATAATATAATAAGATTGCCCTAATAGTTCCAACAAGCAGTGTCGTGCACGTGATCTTACAAGAATATTTAGGATAAATTGTAATGAAAATGTGTGTGAACTATTTCAGAGATTTATATAATGGATATGGAGAAGCTGCCCGCCGATTCGAAAAGAAAACTTCGTCGCTGGCGAGTTTTCCAGAACCAACTTCTCCAAGTCTTCTGAGGGTTGAGTACGCTAGCCAGTCCAGGTAAGAAATTATAAACTTATGACCATTGTAAATCCATGACGATTTGTCATGGATTTACAATGGTCATAAGTTTATAATTTCTTTTCTATTTATTATGATTTTTCTGGCACTTAGAAAAAATTAGAAATTAATGTTTATTTACATAATACTTACAGATTTTTTGTTCTAGGATGACACAGACGTGACGGGCAACATCCTGAACGTGTCCTTCTCCGCCCGTCGCCCGGACGCAGAGATCGGCGTGTCCGGGGACTCGTCGCAGCACTACTCGCCGACGCACTTGCGGGAGCGCGTGTACTTGCACCGAGCCACGCTTGCCAGACTTGCCACTGTACAGGTTTGTACAATACAAAAGGTAAGATAAGATAAGATAATTTTATTTTGCTCAAAACAATGGTGCAATAAGGTCTTAATATTAAATACATGTTCAGCAATGTTTTGCCATAATTATGACATGCAAAATTTTCATGCATTTTATCATAGTCTCTAATATAATAATCTAAACAGTGATCAAGATATTCATTAATTCAAATAAATATAGTAAAATGTCCACAATTTATAATAATACGTCACAATTTGTAATAAAAATAATGCCATCAATAACAACAATTCATATAATTTTATCATTAAAATAATTCATAATTTTTATTGAAAAACTCATGTAATATCCTCGCATACCTCTGGTTTGTTAACTTTTCTTTCATTGTTCAGTCGGTCCATTTTTTGGAATTCGCTCCCCTTAGAAATCAGGATGTCCACCAACCGTTATGTGTTTAAAACTAAAGGCAAAATTATCTTAAACATAGTTGCTTCTTTATTTTATATAATATTTATAAATCTTTAGTTATGATTGTATTTGTGTATATTTAGAATCGTGTATATAAAAATCCATATTATTATACTATTTATATATTTTAAATAGTTTATTACAAGTATTTTGTTGTGCAATTATCTTAATTATGAAGTATTTGATTAAGTAATTGTAATGGTTTTAGTTTCCAACCAACTCTCAGCTCTTAACAATTCCAGAAGCATAAAACATCTGTCACGGGTGAATGGGTACCTGGTGCTGAGTTCAAGCAACTGTGAGTAAGGCGCGAAGTTTAGCGGCTGCCTTTAAGTGAGAAAAAGGAGACATTGGGCAACGCTGACGTCACTGATCATCTTATACGGAGCTAAGTATTTTTATTTATTTACGCCAATCTTGTAAACTTTCGAGTTTGTACATATCCAAGCTATGAAGGGATAAGAATAGTAGAAGCAGGGTTTATGTATTTTAAGGCATTTAGTTCTTTAAGCCTAAGTGTGTGTTGTATGTATAGGGCGCCCCGATGAGAGAAGAAGAATGTCTCAAGAGGGAAAGTCCATACTGGAGCAACTTAACCTTTTAATATTCTTTGACAAATATTACAACTGCAATATACGACATAGGACCCTGAAAGGTCTGAGGGGGGCGTCAAAGCCCTTGAACTAGGAAGCTGATAATCTTATAATATTGCTGTTACAATTCTAAACAGCCTGCTATGCCCTGCACGTGATTTGACAAGAATATTTAATATTAAATGGACCATGAAGAGTCTGAGGAGGGCATCGAAACCCTTAAACTAGTAGGCCGATAATATAATAAGATTGCCCTAATAGTTCCAACAAGCAGTGTCGTGCACGTGATCTTACAAGAATATTTAGGATAAATTGTAATGAAAATGTGTGTGAACTATTTCAGAGATTTATATAATGGATATGGAGAAGCTGCCCGCCGATTCGAAAAGAAAACTTCGTCGCTGGCGAGTTTTCCAGAACCAACTTCTCCAAGTCTTCTGAGGGTTGAGTACGCTAGCCAGTCCAGGTAAGAAATTAAAAACTTATGACCATTGTAAATCCATGACGATTTGTCATGGATTTACAATGGTCATAAGTTTATAATTTCTTTTCTATTTATTATGATTTTTCTGGCACATAGAAAAAATTAGAAATTAATGTTTATTTACATAATACTTACAGATTTTTTGTTCTAGGATGACACAGACGTGACGGGCAACATCCTGAACGTGTCCTTCTCCGCCCGTCGCCCGGACGCAGAGATCGGCGTGTCCGGGGACTCGTCGCAGCACTACTCGCCGACGCACTTGCGGGAGCGCGTGTACTTGCACCGAGCCACGCTTGCCAGACTTGCCACTGTACAGGTTTGTACAATACAAAAGGTAAGATAAGATAAGATAATTTTATTTTGCTCAAAACAATGGTGCAATAAGGTCTTAATATTAAATACATGTTCAGCAATGTTATGCCATAATTATGACATGCAAAATTTTCATGCATTTTATCATAGTCTCTAATATAATAATCTAAACAGTGATCAAGATATTCATTAATTCAAATAAATATAGTAAAATGTCCACAATTTATAATAATACGTCACAATTTGTAATAAAAATAATGCCATCAATAACAACAATTCATATAATTTTATCATTAAAATAATTCATAATTTTTATTGAAAAACTCATGTAATATCCTCGCATACCTCTGGTTTGTTAACTTTTCTTTCATTGTTCAGTCGGTCCATCTTTGGAATTCGCTCCCCTTAGAAATCAGGATGTCCATCAACCGTTAAGTATTTAAAACTAAAGGCAAAATTATCTCAAACATAGTTGCTTCTTTATTTTATATATTATTTATAAATCTTTAGTTATGATTGTATTTGTGTATATTAGAATCGTGTATATAAAAATCCATATTATTATACTATTTATATATTTTAAATAGTTTATTACAAGTATTTTGTTGTGCAATTATCTTAATTATCAAGTATTTGATTAAGTAATTGTAATGGTTTTAGTTTCCAACCAACTCTCAGCTCTTGCACCTACCACTTGTCGTCTCTGCATCACCTAAAGGTTGACTGGTAGATAATGCCTACGGCATTAAGTCTGCCCATGTACCATTTTTGTGTATAAAGTTTTAAAATAAAATAAATATCTAAATTATATCTTCCACATGCATTGGCCTATCGGAATTAATTCACAAATATTTCTTCATACAGAAATCATGTGACGTAAACTTACTCAAAGACAAAAATGTTACCATATTCTGAAAATCAGATGATCTTTTTTTAATGAATAATATATAGGACAACCTGATGGCGGAGTGGGTAGTGTACCTACCTGCGACGCAGAGGTCGCGGGTTCGATTCCCGCTTAAGACAAATCTTCGAATCGTGTCTGAGGGTTCGTCCTAGTCTGGGTGTTTCTATGTATAATAAATATGTATCTACAAAATAAAACTATACAGGGTGTCCCAGTTAAGGACGTCAAGCCGAAATGGGGTGATACAGTAGGTAATGACAGTTACCAAAAAAATATAAAAAAATCCTAGTTATGTATTTTAAAAAATTGAGTGAGCATTTTTTAAAAAAATGAAAAAATTACACCCTGTGGCGGAGTTTTCGCTCCTGCTACTTTAAATTTAAAATTTTTACAATTATTTTTTTTTGTTATGTAATCCTGAATACTACTCCTTTAAACTGTAGTAAAAAGAAAACAGGCTAAATTGCATATCAACATGATACCCTGTCAGGGCGCGGCAATGTACAATAGAGTTCTTAAAACTAATAAACCTTTGTACATATTTACTAAAAACTATGGTACGGCCGTGGCGCAATGGATAAAGCATCGATCGAGAGATCGTGGGTTCGAGTCCTGGCCATTACACCACGGACGTGAACTGCCTCCTAACAAAAGCGAATTAAGCTTAGCCGGAGGGGGTTAACAAGAATCCTAGTAATATTTACTAGTAAGCTTTTTAAAAAAAAAAATAAAAAAAATCATAAAATCTTGCGAGAGTAGTAATATAATATTATAATAATATTTGTTATTTGTATCCTTTTTTTCCTTAGTAGCCTAGTTAATAACCTATATAGTTTTGTTCTCAAAAAGCTCTTGCAATATATAATAACATTTTTGTGTAAGATGTTTATTTATTTATTTTTTTATAAATTATAAAGTTTCTGAATTCTTTATTGCTTTAGATATTTAATTGTAATTTTTTATTGACATCTTTAAGGACGCACAAGATCTTTGATTTGATCTATATCTATTTAATTTATAATCAGTAGTTAGTACGTGTACTAAATCATAATTTTTGTATGAACTATCTAAAGAAAATATTTTACGAACCTAAATTCAGAAAGATATATTTTTTTTTTGGCTATCTACGATTTGTCATGGATTTACAATGGTCATAATACGTAAGGGGTGTACGGGCTCGTCAAAAAATATTAAATTAATTGTCTCGATACCCCACACACCCTTTCATGCACAGATGTGTTGTACATGTAGCACTTCAACTATTCGCTATACAATACAATATAACATCCTTTTAAAAAAACACAACTTTTAAACCTACTTATCGTTAATCTTGAACAGAGATCGAATTAGTCTTAAATCGTATGAAATCAGTCTTCAAAAATCAAACAACAGATAACAATATAATTTTCTTATAAAAAAAACATAACTTTTCATCCTTTTTATCATTAATCTTGAACAGTCTTAAATTGTATTAAATCAGTCTACAAAAATCGAACAACAGATATGTTGTAGCACTGCAACTATTCATTATCCGAAACAATATCAGGATCTGCGTCACGCAAATTTGAGTTTGTTATCAAATTATGATAAAAATCGTTAACACTTGGATCAATGTATTCTAACAGTGATATTAAATCCCTTTTCTTTAAAACACTTATAGGAATCGGTCCATTGTAACATTTTGGAACAGCATTAATACTAACTAAACTGTAGTCTTTATTCCGTTTGTCGTAAGACATCACATAATAATCATCACCTACGTAACTTTCTTTATATTCAAAAACCGGAAATTTTCCTTTACTAAATTTAATAACTCTTACATTCAACCATATCAAATAGCTTCGTGCTTGTACGAATTCATCACTGTGAGACTTAGTTTATATGGTTGAATGTAAGAAAGAGTTATTAAATTTAGTAAAGGAAAATTTCCGGTTTTTGAATATAAAGAAAGTTACGTAGGTGATGATTATTATGTGATGTCTTACGACAAACGGAATAAAGACTACAGTTTAGTTAGTATTAATGCTGTTCCAAAATGTTACAATGGACCGATTCCTATAAGTGTTTTAAAGAAAAGGGATTTTATATCACTGTTAGAATACATTGATCCCTAAAGTGTTAACGATTTTTATCATAATTTGATAACAAACTCAAATTTGCGTGACGCAGATCCTGATATTGTTTCGGATAATGAATAGTTGCAGTGCTACAACATATCTGTTGTTCGATTTTTGTAGACTGATTTAATACAATTTAAGACTGTTCAAGATTAATGATAAAAAGGATGAAAAGTTATGTTTTTTTTATAGGAAAATTATATTGTTATCTGTTGTTTGATTTTTGGAGACTGATTTCATACGATTTAAGACTAATTCGATCTCTGTTCAAGATTAACGATAAGTAGGTTTAAAAGTTGTGTTCTTTTAAAAGGATGTTATATATTGTATTGTATAGCGAATAGTTGAAGTGCTACATGTACAACACATCTGTTATTTGATTTTTTGAGACTGATTAAATACGCTTTAAGACTGTTCAAGATTAATAATAATAAAGAGGTATTGATATATCATCATTATTCACGTAATCATATTTATGTCCTATTTCCCTTATGTTCTTACTAATAGAATTAATATTAAATTTGTAATCACATCAAAATTGGCTACATAAATTACGTGTAAATTGTTTGATTAGCAGTTGTATAATTAGTCACATATTTTTATGAAAATAAATTTGTGTTTGTATGTTTCATGTACAAATGTAACACTTTTCACTAGAATGTATTGTTTCAATTTTTTAATGTTTTGTGGTAGGATTTCATTTGTATCACTTTGGATTAATTGAAGTAAAAGCTTTCGGTACGCGTAAGATGTGGTAACTCGAGACGTATTAAAATACATTTTAGAAATATAAAGATCGGTTCGCAGCACTTTGGTATGAATCAAAAAGTATTATTTTACACAATAATTTCAATAAAAAATTGCTTACTTATATTATCAATGTACGCAAAAAAATCTCATTCATTTTTAATCTTATAACAACGGGGATAAGACAGAAATTTAGTTAATTTTTTTTTAATAAGTTTAATCAAAGAATATAAAAACCGATCTGGGTCGACATGTATCACTTTTCACTGAAGGTACAGAATTAGTGATGAGCGGCTTAGGATTGAATTAATGAATGTTCGGGCCACTTCCGTGCCAGAATTGATCTCCGTTGCTTCATCTATTCGCGCTAAACGACCTAGTACTTCTCAGAATTCTAATCAACCACCGCACAAGCGTTCTAAGTATTCTGTTGATAACCGTGCCCCTTAGTGCCCTTAATGATTGGATCCTAGAGAAATCGAGGGCAACCCTCAAATTTAAAAGGCTTCTATATTGTTTTTTTCATATTATCTAAAGCTACTCGGATATTTGCATCTAGTAGTCAGCATTTTATGTTGCTGAGCTGATGCTGGAAGGTACAACTATACTATAACGATAATTCTTTAAATATAGGCTCCTTGAGGCCGTTTACTGTATTCTTTCAAGTTATACACAGATGAGGCGAGACGTTGAATAATAATTATGTATATTCATAATATGAGGTCATGATTTGATGATGGGATCCTAGAGAAATCATGGGTAACCCTCAAATTTCAAAGGCTTCTATATTGTTTTTCGTATATTACCTAAAACTACTTGGATATTTGCATTTTAAGTTGCTGAGCTGATGCTGGTAGGTACAACTCCTCAACGGTTAGGAGTACGGGGACTATTATTAATAAGTTTTCCGTCTCAAGTAAACGTCGTCTCCTCATTCGAGAAACATTCTTGATCGGTCTACCTATCACTTAAAATCGTAAAATAAAATTATTCTGAAGTCGGTGCCAAGTAAACAATAACTCTGTAGGTATTTTTTGACTGCATATTAGTTCTTAATTATCCGATTTACTTGGCACCGACTTCATAATTATAAAATAATTATTTAATACTTTCTATTTAACTAAATGAAAAAACCTATTATTTTGTGCGAAGTAAATTTATTTTTTGCTTTTTAGTTTACCTACTTTTTGAAGTCGGTTTTTTTTACATACGTTGTTTTGAATTTGTTTATATTTGTTTAAAAAACAGATTTAGAAAAAAATTAAGGGTTTTTTAAGATATAAATATAAACGTAAAATACTCTTATTAGGTCTTAGTTCTTAAAGTATGCACTTTGGGGTCTAGATTTCCAAGTTTATACAAACCTTGTAAGTGTCTGCAAAATGTTGCCAAGTATCAATGATGTTCCGTTAGTAATTAAAGAGTTGTAGGGCAATTTACCATGAATAGATCACTGTTTACAAAGCAGTCAAATATCACGACGTACTAAAAGAATTGCATGGTAAAATGTATGCCAATAATTTGTGTATTCATTCAACTATGCACATGCAAAATTTCATGTCATTAAATTCAGTAATTAAAGAAAAACAATTAAAATACTGACGAAGCATCGAAAACCTACATAACCCGATCAAGTTCGGATGGCTACAAAACAGCGGCCGTGCAATATATATTTAGGTAACATCCCAAAATGTACAGTATAATACTGGTATTGAACCCGGTATAGGTGATAACACAATTGTTTCGATATAATTTATAGGTCATTTATTTGTGTACACCTAAATCTATTTGACTATGACAGAAAGTAGGTTAATTTGAGTTCCTGATAATTATCTTATGGATAATTTGGAAGGCAGTATCGATGATTCACAGCGAATCATCGATGCTGTGCTTTTTAAAAATCCCTGTAACGTCGAAAACCCGATCTCAGAAGTGGGATCGCCCCAGCGATCCCTCTCTGCCGGCCAATATGTTTCAGATTCCATAGACTTCGGCTCGAGCACCGTGGCGCGCGCCGCGATGGACCCTGGCGAAGGTACATCGTCATCGGCAACCAATGTAGCAGGCACGTCCACCCGTGCTGACCTGTTAACGCAGCCCCGGCAGGCAGGCAGTGTGCCACCCGAATTCTACATGCATATGATGGACATGATGCGGAATATGAGCCAGCGACTTCTTCAGCAAACAGGTGAGAAAGTTAAAATTACTAAAGTGTTTTTGCCTTTGTATGACCCTGATGGTAACGTTGGTGTGCGCGAGTGGTGTGACTACATTTCCACTGCCAAGTCTACCTACAAACTCGGTGACTATGATATTCGTATGAGGGTGACTAGTCTGCTAAAAGGGCGTGCTAAGTTGTGGTCTGATAGCTGGCTAGTTACCACGTCTACGTGGGATGAATTACGCCAAAATATTATAACTACGTTCGAACCCGAAAGTCGTTACTCTCGTGATGTGCTTAAATTCAGAGACCATGTTTATGACGCTTCTAGGGACATAGCAGAGTTCTTATCTCAAGCTTGGTTCTTATGGCGACGCGTTACTATAAATAAACTAGACAGTAGTGATGCTGTGGAGGCAGTTATCGGCACAATTCTGTACCTTCAGTGAAAAGTCATATGAGTAATTTAAGGTTAATGATTTAAAAAAATCTCGTTATATTTCTAACGTTCTAAAATAATAAAGGATATGTGGTACGTGTAGATAATATTATAAAGATTATAAAGAGCTTGGTTTGAATATATTTTTTTGCACGGAATTTAAGTAATTAGTAAAAACAGCCAGTTATATCACCGTACACTATAGTTTTCTTTGCTTATTTTGGTGTATTTAAATTTATAATGAAATGAATTATTTTACACATTTAGTTACCGTTTTGTGTGAAATGTTATAAGGCTTGTTTTCGCATGTTTTGCCTGCAAATAGTTGTTGTGAGAAAAGTCGTAAAACTAATAATGATCATTTTGATTATCGGTAACCTTTTTCATTGTTTTATTTAAAATTCCTACGTAAATATTCAATTGTACCCCTAAACACCAGTGTATTTTTCAAACTAGTAAGTGATTAATGCTACAAGCTAGAATTTATTGTGATACATTTTGTTTACATCGAAGTGTTTATTGATACAAGTGATAAGTATTTTCAAACGTTTTGGTCACAGAAAGGGTAAAACTATGTTAATATCATAATAAAATAATAACTAATTAAAAAAGCGTTTCTTTAATAAAGAATTCTTGAATAAACACTTTTTTTATGAATTACAAGTAGTAGCAAAAGAATAAAACATTTTTATAAATCGAACTTAAAACATAACTTTTAGACCTAAGTAGGTATTTATTGTTAATCTGATTATCAGAGTAGGTATCGTTAGTCTTTAAACATATTAAAACAGGCTCAATAAATCAAACAACAGATTTGTTGTAGCACTTCAACTATTCGCTATATAAAACAATATAATTAACATCCTTATAAAAAAAAATAACTTTTAAACCTCTTTATTATTAATCTTGAACAGTCTTAAAGCGTATTTAATCAGTCTCAAAAAATCAAATAACAGATGTGTTGTACATGTAGCATCCTTTTAAAAAAATACAACTTTTAAACCTACTTATCGTTAATCTTCAACAGAGATCGAATTAGTCTTAAATCGTATGAAATCAGTCTCCAAAAATCAAACAACAGATAACAATATAATTTTCTTATAAAAAAACATAACTTTCATCCTTTTTATCATTAATCTTGAACAGTCTTAAATTGTATTAAATCAGTCTACAAAAATCGAACAACAGATATGTTGTAGCACTGCAACTATCCATTATCCGAAACAATATCAGGATCTGCGTCACGCAAATTTGAGTTTGTTATCAAATTATGATAAAAATCGTTAACACTTGGATCAATGTATTCTAACAGTGATATTAAATCCCTTTTCTTTAAAACACTTATAGGAATCGGTCCATTTTAACATTTTGGAACAGCATTAATACTAACTAAACTGTAGTCTTTATTCCGTTTGTCGTAAGACATCACATAATAATCATCACCTACGTAACTTTCTTTATATTCAAAAACCGGCAATTTTCCTTTACTAAATTTAATAACTCTTACATTCAACCATATAAACTAAGTCTCACAGTGATGAATTCGTACAAGCACGAAGCTATATATATAAACGTATTTTGTCAATAATCGAAATGCGGGAGCTGCATTAGTGTGGTACCGCAATAAGTATCCGTTGCGGCATGTGCCAACAAGAAAGGTTATTACAAATCTTTTGAAAAACCTGGAATTGCAGGGTTCTTTCAAAATACGCTTCTAATAAGTCAATTTTTTCACGATTAGAAGACATTTTAGCGAAAATCCTTAATTAATAACTCATACGAAGTTTCTCAGCTGAAACTAAGTACCTATAACACAGATTTTCGAATCAAATTCGAAATTTGAGGGTAAAAATTCTTTTTATTTACTTTACAGTCAATTCTACCCACTTCCAGGCCATAACAAAAAGTTAGACCATCGTAGAAATTCGTTTCTGTTGCCGAAATGTATGGGAAACGTTTTTGGCGATTTCTGTCTTTTCTAGTACTGAAAGCTAAAATGGTCCCATAGAGCTTTTTGATCCCCACATGAAATAGAATCGATTGGCATAAAAAAAAAAATTGAACTTTTTGCATTTCTTTTGCTAACTGTAAGTTTTTTACAAAATCTGTGAATGCAGTTCAAAATGTCATAAAAAGTTAGGGAAGGTCTTTTAAGAACGTTTTGCTGTAACTGCAACGGTTAAGGTACTTGCCCTTACTGCCCCGTTTCAAAAATACACCCTGTATATCTCAATAAATTCAAGAGCTTTTTTTAATAGAGCAGTGTCATTTAAAACTTTTAAAGTGGAAGGCTGTAAAACACTGAAATTAGAAACTATAACATTTATTGAAAGGAAACGCGATTACCGTTGTATTTGCTTCCATTTTTAAATTTTAAAACGTTTTAAGGCATTTGAAAGGTCGGTGGCTTTAGACTGAAGTGCTTTAGAGCTTTAATAAGTAGGATCTTGCAATGGAAAACCAATAACATAATAAAATTGTAGATTTCGATCTTTTTGAGTGAAACATCTTCATTTCTTTCATCTGATTAGCAATTTAACAGAATTGTTTTTGTTAGCGCTTTTTGGACTTCAACAAACCGAACTTTTAAAGCAAAAATGATACCATAACTACTAGTAGGCTTTAATGTTTTTCATGTTATTAACGTTAAAGTTGTTGATGAAACTTTCTTTATTAGATATAAAACTTGTTAAAATATTACATCTTTTGATGCTATGCCCAAAAAAAATATAACTGTTTTAAAAAAAAATGCATTTCAATAACCTCCTCATTTCTCCCTGTATCATTGAGTAGTAAATTTAAATTATAATCAGTATAGTGAACATTATACGGCATTTGGCTCGACATCTTTTATGAGTTTTTGTCCTCGACACTTATTTAGAGGAATATTTTCATCTGTCATTTATGGATTTAATAAATCGTCAGAGTAACATCAAGGAGCCTAGAAAGTACATGGCGCCAAAAAGATATTTTTTAACTCGCGGCCCCTTAGGCCGGGGCCCTCTTGGGTCGGGGGCCCGTGGCATTTTGCCAGCCCTGCCACCCTATTGTTACGCCACTGATTATCTTGTTTTCATGAAAGAATGAAAGAAACATATTTATTCTGACAAAAAAGCAAATAATAAAACTATAATACTAAACAATAAATTTGCTAGAAAATTTCAGATTTATACTCAAAAAATCGCAGACCTATTTTGCAAAGCAACAAAGCCATGTAGCGTTTTCTAATAGAGCCAGAGGGAGAACGGACGGTGTCAAATTAAAAATACTTAAATAAAACTAATGTACAAACATAAATCAATTAAAAACAAAAAATTTAAATGTTAGATCTAAAATTTGAGTATATCAACTATAAAAAACAAATAAAACAGAAATAATTTCACAATTGAATAAAAATAAAAAACGGAACGCAACCATGACGCTTGGACCATAGCGCGAAACGAACGGCCAATGGTGGCGTCCGTACAGCAATCAAAATTGTAATCGCCAATCGTAAGTAGCGCTTCAATTATCGTTTAGACCTTGTTTAGACTCAGTTTATAATATAAACCATAGATAATACATATTATGTATTATCTATGGTTTAGACTTTTGGCGGTCACGTCGGTTTACGCAGCAGTGCCCTCAGTGCAGTCTAGTATTATATTATATTATCTGTGGTGCAGTATAGTATAGTGTCTACGTAGTATTACATTATCTTTGGTGCTAGGCATAAATCTACGTAGTATTACATTATCTTTGGGCATAAACAGACAAAGTAATGAAAAAGTAAATAAACAAATTAACTGAACATGAAAACAAAAGGAGAATACGCTAAATTATTACAATAGTGCTTTGATTGGTGCAATGCTGACATTAAACATTGAACTTGCGCACAGGCTGCGACTTATCAATATTTTACATGGAATGAAATCCATTTTGAAAACTTCATTTATGACAGATAGGGTTAGTTGAAAAGTTTTATGGCTGTTATTTTTGCTTGAGTTTTATATTTATAGACTGCCAATTTAGCGACTTTGTCGCCAGATCTGTCGACTTTTGAGTATGCTCTAATAACAAAAAAATCGTTTTAGCGTTCAAAGAAATCTAGCCAATTTTCTAACGATTTTTGAGGTGCACCTTAACACAACATTATTTACTTAAAAAATTAAGCTAAAATTAACTCTTTATTATTGAACAGACTGCAGTTTTTGTCATTGTTATGATTGAAACGAGAAAAAAGTAATGTAAATGGTAAAGAATGATAAAAATGAGAAATAAACACGTGAGAATTAAAAATATAAAGGTTGATTGCCTAAATAAAGCTCATAGGGTGCAGGGTAATGGTATCTAGCGACTTTTGGCACTGAAAAACACTGCACATACTCTTGTCTAGTCTTATGTCATTCTAATAGGAAGCAAACAATAACAAAATTAGCTAACTTTAAACTACTTTTAAGAAGAAATAATGTATTCATTTCAGGGTACTAAGGAATTCAATTATAGTGTTTCGAGGTAGCAATATTTGTCAATAAATTCTACAAAGAAGTCACTTAGATTACCTACTGCTATAATCTAATACAGTAAGTTTCTATTCCAATAATGTATAATTATGTCAATTTTTTTTTATATCTTTTAAAATGTTTTGTAAGTACATCATTATAATAAAACAACCAAAAACATATTTAAATATTGATTTACTTCTTACAGAGAATATGAAAATGCATGGATTGCAAACAGCTAAAGAGCATAAGATGAAGCTTCAGTCTAACTATATGCTGTGATGAAACTTTGAAAAATAGCTCAGCGTTGAACTCCACGGATGAATGTTGTCCTTTAATTATTATGATAAGAAATTTAGAACAGTAGTAACTAATGTACTTGACTGGCTAACGGTTCATTTAAAAAACAATGTAGATCTAGCAAATATTTATAAACTTTTTACTAATAATTAAATAAATTAATATAAGACTTCTTAAACTAAATTAGACAAATACCTACATAGGTACAAAAAGAAACGGAAAATGTAAAAAATTAAGGTATCAAAAAATACCTCCACATTTGTCAGCCACGGGGAACTTGCTCAAAAGCCAAAGATCTTAAATTATTAATTCATTTTAAATTCATATGATTCAACATTTTTTATTATAAACATAAAAAAAATAAAATGATACATTTATTTATTTATTATTTATTAATCTTATAATTAAATGAAAAAAAATAAAAGCTAACTAGGTATTTCTATTTAAAATGGTAACATACCTTATAGAATTTCACTTCACATAGACCATAAAAAGGAATAAAGTTAACACCTTATGGCTGAATAACAAATCTAAAAATAAATTACATAGGTGTTACCTATGATAATTTATTTTTTGTTGTTGTTTTGTACCAATAATTTAATTAATTATTACGACAATCGTCGCAATAAGTAATTTATTTTATTTTATTTCTTCAATAATGGCTAGACACCACACTAATGTTGTTTGACACTATATTGTTAAGTATGCATTTTTATATCATGTTCATATAAACGATTGATAGAACCTATCTTAATTAACACGTTTTCAATAACCTAACTAACCCAGTAACTATTTGCATTCTTTCATCTCTAGTTCTTTTCTTTCTTCCTTCTTCTTCTGAGAGAGTGAGTGAGAGTCTTTTCACACATTTAACCTAAGTCCTGGTAATCTACATAATTTTAAACATTTATTAACATTATTTAAATTTTATATATTATATTTAATTAGACAATAGACAATATATTAATTTTCTCACCACAACAAAAATTAAATACATTATTATTATTATCATACTTTGTTGGTTTATATATCATATAATATAATTAATATATTTATATAGCTGGTTTTTTGTATGTATCAATTGTATGTATAAATATTTTATATTCTTAGCTCCTAGGCTAGTTTAAGTTAGGCACAATACTTATTGACTTGCCTTTTTTTTATCAAATTCGTATGTTACTTTTTTTTTTGTTTTTTGCCCTAAGATGTCGACCAAGCACTTGTAAAAATCTTCTGATGTAATCGTAATAGGCACCCACAGGACAGGCTTGCCTTTTTTTTTTTTTTTTTTTTTTTTTTTATTAGTTTCCGGGAAGCGTACAAATTGTCGGAATACCTCGACTTCATTTAATGCATCTGTCACTGCCCGTATCGATCTTGATACTGCCGGCTGGCTCAGCCCATGCATGAAACTCATGCCAATGGGTTTTTGGTATGAGCCAGTGGCATAATATTTTTGATACTGAAATTATAATGCTGCTAGTATCTGAAATATGAATACAATTTTAGTAAGCTAATTACGTAGGTAGGTATTAATTTTATAACTAGGTATAGTAGCCATTATTGTCAATTGCAATGACAGTTTGTTAGCTGCAATATAAATAAGTAGTATTTCATACCTTGCACTCTGAGGTTTTGTAGAGCTTCGTTGTTGTGCAGGCAGGAACGGGTGAAGCTCATGACACAGCTCCCAAAACAATGGCTTTGTTAAGCGATAGTGTGCCCTGAAGGCAACGTGAGAGATGGCTTGAATGGATTGGTGGATGCTTAATCTTAGCATTCTTACTCGGCGAGACCACTACCACCATTGGGACCATTGTCCCTACGCTCCTGCTCCGCTAAAGCTTCTAACATCATAAGTATATTTGCCACTGAAAGATAAGGTCAACTACATGATATAAAATTCTAGAATAATGGATAAGTATAATATAATTTCACAAGGGTAAGACCACAGAATAATAAGTACAAGTACAGAAGCACCACTTCCCGTAACAATTCATAGAAATAGAGACTCTTGCAACTAAGCAACAAAGTTCAATTCAGCTCGCATAAGCGCTCAGTACCTAACGAGATATTCACCTAAGTATTGCCGCTCTCTTCTAACGCGTAGCTCTGTCGCTGTCTGGCGCTGAGTGACGCGATACCTATGTCGCTAGGGTTGTCGGCTCGCGCGCCGATGCGTTGTTACGCTACCTACTACTATAATATTCATCGTCTATCTATCTACCTATTTGACCACCTATTCTATCTTACGTTTGATGCGTATGATTGATTACTCAGTCAATTAGGTAGATGGGTCATACTCAGAAAAAGTGTACATTTGGTATCCTTTCTTGTCCCGCTACTTTATATTGAAGTCAATATCTAATAATAATATTATGATATTTTTCTATTTCCCCTCTCTTTTTGTTATGTTAATCTATTAATATGATGATTTTTCTGGTATTTAAATATATTTTTTTGTTATAAGAGTATTTTTTTTGAATGTCAAAACATTGTTATAAAATATCATCATACATTTTTTGAGTGTCCCAATGACCATTACAAATTTTCAGAGATAAATTGTTACGAGTATTTATTGCTTTAGTTAACATTGATTGTGGCTATATTATTCTTGATGAATCAGGTAACCAAAATAGGACGTATTTTATTACTAAATAAGTAAAGTTATAAAAAAAATATTTTAATTAAACTAATTTTGTCCCAAAATTATGATATTTCGTTACTCAGGGTTAGTAACACGTAGTAAAGTTTGGAACGCAATTATTTAAAGTGGTATATTTTGTTTTTCCTATTCTGACAACAATAATACTTACGTCAAAATCACTGTCACGGTAGCCATTATGTTTTCGCCGCAGTCGTCAAGTCGAGACGTGTATCAAGTAAATATTTACAATAAATACCTCAGGGTGATAAACGGCTATTATTGTGGTAAGTTTACTATATTTTTGTTTACTTCATGATGATCTTTTCATATTTTTTGTATTAGCTTAACGAATACGCCTAGTGCTTGCGAGATAAACACGTGGTTTACGTAAAAATATTTTAAGAGGTTATAATTTCTCAGATTTTAACAAGGAAGCAGGCTAATGGGTCTTAAGTCCTTAAGGCAAGTAGGGTTAGCAACTTTAGGTATAGGCCTAACTGTAGCCAGCCTCCACAGTTCAGGGAAAGTTGAAGTGGTAATAGATCGGTTTATTATAGATGTTATAGGCTTAAGTGTATGCGGCAACATCATTATGAGCATATTCAAAGTTATGCCATCTGGGCCCATAGCATTAGATTTTAGGCCCTTAATAATTTTAAGCACCTCTGCCTCTGTAGTACATTTTAGACAAAAATTTAAATCAACATCATTACTGAATCTGTTATACTCATAAAATGTCATGTCAGAAATATTCACACTGCTGTTGCCTGGTATATTTAAAAAATGCATGTTCAAAAGTTCAGGGTCACTAAATATTGGAGGGAGGTCGTTATGTTTATTATTTCTTATGGTTAAGGTTGATTTTAAATTATTCCAAAGAGATTTAGGTTGGTTAATGTTTTTATTTATATAAGTTGTGTAGTATGCTTTCTTTTCTTGTTCCATAGCCCCTTTTACTAACTCTTTCATTTTCAGGTAGGTAGAGCGAAGCCGCAGGCAGCTGATAGCTATTTAATTTTATGCAAATTATTATTAGTTTTGAGAATAAGACTGATTATAAGCCAAATATAATCACGTGTTTTATTTGTCCAATCCATGTGCACCATACCTTATGACATCAGTTTCGTGACGGAAATTCTCAGTTTCGTTACTTATCAATTTAGTTGCAAATTTAAAATGTACACTTTTTCTGAGTATGGACCAGATACTAAAACGAATTTTACAGTCTCTCATTTGTAATAAAAAAATGAAAACAAACCTTTACTCAACTCAAGTAGAAAGATACTCATTGAAATAAAAATAAGTTTTGAAGTAGTGACTGTTTTTATTTAATTTACAAGATAAACACAGATAATAATACCTAATTAGTAGTCTGCGATTAGAAACTCGTAATTGTCGAGAAAATGGATGAAATTTTTCGTTATTGTTTTAAAAAACAACACATAAACTGCAAAGTAGCTGAATTCATTTACAAAGAATTAGACAAAATCACTTTTATAGTCCTTGTTTATTTAAAAAAGCTGTTTATAAGAATGAGAATTTTTTACACAATTAAATTTAATAATAAAGAATTTCGTACCTGTCGTAGCAGACGAAAGTATTTTCAAGTAAATAATTTGTAACTTTTACCCTTTTAGCCCTCTCTTTTATTTTAATTTGTAATGTTATGTTAAATTACATTTTGTACGCCGCGTGTTGTAATATTTAGATAAATATCTACAAAACAAAAACAAAGATCTACAAGTTGTTGTGTCAATATTAAACTGTGTATCGTTTTGTTGAGATTAACCGATGCTCTGAGATTACCTATTTAAATTTTATTTGTTAACTAGTTATTCCAATACGATTGAATGATCACTAAAAAACACTTTTTTTTTTCATAAAATGTCAATATCAAAATGTTTCAAAGTGTCAACCCTATAGCTTCAATAGAGCGTAGGTAATTATTTTATGAAATAGGCTTAGTTTCCATACTGTTTCATATTTATACTGTGCTAAGATATGTCAAAATTGATAAATAGTAAGAACAGAGCCAACTGGTGCAGGCGCGGGCTCATACTACTTTTCAATTTCAAACACGCGAGCGGGCATCCGCTACGTGTAGCCGCGTATATTTGCGATCGCCCTAAAGAGTTATTTTATTTTGCCACATCCTGTTACTTACCTACTTTCCTATACAAATGTACATATAATTTCATTATAATGTATATATACAGGGTGAATGCGACATTTATTGAAACCACAGCTTCTATACATGGCCAATATGCATTTCCACCGGATAAAAAATTCTCTGGCGAAAAAAAAAATCCACGTCTTCCGAACAAATTGCACGATCGCAATGTTCAAATTGTTCGGAGAACGTGATTTCTTTTTTTTCGCCAGGGAATTTTTATCCGGTGGTAATTGATACTTACCATGTATAGAATCTGTGGTTTCAATAAAATGTCGCTATGTCGCATCCACCCCGTATATAAATAAATCAGGTCAGATAAAGTGCAACTAATTTTTGACTATTTTTTTGCAGTCTGTACTGTTTTGATTGAACTTTGTATAAAGGGAACCTAACTAAATTCTTTTTATCATTTAACCCCTATAACATTTTTCTTTTCACATGGGTAAACTATTCTCATTTACTTACAATAACAATATTTTACATTTTGTGCATTAATTAAAAAGTTGTGGAACAAAAACATCAAAAATTCTGGTTTGTTCACATTTTTACTATTCTTAATTCTTCTAATCTCCTAACGCGTTGACCCATTTATACGATTTAAACGGATAAAATAGTTTTAGACCTAGGCCTTTCATTGGACACCATAATCGTTAAAATATCTCAACAAACAAAATGTCACATTTTCAAGTTGCTCTCGTAATTATAAAAAACAAATTCCTTAAATAATTCAGACATGAGTCCATATTATTAGTAAGTATCAACAAAGTAACTAATTAATGTTAGTAATATGAAGAATGTGAAGGTTTATAGTTTCATAGTTTTAAAATAAATTTGAACTTACATTTTCTCATCTGCAGGTAATGAAAAAAATGACAATCCCTCGTCCTTTTGTCTTGACACACATCCATCAAATGAGCAATGCTTTAAACCAGCCATTCTCTCTTATTTTAAACTTATTTAGTACTTATTATAATAATATTAAAACTTCCACCAAACACACGTGCGAACTCTACGCGTGCGTGCGTGCGAGCGACACCCGACCAACCCGACAGTCGAAGTGGCGCCGGCGCCTCGCGAATTTGTAGGCATTTCGTCACTAGATAATACGTTTCAAATATAAATCGAGCCTAGGACTGTTTGATGTGTTAAACAATAAAGCATTCTTGTTTCTCATACACATTTAAAAGTCTAACGTGAACGTTTCTAAAACATGTACATAAAACAACACACGTTAAAAAAAATTGCAAATAAACCGCCAACATCCAAATCATCAGAGAGCTGATACTGAACGTAACAAGCACAATAAAAATAAGGTATCAATCGTTTGCAAAAAGTTTACTTGATTTTCTGCGCTCTTTGCAGTATTCGTATAGATTCTGAAGTGCCGAAATGCAGACGATTTTAGCATTCCCACTGGCATAATCCTCTTTTCACGTAAAATCGTTCTGAGTTCTAATTCTCCTTTTTTCACAAAGCAAACTCGCAAATACTCGCTGGCAGATAGTCTCCTTCATTTTGGACGTTTTTTTTATAGTAATACCAATATTGGGTGTTTGTGTATTCCTATTCGTGTTCTGGCTATTTTACGATGTCATTATCGATCGATGACAAAGGTTGAATGGATTGGTTGATGGCGATTGATCATGTCGACTGATTACTAACAATAGAGTCAATTGTGAAAAAATTGGTACAATTTAATATTGTACATACCATTGGTCTATAGTTGTAATAACTCCCTAATAGACGATCGTTGAAATCTACATAGTTAAAAACTGAACTAAGGCTCCGTTGCGGCTACAAAGTCAATTTTAGGCAACATACAGCGTAAACTTTAACGTGTCTACAGAAAAACCGTCAGCTTCAACATACTCGATACAGAATTAATTCAATGAAGTAAAGGAAGTAAGGCTGCCAATAGATACAATTCCAATTCCATTACTAAAAAGGCCAAGGGTAACGATACGACCCACCTCCGTTACTTCTGTCTAAAGAACAAAGAAATACGTTAAAACATTACAACGAGAAAATACAAGAAAAGAAATAGTATACGCCTACGTGGTGTTGGAAAACTAAAGCTCATAGTTTTGATATAAACACATGCTACTCAAGTGATCATACATATTGATGTTTAATAAGGTGTTTTAACCGAAATGTATATATATTATAGGCTCTTAATAACTATTGATGAAGAACTTGCTGTAAAATAAAGGTCAACAATTTTAAAAAGAAATAACCGTAGTTGTGAGCACCGACTTCAATAACTATTTACGACTTATTGGTTATTTACTGCTTACACAAGGTTTTTTGAAGTTGGTTTATTTATTTTTTTGCAATTTTTACTTTATTTATATCTCTTTAGTGCAGTATGAATCATACTCGTTTAGGGCTGCTGGTCCAGCAATTAGACGGACAGGTACATAAAACGTTTTAACCTATGTAGATTATTTTGTTACTCTTAACTTCTTATATGAATATACTTAAGTAATATTCGATGTCTTGCCTCTTCTTAAAGAATGGCACCAATTAGGTAATGGCAGTGACAATTATTTAAAAAATATATTTTATACTTTTATACTTTAAATTATTACTTAAATTATTAAATCAAATTATTATTATGATTTTAATTATTATTTTTAATGTTTAATTTTTATGGAATGCTATCTGTTAATGACTATTTTAATTACTTATTTATTTCAACTATACATCTCAATTTTTATTTCTATTTCTACTTTCAATTATAATGTAATATGACATGTTATGTAGATTTTAAGTTTGTCTGTTTTTGCATGCATTTTAGTATTTATTAATTACAACATTTTATTTCTGTTATTTCTGTTCTTATAAATGTAGACGCTGTGGTCTCCTCTAATTGAGGAAACACATAATTTATATATTGTGAATGTTATCATTAATAATGTGTTGTGTATTTCTTGTTGGAGATCCTATAAATAAATAAATAAATAAATAAATCTGAATATAACTTAAAAGATAGCTCTATGCTAACGGTCTGAAGGTGCAATTACTTTCAAGAATTATCCTCGTCCTTCGAGCCGTTGAGCAGTTTCACCTTCCAGCATCATCTCAGCAATATGAGATGCTGACTGCTGGATACAAATATCTAAATAACTTCAAAACAATACATAAACAACTTTCAGAAGCTATAAAATGTTAGGATGGCCTCCGAATTATATGAGATTACACCATCAATCTCATCGTTATCACCGTGAAATGTATTTAGTAAGTTGGTATTTACACTCTGAAAAATCGATAACGAACCGATTTACTAAGACGCATGAGAAATTATTTATAGCCCGAAAATGTGACTCTATAACCAGATTTCAAGTATAATTTAAAACTAATTTTTAATGTATTAATTATTTTTATTTATTAATTCGTTGTTATACTAATCAGTCAAATTTCTATTGGTTTGAAAGTTACATAAAATACACTGGCGAGCAAAAAAATCGACTCACTTCATACTTTCGCACTCAAAGTGGTCTAGTTTTAAAATTAAGACCTAAATCTTAACTTAGGGCTTAAATTATTTAAGTTCTAGATCTTAGCTTTAAAATGAGCACAAATACTCTTAACTTTTACTCATTTTCTTGAACAATAAATGTTTTAAACTTTGCGAGTACTAAAACTTGAGAAATTAAGGGTAATTTTTTTTAAATAAAAGGCATCATAACATTTTAAATGTACTTTAGTACATAATGATGACCACTTTAATAACGAATGTTACCCCCTGTTGCTCTGATGACAGCCTCTAAACGGTTCCTCATTGACCCAATGAGAAGCTCCACTCTGTCTTGTGGTATACCCTCCCATTCCTCGGTCAGAGCCGCTTGCAGGTTAGCTCTTGTACCTGGTGCAGGATCTCTAGCCCGGATTCTTTTCTTTAGGTCATCCCATAAATGCTCAATAGGATTCAAGTCCGGACTACGAGCTGGCCAGTCCATAACAGCGATACCCACTTCTCGTAGGTACTGCCGCACGACATTTGCGCTGTGTGGACGGGCATTATCCTGCATCAGGATGAAGTTTTCTCCAATAAAACCAGCGTATGGGATGACGTGGTCTTCCAAGATATCTTCAATATACCGATGTGCGGTCAACCCTCCCACATGGCGGCCAGTTTTAATGAAAACCAGTTTAGTTTTTGCTTACATTGATATGCCAGCCCACACCATGCAGGAACCTCGTCCGTACGCAACAGTTTCTGCTGTGCAGCATCGTACGTAACGCTTCCCCGGCCTTCTGTACACCCTTCTCCTTCTGTCACTACCATGTAGGCATACTCTGCTTTCATCCGAGAAGAGAACAGAGCGCCATTGATCCTCAGTCTAATCGACGTGTTCTCTTGCAAAACGTA
The DNA here is from genome assembly GCA_905147285.1 of Hypena proboscidalis. NCBI lineage: Eukaryota > Metazoa > Arthropoda > Insecta > Lepidoptera > Erebidae > Hypena > Hypena proboscidalis. The sequence continues at coordinate 3,703,393 of LR990131.1, read as the reverse complement.
GCCGGGCTGCTCGATGACCTGCAGTCAATTTGGGACCCGTTGCTGGTCTTCTTGGAGTGAAGGTTGCTGCTTTAAGTCTTCTTCTCACTGTCCATGAACTTACAGCTATCCCACGTGTTTCTCGGAGCTCCCGTTGAACTTGGACCCCGGTGAGAGAACGATTCCTCAGCGAAGTACGGACGATAAAACGATCGTCTGCCTCCGAAGTGGACCGATTTCTACCGGAACCTCTTCGTCGGTGAAAACCACCAGTCTCCTGGTGCCTTTGGTATATTTTTGATACCGCTGACTGGCTCATCTGCAAAGTACGAGCCACTTGACGTTGACTCAGGCCCTGTTGCAATACGATAACTGCTCGAGCCGCTGCTTATGCTGTAATATCCATTTCCGGGAAATTTTCTTGCTTGTAGATTGAGGAGATGTGTACCTGTTGACGTTTCACGGTCAACTGATAAGGGTGAAAGGGGTATGTCACCTTTTATACGCCCTAAGGTCACGCAATGCTAACTGAGTGAACGAGAACGAAATCATAGAGTTACTGTTTCTCGACTATTGTCACAATGTCTCAAAGTTTACACTAGTAATTGTTATTTTTTTTAAAAGCTAACATCTATAACTTAGAGAATTTAAGACCTAAATTATTATTTAGGTCTTAATTTTAAAATTAGAACACTTTGAGTGCGAAAGTATGAAGTGAGTCGATTTTTTTGCTCGCCAGTGTATATTCAAATTATTTTTTATAACAGTTTATTGCAAAGTATTAGGGAGTATTAAGTGGTAACAAGCCTAAGAGCATCCGCAAAAATCAAATGTAATTTCCACCTCAGCCAGCTCGAAAAGATGTTCTTTGTTGCGTGAAAACAGTGTGCAATATTCAATTTAGCTACGAGTTATTAGTTAATAAAAATCTGTTGTCTGTATCTGGTTATTAATGTAAATTAATAATTTCATTTTGACTAACATAGATACTAAGTTTCACTTACTAACAATATTATTGTATGGATTTTTATCTGAAATAATTGTTTTAATAAATAAAATCACCAATAAATTTCATATATTAATTCAAACATACAATTAACTCGCTGGTATTTAAATGAAAGCATCATGAATACTGATCCGAGTGGCATTTTAAATAATTACCGGCCGACGGTCGATGCGTTCTTTCATTTGCTAAAATTAAATGACGGTTTTAAAATATGCATTGAGCGAATAAAGCGGTGCAGTAATGCGAGTCTGTTTAAATGACACCCTGATACTGTTGCTGTATTGTTTTCATTTCAGGAATGCACTACACGCGCTGGCTCAATAACAGTGTTATTTCACAAATAAATATATGATGTCATATTAAATATTTCTTTAATAGAAAGTTTTCACCTATCTTTATTAAAAACCGAGCTTGTATTTGTTATTTAAAGTTGTCAATTACCTTTTTAAAAAAGGACGACTTATGTAGTGTACGGTCGTATAGTCTACCTGATTGTAAGTGGTATAGCCCATGAACATCAACAAACCATGATGGGGTGCATGAAAGGAGCCTCCCCGAGTGACGTACACAACGATTCCCTATGTCCGGCGCACCTTGGGCAATTCGCGAGTTCTCCAAAGCGAATTGGCTAATCCTTTCACCACGATGGCATGTCAAAAAAAAAATTGACTTAGCCATCGACACGACGAAAAAAAAAAATCAACCAACCACAAAAGCAGTTTGTAGATAGGACTATGGTGTTATGCCTTGCGTGCCAGTAATTTCAGGGCCCGATCCTACCATCAAACCGGAACACAGTAGTGCAAGTACCAAAACTAAATGTATAAAATTTGTAATGCCTAACGTCAGACAAGTGAACACCACAATTAAGATAAAGGAGGATGAGTTGGGGCTTGTAAATACCACCAAGTTTTTAGGTATCACATTGGACTGTAAGCTTCAGTGGGGCCCTCATATTGATAAATTGTCGAATAGACTCAGCTCTGCAGCATTTGCAGTAAAGAAAATTCGCCTATTAACAGATGTTAACACAGCTAAAATAGTTTACCATAGCTACTTCCATAGTGTCATGTCGTATGGTATTCTTCTTTGGGGTTGTGCCGCAGATATTCAAACTATCTTTATACTGCAGAAGAGGGCTATTCGAGCAATTTATAATCTACCCTCTAGACATTCACTAAAAGAAAAATTTAAAGAAATCGGTATCTTGACAGTGGCGAGTCAATATGTTTATGAAAACCTTATTTATGTACATAAGAATATTTTAGAATTTAAAAAAAAAAGTGATATACATAATTTAAATACAAGGAACAAGCATAAACTAGTTTTACCTGCCACTAGGCTCCAGAAAATAAAAAAATCATTTAAAGGTCAATGTGTGCGATTTTATAATAAAATCCCAAGCACAATTCAGGAAATTCAAAGTTTCAATAAATTTAAATCTATAATAAGACGAAAACTGTGTTCGAAGAGCTATTATACCATTTAAGATTATATGGAAGATAATAATGCTTGGGATTAGATTAGATTATTGTTTCTCAGCTACATGTATTTAGTTAAGTTTTGTTTGTACTTTTTTATTGACGATTTTAAATACTATGTTATAATAGTTTACGAAATAAATGGATATGAATTTGAATTTGAATTCAAGCACTACTATTTGGTGACTTAAATACGACTTAATCTAACTATACTTTTAACGGTTAAATATTTTATTCGAAGATAAATTATACATAAATAATCGCATTAAAAGGAATACCATATTATAACGTAATCAATTAAGCAATATTCAAACAAAAATATCTTTCCGATCTGGCAAAAGTAGTCAGAAATGAAAAATTCAAAAGATTGTAACATATCTGTATTATCTAAACGTCACCGACAGCTCGCGTCGGCAGTTGGGAATAGATACGGCAGTAAAAACACGTCGATGATCAACTTTGAGCCTCTTTCAATGGACATACAAAAGAAATACCGGCATTCATTTCAAATGGACTTTTTATCAGTATTGAACAAATTATCGTGAGTTTTGGTGGTTGGAACGTCAATTTAGATGGAAAGATAAGTTCCGACAGATTTCAGTTATTTTCAAATTGGTACTCATTTTCTTTTGAAGTTTAGATTAGGATTTATGAATATATACCTTACTTTGCGAATAAAATAAGTAGACTTGATTAAACAAATTTCGAGAATAAAATAATAAAAATAGTGACGGATGCAGTTGGGAATACTAAAAAATAATTTCACATTTAGAATAGTTTACACATAATTTGACTTAACCATTATGCATATTATTATTGAGAATACGGGTTACTCACGTTACTTTAGCCGGGATATGCCGACTAGTTTCGAATCTAGTACGTTTACGTCAACTGGGCTCTTATTCGCGTGTCGTCGCCTCCGCGCGACGTCTCGCACTGCCTGCCTATTCTCAATAATAATGTCCTCACCTCACGTCGGTTTTAATAATATCATTATGCATATTCTGATCACAGTTAACTTTTCTAGAAAAATATAAATTTGTAAATAACTTCAATTATACGTAGCATCATACAATTCCTAAAATTGCACCTGCGACCCAACTGTAACAAATCAACAAACTGTCAAGAGATACTCATCTCCAAATTGCAACGTTCGTTTCATCCCACTTCTGATCAAAACACCCTATAATAATATTTTTTTCCTAAATTTCAAGTAGTGCAAGCTCACTGCCGCAACAACGCGAATCGTTCGTTTGACAACAATTCAATTAGACGCCAATTGGACTGTAGAGCAGTCGCTGAGCGCCAACGATGCTCGAGCTGACAAAATAGAGCGGCTAATGAAGACGGATTACTCCGCAAAAACAAGTGAAGGGGAATACAAATGGCGCACGAAGATGTTTGGAGAACATTTCAACCAATGTGTATCTACAAGACGGTGTTTTCATTGTAAACTCGACACGCATTACGGCATTTGTGGTTTGAAAAACGTTTTTTGAGGACAGTCTTGTTGTTTTTGGGCGTCTATCAAAATATTCGTGTTAAGTGTTAAAAAGCTCTCACGGGATATAAAAGCCTTCAAAGTTTAGAAGGAAAATTGTACTGTGACATTTTTGTGGATTTGAATCTGAAAACAACTGAAGATTGCGTTCGTGTAAATTACTGACACAAAGGTTTTCTAAAATTAAATTGATTCTCTAATCACATACCACAAAAGTATGTATTTTCTTATCTCTCCAGCTTACCAGGTTATTTCAGTTTAAATTTTTGACGACAAGTCTAACAGGGAAATTCCTACATATAAATAAAATACACGACATCTTGCAAAAAATTATATCCGTAACACGTTATTAACGCGGCGGCGCGGCGCGGCGTGAAATTGGTCGGTTCCGTTGTCTCCCGCGAGAGGGCGCCACTCACGCCACGTCTTTTTCGATGCCAAGTGCCGTCCAACTAGACTTCATTCATTTCACATCCTCCCTTGAGATTCGGGTGTTTCCAGTTGTGATTCTTTTCGTACGTGCTTACTTGTGTTTCGTTCAGGAATTGTGATGCAGCGGCGGGAATTGCTCGCACCGCATCTGATGCTGTGGGTCACGTGCTACCGCACGACTTCAAAGCTTTTTGTGCGATCCCGATTCTTACCTTGAATTTTCGCATGTGTCGGCAATCCAAGATCACAGTTAAATTACCTAGTGTCATATTCGCAATCTTTAGTAGGCATGAATATCCACAAAAGTCAAACTCGACCAGCTTTCAAATTACCTACTCTGCCGATATCATCTAAAGACGGCACTATTTCAGAAACCCGCACATAGGTACTTTCCTACGTAACTACAATTTCTGCAGCAAACTACAGCCATTAAAATACTTGTTATGTTAAGTTTGGAAGCAGTGTCCGGCGAAATTTGAAGTCACTTCAGTGACTCCAGTTGCTAAAGGACTTTGGAATTTGCTAAATATTTGCAGTCTAGTACATCTTTGGACTAAGAATTTATTTTAGTTTGCTTAAGTTCATTAATTTGATACTTAGAAACTGGGCACTGAAATGCTACGTTTTTGGCACCGTTATGGGTTTTATGATATTCAGCTACTGTTAATTAAAGCAGATCTAAAGAATTTTCTGATTATTGAATTTAACATGAAAGCAAAAAACACAGGTGAATTATGGGCACATATGTACAGGACACATTCATTTTAATTTCTAGATATAGATCGTTTTCAAAAGGAGATAAGATTTCGAAAGTCTATGACCGTAACAGTTTCAGTTTTACAAACAGTTTTAATTTTAAGAGGAGCAATAACTTACGGTCTCTAATGTATTAAAACCATTTTATTTTACGGACAGTCACTTCTACAATCTAAGTAACTTTCAAAGCTCCTTTTCTTGTAGTAAAATGGTACTTACTTGTTAACCACTACCATTCCAACGAATAATAAAGACCTTCAGGTATATTACCTAACTGAAAATTTTTAGATAAATTGACAGAAGACAATAGTTATTTGTGCGTGTGTGAGTGCTAATTTTGAGTCCCGAAATAGCGAAAGATTCTAGATAGGAATCTTGAGCGTAGTGAGGTCTCAAAAGCACAAGATGTTATTAACTTTGATCTCGTGTCGCACATACAACTTTTCACCTCAGCAGTGAGAAAAGACGGACGTTTAGCAAAACTCAACTTTGCTTCGAGCGAGAGCAAAGGCTGAAGCAAAATCAAGTTTTGCTTACTGAAATATCTTAATCAAGAATCAAGCGAAAAAGCCACCCAAATACTAAAAAAGCCACTTCATCAAGAAAATCAATTTCACAAAAACAATTTAAATGTATTCTGCTATAAATTATTTGCTTCTCCCTCAGTAATAATGTAACATAAACGTTTATTTTATATATAGCGACGCGCTTAGTAACGTTATTTATAAGGTCCCACTCAGGCTACGTTTTAAATTAAAGTTGAATTTAAATATTTAAAGCTGAAAATGACAATTCAATTCATGTAAAAGATATATTCACAGAAAAAAAAATTGAATGAAATGAAAATATCTTTATACCTTAGACTCCACAAAGCACTTAGAACCGTCATTCAAAAATAATTCTACTCTGAATTCGCGGAGCTTAAACTCATTTTCATAAACATTCATTGTTAGAAAAAAACATCTATCATTGAGCTGTTTGTTAGCTAAGGAGCAACTCTATGTTACGAACTATAATATATAAATAATACCGTAGTTAAAATACATTTTACCTCTCCAACACACACACTTCAAAACACAATATCATTCCATATTGTGAAAAAATGGAGCAACCATGCAGTTCTAAAACAAACGAAAAATAAATAATTTCAATCAAATAAGGTTTTATTCAACATCTTTAATGCAAATCAACAAATTTTAATATTAAATAACATTATTTCATCTTTATCTTAAACATTCTTTATAACTTTATAAGAATAATAAAATATTTGAATAAATTAATAAACGCATTATTGTTAAATTTGTAAGGTTATTTTTTAAGGAAATATCTGAATAACGATTTTTGAACGGAAAACGAAAAAAAAAAGAGCCATAAATAAACAAAAAGATAATGATGGCGGGGAATATTTATTTGATTATTTGTTTGTGATATATTGTACAACAGTTTTATTTAGCAAATAGTAATTCGTTATTGATTATAGTGATTAAGATATCTCAGGAACAGAAGAAGCGTGAGTGGTGTTTGACTTACCTAATGTATTATTTTTTAACGTTGCTCAGTAGTCTATAATTGAACCATTCGCTACGCTTATGATTCAAATTGCAGACTACTTTGCAAGCATGATTAAAAACCACACTCAAACAAAATATCAATCTTTTCTCATTAGTTCCATAAATAACCATAACAACTTTGCTGTAAAGGAATTTAAATACTTATAATAATAAAATCAATACGTATCCAATTGCATTGTTGACTATTCAATATTATAGAAATAATAAACAACTGATTAATGTACGAAACTGAACCAACTTACATTAAAAAGCAAGCTAGATTAATATGAAATAACACTCATTAGAATGTTTCTATGATTTTTGAAAATGCATCGCGACAGCAAAATACGTGATTATTCTAAATCCACGGACAGAGCATCTAATCAGTGCAACTGCCTCACAATACCGCTCATTGCAATGCAAATTGCTAGAATAATCCCTAAATAGAAATATTTCACCAGGAGAGGTACGTGATAATAAACTTTGATACCACAGAATAGAGATTAAAATGATACGCGTTTTCAAATGAAAATGTTACCGTGATATTATTTGATGAGTGCGGAATGAGTGTCCTGAATAAATTTGCAAATGGTTTACACGATATAGAAAGGTAAGTCTTAATGGTACTGCCTTGTTTTAAATTAGCAACGGACACAGACACAAATCTGTAATGGATTTAACACTGTTATGTTTTGAGGACTCGAGATGGACTTTTGTTTATTTTGTGTGGCAAAAATGCAAATTGTGCTAAATTTAATGTAATAAATAACATGCAACAGAAATAAACCTAGATATATAACAAAATCCTGTGTAGATTGCAATGCTTGTAACGTATTTTTGTGTCATGCCAAGCATTCTATTAATATTATAAAAGCGAAGGTTTGACAATAATGTTGACACAAAGAACAACCCATACTTCTACAAGTATGGATTGTTATTTGTGTCAAAATTACGGAGAACTTTAATAAACGTTACCCAAATAAGATTAATTAGTCGTGTCCAGCTATTCAAACGCAGGCAGTCAATGGCCGTCTTAGTAATATCCACTGAAATACCAACGCGCACCAAATCAACTAGAATAATATGTCAATCGCTCATCGGCTATAATAACGTGTCCTATTGTCCACTTCAGCGATCAAATGCTGCATGTTATATCAGTGTATTATCCTACGTTATATGCTTCGTATTATAATTATCAACGGCTGAGACAGGTTTCATTATCGACTTACTGTATTAGATTTGGTGTTAAGATAAACTAAACCAAATTTGTCAAAATGTAACTATGAAAACCACATAATAGCGTAATTATCATTCTTATTTATTGTTTTCATAGCATTTAGCTATGCTTAGCAAATTATACTAAGAAACAGTTGACAAAGATATGGGACCGGCAGGATTTGAACCTGCAACCTTCTGCACAACGGGCAGTCGCTTTACCAACCAGCTACGGCGCCTCTTGCCAGGACCCTAAATTTCTCAACTGTATGTTACGTCATTTCGTGACGTCACGTTCATCCATTTGTTTCTATCTTAAGTAGGATACAAGCTTACTGTTTTTTGTTGTGATTTATGAATAAAAATTCATTTAATAGTAAAGAAATGGAGATAATTCATAATACTTCTTACAATATCATAATAAGGTTACTCTACAGTTGAAAAAGATATGGGACTGGCAGGATTTGAACCTGCGACCTTACTGCACACCGGGCAGCCGCTTTAGCCATCCAGCTACGGTCGCCTCTTATCAGAACCCTAAATTTCTCAACTGTATGATACGTCATTTGGTGACGTCACGTTCATCCATTTGTTCCTATCTTAAGTAGGATCCTGCCGGTCCCATATCTTTTTCAACTGTTTCTTAGTATAATTTCCTAAGCATAGCTAAATGCTATAAAAATAATCAGTTAGAAGGTTAACTATGTTCGTGTACATTATTATATAATGTGTGTCGTGGTAATCAGTCCAAGTACATTCCACCTTGGCTCGTTGGAGACAATGCGTTTTTCTTTATGAGTAAATTAGTTAAACATGTATAGCTTAGAAATTAATGATGTATGACTTATTTAAAAAAAATAAGAAGGAACCATTGTTAAGTTTCAGTCATCTAAGCAAAGAAAATGTGTAGACTATAATAATAAGATTTTCAAAGGCACAAAAGTATTAAACAAGCAAGTTTGCAAGGAAAACAATAGCTTGCCACAAGGAGTTATTCCTATCATGTTTGTTTACGAAGCCACAGTCACGTCGAACTCAAAAACTTTCATTTTCGAATCCATTTCGCAATAAATACGGTCGAAAGTTCAACCGAAAACGCTTTGGCATATAAATCTTTACAATGGAAGCGACAATAGGACGCTTGTGTTGTGCCGAGCGGAAAATTTACAACGAAATGTAATTACGGTAATCTTTTCAAAAGTGGAAATGTGGCTTCTCTGCTGGGGACTGGAATACCTCTAGGAGTGAAATATTAAATATTTCGACCTTTTACTGGAATAGAAGAGAGGAGGATATATTTTATGAACAATTAAAAAAATGTCTTAACTACGTTAATAAAAAATATTCAAGACATTATGTAATCGGGGGGGTGATTTTAATTTAGACATTTTAGAGACAAACAGTAAAACCAACCTTTTTTTGAACACAATGCTTGAGTACAAATTCAAACAACACATAACAGAACCTACAAGAGTAACCAAAACATCATCAACATCTCTGGATTTAATATTTACGAATTTTTCTAATAACACGCTCTTCACAACTGTTAAAGAATTAGGATTTTCCGACCATTCTGGTGCTATTTTTCAAATGAAACAAGTCCAACCAATTGATTCTGCCACCTGGTACACTTACAAACGTATTTATAACAAAAATAATATAGAGCGATTTAAAAATTGTCTTAGATTACAAAACTGGAACGAAATAATTCGACTAGACGAAGACATAAATAAAAACTACAGTACATTTAGTAACCTTCTATTAGATTTGCTTAATAAAATTGTACCAGTAAGTAAAGTCAAAATAAAAACAAACCCAAAAAAGTACTGGCTGACAACAGGTATTAAAGTTTCTTGTAGAAATAAAAGGTTATTAAAAATTGTATCAATGAGAACAAATAACCCTATACTAACACAACATTACAAACAATATGAAAAAATACTAAAACAAATCGTAACTTTAGCAAAAAAACAACAAAACGCAAATAGAATAAAACATTCAGACAACAAAGTTAAGACTATGTGGAATATCATAAATGAAAATACAAATAAAGCAATTAAGAAAAACAAAGAAAATACAATATTAGAGATAAACAATCACAAAGTAAATGAGCCGAAAGAGATTGCGAATATATTCAACAACTACTTTGCATTGATAGGTGAACAAAAATGTCAACAAAAAATCCCCCCTAATACCAACTCCAACGAAAACTCAATGTACCTAATACCTGTAGAGCCATTTGAAGTTAATAAAATTATTAAGTCATTAAAAAATAAGAAAAGTCACGGCGTAGACGAACTTCCACCTTGACTAATAAAACAATGTGCAGACGATTTAACTTTACCATTCTATAATTTAATCAATAAATCTTTCGAAGAAGGAATCTTTCCCGAAGAGTTAAAAAAAGCTTTGATTAAGCCAATACATAAAAAAAATTCTAAGCAAGATCCAAACAACTACCGACCCATCGCACTCCTACCAACAGCATCAAAAATTTTTGAAAAAGCTATGTGTACACGCGTATACTCTTTCTGCGAAAAGTTCAAACTATTTGATGAGTGTCAAAATGGGTTTCGGAAAAATAGATCGACTGCTTTAGCGGTATATAAATTTATACAAGAAGCTCATAACATTATTAATAACAGACAATACGCAGTAGGCTTATTGTTAGATATGATAGCGACTACCTAGATAGTTGCAAACCGGTGTTTAAGCTAAATAAAATCCTTCCATTGCCATGTATTTATATCTTTGAAACATGTAAGTTTGTTAAACAACACCCTGAAATTTTCACAAAACTAGGCGACACGGCGAATAGCCGGACCAGACACAAAAACAGAATCAAAATACCACAAGTTAGTTTAGAAATGTGTAAAAGGAACTCCTACTGTATGGCTATTACGTTATATAACCACCTTCCAAATAGCATTAGAGACTTACCATTTAATAAATTTAATAACAAACTATACAACTTTCTGCTAGAAAAAATATACTACAGTGTACATGAATATTTAAATGATAATCTATGGAAGAGTGCAATAATGTAAATACATTAAAATTATAAAATTAAAATGATTATAATTTTGCATGTGTGTTTAACTTGAATGTATTTGAATTAATATTATTATACTCCCTTTTCTTTCTGTACTGTGACTAATTGCTATTAAGTGCTAAAATTATGTGTGTTATAATTTGATGTACCTTTCTTATTTTCTTATGTTATACTTGATTGAAATTTGTATCCTAATATAATATTTAAAAGCCTCAAATGGCTAGTGTGAATAATTTATGGTATGTTATCAATTTGTTAGTAATTAATGAAGCTATGACTTTTAGAAATGTAATCTCTATTTAATATTTGCACGCCTATAATGGCAGAATATGCTGTATATAATCGCCTTCAACACCTGTAAACCACCATATTCTGACAAAAAAAATTATTCTATTCTATTCTATTCTATGTCAAAAGCATACGATAAAGTTCAGTTCAATATATTGTTGGACAAGCTTTATAAAATAGGCATACGAGGGAAGGCTCATGACTGGTTTAGGTCATATCTAGAGAACAGAGAACACCAAGTTGAGATAGAGTATTTCAATAGCAGTACAAAACAAATTGAAAACATCCGCTCAGATGCAAAAACAATCAATGCTTCTATTCCCCAAGGTAGTGTAATTGGATGCTTGCTCTTCCTGATATATATATATGACTTCTCTAAAAATATTGAAGGACATTGTACATTATTTGCAGACGACATATCATTGCTTATATCATGCAATAATAATAACGAAATTAATAATGAATTAGAAAGCCTCTTAAATAAAACAACAAGTTGGTTAAATGATCAAAATTTGGAAATTAACCTATCAAAAACTAAAATAATCACTTTTCATCCGTTCCAAAAACAAAAATTAAAAATTGATTTCAAGTATCGGGATAAAACAATAGAAGCAGTTAACACTTTTAACCTTTTAGGAATAAGCATAGACTCGCAAATAAATTGGAAAGCCCACGTTCAAAAAATCTGTTCGAAACTTTCAAAATTCTCTTACGCACTTCGCGAAGTTAAGAAAAATTCAAATATTGAAACTGCTCTTGTAACTTACTATGCGTATGCGCATTCATGGCTTAACTACGGTATAATCCTATGGGGCAATAGTACTGACGCGCCCAGTCTATTTATATTTTAAAAAAAACTGGTTCGTATAATGGTAAATATAGAAGTGACAGAAAGCTGTAAACCTCATTTTAAGAAACTTAAGATCTTGACTATTCCTTGTATGTATATTTTGGAAATATGAAAATTTACGCGCAAATATCCGGAATTTTATTCAAAAAGAGATGAACAGCAATCCAAATACGCCCTTCGTCCACGAAACCTGCTGAAGCTTCCAGCCTCTAAGTTACACATGCACTCGAACAGCCCTCAAGTCATGTCAATAAAAATATACAACCATCTTCCGGAAGAAATAAAATCACAAGAAACGGCATCTGCATTTATTATTAAATTAAAAAAAAATTTAGTAGAAAAATGCTACTACTCTATTAATGAATATATGAATGATTAAGTTATTGGGTCGTCAGAGGTAATCATAATAATTGTTGAATAATAAGACTATCACCCTCTCTTTTATTTTGCTGTGCCCGACAGGGTCCACAATGACTCATATTAATGTTAAACCTTACCACCTAAAATACTTTGTGGAATGCAATAAAGTTTTGAATTTTGAATTTTTGAATTTTAATTAATTGTTACATTTAAAAGACGTATCTATTCATGAATGATTCTGTATTACGTTCCAATTTTATATTGTGATGTCAAGTTCTATATTGTGAACTCTTGCGACGTTCCGTTGGATAGAACATCTTTTATTTTTTTTAGGGTGCCGTACCTTAAGGGTAAAAACGGTCCCCTATTACTGAGACTACGCTGTCAGAACCGTAATAACTAGACAGTTGAAATTTTCACAGATCTTATGCAAAACAAAAGTGTTTTATTTTTTGCTCGATATTGATAACGGCAACAGATAGACGCTTTAAATATTTACAGAATATTTAATCATATATTTACGTGGAAAATAAAGAATTAAATTTAAAAAATATAAACAATATGTATTTAATTTATTAATTTGCCGACTTTATAGATATTGCGGAGCCTTCGTGCGCGACTCTGACTCATACTTGGCCGGCACCTTTTCTTAATGAATAAGCTAACTATCAGTACTTCTATTTGGCAGCAAATTATAAGTCATGATAGTTACTCTGTAAAGTTCATTCGCATCTGAACATTTTCAAAAACTCGACATCCTTGTTGTTAAGATCAAAGATTGACTTATCCTGACGGAATAGGCGATGTGTTTCCGTTTGCGTCCGAGTTACGGCCTGTGGGCTTCGTCTGTGACAGTCAGTGACTCGCTTGATTGTTTCCAGGAGTGATAGAAATTGGCTGGCTCTTACGCGCATTGGTTACGTTACGGACAGCCGATACGGATTTATTGCTCGACTTTAGAGAGCCAGTGATAGGAAATCATCGATATATTCATAGGCTTACAATGTCACACACATTTAGCATGCCCTTAATAGGCAAGATATGCATTTGAAGCTAAGTAATATTTAATTACCATCAACTTTGTTACCCATATATTGCAAACTCCCAACTTATGTGCGGCAATTGAACGGTGTTGCAAGAGGCTTATATAAATATCGTACGTATAAAACATCTGAAAGCGAATTCTGTAGTTAACGCGGAATAAACGAAAAAAAAGTTGTTGTTTGTTGTGACGCAATTCGCTGTATGCATTTTGTATAGGTAGAAATACACTTTTGTGTCCTGCCGTGTCAAACCACACTATTGTGTCGTGTCGTGTCGTATCATGGCGTTCTATTCAAAATCGACGTTCAAGTACGACACGCCAAGACACGTAAGAATATTTCCGCTTTTAGTTATAAGTTACATTAGCGTTTGGGATGTTTTTTTCTAGTCCCATATCATGAAATGTGTAGTACAATGTAGTTTTGACAATTCATCAAATAAAACATTCGTATTTTAAATCGCGTTTGAGTGTCAACAAGCTGGTATGGTTTCCTGTGGTGTTATCTACATTAGTGTGTTTAGATACAGACAAGGTTTTTGATATATTGGCAATTTTGAACCCTGCCAAAGAGATAATAAGGTTCAAAACTGTCGAAAAATTTATTAATAAACTCAACTGTATGTTACGTACTATCGTTAATTAAAATTTGGAATATTTAGGTATACGTTAGTAAACAAAACTCTATCGCTAGGGTTGAAAATTAAATAATAAACATTAAACTAAGCGTAACATTTACCAAATTGATTAGGTAAATTATATTATTATTATTTACCTAATTTAAAACAAACAACGATAAACCACATTTGAATTTTGATACAATTGGTAATTCCAAAAATGACACGTATTGGCATTTACATTAGACGTGGCGGTTTTGGATAATATAATTACATTTATTTCAAAAAACTTTTAATAATGATATACAATATATAGCAATTTTCAAAAAATTTTAAATTTAATTTATTAATATTGGGTTGGTTTCTATTATTACAATACCTGCTGAAATTCTTTTCTCAGAATATTCGTATAAAAATGTGTAGAGGAACAGGGTGTGATGTTCCTCCACCACAAAGGGAGGATCCTCCAACCAGGCTCAGTGGTATTGCCTGGCGGACAGCTGTCCGACGGTATCGTATTGGAAGTGGTATATATAGTCACTTGCTGTGAACATTTCGATATCGCGATTCAGCACTCGCGGTCACGTGACATTTATTATGTGCGGATACCGCCACATCACTCCCCTCCAAGACCGGAGGTCGATGAGAGTTCCAGTGAGTCGGAACTGAATTCCGCTGAGTCTACAGTGAGTCGAGACTGTGTGCCGCTAATTCCTCAGTGAGTCGAGGTGCGCGGTGGAGCGGTGAGATTCTCCAGTGAGTGGGGGTGATGCTGCGTGTTTTGATCACGTCGGGGTCACCAATGTAGAGGAACATGGTGTGATGTTCCTCCACCACAAAGGGAGGATCCTCCGACCAGGCTCAGTGGTATTGCCTGGCGGACAGCTGTCCGACGGTAGTGTATTGGAAGTGGTATATATAGTCACTTGCTGTGAACATTTCGATATCGCGATTCAGCACTCGCGGTCACGTGACATTTATTATGTGCGGATACCGCCACAAATGTTTCGATATTCCTTCATAAAATTTAAATTACATTTAGTGTCATTATAAACTAATGTGTTTCTTTCTACTCAACGCTTAACAAGAACACAAACGATTTACCTACAGTTAAAACAGGCTTAAAAGTAATACTGCTTGTTAACAATTAGCATTTCGGATGTTAATTTGTACATTTAATTTAGCACCATTTGCATTTTTCGCATAAAATGAGCTAGACACAAAATAAACAAAAGTCCATCTCGGGTCCTCAAAGCATAACAGTGTTACATCCATTACAGATTTGTGTCCGTCGCTAATTTAAAACAAGGAAGTACCATTAAGAGCATACCTTTCTATATCGTGTAAACCACTTGCAAATTTATTCAGGACACTCATTCCCACTCATTAAATAATATCACGGTAACGTTTTCATTTGAAAACGCGTATCATTTTAATCTCTATTCTGTGGTATCAAAGTTTATTATCACGTGCCTCTCCTGGTGAAATATTTCTATTTAGGGATTATTCTAGCAATTTGCATTGCACTGAGCGGTATTGTGAGGCAGTTGCACTGAGTAGATGCTCTAGCCGTGGATTTAGAATAATCACGTATTTTGCATCGCAGCACCACTCTGTCGCGATGCATTTTCAAATAAACATTTCGGTGAACGTTATTTCATATTTAACTGATGTCCGACCAAAACCTCGGTGTCGATCTAGCTTGCTTTTTAATTTAACTATGTCAAAGTTAGAGTTTAAATTAAAGTATCAAAGTTAACAGTCAAAATATTAAACAGTCAACGAGGTCTCCTCATAAAGTCCATATGCCTGGTTTAAAGGTTGGTAAGCATTTTCTAGTAATAAATAGCTTCAGAGTAAATTTGTACAGTATTTTTAACTAACGGTTCGTCAACAAAACCACTTTATCGACTTATTCGTAACATACAACTTACCGACAACTAACCTTAAACGGAAAGTATAATATTAAGAAAATAGTAAAATCAAAGTTTTTCTTGTCATCAATTCAAATCCTATCCTATTTAATTATCATTCAACTTTGAATATTTCGATCTCGCGTTTAAACAAAAACGTTGTTTCAGTGGGACCTTATAAATAACGTTACTAAGCGCGTCGCTATTTATAAAGTAACGTTCATGTTACATTATTACTGAGAGAGAAGGAAATAATTTATAGCGGACACTTAAATTGTTTTTGTGAAATTAATTTTCTTGATGAAGTGGCTCGTTTAGTATTTGGGTGGCGTTTTCGCTTGATTCTTGATTAAGGTATTTGGGTTTACGCTGAGCGAGATAAGAATAATGTGCTCTGTTTTTCTAATGATATTCATAAACAATGTTTATGGGATTATTAGAATGTTCCCATTTGTAAGATCCTTGCGTATTAAAATATATTTGTCTTTCACTCAGTCTCACCTACAAATAATTGGTTAGATATACTTATAGGTACTTAATATTCGTTGGTATGATATGAATATAAAAGTAAGTAGCGTTGATGATTGCTAAGTAAGTAAATTGTTTTTTACTACAAAAAATTGAACTTTAATAGAGCAAAACTGTTCTTAAATACTTAAACATAAAAGTAATTTTGTTCGTGTAAGTGTCTTAGTGTGTAAGTAGAATAAAATGGTTCTTATACATTAGAGACCGTAAGTTATTGCTCCCTAAAGAATTAAAACTGTTTGTGTAACAGTTCTAGACTTCCTAGATCTAGTCTCCTTTTGGAAACGGTCTTTAGCTAGAAATTAAATTGATTACCTGTGCGTTTTTGCTTTTATTTGTACTTGTTACAGTAAATAGAAAGGTATGCAATGACATTTAAGATCAACTCAACATAGCACATACAGATGTAACGTTGTGTTCTTCACCTCCTTGTTCAATCAACAGTGAAACTCTACACTATTTCTTTAATTCAATTATCAGAAATATTCTATAGATTTGCTTAAATAAAAGTAACCAGTAAAAAAAAATAGTTATACTTTTTATGGATTTGTTTAGTTTGACAGAGAGTGACACTACACATTTTGTCTTCATTTTAACATCATTGTCGCATTAGGGTTAGCCTGTAAGGACAATTGTATGTTTCGTAAATAATAAATAAATAAATAAATAAATAAATAAAAGTTTGCGCAAAGTAGGTAAATATCATATAGCCTTAAACGTAGCTTTTCAGTTTCTATTATCAAAGTGTCAAATAAATTAACTGTAGCAAAATCTAGTTAAACCTTTGTCCAAAGATGTACTAGACTGCAAATATTTAGCAAATTCCAAAGTCCTTTAGCAACTGGAGTCACTGAAGTACCTTCAAATTTCGTCGGACACTGCTTCTAAACTAAACATAACAAGTATCATTATCGCTGTAGTTTGCTGCACAAATTGTAACTTCGTAGTAAAGTACCTATGTGCGGGATTCTTGAATGGTGTCGTCTTTAGTTGATAACGACAGTGCAGGTGTAATATCATCAGGGTTATGCAGGTTTCACAGGCTTTTGTGCATAATAATATTCAAGTCTATCATAGTCATATTTAAAAAAAAAAATTAGTACCTTCATATTATTATTGAGAATACGGGTTACTCACGTTACTTTAACCGGGATATGCCGACTAGTTTCAAGTGCGAGACGTCGCGCGGAGGCGACGACACGCGAATAATAGCCCAGTTGATGAATCTACGTACTAGATTCGAAACTAGTCGGCATATCCCGGCTAAAGTAACGTGAGTAACCCGTATTCTCAATAATAATGTCCTCACCTCACGTCGGTTTTAATAATACCTTCATATTACTTACTGCACTCAAGAATTTTGTTAAGCCCAAAAAAAGTATGACGATTTACCACGCATGCGCTAACTCATCACAATGGCTGAACGCATTGTCAATTCGAGTCAAGTCAAATATTATTTACTTCATAGACTATTAAATAGTGCTTGTAATCGTATATGGATATGTATATGTGTAAGTAAAATTCTTATGAATTTAACTAAACTCTAATCGCGAAGCTTAGATTCAAAATTTCTTGATAACGAGAATATGACACTTGTTTATTTTACTTGTTAAAAACGGACAAGGACATCTCAAGGATTTTGGACACATACGAAAAAACAAAATACGAAACGGGATGCCACAAAAAGCATTTAAGTCGCGGTTGCACGTGCCCCACAGCATCAGATGCAGTGCGAGAAATTTCCGCCGCTGCATCACAATTCCTGAACGAAACACAAGTCGCACGTACGAAAAGAATCACAACTGGAAACTCCCGAATCTCAAGGGAGAATGTGAAATGAATGAAGGCTAGTTGGACGGCACTTGGCGTCGAAAAAGACGTGGCGTGAGTGGCGCCCTCTCGCGGGAGACAACGGAACCGACCAATTTCACGCCGCGCCGCGCCGCCACGTTTATAACGTGTTACGAATATTTTTTTGCAAGATGTCTTGTATTTTATATCTAAGAACCTCCTTGTTAAACTTGGCGTTAAAGATTGAAACTGGAATTACCTGGTAAGCTGGAGAGATAAGAAAATACTTTTATGGTAGATGTGTAATTAAAGAATCAATTATTTTTTTGAATGATTGAGATAACCTTTGTGTCAGTAATTTACACGAACAGAATCTTAAGTGGTTTGCAGATTCAAATCTATAAAAACTGTCACAATACAATTTTCCTTCTAAACTTTGAAGGCTTTCAGATCCCGTGAGGGCTTTTTAACACTTAACACGAATATTTTGATAGACGCCCAAAAACAACAAGAGTGTCCTCAAAAACGTTTGTGAAACCACAAATTCCGTAATGCGTGTCGAGTTTACAATGAAAACACTCGTCTTGTAGATACACATTGGTTGGGATGTTCTCCGAACATCTTCGTGCGCCATTTTTATTCCTCTTCACTTGTTTTTGCGGAGTAATCCGTCTTCATTAGCCGCTCTATTTTGTCAGCTCAAGCATCGTTGGCGCTCAGCGACTGCTCTACAGTCCAATTGGCGTCTAATTGAATTGTTGCCAAACGAATGATTCGCGTTGTTGCGGCAGTGAGCTTGCACTACTTGAAATTTGGAAAAAAATAACATTTTTGAGGGTGTTTTGATCAGAAGTGGGATGAAACGGACTCTGCAAATTGGAGATGAGTATCTCTTGACAGTTTGTTTATTTGTTACAGACGAGTGGTGGTTGTTTTGTTTACAATTATAATTCGTTTTTTTTGTTATTTTGATTGATGATAACGAATTGTTTTTACGAATAAGTAAACAAAATTCCACGGATAAATAAAGAAAAGTAAAACATAAATTTGTTAGATCTGTTCATCAACTGAAAATTTATTTTAAAAGGGCATGCGCAGACGGGATTTCTGTGTATGCCCTTGTTGATTGTCATCTTACACTGCACTATTTATTTAATTCTCGCTGATAATGACGGCGTAATGTATGGCTAAGACACCGAGTTTGTAGGTGAGTATGTACAGTATGTAGATCCTTATCTTAACTTCAAAAGAAAATAAAAACCAGTTCGAAAATAATTGAAATCTGTCGGAACTTATCTTTCCATCTAAATTGACGTTCCAACCACCAAAACTCTATAATTCGTTCAATACTGATAAAAAATCCATTTGAAATGAATGCCGGTATTTCTTTTGTATGGTCCATTGAAAGAGGCTTAAAGTTGATCATCGACGTGTTTTTACTGCCGTATCTGTTCCCAACTGCCGACGCGAGCTGTCGGTGACGTTCAGATAATACCGACGTGTTACGATCTTTTGAATTTTTCATTTGTGCCCACTTTTGAAGACACGAAAGATTTTGTTCAACGAAAATTCGTAATAATTATATAATTTTAATTTAAAGATAAATAAACAATTAAAATTTATATACTATTATGAAAGTGTCATATTTTCATATTCAGGTAATGCTAATACAGTGACTTGATTTTGTAAGGAAAACTGCCGGTTTCGAAAATGTAATGCATTCTTAACTCTATATAAATTCGGTCGATATTTGATAGACATTTCACGTGATTCCATTTAAGGAATACGTATGGGTATGTAATATTTTGTTTACTGATTGAATAAGAAGGATATTTTTTTTAACAATTATTGAACCAACTAGTATAATAAGTTCGTTGAAAACCCTTTTGCATATTCTCACTTACCTACGTAGCAAATAGACACAGTTAATGATCCAGTTCGTTCCGAAAACAATACAGCAACAGTATCAGGGTGTCATTTAAACAGACTCGCATTACTGCACCGCTTTATTCGCTCAATGAATATTTTAAAACCGTCATTTAGCAAATGAAAGAACGCATCGACCGCTGGCCGGTAATTATTTAAAATGCCACTCGGATCAGTATTCATGATGCTTTCATTTACATACTGATAAGTCTGTGATCGGGAATTAAGATAAACGACCCTGGGTTGGTTTCGACATGTTTTAATACAACTGACACAAGCTATGACAACAACTGACACTCCATAGATGGCATAGATAATGTAGTCAAAGGAGGTTGCAGCACAACCTCTTATAATACATAACATTCCTCCCCTTATCTACAATAGTCTTGTAACAGTCTATCACGGTAAGCCAGACTCAGCTTCCTGGAAATCATCTTCATCCTCTACTATCGAGCTGTCCTCCTGTAGGCTTGTCGCTTGCATCTCGCATGAATCAGACGACTGTTCCAACATTAACTGCTGACGTTTCACTTCATCCTCATCCTCCCCTGACGGCGATGATGCACTTGGTATGTAGAACTCCTTCCTTCTGGGTGCCACCAAAGGCATTGTCTCAGGTAAGAATATTTCTGTCTGGCGTCCAGAAGCTATTCCAGTGTGCGGTGAAGACGCAGGTATCGGAGAAGTTGACTGTGGCGGTGGTGACGAGCGTAGTGACGGTGTCGATTGCGACTGCTGCAGTTCCAGTTGCGAGGATGACTCAGGAAAGTTTATCAAAGAGCCTTTGTAAACCATAAGCTGATTTTTGTGTCTTTTACAGCAATCTGAATGATGAACATCTTTAACTAAGTACATCACTTTACCTAATCTTCTTACTATGACCCCTTTACACCATGTATACTTTGTCTTATTAACAAATTTTTTATACAATACCAGAGTATTTTTTTCTAAATATTTTGTTTTATTTATCTTTGAATATTCACTTTGCGAGCACTGATGGTCATTATTGACAGGGTTAGTCGACATCATGAAAGCGGGTGGTAAGTCTGATGATGATTTTGGGTTTAATAAATCTAACCGCGACCTCAATTTGTGACCGAAAACTAACTGAGCAGGGGACAACCCAGTGGTAGAATGCACTGAATTACGATAATCCATTAGATATTTCAGTAAAGCATACCAGCTAATTATTTATTTTATTTTAAATATATAATATGCCTGCCTTGAAGTGGTTAGTGCATACGTCTCGGGTTCAATTTTAGGTTCGAGAAAATATTGGTATTTGCTATTTTTCCGTTAGGAAACTCTCAATAGCAGCGTACAGTTGATATTGTGCTCGACTGGATGGCGCATCCTATCACATGGGATACCCTTTATATTTATATACCCCACATAATAACAAAACAAAAATATGAAAAAATGAATATAGAATAGCCAAAAACTAGAATACGAATAGAAATACACGATTAATCAAAATTGCTATAACATACCTATAAATGAAGGAGATTGTCTGCCAGCGAGTTTTTGCAAGTTTGCTTTGTGAAAAAAGGAGACTTAGAACTTACGTGAAAAGAGGATTATGCCAGTGGGGATACTAAAATCGTCTGCATTTCGGCACTTCTGAATCTCTACGAAAACTGCAAAGAGCGCAGAAAGTCAAGTGAAGTTTTTATGTATTTCTGAAACGATTGCTTTCTAGCTTTTTCTTATTGTGCTTGTTACGTTGAGTATGAGCTCTTTGATGATGTGGTTGTTGGCAGTTTATTTGCAATTAGTTAACGATTTGTCAATTGGGACACACTATCAAATTACGTATTTTACAACTTCTTCTTCTTACGTATTAATGGTACTACAAACTTATATTACTCCCGCCAAGTGCGTGGCCACACCAATTGCGCATGAATATAACATGAATTATAACGATACAATTTTAAATGTTGTAGAATATTGTTTTATAACACTTTATATAGTCTCAAATTAGAGTTACATGTGAAAAGTATACAAATTGTGTATTGGAAACGTTTCATAAGTACTACGGAGTCCGAAATATTTTTTTATTAAGGTAAAAGAAGATATAATAACTGGTGAAATGTGGGTGTTGATCTGCTCTGCTTTACCTAGTAGCGTGCGCAGCTTCACAATTTGAAAGACGTCGCAAAGTTCGTTTGCTAGAGCAGCGCGGTATAACACAGTTACTGGCACATCGATACGATAGCGACTAAGTCCCCAGACACTCAAGTTATGGAAGCCGGGAAAGGGATTCAATAAAGAATTGAAATGTATTTTCCGTTAGAATTGTTTGTTTCGTGCTGGGAATAACGCGTATGTGATTACTGCCGAATGAGCGATTGTTTTCTTAATACCGCTGCGGAATTGCCGTGGTGTTGCGGTATTGGAATGAATTATATAATGTTTCGTGTATTCATTCTAGGCTGAGGGAAATTGAGTAAAGATTGATTGTAAGGAAACAGTACGTCTCTGGAGTATTTAATGCGAAAGGTGAACGGAACGAAAACAATAAGTAATTGGTTGTTGAGAGTCAAAGATATTGCAAATAAAGTAAGTGTTAAGGAAAATGTTGTTCCTGACTTTTTCTTAAATTCTCCAACACCAATCTTTTCTTTTTTTACTTACTCTTCTACTTTTTGCACAAAACATCCCATGCGAAGATTACAATTCAACATTTAGGTTAGGCATAACTTTTGATTCTTGACCGCCTCATTGCGCACGAAATTTCTTAAATCTTATCCAATCCTACTCTATATCCTTACTTATTATAAAGCTGAAAGTTGTGTATGTGTGTTACTTCTTCACGCTTGGTGTGCAGATAGATGACACGGTATCAACATGTAGTTTTCACCGCGAAAAAGCTAGTAAATAATATTCTTTAAACAAAATCTTATTAAGATTTTTGATCAAATACTATTTAAGCAGAACTAAATGATAATGCTACATACTACAGTTCTGTAAAAAAAGATAGATACTACTAAAACTTTGTTTGCATGTCGTTATATTGTTCAGTTTCACACACCATCGAGCACTTTTTGGGCAATCTCAGGCATGCAGGTTTCCTCACAATGTTTTCCTTCACCGTTAGCGAGCGATAATTTGTATGATAAATACACACATATCTTCGAAAAGACGAATCTTAACGATATATTGACAGAAGTGTGTGCCATATGTCCGAGACCTTTATATTAAAGTAAAGATATACACGCTTGTTTCCATACAGTAAGACGGAGTTACTCTATCTCTAAATACATATCAGTAATACAGACCTTTCAAATTATGAAATACGGGTGTTACTCACGTAATGTTGGTCTATTTAGTCGACCGCGGTTGCAAAACTGACTGCGACTCAGGCGCGACGTATCGCACTCTCTTGATAATGCCTAGACGTATAGGCGAAACCGCGGTCGACTAAATAGACCAACATTACGTGAGTAACACCCGTATTTCATAATTTGAATAATGTTACAAACTCACGTCAGTTTTAATAAAAATAATACACATATTTCAAATTATCTTTAATAATCCAACCAAATAAACTAAATGTACATTAATAGTTATTCTCTAAGATAAATTGAACGCAGACAAAGTAAGCCCCACATTTCAGCATCGTACAATCTAATGGTGTGGTCACATTGTTCAAGAAGCCGCAGATTATGTAGGACACAAATGCCTTAATCCAGCCAGGGCTTGCGGCTGCCCCAAGATGCATCTTAAAATGGTAAGTTTAGAATTCTGAAAAGTGAAACTATTTTGTAAAGAACAATAGCTAGTTTGAGTAAAAGCTGACCTCAAACAAGTTGGTACAAGTTAAAATTAAAATAATTAAAAGAATTAATAACCTCGTGGTGGGTACATTTATTATTATTTTATACTTTATTGCTTGCTTCATTAGCCAAGAAACCTTCCGCGTACAATACACAAGTTATGAGTTGCCAGCCTCAAGAAATAATCCAATTTTTCAGTGTTGCCTGCCTGCCCACAATTTAATTACTTTATTTTATTACCACATTGTTATATTCTTTTGCTGCCAAGCGTTTTATAGCCCGCAACATTTTTCTTCCTCGTGTTTTATAATATTAAACGAGATTGGGAATAAAAGTTTAAAATTTTAATCCAAACAACCATAAATATTGAATAAGCGTCGGTTACGGTACGGCATGGCTTTTTATGGTTTAAAAAATGAAAATTAGCTGTCGAATAATTTTACTCTCCGTGTTGTCACAATATGCACCTTTAGCTGATCATAATAAATAATTCGTAAAAGTTTTAAAAATAATATCAGTTCGTTGTGAAACTTAGAATGTAATACGAAAATAATATCACATACTGCACACACCTCCGCACCTCTAGGGAAATTTATTCGTGATATTATGTAAGTAGCAAATGTGTCGCGATGGAAGAAAGCACTACAAGCAACAAGAACACTCAAACTCTTGGATAAGACGGTACAACAACACAGAAGCATGAACTGCATTCGATTCATACGTGCTCTTGCATAATACAACGACGAAAGAATATTTGAACAAGAGCAGTTTTGTGGTTTGATTCGTCCGAATTTGCTTGAATTTTGCTGTGTAACGTCTCTGAGACACGACTTTTATCAGCTTTGAACAAATGCTTGATTAGATGCCATAATTATTGAGTGTACAACATAGAATTATGGATACGATGACAATGTGCTTAGTGTACTAATAAAGTTACAGGGCTTAACCTAACCTTCAACTGAACTCAAAGTACCGCTTACTACAATTATAATATAAGTATGTACAATCAGCAAAGTCTCGGACGGTCCGATTGCGTGCTAGCCAAACGTAAATACATTCGTGAAGTGTCCAGCAGAAGTTAGTGTTCAGGGCCGCCACTCTTTACGATAGCAAGCGATGCCATATGCCACGGGGAATGATACAACGAGTTATACATCGTGTCACAATAATTATGTAAGCCCTGAGGTCATTGTAAACATTCTGTAACGTTTGGAAATCGGGTGTGACACAGTTTCGAAGTAAAAGTACGATTATTTGACCCAAATAACATTTAACTACAGAGAATTAGATGAATGAGGGAATAGGTTTGAACAGACAGAACATAATAACAATTTTATCAGGAAATAGGCAATATGCTTGGCTATGAATTGAATGTGCAATGATGAAATTTACTCAGGAATTGAGAACCGATAATAGAGCGAGAAACACAGCGTTTCAGGAAGGGACCGTGATTATTTTTTCTGGTTAAGATTAAACCAGTTGACCCACTCTACCTGTTAATAGGTAGGCTCAGTTTTTCACTGCGTCAATGAAATGTTTTATTGAAATATTAAATAACATAAAAATTAACTAGTTAAGCATACTAAAAATCTCATCACAGATGAAGTGTTGACTGAATAACGATTTAAAATTAACTCAATTGTTGAAAAGAGAGTTACAGTGTCCACATCTAGAAAACAGTATAGTTTAACATAATCCACATACGAGATACCTTTTTGAGCAATTAGCTGCAAAACTTTGGCACGAAACACAATGATAATAGCGATAAAATCCTTGTGATAGCAAATTTTGTAAGACACAAAAATATGATATCTTTTTGTCTTATATCAGTCCATCTGTGAACTAAATAAATCACAACTTTAGCGTCTTTCATTCTCATTTGGAAAGGAACTTATTTCTTGTAAGCTTTGCCCACACACCCATTAATATTGCCTCAGGCTCCCATAAATTCATATTCGCTCGTTAAATAAAATTCAATTATGCAATAAATATGTTTTATTGATGTTCGATCATTTATTACAACGTTTCAGTAGATTTAACACATAAAGGGTATTGCTGGCATGTTTCCACGCTCCTAGTTAATTTAGTGTAAAAATGTAACGGTTAGAAGGGAGCAAATATGTCACTCTAGTTGACAATAAAATGAAACATAATGGGTGTTGTTGTAGGTTTTTAAGCTATCGATAAAACTAATAATAATACTCAGTATGTCGTTTATAATCGGTGATGATTGATCTATCTGTAAAATTCACCGAATATTTATAACAGGCAAATGGCTTTTTAAAATAAAATGCAGAACTATCGTGTTTTTTGAAGTAGCTATGGTCAAACGGTCCATATGTTAATATAGTAAGTAGACATAAGGCCAGTTTTAGAGGTTTCGGATAGAGCTTATCCGACCCATAAAATATAATCTGACCGCATTTAAAACTAACACAAGTTACACTTGAAAAAAGAACATAACTATCACTTTCATTCAAGTGTGTTATATGCTTGGATGAAGGATAGTACTGGATAAGGGAATGGCGTGGTCAACAGCGAGACAGAGAATCTCGGCACAGTGTGGCGACAGTGCAAATTAAATTACCCTAGTTTTTGGATAAATTTGCCAAAATATTAAGATATATTATTTACTAATTCCAAAATAAAAATGTATTTATTTTATGAAAATAAAACAGATATAAAGAACAATTGTTCGGTTTATTGATCATATTGCGTGATGTACTGTTATGTTAATACTGCATAGGTAATGACTGAATTTAAGTCGATCAACCAATGTTGGAAGTTTCACATCTGGCGTTTCAGCTGCGTGTTTTTGAACAGTCACTGCTGGCATCATAGTATTGAGTTTAGTAGACACATACTCTTGACTACTCGTTGACGGCATTACTATGCTAGCTCATCCACTGCTTCTTTTGCCTGAAACTGTAAAATTTTTAATAGTAACTTTACGCAAAAGTTTAAATAGATGGCGTTTAACATACTTTCTAACTCACGCACGGGGACGGGCAGTTACGGCTGCCACAGGTAAAAACGTGAGGATCAACGAATCCCACAGAGCAAAAGTCACGGACCATAGCTAGTTTTATTAAAACGAAATCAAATATTCAAGTCTATATTGCACGTAAAATCCTTAGGACCGTAAAAAACGTAGATTTCCTTTCAGTGTTGCGCATCAATTCAAAGTATCTCAACTTGAATATACCCAAATATTGTAATATATATAAATAAATAGCCCCCTATAATACTCAACTGAAAATCTCAAATAATAATTAATATTATATATACACACTGTATATAATGTATCCTACAGGTTAAATATTAATTTACCTGTGTGGCACAGCATTCATTAACAAAAGAGTTACTCTCTTTTTTTAATAATTCATGTCGTCCAAAATGTCTGCTACAAACTTAAGAGAATTTACTCGGAGCCCAATTTGTTCGTCCTGTAGCTTCAATCCACTTCGGATTTAAATCATTATTTTCCGGGAAACTGTTATGCAATTAAGATATTGAAACTGACTAAAATACTACATGATATATTTATCATAAGAAATGCAACATAAAATTTTACCCACAATTTTGGGGGAAAAAATATGGAAGTCTTGACAACATCTAACAATATTTTATAGTAGGTTATGAATACTAAAATTTCATATTTTAGATGATTTTGTCGATCAAATTATAAACAAACATAGTTCACACAAGATAAAATCATTGAAAATACAACCTGGCATATGATTCAAAGGCCAAAATGTGTTATACTTACGAGTGGAACGATAATTCAGGCAGTTTTCTTCTACTATCACTTTTACATCCTAAAACACTACACCGCACCATATTTCCTACAATAATGCTTAATAAAGACACTATTGTTAAAAAATTGCTAATATTTTTCAGGTTTCACGTAACTTTTATAGCTTTAAAATAACTAAAATTTAAAAATACCAAATTATTTTGCCAGCGTTGTCAAATATGTCAAGTTTGATTGATAAAGTTTTGAGCAAACCTCAAGGTTTGCTCAAAAACCCGACACGCATGGCGAAACAAAAAATCTTATCACCTGTCTTGTTTTTTTACACAAAATTGGCGTAAGTTTATCTTTGTCTTGTGATCGAAGCTATCAGTCGTCTATACTATTCTCTGTCTACGGTTATATGCTTATTCTACCAATAAGGTTTATCTACCTGTGAAATCGGGGCTTACAATAATGAGGTTTGACAACTAACTATACAGTTTACTTTTAAATGGTTCCATAGACCAACGAGTGGAGCGAGTGATGCTGTCTATGCCATAGACGAACTTGCCCCAGAGAAAGCGGAGCGAGTGATGCTTTGTCTATGACTTGCCCATTACTTTTTTGTCTAAGCCCATCATCGGTGTTTCATCTGGTGGCTAAGTTTACAGCAAACTTCTCCATTGACCACATTCAGATTTTTGTAACCGAGTCTTCATTGAAACATTTGTCTTTCTCACAACATTATATTCTTTACAGCACCAAACTAATATAAATAGTATAAAGTATTCTGTAAAAATTTAAATTACAACCGAAAACTTTATTTTCAACTACGCAACACAGTTATTTCCCAGTGTCTGCTAAAAGGCAGTTTTCTGCAAACTAGTGTTACAACTGGTTGGATTGTTAATATTCTGTGGGGGGTCCAACACGAACCGCCAACGTGATCCGACTTCCAACCGCTCCAATTGCCGATGCGATGTCTTTAATAGGAGCCATAAATTGAATATGTGCATTAGCATGCCGAGTTCTACATGGAAATAGACTGTTCCTATTTTTGTTTTATCATTTTTGTTTGTGGATTGTTTCAGTTTGAAAGTCCAATCGTTTAGGCTTTCAGTATTTAAGTGGAGTTTAATATTGAGTTACTAAAATGACGAGTAGTGAACTTCTTTTTTTTCTGGTTTTTTGTTTTCAACAAACTACCTCGATGTTTTAGTGGTTAGCGTATGCGCTTCTTACCGCGAGGTCTCGGGTTCGATTCCGTGGTCGGGCAGTGTTCCCAATAGCAGCACAGAGTTGGAATTATGCCCGACGGATGGCGATAGGCTTACCCGCTATCCCATGGAACTTAAACATAACAGGTGAAGTGTGGGTGTTGTACACCTCTGCCACACCCTTTTCGGCGTAATATAGGCGTGATGTTATGTAAGTTGTTTTCAATTAACGATGTATCAAAAATAAAGTGATAGAAAATTGTATGTATGGAATATATTGTGGATTTAGGTTATTTTTTAACCAACTTTAAAAAAAAGGAGGAGGTTTCCAATTCGATTGTATATTTTTAAAGGCTTCTTTATTGTTTTTCGCTACCTAAAGCTACTCGGAAATTTGCATCTAGCAGTTCATGTTGTTGAACTGATGCTGGAAGGTCTACTACTACTACTACTCCTGAACGGTTAGGTGTACGAGGAGGCGCTTGAACATTAATTAAATATAGGCACTTACTGATATCTTACAAGATATACACTGATAAAGCGAGAGGTTTAATATAATTTATGTATTTCTTACATTTTAGTGCATTTGTAATGGAAGACGGCTTTTTTTTGTAAAATTATATTATTTCAGTAGTTTTTATTTATTCTGTACTAACAGCTGTAGAACCTGAACTTTAAACTAAACCTTTTACAGGCCAAAGTTGAGTAATCTCTGATTAAAAGTTGTGGAATCCAATAAGGCAGACGTGCTACAAAAACAACGTGAACAAACGGCAGAACGAATGTGCAGCAAAACACTCATTACATTGTTCTAGTCACGGGATTGCGTGTCGTTAGCGATTTACTATTCATTGTAGTGAACACTTATAAAGCTTTCTTTTATTTTAAATAATAAAACTGTTAGCCGTGTATTGAAACCACTTTAATAATAAAATTTAGACACGTAATAGTTTGTATTTTATATTTTATGAGGGTGTATTTATGTATATAAATAATATATTAAGTAGTATATTATATTGCAGAATTAGGTAGTATTTAAATTATCATAGTATGTAAGCATTCTTATAGCATTATTTCAATATCATTACTTTGTAGTTGTACACTCAACTTTACTCTTGCCTAGTCTTCTCCTTCATCTTTTCCTCTACGGCTCAAAGGATTTTTTTTTTTTTTAAAAAAAAGCTTACTAGCAATTTGCAAATACAAATTACTAGTATTCTTGTTAACCTCCTCCAGCTAAGCTTAATTCGCTTGTGTTAGGAGGAAGTTTACGTCCCCACCAACGGGTCCCGCGTTGTCGTCGCGGTGGGGCTTAGTACCCGTGGCGCCCCCGAGCCACGGCGAAACCAAGTGGACCCCAGAGGGGGGCTGCTCTTCGGGCTTTGGCTGGAAGTCCATGTGGGAGCAGCCCATGTTGCAGGGCTCTTATGGGGGGGCTCTGCAACAGGAGGGCCTGCGGTGTCGGCGTGAGTCGGCACTGCGGCCGAGGAGTTGCGGGGCCGCGGCGGGAGAGGACTGTCGGTGTTCCGTTGCCGCTTTCCCTGCCTTCCGCGGTCCCGGCGGGGCCGCAGCCGTCAGTACTGCGGCGTGGTGGGCGGTGGGACGAACATCTGTCTCACCGCGGAGGGCCAGGCCGTCAGATACGAAAGTGTCTGACGGCTTTGCACGCGGCCCTCGGTGCCGGTCCCCCCACATTTTGGGGGCCATGAGGGGCCTGCCTCGGCGGGCAAGGCCGGGCTGCGGTGTTGGCGCAAGCTGGCACTGTGGCCCGGTGGTTTACGGGGCCGCGGCGGGTAGGAGTGTCGGTGCGCGCGTCGTTTTCGATGCCCCGCATTCCCTGCCTTCCGCGGTCCCGGCGGGGCCGCAGCCGTTGAACTGCGGCGTGGTGGGCGGCGGGACCGACCACCTGTCTCGCCGCGAGAGGACCAGGCCGTCGGACATGGGGAATGTCCGATGGCTTTGCACGCGGTCCTCGCGCTGGTCGGTGGCTTGCGCCAGCCCCCTCTTTGGGGGCCATGAGGGGCCCGCTTCGGCGGGCATCGCCGGGAGGGTCGTGGACGTAAAGGCTGCGCCAGATTCCCATGACCCTCCCATCAAGGCGAGTGCGGGAGCACCGTGGGGTTTTAGTGGGTATTCCCATGCCGTTTACCATCTTTGGCACGGGCGAGTCCCACATAACCACTCTGCCCTTCCCCGGGGTGGGGTGGTATGCGTAAATGCATTTCCCCACGTAAAAAAAAAAAAAAAAAGGAGGAAGTTTACGTCCGTGGTGTAATGGCCAGGATTCGAATCCACGACCTGTCGATCGTAAGACCGATGCCTTATCCATTGCGCCACGGCCGCTTTGCCACGGTTTGCTGGTAGAAAATTCAATATTGAATTAAGCTCGCCTTTGTACCTAATATTTTAACTGTTTCGTTATATTATGTTATTGTAAATTCTGTGTACAATAAAGAATTTGAACAATTTGAACGTAATGTCCTTTTGCCTTTTCTGTTACACAATTCATTTTAATTCGTACAATGAGATAAACTTTTATTTATTCCTCATTACTTAACATCAAGCGATACAAATGAACAAAACAGCTATTACTTTACAGAAGTTAATTACTTAATTATTTTCGTCTTCCAATATCTTCTAACCCTCCATCTCTTTTACACTTGTAACTTCAGACAGAGATAGAAATATGTTCTACGCTTACGTCGATCCCCTTGGAGCAAAGTCGTAACAAAGATATAATAAGTATGTCCGCGGGGTTCAGTAATTAAAGTTAACGAACTTCGTATGCAAATGAGAGCTCTTTATCGTTTTTGGTTAAACATGTATTACGCGACTTTATAAGGAGTCCCCGCGGTGGAAGGGCGCGGCTTACGAACGGTGCTACTTCATTTAGCGGATTAACCATGAGTGTAATGGCACCTTCAATAACAACGAGTCTTGTATTTATGTGTTTTCGGAGCTTTTAAGATAAAGTAACAAGGGTAAGGTGTGTTTATTCTCAGTTGAAATGTTGCTGTTAGATAATACAATGTTTATAAAAGATCCAGTAGTATTTTTTAATACATGTTTACTCACGACAATTTTGACGTCTATAAGGTAACTTTACAATAAAAAATCAAGCTTTACATTTTTTAGGTACTGCTGTAAAAGTTATCCCACCAAAATCATTTTCATGTAAAATGTAGGCCAGACGAGACCATAATATGGCAAACATTGACAAAAGTTATCAGATCTCATGTAGCCAATGTGCCAAGTATTTGGCACATTAGCTACATGAGATCTCATGAGACACACCTACATGTACCTACTTTACAAGCCCTAACTTCTCAACCCCTACACCTTAGTCAAAATATGTGACTGGCTGTTTTGATATTTCAAAAGCGATTGTACAACACAAGAGTTAAATACACAAATTATTTTGTAGCTTATTTGTGTATTTTAGTATCCGATCTAACTATTAGTTGATTTAGGTACGTGTTAGTGGTAATAACACCATCGATCTAGCTAACAGTCTCCAGAGACGACCCGAATGGCCTTATCTCCCAAATAAACCACAAATCACAAAGGAGATTATCGTCCACACCGGTTATGTGTGAGTACGATTCACGTCTTGAGTGTTCCGTATGAAACAACTATAATGGTTTTATGCCTGCTACACCCTGGTGTTAGAGCTCTTGTGAACGAGCTCGAGGATGGCAAGCACCACCGTCTCACCTTTAACCTGCCGCCAAATAGTAGTGCTTCCATTACTGTGTTCCGGTTTGGTGGTGAGATCAGGCCATTAAATTACTGGCACATGAGGCATAACACCGTAGTCCTCAGCTGCAGCGACGCATCTATAATCTGCTTTTGTGGATTGTTGATGTCCATGGGCTGTAATCTACTTACCATCAGGTGGACTACACGTTCGTTAGCTGTGGGCGTAGAATAAAAAAAAATTGTTTCTTCTGTTACGTTTCAATACGGCTTCTTAGTCAACGTTTCCAGGATTTAACATATCTTTCAGAGATTCCGTAGTTTTATGTTTTTCTTACAAAATAATTATTTATTTAAAACTGTTCGTTAGCTAGCCCTTAAAGAGTCTTGGCTTCTTTATAATTTATAATACATCGTTATATTATTTTTATAATATATCTACATACCTACACAGAAATGAAAATATTACTTAAAAACATTACCGTAAATATCGCAATGATAAAAAACAAAAATTAAGTTTAATTAATACCAACGTATCTGAAAGTAAAGGCTTATAGCTTCTGTTTAAGATATCCGATTTTCTCCTAGATATACGGCACCCTAAATTGTCGTATTATGACGTGTAGAAAAAGCAACTTTCTTGAAGCTGGACGTCATCTGTCAGCAAGTGACAGTCATCTCCAGCCTCAGATAAATGGCTACCATTCGGGGCATCTCGCGTCACTTTTTTTACTTCGAGTCCTTTGAGATTGCTAAAAAAACTATTTCATGTTTCATATATTAGCGCTGACAGTAAAAGGTTTTTGTTTCTATGTCACTCATTTTTTGGCGCTAGAAATGTTGGCAGGGTGAATGTTTTGTATTTCAACTATTCCTCGCGGGAGTCAGCAGAGATATTTCAACATTGTCAACGTTTGTTTAGCACTGGACGCAATGGAAATATGTTTTGGATATTGTTTCGTTTAGTTATTTAGACCATACAGGGCAATAGTTTTTTATAGATATAGATAATAACATCTATATACGTACTTACTTGACTTAAGAGCCACAGTACCTTCTGAAATATATTTTACCACATTCTATTGTAGGCCTAATTAAATATTTGATTAAGTTTTCAAAGAATTCAATAGAAACTTTGAAATACTGATATATTTTGTTTGACTTTGCTTAAATAAAAATAGATTTCTTACTTCATAATACATTTACGCATTAGAGACTTTGTTTCAAATGTCATGATTGCTCTCCAAACACTTCGAGATTGAAATAGCTTTATGAAACATTTCAAAATTGAAACACAATATTGGAAACAAAATTAAGGCGCTTCGTGGAGGCTTTTAATATCCGGTCCGAGTCAGTGACAGCGCCTGAAGCAATGCTGCCAACATAAACACTTGCAAATTCACCCTTGTTCTCGTTGCTTTATTCTTGTACGAAGTCTCGCTTTTCGTTGAAAGAAAGAAAGGGATGGATGATAATATCGGGTGTTCAGGATTCAAATATGTTGTTATAGACTTATATGTCAGAAATGTTTGCATTGTCTTGTTCTGAAAGGATTTCAGTTGCTTTCATGTTGAATAATATTAAAATGTAAATCATTCAAATTTCATTTCATACCAATCTAATGAGCAATATCTATTCAAAAGAATTTGAAACTTTTTCGATTTTGAAACGAATTATAAATAATAATATAATTACAGATTCAAATCTTAGCTTTTGAATAACGACCATTCCACGCATTTTAATTATTTAAAACTCTAAATTTGTAATTTAAAAGTATAAACGTGAGAGACGTGGATGAGTTATTAAGACTAAAATGTCTGGCATAAAAAAGCCACTTAATCCTTAAGATGGGTTTAAAAATGTATTTTTTTTTAAGAAAACACGTACTATTTTGTCTTAGACTTCGTGTTAGGTGTTTTTAATTTTAGGTGTCTACAATTACAAATTTTAGTCAAGCTACACATTAAGTTACATATTTCTAATGTACAATATATAAAGGTAAATTAAAAAATGATTCTGTAAAGTCTGTGATTCAATAAAAAAAATCTTTCAAATTAAACGTTTTGACAACTAACTTTTACAGTGACAGATAGTAGTACAGTAGTACATACAGTATTTTTTTAAATTAGATACCCAGGTGCAATGTTAAGTATCTTTAGCTTCACTAATCTAAACTTTTTCCTGGAATCTTAGATGAAACTAAGTGAATTATATATTCGCTCTTGAACATTAAAATGTACAAAGATATCAGGTAAATGGAACTACGGAGCAAAAAATCCACAAATGCCTGACATTTTCTCAGCGACCTGGTTTTAAATCCTCATATCTAAAGAAAAATGTAAAAGATAAGTTTGTTGCAATTTATGTGAAGTTCGCTACTTTTATTCAAGCGCTTTATAACTAGAATCTGAATTTACTTCTGCGTTTTTGGAAGTTTTACGGAATTGCTCGGCTAGTGCTGCAGTGTACCCGGAAAATTGTGCAGCGAACAGATAGTTTAGTTTTAGCAAAGGTCAGCAAAAGCGAAGATGAGTTTTCGCTAAAGTTCACTACGTGTTTGCAAACTACAAAGTGTTTTGAAAACTATCACACAAACGACAATGCATATTATAATCTTAAAACCAATGATGCTATAATACAGGGTATAATTCACATTGTGACGAAGCCACTTACCAGTGATTCAGTACATGACATTTTTCATCAGAATTTACACATATTTTCAAATCGGTCAGTAGAAAATCGCAAATGAGCATCGCAAGCGATTTCGTCACGAAAAAACATCCGGTATTTTTTTTTTTTAATTCGATGTTAAATAAAACCTACGATCCCCAATAAGGATAGACAATTTAAGTCCTGCAGCTGTTGGAAACAAATAGCTATCTGACATTCCCGATCGAGCACTTACAACCAATTTTAGGGCAATTTATTCACATGAAAAAATAAGTAGACAGTAAACGGTACACTCAGGTAGCAAATGTAATTTGTAACATCCACTTACTTCAATCTCTTGCGTAAAAATCCAGGAAAAACAGATCGATTATACTTTTAATTTAAGTGCTTGTCCGGAAAATGCGAAAGGTGTTTAATTATCTGAAGTATATTAACGGTTTTGCCCTCACTTACCCTTAGCACGGGGTCTTGGGATGCTGAAGATATTTTTCTGAATTACTGACTCCGTTTGTTACAGAAGGATCATCGTACTTGTACTTGTACAACTAAATGGTTCTACAAGCTTAGTCGTGGTACTTTAAGACGATTAAGATTTGGCTTTAATTGTTAATTGTTTGGTTCACCATTACAATAACATGTGTATTGTTCAGAAAATAAAAATAATAACAGCCCTCTATCTAATACATGTCTCACCTACTAGTCTACCACTTCACACACCTTCGAGCACTTTTTTAGGCATTCTCAGGCATGCAGGTTTGCGCACGACACGACGTTTTCCTTTACCGTTAGCGAACTATAATGTATATGCTACATACACATACTCGAATATCTTCGAAAAGTCGAATCTTAACGATTTATTGACAAAATGCATATCCATTCAAATTACACACCGAAATACGTATCACCATTTGTTTTTTTTACCTGAAAAGTAAAACTACCTTCTATACATCGTAACAATAACATGGCCCAGTTTTCTAAATCCCAAATGCTTTGAAAGTATGTCATAGACAATCACCGGCGTTTTTTCTTGCAACCGCAGTCAGTTCGTTAGCGCTCTTATGAATAATTGGCTTGACAGATACCGAATAGATTAAAGGATAGGCAATCTGTCGGTTGCAGTATTCTACTTACCGGCAATTATCTTTGTGAAGAATATAAATTTTGCATTATTTGACACATCATATCCCAGAGGAAGTAACACATGCATTTAAAACCAGATCACTCATGGATTTCGTCTTGTAGTTCAATGAAGGCCCCCATTTGTGAGGTCCTCTTTGCGTCAAACGTTGATTATCAAGGCATGACTATTAAGCCCCTCGGCGTCAGTGAGCTACACGGACACTCGGTCATAAGTTTGCTGCATTCACGCTTTATTATTGACCATATATCACGTATTGTCTAATTTTTAATGAGCTTTTACTAGTATTAATAATAATATTGTTAATATTATTGCATGTGTGGCTAGCCATAGGTTTACCTTTGCCAGTGCTTGACATAAGCAGAGCAAAACATTAATAACTAACTACGTGTGACCTGTACATGACTTTCAATAAATGCGATATTTATATAAAATTATGAATTTATTGTAATACGAAATAAAATAACAAAACGATAAACTTCGAATAAATTAAGGCTTTTGTGTATCTCGCCACTTATACATATGAATGTTTAAAATGTGTGTTGCTTTATAATAAATCAGATTTAAAATATTTTATTTGTATGTTGACACATCCCCCGCTCGCTTGCCTTCATCCGATTATGGCGGATAAAAGTAATATTTTTTGTGCTGTTATCATTTCGTGGTTATGGATTTAATCCTTTAGTCATGTAAAAATATTCTTATGTTTGTTAAGTTATTGTGATGAGATCTATTTTATTAAACTTGGGCACTTAATCACAGACTGATTATATTAAAGACCAAAAAATAAACCATGTTTATACACAGATACAGAGCTTATTATTATTAATAGGACTTATTTCTTCGACTGATATAACTACAAAATGTAACAAGGTACTACTTACTTTATAAGAAACATGTTTTCGCACGTTTTCTTGCCGTGGTTACACCCTGTGGTATCAGTTAAAAGTGACAAGTACAAGTCCTAGCTATTAGTTATAAGCTAGGCCTTATGCACGCGGCTAGTTAAATTTATTCTATGCAGGCTTTGTTATTGCAAACATCAATGACTATTCCAAAACTGAGTTATAATCTTCACAAAGATAATATTTGTTCGCAGCGCTTATTAGCGGCCAGCATGCAACCTGATTCAAGTTATTAGCAGCCGAACTGATACCGAACTTTACTTGTTAGATATGCACTTAATCGTTACTTGATAAAGAGTTAGTCTATTTGTTCTATGTAAAGTGGAAAGTGGGTGGATAGGATGATGCAGTAATTATAAAAAAATATAGTGAAGTGATGCTCAAAATTGAATCTACAACTGCAAAGTTACATAACAGGCGAACGCTTGCAAGTCTGGGAGAACCTTTATAGCAGTAAAGTGAAAACATTAACTAATAAAAACTTACGCGTATTGTCAGTGGAACTATTGCCAACCACAAACCGTCCCCCGGCATCTGTCTATAACCTAATAATAACTTGCTCTAGATTTTTTATTGGATTTGATGGATTGATTTTTCATTGGATATTGGAAGTGAGTTTGTTTTTGGTTCCCCCTCCCCCCTCCGGTCCCATTCGCGTGATATATCGTACGATCAAATAATATCCGTTCTTCTTTTTCACTTTACACGCCATTTTGGTGGGATCAGTGAGTTTGTTATGAATGTTATATTTGTGTTTGAAATATGGCTTATTGATTTCCAATCGCCATTTATTATGTTGCTTTGACAATATCGAGGCATTCATTTTTTTATGGCGACAGGAGATATTGTTTCATAAATTACTAGCGTGATTTAATTTGAAATTTAGGAAGGTTTATGGAGTAAATACATTTCATATATTATATCAGATGAGTCGTGTATAGGTATAGTATAGACACTGGCATACGGAATCCACCTTATATATCTATACCTCTATACCTAAGGCTAGTAATTCCAAGTTACTTGTTCGCCGACGCCAAGTTGAAGTGGGCTGAGGCTGAAACATTAATCTCAGTCGGCCTGCTGTCTTGAGGAAGATAAGCACTCGATGTACTATGAGTCAGTGTATTTTATAAATCGGGGTAGATACTATAGAGATTTCAAAACTGCTGAAATAAGTATCGTATGATTAAGTTATAGGCTTATATATAAGCCGATATGTTCTGTTTCTTCTTTTTGATTATTGTCAAATATTATTTTATGTGTGTGTGTTTTTTTTTTCTCTTCTATGTATAACGTCTTGGTCTAAAACTGTAATGTTGTACATATGTTTAAGTAAATAAATAAATAAATAAATAAATAAATGTTGTAATAACTTGAATGCAAACAAACTTGTATTGGATGAATCAGTACATAATTTTGAGCTCACATGTCATTCTTCTTCCCATCTTTCGTATTTATTTGTTCAAATTGACGACAATTATGCGTTTTTACTGACACAATCAATTGTTATGATTTATTTATGAAGAAAGGCAAGGATGGATGTGTTGTGTTTAAACTTGACTCAGAATAAGCCGCAATAACTTTATTTAGCCGGTTGAAAAAAATACTCACTATGTTACTCACATAGTATTGTTCAGAGACGTCCCTCAACTACCAACATGAAAAATGTAATACCATTCCTATAAAATCGATGTTTAATTACCATAAAAATAAACAACCAGCATTTAACCCAATAAAAATCTAGTATCGTTATTTACAACAATTATAACACTAGTTAATATTGTTCACGAAAGAGGGTAGTTCGTGCTATTGCGCTTTTAGCGCCGGCCTTATCGCATCGGAGATCTTTGCGAGCTCCGATTGCTTCAATGCAGCAACGAATGTTTATGTAGCGAGTGTAGCAACGCCTCGGTACGTAACCCCATCAAACTATTATTACCGAGTTGTTTTAGGCCCGAAATGCAAATACTATTCGTACGTTGTGTGTTTAGATTTAACATAACGCCTTTGGAATGTTTATTTTTATTCATTATGTCTTTATTGGTAGTGTTCGTGAAGGCAGCAGATGTTTCCCTTGCGCTGTGTGCCGGTGTTTCACAAGAATTTTAGCAAACAGTTTCTAGCGAGGTTAAGCTAAGATTTGGATAGTGTCACTGACGTCGATGATTTTACTGACTGTAGTATCTTGTTCTGAGCAGGCAACGCTGTATCTATCTCTGCGTCTGTAATTTAATACCAGACAAGAGGAATATAATTTCATGGTATATTAAATGCAAAGCATATGTATCTCTTATATTTGTTTTTTGTTTATATATATTTATGTATATGCATAAGCTCCGAAGCTAATACGAAGTTAATTTCCTGCATTACTAAGCCACACGTTGTTTTCTTTAAATTCCGTAAGCATACATTACTTCTTACCGCAATAATTTGCCCTTTTCCATTAGGTTCCTTCAGTTTTTACATCCGTTTTCCGTTGTGTTGTCCTTTCGACCATTTGTCGTGTAGACGCCATCGGGCTATTAGCAGTTTCCTCCTAAAAAGAAATGGCAGGAAAAACCTTACACTTGGAATGAATGGAGTTTAAGAGTCTGGTTCAATAACGTGAACGTTTGTGGAAAAATGTAGGTTAATGAATAAAGAAGCTGTTGAAAGTTTACGTTTAGGTATCATCACGTGTCTATATGCAGTACAGGTACGAATTTCCCTCTAGTCTAGTCAAAGTTTTTAAGCATTAGATTGTAGGGCTGAAAATGTCTTAAAACTGTTTTTCAAATCCAAAACAATTCAATAGTCCTATGATGGTTGTTTATTTATTTGCGCGCGCAGTGCATTACTATAACTTTCACCTCAGCAGCTCGAAAAGGCGACTCGAAAATTACATCAATGACAACGAAGTCATTGATGTCATTTAGCGCTTGCGGGGTCTAACACAAGCTTAGCGAAAATGTGAATTACGTTGGTTCTATTATCTCTGTTAATTTCAGCTGCTGCATGCTGAGGTGAAAAAATGTATGTGTGACTCATCATCTTTGATTTTATTTACATCCCGTGTTTTTGAGTCCCTCACTACGCTCAAAATTCTAACCTAGAATCTTTCGCTTATTCGAGACTCAAAATTAGCACTTAAAACAAATACGTACTTTGCTCTCTTGTTACGCAAATAACTATTGTACGCCAATCCGAATTGTATATGATGCACGATGATGAGTTGCAGCCGCATTCGATATAAATGTATAAAACCATCTCCTGGAACAGGTGACGAGCCATTTAATATTACAATTGGTTATCCCCAACGCCCGATTGGTTTAGCGGTCTGTGATTTAACAAGGTATTAATTTGCTAACGAGGTAAAGGGAATAACCGTCTTGATATTCACCAAACTAACATTACCACTTAGTACCTTTTGTTTTTACAATCATATAATATGGCGTCTCAATGCTGGGTGAGTAGATTTCTAATAGTTTAAAATTTTATTGATGTAGCGAGAAGCTTACCTTTGGGCTAAGATGTGTAGATCTTTTAAACCGCTAAAAACACTTTTTAATTCACATTTTAATTTGAAACAGAAAAATAATTGTGCTTTTACATACACAAGTTAATGTCTTCGTCGTAACAATTAAACAATTTGTATGCTCACTATAGCCCCACGTTGGGCGCCACTTTTACATCAAGTATTTCAGAAAAGAATATAATACTGTTCGATATATAAGAAGAATCAAAAATGAAACTGAAACTTAAAAAACAGAATAGCACCTTTTACTTCTTCAACCTAGTATGAATTGAAGAACATGATTCTTTCTTTATAATTTTACTTTTTAATTTTAAACAGAGCATACAATAGGTGTGGCTTAACTTCCACCGGGCATCCAAGTAGATCCATGTAGACTTTACAGACGGGCGTGTCAAAGAACACCGTGACACGCCACATCACTGCTCGTGTCGAGGCGTGTCCCGTCGAGGTTCCGACGTGAGCACACTAGTTGCGCTGTGTTGCCAGATTTAGATGTTGTTCGGTATGTTTTAAATTAAAATTGTAGTTAATAAATCTAAAAATGATTGGACACTTTATCGTCATAAGATAGAAATAGATGCATTTAAAGTGCAAATAAAATCATACCAATTTAAATAATTACTTATTATATCATTTAGTTATTCGAAAAGTGAAAAAGGGCGGCCTTGTTCTCTTTACTAGTACATAAATCTATATATTTTAAGTAACTATTTTTACTACTAGAGAATAAAGTGGTTACTCACGTATTATTGTCGGGATATTGCCGACCGGTTTCTATATTTCATAAGGAAATATTTTCATCAGGGCTGTGAGTGCAGTACGCTCGGTGCAATCAGTACCCCGGCAATAATACGTGAGTAATCCGTTTATTCTCTAGTAGTAATGTCATCGCACGTAAGTTTGAATAACTATTTTTAGTTTACCCTACATAAATAATAGTAAAATAATAATGGGTTTGTCAAAAAAACTTAGAGATGTTTCGTTCTCAGCTGTACTCTTCTGTAGCTCAACAATATTACATAACACATAATCACGCCTATATAACCCAGATGGCTGTGGCCGAAGTGTATAACACTCACATTTCACTTGATATGTTTAGGGCCCATATGATAGAGGGTGAGCCTATCGCATTCCACTAGGCACATATCCAACTCCGTGCTGCTGAGATTGAGAATTCCTGACGGAAATAGCCCAATGTATATAATAGGTACAACACTTTTGCCCAAACTGTAAAACCCTCAAGACCTCACGTTGAGAGGCGCTGTAACTCAATATTTATAAGAAATCCTATTCATAACTTTTATTTCGATAAATCATACCAATTTAAATCCCAGCTCTTTACTCTAGCCACACTGCTATTCCATATTCCCAGTGTTGCCACATGACGGCCGCGCGGAGCGACACTCCGGATATTGGAAGCACAACACTCTTTGCTTGCCATTCGCAACGACAACTGCATTCAGCTTGATGTTTAGCGATACAATCTATCATCGTGTGTCCACTGATCGATATACTTTTATAAACAGAGAAGGGCTCTATAGTTTTTTAATGTTTAGCCAGATTGCCAATTTCAAGGACAATAAAAATCCAGTTGCCCTTGTTCATGATAAACATTAATGATAACAAATTAAACATTTCCGAATAGGCTTTCGGCAACTTTAATATATTAGGAACCACTCAAGTAATTTACTCCATTTTGGATAAATAATTTGCATTAAGTAACTCACATTCACCAAGATTCTAACCAACCCATCCCAAAGCAGTTTGCACCACACGATCCATCCACGTTTAACTGTACACAGAACAAATAGACTAACTCTTTATCCAGTAATGTTGTGTGCATATCTAACAATTAAAGTTTGGTTTCTGTTCGGTTGCTAATAACTTCAACCAGGTTGCATGCTGGCCGCTCATTAGTGAACGCAAATTATCTTTGTGCAGATTATAACTCAGTTTTGGAATTTAGATTGATGTTTGCAAAAGTCAGATTTGCATAATAACAGTGCCCATTCTTTAAGTACGAATTTATGTGATAAATAGGTGCTCAAAATGTTTTTACGGTAAATTTATTGAAACCGAACAAATTTACCTACTGAGCTTGTCTAACTTGAGTACCTATGTTTTTGCTTTGTGTTTAAGTAGTTCTTAGTCTTTAATATGTTTACTTCGAAACTGTTTACTTCGAAAAAATTGTCATGTTGAGTAAGTACACATGTTTAGGAATACCGTCTAGAGCAAACTGTATCTGTTTTACACCTATCAATGTATCGACTGTATTCTGTATTGTGTGCCATAGTAAAATAAATAGGGTAAATAATTTAACCCATAAAAGGTTTATGGGTTAAATTATTTACCCTATTTGTGTTCCTAAATCTCGAATTAAATCAGACTTGTAATTTATGAAACAATATCGGCTGTCAACATAAAAAAATGAGAATATGGATAATGTCAAAACGATAATTATATTATATTGCGATTGGAAATCAATAAGTCATATTTCAAACACAAACATAACATACATAACAAACTCACTGATCCCACCAAAATGGCGTGCAAAGTGAAAAAGAAGAACGGATATTATTTGATCGTACGATATATCACGCGAATGGGACCGGAGGGGGGAGGGGGAAACCAAAAACAAACTCACTTCCAATATCCAATGAAAAATCAATCCATCAAATCCAATAAAAAATCTAGAGCAAGTTATTATTAGGTTATAGATAGCTGCCGGGGGACGATTTGTGGTTGGCAATAGTTCTACTAACAATACGCATTTAAACTTTTGTATTTTTTTATCAAATGTTACAGTGTACTCCAGAGATAATAGGTGTACTCATTGCTTTTGACAGTTTTCCTTTACCGGTAAAATATGAGGTATTATGTTTTTAGTTTAGAATAGTCGTATTAACTTTTATTGGGTAAGTCGATGATAAAAACCCGTATAAAAAGAAAGAAGGAATTGGACTTAGCTTAGTTTAACACCAACAAGTAAATGTTGACCTAAAGATCATAGTATACCTACACAGAAAACCTACACTGGTTACTGTAAAGGCGGGCTGGTGTTCATTCTCAAAAAAGCTCTACCATCTATAAAATACCAACCGATACGTACACCTCGTTAAATTACAGACAGCTATTTAATAAAACCAATCCAATCGTGCGTCGCGGATAACCAATTGTAATATTAAATGGCTCGTCACCTGTCACAGGAGATGGTTTCATACATACATATCGAATGTGGCTGCAACGCCTCGCCGTGCATCATATAAAATTCTGATTGGCGTACAGATTACTGAAACAACCGTCGCGTAAATAATCGAACAAAATAACATAGGACCAATTAATTTATTTGGATTTGTGATG
The DNA here is from genome assembly GCA_905147285.1 of Hypena proboscidalis. Classification (NCBI taxonomy): domain Eukaryota; kingdom Metazoa; phylum Arthropoda; class Insecta; order Lepidoptera; family Erebidae; genus Hypena; species Hypena proboscidalis. The sequence goes on along the minus strand of LR990131.1, from coordinate 3,659,091 downwards.
GATTTGCGCGGAGAGCAATTAAATTGGTGGTTGGTTTAATTTTTGATCAAACTGTCACGCATGAGGTAGTTACAGTGTAGTTGCCGATTAATTTATCTGGATTTTCAGTTAAAGTCTCTCATTTGTGTGTTCAAGTCTAAAAACTAAGCACCACCACATAATATTGGAAGTCTAATGTTCTAACAGTCAACTTCATTATATTTTTATTTTAGACAAGTTTATTCTATCAGGGATCTTAACGATTTGAATTTAGCCGCAAAAGAAATGTTAAGGGCCGGTATTGGCCACGCTCGAATAAGGTGCTCGTCGATTGGTGGAACTTCAAAACCGTCAAGATCCCTGATTTTACACATAACGTTTCTCTTCTTTGTAGAAATGGTTCGCGCAAAGTGCCACCGAACACGGCCGGCAGTGGCTATCGCGAGCCACGCCACGTCCTTTGCAATAAAAGGTGATCTGTGCTTACAACTAATAGTCGGTGCTGTCTAGTGCTATCAAGGGTCGATACAATTTGTTACTTACAAGTGTACAATACTGTGTAGCGGGTGATTGCCACCGTCAGCGTGTCACGTTCGTTAGCCAATCGCTACGCGCGTGAAATTTGTTGAAAAACCTTATAAACTACATGCTGCTAGCCACATGTGGCTGCCATTGGTAGCTCGTTTGTGCTGCGCCGAGCAATTCATCTAGTCAACGAGACAAGTGCACTTCTATTCAACTGTTTATGAAAATAGATGAGAGATGAAAGTCGATGCGGTATAATATTGATCAAAATGATATACCACGTATTTCTCCATTTAGATTATTTCAAAAAAGTCTGCTGTGGCCCTTAGAACTCAACCTTTATTTCTTATCTTTTTTACCTGTCTGTTTTAAATTCCACTTTACTTTTTATTTATGCAAAGACGCAAGAGTTTTTGAACGATTCTAAAACTGTCAATTTGACAACATCAATTTTGACTGCCATGACGTTCTGTTTTAGTCCAAATATTTTCACAAATTTTCAGTATTTGAACTGCTAAGTGAATAAATTAACTCTCTTTTTGAGACCATAATTATTAATTGCTGATACGTTTTAATAAAACCAAACTTATGAATATTATTTTACGTTCAGGTAAGTGTGAAGACTTCAATTTGATCGACGTTAAAGTTTACCTAACCAATTGCAACTTTATTTATTTAAATATTTGTTAAAATAATGGTGTTGTATTTATTTTAGGTTTCCAGAACATTCATAGAAACATGTCTTCGGCAGCAGGTGTAGTAGAGAATACTATAAGAAGTAAATTAATGACGACATTGGAAGCGAAACATTTGGACATAATCAACGAATCTTTCATGCATAATGTACCCAAAGGCTCTGAAACTCATTTCAAAGTAGTAGTTGTGTCTGATAAATTCGATGGACTGCCATTGATTAAGGTGAAAAGTATTCCTTATCTATTTTACAGTTCAACCAGTACAAACAAAGATGAAAAATAAATATAAAAGAGAAAGCATACAGCAATTCCAATACCTGAATATATACTCCGCACTTGACTCGGGCAGTATTAGCTACCTCAAGGAGGCTCAGTTGCCATAAACAAAAAAGAAGAAGAAGTCAATAGCTCTATTTTTTTTTTTTGTTTCTTTAAAAACAATGCCCACACTATGAATACTTCTTTGTTGCGGGGGTTGTTCACCAACACATTTCACACACACACAATGCACAACCTTAAAGTTTTCACAGATTTAATCTTCTTACTTTTGTTTCAGAGGCATAGATTAGTGAATGACATCCTAAAGGAAGAGTTACAGACAGGTGTCCATGCTTTATCTATAGTAGCTAAAACTCCCAAGCAATGGGAAGACAGTGATAAAGTTGTAGAAAGAAGTCCCAACTGTTTAGGAGGCTTTGGGAAATAGATTAAATTCCAGGCTATTCTTTGTGTAAATAACTAGTTATATGAGAAAGAATAGTATACTGTTTAAAAATATTTTTTTATTTATAAAATTTTTACTCATTTCAAAATTTACATCTGCACAATATATATAATATGTACAAGTATGTAACTGAGTAGAACAACTTTATGATGATTACAGGGCCAATATTTATAATAAAAATTAAAATACAGTAAAAACTCGATTAACCGGACTAATTGTTGTTCTTAGGCATTCGGATAATCGAAAATCTGGATAATTGAATGTATGAAAATTAGCGGGTTTTATGCATAATGTAGTACATAAAGTTATGTGTTAATTAAAAAGAATGATATCCAGTTTCATCAGCATTATAAACAAAATTTAAATTATAGTTATTTTCATTCATACAAGACTTTAAACACGTCAGAACGTAGTAACAATTGCTAACTAACTAAAACAATAACGAAACGCGTGGGCAGCGATCCCGCGGAGCGCGTGCGGTGCAATACCAGTAGGGACACGTTCATGCTTGCACAAATTCGACTTGTAGTTATTTAATATATTGGTTGGGGTCGGTAGTCGGGATAATCGCAAATCCGTATAACTGAGGGCCGGATAATCGAGTTTCTACTGTAGTTTGTTTTAATATTACAACATTGATTGGGCAAAACTAACATCGAATCTCTCAGATATCTCAGAGCCTGAATTAGGACATGTGATGAGCTACTGGGATGAGAGCACAATATAACATTCAGCATAAGTCAACTCAAAGGTGGACTGAACAGCTTGCAGGACAATTAGCTAGTGCCAAAATACATAGACTCTTCATGCAATCAAAGGAGCTGCCCCATTTTTGTATGATATCTGGTCCCACAATGCAATAAGTACATGTTAAATATTGTTGGACAGATATTTTTCAGCTGAATAAAATAACTATGGCGCTAACTATAAATGTTAGCCCGTTTTAAGCCATGCATTTTTAAAAATTTACAACTATAGGCTGACCGTTTAACTCGCGTATCGCCCGCGCGGTGAGAAGGGGGCGGGGCGAGATGTTATCGGGTGGGTGAGAGGGGTACGCGGTGCAAAGAGCTCACGTCAAGCGCGGCAGTGCGCTAGCAGTGCTCGCAGCGCACGGTTGGTATTTTTGTTACGGACGCTTAGACATTCATCATCGTGCGCGCGCGCTCTGCGGTACGGACGTGTCGTGTGTCAAGAACTATAAAATAACTACTAATCGAGTAAATTACGAATCAAATATGGTTCAGTGCAAAAAATGTAAACTTTTCATGTCTGTGAACAAGGAAGATGTAGTGAAGTGTAAAGGTGCATGTGAGGCAGTTTATCATAAGAAATGTGTGCAAAACAACAAACAATTCTTGCAAACTGCGACCTGTGATGACTGCCGAAAACACAAAGGTAGTCCGGAACAGACACTAACGGTACCGAAACCCTTGATTACTACACTTGAAACATCTGGAGAAAAAGTGTTACAAGAAATCAACCAAAAATTGGGGGTATTGTTTAATGTCGAGAAACAGTTAGCTGACCTAACAACTAACGTCGAGTTCTATGCTGAAATGTATCAAAAGCTAGTTGAACACAAAGAGGAATCTCAGAAAAGGATTAAGATGCTGGAGCAAAAAAATGTATATTTGGAGAAGTGTAACAGAGCTTTAGAAGAAAGAATGGAGGAGTTGGAACTAAAAGAGAAAGAAAAAGACATTGAAATTCACGGTATAGAAGCTCATGATAATGAAAACACCAAACAAGTGATACGTGATTTGGCTACAAGCCTTAATCTGAACCCAGACGATGTCGAAGATGCAAAAAGGGTCGGGCAACAAAAACCCGACGATGCAAAACCTAAGATTGTAGTAGTTACCCTCAAATCTAAAAGTACTCGTAACAACTGGATGATTGCAAAGAAAGAGAATAAAATTACTAATAACAAATTATACCGTAATGGAAGTACTAATCAGATTTACATTAACGAAGCTTTGCCCAAATACAAGCGCCAACTTCTTTGGACTGTTAGAAGTAACCTAAAACCCAAAGGCTTCCAGTACATCTGGGTACAAAATGGCAATATTTTGGTAAAAAAGAACAGCGACGAAAAGAAAATTTATAATATAAAATCTGAAAAGGACTTAGAAAGATTTGAGGAGAGAGAAATATCGCATAAATAATTGAGCTTATCAGCAATCGGTACACACTACGTGAAATTTTTACTCACAAATTCGATCGAACAGATGACTTATCTAGTGATATTGTATACAAACGGTATTATGACATGAACATCCTATGTAAAGATCTACACCAAAAGAAAGGGCATACACACCTAATGCATATTAATATCAGATCACTACGTAAGCATTTTAACGAACTATTGGTATTGCTGCATGATGATGCTTGTAACATAGACATATTAATATTAAGTGAAATAAATATCAGAGAGGAAGAAATGGCTTTTTATGAAATAACGGGCTACACACCATACATACTTACTAGAGAAACAAATAGAGGAGGGGGTATATTAATATATGCTAAGGAAGGACTTAATTTTACTACGCAAGAAACAAATTCTAGATTTTGTGAAATCATACATGGACAACTATTAAACGACAAAGGAAATATAACTCATATAATTGCCATATACCGACCACCACATAAAAACAAATTATTATTTGTTAACGAAATAGAAAGCATAGTTAAATCAATTTCACCAAATGAAAATATTATCCTGGTTGGTGATACCAACATTAACATACTCAACAACAATATGAGCCCATTAATCACGAAGTACAAAAACACCCTGTGTGAAGGCGGCCTGGAGTGTGCGATACCTAGCACAGAGATAACGCGCGAAGCGATCGTGGACGGACGGACAGAGACATCATGCCTGGACCACGTGTGGGTGCGAGCGGGACGCAGCGAACACGGCGCAATTTCGTTCATCCTCGAAGTGCAGATATCGGATCACCATGCTGTCGGAATATCGCTGGATTTGAGTGACAGCGATGACACTAATGACAGAAATGACAGTGCCTGTAGTAGTAATAGAATTGAAGTTATAAGTGATAAAATAATTAGGCAAAAGTTTGATGCATGTGATTGGAATGAACTTTATGAAATAACATGCCCGATATTATTGTTTCAAAGGTTATGTGCAGTTTTTGAGTCGTTCTACCGGGCAAGTACAATAACAATAGTGAGACGAAACAAACGAATTAGACCGCCATGGATTGACAAAAGTTTGTATTCAATGATTTTACGTAAGAATAGTTTGTTTAGAATATGGAAAATCGACCCCAAAAATATGAATAAACGATTAGATTACACAAAGTTTAGAAATAAGGTAAATAGAATAATTAATGAGGCAAAGAATAAGTATCGACAGGCAGAAATAGCAAAGTGTAATGGAGATTTTAGAAAAATATGGTCAAATATAAATTCTTGGATAGGTAGGAAAAGAGATAGTTTGGATGGAGTTATAATGAAATACTTAGGTAAGGTGGAAACTTTGGATAATATTTGTACAAATTTTACACAAACATTTACTCAAGAGATACAAAACATCAAACATGTATGTAACATTAAGTTCTTAGACAGGGAAAACTATGTGCTACCTAGTGAGGTAAGTTTAAGATTTAGAAGAGTGTGTCCATTAGAAGTAGAAAAAGTTATAAATGGTATGTCATGTAAGAAAGCACCCGGCTCTGACAGAATTAGGGTACAAGATATCAAATACCTAAAAAAACAGATGAGTACTATATTAGCCAACTTTATAAACATGTGTGTTTCACATAGTGTATATCCTGACTCATTAAAGGGTGCAATTATACGTCCTATTTATAAATCTGGTAGCCACTTGCAATATGTAAACTATAGGCCGATAGCTATATTATCTGTTATTGATAAAATTGTTGAGAAAATTATTGTTGGACAAATTAGTGGGTTCCTTGAAAAATATAATATACTGTCAGATACTCAACATGGATTTAGAAGAGGTAGGAGCACAGTCTCAGCTTTAACAAATTTTGGAGACTACATTAATGAAAGTTTAGATTCTGGGAAACAGCTGATTGCACTTTTTATTGACTATAAAAAAGCTTTTGACACTTTGGATCATAGCATACTCTTACAGGCGATGGATGAATGTGGAATACGTGGACCGATGAATGACTGGTTTAGAAATTATTTATCTAATAGAAAAATAAGGACTTTTGTTGCGGGAGTCACCGGTGTAGATGCAGATGTGAACTTGGGGGTGCCAACCGGGTCAGTGTTTGGGCCAGTAGGGTATGTTATGCATGTTAACAGTGTGTCAAATGTAGTGAATAATTGTCAGGTGTATATGTATGCCGACGATATGTGTCTTATTTATGCTTCCAAAGATATTTCAGTGGTACAAAAGTATGTACAACAGGATTTTTTAAACATTACTAAATGGGCACATGACAATGGCATTATTTTAAACTTTTCAAAGACAAAATGTATGTATATCCACTCACCATACAACCAAAAAGCTAAAACGGTAAATATGGAACATCTTGCCATTGTAGGGCACACGTATGAATGTTTGCATGCAAATATTATTAATTGCAATTGTAAGTTATTAGAGTATGTCATAAGTTATAAATACTTGGGCCTACACATAGATAATCATTTTAATTGGAAACTACATGTATCTGACATTTGTGCTAAGTTAAGATCTATATTAGGAAAATTTTATCAGCTCAAAAGAGTTTTAAATAAGGACACCTTAAAAGTTGTTTACTATGCACTTGCAGATTCACTAATAAATTATGGACTAATTGTGTATGGCCGAACATTTATAACATATTTAAATGAAGTCAAAAATCTCCAAATTAGATTGTTAAAATATTTAGTTAGTAACAGGGATAAAAGGATGTGTAACAAAGAATATGAAAAATTATTTCCAATTTGTAAAATCTTACCGGTAGAAAAGAAAGTTCAGTATCTGATAGGCTTGGAATATTACTATAGTGACCAGCATAAAAACATTGTATTAAATAAATATAATACTAGAAGAGTAAGAGAGGAAAAGCTGGTTAAACCTAAGGTCATAAATTACTATGGGGAACGTACAACCAAGTTCCTTGTACCAAAAGTATTCAATAGCATAGACATGTTAAGAGCTAACCCTAAAGTTAGTATAGGAAAACTAAAGAAAGGTTTCAAAGAGTTGTTGCTTGACGACAAGAAAACCTAGCTTAATTTAGTATCTATTATTTATTAGTTTGTTAGTTATAAGTTTGTTAGTTATTAGTTTGTTAGTTATTAGTTTATATATTATGTGAAATATAAAATATTGTTAATGTTTAAATGTATAAAGATAGGTAGGTTATTTTAATACTTAAAGAGCGCATCTCGCCTATAAACAACTGTGTTTGGCGAGAAAAACCATCAAATTGTGTAAATGTAACTTACCATTAAATAAATAAATAAAAAAAAAAAAAAAAATTAACGCACAAGGTAAACGGTTTACCAAGATTAATCCCAAGATGAATCGCTCTTCCTGTTTTGCAAAAAAATTCAACAACACGGACTTTTGGACACAGCACGCATCGTGAGGAGGTTCCTCTCTCTGGAGCCCTAACCATCGACAGCTTGGTCCCTGCACCTGATGTTGGTGGGACACTGTTTTTATATTTTAAATGTTTTTTGTATTTTTTATAAATCATATTTAACAATATATAAAATTAGTTAAGAAATAAATAAAGAAAATAATAATAATAATTGTAAAATTTTGAAAATGTAATTTTTTCTTTAATAAGTTATTTTTTTCTTAAAATGTTAATTATTTCATTAAAAATACAGATACTACAATTATATTTTTTACTCTGCCTACAATGTCTATCTCGAGATAAATCTTTGGATCAATGACTCCGTGTGTAGCCGTAGTAGTCCGTTACCTACCCCCGCTCACTTCTTACGTCGTAGGCGATACGCGTGTTAAACGGTCGGTCTATAGTACCAACATTAACGATTACTGCTTTGCTTGTGTAGGTTACCGTGTTGTTTAAATAGCTTTTAGCCTTTTCAAGAATTAAATTATTAATTTAATAAATATATATTTTAACATAATTAATTATTCCAGAGATTAACGCATACAAACAAACACATTCTACAACCAGCTTTAAAAAGTGTACGTTACGCCAGCAAGAAAGTGTCACCTAGAGTGATATGAGTAGAACGTATAATTAGTGCGCAATCTGCTGTAAATGTGTGCCGCATAAAAAATTTGTGCGTCTTGTAGTTTTGAAAAAAAAACGTAAAAACGATTCCTGCTGGAGTAACGTTGTTCTAGCAAGAAAATTCTAGACCAATCATCGGAGATATAAAATACATACATGGGCAGAGAGCTTATATTTGTGCAAATTTGTGCGCCATAAATATAATTTGTGCGTCTTCAGGTTTTCGAGATATTGCGTTTCCCGCTGGAGTAACGGTTTGCGAATTCGTGTATCTCAAAGACCATTATATGTGCTTCTGTAAAATGAACATACACGAATAGCTCTTAATTTGTGCATATTTGTGACATAATTAGATGCCAGATAATATTTATAATTTTCAAGTAATCGCGCTTTATTGAAAACTTAAAAAAATATTGTAGCGCCTAAATGAGAAGACGTATAAACTCGCTAAAAACTGTATTCGTTCCATCTTGACGTTTATAATTACCATAAAAAGTTTCAAAACAGAACCTACAAGCGATAATGAATAATATTACTAAAAGTCAAAACGACGGCATCATAACTTTGACGCCATCAAACAAGAAACTGGCTCAACCTAAGATGTGTAAATGTAAACCAAAAATTAGTGCATTTATCAAATAATATAAAGTAAAATATCCAGCTTCAACTGTTTCGTATTAAGTAAATATTAAGACTAAACCAAAACAGTTATTCGGCGCAGGTTATCCGACCAAATTCGGATGACTACAAAAAAGCGACGGATTCATACGTATCGATGACCTTCTTAACTTTACTCGCTAACTGGTTGAAACGTATTGTGCCCGAGTACAGTGCAGTAGAAATAGTTATTAAAATAAATTCAGATTTTTTTTTTGATTAGACATAAATAAATTTAGCCATTTGCATTTATTATATCAGTAGAAAAACGAAAAAACTGTGATTTTCTGTGATAAAGGTTCAGTACCATCATAGCCATATACCTATTTGTTGGCCGAGATATAATTTAGTTTTGGATATGATAGTATGATACGCGAACGTAGTATAGACCGGTTAAAATTATTATCAGCTTATGTTTCTTAAAAATTAGCCTAATTTGAAAACCCAAACCTAAGCAGCCCGATATGTGAAACTTGGGTTGAAGTTTTCAAATCCGGCTATTTTTTAAGAAACATAAACTCATAACAAAATATAACGCTCTACCTATAGGTATTTATTACGTTCGCGTACTATACAATCATACCCAAAACTTAATTATATCTAAAACAACAACTACTTAATATTTAAATTTCACGCCATGATGGTACTGAGCCACTTTAAGTGATTTTATTGTTTGTGTATTTAAGTAAATGAAAAACTGATCTGTGATTTTAAATAATACCAAATGACTATACAAGGTACAAATAGTTTAATTGAACAATGTTTGTTTTAATATTTATAGGTAGGAAATTTGATCTGTGATTTGATGCCATAATTACTTTAAGAATCATGATTATGATAATAAAAATAATATTTTTTTAAACCAACAAGCTCTTTGATTTCATATGATCAGAAAGTACATTTAATATATATTATATTTTTATTAAGTCATTGTAATAATAATTCCCAACGATTATTTGAGCGTGACTGTACGAACACAGTTTAGGTGTAATACGTTTAATAAAGGTGGTCATCGATACGTATGAATCCGTCGCTTTTTTGTAGTCATTCGAATTTGGTCGGATAACCTGCGCCGAATAACTGTTTTGGTTTAGTCTTAATATTTACTTAATACGAAACAGTTGAAGCTGGATATTTTTACTTTATATTATTTGATAAATGCACTAATTTTTGGTTTAAATTTACACATCTTAGGTTGAGCCAGTTTCTTGTTTGATGGCGTCAAAGTTATGATGCCGTCGTTTTGACTTTTAGTAATATTATTCATTATCGCTTGTAGGTTCTGTTTTGAAACTTTTTATGGTAATTATAAACGTCAAGATGGAACGAATACAGTTTTTAGCGAGTTTATACGTCTTCTCATTTAGGCGCTACAATATTTTTTTAAGTTTTCAATAAAGCGCGATTACTTGAAAACTATAAATATTATCTGGCATCTAATTATGTCACAAATATGCACAAATTAAGAGCTATTCGTGTATGTTCATTCTACAGGCGCACATATAATGGTCTTTGAGATACACGAATTCGCAAAACGTTACTCCAGCGGGAAACGCAATATCTCGAAAACCTGAAGACGCACAAATTATATTTATGGCGCACAAATTTGCACAAATATAAGCTCTCTGCCCATGTATGTATTTTATATCTCCGATGATTGGTCTAGAATTTTCTTGCTAGAACAACGTTACTCCAGCAGGAATCGTTTTTACGTTTTTTTTTCAAAACTACAAGACGCACAAATTTTTTATGCGGCGCACATTTACAGCAGATTGCGCACTAATTATACGTTCTACTCATATCACTCTAGGTGACACTTTCTTGCTGGCGTAACGTACACCTTTAAAAAGACGTCAAATTTGGAACTTGGTGACATATTAACTTTTGTTCGGCATTAAAATACCTTTCCAATGACGTATAACTTGTACTTATTGGAGATAGGGACCATATTGGGGCTTCTCCTTTAACTTACTTGAAGTTATGTTTACTGTTGTAGCAGTCAGTATCTTTTTTTTTTCTTATACTACGCCCACAGCAAACGAACGTGTAGTCCACCTGATGGTAAGTGGAGTACAGCCCATGGACATCTAAAATACACAAAAGCAGATTATAGTCCCTGCAGCTGAGGACTATGGTGTTATGCCTCATGTGCCAGTAATTTCAGACAGTATCTTGACAAGTTTCTATTTTAATTAACACATCTCCTTCATTCATTAAAATCAGCAACAGTTGGCAGAATGCAACTGAGAGAGCAACGCTTGTCACTAATTAACTGCATATGCATCACAACTGTGTTTGCTAGAGTATTTGCTTCAATCTATCAATGTATGGCTGGTAGTGGTGACTTTTTAAGTGTTGGTCATCTATCAAAACAGGCAAATAGATAATAAGACAAAACCATTTTAGATCATAATATTTTTTTATTTCAATCTATTCCTAACAATAAATTCTCACTTACAGCAGATCAATATTTGTCATAATCTTTGTAATACTCAAAGTAATACATGTTTTACAATCAGCACATAAACATACTTTTTCACATAATACATTTGATGAAGATGATTTTGAACAACAAAATGTGGAACATTGCTTAAGCATTCGCATAATATGAACATTTATATTTTTACGTTTATATGTTACTAGCAACCCGCCCCGACTTCGCTCCGGGTACTATGAATAATATGCATGTTTATACATAAAAAAACATCAATATGAAACATTCTATCTATGAAAAACACGTCATAAAAATACGTTGCGAAGTTTTAAAGATCTAAGCATACATATAGACAAACAGACATACAGCGGAATACTATATAGTGATGTGATATTTTTATACAGGATACTATATTATGAGGAATACTTTATAAACATAATTCAATAGGCTAGCCTGCAGCCAATACTGTACACATTAAGATAGATATGTATGTTATAATTATGTTATTGGGTAAATTTTAATAGTAGGAATAATATTATATATTACATCTGTTAGTTATATCATAATTAGGCTTTTAACAATGAGTTGGCTGTTATCAATTAAACAGACTGCCTTATCAATATTTACCAGTTTTATTAACCATGAAGACCTAAAGGACCTACAGTTTGATGAGAAGACATGTGTCCCTATGGGTCCTGGGTTCTGGTAAATAGGCTTAGTTGTACTGTCGACAATTCAATTATTTACACCAATTTATTTACGATTATAAGTGGAATTTTAAATAGGAGTTTTCACTGTAGTCTTTGCCTACTGCAATATAACGCGTGATTGATGAAGGTGACGTGATACACAACACTCAGTTCACACTTGACACATTCACGCTGACACACCGACTTAGCGGTGTTAGCTGTATCAGAGATTGAAGTTGTCGAGTCGTAGCTTGCCCTCATTCTCTGTTAGGTATAGCAAGTCAGCCATGGTTTGCTCGCAGATCGCTTCTTCGGCCTTCTCTGACATCTGAAATGGAAGAAAAATATGTTTTCAAATATAAATTTGCATAGGGTATGCTTAAAGATATCAGCAAACATTTTAAGTTCAAAATTATAAATCAAATACAGAATGATTTTGCGCCTTGCGTTTCCTATTGCCCTGATGTTGCCTTGTCAAATAATTTCACCTTAATATTTAGTTATATACAGCACAGAATAACAACGGCCAAAGAAATAGCTCATTGTTTCGAAGAAAACAGATTGCTATGTTACAGGAAAAGCATAAGAGAAAAAAAATATATTTAGTTAATCACTGAGACTATATTATTAAGTACATAGCAATTTAGGTTAACTGAATATTAAGTTAACCTAAATTGCTACAGTCGTATCTCGATAAGCTAGATTGTAATGTAAATGAGATATCATAATTTTAATAATTGATTCCTTATATTAAAAAAAAAATTGGTGAGTGACAATGATCCTCTAGATTAGTAAGACCACTGAATGAATTTGGTATAATTGAGCCATTACATCCACATTGTTATTTTGACCCAGTTTCATCAGTTTCTGAGAAAGTTTCGGATAATTAAGTGCTGTGGTTAATTTTGTAAATTTGACATTTTATATTCTGAGCAGGCTTTTAGGGATTTAATCAGAAATAAATTCTGTAAAAATTGTAACTACTTACAGGTCTATACTTATGCTCGCTCGTCGGCGGATACTTGAAATTTGGACCAAAATTGACGCTCACAGTGACATTCTTGTGCAAAGACACTGTAGGATAATAGCAGCCTTCGTTAACGTCATCGAAGGCCAGGCCCTGGCACTCTCCGTTTCTGAAGAAGTATATCTTGCTGCCCGGTAGATGTTTGAGGTTGTTCAGAGATTCTTGTATGTTGTCCTTGTCCTCGTAGTAGAGGTGGCTCTTGAATTTTACTAGAGGCTGAAAATAAGAAAAAAAATATGTAAATAGAATTTTACAACTATTTTCGGGACATACAATTGTTATATCCGGCTGGAAATTCTCAATAGCAGCATGGATTTAGATTTGTGCCCGGTATATGGCGATAAGCCCACCCCTGTCATATGGGACCTAAATATAACAGGGTAAATATGGGCGTTATGCACCTCTGCCACATTCTTCTGGTTATTATAGTTGTGATGTTATGTTTATATAATTATGTTCATCGAATGCTATAATGATATGTTATTACTGTTGACTGACTTCATACAGGGTTGCGAATAGCCAGCAAAAGGTGATTTACAATCCAGGAATCATTCCATTAGTTTCTTTTTCTTCCTGATTTTATTGATAATTTTAGAGAATTTAGTTAAGTTCGCTATTCAGATTAACAGCGACTGCAATGTTTATTAGTATATATAGTTGCAATTAATATTGTACCCTGTCTTTGTAAGTATTAGGCGTGTATTTGGTGGTGTTACTCTCCGGCATCACGATGAGGAATCCCAGCGTGTCCCCCTCGCCGTAACCCTGACTGTAATGCTTGCCGCGAGATTCATGGAACCTGGAATCCAAAGTATTTTACATTTAAATTATTTAAAAGAAAAGAAACATTTATTTTGACAAAAAAAAGCAAACTAAACTTGAAATTATATACTTTTTTTTTTTTATACTACACCCACAGCGAACGAACGTGTAGTAAATAAATAAATAAATATACTAAATAATTTGTCAGAAAAGGTCAGCCAAAAGCTGCAGTGATTTTCTGATGGGCCAGAGCGAGGACGGACCATATCAAGAAATAATTAACTAGAACTAAAGTACATACATATCAATTAAAAAAAGTTGGGGTGAGAATACAAAAATAATTTAATTAAATACTATAATAGTTATTTACTTATTATAATTTAAGACAAATCTGGTAGTAATACTCCTGGTGATCTGAACCACAGGTTCTCCTAAATCAGACACCAGTCTCTGTTTGTACAACATTCTAATGTATTTTTTTAGCAACTTGTAAGAGATTTTTTTTTTTAATTTTGTTTCGGTATACTCAACCCTAGCACATGGGACCTAAACATTAAAGGAGAAATGAGGGTGTTAAGCACTTCTGACATATCCTTCTGAATAATAGGCATGATTTTATGTTATTTCAGAATCACTATTCGTGGAAGAAACGCTAAGTCCAAGTTATCGCTGAATAGTTACAGCAATAGAAGCGATTGATTCACCTGGTTCCCTTCCGGCTCCTCCACGAGTATCCAAACTTGTCGTATCCGAGCGGTGCCTGGAGGTTGGCGTACCTCCTGCCCCAGCCGAGGCGGGTGGCGGCGCCCTCCGGCATCTCCTCCACCACCACCTCCCAGTACCAACTGCCGCGAGACACGCCTGGCAAAACCAACATATTAGATATAATATGTCGTTAATAATCTTAAAAATCGTGTATTTAGTTAAGGGACGCCGCCATTGCGATACAATAAGCAAAATGGGTAGTACCTAATAATCCATATTTATCCTATTGCGGACGTTGTTTATTTGAAAAAAAAAAGGTAAAACCACTTGACCTGTTTTTTTATTGGTGTATCTACCACGTGGGTGAAAACGCATTAGAATTTTTTGTTTGATTACGGTAATATCGGGAACTACTGGTTGTATTTGAACATTTGCGTTAATTTGTATAATCCTTAATAAAGTTTGTTAGAGACAGAAAAGTTTACCGCGGACATAATCGAAGCAGCTATTAGATAAAACAAAGAATGGCACGCGAACGAAATCGCAGCAACTATAGTAAGGCCAACGAGACGAGATAAAAAATGTAAACAAATGTTCAGGGGTTCAAAACATTTTTATTTGAATAAATTATTATTGTTGTGGATTGGGTTGAGGTAAAGAAACCAGGCGAAAAGGAAATAAATTATATTAAGAAAATAGGAAATAAACTAAAGAAACACTAGATAACTAAAAGACTGACAAGGAACTTATGTTTTTCTGAGATGTATGAATCGGATAACCCTAATATCGCCTATAATACTTTTCTAGAATATTTTACACTGTTCTATGATCTCTGTTTTCCCAACACTGTATTAAATATAAAAGTAATTAAAAAACCTAAGTGGCTTTCTAAAGGTATAAAAATTTGCTCTAAAAGAAAGAGACAACTGTTGTGGAACCAGAGGCTAAAACCGAATATTTCCAATAAAACGCGCTTCAAAAATTACAGCAAGCTATTTAAAAAAATTATGATATTAACTAAACGATCACAAAACAACTATAAAATTAAAACCTCGACTAACAAGAATAAAACTACTTGGCAAATAATAAATGAAACCAAGTTTAACTTACCAAAAGATTATATACTTACATGGAATTAAAATTGGTAACAATTACATCACTAACTCTAAACTAATAGCTGATGAGTTCAACAATTACTTCATTGATAAAATACAACCTGTACATAGACCAGATACTAATACTACATCACATATTTTATCCAACAAGAATTCTATGTTTATGGCTCCTTGTCTGCCTCAAGACGTACTAAGGATAATATTCAACCTAAAAAGTACAAATAGCGTCGGATATGACGGCATAGCAACTAAAGTATTGAAGTTTGTAGCTTTCTAAATTTGTAGACATTTAAGCTTTATTATGAATCTATGTATCAGTGAAGGTATATTCCCAAATGCACTCAAAATATCGACCGTCAAACCGCTACTGAAGAAAGAGGACAGAGAAATCATAGAGCATTACAGACCCATCTCTCTGATCCCTGTTTTGTCAAAGATCTTTGAGAAATATATTCATAAGGAATTATATTCATATTTTGAGAAAAATAACATACTATGTGAAGAGCAAAATGGTTTTCGCGAAAGTAAAACCATTAATCTTGCAATATTTAATTTTTTACACAGAGTTATGACAAATGTAGATAAAAATGTACCTGTATGCTCTATATTTTGTGACATGACCCAGGCGTTTGATTATGTTGATCATAAAATACTAATTAAAAAACTTGAAGCGTATGGCGTGCGAGGTAATGTGTCAGACTTAATTAAGTCATATCTATCAGGTAGAACGCAACGGACAGAAATTGTTAGGATAAACACTAGAGCAAAACAGGAAGAAAACTATCTATCAGAGGAGAGAGACGTTATTTATGGAGTCCCGCAAGGTAGCGTACTTGGACCTCTACTCTTCACCCTTTATATTAATGACCTGCCAAAATGTACTCCACATCCTATGACACTTTTTGCGGATGACAGCACCGTTACAATTTCCTGTGATAAAAATGACATAAATCTGTATATTAATGACATTAATCAATCTTTGACATCTATAATAAAATGGCTAGATATCAATAATTTGAGGATTAATTTAGATAAGACTAAACTTATGCATTTTAGTCAACGTGTGAATTTACCAGACAGTATAAATAATAAGATTAAATATAATGATAAAGCCCTAGAAACCGTAAATACAACAAAGTTTCTTGGATTAACTATAGACAAAAAGCTGGACTGGAAACGACATATTGATACTTTATGCAAAAAAACGAGTACAAGTGCGTTTGCTCTATATTCTCTTTCCAAAATAGTAAACACGAATGCCTTAATTACGGCCTATCATGGTATGGCAGCATCGATACTACGTTATGGTATCATATTTTGGGGCAACTCGACAGATGCTGGAATAGCTTTTAAGGCTCAAAAGAGATGTGTCAGGTCTATGTTTGGATTAAAAACTACAGACAGCTGCAAACCCTATTTTACAAAGTACAAAATACTTACGCTACCGAGTTTATACATTTTCGAGGTAGCGATGTTTGTCATATCAAATCCGTCCTTATTTCCTCGACTGGAAGATACAATATCACGCAATCGACGTGATAATACTAAGCTCCGCTTGCACAAAGCCAAAACTGCTCTTATGCGCAAGAGTGTCTTCTGTATAGCTCCAATTATATTTAACAAACTGCCTAAACAATGGAAAAAGCTAAACAGAAATGCATTCAAAATAGAAATCAAGACATTCTTGGAACGTAAAACTTATTATAATGTCACAGAGTTCTTGGAAGATGTTGAATTGAATGTTTAATTTAATTTGTTATTATCTTACAATCTTTCTTACTCTTTTATCATATAGTGTTATTTATTATTGGTAATTGGATTCGATATAATTATGTAATTATAATCATTGTTTAATTTTATTGCTTGTAATTTAATTGATTGTTTAAAATGATTATTATTATTATTATTTTCTACAATTAATTCTTATTGTCACGTCAATAATATGACAAAGTGTAATGGTTCGGTAATTGTATTGTAACAACGTATTGTACCACACTTTAGACAAATAAATATTCTATTCTATTCTATTGTCAAAAACATAAAAAATATAACATAAATATATTAAAACTAAGTAATAAAAGCAAAAATAAAAAATAAAACTAACAGAAACGGAATAATAACAACAAAAATCCAAGCAAATACACGGAGACGAAAAAATATGTATCACTTCCAACGCAATCCAAACAGGAATGAACTTGATCACAAAATGGCGGACCAAATGTTGACAACTGCGGTACTGACTGCTTTCCTGTACCACGAAACACACAACGAGCTGTTGTCGATCAATTGACGTCAACTGCGCGTACGAATGATAAGGACAGAGATAATAATCCCTCGCTATCGCAATGTAACTCAGTAACGGTCCGTTTGTTTACATTCTTTATCTCGTCTCGTTGGCTATACTATAGTTAAAAATAAATAAACTACATTTTTTTTTCTTACGATTTAACTAACAAATGGGTAGGATCCAGGATTGGTCTTGACTTTACTTGATTTTGTTCCGCTGTAAGAGTGTGACCTGACGCGTACTGGTCGTAGGTTAGTGGAAGGAGGGCAAATGTACCCATTACCCCCCTGGCTCCACACCAGGGTAGTACAGCGTAAAGAGAACCATCTTTCAACATAATAAAAACGAATTACTAGTGGTACCGTCTCACCTTTAACCTGCCGCCAAATAGTAGTGCTTCCATTACTGTGTTCCGGTTTGGTGGTGAGATCAGGCCCTGAAATTACTGGCACATGAGGCATAACACCGTTGTCCTCAGCTGCAGCGGCGCATCTATAATCTGCTTTTGCGGATTGTTGATGTCCATGGGCTGTACTCTACTTACCATCAGGTGAACTACACGTTCGTTCGCTGTGGGCGTAGTATAAAAAAAGAAAAAAAAAGAATTACCATGCGTAGCCCGCACCATGCAGTACCCTTTCTCTCCCGTAACAGCGAGTCTGTCCTCGGATATCTTGAGTTGCGGCGCTCTGTCGTGCAAGGCTAGCAGTACAATGCCGGGACACAGAGAACGGTAAAGCCAGCCAGGGATCGGCTTACCACTCCACTCGTTGCTCTCGTCGAATTCCTGGAATTAACATTGTCAATGCTTAAAGAAGTCATAGTATAAAAACCTTTGCTCATATAACCATTTTATTTATAATAATAATAGCAGCCCTGTATCTATACTTTGTCCATTCCTTTATTTTCTTTTTGACAGATCACGCCTATGAATTACCATTTTTTTTTGTCAGATTAATGTACTACAATAATAATGTACTTTATTGACAAGCGACACTTTTTGGGGAAGTTCACTGTTTGTAACAAACAACCACAGACTATAAATCAAATCGTGAAATGAAAAAAATCGATCATTATGAAAAAAATAATTTTACTTTTTTTTGTGTATTGTCTGTATTTTTTATAAAAAAAGAATATAATAATAGTATCAAGATTCCATTAATAATTATTTGCAAGAAATTAAGTCGAAATCTTGGAATGACATATCAAAATGTAAACAAAGGTAACTAGGAAACCGTCATAGACTAAGTATGTGACATTATTATTATATTATTATTTTGTATATTTATTTCATCTAATAAAAACTACTAATAAACGAATAATTAATAATGAACTAAAACCATTTCGATGTAATTAATCGATTCAAAGTTCTTCTTATACAACATCGATTATGATTTCAAATCGAATCAGTAACGTGTGAAGGCATCCCTAAATGTAATCTGTCAAAAAGAAAATAAAGGAATGGACAGAGTATAATACATGTCCCACAGCTGGGCTCAGGGCCCACGATGAGAAGGGTTAGGCCTTAGTCCACCACGCTGGCCAAGTGCGGATTGGTAGACTTGACGCGACCTCGAGTACTTTTAAGGTACTCCCAGGCATGCAGGTTTCCTCACGATGTTTTTCATATACTATTTATCATATAAATTATCGCTCGCTAACGGTGAAGGAAAAACATCTTCGAAAAGACGAATCTTAACGATTTCTTGATAGGTGTGTGCCCGGGGTTCAAACCCGAGACCTTTGACTTGCAAGCAGCTATAGTCGAGTGGGAGACCGTAGGAATTTGAACTTTTGAAAATAAATAACCCAGAAGCCAACCTAATCGACATACGTAAAAAAACAATATTCATTATCAAGATTATTCTCGTTCCTACTTCCTTCTCGTATACAAAAAGTATTAAAAACCCAGTGTTCATTCTGTTTCTAGAAAATAATTAATTAGACTGGCCAGCTAGACTAGCAAATGGGTGTTTTATTATATTGGCAGGTTTTCCCTAAACAAATCAGGTGTATGATAAATTGCTCACCGAAACTAATTCTATATAATGATGCACTAATATTGTAATGAAGAAAGATTAGATTTTTTGTTTGTTTATTAGATTATTCTTGAGTAACATAGGCTAATACTTCATCGAAGACAAGGTGTGATCTGCTGAAAGTTAATTTATTACCCCTATGACGTTATAAAAGACATTTTTAGATAGGTAGGTACACTTTACCAAATGGTTATTTACCCTGGTTGTGGACTAATATTAGCTGCGTTTGTATATCTAATTTTAAGTTAAAGCCATGGATTTTACTTCTTCATTTCATAAGGAACACGTCAAGCTGTTGGTGCTACTGCATCTAAACAATGTACTACACTGACCTGTCTAAAAGGCGCATGCGGATCAGGCTCGGCCAATATGTATCTGTATCCATCCTTATTGAAGGGGTGCTCAGTTGGATATCCATGTGAGGGTAGTTTGAGCGCCCCGAGGTCTGCGGTGCGCCCTTTCTTCCCGACGGGGGCGCCAGTATCGGTAGCGCCTCCGACCGCCGGGCGACGCTTGCCCTGCCTGCCTTTTACGTTGCCTGCTAGTGGTACTGAAAACAAACGTAATGGTTGGTCGTAATCATAGATGCATTTTGGCGTGATAGTAAAATCAATTGAGTTTTATGTTGTCCATATTTTTAAGTTTGAAAAGAATGGATGAAAGTAGATTAGTGATAGAAATATACAACGCGGATGTGGCTGGAAGTACCGAACGAGGTCGTCCACGAAAGACATATAGTGACCAGATAAGTGCCGTACTTCAGAAAAGACATGTACAGTCGGCCAATGAGTTGGGTATGCAGGGCAAAAACTTCTACGCCATAATAAAAGCTGACTGCAATAGATATGCAAGTTTGTATTTCATATTCAATAAGTGTAATATACCCACTATTTAGATATATAACTCACCTATCCATAACTGGTGTCGTAAGTCTTTACTATGACTTAGAAGTTTTTGCCCTGCATACCCAACTCATTGGCCGACTTACGTAGTACGAGAAAACCGGGGAGCATGCATACAGATAGATGTATGAATGTTGAGAAAGCGAAAGAAGTATGTAAGGAGCGAAGCACATGTCGTTCCATCGTTTTTGCCTACTCCCGTGGAATTAAGGCGTATTTTATGTATGTATGTGTATGTATTTTTAAGTTATATTATAAATGGAACAACTTTAATGTTGCCAGTACTTTCTAGTCTTTCAAAATCAAAATCTTAAAGCTGTTTCTTGTACACGATATCATTTATATCAGCCATGTGCAAGCACTTATATTCATGACATAATAAGTATTATGTTTATGCGAACCAGAACGATGTTTGTTTATAAATAAGATCAACACGATTTAATTGCAATGAGATTTGGTGCATGATAGATATATAATAATATATAACGTTATGTAGTAATGGCTAGCAATATTTTCAGATAATCGATTCATTAATCTTGGAATTATTCAAGTCTGTTTTTTGAATTCAACTCTTGAATAAATAAAATATAAAAAATATACTATATCATAATTTTACAATGATTTAATTTAAAAAAGTACAAAGCTTCAAAAATATATTCCTAATTGCGTAATATAATGTGATGTTATGTTATGGACACGCCATAAATCGTTTTCCTACTTTACAAGAGTAATTGGATTCTTTGCCAATAATTCTTTTCAATTTTAACATTGAATTTAACGGGTCTTGGTACAAAAATACTTAAAATATTAAATTAAACTACGTTAAGTTAGTACCATTTTATAATCACAAAAAAAAACAAATCCACGATGAGCACACAGATGGGCAAAACTGTGATACATCTGTTCAACAAATTTTTCAATTTCCAATCAGTCGTGGTGCTCTCAACCTGCAGATAAAGGATTATCCATTAATTATGGGACAGGCTGTATAGGCGAATTATCGACGTAGTACGCGGGCTGAGGCGCCCACGTTCGATAGCGCCGCCAATGATAACAAATTGGCACTAATTAATACAGTTTCAATTAACAGCTTTATCTGCTCACGAGGAGATCATATTCAAATTAGATACAATTAAAGTATAGATGATGCAAAAGATGAGAGGGAAACATACTCAGTGAATTTAATTATTGCAATAAATTTTAGATGATTACATTTATAAGATCGATCCGCGTATTCAAACGAATTACGGCAAAACAATGCTAACATATGAAGGAAGGAAACTACCCACGAACATTAATAGTATAAGTTCGTCAAATATAATTATTTAAAAAAAAAACTTGCCCAATATTTACTAGACATAATTATAAATTAGCATCTAGTAAGTACCCCTATACCACGGGCGAATACGTTTTTAACGAGTTTATGCTTTCGAGGAATCGTTGGTAAATATTAATCTGATTTAGTTTTAGTGCACTACCTACATACTTTTTACTTTTAATATTTAACTTTTTGTTTAATGACGACGAATGTAAAAATTATATTATGTAATTCAACAATGTTGGTTGCCTAAGGTCACAGAGTAACGAACAGAGACTAAGCTACATACAACCGCGCTCAGATAAGTCCACTCACACAAGCATAAGACGTCTGTGTGCGTGAGCACTTGCGGCCCTATCACGTACGAGGCGAAACCGGTTTCTACCGGCTCGTAAGTGCCTTAGCGAAGGGCTCTCGCACGCTCTCGGCGCGGCTCGCGGACACTACCGCAGCTTACATAAATGTACCCTGTGCTGTCTACGACGCGCGTTATAATTTAATCATACAAAATGTACTGTACTGTGTGTAAGAACAATAATCGTCGAAATAAGAACATTATCTTTTTTTTCTATCCCAAGGAATCTACTAGGTGAGTAGTAAATTGATAGTAAAAGAGTAGCTATTTTTATTATATACCTATTCAATTTATTTTAGTGGGGTAGATAGATACTTCATACATAATTACATAGGTAGGAACCTAGTGTACCTACATCAATATCAAAGCAAATTTAAATCTGTGCCGTGTTTGTAATGCGATGGAACCACAGATATAGATCTATATCTGTGGATGGAACCTTGACTCAATTCACAGCTAATAATATATTCCTACTTATGAGTCACTAGCTTCTACGCGCGGCTCCAACCGCGTGGTACGTCAATGTAGCCTATATTATTTCTGGGGTCTTATCTTTTTATACCTATAATTGTATAGATGTATGAGAATGACAGTTCTTAAGCGCAATGTCATGCGCTCTTCTACCTAATGCGTTAATAGGTAGGTAGGTACGTTAAAATTAAATTGTAAAAGGTTTTACTTATCACATTAGGTACCAATTTGAGAGGATTATACTTAAAGACTTTTATTACTTTTTTGACTTGTTGAAATATGTAAAAAATACCTATCTACCCTTATTATTAGCTATTGATTTATTATGATTAGGTACAGGTAATACAATAAAAAATCGCCGCGTCGTTTAAAACACCACTATGCCGCCAGTGTAGTAATTGTACCAGTCACATGGTTTGTCCTGTTGTGCTAACACTGCCAAGTGCCAACCCTAGCAAAATAGGTAAATATTTTAGACGTTCTTTAAAAGGTTAGCCTCTGTTCGTTACTCTGTGCTAAGGTTGCCTGGAAGAGATCGCGTCAAGCGATAAGGCCGCCCTGTGTACATTATAGTTTTAAGTACCTATTTCTTTGTATGTTTGTTACAAATTTGATGTGCAAATAAAGTGTTTTCTATCTATCTAATGTTCTCATGCAAATGATGTTATTCGTATTATGAGAATAAAGTATCTTTAAACCTAGATCAATTCACTGTATGGTCCTCTTCTTTGTGTTAATGGAAAACACAATAACATAATTATTGTACGATATTTGACCAAAACTTTGCCACAGGAACAGTATTATCGGTGGCGCTCCTCAGGTCGTCTACGGTGCAGGCTGGTGGTGGGACATAAAGGCCATGTATGAAGGTGAGCCATCGTTTGGGGACTGGCACCGCATTCACAATCAGCGAAGTCGGCGTAACTCAACTTCGCTAGGTTTTCCTGGCAGCGGCCAATTTGGGTACGGAGCCTGTTTAAGGCCTTCCATTGTGGCCAGGGTATAGAACTGTATGGTATTTAGAATCCTTTCATATTCTATACTGACAAGGTGGAATTGCAGTCCTAGTGTACTTAGGGTTCAGTCAAGTATTACGTAAGCACTGGCGGCCAGGTTTGTCTTTGCTTTGCTGGTTTTTGATTACAAGGGATGGAAATCAGAACCCATTTGCTGAGGAGAAAATGTGTGAATAATTGCAAAAACATACTGACATAATACTTGATGGGTTATTTACTTTATATAATATCATTAGATTAGTATGTATATTCACGAAATATTCAATACATTAATTCAAGACAGCTATCGCTATTATATTAGTTAGTTGAACATTATTGTCACTATTTCCTAAATTCTGAGGACGCAGTCACTGCGCTGGCAACACTGAAGTTAATGGCTGCTTCAAACAATAATTAACGCACGTGTGTGTTGGCACATAATGACAATTCGAATTTGACCTATTGGACAATGGAGAAACACGAAGAACTTCTCTACACATGTCCTTTTTGTTGGATAATTGGTACAGAGAAGAGTTGAACACTATTTTTGGAGTGTTTGTTAGTTGAACACTGGGTTACGCAATTCGAGGTCTTTTGAATTTCACACCTAAAAATATTTTCTGCATTATTATTTTTCTTGTCCCACAATTCGTCCCTCTTACCGTTACCAGCACAATATGTTCTTTAAAATAATGAGATGAAAATTGCGGTTTAAAAATGTATCAATAATAACTTGGAATTATTTAATTTAATAATGGCTCAGTGTTTTGTAATAATAGAGTTCGGCAATGGACATTGAACACGACAAAATGATCGTACAGAGATAAGGGCTCTGCTCATGTTTACAAAAGCAACATTAAAACAATATTATAATGGCATACAATAAAAAAATCTTCTGTATTTAGTTTCCGGTTTAATGTATAAAGCAAAACCGTAGACGATCTAATAGACATGCGCATTTTAAATTCTAGACTAACACAAACATCGACATCCGTCGTCCAATAACAGGAAACAATTACATATTCACGAGAACAAACATGAGTATTTATAATAACCATTAATAATAAATCAATTGGAATCTCAACTCACTATCCATGCCGTCAACACCGATTTCACAAGCTCGGGGCGAACTGACAAACTCGTATATTTAGTGCAAGTGGTGATAAGATAAAGAACGTATCAAGACAACCAACGCCGATTAAACGGCTTACGTGACACACCGCACCGGACTGCCAGACCTCAACAATAAACAAACTACACGCCAAATAAAAATAGGGTCCCTATTCTAAGTTACTGAAACCAGATAAAAACTACGCGATAATACAACGTACATGTTTTAAGTAAACATTTGTTCAAGGCAATTATAAATTCTGATAACAGATAGCCGTGCTAACTAATTATGTATGCACATTACCACCGAGGTTTTACTATAAATTTTACAAAAGAAAAATAAAGAGCGCAACTCACCAGCCATAAAGTTCAAGGTGATTATGAAGTGAACTATTTAAATCTAAAATCAATAGAGGAGAAATCGCGCTAACGCGACGCTCCTATGTGTACTTATCGGCGAATATACGGACACACTAACGCACAATATAGTGTTTAAAATGACGGTGGTGTGCGTCGCGAACTTGGTGTTTACTTACACCAATGCATAAAGAACAATGTCATTATTCAATAACATGTCTCCCTGGTCCGATCTACAATTCTATGTATGCACCACTGTGAATGTTACGTGTGTACGTTTTTCAGTGTTTTGGATCGTTTCCAAAGCGACATCACAGTTTGACGATTATGGTATTGTACGTTAAAAGTTAATCCAACTTTATGTCACTTTATTTAGGTCAACTCCGTCGCTTGTTGTATTAAATCGATGTCGTGGCTATACAATTGATATATTGCATTTAAATGAATGATTTGTGTGAGACGTAGGACGGGCAAGAAACGGCTTATACGTTTGTCATTGAGACGTAATTGTACAATTCAGTCTCCGCGGTAAAGTGACGCTTTATACGGACGTGGCTCCTATTCAGTCGCGATTTAATCGGCTTGGCGGGGCATCGTGCATGTCTGATTACTGTCCTACGTTCTACCATCACTGGGCTAAATATAGAGACTGTGTTTATTGAATGAAATCAACAACATAGATGCAGCGATACCGTTTATTGGTGAGTAGTGAACACGTAACGAGGAAAATGTGTTTTATTAACACAATGTTATACCGGTATATATAATTTAGGGTCTACTCAAACATGCTAAGAGGAAATTCATTAATAATTTCAAGGTTAAAATCTAAAAACAAATCAACTAAACAACTAGTCTTTCATGTAAGTATGCAGCCCAATCCTTGGTAAAATTTAAGTCAGGGACTCATAAGGATGCTTAAATATTTTCTTGTAATAAATTTATTTTATTCTATCACTAGCCTAGAAGTTAACGTACGCGACTGCTCGCCGTGGGGTCTCTAGTTAGATTCCAAGTTGGGAAAGTTTTACGTCGGAGGTCTCTGGTTCGATGCCCAGTTCGGGAAAAAATTTAGGCAATTATAGCAGCTGAAGTTGTCGATGGCGATACACTCACCGCCGACCTAAATTTATTTATTGTTCTACTTATTGAACTCGTAATATTTCTTAATATATTTTCGTATAAATACATTAATATTTACGCATATTAATGAATAACGAAAGTAAAATCGAGCAAAAAAAAAAGTCTATGAAGGTCCCACAGTGGGGCACAGCAACCCATCCTGGTTATGATCTTAAGATAAGGACACGGTCATCTAAGCGTCTTAGCATTTAATTTTGTTGTTATATGTGTAAGTTTACTGCCTGACAACTAAAAAGCGCTCAATAAATATCTACCCAAAGTCGCGGGGGAGTGGGGGGTAGATTGTCCCGCGCATCTATGATCTGACAACTAGTTTTATATTTTATATGACTTGCAAAAGCGGCGCACTCCCACTCTTGGCAACAGAGGACGCGTGACCACGCGTGACAATGACTAGTCCTTTTCGTTTAATTGTCTAAGCTTGTTTTATTCGCCGTACAGTCAGCAACAGAAGTAGCTACACACAAACAAATTCGCAAAGTAGCATAATTCGGAAAATCGTAATTATTTCATGATTGAATGAATCGATAATATTATTATGTGCATTATTTTATATTTTATAATCCAGAAATTGATATATTTTCAAATGAATATGATTGGTGTTTTTGCAACAATTTTCTGAATGTCAGTAATATGTTCGAATAAATTGTGATTACTTTATTTGGTTCCTGTAGCCGTTTTAATCAAATAAATAAATAAATAAAAATATTTGAAAACAAAAAATGTCAATGTATAGAATTTTGAAATTTTAAAGTGTAGCTACTTTTGTTGCTGGCTGTACTCCTTCACGTGGGAAAGAGGGAGGATATCACCAAATATCACAAAGTTGACGGGAAGAGGTCAAGAAAATCTTATGACATCTATCCGGAGTGGTAAAAAAATACTCAAAACGCCTCACGAAATTAATGGACAACCCCATATCTATCAACAATAGTTCGGAAACGTTTAAGTGTCGAAAATATTGTTATTGCAGCTCAGAGCTTCCTACTAATATTATAATATTTATGCAATAGTTTCTAAGGATGTGACAGGGAATGTTTATTACTCTTTCACTTTTTTTTCTAACTTGGCACAAATGAAGCTTAGACACTAAGCAGAACTTTAGCAAAACACTCTACTTTTTACTGATGTCCCATGCATGCAGAAGCTGATTTTATCCTTATCCATCTATCCTAATGATATAAAGAGGAAAGATTTGTTTGGCTGTACCCAATAATCTCTGGATCTACCCTCAAAATTGGTGTGGAGATAGATCAAGACCCCAGTATTAGTAAAGAGTATATTTTATCGATGTAGCATGTTGGCAGAGTCGGGCAAGGAAGCTAGTCATAAAAAAAAATACACTTACCTGTAGCAATTCCCATATCAGTAACCTTTAGCTGCCCCTGCTTGATCATAGCTTCGTAATTGGGCTTGATGGCCGTTAGCTCCATGTTGTAAAGCCCAAACATTGGCCCCTGGCTTGCTTCTTCTTCGTATGTAAATAGCACTTGAATGTCTTTTATAAGAGCCCGCTGGACTGTTGCATACCAGGATTGGGTTACTCTGCAAAATAAATAAGACAGGTTAGGATTTAGCCTCTGTAGATAACAATTTAAGGAGATTAACACATCTTTTAGTAAAATACTGTACCAAAAAGTTATTAATTCAAAATGTACACTTCACAGAAGACCTTACATTACACACAAACACTGAAAATTGATATTTTTTTTATTATGGAACTTAAATAAATTTCATGATAAAATAGCTGCTATTTTAAAACACTGCAGGTTGCTTTTACTAAATTAATCTAAATTATAATCAAAACAAAAATAAAATCAAAGAACAATACCTTGATCTAGCCAATAAATAATTGAATATTTATTTAAATACCTAATTATTCTCAATAGAAATATTATTCTGTTTCTGGAATCTTCAAAACTTGCTTCAAAATTACTTTCTTTTTTCAATACAAAACTTTCTGACTTTTTCACAGTTTTTTTTTCTATCTGACATAAAAAAGAAATTCTTAGTATTATAAACTTTATACAAGTAAATAGCACCTATAGATAAGCATAATTTGCAGTGTTCCCAATGTCAAACAACAAGTTAATTTGTCCATAGAAAATTATGAATAAAGTTCTTAAGCTGACTAGCAGTCACACAAATCAAATTAATAGAATGGCATAGTAAAAGAGTCCAGGCAGTAAAAACCAAATATAAATCAGGATTTTCTAAATATTTTACCATAATTATAGTTTTAAAACCATAATTATATTATTAATCTAATTACCTTCTGGGCATGGTAGTCATAGCTTCCCAGTACTGATCTATGTAGGGGATGATCTCTCTGTCTTTGCTAAACAGAGGTCTATTGCTGCCTTCTTTCACACTCTCCTGTTTCAAGTTTGCAATAGCAGTCAAACACATCTGAGGAAAGGCTGAAAATCAAAGATTTTGAGAGTTAGATTTGTGGGTGTTGAGGCTCAAACTGATAACAATGCTATACTTCTCTGGTTGATATCAGCCAGTATACTTACGAGCTTGGTTCTTCTTAAAAGTTTCAAGTCCAGTTGGAGAGCAATTCTTGCATATAAACAAATAGTTTGTCATGAAGGGCACCAACTTTCCCAACTGGTACCCAATACAAGATTCGTGAAACCATCGGTTGCATGATGCACATAACAACTCTGCTATATTCAGGTTCCGATCCTTCCCGCTAAAAAGAACACAGGTTACTACGATATACGAACTCTTTCAATAAGAATTTAAGAAGTAAAAATACGGAAGCACACAAACCAGTAACAATTGCCCTGAGATTCGTGTGAGTTTCTATTTGATTTACTTTTCTCGGCATGATCCGGCTTTTGAGATTCCGACGAAATGTTTTGACCATTGTTGGAAGCAATATCTGCATCGGCAGATTTCTTCAAGGAATCCGTTCCTCCTGAAGACATCTTGGTTGTAATTTCACTGCACGTTAAAATTGATGAACCTTCTCACATTATACCAAAATATATGGAATTATCTTCAATTAAAAATCAAGTAATACAACAGACAGACATCAATCAAAGCAAACAAGGAATCCATCCAAGTTCATCCAACGAAACAATCGCGTTCGTTCCATTCCATTTCCACTGCGCGAATTTAATTGTGTTTACACGATCAACCAAGATCACGTGACCAACAAGAAATACAAGAAGTGACAGAAATCAAGTGACTTGACGGAACAGAATGACATTAAATATACCAGTGTTGCTATAGGCTGACCGTTTAACTGAGTCCTCGCCTGCGCGGTACAGGGGCGCGGGGGTATGACGACAAAGGGGACTGAAACAGCTGCGGGCGGTGGGGGCACTTAATGAAATATACAGGAGATGAAAAGCACCAAGATATTTCCTAAGATATGTGACATCATAGGAAAAAAGAAATATTGATTTATCAAATGAAATATAGTTAAGAAGATACAAAATTTTAATGAACTTATGTATGTACGTAAAAAAAATAATTGGGAATAAACTATTATACTATTTGTTAACTTAACATATAATTAAATCGTAAGAAAGTCAAAACTTTTTTTGGGTCCAGTTTCTTTTTTCTAAATATAAGTATACGTTAAAAGCCGTTTGCTTGCACTGACTGTTTACTTTATGTCTAAAGATTTTTCGATTCATCTTGAGATTGTTATTACATGTGTACCTCTCAAAAGGTGTCTGCAACAGTCAACACATGCGATCGCTACTCATGTAGCGAACGAAATGAACAATTACAAAAATTTGCCCACCGCCCGCACCTGTTTCAGTCCCCTTTGTCCGCGCCCCTGTACCGCGCAGGCGAGGACTCAGTTAAACGGTCAGCCTATAAATATACGCGTGCGTCGTAAACTGAGAAACCAGTAGTCTTTGGCGTGCGTCTAATTACGTGGATCTACGTCACAGAGTATTACTTACATAGGAAAATCTACGAATTGCCTTCCATCACGAGGATTTTTGATCTACTTATCTAATTAAACTAAATCCTTGTTCCTTCCAAATTTACGTTTTATTTTTATTTTTTTGTGATTTGTGGGTGTGAAGTTGAGTGTGGGTGTTGTATACCTCTGCCACACCCTTCTGGGTACATACATTAAAATGATTAATTTGTTAAAGAAAACTACGTTACATTGCGAAAACAGTTTTAGACAGACATAATTCTAAAACATTAACAACATTGAGGCTATAACATCACGTTTAAACTAATAGAAGCGGAGCTGCCAAGCTCAGATCCAGCGGAGAGGGTTATGGGGGTCATGACCCTACCCCAGGGGCCTGGGACCAAGTCAGTAGTAGTAAATTAAGTAGATGAAGGCTCAGTGGTGGATTTACCAGCAGGCTGAGTAGGCTGGAACCTAGGGGCTGGGGAAAAAGAAGGATTACTTAGCAAAAGTATTTAAAGAAAAAACGACTTTATATCATAAACAATATGGTGCAATTTAGCTCACCTCAAAGTAAAGGTTACTTTTCTTTAGTTGCCTACAAAATTCATTGTAAGCAAATTACAACTTTATTCGTTTGTATTACGATTCAAAATACTCTAAACCTATGCAGCTTACGATGCAGCTCTGGATTGGTAGGGTTGACGGCCACTATAGGCTGACCGTTTAACTGAGACCTCGCCTGCGCGGTACAGGGGCGCGGAGGTATGACGACAAAGGGGACTGAAACAGCTGCGGGCGGTGGGGGCACTTAATGAAACATACAGGTGATGAAATGCACCAAGATATTGTCTAAGATATGTGACATCATAGGAAAAAAGAAATAGTGATTTATCAAATGAAAAATAGTTAAGAAGATACAAAATTTTAATGAACTTATGTACGTAAATAAAATAATTGAGATTAAACTATTATACTATTTTTTATCTTAACATATAATTAAATCGTAAGAAAGTCAAAACTTTTTTTGGGTCCAGTTTCTATTTTCTAAAATTTATGTAAACGTTAAAAGCCATTTGCTTGCTCTGACTGTTTACTTTATGTCTGAAGATTTTTCGATTCATCTTGAGATTGTTATTACATGACATGTGTACCTCTCACAAGGTGTCTGCAACAGTTCCAGCCTACTATTTTTTTTTTGCCCTAGGAACCTAGGGGATTTGGGGACTGTTTTTTTTTTCTTTTTTGCTACCTAGAATTTGCTAATGGAAATCAAAAAGATTTCTGCATTACTCACGTTTCTGGATCTTAAAATAATCTAGGACTTTTTGACAATTGTAGAGGCAAAGGCGGCAAAAACTTCCCAGCCTTTACCTTAAAAATTGTAAATACGCCACTGTGAAGGCTCAATAAGTTATTTATCAGGGCATCACCATAGAAAATACATGAATGCTTCGAACATAAGGATAACGCAGTTTAAAATTCTGCACGTTTAAGTAAAGCTCTTCATGATTAGAATTTTTCAGTTACATTCATTTGATATCATAATTAATAAGTTCTACTGCAAATGCGAAATGCTGGCCTTTCTTAGACATATTTTTGGACATACTGCAGTCTTACTTATTTTATTGGTATAGTAAACAATTGGTATAGTAAATGAGAATAAGTCTTGTAAATAGTAAAAGGATTGTTAGTACTGTAATATTAGAAGTAGACACATGGGAGTAAAACTAGAAATGTTCTTTGGTAAAAAAAAGTCAATAGCCACAAAGTTGCTAGATCCCACATCCTGTACGGATGTGGGATCTAGCGACTTTGTGGCTACCCTACTTTTGGCATTGAATCAAGCGACATACAAACATTGGAGTTGGCAACACGTGCAGCACAATTTGAAATTGAAACGTCAAAATTTGAAATGACAGTTGTCTTGGTAACGAACGAATTTGTTTATATTAACAGTAAATACTATTTGCCTCACTTTATTTATTGTATCCTGATTAATCAATAATCAAAAAAGAATATCAGAAATGGATTCAGTAACAAACACTGATACTTTAACTTTAGACGTAAATATGAAACAAGAAAATGTGCTCCTCGAAATTATCAAAGAAGTTTGCAGTGAGAATAAGTTGTCTGAAAAACTTAAAAGGAAAGTGAATAAGATTATAGCAGACTGTGATCTGAAGCATTATGCCAGTCTTCATAGACTTAGCACTACTGATGAAAGCACAGCTACTGTATTAGGTTTGTATTCATTCATTCATTTTGATTTGATTCCCGCTCACGACAAATACTTTTTGTAAACATGGCAAAATTACAAAAGTACGTACATATATTTGTAACAGTTATTATAGAGTAGAGTAAAAGCTCTTCTTTGTTTGCGACTAGAAGACTTGTGGATGTTGTGTAATATCTATGTGCCTATATTGGGGTATACTATACAAATACTAATACATACAATAACAAACCCAAAAAACATAGGTATATCACTTAATGAGCAGGTTTCATATATTATTATTTTTTTGTTGTTATTCCAGGTTTCATGCACCAAACAGCAGCTGAACTAACATTTGATGAACAAGCAGAATTCAACCAAGCCATCATTCAAAGAATACAAACCAAATTACCAGCATTTCTTACAGAATTAGAACATCTTAAACTTTCTTCTACTAACTTAAAGAAGGATAATAAAACTCAAATTCAGGAATTACAAGAAAGTCTGAATGATAAGTTGATTACTCTTGAAGAGCAGGAGAGTGAGAAAGTGGAGTTGATGATGGAGTGGTTGAACCATAGACTGAGAGACGTCACACAGTTTGGTAATGATTCTAGCGAGTTGCTGACTTTGAAGACGAAGATACTGGAGTTGAAGTCTAAGTGAGTATTGTATTATATATATATTTATTTCACAACTCACACTCCGCCATACGGTCGTTGTATTGTATAATTAGTTCCTAAATAATGCATCAAAAGAGTTGGATTGGTAAAATATGTTAGCCTGTATTTCTTTAAAATACAGTGTGTCTAAAGACATGAGGCGCATGGATTACAAAAGGTACCAGATTAGACTAGGGCTGAATTACCAAGCGACTACTGTATATCAAGATTCACACTTTTGGAGAGAGAACACTAATGCTAGCAAATGCATAGTTGTATTTAGCTGATTATGTGATTGGTAATGTGAGAATATAGTAAATAAAAACATTAATAGTTATCATTGTAATTATACATATAGCTTCCAAGTGCCATAAAATTGAATTATTGTTTCTTGCTACTCATTAAAACATCAAGATGGTAAACACAATAATTTGCTGAGAAAGAATAGAATAATACAGATAAAAATACTTAGGTTTATTATGTTATGTCCACCAGTTGATTGTCTTTAGTTGCATCAATTTTTGTGCATTATTGCGCATCTTGATTGATCCCTGCCTCGTGCGACTGTCACATATTTTCATACTTTGAGAGCCTTGCGCAAATGTGTAGAAATGTATGGCGCTGATGATAGACGCCCATAGCTGACATAGATATTTAGGGGCAGCTTAAACACTTTTTCTTATATTAACTTATATACTTACAGTTACAGTATTCATCAATACAAGAATTACATTGGTTTTCATCATTTTCAGAATCCTTCACCTACAAATCTTGCAGAACATCTTCTCTGAAACAAACCAGTCTATCACAGCATATGGAGAGATCCACAAAGACTTAAAGGAATCTCTCAAAGAAACAGAACAAAGGATTATCAACTTCAGAAGTATTATTCATAATGATGTTTAGTACTAAAATAAATTGTTATTATACAAGTACAGAGTTCATATTATAGAGGAA
This sequence comes from Hypena proboscidalis, assembly GCA_905147285.1. Taxonomy (NCBI): domain Eukaryota; kingdom Metazoa; phylum Arthropoda; class Insecta; order Lepidoptera; family Erebidae; genus Hypena; species Hypena proboscidalis. Next base: position 3,624,879 of record LR990131.1, on the reverse strand, counting down.
CAGGGTGTGATGTCCCTCCACAACAATGGCTTTTCAAAGGCTCCAACCAGGCTCGGTGGTATTGCCTGGCGGACATTCTGTCCAACGGTAGCATATAGGAAGTGGTATATATATAGTCATTTGCTGTGAACATTTCGTTATCCCGATTCAGCGCTCTTTGACAGTGGTCACGTGTGTCACACCTTATGTGCGGATACCGCCACAATATATATTTTGTAAATCCTATTTTAAAACTTGTTTTGATTTGATGGATAAATGTTTTTTACTGAATATTGTTTATTGTGATTCATGCCAAAACAGCTGCACCGATTTAGATGAAATGCAAATGAACCTAGAAAGCTGGTGTATACTCTTTTAAACTTCCTCTACAACATATCCAAAAATCAGCCGGGTTCATTTGCATTAATCCAGGCAATTCGCCTACGATTAAATTGAGCTAATAGGCTACTAGGCGGAGTCTCGTTCGGAGCTTATTTATTTAGATATTCATAAGTACAAAGATTACATAAAGAACAAATTATGCTTATGTCGCGTCGTACAGACTTCGTTTTCGCTGTTTAGGTACCTAAGTACTAAAACAAATACAAAATGATCTTTGTTAGAATAAGAAGTGTAAATGAATCATCTTTATTGTTTATCATTGCTTTTTCATTTCCGAAACGATAAAATAACAGTATTTTTAACACATAAGTTAAAATATTTTAAAATTATATCGCAAAAGTGTTAAAATACAATTCCTTGGAAGCCTATATTTCGGAAGTTTGTAAAATCTCTACACATTAGTGGGGCATCGCCGTTCGTATAACCACAATGGCCACGCAAAATAACTCGAGCTTTTTTTTAAAATTTTATTTGGTTTCTGCCATTAAATATTTTTTGATAAACTACCTATCTAATATCACTCGGGGGCCTAAAACGAAACAAACGATACCCTTACTGTCGAAATCCATCCAGCCGTTTCGAAGAGGTACCTAATAAAGAAATTTGCAAAGAAACTTATAAGATTCGCGCGAAAAACCCCTTTCTTGCGTCGGCTAAAAAAAAGCTAATTATAAATGCGTCTTTAATCAACCACCTACCCTAATCTAAATCTATTATATAAAAGAGTTGACATAATTCCAGCATTCCAGCGTAAGTGACATTGAATGGAATTAGAAACAAGTTTTTATTCTGTAATCAGTCGTTTGTCGAACAGTGCGCAGTAAACTTGTGTCGATGTGTTTCAGTGATAACGCGTTTCGTGAACAAAAATGACTACGACATTGACTAAGATGTCTAAGATATTCAAGTACGTATCATTTACAGTTAAATAAACATACTCGTGAATTTCTACCCAAAATAATTAGTATTTTTGGTAGAAATAGCTCGATAAGTTGAATTTATTCGGTGATAAGATTGTATACATCGGAAGTGGATTGAGATAAACGCATTTAATACGAATTAAAATAATGTTAGCACATGTTTTTGACCACATGCTCGTGTTTACAATATTGTTAAGTCAAAGGTTCTCAATTATTATTTTCCTATTATTAAACGTATGTATTACGTAAATAAAGATATCCATGCAACAAATATTCAAGAAATTTTTCCTTAATAGAATATTCCATCAGAGTTCTTCATATTTGTGTAGATATTCGGCACAAAAAGGTGCCAATTACTTCACAGACGGATCTGTTAATTGAGTCAGTGAAGCAAAAGAACCCGCATTGTTTAATGAATTAAAACACATGTTCGTCTCTCTTAAGAACGATACGCTTCATTACAATTGGGTTCTTTCCGTATTTTTAAATAAATCGTTCCCCATTCGGTAGGTTAAAAATAAACTTGGTGTGTGAGGTAAATTTTTGGTTAGGGAATGCTTGGATCGGTGACCGTGTTAGTGACTAATATTTGCATTCAACTATCAGCATTTTGCTGTGGGTAATTTTTATGATAACCACCGCGATACCTACTTACCTATATTTTGATTAAAAATTGCATGGTTTGTGTATTTCAAAACGAACATCATAAGAAATTTGTTAATTGATCTGTACACTAAACAACTAAGAAAACGAACATAATATTCGGAGCTTACGGAGGTGTTCAAAAAGAGCCTATACTTATTTTCTACTCCTACCATTTACAAGTTACAATCATTATCACTTGAACTAATAGCATATAATAAAGAAGAAGAAAAACATAATCATTAGCGATAGCCTTGTCAAAGTAATTTAAGTTAGGCCCAATTTTACCAAAACGTGTTAATCCTACGTTAACGCTAAACGAACGTTTTTTTATCATTCAGTTCCGTTTGATCGGATCTGGGTTAAGCGTTAACCACGGATTAAGATTTTAAATTCAATAGGGGCTCTGGCTTGGTCTAAAATTATTATTGTAACAGAAATCAATAAATAGATACCTGGTGCTCAGAAAAACGTATTTAGGATAAATATAGGAGGCAAATAAATAACGTAAAAATATTAGGGTTTGGATTTGAAAGGCAGATGGAGTGCACCGAACACATATGTGAAGCCACTAAAGCAAATACAAATTCCATATTCGGTGCACTCCATCTGTCTTTTTTCTGTAATCTGAGGGCGTGGACTTAAAGTGCAATGAAATTTCATTACTTTATGTCTGGGCTCTCACCATGTTACTCTAGGATACTCTAGGTCTAACAGTAAGCCTCGGTAGGCTTATAAATACGCAGTGTATGTAACTAATATTAACATATCATCATAATACACGCTATAGATAATCTAAAAATATTTTATTTATTAATTGGTTAAAATATTTCGTCTATGAATTTCTTAAATAATCGAACATTGAAAATTAAAACTGTTGATTTTATTGACTTGTCAAATCAATTACATATATCATAGGTACATTGTGCCGATACTCAATTTCGATAACTATTTAAAATTGGACAGGCTAAAAAATAAAGTCTCAAGTGACGACGGCTTACATACTCGTACCTTACGAAATATTATGTTCCAGATAATGCACCTGATAACTTATCACTATCAGTACTTACCTACAGGTGAAGTACACCTAATCTTTTTACAGGTAAAGTACTTTTTTGTAATATCTAATAATAACTATCCAAGTTTTTGACCGATAACTTTTGGATTGAATTCGTAAAAGAAATAAAAAGTTGTTCCAATTGAATTTCTCTTAAAATTATAGCTAAGCGTAACCATATAAAACGTGGTAATATCTTAAGCATTTTCAACACGTTTAGCAGCGACGTAAAACGCAAAAATACCGACTTTAAAAAACCTTAAAAAAGCATTAAGCAGGTATGTGCGCAATTTAGTACCTTTTTCAACTCTTCACCCTGTCATCTTGGATGGAGCAACTATTAAGTTTACTATGACAGCTAAAAACTTAGGTGTAGTCATCGACTCAAACTTATCTTGGCAGCCTCATGTCACCGAGGTGTGTAAAAAAGTGCATTTTTCTATTCACTCACTCAAACTTCACCAGGCTTTCCTGCCCTTGAAAACCAAAATTTCTCTGGCTCAAGTAATAATTCAGCCCATAATTGATTACGCTGATGATTGCTATTTAGATGCAACTGAAGATCTTTTGGATAAACTAGATAGGCTACTGAATCTTTGCATTAGGTTTATATATAATTTAAGAAAATATGACCATGTCTCTCAATACCGCAAAGAGCTCAAGTGGCTACCTATCCGTCAGCGTAGGAACACTCGTATATTGTGTGTGCTATTCAACATTCTTCATAGCCCTTCCTATCCCTCTTACCTTAAGGAACGCTTTTCCTTTGCCCGCTCTCCCGATTCTGCCAGCCGGTCACATCTCCGTACTATCCTCAAATTTCCTTCCCACAAAACTGACTTCTATTCCTATTCCTTTTCCGTTCATGCAGGGAGACTGTGGAACATGGTGGAACTTACTTCCTGCTGAAATTAGAGGCTGTCCCACCTTGAATTCATTTAAAAAGAGAGTTAAAGAACATTATCTATCCTCTGCCTATTAACTCCTTATGACATGACTTAATATCATAATTATAATTATTTAATGTATATAATTATGTATATATATATATATATATATATTATTTATTGTTATGTATGTATGATTTATATAGTATAATATAATATAGTATGTATGCGTGTATAACCTATCCTTTTGTTTATTTCTATCACACATTGTTTTATTTCTTTTTTTCATAAGTTATAACGATCTCCTCTCGCGGGTCTGCTGGAAGAAATTTCTCTAAGAAATAAGCAGTACCTTTGTACTTGTTGTTGTTATATTGTGTTTCCTTCTAACCATTCTTGTGTGTGTACATAAATTGTTAAATAAATAAATAAATAAATAAAATATAACGTCAAAATTCGGTTAAATAGTTCTAGAAGTCTGTGCTTATCATTTTCTTCCAATTTCAATTAATGAGTAATGACTATAAGAACTAATTACTTGAATTTTGTTTCATTAAAGTTTTTTGAGGTCGGTTTTTTTTCAAAAAAGTTTTTATTTATCTCTTTTTTAACCGACTTCAAAAAAAAAAAGAGGTTCTGTATTCGATCTGTATGTATGTATGTATGTCACCTTTTTATGTTCGCGATTTTCTCGGAAACTACTGATCCGATTTGAATGCAGTTTTCGGTATTTTAATCCTTGTGTTTCAAGGAAGGTTTTAGTATATAATTTATCAGAATCTGATGAAGATCTTTGGAGACAGGCAACGGAACTCTTCAAAAACGAATAGCTAATGAACCACGTTTTGTGCAATCGTGTATCTATGTATTGTTTTCACCACTACATAACATAACATCATGCCTGTGTATGCTTTGAAGGGTAAGCAGAGACAGCCTACTTACCTACCCTTAAAGTACCGAAAGCTCTGCTTAGGTTTGGACGGGGCTTACGTTTCAGCACATTTGTTATTATCGTAGTGATAACTTATGATCATGAAGATCTCAGAAAGAATTTTTTGATTATTTTGATTGTTTCTATTGTGTTTCATGCGTAATGATGCCTTAGTATTTCTTCCTAACCCCATCGTTAAATCTAAAAAACTAAGACACTAAAAAGCTTGAAATAAAAAAATAAAATAAAAAAAACTAATTAAAAAAAAGAATATTCTTAACTCGAGCGTATTCGAAATATTATAATTATGTACTAATTTTTTTCAAAGAAAAAGGAACCGCCTTCAAAAACTCAAAAGTAAAAAATAAAATATTCGCTAAACTTTGCTTACCTTTATATTAATTTGTTTAAAACAATAAACCCAAATAATTATGTAATACCAATTAATTATATTTTTTGGAAGTCGGCGCCAAATTACAAAATCAAATACCAATTAAAACCGTATTTACCGAAATAATTGTTGAAAAAATCTCAAAATCAAATACCAATTGAATTGGTATTTGATTTTGTAATTTGGCGCCGACTTCCAAAAAATATAATTAATTGGTATTACATAATTATTTGGGTTTATTGTTTTAAACAAATTAATATAAAGGTAAGCAAAGTTTAGCGAATATTTTATTTTTTACTTTTGAGTTTTTGAAGGCGGTTCCTTTTTATTTGAAAAAAATTAGTACATAATTATAATATTTCGAATACGCTCAAGTTAAGAATATTCTTTTTTTTAATTAGTTTTTTTTATTTTTATTTGTTTTTTTTTTTAAAAGTATCTATATTTTGAATCATTCTCGTTTAAGACTGCTTGACAATAGTAGATAGATAATATAGGTACAAAAAACAACTTATCCTTAGTAGATTATTGATATTCATAAGTAAAGTTCTTATATTTGAATATACTTAAGTAATATTCAACGTCTGGCCTCATCTGTGTATAACTTGAAAGTATACAGTAAACGCTCTTGAGGTGCCTATATTTAAATAATTAATCCCGTACTCCCGACCGTTTAGAGTTGTATATTCTAGTATCAGCTCAAGAACAAGAGATGCTGACTGCTAGATGCAAATTTCTAAGAAAATATAGAAATCCTTAGAAAATTTTCAAAAAACACTGTGAGTAGAGATACTGAGAGTAGTGATAATAGTTGCCCTCGATTTCTTTGGGATTCCTTTATCAGATCCTGACTTGGTGGATATGGGGCTATTTCGGAAGTACTATCTATCAAATAAAAAAATCTTATAATAATAAAGTATTTTTAAAATCAGTTTACAAATGCCGGAGACATCGCTGGAAAAACATAAAAAAATATGTACGTGTCGAATATACAACCTCCTCCTTTTTGGAAGTCGGTTAAAGTATTGCAATTTTCTTCATTTTCATATTTGAGTGTAAAAATCGTAAAATTCCTAACACTTGGCAATTCTATTTGAAAATCATGTTGACACTTATTGTAAGTATACAAAGACAAAGTAAATATTAATAACAGCAAATAAAATATCTGATGGATGGTATGAAATATTAGGAAACTAGCTAGCTTTTTATTAATATATAGGTGTATTAGTTTCTTATTTATGTAATTTAGTTGTTTTTTATTTATGAAATCTGATTTAGTAGTATAAGGGTATATTTTGTTTGTGACACAAAATATTATAATATGTATTTTTTTTTTCTGTTGTCACACTGATCCTCACTCACTGGGCGCATCAGAATTATCAGCGCTGCGGTGCTTTTAGCGCTGCAGTATTGTGCTGAGATGCGTACCATTTCCGGCATATTAAATAATGTTTTTAATTTGTTATAATTTTTAAAGTTTTAAAGGCAATTATGCCAGAATAAATGATTTTTCTTTCTTCTTCTTTCTTTCTTTCAGCTGTGGCCCCGCGCGCGTTCCATATGCTCGGATCTCCACACTTCTGCACTGCAGCACGTGTTATAATCATTCGAATCTGTTACGTAACATAACAAGCGAATGCTTGCGGTCTATGAGCACATTGGTTTAAAAAAATTATCGTAAACATTCATATTAGTGCTCGGATATTGAGTAAAGCTCTTGCATTTAATTTGGGTGGCCAACTTATCGGTTTTAAAACTTTGTCCTCCCCTCATTTCGCTTGGCTGCATATTTGTTATTTATTTGATAATAATTAAATAAAGAATACTTGGAAAATTTGTTATGAACCACTTTTTACTTTAAGAACGTCTTTTTAGGGTTCCGTAGCCGAATGGCAAAAAACAGAACCCTTATAGATTCGTCATGTCTGTCCGTCCGTATGTCACAGCCACTTTTTTCCGTAACTATAGGAGCTATACTGTGGAAACTTTTGGGGTTCCCCATACTTAGAACTGAAACTCAATTTTTTTTTTCATCATACCCATACGTTTGGGGTATTTATAGATAGGTCTTCAAAAATGATATTGAGATTTCTAATAATGTTTTTTTCTAAACTGAATAGTTTCCACACACGCTTCCAAAGTGGAATAATGTCCGTAACTTCTAAAATAAGGGAATGATAAATGTAAAAATAATAATGATGTACATTACCATGCAAACTTTCACCGAAAATTGGTTTAAACGAGATCTAATAATTAGTTATTTTTTAATACGTTATAAATCGTAAACCGCATTTTACCTTTCATTCAATGCACTCAAATATAATAAAGAATAAAGAAAACATTTATTTAGATGTATAGTGGTACGGAACCCTACGTGCGCGAGTTCGACTAGCACTTGGCCGGTTTTTATCTACCGCATTAAGCGCATCAGTCGCGGTCTCACTAAAACCATTGATTATATTAATTAAATTTTGTGCAATAAAATATTGTTGCACAAAATCCATCTTTTATTTATGACGAGACACGATTTGCTTGGCAATGTTGTTGTAGGTTGTTGTTAGTATAATATTGGATTAAATCGGTTTATTGTGAGATAGTCTGTAGGTCAAAAGTGCGTTGAATGCATTTGATTGATTGACGCACACGTTTGTTGTTATCTTTTATTTTGTTATACACAGTAGCATCATCTTATTATACGATGATTTTCTTTTGAATAATCTAGTAAGGCAAGGGTAACTTTTTAACAGGCGGCCCTGAGTGAACTGTTTTCACTAGTGGGTCACTACTGCTTTGGTAGGTGAAGGAGTGGTGCTGAACTTGCTAGGGCAATAAGGGCACAATTAAAAGTAAATTGTTTAATTGTAAGAATTCACTAAACTCGTAGATCCTTAATAGAATAAACATTTTGATTGTACGTATATAGGTTAGGAGTTTAATTAAAATAATCTAGTCATCTAGTTAATTATATAAGCCTATGTATAGTACGCGTTGTCTTGCGTAAGCTACGGGGCTACGGTTTATGCCTACGGGTCCTGCTACGGCCTACGGGTCCTTCTACGAGTCCTGAGCTACGAATATTCGACGAATGGTGCTACGGATCTCTTACAAAAAATTCTAAACTTATCAAATTTCAAAATATAATAGAGGACTCAGTTTGAAAATTGTTTAAGTAGGACATCAGAAATAAATAGGAATCACTGCCAGGGAGCTCTTAGAGGACCCTGAGTGAGGTAATATTGTACTTTAATCTTGAAGGCTATGAATCATAGAAAGACAATACCTGCGATAATATTGCCTTTGGAGTTTATTCTCTTCTTCAAGGAAGTACTTTTAAACGACCACAATGAGACTATGGACTTTGTAGTGTGATGGATATGTGCGATGATGTATCATCTTTCTCTTAATTATAAATTTAATACGGGTATCATTGTATTATTGCTTGTGACGTAATCTTACGTATATTGTTATGATAATGTGCTTATTCTTAGGCCCAGTTTCTGATGTTCCGGATCGATCTTATCCGACCCATCAAATATAACCTGCCCGAATTTTAAAATGACTAGAAAAAGAACACAACTGTCATTTTTTATTTATGTGTGTTATATGCATATCTTGCCAATAAGGTTTATCTAACACCTGTGAAATTTGGTGTTTAATCCACTAAATTTAATAAATAACCATTTACTAGTGATGTAGCGAATATAAATACAAAGATTTGTATTTTCAAAATTAGGATATATTCCGACGCGCGAGCCCCATGAGACTTATACTCGGACTACACTAAATGTAAAATTAATATTTTATGAGTGTAACATTCAAGTTCATACAGTTAAACAAACTCGGTTATCAGCATTTATACAATTAGTTAAGGAAAAACACTACATATACGTGACTATTTAAAACAAAATGACCTTAGAATCGTCCTTGAACTGTGAAGCATTAGAACGATGGCATTGGTCCATAGACTTCATTACACCACTCATAATCACCAGGACGTAATACTGATAATGAGCGGCTTAATGATGAAATTCTAAGATTAGATTAACCAGTAATATATTGTTGTTAAGATAAAGAAATATACAATTTAGGTGTAACAAAAATATTTTACAGAATTGCCGTTTAGTAAACTGAATAACCGAGAGTATAATCAGTTAAACTCCTCTTTGTTAGACTAGTTTTCAGACTTTCTGTAACGGCTGCCATTGATCTTCCAATGGCAACTGGGACTGACGCCAAGGCGCGAAAAATTACTCGTTATGTTAATATGGTGACCCATCCAACAGCCGACCAAGCAAGCTTTGCTTATCCTTAAAAATCGATCGGCCTACGCGGCTTCCTTTTAGCCATGAGCTCTTCTCCACATTTCAGATTTTACAATAGTATTATTTATCTTTTCCAGTCAAGTCTCCGACGTACTCGGCATACAATGGGCACCGATGGACGTCCCCATGACCCGCCGTCTCCAAACCTTGGGAGCAACAGCGTTCATCTACTTCATGCTGCTGGGAGAGGCCGTGGCCGTATACTTGTTCATTCAGCTCGTGTACTCCAGCCTGTGGTGGCTGGCTATCCTCTATGCTGTTTGGATGCTCAGGGACATTGATATTTGTCACCGGGGTGGCAGAAAGTAAGTTACATGAACACTTATGTTAGTAAACTGGTCGTACAAGGGTGTTAGACACCTCTGCCACACACTTCTGGATGATATAGGCGTGATGTTCGGTTTCGTTAGCTGCAAAATCTTGTGAGTGCCTTCGTTTAACTACTACTTCGAGCTGCTCAAAAGTAAAAAACGGATTCCTTACAGGATCTCTTGGTCGTGCGTCCGTCTGTTTTATGATGTACTAGCGACCCGCCCCGGCTTCGCACGGGTACAATGCTGATACTAAATACACTACAGAAAAACTGTGAACGTTGTATATAAAAACACAGCGGCCCGCTCCGGATTCGCACGGGTATATAATATATAGCCTATGTCACTCACTGCAAAAAATGATTAAAATCGATCCAGTAGTTTGATTTATTAATTACTGCCCGTGGCCCGCACGCGTTAAATTTGGAGTAAAACAATTCCCCCTTTCTATTCATGTATTATACATAAAAACCTTCCTCTTGAATCACTCTATCTATTGGAAAAAACCGCATCAAAATCCGTTGCGTAGTTTTAAAGATTTAAGCGCACATAGGGACAGAAAAGACGACTTTGTTTTATACTATGTAGTGATGCTGCCATACATCTAAGGTAAATAAAACTAGTGATTACGATCCCATGTCTCATCATCTATTCATTGTATACAATGTATTAGTTAAGCAATAATTTTTCAAGAGTTCTAAATCTGTATCAGTCATATATCGGAAAAAAATATTCTTAAATAAACATAAGTTTATCAGATGAACTAGTTTATATTTTGACACTGCAAATGATTTCATTTCTCAATCGTAGACGTTACACCTTCAACAAGTAATAAACGTATCCCCACAAACAAGCTGTATGTTATTCAGTTATGAAAATTATGAGAAAGCAGTCAACATAATTCCGTTATTTATTCTACTTTTAGCATATGAAGTACATTATTTTATATTGCAGATGATACACATGAGCATCTTTTTAATTTGTTACTGCCTTTGTTTGATGATAGAATCATAGTCGAAATGATAATACAACGATATGAACCGTGTGATAAACTTGTGGTAATAAGTGTCATTGAAAACTGGTTATTTGTCGATGGATCAATAAAATATGTGTATTTTCTATCATAATGTAACATCACGATTATAAAACTTAGATGGGTGTGGCAGAGAGAGGCGTATAACACCCATATTTCACCGTTAAGTGTTCGGTCCCATGTAATAGGGGGCAAGCCTATCGCGATCCAACGGGCACTATTTCAACTCCGTGCTGCCATTGAGAATGTCGCGTCAGAAAAAACCTGAGTAACACATTTGCCCGACCCGGGCATCGAACCCCAGACCTCGCGGTGTGAGGCGCATATGCTAACCATTAGACCATGAGACAGAAATATTTAGTGCTTTTATATGCTTTTGTATATTATTTTATACACTACCAATAAACTTATTATTTATCCAGATCTGAATGGGTAAGAAATTGGGCGTGGTGGCGTTACTTCTGCGAGTACTTCCCAATCAAGCTGGTCAAGACGGTAGACCTGGATCCTTCCAAGAACTACATGTTTGCCACCTTTCCTCACGGCGTTCTTTGTTTCGGAGCCTTTGGATCCTTCTGTACCAACGCTTTGGATTTCCGAAAACTCTTCCCTGGAATGAACAGTCAACTGATCACTTTGGGAGGACACTTCTTGGTGCCTCTCTTCAGGGATTTTGCGCTCTCTCTCGGCATTTGCTCATCGTCTGAACAAAGCTTGCTTCATTTGCTAGATCCGAAGAAATCCCAAGGCAATTGCGTGGCCTTGCTGATAGGAGGGGCGGCTGAAGCTCTGGACGCGCATCCGAAAGAGTATAAAGTGATCCTGAATAGAAGGAAAGGATTCATCCGTGTTGCGATGAAAACTGGGTATGATAATTTCTAATATGCTATTGTTACCATACCTAAAGATTGTTGTGTGATTACGTCACGCTAGTGGCTTTCATGTTAGCTTATATAATGTGAAGAACAATTAGTGATATGAACTTGACATGGTGTCAACTAACTTTTTATGTTAAAACATAAACAGATATAACAGATATCACAGAAAATGATGTGAAAGGTACCTAACTAGTTTTCGCGTAATTATTTTGTGTTGCCAATACTTAGGTGTTGCCATACTTTTATATATTAGTAGAAACTAGATTAGGTATGTAAGCCCTACGGTCAACAACAAAATCGCTAAACACAAACAAATATTATGGCTGGAGATCTATAGCAGTCGTTACGAGTAGTCAGATGCCAGAAATTCTGACAACTAGATGTAAGAAAGAGTATTGTATTACCTCGTATTAATATATTCAGTCAAATCCGTTAAACTAGAAACCGACCCTAATGTAAATTACGAATAGGCTCGGCGGATGATTAATGATGAAGAAACTTCTATTACTGACTATTTATTACGTGGCTATCTACATACTTATAAAATAACGTGTTCCAGATCGCCAATTGTGCCAGTATTTTCGTTCGGCGAGAACGCCATCTACCATCCAATGAAGAACCCGGAGAACAGTCTGCAGCGCCGGTTCCAGGAGAAGTTTCGTCAGATCACGGGCATTTCGCCATTAGTGCCGCTAGGAAGAGGGATCTTCCAGTACTCTTATGGAGTCGTGCCTATGAGGACGCCTGTTACTGTCGTTGGTAAGTAAAAAAGTTTTTGAGATTGCGATATTTTACAGCATGCTCAATTTTCTGATGCGATTGTATCAGAGACCAGATGAAAATCCAATGAATGTAAATCAGAAACATAAAAAATGCTTCTTTTAAAATAGTGGACCAAATCCTCATCATCATCATCATTATCAGCCGAGGGACGTCCACTGCAGGACATAGGCCTCACCAATTGAATTCCACATCGTGCGGTTCTTAGCCGTCTGATACCAGCGACTCCCCGCGATCTTGACAAGATCGTCCGTCCATCTAGCGGGAGGCCGTCCCACGCTGCGTTTGCCTGTTCGTGGCCGCCACTCTAGGACTTTTTTGCCCCAACCTTTTTTAGACCAAATCCTATATGGGACAAATCTTTGCAAACACAGGTATCTGTGTTTGCAAAGATTTATTCTGAGTCTGGGTGTGTTCGTGTATTTGGTTGTGTCGCAAACTTGTGTAATAGTTTAAAATATTCACGAGTCCTATCTAAATCTTCTTTTCTTATCTCCATCGTATGAGATGACTCACATAAAAATGTCACAATCAAAAAATAACTATACTGAGATCACTTGTTGTTACTGAGCGTCGATTCAACTTACATTTAACTTTACTGCAATAACGATAAAGCACAATATCGTTTGCGAAATTAAAATGGCGCGCAGCTGCCTGCGCCAGCGCGAGCACTACGGTGTGGTTAAGATTCGAGAAGCGATACTGTCCTTTAAAATTATAAACATAAAGTTAACAATTATATGGCAAAAACTAATTGATGCGTCGCTTCCGATACAGTGTGAATCGATCCATGAACTTTAACTCTAAAACCTCTGTAGGTTTTAAAAGCTCAGCCATGCCGAGATTATGTTACATGTAATTTGAATGTATCAGTTTAAAATTATATAAGGTTTACATAATCATGTTTTCTTTCAGTTGGAGCTCCAATGGCGGTACAGAAAAACTTAGACCCAACACCAGAGGAAATAGAAGCAGTCCATGCAGAGTTCTCTCAAAGGCTCATTGAATTATTTGAAAGCAACAAGAAGATGTACTTGAAGAACTGGGAGGATGCAAAGCTCATCATCACGTAGACCACAATGTCTTTGTTGCTTTTAAGTGTTAGTAGAAGTTTGGGCTTGGGTCAGTTGAGGAACTCGACTAACTCTAGCCTCAACTTGAGATTTTATCTAAATAATAGCAATCCTAAGACTACCTAAGACCTGGCTGCCACCAAAGTGGAGAGGTGTTTGATTGACCAATCAGGTTTCCTTTTTTCCACAATTCTTCTCAGCTTCAGTATTGAAACCTGATTAGTTATTCGAACATATTACTATCTGATGAAATAATACGAGGCTTTCAAGAATAAACAAAGGATTATATTAATTAAATGTTTTACAAAATTAACACGTCACGTTGCTATCGCTTATACATGGACACGGGAAGATAGTAGGCACTATAGGAAATAAGTGACGAGTGTGATATTGCTATTAGGTAAGCGTAGGCGTTTGCGTTCTATATTTTATCACTATCTCCTCTCCTACAAATTTTGTTGGAAAGCGGGCCTTAAGGTCGGGCCAATTTAGATAATGATTATTTTAGCAGAAAGTAAAATATTCCGTTTTTTATATGAACTGCTTTTGGAAGTATCATTAAAATATAATTTTAGATTTCCTAATACCTAGTTCCATATTAACATAACCTTGGGAAAAATACGGTTACTACACATAGAAAAAATTCCACTACATCACACGTCGGCCGTTATTTTTTTAAATTTATTTACAGTAAATGAAACTAAACGAATTACATCCCATTTATTACTGATAAATATATTACCATTATTATTATTAATTAATTATTTTATTTTAAACGTGCTAAAGTACCTACTTCTTAAATTAGGTAGACTAGTAACTAAAATTTTATGTTTGATAAAATTTACCTTTTTATAGAAATTATTACTACGTATATGTGTATATACGTGTATATTTATTATATTTAGTATCCTTACAACTTTATCAGTCGATATTCCTATTTTTAATATGAAAATGTGTTACACATATTATATTATCTATCACAGACTGATTAATATAAATAAAGTTAATTAGTTTTAAGTTTGTTGTAAAAAAATTAATGAATGCGAAGAATTAATAAATGTTTTTGTATAATTTATTTTGTATATTTGCTTTTATTTATGTCGATAAAATTGGCAGTTGAATAAGTCAATAAAATTAGGTCAGGCATATTGTTATTTGTGAACTTTCCGTCAGAAAAATCACAAAGCATGGCGATAGGCTCACTACCTATTCCATGAGACCTACACATAACAGGTACACCCTTTTTTTTTATACTGCGCCCACAGCGAACGAACGTGTAGTCCACCTGATGGTAAGTGGAGTACAGCCCATGGACATCAACAATCCACAAAAGAAGATTATCGATGCGTCGCTGCAGCTGAGGACTACGGTGGTTTGCCTCATGTGCCAGTAATTTCAGGGCCTGATCTCACCACCAAACCGGAACACAGTAATGGAAGCACTACTATTTGGCGGCAGGTTAAAGGTGAGACGGTGATGCTGCCGCCCTCGAGCTCTTTCAAAAGAGCTCTACCACCAGTCCTTTTGTGTAATATAGGCGTGATGTTATAAATTAAATTATTTGGTGACATTCAGATATATTTAGTTATACATCAGTAATTATGACTGATCATTACCTAAATATCTTTGTGACAAATATTAAACGCATTCAAATAACAAACGGAAGATGGATGATAAAGGTATAAAAATAAAACAGAGATAATTTTACTATTTTTATTTATTTTATATATTTACATTTTATATACAACGTTAACTTTAACGAATGCGCACATCTTCGCGCATGACTCATTTGAGCATTTTTTTATTTCTCGACTATGGACGCATAAAACGACAATACGATCATCCTAATTCAACGATCACCTCTTTACTTACTAGGCCAAAAATATCTTGAGGTGTTTATATTTTTAAAATACTATATTTGCACCTAATCTAGTCCTAACGAAATAACAGGTCTTCAAACGACTATAACAATACTATTCTTTCACACAACGAATTACGCTACAACAAAATTTTTAAAACGATAAGAAGTTTAAAAGTTTTAGAATTTTGACTACGATTTATGCGTCTATAGTCAACATGCCTCCCTTACCGTTTCATATGAAGGTATCATTATAATTATACACAATAATATACATTACGAGCGGGAATGATACAGAGTATATCGGGCATGTTACTACGTTACCTATGACATATATGATGATGGTGATTGCGCATCTATACAATTAACAAGAAAGGAAATACTACATTAAATAAAGTATATTTTGGAAGTAATTACTCGTATTAAACTCACGTATCGCTCTCCAAACTTAACAGAGCATAACCATGCCCGCAGATTGGAACTGAATAAAAAAGCAAAGGAAACTGTGATTCATAACTCTAACAAGGTACCACACAGATTTGCACAATCACCAAAAATTCTTCAAACTTAAAATATAAAATTGTTAACACACTATCTAACATCGATTCAACCTAAATTACTTTAGTAATTATACATTTTAGTTCGTTTGGAAGTAGGCATTAATAAAGTATCGTAGTATCATGCGGGCGTCAGTCCAGGTCCCGCCCATTGGACAGTCACTCGAAAAAAATGAGCTCTAAAACAAAATCACCGTCAAAACAACTATAAAATATTTTTCTTGTGAACTGTTACACAATTTTAATAGCAATTTACGAGCCTCCCATAACCTCACACATGTTTAATTACTGCTTGAAATTTCAACTAAGATTTTGAAAGATGCAATACTCATTCTGATATTTCAAACTAGAGTGGGTAGGTATATTCCGTCAAAAAATGTTGAGTAATATTGTTCGAGAGCTCTAAAAACTCAAACACAAACTTAACAAAGGCTCAACGAAACCTAAAAGGCTATAGACATTAAGTAACAAGAAGACCATAATCGGTGCAAAATAATTAAATCATAAACACGGATTGGATAATGGAAAACGGTTTCGCACACTACATCTCCATACAATTTTCTACCGAGAACAGTCTTAACGAAACGATCGTATTCAAAATGCCATTGAAACGAGAGATGAATGTCACCATCGGTTACCGTCACTCCCCGATCAGAATGCTAGAATTTTTACAAAAAAAGTTTAACGTTAATCCAGTTTATCCACTAAAATCTCTAAGTTTGATCCCAAGAACGTGTTACGTCTAAGCTGATCCCTAGTCCAGAGAGTTTGTATCGGTGGATCAAGGACTAACTGATTATTATGTCAAAGTCGGTTTGTTGAGGGCCGCGGGGCCCTAAAGTCACAATATATGAAGAAGACAAAGTCTTTGTGGCTCACGCCTGCTTTGGGTGCGGCGCAGGAGTGGGCGCAGCAGGCTTGAAGCATTGCATTAAGAACGCCGTGTACATGATAAACGATATTGAAAGCGCTATCAACGCGTACATGAAGATGTTCAACTCGGGTTGCCGGAATCTGTTCTTTCGTAGCCATTCTAGTACTTCATCTTCGGACATGAGGTCACCTGCAACAAAATTACAGAAGGTCATATTTGAGTAAATATTTTTATAACACTTGAAGAGAGACAAGTGTGATTATAAAAGAAAGCTGGATCTACCCACCTCTGTATATACTGGGGAACCTCTTCCTGAAGTACACAATGGCTGGAAGCTTGGTCACTCCCCACTTGCGAGCATAGCGCGGGTCTTGCATCTTCACAAAGGTTATGTCCAAGTTGTCCGTTTCGCTGTCAATATTCTCCAATTTATCTAATACCGCACGACTTTCAACAGATTTTTCGTCTTAAAACAAAGTAAAATTATTGAAATTTTAAGAGACTGTAGGTATGACACGTTAAAATAAATTGTATTTAAACTTTGAGTACTTACAGAAATAAACAGCCAAGAATTCGTTTTCTTCCAGCAATTTGTCCAGCATTTTACGGTTGACCTCCTCAATTTCGTTTTTAATTTCAAAAACATCTTGAGAAGTAAGCCAGGATAGGATCCTGTCTACTTGGTGAAGGTCACCGTCGTAAAGCATAGGGACTTGCTTGCGGAAGTATACTAAAGATGGTATGTTTACAACGTTGTAGGCTTCTGCTGCTTCTGTGCTGGCGATCTTGACGAAATCTATACCGAACTGATCTACTTCACCATCTATTTGTTCAAGAGATTCGAGGATATCTTCGCATTCGGGGCAATCATCATCATCATCTTAAATAATAAACATGTTATGAATCACGAACAATGTTAGTTTGTTATGAATCTAGGACCATCATGTATATATTTGGATTAATAAAATTTAACTTACAGAAAAAGACAACAAGCAAATTCGACTCGTGAAGCAGTCGTTCCAACATTCTGTCGTTGACAGATTCGATCTCATCGGCCAATTCTCTGTTGTCATCATCGATAAGCCATTCAAGAATGGACTCTTCGTTCTGTAGATCACCCTCAAATAGAAGTGGGTTTCCGTTCCTAAAATTATTTTAATATTTGCTATTAGTTTTTGTTGAGTTTGTAGTATAGAATATTATTATGTTAAATTATTGACTAGAGTTATAATGCCTACTGATGAAACGTTTAGAAAAATGTAAGATAGTTAATGACCAGTGTTGAAACTATTGAGAATCTGAGGCCCTTCGTCCACTACGCGATGCCAGTCTCCTATTGTCTATGACTATTACGTACATTGCGTCCTTACACTATGCGACATATATCTGGACACCGTCGACGCAATGTATATACGTAAAAGTCATAGACAATCGATGACTGGCGTCGCATTGAGGGCGAAGGGGCTTACTCATAACTAAAAATGTAATATCTTATTCATGTGAAAATTATCTATCTTGACTTGACATTACCTGAAATAAACCATAGCTGGGAAGGTCTTGATGGAATATCTTTTAGCAAGCTGTGGATCTTGGATCTTAACCATATGAATACCGTAAACGTCACACTCGTCGTCGATACTTTCAAGTCCCTCTAAGATATGATCGCAGATATGGCAGTTCAATTTATCTAGGAAGGTATAAAAGTTTAATAACTTGCCAGGTATACTGTTAAATTAAGAGTCATAATTAATATTGTTCTACTTACAGAAATAAACAGCTAGGTACTGAGTTTCTTCGACCATCTTTTCTAACATCACTCTAGTTATAAGTTCGATTCGATCCTCAGTTTTCTGCGTGATCAACCATTGTAATACTTCTTCTTCTTCAGCCAAAGCCCCTTCGTATACATTTGGTATATTACTCTCGAAGTAAACCAATACTGGGAAGTCGGTCACGCCGTAAGATTCTGCGATGGCATAATCTTGGGTCTTTACGAATTTGATTCCGTGTCTGTCACAATCATCATCAATATTCTCCAGTTCCTCCAATATTCCCGCACATTGTTCGCAGTCGGGTCCATCTGCAATATCCAAATCTATTGCCAGTTAAAGTGTAGTGACATTTTGTGAGAAATTTTCATTGGATGGGTAAACTGTTTCGGTACAAATTGTGAGCACTATAAGTCACTATTGTGCTGCTACGTAAATCAAAATCATTCGTGAAGCAATGTTTCTCAACCTTTTATAGCGTTTTTACTCTACAATAACGAAATCTCGTAAATTAATTTATCAGCACTACCAAATGTGGCTCTCTTGAACAAGTTGCTCCCTTAAGACTTTTTACCATTTTCGATTTCCAGGTTGAGAAACGGTGCATTGTGAGATGGGGTACATTCGTTATTTACTAGCATTTAACACAATGCAAACTTGGACTTTAAAAACAGAATTGACACAGGGGTGGTGTGGAGAGGGTCTACGATGCTATACTAAATACTGCTTAGACCTTGTACGATACGAGTACTTATACTAGTAGATTTTGTATTCTAGACTCTAGACTGTGTTTAAAGCGGATATTTCATTGAGATTGGCGAAAAACTAGATATATAATACACTAAATAAATACCACAATATTTCCAATATCATCGTACTTATTTATATAAGTAGGTATATCGTTTACTAGTACAAAACTCTAAGAACTAAAAATGTATCACTTTGAAAACAATCTAGGTCGAACTCTTATATACCATGCTACATGCAAAGAAATGGCTACACAGACATAGGATCAAGACAATGGCGTTTGCAAGGAAATATTGCCAATGGACATGTCTCTAAGGGATGTGAGTACCCTCTTGATCCTGTCCTTCCTCCTCGTGCTCCCTATGATCTTTCTTTTTGGCCGACTTTTTCATCGCTTTCGAATTGCAAACCTCACATAACGTTTTGTTCCCTAATGAAAAGCAAGATAATGCTGATTATTAATAACGTCATATTTACAAATAGGCGGTTATAGCAGAAAAAAAAATCTTCAATATGTTGTCAGGAACATTCGCTAGCTGAAGAGAAAATATGTAGTATACCGTAAATCATTGATACTAGAGCAGAAATTATTAAGTCTTCAGGTATTTCTTCGTGTTCATGGCGTTTTTACACCAAATAAGGGATTAGAAATTTAGAATAGCATAACGAAGGATTAGTTGTGTCAGATGTCATGTGACAGTAAAGTGTAGCAATTAAATTTAATATACTATGAAGCAACTTACAGAAGTAGACCGCTAATGACCCAGACTCTTCTATCAGATCAACTAGGTCTTGGCCTTCAAGGGCTTCAATAACATCTCCTGCTGGATTCTTTTGAGTTAACAACCAACTTAGAAGTTGTTGTTCGTCATATAAATCTCCTACAGTGAAAATTAAATTAAATTAGTATTAATAGTTATTTTAAGACCTCAGTTACAAAAAATACGCAATAAAAGGAATTTTAAAATACAAGTCCAAGTTTTAGTTTTACTTCATACTATTCAAATATATTACCAGCATAAATTACAGGATCTTTTGAGCCCATCTTGAAGAAAAGTACAGCGGGTAACGCAAACACGCCAAACTCCTTGGCCATTTGCCTGTCATCGATCTTCACAAAATTAATACCAGAGTCGTCTGCGTCATCGTCTATGTGTTCAATCTCCGCAAGCACTTTGGGACACTGTTTGCAGTCATTACTGTCTAAAACATGTGTTATGTGCAATACAATTGGATTTATAAGTATCAGCATTAATATTATCGCGTTACAAAACTAATGTATTTATCATGAAGTGATATAGGCAATGGAATGAAGAGCTCGGAAAGAACGAAGGAGCTCTATCACGCTTCGCAGCAGAGAAAAGGCGACACCCTTTATACTGAAGTATTATTATCGCGGCCATTAGCTATCAAATGGCTGATTTGATAAATAGCGGCAGTTACTACTAAATCCCGAGGTATGTATATGAAAATAAGGTATATGAAAGAAAACTCACAAAAGAATACTGCGACGTAGTCCGAAGTTTGTCTAATCTTTTGGAACATCTTTTGGTTAACTTTCTCTATATGATCTGTAAGTTCCATATTCTCAGGGTTCGTCAACCAATCCAAAATTTCTTCTTCATCGTCAATGTCTCCGTCATAGTTGATATATTTGGTTTTTCTGAAGTATGTAATACCTGGAGGGTTACGGAAGCCATATTTCTTTGCCATAAGACGATCACTACATTTCACTATTTTGATACCATATTCAGCAGCTTCATCATCGATTAACTCGACGTGTCTCAGTATTCTTGGACTTTCTGGATCTTCCTCTTTAACTGAAATAGATTTTTCCATTATTATTTTTTTCTCAATTTGGAAGAGTTTCTTATATTATTTATCAATACAAGAATGATAAAATACTTACAGAAAACTACAGCTAGGAATTCTTTAGTTTCGATATATTTGAACAATTGGTCTCTGTCAATTTCCTCGATACTCTCGTCTTCCTTTTGCTTGACCATCCAATCCAAGACCTCAGACTCATCCAAGAGATTCCCTAGAATTGTTTTACATTTTATTTATGCTGAAAAGCCTATAAACTAATTAATTATTGTATAGAAACCACATCCATTTCAATATTTTGGAACTCACCAGTTTAAATCCAATTATTGGCATGCGCGGATACAACTACAGCAATACCATGCTGACATCATTCGTGTGTAAAATGAGTAATGACAGTTTTGTTTATTGGAAAAATGTATTTATTTAACAAAAAAAACTTGTTTCAGCTCCGACTCAACAGTTAAACGTAACAAATAAATAATTTAAACATTCATGCAAATTTTCTGCCAAACAATACAACTTACATATCGACATATTTGTCACTCAACGCCAGCACTATTCGACCGGAAAGCCTTAGACGACTCTAACACATAATTAGTCTTCAATAGAAACAATAGTTAACAATAACAGTCGTTACCTAACAACTATAATAATATACGTATTCCTTGTGACAGAAATCGTCCAATGCGGACCGATCTTATCGATACTGAACAAATAAATAATCATGAGAGAATTATTGCACTGATCCGGCACTGCGTTTATGCAAATTAAAAGTCAAGTCATTAGTTTAATGTTGATATAAAATATTAAGAACTATACGTTTTTAATTCTATAAGTAAAAGTAATATTTTATCAAATGTAGCATTACAAAATAATGAGATTCCATGAAGACTAGAAAACTATATGAACATGAAATCCTTACAATGATCTATAAGTCTTTCAGGATGGCACGGCAAAATACAATGAGAAATGCCTCGTTGTTCTTTACGTCTCGTTTTACATTAAATTTCTAAATATTGGAATCAATTTACAATGAATATAACGATTTGTACACCTGCTTACAAAGACACTAGTCTATCCCAATATTTAGTCCGTCATGATCTTGTATTATATCGTAAAGCACATTTTGTGGGATGTATTGGGCTGTATCCGCATCGGATGATCGCGTTGTGGGCTCGGCAGGTTCGATCGCCACTATTAGCAGATTCACGACACGACACGAACGTGCGAGTACAGTCCATGTGCAACGTGTTACAACATTCAACCCTGTTAAGTGCTTGCGGGATCAAGGGACACGAGGTTATTCAAAAGCTAGCAATGTTAATATGCCATGACAGTCGATGCAACGTTAGACCAGACTAATCTATTAGAGACAGGTAGAGGAAAAGTACAAGATAACATTCGTGTCCGCTTGATGCCTGATGCACGCCTTGCGTTAATATCTGGGATATTAAGGCAAGTGATATTCTAACATTCATCATAATTTACCACCACCAAACATTGTCAGTGTCGAGTAAACCTTTTTTGCCCTTGGATGGTTTGTCGGGTTTGGCGAGAGCCTTGTTTTTTCCCGCCGGCGGCTTGGTCATCGGTTTGTCCTTCTCGAGTTTCTTGGACGGCATCTTGGTCGGCGTGGCCTTCGCTACTTTTGTTGGACTTTGAACTTTAGTGGGACAGCACTGGTAGGGTTCATAAGTCATTTTTGGGACGGCCGGTTTCGCCCCCAATCCAATGTAGAAACAGCGATCGCCTGCAGTCAGTAAAAATCTCGTTTATAACCCGTATAAATGTAACATACATCGGTTAACTGCGTTAATACTGTGCATGTTTGCGCCGACAGTAAAGCGCTAGTTCTAATGGTAATGTTAGTAAAAAGAGTCGAAAACATTTATTGTGAAAGCGCTCGCGAATGACTGCAGGCGATAGCTAGAGTGGGTCCCATGCGGGCGCCTCGACCATGCAGATGATTTGGATTCCGTGCATGGGCTCAGGGGCTGCAACGGTTCAATTACCTGTAAACATTCGTTTTATTCTACCAAAAAAAGTATCATCTTCATCGTCGTCATAATTATCTTGCCTTCGACGACTTGTTTTTCTTATTTTTCCATGATATTTACGTTGTTCTTCTTCATTATCATCATCGTCATCATCATCATCATCATCATCATCATCGTCATCATCATCATCATCATCGTCATCATCATCATCGTCGTCATTGTCATCATTATCATCGTCGTCGTCGTCGTCGTCGTCGTCGTGGTCGTCGTTGTCGTCGTTGTCATCATCTTCATCATCGTCGACCTCTGCACTATCATTTTCATCATCATCGTCGTCATCGTCATCGTCGTTGTCGTTATCGTCGTCGTCGTCATCGTCATCGTCGTCATCATCGTCATCGTCATTGTCATCATCGTCGTCATCGTCATTGTCATCATCGTCATCGTTGTCATTATCATTGTCATCGTCATCATCGTCTTTAGCAGATTTCTTACTGGGTTTATTGCCAGGATACCGAATATTTAATTTACCGACTTTCTTCCAAGTAGCATCTTGGTTTGGGTTTTTAAATTTTAGAATGTTTTTCATTGCTGCTAATTTTGGGTTGTCATCTTTTTCGTCATCGTCATCGTCATTGTCATCATTATTGTCGTCATCCTCGTCGTCATCGTCATCATCGTCATCGTCATCATCATCATCGTCATCATCATCTTCGTCATCATCATCATCATCGTCATCATCTTCATCATCATCATCATCACCACCCTTCTTCAAACTCACTTTGGCATCTTGCCTTTTCTTATTAACAGCTCCTGGAAATCTAACTTTTAGCGTTCCCATAGTTTTCCATTCCGCAGGTCTTGCATTCTTAGGGGTTTTTTTTACATCTACATTATCTCTTGACCCCGTTGTTTTTTTACCATCTGCATTGGCCTTCGATTTAATATTAGCTTTATTATGTTGGTGGCTATCTTCACCTGCAGGCATTAGTAACTGTCATGCAAAATGACATAGCTCAAACATCCAGCATTTAAGGCGTAAAGTAACAGTATTGTTTCATAGATATATCAAGAATGATGTCATGCACGTAATATATTCAAATAATTTTAATTTGTAATAGATTTATTTAACATTAAACAAAATATCTTGACCTTAAATAGATATAACATTAAAAACGTTTATTATATGGATGTGGATTCTTACTTTTTTGATCTACAAGCCACTGCAGAACCTTATTTTCGTTCTTTAAATCACCTATGAACAGGATAAAATTGTTAGATTTTGTAGTAAATGACATCGTGATGATGCCGCTTACCTGTAATTCAGTACATGGTACAATTTTTCGGAAAACTTTTAGACGTCATAAAAAAATGGCAAACTTTTGATTGGAAAAATCTGCAATGGGAAAATTTTTAATAGGAACAATCCCGTTGTTGACCGAAAATTGCGCAAATGTATTGGGATATCTTAGGGTAACGTTACTCTTCCATAATCAGTCAGAATAAATCGCGAAAAACAAGGAAATTCTTTTTGCCTGAGTGCAAAAAATTTGGGTCTTAGAATCATGTACTGAATCACTGGCAAGCAGCTTCGTCACGATGCCATTAACACACTGTATAGACACAAAACATTTATTGTACAAATGCGCAAAGTACAAAACTCATTGTAGTACTTGAAATTTTATTTGCAAATCAATTTGATAATATTGGAGCAAAATAAATGTTGTACTTTTGCAAAACATCTCGTCTTCGTTATTTTCTAATACTGTCATGTATCTTGTAAACTACAGATTTTCAGCGGTTAAATCTTTTTGTTGTTGCAGTAGTTTAATTGCTGTAAAAATTCAGCACGCCGATTTAAACCCAAAATAAGAAGTCATTATATACACAGAATATAGAAATATTATTATTTACAAATTTACAGTTTACTTACCGTCATACATGATTGGTACCCCGGTTTCGTAATAAACGAGCGCAGGGAAACTGAAAATACCAATGTCTGAAGCGAGTTTCGAGTCCTTTGACTTGACAAATTGAATGTCATACTTGTCCGTGTCATCGTCTATCGTCTCAAGCTCCTCGAGGATATCGTCACAAGTATCACAGTCCTCGCTATCTGTAAAAGACACATTTTTGTTAGAACTAAGAAAATTTACTTAATAATACATAACGTTAGAAGATCATAAAATATGGATTTATAAAACGATATGCAGTGATACTTTCAAAAAGTTGGATGTTGAGATTAACCATTAATGATTGCATAGCTTTCTACTTATTAAGTAAAAACTGAAGTTTTGTCTTGTGTCTGTTTTCCAATTATTGAAAATAATATCTGACTTAACTCAAAATAAAGAAATCATAATGGCATATATAAAATTAAGGTATAGGCATGGCAAAATACTTACAGAAGAAAACGGCCAGATGCTCAACATCGTTAATGAGGTCTTTCAAAGTCTTCCTGTCAACACTTTCGATGACATCAGGCTGCGAATCGTGAAGATCCAGTACCCACTTTAGGATAGCTTCTTCGTGCGTTAGATCTCCGTCATAGATAGTCCTAAACTTGTGTCTGTAGAAAGCCAAAGCAGGCAGGTCGGCGAGGTCGTATTCCTTGTCGATACCTTCGTCAGATGTTTTGACGAAATCAATGTCTTTCTCTTCGCACTCATCGTCAATGTTTTCCAGCTCACTCAGAATCTTCTGTGATTTCTTGTCGCCTTCTTTGTCTGGAATGAAATTATTTAAATAAGTTTAGGTTGTTGAAAGGTTCAGTATCTCAATTCGTTTATTTTCATAGGCTCTAAACTTGGGGCGATTAAACAGGTCAAATTAACATTACAAAAATATAAAAATAAAATAAAAGTAAACACAAAATCAGTTGAATTACTTACACCAAAGAAAACAAATAATACTAATTTACACATTCGTACAATAAATATCACATAAAAAAATGGGCTTTTCCTATATTTCAAACTTTATTTCTTCAGCTATTTCTATTATCCATTTTTCATTTGCAAACTGTTTGACAAAAATGTTCTCGTCCCACTTCCCTATACCTCACTTCTTATAATTCTCTACATCTCTACATTAAAGATGACAAAATCATAACACTACAAATGGCCTGGCAGGACAGAAAAAAAATTCAAACACGAATCAATGACAAATAACTATGTATATAATATTCTAAAAGTCGATACTTACAGAAGAACACAACGACATGGTCGTTTTCCTCCAGGATCTTCTCTAGCATCCTAGAGTTGACCTCCTCGATCTTGCCGGGAATTTCCAGGGTATCTTCATCGGTCAACCAGGCCAGGACCTCGTCTTCGTCCTCGATGTCACCTGTAATAATCAAAAATCAGAATTGTAAACTTTGCTTTTCGTTTCACTTCTTGGTTTTTTTGTTGGTTTTATATATGGGTTACTAATAGATCGCAATTTCGTGTTCTTCAGAAATAAATAAATGCTTTGATTATACATCACATTGTTACGGATTTACTCAGGAAAAATGTTTGATGTGGATTAAACTATAATATTTCTTAACGTTATATCTACACCATGTTTATTTTTTATTATTGTCCAGTTTTTTTTATGTTTTACATCCTTTAAAGAAAATGTGGTGTCATCCGTGTCGTAGAAGTGATATAGCATTCGTTTCAACTAAATTGTCGTAAAAATAACTGTATGCGAATTATTACAAATGTTTTGAGTCAAATGTAACATGGTCACTTAATTTTGATTAAGCTTATTCTAAAATTAGATATTCGAATTGTAATTGCGTTCTTACTCACCCTTGTAAATAAGAGGGTCCTTGTTCCTGAAGAACACGAGCGTGGGGAATGTCTTGATGCCGTACTTCTTAGCGAGTGACAGATCTTCCGTGGTCACAAAGATGATACCGGTCTCGTCCAACTCGTCGTCAATGTTCTCCAGCTCATCCAAGATGTTGTCGCATTCATCTCCTTCTTCGCAGTTGCCACCTGGAAAAGTAAGATTACATGCAGTTTTAATCATATTTATTTATTTATTGGAAGACCAACAACAGTAACAATTAATATGAAAGATGACTAGAACCAAATCAAGGGCAATTTTTAAGAAATCCGTAATCTTTTAAGGACAGATTTTCTAAATAAACCGAACTGAACTGTGTACTCTTTTTCAAAATACTGAATATTAAGGAAAATAATATTTTAGTATATTATCAATAAAATAATTAAGTAATTAACACTTACTGAAATAGACCACCACATATTCGTGCTCTTCAATTAAATCAGATAAAATTTCATCGGTGACTTCCTCAATGGTAGCAGTGTTCTTCTGCTCAATAAGCCACTCGAGTACTTCATCTTCGTTCATAAGATCGCCTTCATAGATAGCGGGGATGTGTTCTTCAAAGTAGACCAAAGTTGGTAGATGATCGATACCGTACTCCTTAG
Source organism: Hypena proboscidalis (assembly GCA_905147285.1). Lineage (NCBI taxonomy): Eukaryota > Metazoa > Arthropoda > Insecta > Lepidoptera > Erebidae > Hypena > Hypena proboscidalis. The sequence continues at coordinate 3,597,208 of LR990131.1, read as the reverse complement.
CTTCATTTTCGTTGTCCATGCGAACGATGACGATGCCTTCCTTTTCTAATTCATCGTCGATGTTTTCCAACTCGTTGAGGATTCTTATGTCTTGTTTGTCTTCCTTGTCATCTGTAATGTTGGATATAAAATTGCAGTTAGACTTTACAGCTAGGTATATTTTATTTTTATTTTATTTATTTATAAAAAAAACATTACAAAGTTACATTAGAAATTACAGCGAATGCAACATAAATCCGAGGGATTTTTCCGCGCATCCGATTCATCGCAAGACGATAAGCGTACATATACACAAACATTACACTGCAATTATACATTACATCACAATACTTACTTTTTAACGACATAGCTAGAACATTACAATCACTCAACCATTGAATGCAGGCTTAAAAATAGCTAAAACTTAACTAAAACAAAATATAGTGTGCATAAGTGGGTATATTGAAAAAAAGCCGTATCATCGATCTATTGGTGTGGAATAGTGTGAATGTTGTTTACGTTCTCTGTGGCGCGTCGTCATCATCATCATTAGTTGAAATGATATTATGATTTAATTTTGTTGTGTTTGTTTTTTAGGTAAGTACTGTTTTGATTTATTTTTAGTTGAAAACAATTTTATGTTAAAGTTAATTGTTATTATTATTATTTTTTTTTCTTTATGTTAACTGTTAACATTAAGTATTAAGCCTGCATTTGTGCATAAGTTAAACCATAAATACAATGTATTTGAAATTTTAGGTTGAACAATTTAAATTATTAGTTTTTTTTAATGTTATTTATGTACATTCTTTACAATTATTTACATTAATAATATAATATAAATAATATATTATATTAATATTAGTTTAATTGCAGTTTATTTCTATCGATCATTGACGTTTATGTTGAGTTTACTATACGTATTAAAAGAAGCATTTTCTAGTATATATTTTCAAATGTATATTATTTTTTAGTACTTACAGAAGATAACGGCCAAGTAGGGTGTGCTGCTGATAAGCTTGTCCATCATCTCATCAGTAACTTCAGGGATTTCACTGTGTCTCTTCTGGTGCAGCAACCATCCCAGGAGTTCATCTTCCTTCATCAGGTCACCTTCGTAAACGTGAGGAATTCCCCTCTCGAAGAACACCATGGTGGGAATAGTCTCAATACCATACTCCTTAGCTTCTTTGTCATCGTCAATCTTCACAAAGGCAATATCGTTTTGGTCACATTCGTCATCGATGTTCTCCAGCTCAGATAAAATCTTCTGACTCTTCTTTTGGTCTTTGTCGTCTGAAATAAATTCGAAAGACTGTATTTCATTTATATGTCAGTTCTTGATAGTATGTTCTGTACTGAATTATGAAATTCCCTATTTTTAGACGTGGGGCGATTTAAAAAGCTGGCATTGTTTCAAACGACACAGCCAATGTTAAGGCCGTAGATATAGTAGTTTAAAAAATACTTACAGAACAAAACGGCCACATATTGCATTTTGTCGATGATCAGGTCTAGCATCTCATCAGTAATGTCCTCAATCTCATCACTTTCGGTCTGATGTCTCAACCAATCCAGTACCTTCTCTTCTTCTTCAAGATTGCCTTCGTAGTAAGTTGGAATACCCTTTTCGAAGTAAAGTAACGTAGGCATTTTTTCAATACCATACTCTTGAGCCTCGTCATCATTATCAATCTTCACAAACGCAATACCAAGCTGGTCACACTCATCATCAATATTCTCCAGTTCGTTTAATACCTTTTGTGATTTACGGTCGTTATTATCATCTGAAAAATAACGTGGTTTTTTAATAACTTCAGAGCTTAAAGAAAGCTTCATGATTCGGATTTTGGCCAAAAAATACACTTACAAAACAACACGGCGACGGTTTTTCCGTCTTTGATCAGACGATCCAACATTTCATCGGTAACATCTTCGATTTCATCTTTCTCTAGTTGGTCGACGAGCCATTCCAGAATCTCTTCCTCGTTCTCAAGATCACCTGCAAACGCAAATAACCCGCCACCGTTACATTAATATAAATAGATTTCAAAAATAAACATTTTATTTTAATGTTGCTGACATAGCCTACCGTCGTAAACGTTAGGGATCTGCTTTTCGAAGTAAACGATAGCTGGTACATTGTCGATGCCGAACTCCTTGGCAGCCTTGGTATCGTCAATCTTGACGAACTGGATGCCATGGCGGTCACAATCATCGTCTATCTTCTCAAGCTCTGATAATACCGTCATTGAATCATCGTCCCCGTGGTCGTCTGAAATATTGAAAGATAGTGGTCAAACTACTATAGATAAATAAATAATCGGTCGTTTGTTAAAACTCCATTGTCAATGCGTAGATCTATAACAAGTTGAAACTTTATTGATTTAGGTAGTTCTTAGCACCAAAATACGAAATATACTTACAAAACAGTACGACAAGGTTATCTACATTCCCGATCAAGGTGTTTAAAGTCTTAGCGGTGACATCTTCGATGATATCCTCTTCATCACCGGTAGATTTGTTTGTGATCAGCCACTCCAATACATCTTCTTCCCTGCTTAATTCAGCTGAAACACATATATAACACTCTCAATGTTTTGATTTTGTTATATTCAAATTGTATGCTTCCAATGAGCCAGATTCATTCAAAGTTCAGGTTTAAAAATAAATAAAATCCAAAAATAAGCAAATTTATTTCTTAGTAACCAAAATATCTTGCAGCAGACTTGTTAATATTTAAGTCGTAGAACTGTAATGGCCTGCTATTTACTAGTATTTATTAGCCTCGTTTACTATCTTAGATCACTCATTTACAATCTTATATATACAAAGGTGAAAGGATGCCACAGACTAATCTGATGTAAACCAGCAACCATCGTCATTAACACCATCCGTTTCCGTGGTACAAGCGTCAATAAAAGTAAAATATGACTCACGAACCTTCATAGATAATAGGTATTTGATGCCTGTAGTACACCAGTCTTGGCAGTTCTCCAAGACTGTACTCCTCGGCTAGTTCCTCGTCGTGGATTTTCACAAAACCGATTCCGAGTTGGTCAGCCTCGTCATCAATGTTTTCCAGCTCTTGGAGAGCTTTAGCGCATTTTTTGCATTCCGGTTTATCTGTAACACGTTAGGTGATGTCTTAATTTTGTGATTCGCTCGACTCATCGACCGTGCCTGATTCATGCCTCGTAGGACGTGAAGCGGTGCAGTTAAGTGCCTAAATGCCTAGATGAATTTGCTCTGTATGTTAAGTATTGTGTGCAAGAATAAAGCTTGTGTCGTGCAATTTCCTAGCGAGTATAATGTTGTGGTGATTTTATACCAAAGCCCCAAATGCTTCACGCTAGTCTAGAAAGCCAGGGGACAGTCTTGAAAGTGCATATCTAGGGGATTCTTAAAATTGTGTTGGTTACAAAAATCTAAATCAGTCTATGTGCGAAGGGTTCATAAAAATCTCAAAATCTAGGCACAAACGTTCATGTGTTGTACATACTAAAGATTAATCGTGTGGGAATAATTTAAGATGTAAATTATATAAATGAGTATAAATAGCAAACATCGAAAAACAACGCTAATTTGATGGCATGCCTTGGATACGGCAATCTTCCATCACAGATTTAGGTCAAGGTCATCGTAAGATCTTGTTCTTGGAAAGATTTTGGACGCACTTCATTATAACTTGGCAATATTGTTTGATGATGTACAGAGATTAGGTTGTAATAGTTTTTTTTACTGTCGTTAAGGGGGAGAATGTGCGCCTGACGTAGTCGTGACATGTCGGTCCGTCAATCCGAGCTTGCTGGCGAGACGCAAATAGCACAGCCAAAATAGCTCGCCTCACGGCCCGATAATGCAAACGCGTTTTTGATTCTAGATTCCCTTAGACGTGACACAGAACAACGTTGACTTAGGCGAAACAGGAAGATCACAGTAAGCAATGCAATGGTTTGAAGAGTAACAGTAATTGCTTTTAAATTTGTTTCCTTGTGAGTGTTTAAACTTAAATTGTTAAGAAAAAAAAAAGATTAAGAATTTTCGTTAGAATAAAATGGCGATGGAGTATAATCTGCTCAGTGAGTCACATCGTTGTGTCCGAGCCAAATAATTAATAAGTCATATTCATCATCGATGCATTGCATACATTTATATTTTTGCTAATTTAGATGAGCGTTCTTCTGTTGCCGGTCTATAAAATAAGCGAAAACCACGTCTATGATATAAAGATACACAAATACTAATCTACGAAGCGAGAAGAATTACAGCAAAGCCGACATTAGAAGGAGACATGCCGTCAGCTAAGAATCTTACTTACTGTTTGACGGGCCGCAACTTTTGTGATCAGGACCTACGTCAAAAACACAATCAAACACACTGCACAATATACAGACGCGTGTCTAACCTTTACTAACAATTACGATGTACACGACTGAGAGGAAGATTTTAGTCTACTTGACAGGACTACGTCAAAAGAATTTACAGTACAAATCGATTACGGTGGTTAGTTGAAAAAAATGGCTCGAATTTACCACAATTGCTAATATACGGTGACAAAAAACCCAAAAGTACACGCCAATACTTACAGAAGAGCACAGCTACGTAATTGGTATCCTCTATGATTTTAGAAAGGATCTTTTGATTGACTTCTTCTATCCGGTCAGGCAGGTCCATTGCTTCTAAACTCGTCAAGAAATCCAGGACGCTCTCCTCGTCCATGAGATCTCCTAAAATTTTATTAATAATTATTTTATTTTGGTGTACAATATTTGTCATAAATTGTATTACCAGACACTATTTCCTACTGGTAGAGTATGCACTGGTATATTATTATGTTTTATGTAGATCATAGCAAATGTTAATAGTTATGTGTCATATTGAAAATAGTTGTTGTATTAACAGGCTCAATAAAAGTTATGTTGAAAGCAAGTAAAATGCAGAGCACATTTCAGAATCCTCCAAGATAAAATCACACATTTTATAATTAGCAACAATCTGGTATAAAAGAGCCCAGTTGTAAATTTAACAATCAAGGGAAGTTCTTGAATCACAGGTTATAATTAGTTGAAGAACAATATAAATTGCGTAAGCTAATCTGTTCAAGAGCTTTAATAGCTCGTTCGATTTTAAATGCGTACCGGCTAATGGCCGCTATAATGTTTTAAATGAAACCAATGTCGGAAAAGTACAGAAATCTGGCCAACGCTTGTAAGATTCAAAATGTGTCTTGACCAAAACTATACAAACTCCACGTGGCAATAATTTTAGGAAGACAGTTGAGAAGTAAGAATTAATGATTGGTCAACAGAAATAATTTACGTTGAATAAAATATACATCACAGGACTTTAAATGTTGGTTTTAAACCTTAAATTTCGAACTTATTATGCTTGTTGAATAGAAAATTAAGTTCATAAAAAATACAGTACAAGCTCGGTAAAGATGTACTTAATTGACGATTCGGACATTAAAAACCAAATTACCGCTATTGCAAGTTTAATATTGAAATCATTGCCTGCGGGGTAACCACTATGATGCGGTCGACAATGAGTTAACTAATATTATTTTTAAATTCATCTTCTCTGAGTAAGAATGATCATGTTCTGCAATAGATATTGTTGAAGATTAATTATAGATAGATAAAAAAGATGAAAACTATTCATCTAGAGACTTGGACAGGCCAACATCAAATTACCAAGTATTTTTAATATTTGTTTCATTCCTTCGATCTATAACTTTACTTAAATAAATTCAGAAAATATGTCGGACAGGTATGTATATAGGACAGGTTTGAAAAAGGTCATATGAGCATCTGCAATTACTGCTAAGAAATTGCCATTAGACGATGGATAGATAAAGAAAAGTTTGACTATTTCTGAAGGGTGATAGTTGAGGAGAGACGGTCTGACCTTCGTATATGATCGGTTCCTTCTCACGGAAGTACGTGAGGGCGGGGAATTTCGTGATGCCATACTGCTTAGCAAGCCGCTTGTCGTTGATCTTGACGAAGTCTACCCCGAACGTGTCAGTGTCGTCGTCGATCTTCTCTAGTTCATCTAGTACTTTGTCACACGTTACGCAGCTTCTGGCATCTGGTGAAAAATTGAGATGGTTAAAATTTGCACGTTATGTGCATTGTTAATCTTAAACTTCTAACTCTGAGTTGCATGCTGTAATCTTATCATACTCTATCATCATCACTCTCCAAGCCTGTTCCAAAATCACATTGGCGTCGGATTCCAGACTGAGTGATGATTTGTCTAGAATATCACTATTAAGACAAATCCGTTCATCATTTACTATCATATTGTCCACAAATCCTCAGAACGCTCCAGCTTGACTGACTAAGTACGATCGTTTAACCTTTTTCAGTCGTCTTTTATAAAACAAATCAAACTTTCATTCAAAATTAACCATCCACAAACACTTTATCTACCCAAGCAATAGATAGATTCCTATCATTAGAGTTTCCGTTTGAATCGAGATGCGTCAAGAGATTCTCTCACAGAACATATATTATTCTTTTCAATAATCTTCATCAGAAAACGCCAATATGTGGGTGTTTTGGTTATAAAACGTTAGAAAATAGAACAAACAAAGTGGGTAAAATAACATCTATCATTGAATCAAAATGCCAACGATACTTTAAATTTTATGAAAGATAACAGCAGGTAAGCACGCACGTGGCTATCTTTTATGACAAGTAAATGGTTTCGCAATATGAACATGACAGAAGTTTCTAGTCATATCTTTTTTTTACAGCTGTATCTCACGTAAATGGTGATTTAACCTGTCAGGATATGCGTCCATCGGATGACTGACATTCTTTAAACCTTAGACATGGAGAAAAAAAAGCTGCACTCAAAATACCGAGTTTGACGGCGGCAGCACCAGCGTATCATTTGAACCTGCCGCCAAGTAGAAGTGCTTGCACTACTGTGTTCCGGTTTGATGGCGGGATCGGGCCTTGAAATATCTGGCACATGAGGCATAAAACCATAGTTCTCATGTGGATTGTTGATGTTTAAGGGCTAAAGTTACCACTTACCATCAGGACTATATGGCTGTTTGCTTCATAGGTGATATAAATAAAAGTTTATTTTTAAATTTTCTAAACGATATGATGTAATATAATTAATGCTTGCACGAATTACATGGATGTAACTATCTTAAAAATCCTGCAGTGTCCTAGCTTCCCTAAAGCCAACCTAGAGTAAGAAGGTAAATGTCCCCATGATCACATTGTTAAATTCATGGCGAATGACTTTATATTTTTAGGTCCGTGCACTCCACAACCTATCTAATAGATTTTCCTTCAAAATTATTCCATCAATATTTTATGTTGATCACTGAGTTGTCATTTTTACTTACTTTTTTATTAAATGAGAAAAGACCTTAGTTCCTGCTCATTTCTAGTCAAAAACATAATTAAAAATGTTATTCACTTACACTCTCCTCAAAATAGAGCATCTATTTTCTTTTAAAACATTTTGTAATTCAGAAATGAGCTTGTTTGTTTGGAACAGCTGCTCAATAAAGTGTCCAAAACAATTTGGATTTTGTTCAAATTGTGTTTGACACGTATCTGCCATAGTTATTGTTCCCGGTCGTTTTCTGTCTGTTGTTTGTATGACCATGAAGTAAGCTTCATTAACCTTAGCGTCAGAAAATAAACTCATAAATTTCTCGTATGAAGAAGTCGCGACAGCATCGCCCAGTTATATCTTATACTGGCAGCTCCGCCCGCAAGGCAGATACAAAGATAGAAATAATAAACTGGTCGAGTTTCACTAGACCTTAGGGAAGACCTTGACTATCAGGAAATTCTCATGGAATTTGCGCCCGATGGATGACGTTAGGCACAGCCCCTATCACATAAGACCTTCTAGTAGTAAACTATGTTACAAACAGAAAAAAGTTAACCGACTTGAAACATAAAGGCGGTTCTGTATTTGCCCCGTTAATTATTCGTATAGAAGAAAAGTCGCGACAGCAGTACCGAGTTTATATTTACAATGCACTACTGTAGTTACGCGTGCGCACATTAAGGTTGGATTCGTGGCTTCTGTTGCTTTTAATTTAATGGCTATGCCAGTTTTATGTAACCTCAAGAGCACTAAAACGTTTTATTAGTTAAAACCGGGCATTTATCAAGAGCAAATTATTTAACCAGATGATAATTGATTATGCTTATAGTTACGCATTTTAAATTACTTTTTATACAATGTATTTAGCAAACAGTAAAGCATAGTAGCGCTGCGATGGGGTGGAAGACCGTAGGACTGCGATGTCGAAGGTCTAGGCTTCGAACTCACGGTACACACCTCTCTCAGTAAATCGTTACGATTCGTATTTTCGAAGATGTGTGTATTTCATAATGAACATTATTTAAGTTTCGTGCAGTAAATAAAAAATCTTATATTAGAGAAAAGCTGTTTTAGTAGAATTTATTGTTCTTCGGGTTTATTTTAGTCGTAATCGGTGCAACTAACCACCTTGCTAATAGCCTGGCTGGTGCCAACATCCGCTTGGCAAAAAATATTTACCAAACTTTCAGCTTATTTAGTGTTGAATTTGATCAAAATATATTATGTAATCTACTCGGTCAGGGAAAAGTCATACTAAAATTAAAACTGTAATTATTGAGATTAAATTGTTTGTTTTAACTCCGTGACTAATTTATAATTATGTTAAATTATTAATTAAAGCTCTTAATACTCGCCGATTAACGCTGCTTTCTAAAAAATAATTTATTAGTTTATTATTATGTAGCAAATGTAAGTAGCCGTAAGCAGTATACAATGAGATACTAAATCAAAATGTCGCAATCAAGACTTTTAATATAATGTCGGGGCATGAATGTTTTACTTATGCATTTTCTTTTTATCTGGCCACTTCATAGGGTGTTACATGTTTCCGCTGTTATAATATAATCGTGCCAGGTTTTATGTATCTATCTAATGTACCAATATAATTATTTTATAAAGAACTACTAGACGCTCTCTTTGACGTAAAGTTTAATAGAGGCATTAAAAGTTTATGCTCTCATATTGTTGATTTTGCGTGGATTATATTACTTGTACTAATATTGTCAATGGAAAGTCATCACAAACCCCTCAATAATACGGGTAGATTTTAGTAAAAGGGCTCCTAGACCGCGCAAGCATTCGCTTGTAATAAAATTACTTATTTCGAATTGTATTCTATACGAACATTCGTCTCTATAACTTAACATTACAGTTGGTATTCAAGCACTGAAAGTTGGAAGTGTATGATGGGGTATCAAAATAAAATTTAAACTAAACATTTTTTTGGGAATAAGTAATATAATAATAAAATGCCTTGAAAAAAATTACTAGAAATAATGGCATATTTTAAATATTCTATTATTATTATTCCTTAAGGCAGAAATCCTCAACTATCTTGATTTAATGTAGTCCAGGTAACAGCTTGCATCATCAAATTAATTGAATAATGACGAAGCACTACCAAGACCAGAGAAAGTGCAGACGATATACACTAAATATTATTTATAGTTACATAATAGTGTAATCACAACACACGTCTTTTCATAAGCGACGACGACGCCGACGGCTGTTTATAGAGATCAATCATTACTCCGGTTTAGTACATTACGACGTCGAGCCAGCTTGTAAACTACAGTCTGGGTCTGGAGGTCAGGAGTTACGGAATGTAATACAGACTGGTTGGAGTAATTTAGCTGATGATGTTCTAAACTCTAAAACTTTAGAAATCAAACATATGTAGACTGGAATAAGCCTTATTTTTTAAAATATGGCAACCATTGAAATCTTTCATCAGACAACCTATCTAGCATTGTATGTCAAATCGTCACTGCTCATTAAAGATCGTACCACGTACTAAAAGACTGTGTCAAAAGTCAGAAATAATCTCAAGAGTCACTTTGTAGCTCAATTCGAGATGGATGCATTTTCTATTTTTAGCGTTTCAGTAGTGATTCGGTGATATTGATTTGTTTTTTTGTTCATATTTGACAGCACGCCAAAACCACTTCACTATGATAACTACCGCGGAATAGGCGAAAACACACAAGCACAAAATCAAGCAAAGCATTAAAATCTAAAATTTGTTTTGAAACTTTGTATTTTTTGTAAACATAAACTTGTTAATTTATTGCTTAGTATTCTAAACTAGTAAAAAAATTGTGACGAAGAAATTATACTGACCCAGGCAGAGTTGAAAAGGACTGTGGAGGACGTTGGGTTTAGTTCTATTTCCACCTTTTCCTTTATTTCTAAGCATTATTTCCTTACTGCTGAGGTGAAAAGTTACATATGCGACACGAGATCAACGTTATTTACTTCTCGTGCTTTTGAGTCCCTCTCTACGCTCAAGATTCTTTAGCTTATTCGGGACTCAAAATTAGCACTCAAAGCCACTACGTACTTTGCTCCCTTGTTGCACAAATAACTATTTGTCAAAACAGCTACACGACTAAATATTCTGGCACAACACAGCTAAATCGCTGACCAAAACTATAGACCTCGTGAAGTTTTATTGCTTACTAGCTGTTGCCTGCGACTTCATCCACGTGGAATTCGATATTTCCGAGTTATTACCTACAAAATTGCAGCACTGCCCTCATACAGATATATAGATAAAATACAAAGATGAAACGTACACCGTTAGACCTTCAGATACACAACTGTGATAACCGCATCCAATTCCATACAGTAGTTTTATGCGTGATACGTGTAAGAACATATAGACAGACAGACAGACAGACAAAAATTCTAAAAAAAGGTTTTGGCCTATACCTACTGCTGTTATAAAGAGCCCTCGTACAATTTTTTTCTTAAATATCTTTAATGTACAAATAATAGAAAATAGAATTGACTATATTTACTTGCAGTACGAACTTCGCATCATCATACTTTGTAATTGTTTTTTTCTGTCCTGCATACAGTGCTCGCTCACTCATACACCTAGCCATATTGTTCTAGATTTAGTTCTAATGACTCAACCTATTACAATAGTGTATTGTTGAGTAAGGTAACGGGTGAAACAAGATTATATATGTGTTTTTATTTAGTTCGGCACAATGCGTAGGATTTGGTTATATCAACAGCCATGAGAATTAGAAATTCTTTGTTATCCCTCTTTATAATTATGATATAAGATAGTTATGACTTAGCTGAGATGGTTAATTTATTACAAGCGCATAGTCTGTTTTTTCCTTTAAAATAGGTCACATTCTTGTTCTCTTTTTAAACTCGTATTATTTTTACTTTACTTCAGGCGCATTCAGAAAACCAAACGAAAATAGTAAAGATGTATCATTCAGTGGTTTTATTATCCACAAAGTGCAACTGCACGTGCCCGAAACGCAATACTCAGGGCACGCATTGGTGTTCAAAGAATTGATCTCTGACCCATTTTCAGAAAACTTACTCCATGTGTTAAAGTTAAATTCTCATTAAAACATAAATTTAATATGTACCTTATTATTAATTTAAGCTAGATTTATGATTATTGTAAATGAGTGTCATATTCGCTTTAACAAAAAAGCTCTTTACATTAAGATTTAAAAAATATATTACCCTCTACTGTGTAATTGACATGGTGACAAGCCGCTTGTTACCTGTCACCGAGTCATTTACATCCTATATAGGTTCTATGTTTTTTCTTTCTTGTGTTTTTAATATTTAGGTACCTGTGGAAGACCTTCAAAATTAAAAGATTATGCACTTTGTCTAAAGGAGCTACAAACCTAAAGCTTAAATTGAAGCAGTTAAGTTGTTATATTTAATATTAAGTCATACATTATTAAAATAACAACTTTCCACCGCATCATATTATAAAATAAATAAAAATGGTATCTACATGACTTATTTTTAGATCTCAACTTTTTAGTTTTTTTCCCTTTTAGAGTTTCGTAGTACCTACAAGGAATTTTTATAGTTTCACCATGTCCATGACTGTTGAAATATAGGTATGTTAACTTTGCCGATAAAGTGGTAAAAGAAAATCTTGTTATGTAGATTGCGCTGTTTTATTTTCTCGTGTATACCCCATAGTGTAAGGTATTGTTAGATTGGTCTTTTAAAAACATTTCGTAGTTGCTAAATCAATTTTACGATTTAAAGAGCCGTTTCGACGAAATATAAATTTAACGTCCCTCTGCCCACTCTCTAAAAGCTAAACCGTGTTGGCTGGAGAAATGTGAAAATATTATGTGGTAGTATATGACATGTAATGAACTTTTAAGGAAAACTACAATGGCTAGGTTAACTGTATTATTTCAAAAGTAATAGGGGCCCGTATTGAATAATTAAACTACTTGGAATATTTTTCATATAGGTACATAATACAAAAATCTTTGAACATAACGACTTGTATCATGACATTCATGACTGAAATTCTTGTACGAAGTTGTTACTTTTTCAAGACAGATAGTAAAACCCTTTAGTAGAAGCAAACAAAACCTGATAAGATAAGGTTTTGACAACAATTCGCGTGGTGTGGTGCTATTCAAAATAATTATGCTTCATTTTATAATCTGTCCCGCCACCTGCACAAATGAGGCGCTCATGAATGCCAACGAAAGCGCTGTCCACGTGGCTATGCAATTTGAATATTGATTTTGCCATTGACACAAAAGAAGAAGAAGTACATATTATCATATAACGGAAGACTACGAAACCCTACATTGCGCGCGGCCAGACATGCACTTTGGCGGATACTATGTGTATTCTTCTAGCAAAATTTTTCAGTTATCGATCTACAATCCGACTGACTTTAAAATATAGCAAGGTTGCTATATTTTGAAGTCAGTCGGATTGTAGATCGTTTTTTCTCTAAAATGCCTCATAAACTAGGATTGTATGTAATGAAAAATGGACAAACAGAACAAAGTGACATGATATTTTACTACAAAACACAACGGTTTCTAAAAGTTAAAACGGTAGTCAATGTTAAATTATACTGTGCCTGGACTCTGGACAACGCCCAAAAACAATAAAATGAAATGTTGCACTCAATAAAAGATTATTCACAAACTTATCCGGCAAAGTGCATGTCTGGCCGCGCGCAATGTAGGGTTTCGTAGTCTACCGTTATAAGATAATATGTAGGTACTACTTCTTCTTTTGTGTCAACAATGCATTTGTGTAGATATTATGGCGTCCTTACATAAAACATAAATGGACATTATTTATATTCGATATGCCAAAATTTTAGCCATCTAGTTTTCCTTGTTATGAACATTCCCAAAATCTAAATGTTGTCCTTGGTAATCATCAAGTTCACGTTTATGTGTGGGTGGTTTCGCGTGTGTATATTGACGTCTAATGAGCTTTGTTATTTTACTCCCACTGACTAAAATGTTTGCAAAACATAATTTAGTTCTTCACGTCGAAGACAGACAAACTTACGATATCTTTTCTCAATAACAGTGGAGTAAAATGAAAGAATTACGAGCACATAAAGCTAGTATTTCTCTCCTCACTGTTTACTGTGTATCTAGGGTACTGTATCTTATCGGCTATTTTAGCTTTTAATTTACCTTTCACTTGTGAGGTATATTGACCTTAACCGAGTGCTATAAAAAAAGCCTTAGACCTTTTCTCAACTCAACAAAAATCATAATGGTCATGCCATTTCGGAGGTTGAGTTGAAAAAGTAACTCTATGACATGATATTTATAATCTTTGATAGATTATCCTTACTACACCAAGTAGGTTTATAGTTTAATTGAAAGTCAAATGCTTCGCAGAACGCTCGGTGGTGTGTCGAATTTGGTCAACAATCTAAGGCATTTGATTGCGTTGATCAACACTTTACGTAAACTTAGGCGATTAGTATGGTAGGAATGTTGCACTCATTAATTTGTCCCTTGATCTTTGCCTTGATGACCCTGGTAAGAAAAGTTTAACAACAAAATCAGTTTAAAGATCTGCAAAATTATCTATCGCCCTACCCACAAGGGATAAATCTTAGTCCTTTCTTATTTTCAAGATTACTTGTTCATATACTAAGAACAGTCGAAAAATGTTTTGGACTTGAAGCGGAATTTGAACCCGCGACCTTAGGAACCAAGCCTGGCCCTTTACCATTCAGCCATCTGAGCCCTGCTGCAAATCCACGAATCTTTTGACTGTATACATAGTCTTCGCGGACGCCTCGTATCATCTATTGTACCTACATATTTATAGGTAAGTATTAGTAGTAACATTACTGATGTTACATTGTAAAAAGAACAGCCGAAAAAAAAATCGACTTCTTTTTCATTCCATTTTATTTTTTTTACTGTTCTTAGTATTAGCTGGCTAAGCATGGCTAAATGCTATATATATATACAGGGTGGATGCGACATAGCGACATTTATTGAAACCACAGCTTCTATACATGGCAAGTATGCATTTCCACCGGATAAAAAATTCTCTGGCGAAAAAAAAAATCCACGTCTTCCGAACAAATTGCACTATCGCAATGTTCAAATTGTTCGGAGAACGTGATTTTTTTTTTTCGCCAGAGAATTTTTATCCGGTGGAAATTGATACTTACCATGTATAGAAGCTGTGGTTTCAATAAATGTCGCTATGTCGCATCCACCCCGTATATATATGAATAAATTAGAAAATACTTGTTTGATGTTATTTAATACTTCGTACTTTTTGTTGATAATATGTAATTCATTCACGTATAAAGTTATAAACAGTTCACTTGCACTCAGACACCATAAACAATATTCACCATCACGTTATAGTTGTGTGACATTTATATTGATATTTATTTATTTATTCAAACAACACAGTTCTCTTTGCTACTCTGACTTAAAGCCAACAAATACTATTGGAGTGGTAGCTATATATTCTCACGACGTTCTACTATTTTAGTAGGTATCTGATTTCAAAAGCACAACAAAAACTATCAACACACTATTGTTATGTCAAGCTTGCTCAAATCTACTCATAACTATAATAGTAATCAAATTTAACAGTCGCTAGTGGTAGGTTAATTAATTATTTCTTGATTATATTTCACATTGTTATTAAACTATCAGCAATCCTTCTGCCAACAGGAGAATTATCAAAAGAAAATTCAAAGTTTCATAAAGCTTTTTATAAGTTTTATTTATTTTCATATCAAAATGACGTGAACACCGACCCTGTTCATATATCTTTAGTTATTTTTGGTGTCTTCTGATTCATATGGCGAGAAGAAACAAATGCGTAAGAAATCCTCAATGACGCTGACAACGTTAATTGGCCTACGTGTGCTTCGTTCACTTCAGGGAAGTCTTTCAGCGAACTGTGTAAAATAAAATTGTACAAATCAAGCAACAGTTCCTGTATTTATGTTTTTCATCCGTTTTGCAACTATACAACATGTTTTATAAATTATTAGCTGTTGCAGGCGACTTCTTCCGCGTGAAATTTCGTTAACAAAGATTTTACTCGTGTTATAACAAGCTACTCTGCTACCGAGTCGTTTTTTTTCCGTTCTCGCACTATATCCTTCCTCAATTAGTATTTAACAAAAAAAACAATTCGGACCCGTAGTTCCTGAGATTAGCGCATTCTACCACATGAACGAACAAAACAAACGAACTATTCAGCTTTATATTATTTGAATAAATACTTTTTAGCGGTAAAATAATTAGTGGCAGAGAAATATATTTAAATGTCTACATTTTCAGCATATTAATGACCGTTGAATAAACAAATTATTTAGCTCCCCACACATATGATGTAGATTTGGTATGACGTAAGGGAAGAAGACCAATGATTAGGATGTTTAGAAAGTTCAATGACTCAAAATAAAATGAACGATGACTTCATTAAATCTTCTTAGAAGTACATTATCATTTCATCTTATTACATTTTCAGTCCGACATATAAATACTATATAAATATTATTTGTCGCAGGAACTGAAAAGAAAATTGTTTTTGTATGAACCCAATTGCATAATGGTTAAATAATAATTAGTTTGGAGGAATTGGAAAACATCTCAATGCATCTCTCTGTCCTGTTTAAAAATTGAATGATAGAGAGATCAAAATACGGTTATTGATCCTTGAGTCCTCAGTCCATGGTAAGATTAAGAAATAAAACATTTGGGGCATTACAAACACCGATAACATCTCTACTGTGGATTCCCTACACAAAACGTGGCCCAGTTACTTGCCCGCTGTCTCCCTCTACTTGTACGCACGAAGATCTTATGCAGGCCACTAGAGAAAGATTTGTAGTTGCCACTTACATGACAAGAATATTTTAAATATGAATCGTAGTTAAAGCCATTGGCATGTAAGCAGGTGAAGAAAAAGAAAAAGAAGAAATAAACATTACCATATCGAAAAGTGCAGTGCTCTCTCCGTTATTGTAAGATTTCACCTGACGTTTGTGCTTTTAACGAGACTTAATATAATTAAAATGTCTAACGATAAGATGCTCATTAAATAAATAAATGAATTTGTAACCTCAACTGATATTTATAGTGTTTGAACTATTACAAATAATTAACCTCTTTGCCAAAAAAAACATTTTTTTACGGTTACTGTTATAGTCTTTCTGCTGCTTTTTTTATCTTCAACAGTTTTTTTACATGTTGCAAAAGTGATTCTTCTACGATTATTTGAACATTATACATTTTGTTTTATAAACCTTATAAACCAACGTTTCTTTTTATAAAATAAAGACTTGCGTTATATATCAATGAACCATTGCTTGCGTTAAATAATAAATAAACATTTATTTCAGGCTGGATTTTAGGTCTGTTAGACCAAAATCTGGTCGAAACCAAAACCGCAATATTATTGACTGAGAGTACAAAACACATGGTTTTCTTAAAATGCTTAAAATAACTAGAAGCCAATAACGATTAGTCTTCATTGCCAATATGATTTGACATTTGGCAGTAACTAGACAAAATTTGATAGGGAAAAACGCCAATGAACCAGAGCAATCAACATAACTCTGGTTAGTGAATACTACAGTCGGTCACGTGAATAATTAACCTAATAAGAAATCGTGTTACACTATTTCAGAGGTAAGGAAACATATAGAATATCGCCTGGTGATAATCCTACACCTAGACTTGCTACTCTTCAGGCATCACACGTTTATTCTCTACTAAAACCATTTGTTGTGGTGTCTTGAAAAAGAGTGCTTTTTCAAGACACCCTTGCTCCAAAACATGCTACAAGACATACTGCATGATAAGGCGAATTGGCTGCCTACGTCTAATGTAAAGCCTGTTTGCCTGTAGTACTAGTGTTTTTACCTAAAGATACAGAACATTCTGACAAAATAGCTAAATATATCTAAAATAGCTGTTGGCGTGTGCGTGATAATTGTTTAATTCCAAGGAGACTAGCCATTAAAACTAATTGTGTTTGTGTGATAATAATAGAAAATCTCAACAATTAAAGCTACTAGAACAAAATTGAAAGTATCATGAATATCATTGCAGACCATGAAATAGAATTAGAGCAAGAGTTCTGACAGATAGTTTGTGGAACACTGCAGATTTACGCTTGTTTCGTTATTTACATTCGGGAATGAGATTTATTGCTTCAGACGACCTGATTATAGCATTAAATTAGCTGCAAAACAATGTATTGAACCCTTTAAACACAGGACACAGCAAGTCATTGCTATCAACGCCGTCACCAGCTCTAGTTAATTTGTTAAAATTAATGTATTCTTGTACACAAATTGTGGCAATTTTCATTAATCCAGGAATTAATGCTAGCATTCTTGATTTTGGAAGTATTCCAATTGAAACAGTTGTACGAACACATTTTCGTAATTATGACTTTTCTGTATCACTTACTGGGTGATCCGGGCCTATTTTTATAACACAAAAGTTGTCATGCCGGCAAGCATGGCCGATGGCATCAAGGGGCCGAATCATTGATTTAGAAATAAGAGCCGATCGTTTTTAATTGGCAATGTCTGTTTTAAAAGTCTCGAACTTTCTTCATTCTGTCTGATATTTTTATTTCAATGTGCTTGCTTTGTATTAAATTTTCTGACTATAGTCCAGATTGTTGCTAAGTTTTCTGCTATGTAGTTGGTGAGAAATACCTCGAGAATAAATCTATGTTGTTAATTATTTAAAATTAAGTATATTTCAATTAATTATATTTTTAATATTAAAACCAGAAAAGTAATCAGTTATAGCTACCACTGTTAAAATGTATATGTATAAATTTTGTTCAGCCTCAACCAGTGTTTTCTTATTTGTTCAGTGAGGCATGAGGTTTGTTTATGTTTTTGTTTGTATATCAATATCTAAAGTGTCTACCCGGAACCAAACGGGCCTGTTCAAGCTAAAACGTCCAACGCGATCATAACAAAACGAAGAAATCAATTTTCTTAGAACAGCTAGAGCTAGCTCGGAACAATTTAGTCTCTCAGCCAAGAGACAATCTTGCATCGGTGCCGGCTTCGACAGTGATTTATTACACTTTTTGTGTCTAGACCAGCCAATGCATCCCTCGGATGAGTGAGAGATGCATAGTAGACATGGCAACGACTATAGATATGTCAAGATAATTAATGAATATCTAATGAATTAGCCTATAACTACATTTGCTCCCAGCACACACTCTCATACACATACACGCACGCACGCATGGCTTGCACTTTTAAGAGATGATCATCGTTAAGAATGTGACGTAGCAACAAACAGATCACATCAACAGTTGGCGACAAAAGAAAATATTCGGAATGCCGATACCACGTAATGGAAGTCTATTTCAGCGGCATATGCCGCGGCACACAGTTTTAGCCGAGCTAAGAGCGTAGGCGCCTGCGACCTTGGCGAACCAGCATCGTGGAATGGTGGAAAATGAGACTCGCCACCATTTTAGGCCGCGCCGACGGCCGCAGCGGTCGGCGGCCGGGTCAAGTTTTATTGTCTCCGCGGCTCGGTTGCATAACTCGCGAATCGCCAACCGAGCCGCTCGCTTCGAAAATATCATGCACAGCGGGTCCCGAGGCGTGTTCCCCTCGGCCCGTCCGAAGATCATTAACTCGGCGATAACCCATTTGGACGGGCGCCGTCGCAGACGTTTCGACACGGCGACGGCCGCCCCCGCGCTGGCCGCCGGCCAGCTTTCGAAAGCTCTCAAAATTAAACGGAGACGCGCGCCGGTCGGCGGGTGGCGGTCGAATGGCAGCACTTACACCAGTACACCGCGACGAAATCCTTGTCGTCCAGCACTCGCTCCAACTGTTTTGCGGTGACCTCCTCGATCCGGGGCTCGTGTTTGGTCGGGGCGGGGGATTTACGCGCGCTCGCGGCGGCGGCGAGCAGCAACACTGCCGCCAGAGCCTTCAGCCACCGAGCCATGGCGAAGACGCGCGCGGACTGACGCCGGCGCGCCGCCCGCCCTGCGCAAGCGTCGCCCGCCCCGCACCGCGCCCGCCCGCCACGCGCATGCGCCCCGCCGCCCGCCCGAAGCCGCCCAATGCCGATAGTTCAGCTTTGTTTACATCGCAACGCACTGCCTGACTGCCTCCGGTGCGAGACCTCACCTCGTAATCCGATTCGTTACATCTGACAGATTGCATACGCATTTGCATCACGCTCGTGCGCAAACGGTTCTTTTCCAATAAAATTTATTTTTCTTTGAGGTTATTATGTGATAGTGTACAAGAGAAACGAATGAAATTCTAGAAAGATTGTTACATTTCATGATTTATTGAACATCTCCTAAACGTCTTACAGAATTAACAATCTTTACCACTCGACCAACTTTCCACTTAGCGACATTAAAGATTCGCGTATCTGATCTATGTTTCGATGTCACCGTGGACAGAGCATGAATTAATATCTCTTGTTCAAATCTTTCGTCTATAAATCAAATGACGGAAGACAAAAACCACGCCTAAAGTAAGTATAAAAAGATTTGAACGACTTTATATTCGTTTATAATTTACCGAGATATTATTTTCAAACATTACTGAGTTAATAAAGAATATCCTTGTCTAAGATTGTATTTCAAGAAAGCTCATAAGGAACAGGATCGCTCCTTTTCATTATTCTATGATGCCTTGACCAATTGTCATGTTAAAATCCATTGGGGCCAACCAGAAATCAATAAATACTCTGTTCCATAATCTAAGAGACAAAAATCGAGCACCCAAATTTTAAATGCACAAAAATGAAACAAGATAGATTTCTTAATTTAACCGCAAGAAGTCTTTATTTGATTTTTAAAAACAATTTAAACTATATTTATAAATTTTTGAAAATATGCTTTCTCAACCGCCTATACTCTCTCGATTTTTGTCTCTCTAATTTTGAAACAGAGCATACAGTCAACATTCTAACTTCCATAAATCGTACAAACAGAGACTGCACACCTTCATGTAAGTTTGGACAGCCACAGGGTAGGGTTAATAGTTATCACAGGTTTGATTTTAGGTTGCCATTCATCAATTTAAAATGGAGAGGAGTTCGCTGAAATGAAAGAGGAGTATGCTGAAATGAATGAATGATTACAATTACGCACAAGGTATAGAGACAAGTGAAAAGGTTTAGGAGAGGACTATCACTGAGGCCACTACTAATGTGAAATATTTAATTACCAAATCAATAGATAATCAAAATCCAAATCAATTTCTAAATTATGAAGGTCATAGGTTAAGTGAAGTTAGTGAGTGTATTTTTTTTTACTGGAGTAGAAAAATAAAATCTATTTTAATTTTTGACTTGTTTTGCCCGCGACTTGGTCCTCGTGGAGTTCGTAACATTAAGTAATAGCTGCCCACGTGCTTTGACCTGCGTTAAACCTTACTTTTCCGCTCCCGTGAAGTTTAGCGTAATTTTAAATATCAAAAAACTTTTATTGATAGTAAGACTATCAAACACAAAAAGAGTTATATAATCTGATCAGTAGTTTTTTTATTCTTTTTTTTTATACTAGCTACTGTTGGTAGGTGAAGTACAGCCCATGGACATCAACAATCCATAAAAGCAGATTAAAGATGCGTCGCTGCAGCTGAGGACTACGGTGTTATGCCTCATGTGCCAGTAATTTCAGGGCCTGATCTCACCACCAAACCGGAACAGAGTAATGGAAGCACTACTATTTGGCGGCAGGTTAAAGGTGAGACGGTGGTGCTGCCGCCCTCGAGCTCATTCACAAGAGCTCTACCACCAGTGTTCCGATAGATAGATCAGTAGTTCTAAAGATTAACGCTAACAAACAAAAATCTTTCTGTCGCCCGCGGCTTCTTCTGCTTGGTTGAAACATCAATAAAAAGTAGCCTATGTTACGCGCCTTGTAGCCAGTTACCTGCATATAACATTTTATCAAGATCGATCCTTCCGTTTTGGAGATTAGCTGATACAAACAGACGGACAGACAGACAGACAAACAGACAGACAAAAAAAACTGTATTTTAGCCATAGGTATTGTGCAAACAACTTTATTAACAGCATAAAAAAAAACAATCTTATTTTAAAATTAAAAACAGTCACTTCATTTTTATTTATTTGTGTATCAGGGTATAAATTAAGAATAATAATGTAATCAATGCAACAACATGTTGACTGTCGGATAGGCCACGAACAAAAAATACATCATATGATGGTATAGCCACAAAAATTATCAAAGCTGTAGGACATCTTATTTGCAGTCATCTCAGTCACATAGTTAATCTCTGTATATGTGAGGGTGTATTTCCAGATAATTTAAAGGTCTCAATCGTCAATCCAGTACACAAAAAAGCAGATAAAGATGTGATGGCGAACTATAGGCCTATTGCCCTCACATCAATATTTTCAAAAATATTCGAAAAGTACTTTTACAAAGAAATTGATAGTTACTTGGAAACTAATAAAATTATCTGTAGAGAACAAAAGGGTTTCAGAAAAAATATGTCTATTAACATGGCTATCTATGAATTTATGGACAATGTTATGTCAAATATAGATAAAAGAAATCCTGTGTATGCGGTCTTTTGCGATATGACGCAGGCATTCGATCACGTTGATCACAATCTCCTGAAAAATAAACTGGAGCGTTACGGCATTAGAGGTAACATTTTAAAATTAATAGTGTCATACCTATCGGATAGAAAGCAATATACAGCTATATCAGGCTTCAATATCCAATCCAAAAAAGAAAATATAACCACCTCTAGTGAACGAATGGTTAGATATGGGGTTCCACAGGGCAGTGTACTAGGGCCATTACTATTTACCCTTTACATAAATGACCTACCTACAGCAACAAATCACCCTATGATTTTATTTGCGGACGATAGCACTCTAACTGTAGCATGTAAGACCATAGATAACTATGTAAATGACATCAACAATTCATTATCTCTTATAATTTCATGGATGAAAAATAATAATTTAAAAATTAACTTGTTAAAAACACATATAATGCATTATAGTCAAAGGCCTTCCTCTTTGCAAACTAATCAAATCATTGTTAAATACAACAATACTAATGTTTCAGCAGTAAATAATGTTAAGTTTCTAGGCTTATGGAAAGCACACTTAGAGCAGTTATCTAACAAATTAAGTAGTAGATCATATGCACTCCTTAAACTTGCACCAGTTGTAAATATACCAACAGCACTAACAGCCTATCATGGTCTTGTAGAATCCATACTGAGATATGGTATCATGTTCTGGGGCAACTCAGTTGATAAAAATATCGTATTTAAATTACAAAAAAGATGTATTAGGGGTATGTTTGGTTTACAATTTACTGACAGCTGTAAGCCATATTTTCAAAAATATAATATACTTACGTTACCTTCACTGTATATATATGAAATAGCTGTATTTGTGAGGAGTAACCCTCAACTATTTCCAAAGATGTCTGATAAAACAATTCGTAATCGCCGTGACAATCAACGTCTATGTATGCACGCATCTAAAACGGCTCTTTTGAGCAACAGTATTTTTTGTATGGCTCCAAAAATCTATAATAAATTACCCAATGTATATAAGGACCTAAATGTCAATTTGTTTAAACGTAAGTTAAAACGCATGCTTATTTCGAAATGTTATTATACTGTATCTGATTTTTTTAATGACAGAAATATAATCTGAATGTATTGAATTTGTATCACTCTATTGGGATTTAATTTAACTGACATTATATTTAACTTCTTGACATTAACTTCTTGACATAAACTATTTGACATTACCATTTTGACATAATAAATACAAATTTAATTATTATTATTTTTTTCTTGCATTCTTCTTCTTCTTCTTCTTGCATTGAATTTATTAAATTATGTATAATGACTATTATTTTGGATCCTAATGAATGTTATAATTAAGGCATGATAAAATATTATTAAAATTTTAAGAATTTATAATTTTGTATGTCCTTTACAAAGGACAGAGCATGTTGAGACATAAACCACATTGTAACACCAAAAACCTACACATGTTGGAACAAAATAAATAATCTTTTAATCTTAAAAAAATCTTAATCATAGCAATAATAATAAAATTTCAAGGAGCTTTGAACGAGTAAGCCATATTACTATGTATCGAGAGCAATAAAATGATACATGGTCTAAAAGTAGTCGCTGGTCCAAGCTCATATACAATTAATAATAGTTTATACATACATACATACATACAGCGTGTTAATATCCAAGAACAAAGGGAAAAGGGCAATAATATAATAAATAACAATATACTTTAGAAATAATAGCCTCCCTTGATAAGAGACACTCGAGAAAACTCTATAGTATAGGACAGCTCCATGAACGTGAAAATCTTTACCTTGATATATATTATAATGGTTACCTGCTGTAAAAACTAGCAAATTTTCATAAAATGTTGGTATAAACCACAAAAAACATAGTATATACTAAGAAACAGTTGAAAAAGATATGGGACCGGCAGGATTTGAACCTGCGACCTTACTGCACACAAGGCAGCCGAGGCGACCGTAGCTGGATGGCTAAAGCGGCTGCCCGGTGTGCAGTAAAGTCGCAGGTTCAAATCCTGCCGGTCCCATATCTTTTTCAACAGTTTCTTAGTATAATTTGCTAAGCATAGCTAAATGCTATAAAAATAATCAATTAGAAGTTAAAACATAGTATAGGAGCATAAAATCTGACCTATATTACCCAAAAGGACCAACCCAATCTGACCTATATTGGCAAAGGTGTATAACACCCACACTTCACCAGTTATGTTCAGATCCTATATGATGGGGATCTAAGTATCTATCTTGTACGTCGCTTAATAGGTATTCTAGTATTGTGTAAGTGTACTTCTCTGTTTTTATTTTTTGTTGTCCTGTGCTTGTGATCGGAATAAATGCTTTCTATTCTATTTCTCTTTCTATTCTATCCATCGGGCAGAAAATTCCAACTCCGTGCTGCTAATTTTCCTTACGTAAAATTCACAATAACACTTTCATCCGACCCAAGAATCGAACCCGAGACCTCGCAAATGAGAGGTCGCATACGCTAACCACTATACCAACGAGGCAAAAAAAAAGATATTTGAAATTTCATATCAATGGCGTCGGCACCATCTGGTATTGAGCTACTGTTATTTTTAGTTCATGAAGTATTTATCAGAATACTATTGCCCTTCATCCTAGATTTACGTGTCAAAATAAACGGGATGAATGGCCTCTTTGTATCGGCCAAGATTGCTTTTTACTGAAAAAGCAGTCATTTATACTCATTTCTTCAATAGACTCTTTGCTAAAATTTTAAAAAATAAATTGTTTGTTATCCGATCAGCGTTACAAAAGATTACGTTTTTGAGCCCTTTTTATATATTATAGTCAAATATAAACACCGTTAAAACTTTGTGATAAACTACGGCTAGGAGCTAGTGTCTTTCAACAGAGTTGAGTCGAGAATAATCAACGTCCATGGTTGACATATTTTATAGGGCACAAATCCCATACACACTTGCAAGGTGTTTTACAAACACATACACAACGATATTAATTGTTTTGTCTAATGGTTTCTGCGATACTTTAAAGTATTAATTGTTTTTCACCACACCAGCACGAAAAAGATCGTTTGCTTGCCAGAATTCAGTGAGTAAAAACCGTTTTTACTCACTAGTGAGGCAAAGTGATTCAAATTTCGAAACAATAAATCCTTCCAATGAGTAAGCGCTGAAAAAAAAAAACAAAGAAGCCATCATGTAGGTTAGTAATAAACATTGACATCAATTTTATTAAATAACTACATACGATACGTTTTAATTATTTTAAATTATATAAATACGCGCTTATTTAGTATTTTAATGGTTATATATTCGTGATTAAGTTAATTAAAATCAGGTACTTAATATTAGACTCTCATAATACATATGCAATCAGAAAATTTGTTGAAAAATAAGCTAAGATACCAATTAAAATATATATCACAGCTTATCATTGAAATTTACTTGAAATTAATGCCTTAAAATAATTAATTTGGATAATCCAATAGTTGAGTTACACGTGGTACTCATTTATTAAAAAAACAAAATTCATGGTCACCCATCTTTATGAAATTGACATGTATGTTAAAGAGATTTAATTCGAATAAATATTATTTTTTCAGATTTGTGCTCGTTCAATTCTCCGGCGATAAAATCAAATTTTCAATAATCTTTGTATGCAGTTTCAATTGTTTTTTTTAAATAAAATAAAGTCTTCTTTTAGGAAAACTTATATCCCCATTAGTTAAGATACTGCCCCTCTATTTGCAATGTTTGTGGGATAACCTGTATTTTAAATAAAATATAAAATGAAAAGTAACGTTGCAGCACATAGAAGCAGATATTTTGAGATATATAAACTATGGATATTTTAAGCGTTTAAAGAACTACAGTTAAAAAATGGTTTCTAAATTAAAAACAATAAAGAACAAATATGTTTTCTTCTCAGCAGCTCGCTTGTCCTTTGTTGAGTGAAAACAGTGAGCAAAACTCTATTTTACTTTGAGCGTGAGGAAAAATTACTTCGAAATTAGAAAGTAATTGACGTCATTTCAGCGTGCGTGGGGTCTTAAGCTTCGGTTTCCTAGCATAGCGGTGTGGAATAATGCGGTCGTAAAGATAACGGTACAATGACGTCACTAGAACGTTGTCTATGTAAAACAAATGTTTCCTAGAGAGTGGTGATCGACCTAACGTATTACATATTAATCGTGTCACGGTAATAATATTACGGCCGCATTATTCCACACCGCTTTCCTAGGAAATCGAAGCTTAACAGAAGCTTAAGCTTCGGTTTCCTAGGAAAGCAGTGTGGAATAATACGGCCGTAAAGATAGCGGTAGAAACACTGCACCGAAACGTTGCCTATGTAAACTAAATATAGTGGTTTCCTAGAAAACGTTGATAACAAAACGTATTACGTATTAATCGTATTGCAGCTATAATACGACCACATTATATCACACCGCTTTCTTAGAAAACCCAAGCTTTTGTTCATATTCATAACAATTTTAGCCCGCGACTTCGTCCGCTTGAATTCGTTTTATTAAGTAGTAAATTAGAAGTTAGAATATAAAACACAAAAAGAATTATAAAAATTCGACCTATACAAACAAAAAAACTAACTTTCTTCCTGCTCGTGTGCGCGGTAGGCACATCGATAAAAAGTAGCCTACGTTACACGTATTGAAAACAGTAACCTTCATTAAAAATTTTATTCAAGCCATTTAGAATACTAGCCGATACAAACAGACTGACAAATATTTTAAAAATTGTATAGGCTAAGATATCCTGCAAACAACTATACCAGCTTGAAAATCATTGTTATTTGACATTAAAAAAACACTTCAATTTTATTTACTTTTGTATTGATGATGATCAGCGCATCAAAAAACCCCGAATCAGTTGTCAGTTTGTAATAAACAAAATATAATTATATATTCTCATTATTTATTTATTCTCTCATTTTTTATAATTATGTTTAAGTATAAATTATAAAAGTAAAGTACATTTAAAAATATAAAACTAGAAAAATTCTATTTTTTTTAATATAGAGTACTAAAAATATTTAAAAATATAAAAAAATAGTACCCCACCGGCGCGGCATCGGATACAGGGACCATGCTACCGGTGGTTCAGGGACCAAGCCTCAAAGAGAGGAACCTCCTCACAATGCGTGCCGTGTCGAGTAGCACCGCCTTCTGCATCAGACCCTTCATCCAGCCACCTAATTATATTAATTATATAATTAATATTAATTTTTATTAATTATATTATTATTAACATTGTAAAAATAAAGCAATTTTAAAGAGTTCACAAACATTAATTTCACAGATACAAAGCATACCTACCCAGAGTCAGAACAAATTATTGCGGGTCACCCACACCTTTATTATGTCTTTAATACATTTCTGTGGGATCACTCAAAGTTTTGTCCCGTGTGGGTATCGAACCCACAACATGAATTGCATTATTTGTATTTAGGTAGATCTGAGCTTCGTGATTTATTTATTTATTTTATTTAAAAACTTTATGCACAAAAATTGGTACATGGGCGGACTTAATGCCGTAGGCATTATCTACCAGTTAACCTTTAGGTGATGCAGAGACGACAAGTGGTAGGTGCAAGAGCTGAGAGTTGGTTGGAAACTAGAAACATTAAAATAACTCAATCTAATACATTAAAATAAAAATTATTGCAATACAAAATACTTAACATAAACTATTTAGAATTTATAAATAATATATAGAGTATTTACCTACGCTTAAGTTTAATTCAGATATATTTTTTCTATGACGATTCGATGTGATTTGAAAGTCTAAGGAATAAAGATAATGTTCATTTCATTATATAAAGTGTGAGCCGTGTGTATGAGTGTGAGGCCATACAGTTTTACAACAAATATTATCGCGCTGATAATTATTTGTTTGCCTTTTTTTTATAAACACGCCATCGCGATGGCATACTTATAAACATGTTTATCTTTAGTTTCAATTAAAAAAAAAAACATTTTAAATACGCGCCTCTGGGAATACCCTTTTTTATTTTTAATACTGGGAAATGTCTAATCGGTATCGTCGGTCTCGATTTTTTTTTTTTTTTTTTAAATCTTTATTTATTATAGAGGGTTTAATTTAATCACACTGATTATGCCACCCTCGACAAGGCAGTCGGTCTCGTTGTAGTGTTAGAGGGCCTAGCCTGCCTTCTTTATGAAAGCCTCTGGTAACATCTACCGCCCTCTTTTGGTACGTATGTGAAACACTTCGCCGTGGTCTGTGGACTCTGTGGTTATGTGGTGAATGATACGACATGATTTCAGAACGAAACAATTTATGTCAAAACTTTGAATAGTGATAAGGTACTCTAGTAAATGTCGATATCGATTAAATTAATAACAAAAATAAAGAATTTCGAAGCTGAATGTATCTATAGGAAATATAATTGCATTTTTTTTAGCATATTTTTACTAGCTTTTTTCCGTGACTTCGTCCGCGTGGCATTGGTTGTATTAAGTAGTAGCTGCTCCCACGCTTTGACCCGCGTACAAAATTACAGCGCCGCTCTCGTAGAGTGTAGCATAATGTTTAATATCATAAATTCTTTATTGATGATGATGCTTAGATGACCAATGCTTCTTGAGATAAGCGCTACCATACAAACAAACTAACTTTCACTTGCAGTTTCGTCTGCGTGGCAGGTTCATCAATAATAAGTAGTAGTAAGCCTATAATATGCGCCTAGTTACCTGCATCTAAAATTTTATTAAAATTGATCTAGCCGTTTAGAAGATTAGCCGATATAAACAAACAAAATTTAAAAGAACTGTGTTTTAGTCAAAGGTATCGTACAATTAACTATATCAGCTTGAAAGAATATTGTTATTTTGACATTAAAAACAGACACTTCAATTTTATTTATTTGTATTGATGATGTATTGATTATTTTAGTTCTGTTGAATCAATTTCGATATAATTAATGTTTACTAAAATTACTAAAGCCACGCACTAGCATTTAGGTTTCAGCCAATCAGCGTTAACCACTAACGTCACTTGTCACGTGGAGGGGAACACCAGAGGAGAGGTTTTTGAACGGAAAATGGTAGCGCAAGCAACTTTTTGTTCCGCAGTCTCGCGGTGTTAACGAATTCTCGTAACGCGGTCAATTGTTTAGTAAAATAAAAGTTCGAATTGTGGATGTGGAGTGCCCTGTGAAATATACAATGGATATTATTCATTAATTGTAGCTGTAGTTATTGTGTAAAGTGTTGTAATCCATCTTCAAAAAGTTTTGGTAAGTTAACTTTGACTTTTCAGTTTTTCATACGAAGTTTTACCTGGCCGATGTATTGTTTGATTTCGGCGTAATCTTATCACTAATTTATTGCCTATTCAGTAGATATTTTGGCATGGTTCTGTCATTAATCTAAACAGAATCTGGTAAGAATTTAAATGGGTAGCTAGAAACAGTAAGTAGACATAAGATGAAGGAGGTATTCTTATAATTATATTTCTTTTTTTATTTTGCATGATTCAGCTCGGTCACTAAATGCTCAACTACACTATATGCGTCATTAGCATCGAATATAAAAGGAGTTGAGATGAGAACCTTACAATAAAATTCTATTATACAGAATAATACCTACACAATAATCTGCATGCTTAAGACAATTATTGAATGCATATGTCCAATATAGTTCCAAAGTTGGATAGCTTAAAATTAACATTTTGGACTGGTAATTGGTCAATAATTTTCAACTGAAATTTCTTGAGCCATTTAAAGCAGTTCAGAATATAAATAAGAGTAATTATTGCACCCAAAAAATGTTTACATATTAGTCACTTGTTATAAAAAACGATTTTCGATAAGTCAGTCAGGGTTCAGTCAAGAGGCAATTGGCCGTAAGATTCAAGGCAGCATATTAATATGAATGATGTGTGGCCACCAACTTCAGTGGTGGTTAGGCGTTAAAATTTTTCAAGCCGCAGCTGGTTAGTGCTTAAGAGCTTATCGCAGCTTTTAAGTTTGTCTATTTGTCAATCAGCATTGTGTCATTGATTTCTATGTTAGTTTCCTAGAGGAATAGGACTTATTTTTCAACATTAGACCATATATTATTATTATTATTATTTAGACCATAGAGTACTTTTAGTGATGTTTGGCAACATCATCCACTTGAATTTGTCAGTTCAATCGTCAACTATTTTGGATGGTCCCAGGACGCTCTTCAAAGTAAATCAAATACTAGAAGTGGAACCCCAAAAGGATTTTTTTTTCTCACTCAAAACTGAAAAGTCCCGTGCCTTGCATTTCAAACCAGGACCAGTTCTAATACCCTAATTCTGACAAATGCTCTATTAATTGCTGCAGCCAATTTTCGCCACAATTGCCTAATTGCTAATTTAACCACATAATTACGCAAGTTCTGGTAAACTCATTAAAAAGATATGCTGGAGTTATGAATGTCAGTGTTACACCACTGTTTCTAACTTTATGCATAAACCATAAGATTTCTTAGACTTTTGACATTATCACAATGTTTTGTCACACATCGTAAAATCTAAGGAGCACATAGAGTCAATATGAAAATTTGAGTGATTTTATGGAGTGCACAAATAGCATAGTGGTTAAAGCAGTCGCCTCGCTGGTGTTGTGGGTTCGATCTCCAGACATGAAAAATCTTTGTGTGACCCGCAAAGATTTGTTCTGGCTCTGGGTGTGCTTTGTGTGCGTGAAATGTATGTTTGTGAACACCTCCGTGACACAGGCGTTTTTCCTAGTGCGAGCGTTGTGTTTTAAAAAAAAGAAAGAAAGATTAAAATATTATTGTTTTCTATGCATGCTGAATTTGTAGGGGTTTTGGAAACTTAAGCAGTTTGTTCAGAATCAGTATCAAAATCCATTGCACTAGTTTTAAAGAAAAACAAGATTACAAACTCCTTTGTTTTAAATGAGTCAAATTAACAACTGATAAAATCTATGATACTCTATCAGAAATTTTTGAGGATTAACAGTTCATTGAATTC
Organism: Hypena proboscidalis; assembly: GCA_905147285.1. Classification (NCBI taxonomy): domain Eukaryota; kingdom Metazoa; phylum Arthropoda; class Insecta; order Lepidoptera; family Erebidae; genus Hypena; species Hypena proboscidalis. Next base: position 3,566,270 of record LR990131.1, on the reverse strand, counting down.
CAAACAATAAATAGATTTATTAGTTTGCAACACTTACATGTCTAGATATTGATAAATATTATTGCTACAGACATGTTAGACAAAAGCTAATAAAGGTCACTTAAACTAATTCAAACTGCAAACAATTTTAGCTTTTAGCTTTAGCTATATTCTGGTAAACATCTTTAGCTTAATGAACTTAGCAGAATAGGTCAAGGGATGACTCCCTTGAATTATTACCCACAAACCAAAGTTAAAACATAGCCAATGAATGCCTAAACCATTAATGTGCTCAGATATGGCTCCGAATTTAGTGTTTTTTTTTTGGAGCATGATAAAAATTATTTAGCATAGTTAGGTCCTGTAGAAAAAACCTCGGACAAGAAAAATTAATTAAATTCATTTAAATTGGAGCTATATCTGAGGATTTCTAACTAAAAAGCCACCAGTAATATACAAATCCCAAGAATGGAACTACTACATACATAGATGGAACTACTATTAGATACTTTGTTGTCTCCTACTCCAGTAATTGCCGGCCTATATTTAGTCATTTTACCAACACTCTGCACTTAAATTAAAACTGCTTACAGCTCATAGACAAAAGTGGTACTGTTATCAGGTGAAGGTCCTACTGCCGAAGATTTTCTTGCCTGTCCCATTAGCCACAGCCACTTTTGACATTTCGACTGGACTAACGTACTTATTTGCATAGAAACCTTAGAAAAACTAAAGTTACTGACGTTGCTATACTGATAACAACTAGAAGATCAAGAACCGGTTTTTTCGGTTCCAAATTTTAACCTAAATCGGTAACCAGCTAACTCTAAACCAAAAGGACCGGATTTAGATGCTCTAGTAACTACATCTTGTCATTACAAGAGTGGAAAGTCGTGCTTAGGATGCTGGTCTTCGCCTTTCGATCTTTTGAAAAGATTGGCCAATGCAAATATATTATTATTATGCTCGAAACTTCATTGTTCCTAACAATACTACTGCTGCTGTGTTTATAAATCGAGCGTGCATCAAATGACACAAATAAAGCTCACACACATTAAGGCCGATTTTACAGTACAACATTAAACTGATGATTCAGTCATTCATCTTACTGTCTACTCCATTATTAAGTCATTACCGCACATATTCAAAGGAAGTAAATCATCTCTATCAAAGTAAATATATTCTGGGATTAACTCAATGATTTTATCAATTTTGAGTTGTGATAGCGCTCCTTTGTTCGAAACAATTACCTGTGCAGCCATTGTGTTTCGACCGATGGTAAAACACAATAAAATATTGGTACATGAAGCTAACAAGGTTTGTTTTGTAATCTGCTATACCTGAAACACATGGTCAAACTGCCGAACAGCATTGTTTACTGCAATTTTCGTAAGTTTGGAGGATAAGGTATAATTTGGTCAATCTCTAATTTATCGTCTGGTAAACCGTGTTTGCTATCATCGACACTTGAAGCTGTCTGTGTAAATGACCTGTCATCTGAAACAGTTTCTCGTACTCTGACCTTAAATAAGTCAGCGCACTCTTACACGACTTTTTTCGGTCACTCGACCTAAAAATTCGACTGCGCAAGTTCTACTAGAGGTATCTCTTTAAACTACTTAAATATTATATATATTCCCCCTTGGCAACCGAAGTTGTATGTATAAAAAAGGAAATGGCAGCCCAGTTTAAAATACATTCCTATATAAAGCAAGAAACTGCCTTAACCAGTTTACACGAAATACGCGCAATAAATATGACAAGAAAAGTTCATTTATCATAAACTAAAAGTATCACATTGTCATATGTTTCGGGCAAGTTTTTTTTGAGCAATTGTTGACAAAATCTTATGAAATAGCTTTTTAAAAAGGCACAGGATATTGTCAATGCTGTTATGCAAGTGAAATAATGCTATAATGGCGGAACACCTAATTGCTCAATATATTTCTTTACTGTAACAATTCCGTGACAATTCGGTAATAAAGCTAAATTTAGACGTTTGTCTGGGACCTACCCTCCTGCCTGAAACAGATCTAAGTATATTATGAAGCTCAATTATTCGTATAATACATATAATACTTTGTGGAGCTGTAAATAACGTAGAATACTAACATCATAGGATAACTAATATCATACTTGAATAGTGTAACAATTCTAAGAATAGACAAAAGAATAAAAAATGCATCCTTCTCACATTGAGACTCGTATAATTGAGTTCGTCATGGAAGTACTATATTAATAGAAAATGTGTGCCAGTTTTAATTAATTCAGCAATCATGATGCATCAATGTAATCATTAATGCATTCTGAAACATTAATATGCATAGGATGTTGGCAATTATTTCATAATAGATTTTGGTTCGTCCACCTATAAAAAATAAATACTTATGTGTCTATCACAAGACTATCGTTTGATATAATATCTATAATCACGCCTACATATAAGTTATCAACGCGATAAGTACGACCAATGACTAATATTCCAGAGAGTTCCATAATAACATCCTTGATTAACATTTAACATAGTCTTTTGAATTAGAAACGTATTCAATATTGTAGTGGTTGACGTTTTTACGTGAGTGCCTTTTGTTTACCTTGCTTTTATCCTTCCAATAGCACATTATTTTTGACTATAGTCGCCCGTTTTCCGCTAAAATATTCACAACAGTAAAAACCCGTGTTTTCATCCGCATAAATTTGATTTATTTTTTTTGCTCCATCATACAATTTTCTTTCTTTCGCGAAGCTCTATTGGTTAAGTTACAAACGGTAAAATATTCAGTAGAGAGCATCTATGGAAAGCTGCAAAATTCTATTAGGTGCAATATCCAAAAACTGACAAGCCGTCATAATTATAAATCATTTATATTGCAAGATAATATCACCAAGTGATAAACCACAATACTCATTCGTAGAATGTGCGATATCGCTATCAAACATATATTATCGTCAACCTGATATTGTGAGGACGCTTATCATAAGGAGTTCAGTGGCTACGTGTCCGTACACCTGATAGCATCCAAAATGGGCGAATACCGTGCGGGAAAAGCTGGCATCAACGCTGAGGCTCAGGCCAGGATCCACAGCAAATACAACGATGACATCGCTCACGAAACCCTGGAATGGATCAAGACGTTGACCGGCTCTCCCGCAAATACCGCTGGTGACGCTGACAACCTGTACGAAGTCCTTAAGGATGGCACTCTCCTTTGCAATTTAGTCAATACTCTCCAGGAAGGCTCAGTGAAGAAGATCAACCAAACTTCAATGGCGTTCAAGTGCATGGAGAACATTAACGCTTTCCTGGATGCCGTTAAGAAATTGGGAGTACCTGCTCAGGAAACGTTCCAGACCATTGACTTGTGGGAAAGACAGAACTTGTACTCTGTGGTTGTGTGCTTACAGTCCCTGGGAAGAAAGGCTGGTAACTTTGGCAAACCTTCCATTGGACCGAAGGAGGCTGATAAGAACGTACGTGAATTCACCGACGATCAGCTCCGAGCCGGTCAGAACGTCATCTCTCTACAGTACGGCACGAACAAGGGTCAGCAGTCCGGCCTCTCATTCGGCAACATTCGTAAAATGTAATGATCAACTTGTTCCTAATTTATATTATTAAAGTATAATAAATAATTTTGTATTTTTTTATAATCGCATTTCATTTAGTGCAAGGTGTGGTTTAGTTCTGACGTCTATAGTCGTTAAGTCACGTAATCATAGATTAGATAACACAATTCCTTCTGCATGACTGCATCTCTTTAAAACTTGTATTTTGTTATAAGATTGTAATTTTTCTTATTATCATACACACTTACATGTTTTATTTGGTTGTTTAAATATTTTTTGGTTAGCCCCAATTTCACAGGTGCTAGATAAACTTTATTGCCAGGATAAGCATATAACACACATAAATGAAAGTGACAGCTGTGTTCTTATTTCAAATGTAACTTGTGTCACTTTTAAATTCGGTCAGGATATATTTTATGGGTCGGATAAGATCTATCCGGAATTTCAGAAGAAACTGGCCTGCCTGCTTCTTTTCTTCTTGTCCTCTTAATTCCTTTGGCTCAGTGACCTGATTTTTTATAAAACTAATTATGTAACCAAATATAATATCTATGCAATCATAAGCACCTACTACTTATTCTTTATCGTACAAGTTGTTAATAAATCCGCATTGTCCTTTATCAGATAATAAGACTCATTAATTGTATATAAATGAGACTATCTGGCCTGGTAATATCTTGGATCTGGTAAATATAAAAGCTTTTATCAATTTTGACATTCGCATTTTCACGTAATGTTAAATAATATAATCAATACTTGGTGGAAACACCATAAATAGATATTTGCTGAGATACAGATGAATTGAACTTTAACGAAAGTGCTAAATAAAAAACTTCACATGCTTTTGCATAGAGCAATATTAATTTTAAGACTCATTAAACAAAAAAAATTAATGATACTATTTTTTACAATATTAAATCAATGATTTGTCCAAGGATACTTTCCAAGAAGATTCAACTCGCAAAATTTCGCAGAACATGAAACATTCTGCAATTACAGCTAAAGCTTCGATTACGACGATATTACAAAGGATTATAGGAAGGTAGATAAAACACACAATCAAGTAATGATGAAAACGTGACGCGAGTCACCAAGTGATATAATTGTTCATATGCCCATGGCAATTAAACAATAAATGCAGTCTACCGGAGCTAGACATAATAGTAAAGTCCTTGGATCTTGTAATAAGAGAATGTATAATATACTAATCAAACATTGGTTTAATGTTATGCAAAAATATAGGCAAACTCAAGTAAAGATTGGCCATTTCTAATGTTGTTGACCTTTGTGAATCGTTCGAGACATTACAACACGATAGATAGAAGTAATCTTATTTTAACCATGGTTATTATAGGGTCTAATTGATTGACTGCCGACTGAATAATTAGGTTTCTGTCAAATTAATCATTAGTCAGTCTCTTTCACGTTTAAGGTTGTACCGTGTGTTAGTCACCTCACACATCGTGGGTCGGTGTTTCACAGAGCACGTACTACAGAAAATATTTTTATAAATTACACTTTGTCTTTGAGTTTTCTTAAATTGGTTTGTTTTGTTGGTTTGTCTGTGATAATTCGCAAATAAACGATTTCATAATAGACATGCCAGTGTAATTTACTGAAGACGTACCTACCTACCTACGTTTGTAAAATTGTATATTCTGCAATACCAGAAAGTTTATGAGAATAGTCGACATACTTCCGTGCCTATATAATATCTATTTTACTATTTTATTGTGTTCCTATTATTAAATTAAGGGTCTTGTCTCATAGCACTTTTTTTTAACTTTATTTTATTTTATTTTTTTAACAAGTTTAATACCTATTTTAATGAAATCAATATTTTTTTATTTTTTAATCCATATTTTAAATTAAATCAATTTGCTTTTACACTTATTTTTATAATACTGATTTATACATTAAATACAAAAATCTATAAAAAAATTATGTCATCGTATTAATTTGAATATTTATTATCGTCTTATGATTTATATTGTTTATTTAATATTTAACTTATATGATTACACTATTATTTAGCAGTTTTATAGTTTAATCATTCAAAAACTAATTAATTATTACTTACTTATTTGATTTAAAAATTTATTATTATTTACCTATATTATTTTTTATATCAATTTTGTGTTTTTTAAAGTTTGTAAACAGCTTTTATTTATTAATATTATGGTGTATCCTTTCTTTTCTACTTTTTAAATTCAACGGATATTAAATACAGTTAAATTTATTTTAGTAGTTCTGAGCGTACGGCACTCGTGGGCTGCAGCTGAAAATCAGCGTTAGGTGACTGTATTTCATTGCAGTCACTTAGCATTATGCTGAGCTGCTGGCCTTTTGGTACAGACTGTATAACTGTATTTGATCGTATTTCCTGTATTGTTTATTTTATGTTTTGTGCCAATAAAAAATTTCTTTCTTTCTTTCTTTCTTTCTTTCTACCCATTTGTACTGCATGTATTTATGTAATCAATTATTATCATTTATTGCTATTGCAAATATTATTTTTATGTAACATAATTTCAGTTTATTGGAGATATTTCGTCTTATCAGCCGTAGGAATTAATCTGAATTTTAAATTATACAGAACTTGATGAATTGATTATATTCGTAATACTATCATGTTGATTTCTTTATAGAATTACTGATATCTTCAGAATAAGTCATTTTACTTCTTGTGTAGTGAAAGAACATATCGTAAATATTTATTACCTTCTTGTTCCAATTATACCAAAATGCCGATGATCACAAAAAGCATAAAAGTCCACGATAAAAACAATAAATGTTACGATAAAGATCTTATCTGATTTCAAGGTAATTGGCCTGTTATGTATCGATAAAAATAATAATATTGACTTTAATTGTCTCTTTAGAATAAAGAAACACCAATTACCTACAAACCTACCGAGTCAGACGTTGAGACATACTTAAAAAATTAAATACTTTAACGGAATCGTCATTTGAATGTTCAATTAACTGTCAAATTCGCAGCCTTGACTTTCGGATTCTCGGCCAGAGAAAATACTCTGTAAATTATTATGTGGGTTGTATCAAAATAATCGTCTCACCTTTTAGTAAATGCCGAGGGGATAGTCCCTCCCCTGATACCAATGACGTCATTTATCGATCAAACTTCTGCAACAACCGTAACATAGCGAAACAAGGTACCATTCTCTATCTATAATAAACTTTATTTAGGACAACCTCTTTTCAAAGTGGCTTGCGTAATCAAAAGCCATTCTATGTTCCAACTCCATAGAACAATACAAATATTGCACTCAAGTGTGCTAATCACACTTAGATGCTATTATGACTCTTATTGTAGAAACTACAGCTCTCAAATTGCTATAAAATCTAACCTAGATCGCCTAGTCCACTTATCAAGGACTCTAGAATCGAGTGATATAAAGTAAAGTATTGCAAGTCTAAGAATTTAATTAGGCACTTGATTGTTATTGCTTGTTTGTATTGAAACTGTCGGTTTCTTTCAATGCAATAGTAATCAGTATCGTTTAATATTATCTTTCTTTATAGTTATTACCTATTCGTGTTTTGTAAATAGCCGAATTTTATTTTGTTTTGAAGTCGTTACTTTGACGGGGGTGTTGCGCACGAAGTCACCTACTGAGCTACTGACATTTGTATGTGAAATGCTCAGATTATGCTTCAGCACAATGGAAAAGAAAGCTACAACAAACAATGAAATTGGGTTTCATTTTACGTCCATACATTTGGCAATATAAATAACGATACAAAACACATATTTAAATGTAAATAAATAGCCTGATAACCAACGATGGATAAAAACTTCCTCATATTATTATAATATATCTTACACAGGTCTTACAAGAATTAGTGCATATCCAAACCACAAACTAAGTTAACGAGCCATCAAAATTACGTATAATTCGGCAATTCTGTCTTGTTACTTTAATGACGGAATTTATTCTAAGCATATTTTGCAGGCTCGTTAAATGCCTGGGTTTGGTGACGTCACAGTCATTATCACAATGGCTGTCGCCCGTCACGGTCGTGTCGCACCCCAGCGGAAGGCACGTCACGGCCTGGTGACTACCGGAAGTACGGATATCCGAGGACTAGACAGATAACGCACGTGGTTATTGTTTTGGACCCACAATGGTTAATCACCATATTTGTTAAAAAGAGAAAGGCCCATTTCGATGATTACAGTCTTCTTTGCTAGTCGTGAAACATCTTCACGCCAAAGACTTGTGACTTATTAAACATGTACTCATGTACACGGTTCAAAAACCACTTTGTTCACGTCCAAAATGATTAATTGAAACAAAGAATTTCTAAGGCTAGATAAACACAGTCATGCTAATTCATTGTTGAATAGTGTATAGAAAATTCGGCCATTCATATTACATTCTGTCATGTTGTTCCATAAACATAGACCCAATGAATATGGCTGATGGTTTGTACTTTATTTCGAAAGTCAATACAAAACCGTTTACTCATTGCATTTCATACACTTGCAGCTTGCCGATATTTACTGCGGTGAAAGCCTTTAAAACAAGGCAATAAAAATCTCAAACGATGCTATCGCCACTTTGGTGCAATGATGTAGCAACATCAGCGTTCAAATCTTTGATTATAATGACCTCCCCAGTTGCCACACTTAGTGTTTAGAAAGTTACTATTTCAATACAAATTGAAAACAGTATATCTATTTGACTAGTTATTGTCCAATCTCCAAACTATTCTCAGCATTCCCACGTAATACGATATCGATCGTTCTTGCAAGGCTTCTGAACGTTACGCTACAGCGACTTGCCTTCTTGTCCGAAGGCTCGTTTACCGTTACCGTATCGGCCGGTCGAACAGATTATCTGCCACTAACGGGATGATATCCGTTTTACCATCGCAATGGCAAACTCCGTTGCAACTAATTACGTACAACAACATTGCTTTGATATCGAGAGCTCCAGAGCGTTTGCGTGCTATCCTATCCAGCACTACTGAAGACTTCAATATCTAGAAAGTAGACCATTTTACCGTAGAAAATCGTCCAATTGTTGTTGTATATTTCATAAATCTTAGCGGCAAAGAATGTTTTGTAGAGCAACGTTACAGTTCCCTATTTATAAAATCACCGTAGCGTGCAGAACAGCTGAGATTTGGCGTGATTCGAGTAATTAATCTTTGTTACGTCACTTAGGTAGTTGTAATGTGTACTACTTCCACAATTACATGCCATGTGCTTTTGGATAACAATACATCTCCCTGTTGCGGAAGTACCATGTGGCATTATATCATACGGGTGTATATCAAACTGATATTATCGTTCTGCGGGTCCACGTACAGAGGCTCTTAATAAAGTCGTATCTAATCTATAGGTACAATACGTTGTGGTACTTTTACCAAATGTTTTGATTTCGGAGAAGCTGCCTTATAGTTCTGGCCTTTCATTGTATCATTTTGATAACAACTTCATTTCTTTGAATAATCTTATTATCATATAAAAGTAATGTACTTTATACAATTTGAACAGCTGTACTAACATCAGTGACGTAAATCCTTTATGATGGGTCGACTTAACGACATAAGTCTCTCTCCTAGTGGTTCACCATTTGTATTTAGTCAACATTTCGCTTCTAGTATTTTTTTTCTGATCTATGCTTCTTTTCTTCAAAACCTACCTAGCCTTTCAACAAATTGGCTTGTTGTTAACCTTTTTATACGTTAATAGAGACTATTTCCTCTTCTGTATTATTGGGACAAAGAAGATATTTGTCATTTGAGCTCATTATAAAAATTAGGTGCATAGTGCAGAGCGAACACATGAATGAGTCGCATTGATTTCTCCATAATAAAACAGAATGCATTAGATGCAAGACTCGTATATTTCCATTCCGTCTTCCAGAACCTTCCCCTCATACATTTCCCATTCATTCGTCGCCATATTTTCCGTCGCAGCAAGGGGGGAGCTATCAATTGATATGACCATGTGCGCGCCCCGGCTGATTTATTCGTTAACCTGTATTGATACGGCTTGACCTCAATCATGGTTGTACTCTTAATTCATATGCTGATTGATCTGTTTATTAGGTGGTAATGAGAACTAGGAGATGATTAAGAATTGTTGTTTTTCTTCTACGACTCACATACGAGGACTTCGACGACAGTCTTATAGGATGATATTAAGTGCGTCTACAATCCATGAAGAGACACAAACCCCTTAATTTCTATACTTAGTTGAAGAACTGTACCTTTATGGTTTTCTGTGAAAGCTTTTTTTGCCAAGGAATTACATAAGTCCAAAGAGGAATTTTGAGTTCTATTGTCCTTATCCAATATCATTTTAAATTTAGTTTAAACCCGACTACGGCAAAGACAAAAGAAAGGGTAATGATTTTGGTAGTCTATGTATGTATGTTTGTATGCTTGTTTATGTTTGTATGTTCCACCTTAGAGCCTAAACTACTGAACAGATTTTAATGAATTAGGTGTCATTAGCCAGGTGACATAGGCTACACATAGACTAGGCACACTAGACATATCATTAAAAAATATATATAATGGTATTTAAACATAAGATTCAAACATAAAAAAATAAAAACTTACATAATCATGACGTGTTTAGTATCAAATAAAAAGTCTTGGCAAGCACATTACAATTAAGTATACTTATAATATTGCTTAAATTAAAAGCTATACCTAGTTAAAATGCGGTCGTACAGATCTCGCGGTACTCTGTGAAGCAAACCAAAATTAAGTACAATATTATATAATATTATGAAAGTAATACATAAGTATGTATTAATTAAGCAATAAATAAAACGCATAATACTGTAAATCAAGTATTGTTACGTAGTCGGGTTATAGCTTTTATACAAAATTTTTATCAGTCATACCTATAACTATAGGCCATTTAACTAAGTCCTCGCCTCACTATTTCTTTTTCTTTTTTTTTTCTATGATGTCACATATCTTAGGAAATATCTTGGTGCATTTCATCTCCTGTATATTTCATTAAGTGCCCCCACCGCACCTGTCTCAGTCCCCTTTGTCGTCATACCCCCGCGCCCCTGTACCGCGCAGGCGAGGACTCAGTTAAACGGTCAGACTATATAATAGTAGGTATGTAGTTGCGTTAGCTAGTAACAATTAAGACATAAGTTTGTTCCGCTATTTTCGTATTGATTTTCTGCTTCATACGATTTACCAATATAACCGAAGACCATGCAAAATGGTTACCTTGCCTCCTCGTGAACACGAACAGTTTTGTTTTGGGTCTAATAATTTTGGGTCTAATAGTTATCTCAATACGGAGATAATAATACTTTAAAATATCATAATATTTTTTCATCATCCATTATATATTATAAACCTTTTTTTTTTTATAAATATTCATAACTTTTTAATAACAAATATTTCTTCTACTATTATAATTATGTAATACAATAATATATACACCTACAATAATTATTATGTATGTTTAGGACAAATAGACAACAGATTTCTCTCAGGGCTCTGACCATCTTATATTGGACACATAATAATGTACTTGCTCAAGCGAAGAAATGTCCAGGTATGGTAAACTGGCCCGCAGATCTCAATCGGCCCAATACAAGGAGTAGCTCACGACACATGCAATCCATCATTTCATAATTCAGTACAACATGGTGTCTTTCCTTACATATTTATCGATTAATAACACACCACAGCTTATAGTGTGGTTAAATTTGAATGACCAGTCAATTTTCCAGCGGCCATTATGTTTCCTATGTAGGAAAAAACAACTGTTTCATCATTGCAATTGATGGACCTGCCGTTATCTGCGGTTTGTCCGTAGCGGTGCTTTCTCACGGGAACCACATACTTTGTCGTAATTAAAAGAAAGGGGCCCTGAACGGGTAAAAGTGGACAGAAAAAGGGAATCAGAACGAAATAAAAGTACTGTTCTCCATATTTGTACGATGAGATAAAGTACAAGTTCATTTATCACTGAATACAACATGAAAATTGTGAGATTTACACGATGAGAATCTGAGCAGTCTTGCTGATCTGATTATAATTAGAGTTATGTGTGTCATTATGATTATTTCGAAACGGATCTTGAGGTAGTCAGTCTGCAAGGATTGCATTTAGAATGACCATCAGTTATGCTATTCACATCAGTGCTTGACAAGAATCATAATGACATATTGGAACCTAATGACTTGAACTATTTTCTATCATGTTTACTCTGTTTACAATCGTGATTTTAATCTTCAAAAAGATCTCTTACAGTATATATGGCCAAGGCAGTTGCGTGTTGCTAAATTTAGTAATAGATTTTACTGAAAAAGTCGCAAGCGTAAATCCGTTTTGTGTTGCCGGCAGACTGGTTTGTTTATTACTTTATATGTATCAGGTGGACGTATCTTGCATACGTACGGACTGTGGTAATTATACTTTTCATTTTTATCGGAACCTGCCTTTCTACACGGTACATTTCGATCGTACTATGCCCACTTAATTTGCGTGTTAAAACGTCGTCGTAAAATTTAACATTTGATTCGCATTAAAATACTATAATGACTTAACTTTCCGAATTACGTTACGAAACGAGAAATTGGATCGTATACGATATTAATACGATCGATAATATTCCGCTTTTTCAAGATTACATTCGCTCACTTTGCTTTTATGCTGCATTTTATGATTTATAGAACCTACTTTCCCTTATTCATAAACGCAAATTGCATTTTGCTGTAGCTTACTTGTAACTTTCGCTGATAGTGACTGATATTCTGGAACCGTATATCGTTTATTACAATTCCTCACACGTTGTCGGCAATTTGCATTTGAATAAGCTAACGTCTCGGTCAGCAGCTGTGTGGGCATCGTCTGCGATCGAAGGCACCGTTCTAACTGCAGTTTCAATGGGGAGTATTAAGCCCAACGGTTTTAAGAGGAACGAGGAACGGCTTCTCAGCGTTTGCAATAAACACATTGCATTCTCCAAACGTTACAGTAACCAGCTGTTAGTGCAGTAGGTCCGACGGTGACCAACTTCGTGAAACCAGTTTCTTTGTACGTTACCCAAACCGGCGCCGCTGGTCCAACCTTGGCATTGAGGGAACACTATGACTAACGCACCTTTTTTCTAATACACATTACGTCAAGTTATGTTTAAAGCTTGCGTGATAGAAATTCAATTTGATTTCGTAATGTTCGTGGTATGGGCCATTTAAGTTGTGGTACTTGTGGTGAACGATTGCGTGTGGCTTAGCGGGGTGGCCGCTCTAAAGTGGCTTCGTTTAAATGACTAACACTGGATGCTGCTGACATATCACGTGTGTCCATGCGTCAGTTCCTTCAAACCAGACACCTTTGTCTCCTTTCATGCTAAAGCAATCTTAAGTGACGTAATATCTTATCTAGATGAATCTTTATTATCGTACAAGTTTTCCTGCAGCGGCATGAAGTCCACTTGGATTTTATTTTTCGTTTTACATGCTACGGATACGAAAAACGAATATTCAGTTAAATCCAGCAGTAAATAAGTACAACCCATGGTTCGTTTCTCCAAGCGGCCTCACTTGCTTGTAGTTTCAAGATCTAAATTTGCCAACAACTCGGCATTCAATATATTCTGAATCTCTATGGAGACAGTTCGGTGTCTGTAGAGCAGATTCACAAAAGCCTTACAACAAATAATCCGTTTCTATTCAACAAGTACTTAATTTCTGTGGGCGCTTTACAAATCCGGTTGTATTACTTAGGACACTATTTAAGTCAGGTGTTCAATGTATGCCGACACCCACACAATACGATATTACGAATTACGATCTATTCGCAATCTTGTATCGTCTTCGAACGTACACATTAACTTCAATATTATCTTTAACAAACGTGATTTCTACTAGTCTAATTCCGTCGTGATTTCTTTCAACATGTTGAAATTCTTTTATATGAATTAGTATTTCCTTGTTCATAATTCATGTTTAGCATTACTTGTTACACTTGTCTCTAAAATATTGAAATATTACTCTATTACCTACTTCAAGTCAATGTAAATTGATGTAGGAAGCTCTATCATTAAGAATTTCATTGTTTCTAAACCTTGGCAGAGATAAGATAAAGGCTAGAACTAATTGTTGTCTGTTCTGTGAATACCTGTTTTGTGCTATTCTTGGTAGCTTGTTGATAAAAAATGCTTAATGATGAATAATACTGAATTTAGTGGCCATCAAAAACAATGTCATTGTCAATGTGAATGGCAATTATTTTCTTAAATTAAATTATATTAAAAACGTCTTCTTTAAATGCATACCTACCTACTTAATAATTTATCAACGTTTCGAACTTAGCTAAATTAAATTTTGTTTTAAGATAGCTCTTGAAGTCTAGAATATTATTATTATCTTTCTTTTTTTTCGGAGCCTTTTTCCTTTTTAGAAAACAATCGCAGCATTATAGTAAGAACAAACTAAATAATTTCAGCTTAATTTAACAATTCAGATCAATTTTCATCACAAAATAAGTAGCGCGCAAATCGCAACCCGACCCCGGAGGTCAGCTAATGACAATTTAGCTCTGCACTCTCTGACTCATGGCGGCAGGCAACCATTCGTGACACTTACTACATAAATATAATATCAGTTCGTTCTCATTTATCACTAAGAACATCATTGTAACGGTTTTTGTTCACAATTTCAAGGCCTTTATGTCTTTTGCGCATAAGCCTCCTTCTTTTTCAAAATTAGAGGCAAAACATGTTCCTCCCCATAACATGAGCACGTTAAAATCAGTCCAGCCGGGCTAGTATAACATTTGCGAAATTTTGTGGCGTTTCGGTCACGTTGTCCCATATCAAAATATGATAAAAACACGGCTATGGTTATTTGTGTCACTCAAGAAAGCAAAGTGCGTATTTTCTTGGAGTGCTAATTTTAAAAAAGTGTAGAAAGATTTTCCTTATAATATTAAAACAAACAGGTCAATTTTATTGTACAGAATATAAACTCGATTGTCACTCGAATTCATATTGAGACTATATCGTTCAATCTTATATTACCTTTATCAAACACTTCAGTATAATTAATCCTTATGTTTCTTTGTTATTATCTTCAATACCTTTTGCACTCAAGCAATCGCTATGTAGTCCCTAGACACGTAATATACCTGTCAGTAGCATTGTTATTTGCTGTGTTTGCTTAAGAAACATCGGTCTATTATGACGTAGTGTCTGTATTACGCTTGGGGATTTCTATACGCATCACCTTTGACTGAATCATTACATAGGAAAACAAAGTTCGTACGGACATTTTACTTTGTTCCGTACGTATCAAACTGGCTTGTGGACTAACTGACAATCCACAAATCTCAGTAAAAGTTGTTCATGCGTCCTCTTATGGACTTTAATACAGTAGCCCCATATTTGGCGACCAGTTCGAGTGGACAACAAAATGATCAACTGCCGAAAGTATAGAATTTCGACTGCAAGAACTAGATTGACGACTTGCAGTAGAAATTCTATATTTTCGGCAGTTGATCATTTTCTTGTCAGTATAGATTTCTTTAACTGATTCTTTTTTTTTTTTTTTTTTTATATTCCACTCAGGTGGCAAACAAGCATACGGCCCGCCTGATGTTAAGCAGTTACCGTAGCCTATGGACACTTGCAACGCCAGAGGCATCACGTGTGCGTTGCCGACCTTTTAAAAACCTATTTGCACTCTTTTTAAAGAACCCCATGCTGTATTCTCTTGGAAAAACCTTGGCATGGAGCTCATTCTGAAAGAGTATGCTGACGAGATGATGATATAGTATCTAAATTGCTCTCAGTTTATCTGATCACTTACCACAATTGTCTTCGCAATTACAAGACATGACACCTCTGTATCATTTCATCGTTTTCTCACTTTATCTTTATCTCTTTCATCTGCATTGTGTACTTAATGGCCTGTGACCACCAAGTCTCTTCTGAATGTCAAGTATTATAAGTGTTCACACGGAATTTATTACCAAATCATTTTACGCTTTTATTTTTTGCTTGAGATAGTGGTTATAAATATTTAAGAGTCATACATATCATAGATTGACGACCGGATGGCGGAGTGGGTAGTGTAACTGCCTGCGTCGCCGAGGTCGTGGGTTCGATTCTCACTTAAGACAAATCTTTGTGTGCATGAACATGGGGGTTTGTCTTAGTCTGGGTGTGTCTATGTATAATATGTATGTATTTACAAAAAAAAAAGTATATATGTATTAGTATCAGTTATTCTAGTACCCATATTACAAGCTCTGCTTAGTTTGGGACTAGATGGCGTTGTGTGTGAGTTGTGAAATATTTATTTATTTATTTATTTATTTTGTTGTTATAGCTGCGTATATGTACCGTAACCTCCAAGCACATTATTAAAAGATTTATCGACTTAAATTATTATCAGAAGCATTCTCCACCAAAAACTTAAAGCAATCTTTTAAATTTACATTAAACTAACACTACAAAGTATAAGACAAATACAATGAAGCGTGCAGGAAAATATATCCAAGAATATAAATTGCTCACGTAAAAAAATGCGCTTAGATATCTAACTCTGCTTTTATGGTTACTTCTTTTTGACCTTTCCATAATAACATTTAGTCAGTACAATAGCTACTGTAAGTAACATTCCAAAAATAGCTCTATCGGACATCATTAACAGCAGTTGACATAAGAAAGTAGAAAGGTGCGGTCCATCGCATCAATTTTATGAAATGGCACAACTAGAGGTTGTGAGGTCAGCAATGAAACAGAAATATCATAGCTATGACATTGTCAAAGAACTTCCAACCCTCATAGACTAAATAATAAGGTTGCAAATGGCAAAGCAAAGAGTTTATTAAGACCTTCCAAGGTTGGTTAGGAAGGCTATTGTAGTGCAAATGGCCTAAAAATGTGAAAGGTCATTGACATGATTGATGTGAGTCGGTTAGTTGGTTTTATTATCGACATCACCTAGCAAGGTGCTTTGACCTGACTAACAAAGATAACGATGATATCACAGAGATAAGTTTCAGGAGTAGTCCGTCTAGTCAGAATTGGGTATATCTTTATTACATTGTGCTACGTTTTTTATTAGATTATTAAGAATCCGATTTTGTAGATTGAAAAATTAAAAGGAAACCGATTGATACCCTCAAACAGTTACTATTTGACAAAATACAATACATTGCATTCAACAAATTATTACTGTACATAATGTTAATGACAAAAACAAAAGTATACTGTTCTCCGTGACCTTCTAATCTTGTTTTCATAGATGACCTACTACAATTAGGTAGATTATTACGACTGTTATTAGAGTTTCACTCAGCTATAGGTTTAAAGTACCAAGGCTAAGCATTATCTCCTGTAATTACTGTTTCATGTGAACATGCAATTGCTTTGCGTTATAATGCATTGAGGTCATTGTTTGTTGGTTGTGCTTAAAACAATGAATTCACACCAGTTTTGTTCGACCCACGGGAGAATTCGGACATTATTTGCCTGTACAATGCCAGGCTGACAATAGTGCGCACAGTGTATAACTGTATTGTTGAATTGAAATGTGCGAACTGAATGCTTTTTAAACCACAAATGGTAAACGAGCTTGTATTCAGATTATAAATGGCTATTGCAATACATTGACACAATGAGACTGTAGATTATTTAAAAAGAAATGCGCCTGTGTCTATAATTTCAGGATGTCATAAAACCTTAACAGAACACCAAGGACAGGATATGCTTTCGTTTTTGGCACTGTCTTGATCATTCGAAAGAAAATTGACAATTAACCGACTAAAATATTCGAAATTATATAACAACTTAAACGTGTTATTTACACAATTCATGAAATATAATATTTAAAATTTAGTGGACAGTCAGTTACTTACCTTGACGAATTTAATTTCTCACGCTTAAAATAAACATGGCAACGAAAAAATCGAAGCAAAATGCAACATTTGAAGAATACCCAAACGTCTGGTCTATTGATTACCATGTGTTTTAACAACTGCGTTTAAATGAGTCACCTCACCACATATAATATTAATAACAGAGTCCTTGTCTATACCGCCAGCCATCTTGTTTCCAAGAAAGATAAACGAGCAAAAAAGGAAATTAGCTTAGCTTTCTCATCAAGATATAGCGATATTATATATCGCAGCGGCGATTATAATACAATGATCAGTGAATTGATTGCAGTAGCGGTGAAGAATAATATCGCACTAATGTATAAATATAAAAATACACTTAGATTTGATAAGATTAATATAACCTTTTTCAAAGTCGGTAAGGTATTGAAAGTTATTTACACATCTGACAAGTATCGGTGCATAGATTTAAATACAAGATTACTCGATAACGATTATTGAAATAGTTTCAGTATTTTGTTTTCTATCAGCACATGAACACGTTTTGGTATTGAAAGAAGTTTACTTAATATTAGTTTACTTAGTATGAATGTGTGAACAATTGTCATTGAGCTATCCGTTGAAGGTTAGTTTATAGTATTTATATTATAGTTATCGTGTTATCTTTGAATCATTATTCATTTGAAGTCTGAATATATACACCTGCAAAATACTCACTTAGTGTTGAAGATACTTAGCGGATCGGTTGATAGCCCTGATCTTGTCTCGCGATTGTCTATTAACGTGCCTAGAACAACAGCAAGGAATACCAATCCTATCCATCTCCCCTTGGTGACCACGAATTATCGTCAGAATGCATTTTTGTGGCGAGCGAGCAGTAGTACTAACAAAGTATGCAAATATTTAGATATCGATATATTTAATGCAGAAATTGGACCGGCTAGACGGATGCTCAGTCAGGACTTCTTTTACAAATATTTATAGCGATCTTTTTATGTGTTTTATCTTTAGTTTTAGTGTAATAATTAAGCGCTTACTTTTGTACTTTTGTTTTTGATGTTCACAAATGGTTTTATATTCTAAATTTATTCGTGAAGATCTGTTATTGGCTCTCTGTCACTTATTTACATTAAGTTATCCAAATTGTTATATGCTGTTGATCTTCCTATAAATAAATAAATAAATAAAATACGACTTCAGATTGTGGACAATGATTCACTTGTTTAAGTGTTCCCACACCTTGTAAAAACTGAGCAATGTCGCTTCTGTTATAAATTATGAACCAACCAACGCTATACGTTGACCCAGAATAGTACCCTGTGGAACTCCGTGACTTGTAGTCAAAATTACGCTTTCGTACTATACTACTTGTTTCCTCTTATTATGCATAATTTCCATCCATTTATTTACGCTAGTTTTGTATCGTGCTTACTCGTACGTTCTGCGCTTTTCTCGTAATGGCTCTGAATGTTCTAGGCTTTCTTTCAAATGCGATTATGTTTTATCGCACCGCATTATATGAATATGAATGAGCAATCATTCAGTTTCCCCTTTTCTTGTGCGTAATACGGAAAAGATAGAATTAACATTACAGTTAACCTACATACACCGAGCACGTTTCCCATATCAATAGTAAAATACTTGGTTAGTTTATTTAATTGCTTCATAATGAATCTAAATCGATATTACGAAGTATTGATAACCAACAGCAAGCAACTGTGAAGATTAGTATGAATTTAATTAAATAAATATGTGAGGATAAAGTAAAAGCAAGACAAGGCTAAACAAGACAAAGAGCCTAAATGAGAAATGTTAAAATCTTTCACGCGATGACCTCATCAGCTTCTAAGTATAAACCAGCAACGACTACGGTATGTATTCATGTTTTGATACATTTAGAAAAACAGTCGTGAAATGCAGTCAAGAATGCGTATCGTACATGTGATGAAAATAGATACTCCAGTGTAGTTTTTCCACAATACGTTTATTTCTTATCCTTTACAACATTTTACTTAATAATCACTTCACTTTAACATAACGATGCTTTTACAAGTAACGCACCGAAGAGACTGCCATTTTGTAAGTCGACGCCATTTTTTTCTATTTGCCGGAAATACGGTTTATTTTGCAATATACTTTTAATGACTTTCAAAATGTCAACCTCATTAAATATTAAACTGCTGATTTATAATAATACATTACAATTTATTCTAAAAATAATACTTTAGAATGCTTTAAACAAACAGTATCGAATTGATTTATTTAATTAAAGACATCAGTCAAGTTATCTAGTCAAAATAACAACTCATTGCCATAACCTAATTTTAATCATTAATTTACTATAAATAAATACAAAATCATTACCCAACTAAGTGTAATTACCTATTTTTAATCATAAATTAATATAAATAAATACAAAATCATTACATTCGGCCGTCCGACTACGTGCTGTCTCCTGACGCACGTATAAATTTATTAACATATTCAAATCACTTAAAAATAAAATAAGTAATAATAATAATCATTACATTCGGTCTTATTTAAAATAATTCTAGATCTGGAGACTTATTGTCGCCCTTATTACCTTCACTATTAGATGAGCTATTACTTTCAGACATCGGGCTTTTATCAACATTTCTGTCAAGTGCGTTAATATTATAATCCATGGTCTATTGCTACAACACTTTTAAACTTGTACTTTCGCTTACTACTGATGCTGACATTCATAAGTGTAGTGCTATAGCCATTGTTGTTATAATTAGTCCTTGTAATTTTAATGAAGTCACTTTTATTACTATACATTATTTTGGTCCTAGTTTAGTTTTATATTTAGCTAATACATTTAAAATGGTTTGGTTGTACCTTTCGGCCTGACCATTGACTCTGGGACATGCTACGGCATTCAGCACGTGTTTTACACCATGGTTCTCACAAAAGTTCTTAAATTATCTCGGTCTGATATTATGCGCGATGGCAATCCCAAATCGTAAAAAAAAATATTTAATGTAATACTTTAATTGTAATTTTGCTCTTTGTATTTTTAACAGCTCTAACGAATAGGTATTATTTAGTAAAACCATCGACTATAGTTAGAATGTAGACATTGTCGCATTTACTTTTGACAAACGGACCCAAACTACTACTTTTTTATAGAATATAATTGGCCACTTATTTTTTTGTTGCGAGGTAATATTTATTATAAGCCTATTGAATGCGAGACCGCTCATACTTCTTTACAAATCTACGTAGTTTAGGAAACCAGGGACTTGTCCGGAACTGGTGAAACTGGCCCTTACATTCATAAATTAGCAGCTTGAAATGAAAACTATAAGATAATAAACTAATATGAAAACATTTCTTGGTAATAAAATAATTCTTATATTGCTATAAAAAACCATAACAGAAATGGAACAATGATTACTTCTTATTAACATTGGTTGCGAATAAGCGACGATTTGTATCGTGGCTGTTATTCAATTCTGAACTCTATAGAAATATAGTTAAGGTCAATCTTTTCTTTTCTTTTGTTTTCATTATGGAGGAGATAGAGAACAACTATCAATATGATTGTTGGTCGTTGTTCTCTTTCTCGCAATTTGTACCTACTAATGACATAATAATATAATATATGTACTACAACTATCTCATCTGTTTATACTATCTCATCGATTATCACTTGAGTAATTTAAGTTAGGTTACCCTATTGTATAAGGATTCAACTGAAAGCTGTATTGTACCTACTAATGACATATATGTACTACAACTATCTCATCTGTTTATACTATCTCATCGATTATCACTTGAGTATTTTGAGTTAGGTTATTGTATAAGGATTCAACTGAAAATCGTTATGTATTTTAAAGACAAATAAACGTATTCTTATTCCTATTATACTTATTCTTATTCATGATAAGACTTGCATATCTGCCAACGAGCACCGCGAGGAACTACTAAACACAATGTATCACCAACCTTTCTGTACACCCTATTAATTTTAACAACAAAGTTTTTCTAATATCTTTGGTTTCTTCATCGATTTCAGGTTTAGGGATTTTATTTATACGAAAAATATCTGGATCTGTTAATTGTAAAATTAACAACCAATTGTCAGTTTCAATATTATTATATACTGTAACGGCTGATTAATCTATTACCTCAAGTGGTAACTTCGTATTACGACTAAAGGCGTCCACGTGAGCCATACGATCACCTGGGCGATATTCTATACTAAAAGTAGATTCACTTATTAAGAGCCGCCACCTAGCTATTCGCGGTATTAAGTCTTGTTTAGTAAGTGTAGTCCGAAGAGCGTAACAATCGGTGACAATATAAAAATTTTGTCCTAACAAATAGACCCTAAACTTTATTAATGAGCATACGATCGTCAATGTCATAAGAGTGTAAATAAGGATCTTCAGGTGTAGTCTGCCTGCTAAAATAAGCTACCGGTTTAAGGAGTCCTGGGGTTGGCTGCCATTGCATCAATATATCACCCACACCCAAAGAACTAGCGTCTCTATGCAACTCTGTCTCTAACTTAGAATTATAAAAGGCTAAAATTGGTCGATCAATAAGCTAATATTTGAATACTAAAAAGGCATTTGACTTGTCATTAGTCCATTGAAAAGTGTTGCCTTTTTGAATAAATTTGTTAAGGCTTAGCTATTTCGCCAAAGTTTTTGATAATTTTTATAAAATATCCTGCTAAACCCAAAAATTTACGAATCTCATGTATATTCTGAGGGTCGGGCAATTCTTTTACAGCTATAATCTTATTTTCTTTAGGACGTATGCCGTTTGCAGAAATTTCGTATTCTAAATAGTTAAGGGAAGTACCGAATAAACGACATTTCGAGAGTTTCAAGGTAAGGTTATTTTCTCGTAATAATATAAGGTCTATTAATTACCGGTCTATCATCAAGTAACTCAATTTTAATTTCTGTAGAATTTATACAACCGATTTCACCTAAATTAAATCAAAAACAATCACGGTAACTAAGCATAAACCCATGAACTTTAAGCAGGGTTTTCTTCATCTACTTAACTCGTAACTGTCTGATATCAAAAAAAAGGCTCAAGTTCTGACATATTTTTAGTCAATCTAAAAGTATATTTAACTTTATCTTCAATTTAAGGGATCGCCCTGGCTATGGGCCATTTATTCGTGAATGTTAAAATCTGGCCTGATAAATAAGTGATAGGTATTAAACCCTCTCCATTCGTTACTTTATAGGCGCCCCGATGTAAGTAGTATTCTTTTCTAGGTTCACTACTGCAATAACCCTCAATAAATATATGCCCGAAGCGAATAAGCGAATTGGCTAATCCTTTCACGACGATGGCAAGTCTAAATAAAATTTGACTTAGCCATCGACACGACGGAGAAGAAGAAGAATATGTCCCCGTAGTAGTCAGGGTTAGAAGTGCTAACATAAACTAGATCTGAAACTGAAATTGCGCTATCATCTATTATATTCAATTTTAAACATTGGCTTTGATAAAATAATTATTGGCTGTGATTGATAAAGACAGATAGATGCATACGGCAGTTCAGTAATAACCTACCAATAGACCTGGTGGCATAAATTCGTCATTGACTACAAGCATCTCTATTTCAGCTTCGACTTCATCTAATTTGAAATCCATGGTGCTTTTATAGATTGGAACAACCTTGGCGTTGCCATATCCTTTAATTGCTGGTAACTCTGTAAAAGTTTTTGATAAATCTAAACCGCGAGCATCTGATTCACGTATTAAGTTACACTCACTGCCAAAATCAATGAAAGCAATTAAATTTGAATTATTGTTCACTATAACATTTTTATAGATATTATTTATAGCTACTATTATTGCTTAATGTAGATATAGTCAATGTAGTCTTAATTTGATTGTCAGTCTTTTTGCTGTTATTTCGTAATTCTAATGGATCGAGTTTACCATTTTCATTGTTGTGACCTACTCTCTTACATTTCGAACATTTCACGAGTGGTTTGGGACCCTTTGAACGACAATTAAAACAAATAATCGAGCTATCGTTCGAAGAAGGTGCAAGAGTCACCTCCCTTTCGGTTCATATATGTATCTGATTATCTGATAAAAGACGTTGAGAATTAAGAAAAACATTTTTTTTTTTTTTAGTTCACTACAAGTTAATTCCTGAGCGCTATTCCTAACAGATCTTTCAATTATATCATGAATTATACATTCTACGGCCTTTTTACCTCTTATTTCACACCTATTTACTAATGTTAACTTATCATTAAAATATTCGCCAACATTTCTTCGAGAAGCAGACCATAATTCTGCTCATTAAGGAATACTCTCTTAAGTTTTATTTGCCAATCTGGTCAACCAAATACTACGCTATTGCCAAGCCAGCAAGTTTTTGTAAAGCAAAATGAATGGTCTGCCTTTCGCCTCATTCGTAAATGAGGACACATTTTTTCCTTATCCAACTATCGATACTCTGCGATTTATTTGATGGGTCGAATTCTGGTATACGTTATTGAAATTATTATTATTCAGGTTAGGTGCCGTGGTTTCACGTGCTTGCAAAGAACTAAATAGATCCAGTACCTCCTTAGTCGAGCTAATTCCTTACGCAGTTCCTTATCCATATGCCGTGAACTTGCTTTCGACTTACTGATGGTCGTGCTGCTGGAAGTAGATGAAATAGATGAGCGTTTACGTTTTCTTGATCGTTTTTTTGCTACGTCTAGCCTTTGTTTTTCTTAGTGGTTCACCATCAGGAGTCATCGCATCGTCCAAATTCATTGCTTCAAAATAAAAATCAAATTCATTAGTTCTGAATCGATTTAATCATACATGGGCAAATAAACCTTGGGAAAGTCATAAATAGATCATAGGAGTATGGCCTACTAGAATAAATATCTAATTACCATCTTCTACTTTAACTTTAAAAATTAAATATTAATACTATTAATAAACAAATAAATTAATTTATTTTAATAAATTATATATTCTATTAAATTAAAGCTCTTCTAAGAAGCAAAAAGCATACTTAATCCTCTATTAATCAAAGCAGGCTTGGTTAAAGCATGAGGCACACATAACCTCCCATCAAATATGAGGTGCACATAACCTATCCTGATATCACGAGGCACACATAACTTTTCCTCATATCTCGAGGCACACATAACTTCTCCTCATAACTAGAATAAGTATCTAATAATTCAACTTCAAAATATTACTCATAATATGCACAAATAAATTAATTGATTTTTTGTAAATTATATATTCTATTTGATTAAAGCTCTTCTAAGAAGCAAAAGGCATATTTAATCCACTATTAATCAAAGCAAGCTTGGCTAAAACATGAGGCACACATAACCTCCTATCAAATATGAGGTGCACATAACCTCTCCTAATATCACGAGGCACACATAACCTCTCCTAATATCACGAGGCACACATAACCTCTCCTAATATCACGAGGCACACATAACCTCTCCTAATATCACGAGGCACACATAACCTCTCCTAATATCACGAGGCACACATAACCTCTCCTAATATCACGAGGCACACATAACCTCTCCTAATATCACGAGGCACACATAACCTCTCCTAATATCACGAGGCACACATAACCTCTTCTAATATCTCGAGGCATACATAACCTCTCCTAATATCACGAGGCACACACACATAACCTCTCCTAATATCACGAGGCACACATAACCTCTCCTAATATCACGAGGCACACATAACCTCTCCGCATATCACGAGGCACACATAACCTCTCCTGATAGTGTGAGGTATACATAACCTCTCCTAAAAGATATTACGCGGTACACATAACCATTTTCAGTCCATTTAGGTTGTCTGGAAGAAACTGCTATTAGCGATAAGACCGCCGATCGTGCAACATTGTCTTTTGTAATTTTCATAACTGTATTTTTTTAGTGGTGTACAATAAAGAATATTTATTATTATTATTATTATAACCTCACCTAATACCGTGAGGTAAACACGTAATAGCCCCTCTCATAATAGCATAAGGTACACATGACCTCTCCTGATATCATAGGCTACACAAACCTTTTCCTAATTAACATAAAACTCAACAGTTGTAAAAATTTAATTTTAAAACGACTAACCTTATTTCCAATCCGTGATCCCACTTCTGAAATGTGATGCAAATAGATACTCCAGTGTAGTTTTTCCACAATACGTTTATTTCTTATCCTTTACAACATTTTACTTAATAATCACTTCACTTTAACAAAACGATGCTTTTACAAGTAACGCACCGAAGAGACTGCCATTTTGTAAGTCGACGCCATTTTTTTCTATTTGCCGGAAATACGGTTTATTTTGCAATATACTTTTAATGACTTTCAAAATGTCAACCTCATTAAATATTAAACTGCTGATTTATAATAATACATTACAATTTATTCTAAAAATAATACTTTAGAATGCTTTAAACAAACAGTATCGAATTGATTTATTTAATTAAAGACATCAGTCAAGTTATCTAGTCAAAATAACAACTCATTGCCATAACCTAATTTTAATCATTAATTTACTATAAATAAATACAAAATCATTACCCAACTAAGTGTAATTACCTATTTTTAATCATAAATTAATATAAATAAATACAAAATCATTACATACATAACGTTAACACGATAATTTTAATTATTTCGTGGTTCGATGCTAGAATTAAATTCCTGAATCATCTTAGGAATGAAGAGAAATTCGTGAAATTGATTGTGGAATTACCAATATTAGTTTAATAAAAGTTTGGAATGTCGTGCCTTGCCTCATAGCATAGGTAATGTTTAGTTCTGAAATGGGGCAAACAGACAATTCATTCATCGAGCCGTTACTGTACTGTATGATTAAAATCCCACCTAGTTACGTTCATACCATAGCAGTGACAAGAATACAAGTACTAGCGCCAGCCAATTCATTATGCCCCATTGTTCACGTCTTCCTCGTTTCTCTTTAAATGCTCCAGCAATTAATCTGCATTTACATTTGAATGAAGATCCTAGAAATGCTGACAAGATCGTGATGATGCTGACGACAAGCGATTTATCGCTACCGGTGTCAGCCTTTAGAGTCATGCATAATATTGTAACTCATATAGAAATATTTCAAGGAACTTGGTAAAAACGGGCTTTAGCTCGGTAATGAAGAGCCTCTCCACTACCTGTGTTTGAAATATAAGGCGTTTTAGTTGCCGGTGTTCCGACTCGCGATAACCTACGTATTAAATCTTGTCACGGACTTCATCTCAAACCAGAAATATGATCTCACCATCACAGTAATGTTAAGCCACACATATGCAAGGCTGGCATTAATACGGAGAACTCCATGCAAACAAACCAACTAAGATTTTTGTGCTTAAAACCAAAGTGCAATCTTCCGTTACGCGGCCTCAAAGGCCTCCATTCTCCAACACTGTTGCAACAGCAGGCTCTGGCGTTTCCTCGGTTTTGACACAAGCGTCACGGTGGGTGACAATGGCCGAATTTGTCGCGTTGATAAGCTTGATTATTTTATCAGACTTTCACCTACCAATCAAACAAGCAATAAACGTCTCTAACATTTAGCTTTTAGAGATATTGAATTTCGTTCACATTTGAAAATTATAACCATGAACTTGGCAAATGAAAATGAAAAGCTCAATGCTTTTGCAAATTTTATAAATCTTTCAATGAAGATGGTCGAACGAGGTCGAGGTATCTTAATTTATAACTTGCATCGACAGACAGACAAATAACAGTACTACGTACTTACATTACTGCTTCGGTTTAGTGTTAAGATTATGTATGTATTTAGTTCTGACACTATTGATGCAGACTAAGGGCTAATTTTAGAGGTTTCGGATAGCTCTTTTCTGTCCCATAGAATATAACCTGACCGAATTTAAAAGTGGCACAAGTTATTTTTGAAAAAAGAACACAGCTGTCACTTTCATTTATGTGTATTGTTATATGCCTATCTTGCCATAAGGTTTATCTAACACCTGTAAAATTGGGGCTAAGTCTTATGGTATATCAACACATATAGAAGTTATGGTAGCTTTTCTAAAGTTGTACTTTACCACTTATCATCATTTGAGACTTTAGGCCCATTTGCTACATAATAAGTATAATAACGCAGGTGTTCTTCTGTGCTAGTATTCAATGAATAGGTTGACCAAGAGAGACCAGTGAAATAATCGGTCAGCATTGTATGATAGTGGTTTTACGTCGCTTGTATGGCATCGCTTGGACCAGAAAGGAATCAGATTGTAGTACTATTAGAACGGAGCTCAGCTTTTGTGAATGGATTACGTTATGTTATGTATACGTTGAATATTTTCTTTGTTGATTGACCTATTCATAAGTTTTTTAATCGGCTAGAAAACCTAATTGTTTGTTGTATGTTTTTTGTTTGTAAAGCTTGACTAACCAAAGACCTTATACAAAATTAAGATTGCTCTTAATTCTTCAAATCCAATTTATTTTCTCACTCCCATTCAAGTATCATCCAAATTTCATGGAACATGTGTATTTCTATGGGGCTTAATCATAACTCCTGTTCCCGATAACATCTTTTCCTTGTTGCCTTACCATACTTAAGATAAAATAATTGTTAACACCAACTGTTGGTCAGAAACTTATCATTTATTTATATTTAAAATTTTATTTCAGAAATACATCCATAGCTTGTTAGTAAAAAAGTTAGTAATTATTTTTCATTTTATTTCCATTTTTATCCTACATTAAATATTATTTTGCCGTCAACATGTATGCTGTTCTAGTGACGCAAGACAGTCTACCCTCTCCAGTATGGAGAGTTATTGAAAGATATAACTGGTTTTTACAATTTCTTTTAATCTGTGTTAAACGAGGTATAAACAAGATTAAGTTAAAAGTTTTTTGTGTAATTTTGTTCCGTTGAACTAATCTCGTAAATTACTCGACCGATTCGTATAATCCTTTCACCGTTGGCCAGCCTATTTCACGCTGCATCAGAGTCAGCTCAACGATTACGGGTCCGGATGTTCTTGTAACGGTACTTTTTATTTAAGGGTACGTTTTATTTGTGGTGATGTTCTTTTAAACTATCCAACTGTGATGTCAATTCTCCATCTGACCTTCTAAGTCAACAAAGTGCGAAACTCGTCATTCGTAATCGGCTTCCTCTCATTATTTCCCTAAGATCTCCTTCTTCTTGGTGTGCACGATAGAGAGGCCAAAAAACAATTCTATTAATTTCCTCTCTTGGACGAAAAAGTATTTTACTAAGGTTCAGTTTCTGAGGTTCCGGATAGATCTTTTCCGACCTATAAAATATAACCCGAGCGAATTGAAAAGTGACACAAATAACATTTGAAAAAAGAACACAGCTGTCACTTTTATTTATGTGTTATGCTTTTCCAGCCAATAAGGTTTATACCTGTAAAGTTGGGGCTTAGAATTACAATTATATTATTATGTATGACATGCATGTAGATTTTAAAATCTTGCCGACATTTATTACTCTCCTGTCTTCCTCTTCCTGGTCATAAAGCATTTTGTTACACAACAGAGAAAGCAAAAACGGCAATGCACTCATAATACACGAACTAGTTTTGCATATGATATGTTAGCAAGCGGATGACAAAGTTGTTTTATAAGATTTGTTCCGTCCGGTTGTGCTGTGAGTCGGTGAGGCCGCTTATCTCCTCGTGCATCAGTAAAAGTTATCCTTTCCGTTACTTTGTGATTGCCACATGATTGTAGCCAGTACTTTGTACTTTTCTGCTATGAATTATAGGAAGAATTGTTCGCATGTTTACACATTTTATACCACAAATCTAAATATATGTATAGTAAAATAAAAAATTTGCTATGTCTGTACAATGGAGATATTTAAGAAAAATTAAAACAAGGGCGATATTATACTACTACCTACAGCAGTAGAAGCCAAAACATATTTTTTTAGATTTTTGCGTGTCTCTTTGTCTGTGTTCGAACGAGCATCACGCAAAAACTACTACATGGAATTGGATGCCGTTTTCATCATTGCATTTTGTCCCTAAGAGGGTAATTTAGGGGGTGTAAGTTTATGTAGGCGGTTTGTCAGTTTTAAATGAAAATGCATAAAGTTTGGCACATGGGTAAAATATTGCACACAAATTTGTAGATGTATAAGCAAAAATAAACATCCAGGTGAAGTTGACTGCTGTTCGACCAATCGACGTGTACCGTGCATGAGCGTGGCCAAGCCCGATCCGTGACATTACATTTGCGGCCATGACATTACATGCATGACATATATACATGCCACGTGGCATTGGTGATATTTGTCTCTATATCCTATATCCCCTTTATAATATGCGCTTACGCAGAAACATTCACTTCCTCGAAAACTCTTATGGCTTTAAAAAAAGTGGATTGTTTTTGTGCTAGTTTCAATATACACGTAATGCACTAACGACTTTTTATTTGCGCTTGGTGACACAAAAGCCCTTTTTTATTTTTTGACAGCAAAATGGGTTTGCAATGATGGCCTACTTAGGAGAGCCACTCATGCTTCATCACGGACCATTTCCCTCAGAAAAAAGTAGAACTAAACAGTTACATCATAACTTTAATCACCTCGTTTCTTGCTTTTTTGTCCCGGTTCCGAGAAACATGTACTCGAGCGTGCTAGGTCGCTCTCGGACGTAAATATTACGGCAGACAGGTAAATTATAATGGCATAATGTACACTTGGGCAGAAGGCCTACTTGCTGCTTGAATAAAATGTTGGATCATAAGTACATAATTTAGCCTCCTCAAATTCGAAGCGTAAAATATTTTGGGTTTATAGGTTCTGAAAATAGAGACAAGCCTTAGTTTGCTACAGCTTCCGAAGAAATAGAAAATAATTCTCATAATCAAGAAAGCTTTATAAGGAAGAAGGCAACAAAATGCAGCTAATGAATTGAAAACGTTGATTTATAATGAATGTTTTAACTTGTACGAAAAGCGTCTGCCAACTTCAAGATTTAAATGTTTACGAGCTCGGAGTATACCTTCTGTTCATAACATAAATTAACATATTATGTGGAATCCACACCGTAGAGCGTAGACCATACAGTTTTTTGCTTCCGGGCACCGTCCACCGGAACAAGCGCGCGCGCATGACTATTGTATTTTTTACGTCATACACATGAAAGTGTTACAGTACGGGCTCGAAAGTGAGTTAATGATATTCTCGTTATGTTCAAAGAATTATAACAATTATTTCGCTTGTATATTTATGTAATTTGTGTTGGTAAAACACTTCCTACACGGCTACACGGTTACTCATATCTTATGTTTTAATTACTGTGTTATGGGAGTGTGGCCGCGATACGAATGGTAATGCCGCAGATTTCCTGTCAATGGTATCAGTAGCTACATCTAGTTAATTAGTATGATTAGATGCACTTAAATAAAACGTAGTACGATTAGATTGTATGAGACCACCTTATAAGTAACTAGTGTTGAGTTCCATATATATTATGTAAATGCGTCCTCAAATTGTGAAGTTTGTGGGGTAGTTGACGACGTACAGCATCTTTTGATGAAATGTGTTCGGTTTCAGAAGGATAGGGATGAGTTTTTTAAACTATTTAAACGCATATCAAATAGGCGCTATAAATTTTCCAATCCTAGCAGTGAAGAAGCAGTTATGTTGTTCAGTATTTTTGTTGAAGTTTTGTAATGTTACTATTGTTATAGTTAGATTTAATCGGACTGACATGTACATAAATATATAAAAGTCCTTAAAAATTAAGATAAAAAAAAAGAATAAGATATTATGCAGTCCTTGCAGATGGTACAAGACAGGCTTTTCGCAAGCTTAGACACACATGGCTGCACATCAAGCTATACATTGATGTAGTATTGCACGGGCCTCCTATACAAAGCGAGACCATCTTGTACCAGTAATGTCTAACTTGATTTGTAGACGTCGGTACATGTTGTTTAACTAGTCATTCCGCCACTAAGAACTCGAGTATTACTAAGTGTAACAGCATGCTTACCCGCTGTGTAATAGCGATGTCAGTTCTTACTAGTTTGTACTTAGTTCGCATAACTTAGACATTACTGTCAATTAATCATGCTTGCGAATATATGACTTAAAATGGTTCGGTAGTCGTTTAAAAATGATTTTCGTAACTAAATTATGGAATACAGTACATATCAATAGTTAGCTATAATACCTCTAAAGATTTGCATTGTTGACATTTTTATTTTTACAAAATTTACCTTGACTTTCAGCAATTAATGAATTGCTATTTCTTTTTAATTAATTAATTGCTAAAAGTTCAACCATTATCGGGATTCCTGAGATTATTGAAAATGCTGGTCACGAACTCACGGCTATGACTCCATCACTGCTACTTGCTATTTTTTCTGCCCTAGGACCTTATTTGTATATTCTATCTCCATATACATAAATTGCTGTACCTAAGTTCATGATGAAACCCAGAAATCTCACACTATCTTTCTCTCTTTGCAGTAAACAATGACGATGGATAAGCAGCTGGTTTGGGTCCGGGACCCAAACGAGGGGTTTATCCTCGCTCGGCTCCACGAGCTGATGGGGGAAGAAGCAGACGTCTTCCCCTTAGACAACAAGTACCCCAAGAGAGTCTGCAGCTTCGAAGACATATTCCCTGCTGGCGACCCTGCCAAGCTGGTTGAGGATAACTGTAAGTACTGTCTCTTTTTCTGGATAGGGAAAGGGAATGGTGTCCTATAAGCAGCTGCTTAGTGTCGGGTTTTCTTTACCAAGGCCTTCCTCCCGACTTGTCTACACGAGCTGATGAAATAAGACCCAATTTTAATAACCAACCATGTTTCGAGATATAACTTGGAATTTTCTTTATTATACTTCTTGTCACGAAATTACTTCAGTCTTTATAATATTGTGACTTAGCAAAACAGGAGTTAAATAAGATAAACCCAGGTATATATGACGGGGATTAACTCAAAGATTTTACAAGTTCAATCATTTGAATAACCCAACCGCAAAGCATAATTCTAGACGTAAGCTTCTATGCTCGCCAAACTGGTTACATATTATGTGATATTATCCTGAAGAGACCAATCTCGTTTTAATGGTTACTTCCATCGACGGTTACCCATCTAACCTGTTTTAATCAGTTGGCTGTCTGATCTATTTTAATACCGTCCGAAGAGGTCGATGTTACGATTAACTGATTACAAGGAACACTTTACTATTTAAAAATTGGTAAATCGATACATCAATGGAAAAAAACGTATGTTTCTTGCTAATGGTGAGGTCAGGGAACGTAGTTATTGTCATAGCATCAAGGAAAGTTAAAAATGTGGTAATAAAGTACTCATTTTCGTGGTTAAAAAACTTAAGCCAATACCCATCTATTTCTTAAACTATCCAAGTGCATAGTTTCGTAAATGCTCGCACTAATCTATGTTTATAATTACTAATCCAAGCCCTGTAAAATAAGTCTATCAGTATTGAACATGTAAATTTTCCAGCTGAACTTTATGTAGGTACGTGGACAATGGCTTCGATTGACCCCAGCAGCCCAGCCGTACATTTATCCATTATGTTGAGTTTGCGTTATCCGTTTGTTGAACTTAGTGAAAGTAATTCAAATGGAAATATTTTATGAAGGAACGAAATCAATGTTAATCTAATTAACATGCAAAACACTGTTTACAGATGTCTGGTAATGAAATAAGTAGTATTTTTAGGATTCGAATAGTGCCTTGTACATAATTTGAAAAAAACTTCGTAATAAAACAGAAAAACGATTTCTTGTTAGAAAATTTATAAGGAGTTTAACTAGACAGTAATTCCTGCCTCGTTGTTTGTATGTGTTTTATAGAATAGCAAAAGAGATAAAAGTCCATAACATAACCACTACAGCACAAGATTTTCAAAAACTTTGGTACATATTAAACTCGTTGAAAGACAATGATGTTATGACTTCGCTGTTTTGTGCTAAACATTACAGGAAATCAACCCGAAAGAACGCTCTTTCGGCTGTCTAGTGACTACAGAATGCAAAAAAGAGGAAGCCACCTTTCTCCAGCAAGCACGTTCATAAGAACCCAAAAAACAAAAATCACAAACAATTTTCCATTTGATTTCAGGCGAGCTAATGTTCCTGAACGAAGCGACACTACTTAACAATATCCTTACACGGTACAAGAAGAATAAAATCTACGTAAGTAATACTTGCCTATTAACTACACTATGACTCACGTTGTTTTCAGAGTTTTCACCTTGAGTAGTACCTATAACTACGTAGGTATAGGTGCTGTATCGATTGCAATGGGTTTTCCTTGTAGATTGCTATCGCCCACATTTGTTGTAGTTTGTAATGAATTCGGAAACGTGTTATCTTCATTTTGAAATTTTTGTGATTTTTTACCTTATTTAACGTTAATGAAGGTTCAAAATCCCTAGATTTTAAAATGGAGATAGCTGGTTTATACTCGAAGCCGACGCTTTTGTTTACTTTTATGTTAAAGGTGGTAAATTTATATCACTGGCCAGTTATCCAATTATTAATGCCCATTGGTCTGTTACTATAATAATGTTGCATATAGGTTCAGAAAGTCTGGATATATCTACAAAAAAAAAAAAAAAATGAAATCCGAAAATATACAAAAAACACTGTTAGATAAGCACCTATAAAATTTAAGGATTGCCCTCGATTTTTTTTGGATTCCATCATCAGATCCAGACTATTTCGGAAGTACACAAATAAAACATTTTTTTTAAGGCGGTTCATAAATGACAAAAATATTGTCAGAGGATCATGAAAAAAATATACGCGTCGAATATTGAAGTCCTCCTTTTTTGAAGTCGGTTTAAAATATTGAAGTAGTGTTATATTATTGAGGCAACTTTATAAAGACTTAAGTCTGAGAACGCTCTACAGATCTCACTCTAAAACTGTATGTTCTCATTACAGACATATGTAGCAAATATCCTGTTGGCTGTGAACCCCTACGAAGACATTCCACACATGTACTCTTCCACCACCATCAAGACGTACCAGGGAAAGTCCTTGGGAGAACTACCGCCACACGTTTTTGCCATCGGTAAGTTAATCAGCAATTAGGTTAGAATAGAACAGTACATAACAGATATGTTAATTCTAATAGGACCTTTAATATTATTTTTATACCAGTCAAAAACAACCTGCAACCATTCTGTAGACATTTTTGTCATGGTCCTTAATTTTCTAGAAAAGGAATAGATTATACCTACTTTATACCGGTATTTAAAAAAAATATTATAAAAATTTAAGATTTTGTAGGTACTAAAAATACACGTGATTTTTGGTAGGGGAGGGGGGGGGTTAGTCTTAAACGTCACCTTGTATCACCAAGGGGGAGGGAGGGGTTAAAAATGTTAAAAAAACATCACGTGATTAATGGACAGCCACTTAGTCATTCACTTTCCTCTTGGTCATGAACTAAACATCTGATAAAAAGTCGATAATATAAACGAAATTCTACCTATGACCGTATCGCCACTTTGCAACCCAGATCGATTTAAATAGTGTACCTGTCGAGCATCCTTTCGCTAATGTAACAGTTCTGCCAGTGGTAAGATAAAAAATAATGGAATACTCGCAAATTAGTTTTCGATTGTGAACCGCAGTCATATAAAACAAAGAAGCCGTAGTGATGCACGGCGCAAGAAAGAATATTCATTCATGTAATAGGCCTTAATTATTATTATTGTCTATCCCTTTTCCTGTTTACCAAACAGACTGAGTAACGTACAAATACGAGTATTACGCAAAATGCATTATTTGAAGGAATATAAATGAGGAAGGAAACCATGAGACAACTTGCACTGAGGGATATTATTTCGCCAAAATATTTGAGATAGGTTTTATTATTCAATTTTCCCTGTAAATAAACAACTAATCATCATATTATCATAGACATCGTTGATACGTTACGTACCCTCTTTGAACTCAAATCAAATGTTTTTGAAACCAACCAAAATACTAGGTTTCCTACATCTACTTTCCATGGCAGCACAATTTAATTCCTTAACTTATATTTCAGCTGATAAAGCCTTCCGCGACATGAAGTCCCTTAAGCAGTCACAGTCCATCATAGTGTCAGGAGAGTCCGGTGCCGGAAAGACTGAGTCCACCAAGTACATCCTCAAGTATTTGTGTGACCTATGGGCAAAGGCTGCTGGTCCTGTCGAACAGAAGATTCTAGATGGTGAGTTCTTCCGTCTCTCAACTCTTCAAAAAGGTGTATAACTTCTTGGGCCAGCCGGGGCCGAAGCAAGTCAGTTTCGAAGTTGCATAACTGTCCCTGGACTCAAATTTCTGGTTCTCCTTGCAGCGAACTTGGTCAAGTGGAAAGTTAAACACACACAACATCAATTGTGATTGTGAGTTCCCTACCCAAAATATGGCCTATGCTAATCGCTCATTAATACTATCTTATTATTATTATTACAGAAAAATTCAAAGATTTTGGTTACAAAATGTTTCTTCTGCAACATAATCCATATGAAAACGAGTTCGGCACAAATACATTATATTGACTAAACAGAATATTATTATGCAAAGCGTCTTTCTTCGGCCTTGCCAAATTGCTGCCTTCTCGACTTTATATACAAAAACTAGTTTTTGATTTATATTAAAGTGTAGATTTTAAAAGTTACTTAATTTTATAATCTTTTAAAAATACGTTAAACACATAAATATCGAAATTACTTCAAATTTATTGGTTTCTCTTTGATAATGTTATGAAAGCAATATTTGTACCATTCACTTCCAATCGCCCCATTTACATAATTATGTATAGAAATTGGTTTGTTACAAAAATACTTAGCGCTCTTATAGCAAAATATTGTGTCCACGATATTTGCTAATATAAAGGAGTCCAGTGCCATAAAAAGTCATCTTACATAGATTTATTTATTAAGGATTGTCTACATTACTAACACCTTAAATTAACAAAGAAAATTATTAGGCATTAATGGATTTAGTGTTGTAACCACAGATATAGATCTACATAGATAACGCAAGTATCACGATTTGTATTGAAACCAAGCGTGCCGACTTTTTAATACCTATTGTGACGTCACAGCCGAAATTTAGTGACGGGAAATCCAAACCGATTCAAAGACACCGATGCCGCCGATGCCAATCCGCCCAGTACGTTCAACTGGAGCCGTCCGCTATGATTTTCTCTGACAAAAGACGCGCGTGGACTGAAGTTAGAGGCGACCAACCTCGACGCTTGGTCGGGGTTGAGACACGCGAAGTACATGACAACCACGACATTACATTAAATAATTAAACTAAAGATATTTTAAACAATTCTTAAATATTGATAATACATAAGATTGGCGCTACTAATAATATTAATAGTCAAAGAGAGCAGACAAAGTCTCAGAGGGATGATACATCATCGGCTGATGTTGTGAACTTGTGACTACCGTCTTCCTACAAACCAATTCTAACCGGTCCAACCATCTTCTTCCACAGCAAACCCAATCCTAGAAGCGTTTGGCAACGCTAAAACAACGCGCAACAACAACAGCTCCCGTTTCGGCAAGTTCATGGAAGTTCACTTCAACAACAAATACCAAGTGGTCGGCGGTCACATCTCTCATTACCTTCTAGAAAAGTCTAGAATATGCACACAGAGCGCAGAAGAGAGGAATTATCATGTGTTCTATCTGCTGTGTGCTGGAGCGCCGCAGGAGTTGCGATCGGCGTTGAGTATCACCAAGCCTGATGACTATTTGGTAAGATTATTTAATGTTAAAAGCTAAGACTGCAGATTAAAATGGTGTATAGAAAATTGCATACCTGTTAAGGAAAGTCTAAGAATACTAACGCCAGGTCCAGGTCTTCGCGGGTAATTTAGTTTTTCACCATCTTTCATCATCATTTCGTTATTGCGATTGCTTTGATATTGCAGAAATCTCTTACGTTGGCGGCTAGTGATTTCGAACTTTTGCTTTCTGAGACTGAAAACCTATATTACAAAGAACATACATAGTAATTTGGAGAAATATGGATTTACAGTGTCTTTCTCTTATGTTTATAAGTGTATCTGCTTCTTTTTCAGTATTTAAAGAACGGCTGCACACAATACTTCACCTCGGCCGCATCGGAGAAGAAACTGATACCGAATCGCAAGAGCAAACAACAAACGGCTAAGGGAGGACTCAGGGATCCCATACTTGATGATGTTGAAGACTTCCAAAGACTAAACCAGGTATACAAATGAACTAAACCTTTTTGATAGGGTATATTTTTTTTTAACGCTCTCTTAATATTCTTAGGTAATACTCAAAGCTATGATTTAAGTAATACATTAAATTTTTAATTCATAAAATTACTTAACATAACATCAAACCCAGTAGGGTGCGGCAGAGGTGTGCAACACCCACACTTTACCTGTAATGTTTAGGTCCCATAGGATAGGGGGTGAGCCTTTCGGCATCCACCAGGCAAAATACCAACTCCGAATTTCCTAACGGAGAGTTCACAAAACATTTTGCCCGACACGTGCATCGAACTCGAGACCTCGTAGATAGAGATAAAATTATTGACACATTATTATTACAACAGTTTTGC
The DNA here is from genome assembly GCA_905147285.1 of Hypena proboscidalis. Taxonomy (NCBI): domain Eukaryota; kingdom Metazoa; phylum Arthropoda; class Insecta; order Lepidoptera; family Erebidae; genus Hypena; species Hypena proboscidalis. The sequence goes on along the minus strand of LR990131.1, from coordinate 3,528,256 downwards.
TTAATTTGGTACTGGTGGCAATCAAGCTGCTGAAAATATATTCTTTCTTGCCTTTTTAACACGCTTATATTAGCTAAAAACGCTCTTATAAATAAACCAAACTAAAAAGTAGAAAATAAATAATAGTTAAAAAAAACTAAACACACGCTTTTAAAGTACATACTTCTAACTAAAAAGTGAAAAATAGTTCCTAATATAAGCTGAAAATGGTAATGAACAAAACATACTAGTAAAAAAAGCGTGGGTTGCTCGATAGACGAAAAATATGGCACAGAGCGCCCCACGCTGTTATGTCTTCTCTACACAAACTAAAATATTTTTCTTGACCATTCCAGGCGCTATCCCGCGTAGGTCTCACAGAAGAAGAAAAGACATCCGTATACTCCGTGGTGGCATCCGTCCTTCACCTCGGCAACGTAGAATTCGAAGAGGACACCGGCCCCAGGGGTGGATGTAAAGTTACTCCTACGTCTGAAACTGCATTGGCTACAGCAGCAAAGCTGTTGGGAGTGGACCCTGGGGAGCTAAGGATGGCTCTCGTGTCCAGACTTATGCAGAGCTCTAGAGGAGGAATTAAAGGAACTGCTATCATGTAAGTGTGTTGTTTTGAACTTTAAAGATGTCACGGGTCCCAGGGGTGGTTGTAAAGTTGCTCTCTCTTCTTCTAAAATAGAATTACTCATTAGGCTTTATGGGCTAGATTATAATAAAATAATATATTTGTGATATCTTACAATACAAAAAAAAAATAAAAAAATCCTTATAGAAAAATAAAAACAAAAAATTTAGTCCAAAAATTAAAAAAAAAAAGTTAAGTGTGAACTACCCTTATCACTTAGGGGTATGAAAAATAAATAGTAGCCGATTCTCAGACCTACTGAATATGCATATAAAATTCGGTAAAAATCAGTAAAGCCATTTCGGAGGAGTAAGGTAATACGAGAATTTAATATATAAGAAGTATCTTAATGAAATAATGTCACATTTCAGGGTACCTCTAAAGACCTACGAAGCAAACAACGCAAGAGACGCCCTCGCTAAAGCCGTGTACAGTCGGGTATTCGATTACATCGTGCATCGCATCAACACCAGTATTCCCTTCCAAGCCTCTGCTTATTACATCGGAGTGCTTGATATTGCTGGATTCGGTTAGTACTGCTGCATGTAGTATATGCATTATTGGCTCCTTCTTATTAATGTTTAAAAAGTAACATTCGACGATGGAAAACGTAAACGCTGTTCCAAAAAATGGAAAAAGTAAAATGCCACGGTTAAAAAAGGTCTGTGAAAAAAACTGGCTACAAAACTCTGGTAGTAATTGACTTAAAAGAATAATTTTATAACAATTAAATACCAGTAGAAAAACGTTTTTGGCATCTTCCACAATGCTTCTACGATGTTTAGATTTTGAGTAATGTTTTTTTCTAGATTTAGAAAAGTTTTTTTAGTGCAATCTTTTACCAAATTTATGTATTGTTACATTTACATTTTATTGACTGTAAGCTTAAAAACAAATAAAAATAACAAAAAAATACCTACCTAATCAATACCTTTGTTTTTGTGCCACAGAATACTTCCAAATGAACAGCTTCGAGCAGTTCTGCATCAACTACTGCAATGAGAAACTACAACAATTCTTCAATGAGCGCATTCTGAAGAACGAACAAGAGCTGTACAAACGCGAAGGTCTCAATGTGCCTGAAATCAGATTCGTTGATAACCAGGATTGTATAGGTATGTTAAATACTTACTATGTAATTATAAAATATGAATAAATATATCTTAACATACACACAACGCCATCTAGTCCCAAACTAAGCAGAGCTGGAACTATGTTTACTAGAATAACTGATACTAATACATATATATTTTCTATTGAAAATACAAACACGCAGACTAAGACAAACCCCCATGTTCATGCACACAATGAGTTGTCTTAAGTGGGAATCATACATTTTAATCAATTATAGTTAATAAATAATTATAGATGTAAATGTGTGTGTCTGCAAATACGGTTCAAACAAACCTACCTTTGTGTGATCCGCAAAGATTTCTTCTGACTCTGGGTGTGCTTTGTGTTTGTAAAATATGTTTGTGAACACCCCTGCGACACAGGAGTTATACATATAGCATAAAATAAAGAAAATAACCATAAAATGCCTGCTAGTTGTAAACCTGAAGGAAAGATAATCGCCTGTTAATGGCAGCTCTATGTTTGATATCCTCTAATAAACTATACAGATCAGCTAAGCCATTGCATACCATTAAATAATATTAAAAGCTTAGTTATATCAAATATGCAAAATCTGCATGTGTGGTGTAGTGGTTACAGCAGTCGCCTCGCCGCTTTCAACAACGCTGGTGTTGTGGGTTCGATCCCCACATTGGACAAATCTTTGTGTGATTCGCGAAGATTTGATCTGAGATTTGGTGTGCTTGTGTGAGTGAATGTGTGTATTTGGCCTTGTCATTGGGACCATTGGATATTGTAATTGCTTCTGGCATTCTATCTAATGTAAAAAAACATTTTTTTTTATTTTAAGTTTTGTGTTATTTCGTAATAATGTTATTAGTTACTGCTTCGTTTTTGTTGTCTTCCACTAAATCTATGTAATTAATTTTCATTTCAGATTTGATCGAGAGCAAGAACCACGGTATATTCCACTTGCTGGACGAAGAATCAAAACTACCGAAGCCGGAATTCGGACACTTCACACATTCCGTCCACAAACAACTAGGCGTCAATAACAACAGGTGATTATTTCATAACATCACGCTTATATTACCCAGAAGGATATGGCAGAGGTGTGTAACACCCATATTTCACTTGTTATTTCAATGTTCTAACGCCATCTACCGGGCATAATGCCAAACTACGTGTTGCTACTGAGAACGTAGCTACAAAATTGTAAAAGTATTTTTTTTTTTTTATGGATTTTGGTGGATAGTTACTAATGTGTTATATTATATCGTTTACAGGTTACAAGTCCCACGTTCATCTCGGTTAAAAGCACACCGCACACTCCGTGACGATGAAGGATTCCTACTACGTCACTTCGCAGGCGCTGTCTGCTATAACACGGTACCATAAGTTCTATTAAGCTTCGATTTCCTAGGAAAGCGGTGTGTATTAATGCGGCCGTAATATTATGGCCGTAACACGATTAGTACGTAATACGTAATGTCTATCACCGCTGAAACTACTACATTTACTTTACATGGGCAATGTTCTAGCGACGTCATTCAACCGTTATCTTTACGGCCGCTTTATTCCACACCGCTTTCCTAGGAAACCGAAGCTTTACTATATCCTGGCCGGACGTAAGCATAAACTATAGACTCTTAGTCAATAGTTAATGGCAAAATTTTGGCTTGCTTTAAGCAAAATATCTACTTATTAGCCCTTGATAATAGCAACCCTGTATCTAATACATGTCCCACTGCTGGGCTTGGATCTCTTCTCATGATGAGAAGGGTTAGGCCATAGTCCTTCACGCTGGCCAAGTGGGGATTGGTAGACTTCACACGACCTCAAGTACTTTTTTTGACACTCTCAGGCATGTTTCCTCACGATATTTTACTTCACCTTTAGTGAGCGATAATTTATATGATAAGTAAGAAAGAAAGAAAGAAAAATCATTTATTCTGGCATAAGAAATCACACACATATCTTTGAAAAGACGAATCTTAACGATTTATTGACAATAGTAGTATGTGCCGTGAGTTCGAACCCGAGACCTTCGACTTATCAGTCCTACGGTCTTCCACTCGTATTAGCCCTTAACATTATAATTATCAATTTATATTGTAAAAGATACATTGGTATTTCAGTAATTGCTAGTTTGTCAGTGTTATACTTATTTAAAACGGCTGTTTTTGTTCCTCAGAACCAATTCATAGAGAAGAACAACGACGCTCTCCACGCGTCGCTGGAGTTCCTGGTGCAGGAGTCGCGCAGCGCGCTGGTGCAGCAACTCTTCGAGACGTCGGACAACAACAACGCTAAAGGCAAACTAAACTTTATATCTGTGGGCGCTAAGTTCCAGAATCAGTTGGCGCAGCTCATGGATAAGTTGAAGGAGAACGTGAGTACCTGTTTATTTTAACTTCTAGATGGAGGTAGGCTCACACACGATTTCAATGACGTGGGACGGTCTTACTATAGGTCACAGCTTAAGTCTCACTGGGACCTAAACATAGCAGATGGAATGCTAATGTTATGTTTTACACTCTGCCATACCCTTTTGGATAATATAGATGTTATGTTGCATTATAACTTCTCCATTGAGCACATTCACTGAAGCTCAAAAGTATTATTATATTTTTTTATGTCCTACTTTAACGCAGATTTGATGTTGTATGTTGCATTATACGGTGTACACATATCCTTCGATGATATAATAGGGAGGAAGTTAGCTGATAAGAAACATCGAGTCCTAAATTTACCATAAATAATGGAACGATGGATGGATGAATGGTCTAGTTAATGTCATCAAAAAAAATAAAACCATAGCTATTTTTTAAAATAACCATAAGAAATATTTAAATAATAGACAAAAGTAATTATTACCATAAACTGCACGAAAAATCAACAATCCAATGCTACAACAAGCAAAAAGTAAGTTTCGACCGTGACAGGACTCGAACCTGCAATCTTCGGATCCGAAGTCCGACGCCTTATCCATTAGGCCACACGGTCTGGTGGTGGGAGGACCGATATAGCAGTATATTTTCCTAGGCTATAATTAATATTGATTTACTTTTAAATTAAATTTCGAAAGTAAGCTGCACTGCAGTTTTTTTTATTTCTGCTGTATGACTTTTTTGCTGTTTGTGTGAACATCAAACCTGTGAATTAAATAAATCTTTTGTGAATATTAATGATATTATTTAGTGATAATAATTTATCACAAAATAAATTACACTGGACATTTTTTTTACAATCCCGTATGTCTGTCTATAACGCTTTCACAACTAAACAGCCCTTTGTGAATTAATTTTAATACGTGCCGCTTAATATATTCTAAAAAACCTTACAAACTACTCTTGTGTTACTTACCAAGGTGTAAATAACTATCGTGTTGTGGACAGACATTTTACCTTTTCGCGACAATTAACAATATCCAGTGAGAAGAGGCCAGATAGGGATTCTGCCCTGAAGGCGCTTCGAGCTGATGCTGGTGAGTAGAGTCCAAATACCACCAGACTATATTATATATTCTATACGCTCTACTAATATTATTTATTAATTTCATATTACCTGTAACCTTGAATGGCAGGATAAGGAATAGAGATTGTTGTGGTTTGAAAGATGACAAACTAAACTAAACCACTGAACTCATCTTGAAAATTAGTATTAAGATAGTTTAAGACCTTAGGCAGGACATAGGCTACTTTTTATAGACATGGCACCTCGGAAATGTGGAACCCACTTATTTTAAGCTTGCATTCAATGGGTGTCTGATGTAATGTTCCAGCTATGTTGTTAGAGAGGTATTGTGATAAAATGTTTGTGTATGTACGCTGACCGTCTTGCGATGAATCGGATGGGCTTAAAAATCCCTCGGATTTGCATTCGCTGAAGTTTTTTAAAGTCTTTCTAATGTTTTTATAAATAAATATTAAAAAAGATAAATCCCACTGTTTATTTAACACTACAATCTCATATTATCTTATCCTCAGGGCACAAACTTTGTCCGCTGCATAAAACCTAACTCCCGCATGGTGGGACGAGAGGTGGAAGGCTCGCTCGTGCTGACGCAGCTGCAGTGCTCGGGCACGGCGTCGGTGCTGGAGCTCATGGAGCACGGCTACCCGTCGCGCGCGCCCTTCCACGAGCTGCACGCCATGTACAAGCAGTTCCTGCCGCCCAAGCTACAGGGACTCACGCCGAAGCTGTTCTGTGAGGTAACTAAATGTTTAATTTAATTTTCACCACACCAGCACGAAAAAGATCGTTTGCTTGCCGGAATTCAGTGAGTAAAAACCGTTTTTACTCACTAGTAAGGCAAAGTGATACAAATTTCGAAACACAAAATCCTTCCAATGAATAGGCGCTGGAAAAAAAACAAACAGCCACCATGTAGGTTAGTAACAAACATTGACATCTATTTTATTAAATAATTACAGACGATACGTTTTAATTATTTTAAATTATATAAATACGCGCTTATTTAGTATTTTTATGGTTTTATATTCGTGATTGACTATTAAATTAATTAAAATCAGGTACTTAATATTAGACTCTAAATAAATGTTACGGAACTAATTTCCGAACGTACGATTTAAAAAAAAAGTCTGTGTCTGTGTCAGTCATCGCGGGCAACTATAAATTCTTTTCAGTTTATGTTTAATTGTTTACTGGAACTTTTTAACAAAAAAATAGTGAATCCAGTGATAAAGAACTTTGTGGAACTCCAAAAGAGTTGCGACAACTTGCTTCTAACACAGAAGTTTGCTTTTTTACCAGAAATATCACGTGAAAAGTACACGTGAGTAGTTTTTGAAAGCGTACGACATATTTAATTAGTGGCCGACTTACAAAAGGCCCTAAAAGGCATTCTGAATTGGTATTACTGTCGTAAATCGAATACAAGTTAATTTAAATCTTAATATTTTCTCACTGGAAGAGGTGAAAAGTTTTGTATGCAACGCGTAAGAAAAATTTAATTTCCAGTTTGTGACCTCTTAAAATCTTTCGCTTGCGAAGTAGTCTTTATTAGAATCACTCGCTACGCTCGTGATTCAATTTAAGACTACTTCGCAAGCTCAAGATTTAAAATTGGCCCTCACAACAGAAATATAAACTTTTTCTCACTTGTACCATAAATAACTATTGTCTGTTTAGCCCTCTTATATTGCAGAAGCGGACTTAGTTATCCAGCTCTTTTATATATAACAATTTATTTTAGAAGATTGCGTTGCGTCAAAATTGCGTTGCACTTACTTTCGACGATCACCCAATTTGATTGCATGACCAATGTCAAAATTTCGATCTCAATCTCTAATAAATAAATATCACACTACATTGACGCAACGTCATCTAGTCCCAAACTAAGCAGAGCTTGTACTATGGGAACTAGAATAACTGATCCAAATTCGTATAAACTTTTCTTTTGTAAATAAATACTTATTATACATAGAAAAACCTACACAAAGACAAACCTCCTTGTTCATGCACAAAAAGATTTGTTTTGAGCGGGAATCGAACTCGCGACTTCAGCGTAGTAGGCAGTTACAATACTGACTACTATCCGGTCGTCAATCCTAACACAATTTGTGTCAAGATTCAGGCCCCTGGCTTTTGCTTGTGATCAATATCCAATCAATATATCGAAATTTATGTATAAAATATGATTTAAATAGTTTTATAATGTGATGATTAGTGTTCAAAGAGGTGCTAACAACCTAAGTAAACGATTATTTAATATGATTATACGGTGTACTATTAGAATAAGATCTAATTATATCAAATTTATTTTCAAAGTGAAATAAAGACCTTTTAAAACTAAACTAATATATCGAAACCGACGCAACTCAAGATAATTTTAAATTAATTTGTAACGTCTCAGTACCATATTTTTTATTGCTTTAACACAAACAATAATGTAGATTGCAAAATACACCTTATTCTAATACAACTAAAACTCACTTTCCATCCAGGCAATAGTACACAGCCTGGGTCTATCCGACAAGGACTACAAGTTCGGCGTGACGCGCGTGTTTTTCCGGCCTGGCAAGTACTCGGAGTTCGACACCATGATGAAGTCTGATCCGGAGAACCTGCAGTCCATCGTCGATGCTGTTCTGTCCTGGCTCGTCAAGTCTCGATGGAGGAAGTCCATATTTGCGGTCTTGTCTATTATTAAATGTGAGTTCTTATTTTACTTATTCCTATTCTAAATTCTTAATTCTTTATTGTACAAATGAAAAAAACAATACAATAATATTTGGTACAATTTTAAATTTTATGTACAAAGGCGAGCTTAACCACTAAAATGGGTTTTCTTCCAGCAAACCTTAGAGTGCTAGAGGAAAAAGATACTTTTGAGGGTAAATGGAAATGTACAATAAATTTTCTTGAATAAATTTCTTAGTGAGATAATTTGTGAATTTTCCGTTAGGAAATTCTTAATAGCAACATGGTTGGACTTGTGCCCGGTGGATGGCTATAGGGTCACCTCCTATCCCGTGGAACCTAAACATAACAGGTGAAATGAGGGTGTTGCCTCTGCCATTCCCTTCTTGGTAATATAGGCATGATATTTAAGTATTTTACTTTTGGTACCTACCGTTATTAGAACCACAAAATAACTGGTTCAAACTGGAATTATATAGAGTTCAATACCATAATGAAAACTGACAGTCGATGCTGTATTATATTTAAAAAAAATACATTATTAGTCTCTCGATGGATGTAGAATAATACGGGGAATGAGACGAACGGAATTACGGGAGATGCCGCAGAGTTTAGTTAGAACGTTAGAACAAATCTTTGCGTATCACACACAGTTTTGTCCCATGTGGGGATCGAACCCACAACAATAGTGCAGTGTAGAGCGGCGAGGCGACTGCTTATATCACTACACCACACGTGCAGACAAATTACACCACACGTTATCTAAGGGAGTTTCTACACGAATCGATGCGCCGCGACGCCTTTGTTTTCGGTCGCGTTCGTCATATTGCATCGTGTTCCTCGCCCACGTAGGACACTTCATAAATGGCCGCACCTTTACAAAACCATTTTTGGACTAGAGATATTGTTTAAATGCATATTAAATATTTTTTTTTGTCTTTTGCGTTATTCTGCGATTAGTCATAAACATTGCTTATACACAATAGCCGAATTTATGTCATGCCAGAGATAATGAATAATGTAAAAGAGTGGAACTATTTCTTAGTAATTCATATTTTAACATATTAATTTCATTCTTTCAATTAAGTTAGTGGTATAACTTTAATATAATGTCAGTACATAGATATAATATACTTTGTACATTATATTTTTTGCATATTGATTATCCGGTGAAACATGTTGTGTCCTTTTATTGAATTGTACCATCTTTTTGTTACCATGTTTTTACCAAATAAAAGTTTCTATTTCTATTAAAAAGCTATGTATTTCTGTATTGGTGGTAAACCATAAAGTATTTGATAATATTTCTCAAAATAATGTTTTGAAGACGTTGTAAGATATTTATGCTTGAGTCACTGGCACTACCCCATAACTCAATTCCATACATCCACACTGGCTGATTATGAAATATAAATATTGCAGTAAAGAACAAGATCGCATACCGCCGCGAATGTCTGATCCTGCTGCAGAAGACGATCCGCGGGTACCTCGTGCGCCTCAAGCACCGGCCCCGCATCCGCGCCGTCTCCAAGATCAATGCTCTTCAAAACAACCTCACCAAGATGGAGGCCGTCACCAGTCAGCTGAATAAGGATAAGGATAGTGCCATGAACAATATCAACCAGCTCAGGAACTCTATTAAGAACGCTTGTGTTAATATTAAGGTAAGGCCTTGCTTCGTAGATTTGCTTGTTCGGTATATTGAGATACTTCTTTTTTCACACGGCCAAGGTCCAAATGTTATTGTTATTAAAAGAAGCGAAAACTCCTCCACAGGGTTTAAAATTCCTCGTTTTTTTTTAAATGCCCATACTGTTAAAAATTTAAACTTGATTTTTTTTAATATTTTTCTCATAACTGTCATTACTTAAACTAACCTATTACCCGAATTCGGCTTGACGTCCTAAACTGGGACACCCTATATGAATCAAAATAAACGCCATAAAACATCATACTCAACAATACAAAAATCATTGATTTGGTACTTCTAAGTTTCACCAGTTTCTAATAAAGTTTCGGATAGTTATGTGCCAGTTATCTCTATACAAATTTGACATTATATCGATTAGAAAAAAACCGCATAGGTTGATCAATGACTTAGCAGAAACTTGTAACGCTCCGTGCCCTTGATCTATTATACAAGCTCCAAATAATAGGTTTATCAGAAGCTGGTGAAACTGGCCATAAATAGTTCTTCTTCAAATCTAACATTTTGTCATTTATTTCAGACAAACGACAAGTTAACGCGTTCAGAAATCGACCAGCTATTCTCTAAACTGACAAAGGAAGTCGAGACTCAGATGGCATCCTTACAAAAGTCTATGATCGATCAGAAGAACAGGTATGATAAACGAACAACAAATACTTATATTACAGATAATCTAGCTGGATTAATAGTTAACATTGTATAATGTTATTCGTTGTTACAGAGAAGAACAAGAACGTCTTCGTAAAATCGAAGCAGAGATGCGCGCCGCGGAAGAAGCCAAGAAACGGGAACAGGAGAAAATCAGACAAGAAGACGAACATAGGAAGCTGTAAGTATATAAACATTTACAAAAAAATATTTAAATAAATAGATATAGACTTTATACTAAGAAACAATGTAAAAATAAATATAGTTTAAAAAAACTAAAAAAACACGCTTTTAAAGCACATCAAACTAAAAAGTGAAAAATAATTCTTATTATAACCTGAAAATAATAATAAACGAAAAATACTAGTACTATTGTGAAAAAAAGCGTGGGTCGCTCGATAGACGAAAAATATGGCACAGAGCGCCCCACGCTTTTTTTCACAATAGTACTAGTATTTTTCGTTTATTATTATTTTCAGGTTATAATAAGAATTATTTTTCACTTTTTATTTTGATGTGCTTTAAAAGCGTGTTTTTTTAGTTTTTTTAAACTATATTTATTTTTCACTTTTTAGTTTTAGTTTTTTTTTTAATCCTGGCGATCCTAATCAGGATAATGAGATAAATTTATGAAATTATTATATTGTCGCTGATTCTTTACAAGTGTAGAAAGTTTGAATTAAATCTGTCCGTTTAAAGTGGGTCAAAATCGAGTCCAAAGGAGTCGGTTACATACAAACAAACAAACAAACATACAGGTGAAGCTAATATAAGCGTGTTAAAAATATAGGACCGGCAGGATCTGAACCTGCTACCTTCTGCACACCGGGCAGCCGCTTTAACCAACCAGCTACGATCTTGCTAGCGGCTACCCGGTGTGCAGAAGGTCGCAGGTTCAAATCCTGCCGGTCCCATAATTTTTTCTACTGTTTCTTAGTTTAATTTGCTAAGCATAGCTAAATGCTATAAAAAGCTAAAGCTATCTTTAAGAAGCTAAAGATTTGTCCACTGCTCTTTTCATTTAAACTTTATGCAAACTGACCATGTTACTTTTTGCTTTGGAAAATAAACTTATTTTTTTTCCGTCTGGCTTTTCCATATTATTATCTCACATCTTGTAAACTGCTTTGCCAAATTTAATGCAAAGAACTAAACAATCCATGACTCTAACATGTAGTTTCGACTTTTCACGATATAGGGTGACTGATGTTTTTGTTTAATATTTGTCTGCACGTGCTCTCCACTGCACTGGTGTTGTGGGTTCGATCCCCACATGGGACAAATCTTTGTGTGATTCGCAAAGATTTCTGAGACTGGGTGTGCTTTTGTGAGTGAATGTGTGTATTTGGCCTTGTCGTTGGGAACATTGGATAGTGTAATTGCTTCTGGCGTTCTATCTAATGTAAAAAATCCAAATTATTTATTTATTTATTTATTATTTATTAATGAGATACACCTATGATCCTGACTATACTGTAATTAAATTCGCCCTGTAATATTATAAACCATGTTCTAATAATAGTAAAGCAGAAATGGAAGCCCGTCGCAAGGCAGAGGAGGCGGATAGACTGCGGCAGCAGGAGGTGGACAGGCAAGAAGCTCTCAAACTACAGATTCAACTAGAAGAGGCCGTTAAGGAGGACCAACAGAATAGAGAAAGGTATTTATTATTTATTGATAGGTTCGCCTACAATTGTTACATATTTCTTACAAGTAATACATGATCAACAAGATACAGTGGCCAACGAATTAGGTATGCAGGGCCAAAACTTTTAAGTCGTAGTAAAGACTGACTACATCAGTTATAGATAACCGAGTTACACATCTGAATAGTGGGTATATTACACTTCTTAAATATGTATTCACACATGCATAACTACTGTAGTCAGTCTTCACCGTGTTGTAGAAGTTTTTGCCCTGAATACCTAATTGTGTGGCCTACTATACTCAATATCAATCGGCAAACACAGAATTCACAATAAACATACGGATTTTAGTAAAGCAAAAATAACACAGGTTAGAAGTTTAGTTGATATTTAAGTTACAATATTTATTAAGCTAACATATTGCAATAACAGTCTATAGTATATTAAGCTTGATTTAAATTAAATGGCACCGTTTTATTATATAAGGTTGCTAATAAAAATATTTCTGTTGTGATCCTGGCTCTTAAATCTAACAAGATTGGTACTAAGCATATCAATTTGAGTGTCGAACTTATATATATAGTCTACTGGGTCTTGGATTATTCTATAAATAAAGATGTTATTTTCTGACTACGGCGAAGTTTGACCGCACTTTATAGCGACGCGATGAAGCGGCCGTAACGCAATTGATATGGCCTCGGTCTGACGATCGAGAGGTCGTGGGTTCGAATCCTGGTCAATTCACCACGGACATGAACTTACTCCTATTGCAAGCGAATTTATTTGAACTGGAATAACAAAAATAAGACGACTAAGGGCTTGTTTCTGAGGTGCCGGATAGATCTTATCCGACCCATAAAATATAATCTGACCGACTTTAAAAGTGAAACAAGTTATATTTGAAAAAATAACATAGCTGTCACTTTCATTTACGTGTGTTTGCTTATTCCAAAATTCAACATTCAAAAAACATGATATGGTGGTAATTTAAAGAAGTAAACATTGTTTCACTATGTTTTGCCTCGGTAGACACAAATAATTTTTGTTAGTTGGTTTATTTTATTCCGCCAATAAGGCTTATCTAACACCTGTGAAATTGGGACTATACAGGTTATTTTCTTAATTAATATTAGTAATCACGGGATATTTAGTAAGAATACTAGTAATTTGTATTTGCAAATTACTTGTAAGCTTTTTAAAAAACAATGCGAATATCTATGTTATCGCTATGTATGTAGCGTCAGTAGTAGAACTTATCGTATACTTCGCGATATTATATCAGCGAGAATAAACGTCATAATTTTGAAGACAATTAGTGTTGTCTTGACGAACACAGTTATGTTGAAATACTGGTATTTTAATTAAATAATTGACTATATCACCCTATTAATGGGTGTGCTTTGTGTGTGTGAAATGTATGTTTGTGAACACCCCCGCGACACAGGTGTTATTCCAATTGCGGGAGTCGTTTAAAAAAAAGAAACAATAAGAATTAATCTATTCACACGAGAATTTTATTCCTGGAATTCCTTGCAATTTATTTTTAGAATACAGCAGGTGTACGAATACTCAAAGCGGCAGATGTTCTAGTGACCTTTAGTACTATTTTACTATAGTTCCTTAGTCGATGTACTAATGTTTTATTGTGTGTCGTAGGTTGGAACAAGAGCGAAGGGACCACGAGATGGCCGTGCGCCTCGCGAAGGAAACAAATGGACATGTGGAAGGATCGCCGCCTCAGTTACGCAGGTATGTCTACATTTTAGTTGTTTTAATTCTGTTGTGTGAAGTTTATAGTTGGGAATTTTAAGTCGTGTTAATTAATACAAATCATTTATTTCCATAGGCCCAAGGGGCGCTTGAACACGTCAAAACAAACATCAAAATACTAAAAATATATAAAATTAACTAATTAAATTATAATATTTATTGCAATTAAATTTAGTTTTTGTTCTATGAATGGAGTATAAAGTCGTTATAGTGTCTTATGTATCTATGATTGGAAATTAATAGCTAGAGATTATAGCTGATATGGCGAGTAAGTTTTTGTAATAGAGCAAGTCATAGTCGAGAATCGAGATACTATGGTATACTTACTATTTTTAATAAACGGTTATATCCGTAGTGCATTAATATTTCGCACCTTTGGAAACAAAGGGTCACTTCTGCATGTTTTCCAACTTTACAGGAGGAGCATTTTAAACTTTTTTTTGTTTCTTTTTTTAAATAGCTCTTCATTACTTTTGTGTATTATGTCGATTCCTAGGATATAATATTGATTAGGTTTTCACAAATAATCGTGAATAATATAAATACTCTATAGGTAGGGCTTTCTGAGAAACAAGCCATAAACTAAGGGAAGGGTACCAAAAGTGACGTTTTGGTTCCATTAAAAATAAATATCTTATGCTAAAGTGAGATTTATAAACAGAAGTGACGTTATGTTTGCAGCAAAGAAATACAAAATTTGGTAACAAAACGTCAATTTTATCCAGAAGTAACATTAATATTGCAAGAAATATAAGTTATTACTTACCGTAGTGCCCCTTCGTTTAAAATGCACGAAGTGACACGTCGGCTGTCAACACACTTCTGACCGGTTGAGACGTTACATTTCAAACAATCGTGCTAATCACGCAAAATAAAAGAACGTCACTCCCTCTCTCACAAGGCCGTTTTTCATGCGAATATCACCATTTTTGATGTGTATATAAAGTCGATTATCGCGGTTTTTTCTGTATATTTAAGTCATTTTTGCAAAAAATTGCAGAAGTGACCCTTTGATCCCAAAGGTGCGATTTATTTATGACTTCAAACTTATTAGCTTTTTTAATTACAAAACAAACATTGGTATAATACGAATTTTATCATGAACAATCAAAGAAAAATCAAGTGTTACACCAAGGATTGATCATATCGATGTGATCGGCGTGATTGACGTGATCGGCACGATCAACTCCGTCATCGACTCCGATCTGTTGGTCTAAAATTAAATCTAATTTAATGGTTAATTTTGTTTTGTAATAAGGCCGATTTGAATAAATTCTCATTTATACAAGCTTTTTCTAAGAAGTTGTGTCAACTGTGTTCATGTTTCATTAAATATATTATTATCATATACTGTTTTAATGTGATGTCTTTTCAAAGGTTAGTTAATCATTTTGTTCACTGCAGAGGAAGTCACTGTATATTATAATGTCAACGACAGCGCACCTGGCCTGCTAAGTCTTCTGTATATAGCTTACTATACTATTTCGTACAAATGCAAAACACGTTTTATTAATAGATTGAAAACAAGTATTTATGATAACAATTAAAAAGGAAATTCTATAATGATATCGCAAATTTTCTTAATTTTAAATTTCTCATAAATACCGCGTTTTTAGCCATCCAAAAAGTAATAATAATTGTTTTAATTAAATTGTTTGGTCATAGTTGATACTATAGTAATAGATATGTACTAGGGGCCAGTGATATACATGGTGATTGATTTGGAGCCCATGCTTCGATGGCAGATCAATTAGGATTATATTTTTACTTCCGCCTTTCCTGTGCTGCCCTATCTCTAATTCGCTTCTAGCTACAACCTTGCATCTCAAACAGAGATTAGTCTGAAATGTATCCTATCTCTTTGCTCATAATATTCAGTGCCAATTTTTCTTTCGTGTTAAACTGAAAATTAACGCTAAATTACAGCTTTCTAACTCTCTGTCTCATACAAACATTGTATGATAGAGGAAGATGCAAATACGGATTTAATAAAACTTAATATTAAGACGTTGAAATCGGGCCTGAGTATTCATTTTAGGTTTTAGTTGCCTCATATGAGGAAAAGATTTTTTTTTGGTCCTAATATTTTTTTTTTTGTAAATCAGATATTCATTAATAAGACGTGTACGCATCCGTGTGTTCGAATACAACTAGCGTATAAGTAATATTGTAATATGTTCGCACAGTTTCCCTACCATGGAGTCAGTGAATGGAGAGAATAAATTGAACAGGTACTGAGTGACATAGACTAACGATTTCTCTTTCGCACGCTCCTGGTGGTCCTCTTTCAATTATGTCGAAAAAGTAATTAAGCATATTGAAAATTTGTGATTATTTTTATAGCATTTAGCTATGCTTAGCCAATTATACTAAGAAACTGTTGAAAAGATATGGGACCGGTAGGTTTTGAACCTGTGACCGGTAGCCGGCCGTATCCTACTTAAGATAGGAACAAATGGACTAACGTGACGTCACAAAATGACGTAACATAGGTACAGTTGAGAAATTTATGGTCCCGGAAAGAGGCGACCGTAGCTGGTTGGTAAAGCGACTGCCCGGTGTGCAGAAAAGTGCAGGTTCAAATCCTGCCGGTCCCATTTCTTTTTCAACTGTTTCTTAGTATAATATTTTCATTGCTCGAACACGTTTGCGTCGTGTAATAAGAAAAATATACCTCATATTATATGCTCACTTATCAACTCTGTGTCTTACTTCTCTCTTCTAAAAGAAAGAAAAGAAAATAATTTAAATTCTAGCACAGATCCTAAAACTAAACAGATAGAAAAAAAATAATAAAAAATAAAATAAACAATAATATAAATAATAAAGATAATAAATATGAGAATAATATAAATAAATTAAAGAGAATAACATAATAAATAATAGAACAATCATATAAATATAAATTCTCGATTGTAGTATTCATTAATTTAATAATGCTTTATGATGTGAAGCAATGCCGTTTTGATATACTAGCTATTCTTTTAAATCAGATCGTAATTAGATTAACAATGGTTTAATGGTTTATATTTGTTTCATGATGACAAAAAATATAATTTGGTATTGGAGTAATGCATGCCACAAATATTTTTCAAGATATTCGAATCAAGACAAATATAGGTATGGATTTTTGAACATAATAAATTGATGATCCACCTTAATACTAGTTTTGTATGGACATTTCAAAACACTAAAATCTTATTAATATAAAAAATATAATATATAACTTTACGAGTTTTATGTCTAGTTTATAATATTGTTACTTTAGTTTAAATTCTTAAGTTCAATTTCTGTATAGACGCTACTAATAACCACGATACAGGCTTTGCCTAGTGTGGTTATTACTGTTATATCTTTGTATGTACTTGTGGACTGTAATAAAGATTATTCTTATTATTATTCTTATTTCACTTGTTCTATCGCCAAATGTCAACCTTATAATCTTTGACATCTTCAAAGGAAGTTGTCAAATGGGTCATGATTCAATTTTGCTGATAGTACATACAATCAGGGACATCTTAACCTAACCATCTTATATGCCTTAATCTGTTGAAACCGTGACCTGATTCCACAATATGAATAACTACTGTTACATAAATCATCTCAATCAAACATAAAACCATTAAACTAAAATAAAATAAAGAACTAAAATCTAACGGGAATTAACGCGATCATGCATTTTTTACCTTTTAGTTAATCTTGAAACGCGAAAGTTTAAAAGGTTTTAAAAAATTAAGAACTTTAAATGAATAAAACAATTATACAGATTATTACAATAATTGAAAGAGGACCTAAAAGAACTAACTGCTAACACTTCGGCTGTCTGCTTGACTTCTTTTTTGCACGAACTTGAGTACCTAACTGTGTATCTTAGATTGTCGTATTAATATCCTATCTATTTGTTACTAATTAAGTAGTTTATCTGTAGAATTAGACTTAGTTAATTACTAAATATTCTTATGTAGCTATTTAGATAGTAAGCTTTAATTCAATTTCTAATTGATTTATATATAGCAATCTTATACTAAGAACAGTCGAACAGGCGTCCGGAAAGACGATGCATATAGTCAAGAGATTCGCAGCTTCGAGGGCTGACTGCTAAAGCGATAGGCTGGAATCCTATAGTCGCGGGTTCAAGTCCAAAAATTGACTGTTCTTAGTACAAGCTTTAATTGTTTAATATCTAATCTTTATACTACTACTATACTCCGCGATTTACAAATGTACGAACGTTTTTAACTACTCGCACTAACGATTTGCGCAGCATATGCCATCTCTTTTGTTCGCACATTTGCCATGCGTGGAGTATAAATAGAATCATAAGGATTTCTGGGCTCGAAAGACCTTATGTCGACTTTTTTTCTTAGAATCCTTAACCAGGGTTAATTTGGGTTCAAAAAAATCAAAATACATTAGTAGCTCCTTGCTTTTTATTAACTCAATGCATTATTTAATGAAGGCCATTCTATAAACGTCGCCATATTTCTGAAATCCTTATGTTTATTAAACTGGCAAAACATTGCATGCACTGTAAAAAACTTAAAATTGCACATGGTACTTGGTAGAACCTAACTTTATTTTAGCATGTAGTTTAACCAACATAACCGACAATGTATTTATTTTTGCATCCATTGACGTTTTTGTACGTGCGATACAGGTCAGAACGGGTTAGAATGCAGCAAGCTATACAGGGCAAGCAAAAGTACGACCTGTCTAAATGGAAGTACTCGGAACTCCGTGATACCATTAATACTTCTTGTGATATTGAGTTGTTGGAGGTGAGTACTGATTTGGTCTTTGTTTTTATATTACGTGTGTACTTGTCTCTTTTTGGTTTGTTTTCAGGAGTGTCTAGATTATTCTCTGGAGATTTTGATGATAGATAGATAAATCTAAAATCGTCGAGTCAAGTGTAATTTTATTATTAGAAACTTTATTGGTGACAGTGTTAATTTATGTATGTTTTAGTAATTGTTCTTCATTATAATACTGTTTGTTTCATGTGACACAATAGATAAATAAATAAATAAAACTTTATTTGCATACTATTCCATAACAAACTAAAGACAACTATTGAAAGACAATAACAATATGCAAAGCGGCCTTATCGCTGATCTTTTCATCCTGTTGAAATTTTGTACATATAGAAGTTTTAATCAATTTAGCTTTTGCGATAGCCAAGTATGAGATGACATGGCATGCCTTCCAAAGTCCATAGATATAATCTACAAGAGTGTTATTCTTTTATTTTGCTCTAAATACTCGTTGCCATTGTTGTCAACTAACTGAATAAATAACTGCGTCGTTAATCTAGTGGTTAACGTATGCGGCTCTCACCACAAGGTCTCAGAATTGATTCCTGGTACGAGCAAAAGAGGAAATTCGAAATAGCAGCACGGAGTTGGATTTGTGCCCGGTGGATGGTGATAGGCTCACCTCCTATCACATGGGACCTAAATCATAACAGGTGAAGTGGTAGGTGTTATAGATCTCTGCTATACCCTTCTATGTAATATAGGCGTAATTAATGTTGTTTCCTTAAACACTCATTGTTAAACCGTATTCACAATACAGTTATGCATGATTACTTTAATATATATTAAACATTATAAATATAATGCGATATAATTGTAGGCATGCCGTCACGAATTCCACCGACGTCTGAAGGTGTACCACGCGTGGAAGGCAAAGAACGCTCGCAAGACTACCATGGCTGATCAGGAGAGGGCACCGCAGTCTATCATGGATGCTGGTGAGTTACAATCGCCATCTATCTTAATGAATTATAGGTACCTTTAATTAAAAAAAAAAGATATTAGCTAATTCAATGACACTTATTTTATCCATATTTTAGTTGGCGCATTCGGTACTATACAATACGCCAAAAATTATGCAATAAAAAAGGCTGAATGTGCAGAGTTCTTAGTTTAGTTTATGTTTTAACTAGCGACTCACTTTGGCTTTGTGTCCATACTATAATATGCATGTTTTATACATAAAAACCTTCGTCATAAATCATAAAATCTGTTACAAAAAACGCATCGAAATCCGTTGCCACGTTTTAGATATAAGCGTACATAGGGACCTGGGACAGACAGACGGAAAGCGACAATTTTATTTTATACTACGTACTGAAGCTGATTCGTTTTTAAATACTTAGTCATAAACGCACTCCTCATTTCTAATTCCAGCTAAAACCCCCCGCCTACCTCAAAAAGGAGAAATCTTGGGCGCTCGTCACCGCTACTTCCGCATCCCGTTCGTGCGCGCGGGCGCGGGCGCGGGCGCGGAGGCGGAGCGGCGCGGCTGGTGGTACGCGCACTTCGACGGCCAGTACGTGGCGCGCCAGATGGAACTGCATCCTGACAAAACGCCGGTGCTGTTGCAAGCTGGTAACTATCCTCGTCTCCCTAAATTGTTATGTAACCTTTTAAGTCAACCGCTCACTGAATCAGCTGAAGCCCATCCGATTGACAATTTGTACCAGCGGCAGGCTAACCGCATAGTGCGTACGTAGCTTAAGACTGTTCCAGACGGAAGGACTCAGAAACCTTTTTTTATGATTTATTAAGAAAGAGCATTATGGGAATGGCACCACGCATATATAATATACTCCCAGAAGCCATGTTCCTCAAAAAGTCTGAAATGTTTTGATAAATTAGTGTTTTTATAGAATAGAAGATTTTTTAATGATTGATGTGTTTGTATGTAGTTTTATTTAAATAAAAATGTTTAGTATCTTTTCAAATTGTAGGTATATTCTAATAATATTAGGCCTAGAAAAATTGCATGCTTTGTTATGTAACCATGTTTTTGTAAATGATTGATTGATAATGCCATTGTATAAAAACTAGAAATCTTAACTATTGACCAAAAGTATTGCATCTTGCTTAAAATTTGACGATAACTTAAATAGGCTTGAATAGATATCGACAGTAAATTAAACCAGATTTGTGGAAAAAATTTTGTTAATTGATCAAAAGTAAAGATCAAGATTAATAACTTGAATTTCGTACTGGCCATAACAAAGTATCCGTTGCAGGCGTGGACGACATGCAGATGTGCGAGCTGAGCCTGGAGGAGACGGGGCTGACGCGCAAGCGCGGCGCGGAGATCCTGGAGCACGAGTTCGAGCGCGAGTGGTCGCGCCACGGCGCCGCGCCCTACGCGCCGCACGATGCACGTAAACGCTAGGTACATAACATTTGCTACTTTTATTTATTTATTTAAACTTTTGCACATATTTAAGTACAGAGGCGGCCTTAATACCTAGTGGCATTCCCTAACAGTCAACCTAGAGTGGTGCAATATGAGAAAAGAACTGAAGTGTTTACAATGTTGATGTGAATATATATATATATATATTTGGGAGAAACGAGTACAAATCAATAAATAAAATACATACAAAAGTTACATAGATATATGTTATAAAATATATAATGTAATAAACTTATTACATACGTGAATAAATACAATAATATAATACATAAACAAGAAATATATATAGAAAATGACAAAAGCTAAATTAAACTTTTATATTATCCTATTACAGCCCTGTATCTAATACATGTCCCACTACTGGGCTCGGGCCTCTTCTAATGATGAAAAGAGTCAGGCCATAGTCTACCGAGCTGGCCAAGTGCGAATTGTTAGACACTATATGAATGGTTAATTATAATTATCAAATACTAACATTATTTGGAAAACTAAATGTCGGAAGCAAATAAGCATTTATTTGCTTCCGACATTTAGTTTTCCAACTGTCAAGACCTTCTTTTATGACGTTTGTTTTGTTGTTCAAAGTTGGTATTAAAAACTTAACATTGATTATTCACTAAATGGGAGCTTATATTAAAACATTAGCACTTCAAACAAACAGATAATAAAATATTATGTAATATAAATTGTGCCCGGTGGATGGCGATAGGCTCACCCCCTATCCCATGCGACCTAAAAACAACAAGTAAAATGTGGGTGTTGTACACCTCTGCCACATCCTTCTGGCTAATATAGGCTTGATGTTACGTTTTGTTATGTTAGTAATAATACTTTTCTGTTTTCCAGATATGAACATTCCATCGAGAACCTAGACAATTTATAGACGTCGCAAACCGCAAATATTCCACAAATAGGATTTTGGATTTTAGCTGTACACACATAAGATAGATTATTGAATATAGATATAACTTAGTGCTTTTACCTGCCTTCGCAGGTTCTAGGTGTATATTAGTGCAATATAATTGATGTGTTTAAAAATGTGGTAGTAACAATTCTTAAAATGTACAAAGCAACTGTAACAGACTGTGACTAAAATATCATAAGTAATATTTGTCCATTTGCCGTGCCTTAACAGTTACAGTATTTCATACTAGTTTCAAAAGAAAACTATCTAGAGGTTTTATTCAATACATAAAGTGAGATAAAATGATAAATGAACTTTTACTAGAGAAAAGGAAGAATGACACGATACGGTTGAGTGTGGATTTGTAGAGAATAATTTGCACACCATGTTTTAAATTGAAATTATAGGTGTAATAATTATGAGGGCGACTACAAATTAGCCGCTATTATCTTGTAACAGCCTTACCTAACTATATCGATTTATCGACTATTCGTCACATCACTAGCGAATAGTGAACTATATTCCTGTTTATCAAATCAGCTATATTATATACACTCAAAAGTGACATAATATATTTTTTATTTGTTAAAGACAAAAATATTTTCTTCTCTAACAAAATTATTCTCTAGTATAAATTGTAACACATTAAAATAATGAAGTCCACATCGAAATCAGTTTGTATTAAAACATGAAACATTAATTTATGAGTAAGCTGTGATTTGTATTTCATTTTGAAGCTTAGGTCAGTATTTATAAAGAAAAGATGTATTTATTTGAACATTCCTGTCATATAAAGACTGGCAATGGTAGCTTTTGTATTATTTGAAATTAGCAGTATGATTATTTTATTAAGTGTTTAAACAGTATTTAAGATCACATTCCGGTATTGTTTATTTAGTTTGGGTTATTTTACATAATGGTTTACAAGTTTTTGAAGTACAAGATAATAAACAAAAGATGAATTAAGTGCCTTATTGTGTTATGCTGTTGACCACTCCATTATTGTATGCTTTACCAAATAAAATCAATATGAGAGTTTATTTGAAGTTTTATTCATGTTTTTACCTCTGCTACGATATTCTTTCGCCTGACACTATACCTACTTCATACTAATATTCAGAAACTTAATTATGTTTATTCTATGGCTAAGCAAGTAGATGTATGTCTTCATATAACATTCTTCATATTTCATTCATACTATTCATATCTCAAAAACTACTTTAGGGATAATGATCCTTGAAACTTTTTGTTCCATAAATATATAACATATATAATAGTTCGCTCGAGTGTCTGATTTATAAACGTAGAGCCTAAACCTCTGATTAGAAACTTTAAATTTTGCATGAAGGTTCTTTTCATGGCGTAAAGGAAAGAGTTTTCGGAATTTCCACTCCGAAGGAGATAAATTATGGGTTAAGCGGTTGTATACAAGTCCGTATCAAATAATCCGCAAAAGGGTGGATTTAAAGTTGGTGGCAAGTTTGAGATGGGTTTGTGAGAGCAGAGCAGTGTACGTTTGACATGGGTAAAATGACGGGAATCACGGGCGAAGTCGTTTATTTATACAGTTATGCGAAAGCAAACCAAATCATTTAGTAGTTAATGCGATTATGTGTGTTTGTGTGAAAAATGGAGACTAAATATTACGGGCTATTGGGTAGTAGGCTAGATGATTTCAACTTTTGAAAAAAATCTGTCGCCTACCCTCTTACACATGCAACACGAAAAAATGGGGAAATGGTGACTCGCCAACTCACCATATGGGCCCCCAAACGATCACCAAAAACTAAACCTAACAGATGACAGGGCGCAACATTGCCCAGAGCGACTTGGGGTGTCAAGCGGTGCAGTGCCGATTATACCATCGGGGTTATTGGGCTAGTAACTACTAGTACATTGGTACTAGCCCAATAGTCCCGAGCATCTCTGCTCTGGCGACCTCTCTCTGACCAGCCATTCAAGGCAAGAACAGAGCTAAGACTCCTGCAGTAGCTCTTGGATTGAGGACCGCAGTGACGCTACTCACATTTAACTCGCCATAAGCTGCCCTGCGATTTGTGTGTTCTTGATCGATCTTTAGGTATATTATTTGTTTATATCAAAAGGATCTTAAAAATCAGATACCTTATCTGTATACTGTATACTCTTATATTGTTATAAAATAATAATATATTGATATTTAATCGATACTTTCTGCTTTCGCATCACTAAAACTAAGCGTCAAAAACGCCATTTTTAGTTTTATGTCATTTACGTTTGATTTACGGATTTACGTCAGTTCAGTGATCAGTCAGTTGCGCTAAAAATACATTAATAAGGATTCGCAAAATATTAAATAATCGCAGATATCTCGCATTCTAAAAATAAAACAATGCATTGATCTTGTTGCAAACTGACGTTGGCTAATGTAGAAGTTTGTGTTTAGGCACAAGTGTGATGTGAATTGCAGATAAACATGGAGAAACATGGACGCTACCTGTTGTTGTTATTGTTGTCGGTTACGGCATTATTTACGCAAACTTTCTCTGTAGCGTATGATGGTAAGTATGTAAAATATATTTCCATTGATATTGTAAATAGTTTTAGCAGGATTATTTTGCTGGAACATTGTACAGTTAATCAAAAAATACTAAACACCAAACAATCGGTAACCACACTTTGTTAAGCCTTTTTACGGTAAATTCATTTAAGTTAAACCTATATTTGCAATATAATAACATGGAACAAGTATTGCATACCCCAAGAAATATAATAAATTGCCTAAAAAGTTTCTCTTTCAAGACAAATAACATCATTTTATCATGTAGCTTAAGAAATCCAGGTTATCTTCTAGAACTTTCTAAGCCATGAGAAAGTCATTACTAAAAAGTATTCAAATGACATTTAATAGCCAAGTGAAGAATTTAAAATGTAATTAAACAAAAAGTCTTAATTTAATTGTATATTGCACCTCTTTTGCATTTTTTTAGTGCATTGGTTAAGTGGTCCCACAACAATAGAGAGGGATCTTCCCACTTCAAGGCAAGCTGTAGATATCTACTGCTACACTGGTACTTCCAAAAACTTGTTTGCTTTGTGGCAAACTGTAAAGGTGAGTGCTCATTTACTATTATTTACAGTACATGATTATCTCCATTGTAAATACTATGCAAATCAGATTTTTCGGCCATGTTGAATGTGTTCCATCCGCCTATCGCGATTTTTTTTTTGCAAGGAACAGGCATGTGATTGAAAACTTCATTGATATTCAGGTTTGCATAGTATAAGCTGTACTGAACTGACAAGCTTGTTAGACTCTTGCCGTAATTACTGTTTATTATTGATTCTCTGATTCCTGAAAACAAGTCTTACGGATGGAGGAGGACATGAGTTATATGACTGACAGAGGAAGATACATTATGAAAGCAATAATTCAATCCAGGACCATAGTGAAAATAGAGCTACCTACTAAAAGTTAAAGTTTTAAAGACATACACATGATATCTTTGGCCTTTTGAATAGTGACCTGTGGTCTTTGGATTTTTATCTGTTGTTAGGGTTTGTTTCATTATAGTCTTTTTTAATTAATCTTTCAGTTCCACTTAAAAATAAAGAATAATGAGTTCCGTCAGTACATCGGGCCAAGCCCAGAAGAGGTGTACAAAGAGTACACAGAGGACAGTTACGGTTGGTCGTCCGTGGTCAACCCGTTTCAGAAGAAGGCACAGAAGTCTGTCTCTATCAACCTGTTCACTCCTACATGTATGGCTGTGAATACTAAAGAGAGGCATACTGTTGATTTACAAGTGTTGAGTAAGTTGCTTTTATTAAATAACTAGCTTCCGCCCGCGGCTCCGCCCGCGTGGTATGTCAATTAAAAGTAGCCTATATGTTAATCCAGACTATAACTACATGTGTGCAAAATTTCATCGAAATCGACCCGGTAGTTTTGGCGTGAAAGAGTAACAAACATCCATACATCCATACTCACAAACTTTCGCATTTATAATATTAGTAAGGATAATAATAATTTGGATTATTTACATTAGATAGAACACTAAAAGCAATTACACTATCCAATTGTCCCAATGACAAGGCCAAATACACACATTCACTCACACAAGCACACTCAGTCTCAGAACAAATCCCATGTGGGGATAGAACCCACAACACCAGTGCAGTGGAGAGCATGTATGTAACTGATAAGCTGACTGTCTGTGGTATGTCAATCTACAAAAGATAACAAATTACTGCTGCAGCATTCCACCTATAGACACTTTACATTGGTGTATATAGGTTCATTTTAATTTGTGCCAAAGTTAAAAAAAATAATCTTACAATACATTTGTCCACTACAGATTGTAGACAATAATAATGTGTATTTTAAATCTGTGCAAGTAATTTCAGTGTTTAAGGGTCAGGCATAGTATGATTTTCCCACACAAATAGAATTCTGCAATCATTTGTGAATTAAGCATATTTACTAAATACTATTGTGTTATTTACATTAAGAAAGTATTAATCTTGGTATTTGTTAACACATTATAAATATCTACATAAATCAAAGTTGAAGATAGTTGAATTTAACATATTTTTACATGTTCAAATAATAATAATGTGCACATTGCCAGTATCAAATGGTCTAGCATTGTATAAGCTGCCTAAACTGCCTATGAAATGCAAGACCAGTTGATACTGGAAATGTATAACTTATGTAGCTGCATGTACTTATTTGGTGAAAGATTCAAGAAGCCACTGGTGTTTCTTTCTTTAAGCTCATTTATAAAAGGTCTGCAACCTAGTTGTCTTAATCACCTTCTTTTATTAAACTTTATTCTACATTCCATTCAGTGATATAATTGTGCGAACAAGTGATGGCACAATACTGTGGTGTATTAGGTTAATAATTTAATGTTTCAGTCTTAGCATACCAGTTTTACTATACCCCTAGATTACCTCCGAAAAATTATGTAATTGTCTCTTTTCCAGGAGTTGATATTTGGCGAGTTCTGCTCATGATCAGTGGAATAATTCTGATATTTTCTTCAAGAGCACTGAGTGGGAACCCTGTGTTCTTCTACTTGTGTGGCATATTTGTGGGAGTGTTTGCCTCCTTCATGGTGCTTGTGTATTACGTCAGTAAATTGTTGCCAAGGGTGAGTATCTTCATGATATGCCTACCTCCCTTTAATTTTTATCAAGTTGTTGCTGGACCCACAAAATTACCTTGTTTTCTTATTTATTAACTTACAACTCTTTCGCTTTGAGTTCGCAAAATTTTCTAATTCTCTGTAGCTCATTAGGCTAATAACTCACTACACAGTTTTTGCCCGCGCCCGCAG
The DNA here is from genome assembly GCA_905147285.1 of Hypena proboscidalis. Classification (NCBI taxonomy): domain Eukaryota; kingdom Metazoa; phylum Arthropoda; class Insecta; order Lepidoptera; family Erebidae; genus Hypena; species Hypena proboscidalis. The sequence continues at coordinate 3,501,183 of LR990131.1, read as the reverse complement.
TTCAGGGACAGATATACAAAACCGTGCGGGTGTAAACTGTATCGTGAAAATTGATTTTGTTTTCTACATTAATATCTGCATTCTACAGAGGCTGCGGGCAAAAACTGCGTCGTCATGAGTTATAAACTGTTTTTGATTATTTTTTAAGAGTAATTTTTTAAATGTTAAGAACAAGGTGAGGTATGTAGAAGCATGTTTTATTATTATGCCTTGAAATGTTATATTTTTATTCCAGAAAACTCTCACCTACGGCATCCTGATCGGTGGCTGGACAGTAGGTGTGTACCTCTTCCAGCAGATATGGGAGAACATCCGTACACTAATGTTGACGTACCAAACATACATGTTCTGGTACACACTGGTGTTTAGCTTCATTAGCTTCGTCGTCTGCTACAGAATAGGGCCGCCGAAGAATCAACGAAGCAAGAATTTAGTAATGTGGACCCTTCAGGTGAGGTTTCCCTTAGTAGGTATTACTTTATTATAAAGAGGACAGTGCAGTGTTGAGCAATACAATTACAATCTTTTTTTTTGGTTAAAACATTTTTACTGCACCTACCTTTGTTATCTCTGCACCACCTTACGGTTGACTGGTAGAGAATGCCTATGGCATTAAGCCCGCCATTGTACACTTATTATGTGCAAGAAGTTTTAAATAAATAAATACAATGCCAAGGGCCCCTTATCCAGCTGTCCTTGTACTTAAGCTAAATATACCTTAATGTAGAACCAGCCACGCTCAATTGGTATCCTGCCATGCTTTTCTTGAAGTTCTAGATTATTTATACTGAAATTTATAAAAATCACATAACTGCCTCGATGGTCTAGTGGTTAGCGTATGTGCGTCTCTCCGCGAGGTCTTAGGTTCGGCCCAAGTGTTATTTGTGAACTTTTCTTTTGAAAATTCACAAGAGCAGCATAGAGTTGGAATTGGCCCGGTAGATGGCGATAGGCTCACTCCCTATCCCATGGCACCTAAACATAACAGGTGAACTGCAGTAATGTACATTTTTGTTTGCAGTTAGTAGGCGTACTGATGATATTCTTCAGCAGTGAGTACCAAGAGGCGTCCGCCGCCGTCATCGTGTCGTCACTAGTCGCCAAGTACTTTCCCCAATCACTCATCATCAGAATGAGAACTTATTGGTTAGTATAACTTTGGAATATTAACGCTTACTCAGAAGATACACAAACCCGATCAGTGAGTCCATCTATGTATACCATAGCGCGTACTAGAAACTAAAACGTTGAAGCTGATATTTGAACATTACAGTATATCATGTGGTATCTAAATACTTATGAATGTGCTTAAACGTATAAAGCTCCATCTAGGTTAAAAGAAAATCAGTCTTCTAGATCCAATTGCTTCTAGCAGTCTGCATAACAAGCAGCGAGATATATTTTGTCACGTAACCCGGTACAACCATATGATAAAATCTTTCTTGAGCTAATTATGCTAACTCTCTGGCTAGTCTGCCTTATTTTATACATAGAGAACACATTGTTCATCATATTATATATAAGAAACAGTTGAAAAAGATATATAGGACCGGCAGGATTTGAACTTGCGACCTTCAGCACACCGGGCAGTCGATTTACCAACCAGCTACTGTCGTCTCTTGGCTGAACCCTAAATTTCTCAATTTTATGTTACGTCATTTCAAGACGTCACGTTCATGCATTTGTTCCTATGGGGCTGTCCATTAATCACGTGAGGTTCGAAAGGGCGGGGAGGGGTTCGGCAAAAATCACGAAATATCACAAGGTGGAAGGGGGGTATAGTAAGATATCACGTGTATTTATTTTTTACGATTTAAATATGTTCATGTATTAGTACAATATAATGTTTTTCGCATGATTACACCATTCCTTTAATATTATTTTTATACCAGTCAAAAACAACCTGCAAACATTCTGTATAGACATTTTTATTATCGTCCTTAATTATCTAGCATAGGATTAGATTATACTTAAAACCGGTATTTAAAAATAATATTATAAAAATTTTAAGATTATTTGTAGGTACTAAAAAAATACACGTGATTTTTAGTTAGTTTTAAACCTCACCAGGTATCACCAAGGGGGAGGGGGGGTTAAAAATGTTAAAAAAAGATCACGTGATTAACGGACAGCCCAGCCTATCTTAAGCGCAACCGTTTCTTAGAACCTATATTGTTTATCATAATTCAAACCTTTTTGATTCAGGGTTCGTAAATTCCCCCCGAAGCCAAAACTGCTAACAAGTGAAGAGTACTACGAGGAAGGTGCTCGTGAAACTAAGATGGCGATGGAGAATTTACGCAAGTATTGCGCCAGTCCTGACTGCGCGCAATGGAAGATTATGCTCAAGCTTAACGATTCTCAAAGGTTAGTTGTTTTCTTTAGATCTCTTCTTCTCCTTAAATAAATAATATCTCACAACTTACACACAACGCCATCTAGTCCCAAACTAAGCAGAGCTTGTACTATGGGTATTAGAATAACTGATACTAATACATATATAGTTTTCTTTCTTTGTAAATACATACTTATTATACATAGAAACACCTGGACTAAGACAAACCCCCATGTTCATGCACACAAAGATTTGTCTTATGCGGCAATTGAACCTAAATATAATCGAAATATATAGCTTTACAAAAACCAGTCAATGTGCGAAATATTGACAATAATATTGTAAGTGTATTTCACGGGATGATTGGGTCTATGGTATAAGCATTATATATTTAGATATGTTATCTAGAAATAACTCAAGAACTTTACGACGCTTTGAATCGTGGCTGTTATTTAAATATGAACTTTCTAGTAATATAGTTTAGGTCAATCTTTTCTTTTCTTTTTTTTATCATTATGGAAGAGATAAGAGAACAACTATCAATATGATTGTTGGTAGTTGTTCTCTTTCTTGCAATGTGTACCTACTAATGACATTTAAGTACTACAACTATCTCATCTGTTTATATTATCTCATCTGTTTATATTATCTCATCGATTATCACTTGAGTAATTTAAGTTAGGTTACCCTATTGTATAAGGATTCAACTGAAAATCGTTATGTATTTTAAAGACAAATAAACGTATTCTTATTCTTATAAGACTTCAATAAAGTTTATTTTTGTAGGACAAATACTGTTATGTTAGATCAATCCCTGAAATTACTAGCATAAAAGGCATAACACCGAAGTCATAAGATGAAGCGAGCGACGCACCTACAACCTGCTTTTGTGGATTGTTGACCAAACGTTCCTTTGCTACACATGTGGTATAAGGTACGGATGGCAGAGTGGGTAGTGTACCTGCCTGCGCCCCCGAGGTCGCGGGTTCGATGCCCGCTTAAAACATCTTTGTGTGCGTGAACATGGGGGTTTGTCTTAGTCTGGGTGTTTCTATGTATCATAAGTATGTATTTACAAAAGAAAAAGTATATAATATGTAATAGTATCAGTTATTCTAGTACCCATAGTGCAAGCTCTGATTAGTTTGGGACTAGATGGCGTTGTGTGTAAGTTGTAAGATATTCATATTTAGTTACACCCACTCAATAATATAACTTGTTTCAGATTCGCCAGTTTCGTAGAAGGCAATTCGCACTTGAGCGACGAAGAAGTACTAGACTACGAAGCGTACGCCTTTTCTTTAGACCGAAGCAGGAAGCCACCGCACGCAGTCAACAGTACGAGGAATTTGGAGATTTCGGACGATGATGATGACACCGATTCTGATTATGATGATTGAGGGGATTATGCCTGTCATTGTCAGACTTAGGGCGTTTACACACCCATGCGCCGTCGACACTCCTCGCACGCGACTGCAATAATGATATAGTACACTCGCTTCTACCCAAAAGCGGATCGTCGAAGGCGCCTGAATAAAACGTGGCGTATAGCCCTTATTGTTGAGATAAAAATGTGTAGATAAATCATAGGTCTAGTAACAAGTTGCACCAATTTCTTTTATAATTGGCTTTTTTTTGTCAACTTATATTGTCCTATAGTTGGGCAAAAGTTTCCCCGAAAACTTTTATTATTTTTTACCCGTAGCTGTTTACTGCCAGCTTTCCAGAGATAGGCTTATATATTGATTAAACTGCCAGTTAACTAGCTGAGATTTATCAGGAACTGGTAAAAAAAGTAAGTAAAACTGTACAGTTTTTTCACACATGTTTTGTATTATTGTTGTTTAAAATTCACAGAGCAAAACGTAACGATTTTTCGTATTGTGTAATGGGGCCATGATAGACAATAAGATTTAATAAAATTGATTTGTTATTTTAAAGCTCCATTGAATAAACTCAAATTATAATGAGGCTGCAATCTTGACGGTCAATTCTATCATATCGGAAAGTAAGAAGGAAAAGGAAAATGACAAATTGATCTTAGATCCTCGTTTTCATCTCTGTAGTTAATATTGTTATAAGAGCAATTCTCGAGAAGTGATCTCCATACTGTGTACAAATAGCTTGGCAAATAAGTCTTGAAATGTAAACCATATTTAAGTAAAAACTAACGGGAATTAACGCAATCATGCATTATTTACCTTTTAGCCTTGACGCTAAAACCAGTCTGCTTGCGACCACGGCCAGTGTAATCTGTCTGCCGAAACGTCAAACCTAAAAGGTAAATACATAATCGCGTTAATTCCCGTTAGATTTTACTTAATCATGCAATGCGTAAGTTTAAAAGTTTCATGAAAATAAGTTCATCAATTGGTTCATCATTGGATTTTAAAATTGAGTCGGCTGATTGGTTGATTTGCAAGTAGGGCTATCGTTTTTGTGTCACCACGTGACGCCACTGTAGTGTAAGGTCTGTCAAAGTTTGTTTCACAGACATTGATTTATCCCAATCATTGAGTTTATTTGTCTTCATAGAAGCCCAGAAATTTAGTGCGTTTTGAAGACAGTCGTTTTGGAACAAATAGATTTAGAATGGATTTTTTGTTACTATCTCAAGTGGGGACATTACGTCTATCTTGCTTCCATACGTGCCTTATGCACAAGTGCGTTATATTTTGCTCGTAAAATGTTTGTCTACAGAACACTATTAAGAACTGTGCCTCTATAGCCGCTTATAAGCTCAATGACCACATAGCCGACCAGCAAAAAGTGACATTTAAAATTTCGGAAACCTCAGCGATAGCCCTCCTTGGGTGTCATCATACTGCCATACAAGGAGCAAAGTGGTCCCAATTATGTCTATTCTTTTTTGCCAAACTATAAGTAAATGATTTCTTAATACTAAATTTAAAAGTAAATCAGCCTGATTTACGTAGGATTTATTTTTATTACGATATTAACAGTTTCCAAGTTAAGTCTAGTCGAAGTATGGGTTATGGGGATATTTAATTTTTTTATAATGTACATTTCATTATAAGTTGGCAAGTCTCAGGCGTTGTCCTACGTGAGCGAACAACGCGACGCGATTCATACATTACACGCGACGGTTGTTATAGAAACAGAGGCTTGTATGGAGTCACGTTGGTTGCTCACGTAGGACAAGGTCATGTTAGTCGAACAACTATTTTTGTATAAATTTGTATTTAAGCAGCTTTATTAATATCTTTTATTTATTTATAACATTGCCAAATGATTTAATTTTTTTTTGTTTTTTGCTCACTATTTTTTAATTCATTGCCGTGTATCACCAAGGGCTATATTTGATAAGATGAAAAAAATCAATTAAATAACTAACATGGGTTGAAAAATACAAAGAATTGTTAGTAATAATTTAATAATTAATTCATACATTAATACAATTACGACATACAAATTAATATTTAGCACCGTATTTACTTTTGTAAAAATATATTTAGAAGATTCTATAAGTGCACTTATTATTGTTATCTAATATAAAAAATATGTGTGCGTCCACTTCCACTTGAAATATACCACATCACAGTGTATATCCGTACATGAGTAACATTTCCCATTCTAGGCAGTATACAAACCAGATTTACCATACACGCAGGCTTTTATATTTGGTTTTAACTTACGATTTGGAATATCAATACTGTAGGTTCTTACACTGTGTCATCATTAAACAAATCTAGTTAAATAATTAAAGCGTGTTTATTTTAAAACGTATTATTTTTTGAATCTATGTCTAAGAATTAGGCGATGCAATGGTATAGAATAACAATTTTGAAATAAAACCTGTATTTATAGTACTGTTTATGGTAAATTTATAATAAAAGAATAATCTAAAAGATGTACAAAATATTCCACTTGTTTGTAATATATCTGTTTGAATGGTTATTGATTTGTATGAATAAATCTGTGTAAAAATATAAGGATTCTTTTCTCTTAAATCTAACTGTCATTCACATAATTGCACTTTTTTCACAACAACAAAAATCAAAAATGCTTTCACAATATTGAACACTGACAACTTAATAATAAAGAATCTGAGATGTTGTCCTACATTACACAATTGACACACAAAACATACAAGCTTGCTTAGATTTGCCATATTTGATAATATTTCGCGTTCGGACGTCAAGTTTTGAGTTGAACATTAATTATAGTCTCAAAATTACATAAGTGGCCCTATTTCTGGTTGTTAATCTCTATTAAGTCGTACCCGTTGTCCTATGTGAGCGACATAACGCGACAAGACAACTATGCGACGCGATTCATACGACAGCCAAAGAACATTTCGTTTTGACAGCGTTCATTTGGCGTTTATCCATTGTTTTGTATGAATTATATTAAATATTGTCACGTTCGATCACGTAGGACAACGCCTGACATAAGTAATAAATGGCTGTTATTCACTCATACACATTAGTACTCCATCAGTTACTCAAACAATTAAGCATTAATAAGTTATGGCACATGAGTAAGTAGTAGTTTGTTAGGCAGCTCTGCTCGCTTTCTTGCTTTTGTCCAGCGTTTGTGGCGGTGGAGGCGGTTTCTGGGACATGTGGCGGCTGTACAAGCTGGAAAAAAGCAAGGATTCAGTAAGGCTGTTCACATACCGCTGTTTTTGCATGGGCTATGAGAGCCGCCGGCAGAAGTGTAGATAGTATGAGACATGCAGTTTCTAAGAAGCAAGTGGGACATAGTAGCTACTCGTTTTTAGGGTTCCGTAGTACCTACAAGGAACCCTTATAGTTTCGCCATGTCCGTCTGTCCGTCCGTCTGTCCAAGGCATAGCGACGAAACCGTTGGTGCTAGAAAACTGAAATTTTGCATAAACATGTATGTTAACTATACAAAGAAAGTCGTAGAATAAAATTTGGAAAAATGTTTTTTTTTCGGGTAGCTCCCCTACATGTAAAGTGGGGATGTTTTTTTTTTGTCGCCTTCCCCATAGTGTGGGGTATTGTTAGATAGGACTTTTAAAAACGTTCAGAGGTTGCTAAGACAATTTTTTGATTTAGAGATCCGTTTGCGAGATAATTAACTTTAAAGAGCAAATTTTTGTTCGAGTAGAGCGTCCCCCCCCCCCTCTAAAAGCTAAACTACTGGATCCCAAAATCTGAAAAAAATTGTGTCGGTAGTACATGTAATGAACTTTAAAGGAAAACTATAGCCGATAAGTTCACTTCATTAGTTCAAGAGGAATAGGGGTCCCAAATGTCAGATGCAGTTACTCAGAATATTTCATTCAAAATTCTTGAAACATAAATAAACATACATAATACATATATAAAATCACGCCTTTATCCCACGGGGGTAGGCAGAGACGATGGAACGCCATGTGCTTCGCTCCTTACATACTTCTTTCGCTTCCTCAACATTCATACATCTCCGTCATACGTGCTAGCTGGTTTTGTGTACTACAAACATTTCCTTTCTGAAGGACGCCATTTATCTGGTCCCTAGTCCCTATATGTCTTAGTGTGGGGTATCGTTAGATAGGTCTTTAAAAACATAATGGGGTTGCTAATACAGTTTTTTGATTTAGGGATCCGTTTGCGAGATAATTAACTTTGAAGAGCAAATTTAATTTTTGTACGAGTAGGGCGTCCCACCCCCCTCTAAAAGCTAAAACGATAGCTTAAAAAATCTGAAAAAAATCACGGTGGTAGTATATGTAATAAAATTTTCATGAAAACTATAGCGGTTACTTTAACTTAATTAGTTCTAGAGTAATTGGGGTCCAAAGTGTAAAATGCAGTTAGTTAGAATAATTCGTGCAAATTACAAAAACCTTTGAAAGTAATGACTTGTATGAAGATGTTACTTGTTTAATACAGATAGTAAATACCTTTTAAGTCGAAATATGTTGTTACGACTAGCTACGGAACCCTACTGCGCGTGGCCCGATACGCACTTGGCCGGTTTTTTAATTTTGTTTTTCAAGGCTATCATTCGATATTACTATCGTAGATTTTTAGCTACGCGGGCTAAAGCTGAATCTTACTAATATGATAAATACTAAAGTAACTGTGTCTGTCTGTCTGTCTGTTGCGATTTTGATAAAATTTAGTATGGAAACGGCCGCGGCGGTGCGTAGATAGTATTTGTAAAAATTTAAGCTTTGGTAGGAATACTTACACTTTGTAAGTCTCCGAGCGCAGGTAATCGAGCACGTGTGACGACCCCAGCTTGAGTTGGTCCTCGATGGGCGGCACCCAGAAGTTACCCTCGATCCTCAACACTGACTTGTTGCTGGCCAGGTCTAGAGAACCTGATGGATTAAAGGTATATAAAAGCTTTTGCAGTGATAAGTACAACTGACACCAAACCTTGTTTGGAGATTCAGGAATATTATCCTCTTACGGTGGTATATTGACCATGACATGAATGAGAGTATTTAAGAGCAAGTGGTGAAATTACGAAATTCGGGGACTGTTAAAATCCCTTTGGAACTCGGCTTGTTTTTTAGACGTAAGTTTTTTCTAAATGCAGCTTATGTTTTGATAATTTTATATCACAGCAATACTGAATTCAGGCAGGGTGTTGGGTACTTATTATATTTTCTTTAATACAACTGTAAAGTTTGTAGTGGTTAATATAAAATATTAAATAGAATTGCTTACCAATCTCAGGAGGTAGCACAACAAGTCTGTTGCCTTGCAGATGTAACTCTCGCAGACGCGCCAGGTTGCCAAGCTCACGTGGCACTTCAATCAGATCATTCTCTCGCATTGACAGCTGTGAAAAAAGTTTAATATTAAAGTTTTTAGTTTAAAAATACCTGCTTAAGATCAAAAATATTTTTTGGTTGCATTTAATTTACAGACAACACTACAGGAAAATCTTTACTGAACATAATTATATAAATAGATTTTAAATAATGGAAATATTTTCCTGTTATGTCCACATTTTTGTAACAGATAAATTATTTGTACTATTATTTATTTGTAACAGGTAAATTATCTGTATTATAGTACCATACTCACAATTTGTAAGTTTTTCAGGTTGCCAATTTCTTGTGGCAAGTATTCAAAGTCATTGTCACCCAAATACAAGGCCCGCAGACCATCTGAAATGTAAAATTAATAATCATACACTGTATAATGTTGTATTATTCTATAGTACTGCCTCAGTGGTCTAGAGGTTAGCGTATGCTCCTCTGACTATGAAGTCATGGGTTTGATTCCTTGATCAGAAAAAGTGTTATGTGTGAACTTTCCATCAGGAAATTCACAATAGCAGCATGGAGTTGAATTGTGGATGGTGATAGCCTTACCCCCTATCCCATAACAGGTGAAAAGAGCAAATAGACATTTCTTTCTTTCTTTCTTTCTTTCTTTTCTGGGTAATATAAGCGTGATGCTATGTATGTATTCTATAGTATGTATTGGTTGAAATAAAATCTTTGTAAAGGGCTTGATTACTGAGAGATAGCAACCATTATTCATACATATGGATGGCAATCTCAGATGAGACAGTAGCCCATTCTATAATAAATATGTAAATCCATATTATAGGCTACTCTTCATTTTTGCTAAATATCATCAATATCAATCTGGTAAATTTTGCATAAAAGAGAAACAAATAATCTAACCACACATTTTACAAACTTTTTGTTTTTATAAGAAAAAATAGGATTCAATCAAAAATTCCAAAAATTACACTTACCCATAATAAAGAAATTGCCAGGCATGTTCTTCTCATTCAAATTATTGTAAGTCAAGTCCAAGATTTCCAGTACAGGGAATGACCCAAATCCTCTGGGCAGTTCATAGAGCCGGTTGAGAGAGACATTGAGGATTCGGAGCTTAGGCAATGAAGATAGACTGACAGGTAGTTCTCTGATTTGATTGTTGGCTAGGTTGAGGATCTCCAAGTTTGCAAGGTTGGCGAGGGCAGGTGGCACCACTTGTATCTTGTTGTGGCTAAGAGATAGACGAGTTATGTTTGCGAGGTTAACTGAAAAATAAAATAGAGTATAATAACATAACTGTAACTGGATCATAAATATAACACAAAATTTACATAACCTTCTAGTCCCAACCCGAGAAGAGCTTGTACTATGAGTAAATAAATGTTAACAGGTGAATTGCTGTTTGAATTAATTATTGTGTCTGATCTATTTATCTAAGGATGGCATTACATTTATCAAAGAAACTGAACAACTTCATCAAATAATCACTAACAAAATCTACATTTACATGTATGATCAAAGAAATTTGAGAACAATATATTTTGATATTGTTAACTATATCAGCCTAATCACCAGCAACTGGGTATTTTATTTACAAATGATCTTCCACCTGATACCACCACATTTCTTCAATTAGTCATTAATTAATTCAAATATAATACTGGGAGGAGGAAACAAGTTAAATATGGGTAATGTTCATTTCTGTACAAGCCATACAGTGTGATAAATTGAATGATGTCACTGGTTAAAATAACATATCTGAGATGCCTCACATTAAATCATTAGTTACAAGATTTTAATATAAGAATCATAAATATATTTAACTGTGGAACATATTCGCAGACGGTGGGCGGATAAGTTGTACAAAAATAGAACAAAATAGGTTTGACTTCGTTAAAACAGCCTCGAGCCCTAAAAGGGTGTTCATCACTCAGATTGTTAATATTGTACAAGCAAACTATTGTTATGCATTATGTTTTGATAGCATAAAAATGTAAGCAATACATAAGAATATAATCTAAAATAACAAGCCTCAATTGCAGTAAACCCAAACGAGTTTCCAGAACTGGTTGCCCTACGCCCTTATGCGGTAAACAGGTTTCATGCGATCACTTACACAATCCAGGTATCTCGTCAAGGCTGGACAGCCCTTTGTCCACCAAATCTATCTCAGGATTGTTGATTTCCTTCGCTTCTTCTATTACTTTTTTAGCTTTCGACATCTTGGCTGTGTTTGGAATACAGGAAACTGGAGGTTGATGACTCATAATCACAACAGCTGTTTTTCCTCAATGTATACGAATCGCGGCCCAGGTTTGAAACTTGGATTTTGAACACATTTGAACTTCTTTGGAAATAGCGAGAAGCCGAATACGGGGTTATTGTGTTCAAAAAGGCATAACAGCTTAACATAACTGAAACAACCTTCAAAGGCAGAAAGATGTTAAACATAATATCCGTAGTTTAAGCCAATGTTGTATTATTTTATTTTATATTTCGATTCGATAATTTTGGTATCGAATCGTAATGCGAAATGTTTGATTTATAAATACCTGGAACAAGATTGTACATTGACAAGCAAATTGACAAGAATGACAAGACAAGAGAGCAGATTCCGTTCAATGCGTAGACAGAGAAACCAATAGACCTAACACTGACCTCTATCATACAGAGGTCAGTGAGACCAAATCACACATACCGTCTCTTTCCCTCATGCATGAAAAGGCGCTATAAAAATCTTTCAAGTTAGAAAGAGAAATACGATGATATTTTCTGTCCCTATCGCTGTAACGGGTTGGCTCCAAGCATATTTGACAGCTTGGAGCTAAACATTAAAGTATTTTGGCATTTTTATCAAAAGTCAAGTGGGTGATGTGTTCTAAATGTAAATAAAGTTGTCTTTAACTAAGGTTTAAAGCATATAAACAATAAAAAATCAAATAATCAAGCATAACCTCAAATCTTTGGGGTTGTCATACTCAGCAAAATTAATACCACCTCTTGCTAACAAAAATAATGTAGTTCTAAAATTTATTCAGAAAAAAAGGACGACATCAACAGAAGATAAATTATCTCAGGGTGTTACAGGGCTCGGAATTAGGTAGAGTTTTTTATGTACTTACACTGATTTCATACAGCGAAAGAATAAAGTGGATATGCCTCAAATCCCGAGATTAATTATTTTAAAGAGCAGAAAAAAATCCCATGATTTTTTAAATAAAAAGTTATTTTCTTTTTTACACAATTTAAACTACTGCACGCGCGACTAAACATTTTAATTCTCACAAAATTTATACAGTAATGTCGGAAGCGAACACTTCAAATCTTACTGGTAATGAATCGGACAAGGAAAATGATTCTGATGGGCCGTTTGAATAAGCAAAACCTCACGAGTCTAGGCTAGAAGCAAAAGTATTTGCTCGTATTTATAAAAAAGGCGAAATATGCGAGTTTACTACAAACTTTCAACAATTTGTATTGAGAATTAATGTAAACTAATAAAAAAAAATATGTTAATTATCTTTGTTTTATTTGTCTATCTCTGAGGTTTTTATTATTATTTATTCGTAATATTGTTGGCCACACGCAATGATATGATAGAACTATAGATATGTTACGTTCATAGAAATTACGATTTAAATCCGTTCCGAGCTATTCCAAATTGCACACATTGACAAATGTAACTGATAAGTAAAACAAAAGATACGAAATAGCACGCAAATGAAAGAGATAGCTATAGTTTTAATGATTGCACTTCAGTGGTACGCACGTGACTGCGCTCGACGCAGGCCACACGCAAACTAAACACAAGACGTCCCAATTGGGACGTATTTGAGTATTCACAGCGCGAGCGCTTATAACATATCTGCTTTTGTTTTTATATAATATCATTGGCCACACGGGATTGTTCATTAGAAATCCCGGGAAGGTCCACATTAATATCAACATTTCGATGCAAGTACACAAAAAACTCTACCTAATTCCGAGCCCACTTATTACATTTATAATGTTATCTAATATTCCTGTCGAATTTATTTAATTGAACGTAAATAACACGACGTCCAATTTTTCGAGTTGGCAACACTGATTTAATTTTCTCTCATTATTTGAAGTAATTTGGACTTATCTATTATTTTGTAAATTACAAATTATTGCCGTAGTGCCGTTATAACAATTTATTTTATCGTATTAATAAGTTAATCCGTATTTGAATAATCGTTATCAGTACATATTATCTTGATTTGTATTTGTCAGAAGAATTGATTGTACCGAGGTTTGAAGTGTAGTGCTACTAAACAATTATCTTTATCTTCATTTGATTCATTTGCTTGGAGGTAAGTAATGTAATTCTAAATATACGTAGAGATAATAATTACTTTCTTTTTAAATATAACTAGGCGATGACCTATAGTCCTAAATGTTTTTTTTTAATTCTATTGTATTATTAAACTAGTTTTTACCGGCGACTATGCAAAGTATGCAATTTAAGAATACAATAAGAAAGATATCTGTTTAGTATTTGCTTACTTCTAATTATAATTAGTTATCTTAGCATATAACTCTAATGAGATTTTTTTTAAATCTTTTTAGCAGCCATGAGTGAGCGACCGCAGCCTCTGAAGGCCGTAAACAGGTTCTTTGAGGGTAAAGAGCCATGGCAGATTGTGACCATGACGGCGTCCTCTGTGCTTGCCATTGTGTGGGCACATAGCTTGTATAATGCTCAAGAAAGTAAGTAATAATTGTTTGGAATAATTTATGATTTGTTTCTATGGTTGGAAATAAGCTACATTCTAGAAACACTAAAATTTCAATTGTTATCTTTCATAATGTTGTTTTGAATCTAGTATAACAACTGGTTAGTGATTAAGAATTGTTACAAATGTATAGTTGTAGCAATTTTTATCCCCATAATTCAATGTCAAATGTTTTTAAAATTCTATTCGGTTAAATAATCATGTGAATAAACCCTTGAAACTCCACTTAAACTGGTTGTGTCTCTTTCTTCTAGGTGTAACAACAAGATTACGCAAAGAGTTCTTCAGATGGCTCCGCAGAGTCCCAATAGTAAGACGTAAGATAGAAGAGAAGATGTCTGAAATCAACAGTGACTTCAGAAAAGATGTCAGAAAGAGATTGGGCGGAGTCACTGTGAGAAGAGAATTGCCTGAGACTGGTTTGGAGTATGAACAACTCTTGGAGGAGATTAAGGATCATGTAAGTTTGGGTGAGTGCTAGAATATTCATTTTATGTACTACACCGATGAATAGATTCATGTAATGATCCACCTTATCACTGTTTTCGCAAAGACATATAAAAATAAAATCAAAGTCTTAAATACTTCAGAATTAATTTCAAATGTCAATAAAAATAGTGGTAATAGCCAAGTTAAAGCTAATTAATAGCTACCTTGCTTTATTAAATTTGACAATTTAAAATAAAACATGTCACTGGGTCAAATGGGTCTGATAGTATAATGATAATGATCAACAAACACCATTTATTATAAATCCGCGGCAGAAAAAAAATAACCTGTCAGTTCAATCCAGCTGTTTGCAGTAAAAACATTATAAGATTATTTTTGTATTATTTAGCGCCAGACAGCATTTAAATAATGGTTGTGTTTTTATTAAGTTATTCTTCTGTGGTTTATTAAAGCATGTCATGGATTTCTTTGTCATATTATTATGTATTGCCTTTAACCACAGTTGGTAATGTCATTACTGACCCAGTTAACCGCAGAACATCAGGACAACATAGTTTTTTTTGTAAATATTGGGCGGCTCAGTAAGTCCAAACTTATTGATCACCAATTTTAGGCCCCTTCCTGGTTTTTAGGTGTGGAAGCAGTGTGGTATAATATTCTCATAGAAATATCAGGCACTTAGTATTGGTACCAAAACAAAAATTGATTGCCAATCCTACATAAATATATCAAGAAGATCCCTGTGCATTAGGGGGCGTCCATAAATTATGTGAGGTGTTTTTTTAAATTTTCTGCTATTACGCTACGATTACGTTTAATATTAAATCTTAAGCATGAACAATCTGGATTAAATGGACCAAAATAGTATAATTTTTTTTGTTTCAATCAGAAAAAAATTGCGTGCTATTTGCCGACGCCCCCCCTCTCTCCAACGTAAAATTAGATGAGATTTGACTCGACCCCCTCCCCCTCTTAAACACCTCACGTAATTTATGGACGCCCCCTTATTTTCAGATTTTGAAAGCTAAATGCACACAAACTAACACATTATATTTGATTATGAGTGAGATGTAATGATTACTGTATGTTATCTTATTGTGTTGGCTATCTCACTCAATCCAATGCCAATTAAGTTTACATTCCACTTGTCAAGAGATGAAATTGTTTACCTTGTTTGTGGCCCCGGCTCTATCACCACATTAATTTATTGGTCATTAATTTGCTTAGATTAATTTTGTGCTGAATTCCTTATCATGTATAGTTTACTTAATTATGTTATTGATTTTTATTTAAGGTAAGAAATATACCTTGAAGATAAGCTGATACCTAACACAGTTTTGTAGATAATGTGTTAATACTAGAGATGGGCCGAATTATTGGGGCTGAAATGGCCGAATAGTTGGTGATTACAAAAGTGGCTGACTAAATGATGCCGATCATTAGCTTCAGTATAATAAATAATTTATACCGAAGCTAATGATCTGCTCTCTGATTCATTTGTAATGTTCAGCAAACACCACCTTATGCAAAATATTTCAAAGCAGAAAATTTTATGTAGCACTTTTTATACTAGATAGGCAATCTCTGGTTTATACTCAATTTTTACCAAAGGTGCATATGACTGGAAGAGCGGCAGCGTCTCCGGCGCGGTATACCACGTGAGCCCGGAAATAAGCAAGGTGGCCTGCGAAGCATACACCATGACCGCATACACCAACCCTCTACATGCCGATGTGTTCCCCGGAATTAACAAGATGGAGGCTGAGGTAGTCAGGATCGCTATCAACCTGTTCCATGGAGACGATGACTGCTGTGGCACAGTGAGTTTTTTATTATTATGTTTTTTTTTGCAAATGGGCAGATTACTGAGTTATACAGATACAGGTGAGTTTATTTAAGATTCTTCACCACCAACATATTAATGAACGGGACTGTACTATACTAGACGTCGCTCTTTCTCAAGAATGGACAACAAATGTGTACACAAAGTCATCTTTAATACTAAAAGCTGATTATATTATTTGTTATTATAAGTATAGAAATTCAAATAAAATGTAAATAAATTATTATTAATTAATACCTACGTATGTAGGCGAATAATGCATAAAAATTACATCAGGCTTTCATAAATGCTTTCGTCATAAGCCTTTGAATAAAATCTAGGTTCAATTAGAAATTCTTCATTATTCCGTCGGTATTATTTGACCAACGAACAAAGGTAGGTCATGCATTATTTCTTAATACTTATTACCTGCATTCTTTACTAGGTATGGTTAATTATAGGCATCTATTTATGTCTAGAAGTTGAGAACGAACCGAATTATGATTAGATCTCATAAATTCATTACTTTCTCTAGATTTTATCAAACGTAATATCTTCTAAGGTATGCTTGTAAGCCGTCGGGTGCCCGAACGGCAAAGCTAAGTGCCCTCCGGACGTTTCCGCAAGCGGAAGGGGAATTATTTTTGAATATAAGTAAGAAGTTACCCAGAAATAACTTCACTTTCAAGAATCACGGGGCGACATTTTTGTATTTTCTTCTATAAAAATAAAAAGCGGTACCGAAGTGCCATCGGCCCGAATAGTCAGACATCGACGCAGTCGCCGACATAATGAAATATTTTCTTCAATATAAATAGGAAGTTGCACGGAAATAAAGAAAGTTTTCATGGGAAAATCCCGCTATAAGTCCTAGGAGGCACTGCGGGATCTGTTCCCCTCTGTGGTCCGCCATTTCTTGGATTCAACAGCCACTAAGACAGTTCATTCTATATTTTTAAGTGTATTCCTAAATTTTTAAGCTTATAAGGAGATATTTCAAGTTATTTCTAAAAGAAACATGTATATTTATTTATTTATATATATTTTGATATTTGTTTTATTCGAGGAATAAGTTAAAATGTTGTACAATCAGATTTCCCCCCAGTCTCGTTTCACAACGTGACTGGTTGCTACTGCCAGTGCTAATGAATTAAATTGCGACATATCTAACTACATACGCGGCTCAACTTGCAACATCCGATACAGTGAATAATTAGTAGTTCTGTTCCTTTGTACGGTGCAGTTCGAAGTGCGACACGACTCATGATTATGATAGGAATTTTTCCTTGCTCGAGCCTCGAGTCACAATGCAACGGTCAACACTATACGTACAGTCAATTATATGAGTCAGGTTTACGTAACCTCATAGCAAAGGTTACAAAGTCGTACTGTATGCATTTACTGAGAGCGAAACAAAGGGATTTTGACCAATATTTTTTTAGTATACATTTTCCGATTGAAGATAAAATCACACACTTATAATCACCGAAAAGTGTTTTTGCAAGCAATTTTTTCAGTTATTTGCGATTTTTTCAAGACGTCTAAAATTTTTAAATACCGATTTTGCGATGTGTGAAAAGTTCCGGTGAAATTTTTTACCACCCAGGGACTCAGAATCATGTACTGAATCACTGTTAAGTGGCTTCGTCACGATTTACACCATGTATAAATAGTATATTTATGAGTATATTTTGAATTGAAATTAAATCTAATCATTAATTGAACTGGAGCACGCACAGTGTATTTTTTATATTATTATGTTGTATGCCAAGGAAAAAAAGAAACAAAGAAGTCTCAGAGGCAGAAAATATGTACAGCAAAAGGCTACTCTCTAGAAAGATAAGCCTATGAATATTGATGACACATCTCTTTGTAATCGGACAAAATAATATCCATGATATCACCGTTACTGATTGAGTTTAAAATATTGTGTAATTAATTCGGATTTTAATGCAAAACTCCGATAACATGAAGATTTAAGTGTAATGTAATTACGTCAATACTAATACCTAATTAATTAGGTATAGAAGGCCTGGATGTATGTATCTCACTTCTAATACCGAGAACGGGGACGGTTCTCGCGCAAATGAATTGGCCCAGCGTGGTCCAAGAACCCCGTCTATGAGTGATGTCTATGTGTGCGTTACTAGAGCGCGCAACGAATGTAGCTTGCGTTCTGTACCTATATTATTCTGTAGTTTTCTGGGACCGAGTGTTTTTGTATGTCTACGAGAATGGGGGCGGTACTAGCGTAATTTAATTGTCGCAACGTGGTCCAACAATCCCCGTCTATAAGTGATCGAGCGCACAACGAATGTAGCTTGCTTTCTGTATATACTACTATATATATACTACACTGTGGTTTTCTTGGACCGATTGTTCTTGCATGTTTACTGCGACCTTGTAAACAAATTATATTTATTCAAAGATAACAAAGATAATGGTTCACGAAAAACAACAATAAAAACTCAGACGAAAACGTACTAATATGTAAATTAGGTATCATCATTAGTACGCTGGTACCTAAAAACGCTGAAATGATGAATGTATTTGACGACCGGATAGCGAGCTGTTGGTATTTAAGGCACGAAATATAAGCCCAGCCGTAGTACCTCCGGTTGTGCTGAATGGCGTCCCGTTAAACACGGTAACGCAATTCAAATATCTTGGACACATTGTCAACGAAAATCTCAGTGCTGATCCTGACATTGAACGAGAGCGCAGAGGAACGGCAGTTCGCTGCAATATGCTGGCTCGCAGGTTTGCCAAGTGCTCAACGAATGTTAAAATCACACTGTTTCGGGCGTATGCTCAATCTTTTTACACCTGCAGCCTGTGGGCTAGACACACGCAGCGAGCGGTCAATGCACTGAGAGTGCAATACAACAATGCTTTCAGGTTCCTGATGAGACTGCCTCGATACTGTAGCGCATCAGCGATGTTTGCGGAGGCTAAAGTGGATGGCTTTGCTGCGATAATACGCAAGCAAACTGCATCGCTGATGCGCAGGGTGAGAGTCAGTTCCAACAGGTACCTGAAAGTAATTGCTAGTAAATTAGAAAGTCCTATATGGAGGCACTGGAACAGTATTCATGTTTTAAAAATATAATTTTATATCTACTAACATAGTTTTAAGAGTAATGTTTACTAACACTATATGGATCTTTGGGTCTGAAATAAATGAATATTATTATTATTCCTCTTTATTTATTTTTAAACTTATTTTATATATTTTTAAATATGATTTATAAAAAATACAAAAAAACATTTAAAAATATAAAAAACAGTGTCCCACCGACATCAGGTGCAGGGACCAAGCTGCCGATGGTTAGGGCTCCAGAGAGAGGAACCTCCTCACGATGCGTGCCGTGTCCAAAAGGACCGCCTTTTGCATCTGGCTCTTGATCCAACCGCCTAACGCGAGCCTCTTAAGATGTTGGTCGAGGCTCTTTGCTATCAGTCCATTGACTGATATGACTATCGGTACAATGATGGCCGAATCCACATCCCACATGTCGACAATCTCGTGTGCCAGATCAAGATATTTAATTTGTTTATCTTTCTCGGCTTTCACGAGATTCCCGTCATGGGGGACGGTGATGTCGACAATCACTGCACGGCGCTCCAATCGATCTATCAACACTATATCAGGTCTATTGGCGACAATAGTCCTGTCAGTGATGATAGATCGATCCCAATACAACGTGGCACGGCCATTTTCGATTTTTTTATTATTATTATTATTATTATTATTATAGCGGAGTGGGTAGTGTACCTGCCTGCGACGCCGAGGTTGCGGGTTCGATTCCCGCTTAAGACAAATCTTTGTGTGCATGAACATGGGGGTTTGGCTTAGTCTGGGTGTTTAGTTCTATGTATAATAAGTATGTATTTACAAAAGAAAAGTATATATTTGTAATAGTATCAGTTATTCTAGTACCCACAGTACAAGCTCTGCTTAGTTTGGGACTAGATGACGTTGTGTGTAAGTTGTGAAATATTTTAAATTTATTTATATTTATTTTTTAGATACATACATAGATAAAATCACGCCTTTATCCTACGGGTGTTGGCAGAGACGATGGAACGCCATGTGCTTCGCTCCTTACATACTTCAATCAATTCAAATCAATCATTTATCATTTTGTAATTTATCAAATTTCACATATTCATACACTTATTATTAAATTGAAATTAAAATTATGCTTCCTCAACATTCATACATCTCGCCGCCATCATACTTGCTCGCCGGTTTCGTGTACTACGATGTCCTTTTTATACTCCTAAAATTAGATTTGACATGTTTCATATTAGTTTAACCAAGATTTGTCCATTGTTATCTTATCGCTTTGTTAATGTTAGATGTAATAAAAGCTATTGCGATATTTGACTGACATATCTGTAGAGTAGATGGTTTGAAACAATAGGTATATTTGTATGAATAGGTTCACATAAAATTTTCTCTTTCTCTTACCTTCTACATCTTCGTCATGTCGATGGCTAAGTCCAATTTTATTGGTCCAATAAGTGGCCACTGTTATGGCGCTCTCTTCGGCGTTCATGGGCGCCTCTCTTGTGCAGGTGGTTGGGCATTTTGAGTTGGTTGTTTCTTCTTGCTACGGAGGGATAAATATGGCAAACATCGCATAGCTATTATAGCACATAGTATCGCCCTATGCTTCATAATTATACTTTTAAATCTCATATTATTGGTACCACGATGGCAAGTTAACATAAAATTTGACTCTGCCATCGACACGACGAAGAAGAAGAAGATACCATATAACCCCCTCCCCTTTGATAAATCTGCCCAGTACATTACCTACTTGCGTGTCAAGCCCTCTATAGTTGCCTAGCTGTTTCACACATAACTTGCTAGGCACATATGGTGGCCCAAAGAACTCATTTCTCAAAATAATAATGTAAATATACACACACCGGGTTATTTCTTAATTTATACTTAAGTTTCAATTTGTTTTCTCATGGAAGCGACGCTTGTCTTTTTTGAGAAATAAAGTGTTTTTAAACAAGTTTTAATTTGTTTTCTTATGGAAGCGACGCTTGTCTTTTTTGAGAAATAAAGTGTTTTTAAACAGGAAATGTCTTCCAATCCACAGGTAACAACGGGTGGCACAGAATCCATCATAATGGCATGCAAGGCCTTCAGAGACTTAGCATACAGCAAGGGCATATCCAACCCTCAGATCATCGTGCCTTCTACCGTACACTCGGCCTTTGACAAAGCTGCTCAGTACTTGGGGTTGTCTGTGAAAACGATTCCGGTGAACCCCGACACTATGACTGTTGATGTGGAAAAGGTGAAGAAGGCTATTGGAAGGAGGACTTGCTTGGTGAGTAAAAAAACAAACAAACAATTACTGTTTAAATTGAGTTTAGATTTGAATAAAGTAAAATATTTAAGCTTGTGATTCGTCTGATTGTAAATGGGACAGTCATAAAACATTGCTATTTAATTTTGTATGGAATTGAGTTATGGGGTAGCGCCAGTGACTCAAACATTATCATCCTACAACGTCTTCAAAACATTCTATTGAGAAACGTATCAAATACTTCATGGTTTACCACCAATACAGAAATACATCGATTTTGAAAAATGGACATGGTAAAGGAAGAAAACCGATATACCACAGAAAGGTACAAAAAGAGACTTGCAAACAATCCTAATAACCTAGCAGTCCAACTTGTACAAGCAAACAAGGAAACACGGCTAAAGAGACGCGTTATTCTTCAAGTAGACCAAACACCATGAAAGTAATAAGGAGTAGCTGCTTCCAGTAGGAAACACGCTCGACACGATATAGCACGCTCAACGGATTTGCTTATAGTCTATGACTGATAGCAGATTAACGCAAAAGAAAAAAAAAATGATTTTGATCGATTATAAATACTTGATATAATGAAAATAATTAAGTTCATGTTAACCGTATATACAGTTAACTTAAACAAAGCTTTTTTTGTTAACAAATCTTCATATACCTCAAATATTTTAAAGAGACTTGGCATTTTTATTTGTGGAAGACCTAAAACCTCTCCCTTCATCGGTCCTCTTAAACCAGATGAATTAAAACCAAACCTGAATTGAATTATTGCAGCTTTAGCTATTATTATTCAAATAATTATTTTTAAATTTCAGATCGTAGGTTCAGCACCAAACTTCCCATACGGTACAATGGACGACATCATAGCTCTATCAGACCTGGCAGTGGAGTACGACATCCCGCTGCACGTGGACGCGTGCCTGGGAGGGTTCGTGGCGGCCTTCATGCCCGCCGCCGGGTATCACGTGCCCGTGTTCGACTTCCGGCTGCCCGGCGTCGCTAGCATGTCCGCTGATACGCATAAAGTAAGAATTCTTTACTGTAGTGCAGGGTTGGAAGGGATCATTATCATTGATAGTTACCGGATAATTAACGTAATAATTATCAAAGAAAAGAATTATCTAGATAATTGCGAACCCTGCTGTAGTGCAGTGGTTTAAAATTTGATTTGTAACCCAAATTTTATAAGCAAAATATTTATTGGACGGGTGAGGGGTGAAATCCCACAAATGAGCCCGTGAGTCCGGGGAGAAGGGAGGGGGGAAGTTACTTCCCGCTCGAACCCCTACCGTGGCTTCGTAGAACGCCAGGGCTTCAGGGAGGCCCTGCTTTAGTGCACAATCGGGAAAAGTTCCACAATTTAGGACCTTATTTTTTCTTTAATAAGATTCAAATGCCAATATAATTCATAAACTTGAATGTACCATCGGTTATGTATCGATCGAAAAATCAGGTTCTGTTTGTGTCCGCAAATTAAAAAAAGAAGCCGATGTATTAACGTGTTTTCTTTTCAAGTAATGTTGCATTTCTATCAAGAGTGATTTTATTCTATACTTTTTATTCTGTTACTCTTCCTTTGTACTTATGCATGCTGTTTTGATTTCAGTACGGCTTCGCTCCCAAAGGTACATCAGTGGTCCTGTACAGAAAGCCAGAATACAGACACCATCAGTATACCGTCACTACGGAATGGCCCGGTGGAGTTTATGGATCGCCTACAGTTAATGGTATGATATTTTTTAACTCAATATTTGATAACTGAGTACCAGGCCGACCCTTTTAGCACGGCTTAACCGCTCTGACATCTAGGTCTGACTATGACCAGAGATAATATATTCACCATCAGAAAGAAGAGATTTCAACGAACAGAAAACATACCAACTTTTTAAAAAAAGCTGATATTTTGACGGGTGAATTTTCGATCGAAAATAAGGGTGAAAAATGGATATTAATTCAAAATAAGGTGAAAAAATAAAAATTTTAATCAAATAAATTACAGCGTATTTGGGACATAAAAAGGTAAGTTTTCACCAAATTTCGTGAAAAAAAAATTTTTGTTTGTAAAAGATAAAATAAAAAACCAAAAACTTGGTTTTTTGAATTTTTTACATAAATTTTGATGTTATATGAAAAAAGTGTAAATACCAAAGTTTTAGATCTTTTTATTACCAACAACTTTGCCATTCGATTTTTTTCCATAGGACTTTTAGGTTTGCCGGAAATCAAGAAAAACCGTTTTTTTTCCCTTAACCCTCCCCCTCTTCCCCTTCCCGACCTCAGATCGCCCGTAAATTATTTTTCTTTTAATTTTTATAATATTCTCCTCCTTTTCTAATGGGTTTCATCCTACTATTATTTTTTATGGTCTTAAAAATTATCGGCACTGGGCTATCTCTAATAGTTTTTCTTTATGATACGAATACCCTTATCTTCCAGGCAGTCGCGCCGGCGGTTTAATAGCAGCGTGTTGGGCGACGCTGATGTTCGTGGGAAAAGAACGTTACATCGAAATGACCAAGCAGATTATCGATATCGCCAGATATATCGAAGAAGAGTGAGTGTTTGTTATATTTATTTTAATATTGAAAAATAAATATTTCACAACATACACACAACGCCATCTAGTCCCAAACTAAGCAGAGCTTGTACTATGGGTACTAGAATAACTGATACTAATACATATATACTACTTTTCTTTTGTAAATAAATACTTATTATACATAGAAACACCCAGACTAAGACAAACCCCCATGTTCATGCACACAAAGATTTGTCTTAAGCGGGAATCAAAAAAATAAAACAATACTAGCAAAGTTTTGTCTTCAAAATACTGCTGAACAACGACGCAGGCAAATATTGCCTCGTTGGTCTAGCGGTAGCGTATACGACTGCTAACAGTGAGGCTCGTGTTTGATTGTATACGCTTTTACAATAAACTTCCTTTAGACGCAATGAAATTTAAAAAATATGTTAAAATTAGATTATGTCAAAAAGCTTACTACAGTATTTCGGACTACATAAATGATAATAGTATTTGGAAATGAATTGCTCTCCTTATGTGACTTTTATATATTGTATACTTATTGTTATATTTTTCATTTTAAATGATGGTGCACATGAGTTTCTCTCTAGCTCTTCTCATAATGCAATACCCATCGGAGCTGGTATTTGGATTGATTTTAATTTGATTCTAAACAGTTTGATTAAAATTAATTTAAGCCCCGGTTATTCAAATCATTGTAATTAGTATAAATTAGTATTATTTATTTTTATATCATTTTTTGTAATGTTTTGACGTGTTCAAGCGCCTCCTGGGCCCTATGAAAATAAATAATTTGAATTTGAATTTGATTCCCAAATTGGGAAAAAGAATTTGGCATTTTTAATAGCAACGAAAATTTTTTATTTACCGAATAACATGGGACCTAAACATATTATTAATTACCACTACAATACCTTTCTGGATAATACAGGCGTCATGTTATGTTATGTCACCCTTTCACTTACAGGATCCGCAAAATCCCCGGCGTGTACGTCTTCGGCAAGCCGGCGACGACGGTGGTGGCTTGGGGCTCCAAGCAGTTTGACATCTTCAAGATGGCCGACCTTTTGCACAAGAAGGGATGGGCGCTGAATGCCCTGCAGTTCCCATCAGGGTAGGCTACTTTGTAATCTTTACCTGATGATCATATTTTCCATTTTCGGGACTTTGATTTACCATTAGACCTTGATTCTAATCTAAGAGTATTCATAATTCATTTATTCAGTTCACATTATTTCGGCCGTATTATTTTGGCCCTCGGCACACGTGATGCGATCTTTAACGTTCGATATTTGATTGACAATTTTTTTTCTTATTTCATGTTATTAAATAAGCACGCTGGAGAATCTATTGTGATTTAATGCTTTTGCCTTTGATCAGTAAAAGCTTCGTATCGAATGTGCCACACTAGGGACCAGTTTAACAGATTTCTGGCGTTGATAAGCCACTTCGGATCTATTATGACGGACAAAATATATGTATATGTAGAGTTATCAGGTGGTTAAATATCTGTGGCGGTATCCGCACATATGTAGTGACACACACGTGACATATGTCAAAGAGTGCTGAATCGCGATAACGAAGTGTTCACAGAGAGTATACATGTATACCACTTCCAATACGCTACCGTTGGACAGCTGTCCGCCAGGCAATACCACCGAGTCTGTTCGGAGGATCCTCCCTTTGTGGTGGAGGAACATCCCTGTTCCTCTACATAATATCTTAATTTTTATCAGGAACTGGGGCAATCGGGGCTAGGTCATTTTGTTATTTTTACAGATAGGATATACTGCATCCATTTGATTGTGTTTGTATTATTGCAGCATCCACATTTGCGTGACTCACGCTCACACGCAGGCGGGCGTGGCGGATCGCTTCATCGCCGACGTCAAGGACGTGGCCGCCGCGTGCCGCACGGAAGACGCCTCGCCGGTGGAGGGGAAGGTATTCATTTTTATTCATTTATTCATTCATTTATTTTATTTCGTAAACTATAAACATCGTATCGTAAACATAGTGTTTGAAATCGTCAAACAAATTGTACAAACAAACCGTAACTAAAAACATGAAGCTGAGATTCACTCACATGGCAGCCCGTATGAAACGGTATACTAATCCCAAGCATTATTATCTGCCATATAATCTTTTATGGAATAATATCCCTTCGAACACAGTGTTATTGTCGATTTACATTTTTCTGTCACTGACATTTCAATCAGTAGACTATAGGCTCGCTGTCTAATCCCGTCGTAGGGGATAGCATGATCGAATAAGAATAAACAGAATCATATTATCATCAACGATGAAGAGATGTCTTTTAGCCATGTAACTTGCTCACTGCTTTTTACTTTTATTAGTTGCTGTCACAGCTAGTTTAAACTGGTCAAAAGGTTATTAATATAAGAATAAGGGCCAGTTTCTGAGATTGGGGCCCATAAAATATAACGTGACCGAATTGAAAAGTGACACAAGTAACATTTGAAAGAAGAACACAGCTGTCACTTTCATTTATGTGTGTGATATGCTTATTCTGCCAATAAGGTTTATTTTTACCTGTGAAATTTAGAATTAAATAGTATTATAAATCCGATAGTATCTCTTTCGCGGCTAAATCACTAAACAAATCTTTATGAAAATAAATTATCAAGCTGTGGCCGTTCAGGTTAAGCAGATTTTTTTTTGCTATTTTGGACCCTCTCATTTCCCCTTGGCAGCAATTATGTTCTGGTTTCCATACTACATTTCTTCTAAACTTAGCATAAAAAAAATCTCTTCTTTACTGCTTACGTAATCATGAATGCCACCTCTAAAAAAAATAGCTATAGTCAATCAAATACATAAATACCTTAGACTAACATTCATATTATCTTATTATAAAGAATCCTTTATTTTCAGATGGCCATATACGGCGTAGCACAAGAGATTTCTGATAGAAGCCTGGTGTCCGACATCACCAAGTACTTCATTGATTCAATGTACTACCTCCCCAAGCCAGAGGACGAGAAAAAATAATCTTTTTTTTTAATTTGGAACATTCCATTGTACGGCCATATTTTACTTAGTGTTGTCATGTATTAAAATTAAAAGATTTTGGCCCAGTTCTACCAGTTCTTAAATTCATGAAGTTACGGATAGGTAAGTACCAGACCTTGAGTTGTTAAAATTTAACTACTATTATTGCTAATATGTACTAAGGAACTGTTTGCAACCATTAAAAATTACAATAAAGTTCGGCTTTATCTACCACAGGTTATCAATTAAGTGGGTTCACTTGATAATAAACACCTAGTTGCTTACAAAAGATATAAAACAGAAACCTACACATACACAGTCATACACAAACACAGACAAACACAATTACTTAACTCACTACCATAAAGAACAAATAGGTTAAAGTAGAAAAAACTATGTACTATATCAAATTATCAGATATTATTCAATAATTTTATATTATAAATATTATATTAAACATGTTACAAAATAAATGTTAGTACTCTACATGTAAATTTAAATTTTAAAGTAATCTAATACTTTACTAAGCATGAAAAATAATATTTTTTTTTGTCATGTTTTCTCTGAAATGTACACGCACATAAAATGGTGGATGACCACTGAACAACATACAAATTGTAATGTGTATACTTTCTTAGATATTAAGACATTTGTTTGTTCTGCTAAGTGAATGAGATTTTGTATGCATCTAATTGAAATAAATTTGAATAGAATAAAATTTAGTTGAAAGTCGAATAAATTTGACATCTCATCTGGTAGTAAGTTCTGAATGTGCTACTAGGGACTTATCAACAACTGGTTAAACTGGCCCTGTAAAAAAATAATTATTTATTTAGTCAAATTTGGAAAACTTTTTAGGCTATTGAAAAAAAGGTGTTTCTATTTATTAACTCGATCGACGTTAGATTGCCAAAAGCATTCCTTTTTATCTTAAATGCAAGAGACGTGAAAGGAGTAAATATTTTTTGCGTATTTCTAAGAACATAATTGATAAATCAGGTAAATTTCTTAACCCCAACTTAGGCGGTCCACGGTAACGGTAAGCTACGGTTTCGATCTCTGTCCCATTCAAACATTGAACGAGAGAGAGGGATCAGCTTTAACCGTCGTCGTTTAAGAAGTTTTGTAATATTGAATGGATTATTTATTGATTAAGTTTTACTAAGAAACAGTTAAAAAAGATATGGGACGGGCAGGATTTGAATCTGCAACCTTCTGCACACCGGGCAGTCGCTTTACCTAACCTGCTACGGTCGCCTCTTGGCAGAATCCTTTAAAATTCAAAATTCAAAATAATTTATTTGTATATCATCCTTACTAATATTATAAAGGCGAAAGTTTGTATGTATGGATGTATGGATGGATGTTTGTTACTCTTTCACGCCAAAACTACCGGGTCGATTTCGATGAAATTTTGCACACATGTAGCTTATAGTCTGGATTAACATATAGGCTACTTTTAATTGACATACCACGCGGGCGGAGCCGCGGGCGGAAGCTTGTAGATAATATGCACGACATGGTGGTATTTTAGGGAAGATTATTTTAGATTTTTAAATTTCTCAACGTATGTTACGTCATTTCGTGCCGGTCCCATATCTTTTCCAACTGTTTCTTAGTATAATTTGCTAAGCTAAATGCTATATAAAATAATCAATAAAAAGATGATTAAGTTTTGTAAAGAAATATTCTATGAACATATTGTTTATGTAGTAGCAACTTCCACATACCATAAGTATTTGGTATTTTTTTTATTATTAGTAAGTACATACAGAGAACTACGATAAGTTATGTATCTAGTCTTGTAAAGGTAAACAACGAACGCAATCACAAATGTTCGCTAAGTTAAATGTGATATAATTATGTTATTGTGAATTTTATATCTTGAATTATTTGGAGGATGGTTGTATATATTTGTTTTACCTAATTAAATGATGTTTTAATTAAATGATGTTTTACACGCACAATGGACCAAATGAGAGTCTAAGTGCGGAAAAAAATGAGTCCACTTTCCAATGATGTTTTACAGTTTTAATGGATTTTATTACTTTCGACAAAAAAAAAATAAAACACTTTTGGACCCACCTAGGTCCAAAAGTGTTTTATTTAGATATTTAAACCGCTCCGACACCTAAGTATTCATTATCATCTTGATCCCAAGTATTTTTTTTATTTTTTATCCGACTATATTGCACTAGGAATAACTCGTGTGTCGCGGGGGTTTTCACAAACATACATTTCACACACACAAAGCGCAGCCAGAGACAACAAATCTTAGCGGATCACACAAAGATTAGTTCCGTGTGGGGATCGAACCCGGACACAATTTTCTGTGAAAATTCACCAAAAAGAAAGATAATTGCAAACCTTTTTCTTGCCTTTTTCATGTTAGTATGGTGACTATGGTTTGGCTGAAATGCCATCAAACCGCTGCCAAATAAAATCAATCAAAATTGTGAATGCAAGTGGGGAGCTGTTTCGCTTGTGCTCGCCGTTAGAAATTTAAAATAAAATGTCCAGTGCTGAAATAGTTCTGTATGTGACTATAACGCTAATAGCCGAGGCTGGCTCCGGCGCGGTCAACTACTGCAGTGCCAGGATGTGTGGTCATATGGACACACATACGTTTTGCCAGTATCCAGTAAGTATACCTGATTTTGTATGGCTGGTGGACTATATCCAAAGCACCAGGTAGGTTGCGAAAAGAAATATAAAGACGGTATTCATTTATGTAGTGGCTCGGCTCTCTGAACAGTAGGTCTATTCTGCAGATTGTAGCTGCCAGCTGTCTCAGGATGACTCCGTCAATTTAGCCTCTGAAACCTCTGAAAGTGAAAAATAAGGTAGAAGCTCTCCCTCCCTATGTCCAGACATAGGGAGGGAGAGCTTTCTACCTTATGGTTGCCGATTGAAAGAAATGAGCACGTTACGGTAAAATTGCAATGGGCTGGCCACGTCGGCCGAAGGACAGACAGTCGTTAAAACGAATGGGCCTGAAATGGAGGCTGCGTCTGCAAGAACAGTAATGGGGCGGCTTTTATTTGATTCACCTGGTTCCTAACAACCTGTATGTTTCTTCAGACTGGCTCAAGTGCTCGGTGCGTGGGCTACATAAACGCTGAACTGACGATGGAAGAGAAATCAAAAGTAATAGCCAGACTCAATCGACGTCGGAATGAGGCGGCCGAAGGAAGATTGCGGGGCTTGCCCAGCGCTGGGAATATGCTCAAATTGGTACATTTCATTTGATAGCAGATTTAGAGCCGTTGACGCTTAAAGCTTCTGGCTGAGGCGTTCTAATGTAGGTATCTAGGACGCGCTCGGCCTCCAGTTACGCATGTACCGTTTTCTTATTATTTAATCATAGGATCTGCGTACCTGACAAATTTCATTAAAATATTGTTGTAAGCAATTTTTGCTAAACAAATCGCACCTTTGGAAACAAAGGGTCACTTCTGCATGTTTTCCAACTTTACAGGAGGAGCATTTTAAACTTTTTTTTGTTTCTTTTTTTAAATAGCTCTTCATTACTTTTGTGTATTAAGTCGATTCCTAGGATATAATATTGATTAGGTTTTCACAAATAATCGTGAATAATATAAATACTCTATAGGTAGGGCTTTCTGAGAAACAAGCCATAAACTAAGGGAAGGGTACCAAAAGTGACGTTTTGGTTCCATTAAAAATAAATATCTTATGCTAAAGTGAGATTTATAAACAGAAGTGACGTTATGTTTGCAGCAAAGAAATACAAAATTTGGTAACAAAACGTCAATTTTATCCAGAAGTAACATTAATATTGCAAGAAATATAAGTTATTACTTACCGTAGTGCCCCTTCGTTTAAAATGCACGAAGTGACACGTCGGCTGTCAACACACTTCTGACCGGTTGAGACGTTACATTTCAAACAATCGTGCTAATCACGCAAAATAAAAGAACGTCACTCCCTCTCTCACAAGGCCGTTTTTCATGCGAATATCACCATTTTTGGTGTGTATATAAAGTCGATTATCGCGGTTTTTTCTGTATATTTAAGTCATTTTTGCAAAAAATTGCAGAAGTGACCCTTTGTTCCCAAAGGTGCGAAATAATAAACGACTTTGTTTAAAAACCTAGCGCCTACAGAGACGTCGTAATTTTGTTCATAAAACAAAAACCATTAAAATCTTTTGTGTAGTTTTAATCATGTAAGCATACATAGAGACAGCCAGACAGATGGACAGCAGGAATTGATTTTGTTTTAAACTATATTATAGTGATAGTGAATACCTATCATTCTTGATGGGTATTTGTTATTAATTAATAATATTTTTATATTTTAGCGTTGGGTGGAAGAATTAGCACGTGCAGCTCAACGTTGGGCGGACCAATGCCGGCCTCCAGCTTCGATCGAAGAACATGACGAGTGTCGCGATCTATGTAAGTATGGATAAAAAAGCAAACCAAACAGGTGACGATGCTTGATTAAAAATTGTAGCAGTGTGGAAGTCCAAGCACAAAGGATTACATGTCTCTATCAGTACATACTCTTTCAGTACGCAAATTAGGCTTGTTTTCCACCAACTGCTAGTCAATGTCGACTATTCCACCACACATATCATGACTTAACCTAACCTCAAACGTGACCCAACCTTATATGACGTATTTCTACCTCGCGTCACGTGACCCAACCTCACATTACGTGACTCAATCTTACACTGCAATGATACGCGTGGTATAACCTATTCCTCTTGTCAAGCAAGAGTGGTTTAACTATTAAAAAAAAACCCTTAAATTTGGTGACTTTTAAAGTACCCAAATAAAACTTTAGTATTGTTTATTCAATTGTGTTTTCCTAAACAAATATTTTCGAGTCAAAAAGCCGGGTAGGGCAGGTGCCCAACTTACCCCACCGTGGGTACGCTTTGACGGACCATAGTAGAGCAGACGGCTACACTTCAACCTATGCCTACATGGACATTATAAGATGGTCTTGCGTTGTAAATTGAATATAAATGTATAGGTTGTAGACCAGAGTAGATCCCTTTTCCCAAAAAATAATATTTTGAATATTATTTTGACGGGAGAATTTTCGATCGAAAATTAGAGTGATATATCGATATTAATTCAAAATAAGGTGAAAAATAAATATTTCTAATCAAATAAATTACAGCGTATTTGGGACATAAAAAGGTAAGTTTTCACCAAATTTCGTGAAAAAAATTATTGCTTGTAAAAGATAAAAATAAAAACAAATTTTGAGGTTATATGAAAAAAGTGTAAATACAAAAGTTTTAGATCTTTTTATTACCAACAACTTTTTTATTAACATTCAACTTTTTTCCATAGGACTTTTAGTTTTGCCGGAAATCGAGAAAACCGTTTTTTACCCTTAAAACCCCCTCCCTCCCCCTCTTCCCGACCTCAGATCGCCCGTAAATTATTTTTCCTTTCATTTTTATAATATTCTCCTCCTTTTCTAATGGGTTTTATCCTACTATTATTTTTTTTGGTTTGAAAAATTATCGGCACTGGGCTATTGATCGGTAGCCGAGTAAACACCTAAATAAAATTACATTTTCTCTTCATCAGATTCAGTGTCAGTGGGTCAGTGCGTAGCGTCAGTCGTTGGTGAAGCTCCAGGTCTTCACGTGGAGTCCATGGTGGACATCTGGTATATGCAGAACATGCACTACAAGGGCAATGCTACTATTTATATACCGTAAGTCTCCAGCAACTATAACTGTCTTCGCCCTATAGCAGGCTGCTATAACTTAGTGAAAGGGTCTGATCCTATTTTTGTTAATAAAGAGAAGTTAATTACAATTAATAAAAAGTCGGGCTTTTAGTAAGTATAAAATGTTTGAAAGTGGTTATTTAGATTTTCCTAATAAAAAGGTCGATACAAAACTATCAGGCGATAACTATGAAAGTCTGTTGTCTCCGGAAGCTCTTATTTGATCATTTATGTTATTAATTTGATTTTTTCCTTTCATTTCATTTTTATTTCATTTGCTTCTTGAAGTATTAATTAGCTACATTCTTATTACAGTCCGAACCAAAAGGGTGGATACTACGGAGATTTCGGTCAAATGCTCTGGGCTGAAAGCTACATGGTTGGCTGTGGTCGGAGCAAATTTATGGTCAGTGCCTCCAATGATTTGATTCTTTACGAGGCATATTTCGCTAAGATTATTCCTGTATTGTAGCAATAAAATCACACTGACGTCTTATAAGTATTGACTATGTTTTATAGGCATCTAGGACCCCAAGAGTTTACTGTATAATACCTGTTAATTTTGCGGTCAGCAGATACGTGGGCTTTTTTCCTAGCAGGTTTTGGTCGGTCAAGGAACTAAACATTCAATGTCTATGTCCAGACCATGTGGAACGGTCGCCTACGCAGCGTGGAGCGCCTGGTCTGCAACTTCGCCCCTCGCGGTCCTGAATCCTTTCGTCCATTATGGTCCCCATCTGCACCTGCTACTTTGTGTCCACCACGCACCAAAAGAGACGAATTCCTGCCAGCACTTTGTGATATCCGTAAGCAACTTGCCTTTTTTAGTCTTTTACCTGATGAAGAGGAAATAAATATTAAACTTTGCAGTTCTATTGGCTGACTTGATACAATTTCGCTCTTTTGAAAGAGACTTATGCTTAGGATGGTGGACATGTGCCTATGATGACTGTATTTTAAGTTATTTAATTAGGTGAATAAAGTGAATTATTTGTCAACATACATTATATAACTTTAGATTCAACTTCATTAAATGGTACACAACAACACAACCCACAGAATAATAAAGAAAAACAGCGATCTTGAAGTCATGACCGTAACATGAAAATAATCAATAAACTAGTGATTGATTGTAGCCTAGAAAACATTACATGTTTTAGTTCTTATCGATTATAACTTCTGTTTTGATATAATAAAGGAAAGGAACATCTACCAGTAGTCCCAAAGATTGAATGAAACGTTCTAATATATATAGGTATATTTGCATGCCCAAATTATTTCAGAAAAAGATTCAGATGAAATACTGAAAGTGGATGCTTCAATGTCATTAGAAGAACATTTACTTTTAAATACAGTACTGGACATTGAAGGAAATAACTCTCTAACCTATCCAGGTAGTTTAGATGAGATTTATTTAACTAGACTTACGATAGCAAATATGGATACCATAATCACGACGCAGCCATTTTATAATTCAATGCAAAGAAGAGATGTTATTGAAAGTATGGAATCGGAAAATGAAAAGTTTGACAGTAATATATCAAGCATACAAGATAATATAGTAACTTCACAAACAATTAGTTTTGAACCTGCTGTCATTTCTGCAAGTTTGCCGACAACTAAGATCGATGTTAAGCACGCACCATTGATTGGAAGACCAAAACCTTACAACATGGAAGAATTGACAGATTCCGAGTCAGAGTCCATGGTTGAAAGTAAGTTAAT
This sequence comes from Hypena proboscidalis, assembly GCA_905147285.1. Taxonomy (NCBI): domain Eukaryota; kingdom Metazoa; phylum Arthropoda; class Insecta; order Lepidoptera; family Erebidae; genus Hypena; species Hypena proboscidalis. The sequence continues at coordinate 3,466,762 of LR990131.1, read as the reverse complement.
CAAAATATTTTGTACAGAAAATGATATAGATAGATAACAATATCTTTAACTACGTCCTGTATTTACAGATTACTCACCGAGTGAGGGCTCAAATAAGAGAAATGCAGAATTTTATCCGGAATATGAATTCTCAGAAACAGAGCCAACTAATTTTATAGAAAGTATAGATAATACAAGCAATGCAAGCTTGACAGAAAATGGTGGGTATTATAATAACAAGATGCACAACATAATTTGAACAAGAATGTCCATAATAGAAATAAAACATTTCAGATAATATTACAAGTGTGGAAGAACAGACAGAGCAAAGTCCAAACACCATTGGAGACACTACAAGAAGACAATATCAGCAATTGAGAATTTTGCATCATGGATCTATAAGTCCAAGTACATTAAAAAGTGAAGCTGACAAATTAATATACAATACTATCGACATCAATAACACACCAATTAATGGTTCTGTAGACAATGGTCCACAAGAATTAAAAAACGTAGAAGATTATCTATCGGATCGTAAGTTGCTTAATAAGTTTAGCTGTGTTCATGTTACCAGGGATTGTAATGCACTGTTAATTGATAAAGTTCCATATACATATAAATCATTTTATTTTTGATTGACGGTAATGCAAGATACCGCTGTGCGGTGACAAGATGGTTTTGTAATATTGTCGTGGTTGATGTGTGGAAAATTAGTCTGTAGGGAATCCTAAAAGCTTTTAATTTCGCGATAATACTTTTGTACAATTATATAAAATCTTATAAAAACTGTTTTTCAGCTGAATCTGTTAGTTTAGATAGAAGTCGACCCCTAAGACCCCAGCTAATAGCAAAAAGCTTGAATACCCATAAATGTCGTGCAGTTATCACACTCCTTTGATTCAATTGATGAGATATGATAAGTTTTCGCAGGAAACCCGTATTGTAGCGAATCATTTTATTGTTGTTGTAACTTATGCAATTTATACAAAATGTAATACTATAATAAATATGGAATTGTTAACATACGTAACATTTATTTTTAGCGGAAACGGTTCGTCAGCTACAAATTGTTCTAGACAACATGGAGCGCGAGGCTTCAATTGAAACTACGAGTGAAAGACAAAGAAAGGTAAGTAGTCAATATAACATAATAATGACGCCCTTATTGCCCAGAAATATAATTCTGTATGAAAAGTGACGCCGACGCGATCGTCATCGGTCTTAATTGTCTTAAAGTAAAGGCACATTTCTGGTCAATCCGAAAGAAGATTGTGCTATGTCCCTAGCATCCTATCTACATATTGGTTCAGTTTATTTGTTATTTAGTTTATCATTAAACCAAAACATATTAAGTAATGAAAACAAAACGAAACATTTGTCAATAAGACAGGAAATTTCATATTTTTTTATAATTGGGTTCAATAGTTGAAGATCAGTCGCAAAGATAGCTTATTTAAATAAATCTATCGATCGAATTTGAGAAATGGAAACGTATGGTATGATATGAATTGATTACTTAAGTTTGATATACACATTACAGAATATTATCTACGATACAATAAACAATCTAAACTAATCTAATAAGTTAAAATCACAAGTAAAATGATAAAATAATATTAAAAGATTACTTTTCTGTCGTTTCGATTCCAAGAATTCCAACTTTCGTCCATATTATTTTTGTTAATGTTATAGAATTAACTAACAATTTTCAATGTTGGTTAGGTTCGACGAGAACTCCGAGAGTCCACCGAGACGACAACACAGCCACCGAAACGAGACGAAATATCAAAAGAGTTGGAGAGGAACAAAGCTCAAACAGAGAAAGGAGCGACCTGGTTGCTGAAGAAGGTATTCGGATCTCTGCCATATTTGAAGCAGTACGAAGGTTCGACGCGATCCAAGTCTAGTAGTAGTCAACGTGTGTCTCCGTACATCGTCCTAGTTTTATGCTTTTGTTTATTTTTTTAGTTTTATGTTTACTGTTAGATGTATTTTGTGATCACTTTTGTTTTTTTGGTAACTGTATGTGTTTCGTTATTTAAACGTTAACTTTTTGTAATTTTGTTTTATTTTTTTATTTTTTGTTTTTCTTTGATAACTTTTAACCGTGAATTTGCTGGTATACATTTTTGACTTTTTATGGCGTGTCTTTTTGATTGCAGCCTTTTGAGTAACCCGTCTATATACTTTAGTGCGGTCATGAGCCCAAATTGAATAAGGGTAAGAAGAGGTAAACAAATAAGCTTCATAACAGATTCAAAACTAAAATATCAGTGGGTAAGAGTGATACATAAAATACTTAACAATATTATAGTAATCGAGGGCACCGACAATATCACTAGAACCTTACATTAAATATAAGTTCCATCAAACTCTGTAGGTCAAAGGAATGTTCCACAAAAAGTCCAAAATTGTACTTTGGGAGTCACAACAAAGGATTTAGGACATTAATGAAATGGTAATGAGTGTACCTCGGCGGTCATCGTCCGCCGCCCAGTCGCGTCGTGGTCACCGTAGCGGGTGGTTGTAGCGCGTCGTAGCCGCGTAGCCGTAGCACGCCTACGGATTGTAGCAATGTTTTTTTTTTTTTGATGCAATGTGAATGCAAATGTAATTAGGTCTTGTAATTTATAGTGTGAAGACGTGTTTCAGTGTTTATTTTATTATAAACATAGAAAAAGTATAAATAATTAAAAACATTCAATATTTTACTTTATTTTTATCAACACGGCAATTAATTTCGACACACATTCCAACTTTATCGAACATTTGGCGAACAGATTTTTTTTTATCGAACTAACCTTAGTTGGATGACGAACGATATGAAAACGGGCTCGGAGCCCCGCGAATCCACGGCCAAGCCGTCGTGGCCTCGTCGAGATGATGTAAAGATTGAGTTTGGTTTTGGAGTACCCCTTGGTGCGATGTCTGCTCATCCTGCCTTTCATTCAGCCTGGGATATTGGATGGTGAGTTTGTTAGTTGGTAGTCTTTATTAAATTGAAAGTATACCTGTAATGCCAAAATAAACTATATAGATAGATAGAGTAATCTTTATTGTACACCAATATTAACAAAGAAGTTTATTATGTAAACAAATGCACTTAAAAATTATGTTGCACAATGGGCGGCCTTATCGCTATAAGCAATTTCTTACAGGCAACCTTAGAATGGACAAGTAAGTAATGAGCAAAGTTATGGGCAGTTGTTGGTGCGTTAATTAGAGAAAAAAAGATTTTTATAAAAAGAAAAATAAAGTAAAATGAAACGTCATGATAATGACAATGGAGATTAGGAAATATAAATAATACAGAAATACTACTACTATATCAGCATTACTTGGGCATTGGTTATACAATTCACTCACAAATTATAGCCATATTCGCAACAAATCATCTGAAGAGCTTGTTTTGCGTGAGAATCGAATCTAGAACACTTGTTAGTGGAATAAACTTACTTTACTTCTGCGTGCAACGTTGCCTATGCCGTCGTGGAGCCCTGTTTTATTAAAATATTATTTTGATAATATTAGCGATTTACTATGATAATGTTTCATAATATCAGACTAATATATCTATGGATTTAGATTCGATGCCCGGGTCGGACAAAGTTTTATTTTTTGTGAACTTTCCGACAGGTAATTCACAATAGGTTTTTAAAGGGTCGGCAACGCACGCGTGATGCCCCTGGCGTTGCAAGTGTCCATAGGCTACGGTAACTGCTTACCATCAGGCGGGCCGTATGCTTGTTTGCCACCTCAGTGGAATTAAAAAAAAAAATTAAACAAAAAATAGCATGTCGTTAGGCTCACCCTAACATAATATGTGAAATGTGGGCGTTGTACAACTCTGCCACACCGTTTTGGATAAAATAGGCGTTATATTATTCAATTATATTTTATCAAACGGCTCCGCAAATCTTAAAGGCTTTCCTTCAGAGGCTCGCGTTTAGCAGCTGAATCAAGAGCTTAATGTAGAAGGCGGTTCTTTTAGATACAGCGCTTATAGTGAGGCGGTTCCTCTCTCTGCAGACCTAACCACCAGCAGCCTGGTTCCTGCACCCGAATTCGATGGGATACTGTCTTTTTATATTTTCAAATGTTTTTTTTGTGTGTATACAAATAAATAAATAATATAATAATAAAGAATATAATATTCATTTATGGCTGACCAAAGATCCATATAGTGTTTGTAAACACTATTCAAAAAAATAATTAAGAATGACGCTTGTACTCTAGTTGTGCTTTGTGTTACACACACAAAGCACAACTAGAGTCAGAACAAATCTTTGCGAATAACACAAAGATTCTGTAACAGATGTCCCGTGTGGGGCTCGAACCCATAACCGCAGCGCAGTTGAAAGCGGTGAGGCGTCCGCTTTAACCATTACGCCAGCCGTACTTTACCATTTTATTTTAAACTACGCCTAGAGTGAACAAACGTGTAGTCCACTTGATGGTAAGTGGTATACAGTCCATAGACATCAACAATCCACAAAAGCAGATTGTAGATGCATCGCTGCAGCAGAGGATTACGGTGTTATACCTCATATGCCAGTAATTTCAGACACCTTGCTTTAATTTTTTCACTAAATAAGAACTGATGCACTCTTACAGTAAAAGTTAACATGCTATAGATATACAAATTACCATCAGATAAACTACAAGGTCCTTAGCAACTTGCGTTGGCTAAGTATGTATTATAAATATAAATATGCATTGAAGTTCTCCCTGGCTTCGTCTCGACTTGCGTGCGTCCTTCAGTTTGATAAATACCTTTTTAAGTGCGTAACTGCCCGTTTGCATAAGGTTCATTATGACGGAGTAACGAAATGTTATTTGTTTTAAAGTGAAAAGCTTTAGTGTTCGACTTTGAAGAAGAAAGCATTTACACTTCATCTATGTATAAGTAGCCCTTAAAAAAATACCAAAAAAATACGATTTCAATTATGAAAACCGGCCAAGTGCGAGTCGGACTCGCGCACGTTGGGTTCCGTACTACTATACATCTAAATAAATGTTTTTATTAATTCTTTATTATATTGATGAAAAAAATATATAGTTACGGAAAAAAGTGGCTGTGACATACAGACGGACAGAGGGACAGACATGACGATTCATTAAGGGTTCCGTTTTTTGCCATTCGGCAACTCGTGCCTGTTTTAATTATGGCATTATGTTGGATGTGTTAGATATGAAGTTATGACGTATGCTGGGTGAATAGCATCGATTTGTCAGTCCTCCCCACGGGCATGTTTGTCAGTACACTCTCTTAATTGATACCTTTTGTTTTGTTGCTTTTTACTGACTCATTGTATTAAAAGCTTTTTGAATAATGTTGACTTGAATGTCTCGACACTCAGTTTACATTGTTAAGCGGGTGTGGAGTACCACGAGTTCCTTAACTTCGAAACTAACTTTAAATTCATACTACATACATTTAAAAAAATCATTAAATGCTGTTTAAATTATTTTGTAAATCAAAATGAAGTCTTATATCTCTATAGTATATGACGGAATAGGTGATCTCCAGAGTGTTTTTAAAGAGTGTGACATCAGCATAGCTGACGTCACAATTGTTGTCCTCATGATTACTCACTCAGGGTCTTCAAAGGAAAACTTCCAAGTACTTTTATAAGCTTCGTTTATTAAACGGGTAGCATAATGACGACAGAGAGAGGTCCGTACTGTGCGGCGGCTCGAGAGCGACTGTCTCGATCGCCCACAGCGCGGCCGCTTTTATAAACCATTTAAACCATTTAAACCATTTATTTGCCACACATTATCTTACATATTAAAAAAAAAAAAAACAGTTTACATGAAATATAAAATAGTACACAGAAAATGTGCGGCAAGGGATCTAGCTCAGTATTTGCTGCGCGCAATGCACAGCACTGATTTTCAGCTAGTCCCTGCCAGAAAGAACAACACAGTAAATCAACGCTCACAAGAAAATATAAACAAAGAAAATATAAACAAAGTAACACTACCACCAAAAAAACAATACAAGAAAAATAAACTAAAAATTAAAAATTAACGAAAATTCCCAGATACAAGACACAAGGTGTAACAGACAACAAAAACAACCAGAAATTAAAAAAAAAAAAAAAATATATTAAAAACGAATTGAAAAACTGAGGTCAGCCATAAACCAGCACCAATTTAATTAAATATCTTTTACAACAAAAAAATAAAAAATAGAATAAAAAATAATTATTACTTTTAAATAAGACTCGGCCACGTGCACGAGTTTACAAGTTTGTGGGTTAAGTATTGAAATTACAATCTTTAACATTAATTTTACATCGTAATCAACTCTAAAATAATCAACTGATGGTTTATAAACTAATTTTAGGACAAACAACTTATTAATCTTAATTATAATCGACGAACAGTTGTAATTGCGCCGATATATACCTATCTACATTTTTAAGATACTAGCCCATTACGTACCATCGCCATAAGACACCTTATTCAGTTTAGTATGTATACTTACAAATTTTATAATTTCAAAAGTTTATGAGTATAGATGTATGTATGTGTGGACGTTTCGGTGTGTTGATGTTTGTTTTTTAAAGGATGTTTTTTTGTTTTATTTAAATTTGTCACAAATGCAGCTTATAGTCCGAAAAAAAGAAAATAATAACACTATAATATACCATGTCTTGTGTTATAATATTTTTGGTACTGATCACAAAAAGCCTGAATTGTTAAATCGACTTTGCCGAAGGAATTTGGTAAAGGACTCAGCAAACACTCATTTCCGACAGCGATAGCAGGCACTTAATGTAAATGACCAATATGGACGCATAGACAAAAAAATCCTCATTCTATGGTCTGCTGTCAAACTGATCGAACATATACTATCGAACAGAATAAATTTCCGTGCATGTAGCCGTTTCTGCCATACCTATTATAGCAATCAAATTTAGGCCCCGTAGTTTTGTCACTGTCCGTGGTGTCTATACTCTTTCCATATAGATACTTTGTCTATATTTGGCATTACTCAGTCTCCCGCTTTGCTTTGGAGGGAAGTAAAGATACATACTTTCCAACTCCAACTATATACTTCTGATTAAATTCGTTGCGGGTTCCAAGACAATTTTAACTCTCCCTGGGATTGCCCGTGTGTCATGCACGGTGCCTTTCAGTTGGTTACCGCTGTAGATCCTGGCGTCACAGGAGTCACAGTGGTGGGCGTGTGGGTGGGATTATATCCCGTAAAGACTCCAAAGATAATGTAATACTTAAAATGTCAAAAGCATTCTCATTAGCCAAAGTTGATCTAATTCAGGAGTAATACATTGTAACACCATGTTGCGTCGTAATTTTAACCTACCATATATAAGGCCATTAAGAACCCTCAACAGTAAAACGTCCGAATACAAAAACATTACACTCGGTCAATAAATACAACTTATAAGTACAGCAGTGACCCGCTTCTTGTGCGATTCGTTGGCGATAAGCCACAATTACTGACCGCCTTATGCTTCGTGCCACAGGTAGACACTTAGACAAGGTTCTATGTAAAAAAAAGCTGTTAGCTTGGTGGAACCTTTGTGAAGTAGAAAATTATGTGGTGTCCCAGTTAAGGGTTAAGTTACTACTCATCATAATTGATTGAACTGGTAACTATGTTGGTGAACTTTGTGTATGTAGCAGTCACTGTTATTTTTTAACCAAAAGAGTATTTTTTTAACTATACTACGTCTCGCTCACTAATGTGAAAATTAAATCTTCAGTGTTAATTATCATCGTTGGTCTAGTGGTAAGCATATTCGCTTCTCATCACGAAGTCTTGGATTCGATTTCCGGGTCGGAACAACAAGAAACTTATAGGCTGACCGTTTAACAGAGTCCTCGCCTGCGCAGTACAGGGGCGCGGGGGTATGACTACAAAGGAGACTGAAACAGGTGCGGGCGGTGGGGGCACTTAATGAAATATACAGGAGATGAAATGCACCAAGATTATTTCCTAAGATATGTGACATCATAGCAAAAAAGAAATAGTCATTTATCAAATGAAAAGTTGTTAAGAAGATACAAAATTTTAATGAACTTATGTACGTAAATAAAATATTTGAGAATAAACTATATTTGTTATCTAAACATATAATTAAATCGTAAGAAAGTCAAAACTTTTTTTGAGTCCAGTTTCTTTTTTCTAAAATATAAGTATACGTTAAAAGCCATTTGCTTGCACTGACTGTTTACTTTATGTCCGAAGATTTTTCGATTCATCTTGAGATTGTTATTACATGTATTGTGTACCTCTCACAAGGTGTCTGCAACAGTCAACACATGCGATCGCTACCCATGTAGCGAACGAAATGAACAATTACAAAAATTTGCCCACCGCCCGCACCTGTTTCAGTCCCCTTTGTCGTCATACTCCCGGGCTACTGTACCGCGCAGGCGAGGACTCAGTTAAGCGGTCAGCCTATAGACGCTTACTCATTACGTTAGCTATCAAAGCTAACAAAAGTAAAAATTAGACAATCCACGATAGTTAAAAGTTTGTTGTCTTCTAAATTATTATTTAGGTAGGTTTTTCAATATAGTACGAGAGCCCACGACCAAAATTTTTGTCTCATAGCAATACGGCCAAAACCGCATCAAATCGATAGATACGATTATCCTGAACTCGAAAATACCAATATCAGACATTTTCCGCGTAGCGTTTGATCTGACCGAATTTTCAAAATTGTCAAAGAATTTTACCGAACTGCATCATAGCAATATGTCTGATTTGCAGACTGTAGTTGAATGATAGTTCTGAGATACCGGAAACATATTTTCCAGACGTTAGTGGTGTAGCGCAAACCCGTAAAATCACTTAAAAAAATTAAAAATGAGACAAAAAAAATGTCTCATAGCAATACGTCTGAAAATCTTTTTTATTAGTAAATTTTGGTTATTTGATGCGAACAAAACAATTTTCAGACGGAAATGTGAACGCATTAAATTTTGAGACCGTTTTGAAAATGTTAACAAATTTTACCGATTGGTATCATAGCAATATGTCTGAAAATTGTTGGACATGATAAAATAAGTTGTCCACATGTGCAAAAAATTTATATCAGACAAATTAAGTGTAGCACCTTCTCTATCAGACAACTTTTCGATACTCAGATATCATTTAAAAATCGTATTGAGGCATCTTGAATTTTCTGTTACAAACCAATGAATACGTTGCGACCCTGAATTTATTAGATGATAATTAACAAAGAATTTACCAAAAACCGTAACATTGAAGTTTAAGGACTGAAATAAATCGCACAAAAGGAAGCTGGCGAGTGAGCTGTATAATAGTAAGAAAGGGGCAGGAGCGTAACAAGCGCTGAGGCTGTTGAAATTAAATACTGATTGATTTGATAGTTTTGGTTTTATTTAAAGCACACTTGAGTAACTTTTACAAAAGAAATAAGTAATGACATCTGTCATCTGTCAAAGTACATATAATAGACAAGGGAGATTCTTGAATATCTATGAAGGCTGTAAATTTAAAAAAACATTTAACAGAGGCGTCGGCCAGGCGACTCCGAAACGTTATTTTCGTTTTTGGGAGTATATGCTACACTTAAAGTGTCTGAAAACAGGTTTTTGGTAATCATGGCAGCAATACGAAAAGTTGAAAAAAAAAATTATCCGTATTGCTATGATACAGGTCGGCTAAATTTGTTGACATTTTCAAAAATGCGCTCAGGCTATATGCTACGCGCAAAATGTCTGAAAACAAACTTTTTCGTAATACAATTATAAAATCTATGTACATTTTCACTATCAGACGTATTGCTATAATACCGACTGTCTTTTTTTTTTGACACAGCAGAAATGGCCTCCCACGCAGTTGCTACACTTTCGACCGTTACTACACACCTAGTCGGGTACAGAATCATAAAATCTAACGATTTTATAGGGTTTTTGCCGTATTGCTATGAGACATGGTTTTGGTCGTGGGCTCTCGTACCAATAGGTATGACGGCTGATACTGCAATTGTAATATTTATTATATTTATCAGCCGTCCCTTATCAAAATATAAGTAAACATAACCCAAATGCAAAAAGTTTTAGTTCTATACTTTAAGTCAAGCTCATTTTATGATCTTTCAAAGTTTCATGGGCAAGTCCATTTTTACAGTTCGAAATTATAAAATATATTTTTTATGAAAGAAAGTAAAATATGTATTTTCATTGAAAAACCCACACAATTTTGAGCAACTTTCGTAATAAAACCATTTTCACAAACACTATATTTCATATAGCTATCAAACAAAATTCATAACTTCACATACAAAATACTCAAGTTTCGAGCGTTTGGGCGAGTCTATTTATCAATGTGCATTTAAAATAGTATTATCTCAGGAAGCTTATGTGATATCAAAGTAATTCTTTTAATTATGTTTCTAATAACAAGAGGTGTTTAAATTAAATAAAAAAATAAAAAAAATAAAAAATTCTTCATGTCTATTATTAACAACCAAACACAAAATATCGCAGCTTTCATACTATAGGGGCACAATTCGAAAAATATGATTGTTGGGAAAACGCGTTTAAAGATTTTTGAGTCCATGTATTTTCACAGAATCGGTCATAAATAAACTATTAATAGCAAAATAATAAGCATCATTTATAAGAGTATTGTCCAATAGGCATGAAATATTTATCGTATGTTATGCAATGTTTATGCATATTATAAAAACTCGAAATCACAATTTTGAGATGTGCCCCTATAGTATGAAAGCTGCTATAGCTATAGTATGACACTTTAACAAATATGATTTTACAATGTGAACATAATATGTTTATCTTGAATAATATTAAGTAATTCTTTATTACGTTCTAAGTTTACAAGTGGTAAATCCATAGTATTTTCGTCCCAAGGTGAAAGTCGTTTCAGACGTAATATTTCTTTTATAATACACAAGATCTTATGATAAATGAGGACTGGACTCTAGAGCTAGGCAAGGCAAGGCTAAGGCCCAATAAAACCGACCCAAGTTCCACGCTGAGCCCTGGCCCGACCTCTCTGTCCCATTCAAGCAATTAATGAGAGAGAGAATCAAAAACCGGGTTTAGCATTGAACTCGGTTGGTGCAATCGGCACTTATTTAGGTAAGGTTAAAGGAGTATTCAGGTTAAGGTCTGAACAAATTAGGTGCGTAGGTAACGGCTAGTTTATGGCTAGATTGGCTTTGAGGGTTAGACCCATTTGTTTATCAAACTAATGGCGGCAGTATCTATAGAAATGCGTACCACAAGCTTGAAAAAAATTTTTACTTCTAAAATTTTTTGTATGTTAAGTTCGAACCGTAGAGCAAAAATTAAGTAGAAGAAGGTGTCGACTTCGATATTTAAAAAACGTGGTACATTTTTTAAACAAATTTTGCATTTGCTAATCAGGCGTGATGCCCTCAACCTGGGAAAAGGATTATCCATTAATTATGGGACACCCTGTATAGATAAAAATGTACCTAAATATCACATAAATATTACTAAAGAAAATATTATGTTTAAGTATCAGCTGGTAGGCATCCAGGTATCAAACGTTTTTCAGCTGCAAAGCCTCAGACAAAGAAACCATGCAATATAGACACGACATCTATGCAAAAAAGTCTGCCAAACTCGCGGGGTTTCGGGAGGTAAATTGTGCCGCGCATCTTTGATTAGACAGCTAATTTTATAAGATAACGTGACATAATGCAAGACCGCAAATTTGGCAGTGGGGTACGCCTGATAATGACTCCTCCGCTTGGCTTATTGCTCTGAGAGCAAAACACACAATTTGTGGCAACATAGAGCTTTAGCTTCATTGTCATTCATTCATATTGAGTGCTGACTTAAATTAATTATCGAAAAAGTAACAGTTGTTTCAGTATCTAACCTTTCAAAGTACAGTCCATCAACAAAACAAAAAAGTTACATAATTTTTCATAGTCAAAACAAATGGACAGTCCGTCAGTCATTCTTAGTAATAATCGTTTTAACACATGAAACACTATGTCTAGACCGTTATAGACATGCTAACTTATTGCTGTCGTTTGCAAAGTAATGAATACTGATGAAATGCAACGATCCTGGGTGTAGTTATAAGGAGTGTTTGCAAGCCACCCTTTGTTCAATGCATGCTTGGATTAAAAAAAACTCAGGAGCTAATGGGATTAAAAATACGATGAGTTCAACGAGTCCATACTTATCCAGTTGTCAAAAATGTGGACGTTTATTAAGGACGGTTGATTTATTTTTGTAAAAGAGATATAGAAGCTTTATAACACTGAAGTTTTATTATTTTTTATAAGTAGAAAAACTTTAGCAATTATCCACCGTTAACAACATTGCCGATCAGTTTTTTTTTTTTTTCCTTAATAGTGGCTCCATCAGTTATTTTTAAATGATTCTGCCAACAACAAGGTGGAAAGTAAAGTCTAGTTTGAACCAAATGATCGGTATAAGATTTTCAACCTTATTAGTGGTGTTTTTTGATTTTAATTGATTGATGAACCATAAATTATATGATTTTATTTTAACTTTTAATTTGATAATTCAATTGTTTATATTTGTATTTATTTAGTAAAAGTGTCATTTGTATAATGTACTTTAACTGCTGCAATGTAATAATTGTCATGTGTGGACTTTTTTGTCTGAATAAATTTATTATAAATAAAACTTTATAGGTACTTTGCAGATTTTTGTTACGGCAACTATACAACTTTCAAAGGAAACTCAAAGTTGCCAGTTGCTGCAAATATAAAAAAAATCTCGCCTGCAAAGCGCTTAGGGATATTTAATTTGATCGTAAGGTTACTAATATGAGGTGTGGTAAACATATAACAGGTGCAATAGCTTTGTCCGGAGAGCTAGTAAGACCCTTAATGATGCAAGCAAATTACATGATGTTGATATATTTAATGCAAACCTGGAGTCGATGAGACAGGTGCTAAGCCGTGATTTCTTTTTTCAATATCAAGGTGTTTAGTAATATTTTGAGCAATTGATTTGTATAAGGTTCTGTAATGATTTGTTATAGTACATTCGCAGTTCTTAATTTTTTAATATATTGTTACTTATTCGTGAGGACCTGTAATTGGCTGAATGTTGCATAATATTTTTATTAATATTAATTGTTACTGCTGTTGGTCTTCCAATAAATAAATAAATAAATAAATAAATAAATAAATAAATAAATAAATAAATAGGCATACGAATTCCTTGGTGAAACAACGCATATCTACACTAACCGGCAGACAGGTAAACTTTTTCTACGTACTATATTGAGTGACCACATGACATGAGTCATAGTCATATGGATTGTTTAAAACCCACCGTATATCACGCAGACACGTAGCCACAACCCCCGCAGATTATCTAATATTATACAGGTTGAGACATGAAAATGGTTGTGAATTTGTTGAACATTTTATGTATCTCTGTTACAAAAAAAAATTAAAATACTTATTGCTATTAAATTAGTTTACTTAAACGAATCATTTGCAAACTAACCCATTTTGCCATGAGAAGTTTGTAGAAACCAAAATTAAAATTAGATAGGATGGAAGCATTCTAATTATTTTATATCCCCTTACCCACATTTCTAAGCATCGTGGTACCTGACGCATCTACTTGAAGATGGCCGAGCTGGTTTAACAATTATATTATCTATGTCGTATAAAAAAGTACCAACCTTATTTTATTTAATACTAGCTGCCCCGCGCAGCTTCGCCCTCGATAAAATGTTGCCCTCGAAAATATTTTAAAAGTATCCTATGTCCTTCTCCCGGTTCTAAGCTACCTCCCCACCAATTTTCAGCCAAATCGGTTCAGCCGTTCTTGAGTTATAAATGGTGTAACTAACACGACTTTCTTTTATATATATAGAAGATAGATAGAGTTACTTCAACTCTAGCCTATTCTATCTAGTTTTATTATTAAAACTAAGTGACGTGACCTAAAGGAATTACACGAATGAGCTCACCCTATAGAGACACGAAGCTTCACGCAATCCTTTCCAATGCAAACGGCCATAACCTGAATTAAATCGTACTTCACAGCTGATGTCCACTAACGATGCCATTATTGTCATAATGTCTTTATTGAAACAGAAAATGCACTTAATGAAACAAAAACACAGTGTTAGTGTCAAAGTCATATTGGTTTAAGGTAGCGTTGTTTATCAAGAGTAGACAAAAGATTTGACGAAAGAATGAAATTGCTTCGTTCATATTTTCAGACTTTTGCCGGCGAATTTCAACGCACACCATGTGTTCTGAATTTTAGCAGGGCTAATAAGTTAATACTAAAAGTTTTAAAATTAAATGGCATTGCCAATTTAAAAAAATGATTCAAGCCAAAGAGATCTAGTACTAATATAGCCTCCAATATTGGAGACAGATTCAAGCAGTCGAAGTTCGCAAATTTGAACCCAAGCATTTTTAATGTTTTCCCAAAGATGGTCTTTGGTTGCCATTAATATTCTTGGTGATGTATAAAATTCTTAAATCTTTATATTAATCGCATGGCATTGTACCGTTTTTTCACTTATAGAACCTTGGACTTTAGTAGTATAACATAATAATAAATACAATACTTAGATTTTATTAAGATTCATTTGGCGAAAGGATCTTGCAATTTTCACCATTTTATTACCAGAAGAAATTCTGCGAAATCATTCATACCAATTTCAATCATATTTACTCATTATAAAATTTAAATTGGCTTGTTGAATTTGGATCCTGTGATCGCAATAACTTCAATTGTATCGTGGGCGATCATTTGGTAGTTCCAGACACAATTACACGTTTATTATCCAATTGTTCTTGACACGTTTAAGTGACACGTCTTTGTTTGTAATGTAATCAAAGTCAAGGGGATAAATTGCTTTATTGAAGTTATTATCTCGCGTACGGTCCTGAGGAGATACACCACTATTAAATTGATGAAAAAAAATTACCATTAGGTGTCAAATGAGTTTTATTCCTTACTACAGCGTGCGGCTCCGCCCCGTGGAATGTCGGATTGCTCTATATTTTAGTCAAAACCATATACAAATCCGTTCAGTAGATTTTGAGAAAATCGATCACAGCTTTTGGGGACTTCATTTTATAATATGGATAGATTGTAAAACATGAGTCAATTATTGACTATTCGGCATTATGTGTTTTTCCCTATTTAAGTTATTCTATAAATATTTGGTAACGTAAAGGTTTTGGTTACGCCTTAGAATTTTAGTTTCTTTTGCTTCAACCAAAGAGATTACAAATATGATATTTTCAACATTCAATTCTTGATCTCGGCTGAAAAACTTACCATACATTGTGATATTCATGACTACGTCATACATTGTCCTTCGGGCAAATTTTCGCAGACAGACAATTTTCAGTAGAATATGAGCTTGTTAGCCAAAACCACCACACTAATGAGATAACACTGCTCTCGGACTTTCTCTCGTACCTCATTTATTTCTATTGGAATGAACATGTTGGGGTGAAAAGATCGAGATTAATAGTGTTTTGCTTTGTCGCCGATTCTGTGAAATAGAAAACGGTAGGTTTAGTACTTAGGCAGTCTTCTCTTTAGGGAGTAATTATATCGAAAATAAATATATGGTATACAACAATAATATACATGTTGGATCTTAAATTAAACTCTAATAACTTAATTTAAACTTAAAAGTCACGGTCAGCTCGTACCCAAAGCACTTTGAGCATTACCGCGTTGTATTAGAAAATTGTTTGTGATTTCCACAATGTTTACAAAGACGTGTAACGGGTGTGTGAAGTGTTACGATTACTGCTCCATGTTTTAAGGCGTCCTATTTAATCTTGGCAAGTTTATAAGGTACCTACCTGGGTAAGGACGGTGTGATTCTGCGTTTTAAAGATACTTTTATACAAAATGCTGTTCATATTACGTTTCAAGATCGGTCACAAGAGCTCTGTTGACTGTACTGTAGTTCAGCTGCTTCTCTCTCCTCTAACTTCAAACTATCTTATAAAGTCCATTACTAAACTGTCTCGGACGCATCGATTGCATTACTGATGAGCGTAGGTGATTGACCTCGCATCGTACGTAGGGTAGTGTCCAGTCATCGACCTTTGGCACACATTCGACCTGTCAAGTTTACACGGAGGTAAACAACGGGGTCGCTTACCTTGCAACTTGCAATAGGCTTTTGGTGAAGGCATCGAAGGCGAATTTTGTACACATACCTGTACAATGCCGGGTTGAAATGCAAACTGCCTTGCAAAAATTCAGAAATTAACCCTCTTTAATCTGAATGTTTTGGTAGTCAATTTATGCGTTCGCGATCGTCAGGCGAGTGGGCGCGCTGGCTGCACACACATCACATGGCGCGACGCCATGTGATGTGTGTGCAGCCGACGGTTGTAGAAAGGAGGCTATCTTAAAATTGTGTGTTGGTGGATGGCGATAGGCTCACTGCCATGTGACCAAAACATAATAAGTGAAATGTGGCTGCCTGCCTGCCAAACCCTTCTGGGTAATATTAGCTGTTATGTTAAATATGTTATGTTATATTATGTGTGTTAAACCTCCAAGGAATGTCCCTTTATAACACCTTTTTAACCATGCATCATAGAACATCATGACTGTAAAGAATGACCACGAGATAACGTTGGACACTAAAATCTTAGTGAGCAAAGCAAAAATTAAATCTATTCTGAAGTAAAGTCAACATGGGGTTCTTATCTTCATGGTGTGACCGCAACAAGGCGTTAACCGACCTAGCAAGTAGGAATGTCTTTTGTTGCATTGACATTCACCCTACACGTAAACCAAAGCCATTTTCTTACCACCATTCAGTAATTTGTCAACGATTGGTAACCTTTGACACAAATTTCAAAGTTCAATACACACCACCCATTATTGTTAGCAATTATAGTTCATTTTTGGTCATTACGACACCACAAACATTTATTAACGAGGCTCACCAAAAGTAGACCAGTCAAGGACCTCGAATCATTAACAGTCTATAGTCAAGACATTATGAATTATTTTTGTATTATACATAAGGGTTATTTTTCCATGAAGCTCACAGTTAAGGGGCAACAAAGTCAAGTTTGTAGGATCTTGCGAGCGTGTTGGTTTCCGCAAATCGTTGGCATGGCAACGGTCCCAAAACAAAGCTGTCAAATGCCCTCATTTTACATCAAACTCCTTCAACAGTAATGACACACTTTTTCAGCAACACACTCGAGAAAATTATGTTTTCGTGAGCATACAGTGACCGATGTGGATTTGATCACCAACACTTATGTACCTGGCAAATGTTATTAGATTGGCGAGGAGGAAAATGGATTTCGGGTTCGGAGATTCGTTGTATCCGAACGTTAGAGGAATAAGACAGTTTTTCGAACATGATCCGTTTCTTGGGTACGTAAGGTTCTTTGTGAAATCACATTATAGTCCTTTAAAAGGGACCGGATGGGTTATTGATTAGATCAGCTGTTATCCATTGAGTATGACTTTTTAGTTACCGGTGTAAGTAGAACTCTCGTTGTAGTTGAAATATTTGCAAATGATTTAAACTCTGGGAAATTCCGTCAGGGGTAGTCATGTAGAAGTTACAGTTTAGATGGTGAGTTTAACAAATTTGTGATAAGTCCTTGATAAGCCCATTCTGAACATTTTTACCGTAAAATTTGAAATTTGTTATCAAGCGGTTTGAACTTTATCAGAATCAAGAGGAATCGGGACTTAGTCCCAGATATAAGTAGAACTGCAGTGTAACGTAACCCTTATCATGAATATAGGATCAGTAGCGACCAGCAATTTGTCAGTATAAATCAAATGGAAATGTGTAAATAAATACCTGTCTGAGCTTGTATAAAATTTACGTAAAAAACAATGAAAGCTGCTCACTTCACTTGGTTATACTTTTTCAAACATAACACACATCGACCTACTAATTGAAGACTAATTATAACGTAAGCTTTAAATTACAAAATAATAAATGGGTGCAAACTCGAGTGGTTATAGTAATGAATCCTTCGGAACCAGGTCAGGCTTTTTACTCTGCAACTTCTTGAGTTGCTGTAATTTACAGAAATGGTTAATTTTTTTCAAACGATAAGCTGTTAGTATACTTTAATTAAAACTAATAATAATTTGCCCAAAAAAAGAACCGGTTTCAATTGCAATTATTTTAGACTTATATGGTTTTCTCATGGGTGTCATTGTCAGAACTGGACCAAATTAAAATGAGACCACACTGGAAACACCAGCTATCAAATAAAAAGAATCATTAAAATCGCTTCGCCCAGTCAAAAGTTATAAGGTAACAAATAAAAAACAAAATACAGACGAATTGAGAACTTCCTCCTTTTTTGAAGTTGGTTAAAATACGTTTCACCCTGAAGCTACTTCATGCTATCTTAGTAATGAAAAGTCATGCTATATAAAGTTACACTAGAGTCTGTACTCTCTCAATCATGCCATGACCATATGCATCGCCATACATTCCGACAGTTTTAATGAAAATCTTTGCTGCCGCAGCGGCGCACTAAGTAGAAATTACTAACTATGCATTTTAAATTGTGGAAATACGTAGCTAGCGTTATCGTCTTAGCATTTATGTGAGTTAAGCCTTTTCATTATTATTATTCATCTACTGGAGGATTATTTTCCTCAATTACAGAATACCACAATTTATAATATCAGCTGAAATGATGACTTACTCATTTCAATCATTATAAAAATAAAGCCAGAGTACCACAGCCAAGACAATGTTGTTGTCATTACTTAGCAATGACCAAAGATCAACTGAAAGTCATAACCATTGCTTCAATTTGGATTTATCATTAAAGTCAACAGTACCAGCTATAAAACCAGTCATATCTTTAATCAACGATGTCTTTTTGCCACTTTACTGAGTTTTTGTCGTTTATTGTTGACAATGATTACATGGTCAGAAGCCCTGTTTTTCTTAGAACAAATTGAGGATAATTGAGACAACTTACAAGCCGTGTTTTTTCGAGTAAAATATTATTTGAAAGTTTAATTAAAGACATTACATATTATATCCTTGTTGATAATATTAAATTCCGCTCTTTTGCTAGTAATTGGCAATCAAGTTCATAGCAAATGGATTTCCCGTTTTTTAAATTATACTTGTTGTTATGTCATACTGTAATAAAATTTACCTTTTAAACTAGATAAGGAATATGTGTCAGAAAGTAGGCTAATGAATATCCTTATTAAAATTTTAAACAATGCCATTTTCTTTTCTGTCACCACAGTCCATCATCTGGCTTCCACCAAATGGCCAGGATGATGGACCGCATGATGGTGGAGAGCTTGCAGCCCTTCGGCTTCGCGAGGGTGTCCACACGGCGGAGTAGCGGGGAAAGCAAAGATGACAACAACCCGCCAAGAGATGGGCTCCGAACTGAGAGAAGCGATACCAGAAGAGAGAAGGCGGCGAAACAACCGGCCACTACACATATGGGTAATGGGACGAGACATCTTCCAACACAAGGTAATGCTTTCACTCTATGTATTTTGAAATTCAGGACGCATTTATACGAAATCTGCTTGTGTTTATAGGTATTGCAGTAGGGGAAATGGTAAACCAACTACATAGTAGATGTCATCGGACAAAACATTCATTTCATTTCATTTAGATGTATTCAATTTATTTTACGATAATATATTTGACATTATTTTGTATGACTGGGTTTGGATTGAAGACTATATGGTTAATAAATATTACAAAAATACCAAAAGTGTATATTTCTTTGAAATAAAGTTATCATTACCTTGTTGTTATCGGTGCTCAACACAAAAAGATAGAAGATAGAGTAGCCTCAGCACACGTCTCAGTTGTTTTTTATTTTTCAGTGGTAACACCACAGGTAGTAAACCCCCAAGATTTCAGTGAAATCGGACAGAAAAATGGGCAAACAGACCCAACTACTGAAAAATGGGCAGGGACATTACGACGGCGAGACATTCATCCAACACTCCCTTCAATAGTATCCAGAAAGAATTCGTCTGTATCCAGCGTAAGCAGTGGGAGGAAAACCAGATCCGTAGAAAGGATCCCGAGAGGAAAACGACATTTAGTTCCTATTAAACCTACATTAAGAAAATCTGATATTCCTATGGAAGCACAAGGTGATGTGACAACTCTTTACGAAAAGGATGAAAAGGGAGAAAGGGTTTTCGATGCGTCAGGATATGAGCTACATCTCGTGGAGACTTTAGAGAGAGATATTCTACAGAAGAACCCAGATGTTCGTTGGAAGGATGTTGTCGGTCTTGATGACGCGAAGTCTGTGCTGCAAGAAGCCGTGGTCCTGCCTTTAGTGATGCCTGATTATTTCAAGGTAGGTGTAGATGTATAAACTTTTGCTTTTCGGTATATTCCAATTGTACATGACTTAATTTTCGTTGGCAATGTTAGGTTTGTAATGATTTTCGTATTTTGTACCCATTTAATACTTGTAAGAAATATAAAATCTTTAGCACTAAGAATTAGCTGTTAGGTACGGGTACGATCCAATCGAAATCTTATAAGTTAGCCGATACATATATAATTGTTCGCCCGACTAACCAACCGACATATTATTCATCAACGCAGAGCCTAAACCGCTGGACCTAGAATCTGGAAATTATACACAAGTTCCTTGCATGTCGTAGGTAAGGTGCAATTCCACTCCTAAGGGGATAAAATAAGGGATGACCGGTTGTATAAAACTCTGTCGCTCTTGAAGTTTGAAGAACGAAATTTCGTATACTTAATCTCCAATAAAAATAAATCAACTTCTTAAATCCTAAAAGTTATTCCAAAGAGTATAATTTAGGGTTACAAAGTAAGTAGAAAATTTACTTCAAAGCGCAATAGATGGCGCCACCGGAACTTGGATAAACGTTTGACCGTTTGAACGTTGAAACGTTGTTTTACCCGTGGGTAAAACAACGTCAAGATCAACGGACCCCAAGCAAACGAAGTCACGGGCAACAGCTAGTTACTTATAAACAGTATTTAGCCCCAAAACACGTGTGCCGACTATCCTCTTTCAACCACGGAAGCAATAGCCAGATGTTTGTGTTGTGGTTTAGATATTATGATACAAAAACATGTGCTCAGCTACTGATATCATAATAGTCTTGATTATATCTCTTCTCAATATGTTCTTGGCGCATTTCGATTTCAAGTACGTCGATTGGCGATTGTTCGACGTCGACCAGTGTTGCTGTTATAACACTTTTATGATATCGTAATGTGGCATTTCAAATTAGGATGTTATTACTACTACATCGATCAACGTCGATTGATGCGCATCGGTCGACGTAAAACAGCGCGCTGCGCATGCGTGGTGCACTCATATTGGCTCTTTAAAATTTGAATTTGATGCATATGACGCATAAAATTCAAATTTTAATTCAAAATATTTTATTTGTTAAAATGTGGTTTCCACAGGTGTTAGGGAAACATTTAGCACTGCACATTTGCCATCTTACAAATATAAAATAAACTTAAAAACTAAGAATAATAATTAAAAATAAATAAACATACACAACATAACAGACTAGATAGAAAAAAAATGAAATCATTTGTTATTAATTATTTAAAAACACTTAAACACACACAGTATAAAAAGAAAAATCTGAATAATTGTGTTCTAAATGTATGTGTTGGTAAATTACAGATCGATCGACATCGATCGACGGTCGATAGATGTAGATCTAATAACACCCTTATACTCATTACAGTTGTATACTATGTTGTGTATATGAATGTTTGATTTTATTCATATTCTGAATTATCACGATGTACCAGTTTCACCCCATTTAAAAAACGGGTTAGTCATCAGCAACCAAATTGCCTTTACTTATTCAAGTACTTACGACCGCTATAATGAAGTAATTGCGAACAAACCGTTTCACAAATCACCTTCAGAGTTTATTTAGATTCCAGTAGCTCCCCGCGTGTTTAAACTTTGCTGCTCAACTCACGTGGGTTGTAGCGTGATATAAGGCATATTGTTAACTAGATGTATCTTTCAATGAGCAGTTTCAGAGATTAGCCCGTTCATATGAAGAAACAAAGTCTCCGTTTTATAATATGAACCAAAAAAATGGACCCTTTGAGTATCTACACTCTTCCTTAAGTACTAAATTACCACCTCTGTCTCGACGTTCAATTTAAATTGGCGATTTGCGTGTCAAGCCTGCTTGTTTTCCATTCCTTGTAAAGGTACCTACTGTTTCTTTATGTACCTTGTACTTGTAAGTTTAATTATAAATTCCTGGTTTCGTAGGATAATGATTGTAGAACTCGAAAACATTTCTATTTATTATTCGTGTGCTATTTTCGTAATCCGTCCACGAAAGTTGATATAGATTGGGGCAACTTGGCCCGAATATAAATTTATCAATGAAGTGGTAGCAGTCATTGTCAACGTCTAAACAGTGCAGTGTCTTAAAAAGTTCATTGTTCCAGAGAAGGAATAATTAATAATAGATAATAGCAGCCCTGTACCTAATACAAGTTACACTGCTGGGTTTGGGCCTCTTCTCATAATGAGAAGTCTTAGGCCATAGTCCACCACACTGGCCAAGTGTGGATTGGTAGACTTCTAACACCCTCGAGTACTTTTAGGCACTCTCAGGCATGCAGGTTTCCTCACGATGTCTTCCTCCACCTGACTCCTTCACCGTTAGCGAGCGATAATTTATATGATAAATACACACATATCTTCGAGAAGAAGAATCTTAACGATTTATTTACGGAGGAGTGTGCCGTGGGTTCGAACCCGAGAACTTAGACTTCGCAGTCCTACGGTCTCCCACTGGGCTATCGCTGCTAAATAGGAATAATTATTGTTCTTCAATTTAGCTATTAGTTCAAATTGGTGTAAATTTAACACAAATAAAAAAAAAATCCTATTAGAATTATATCACGCGATCTCACATTGAAAAGCTATGGGTAACTATTAAGGAAAGAGTAAGCTTGTTCACAAAAGGCCACCGCAATAATATAGTAATTCTGTATTCACTATTATTTCATAGTTTATAATTGAAATGTGATTATGCTAGCATTCGCGTGACCCAAGTCCAGTGTCACCTCATGAACGATACCGTACTGTAGCTACTCCATACAATAACGGGCAGAAGCCTTGAAATTACCGAATGTTGGCGACGCACGCTATGTCCATTGGCCTGCAAAGGTGTGCTTTTGTTGAGGATGAGCTGAACGGACTAGAGCGAAGATGAGTGGTTAATGTGGATAGTTTTAAATTTGGCATTTTTAAATAGTTCCACAACTCAGACTAGATCACAGAATGAAATTATTCTGAAGATATTAGACTGCTGAATATAATAACTAAAAACTTTTTAAAATTATATAGATAGAAAAAGGGATTCGGGTAATATTTGAGATTGATTACTAATGGCCAATTTTACCGATCGTATTAAATTGAGTTAAATGCTGAACTCGTAGTGTCGTTGCATAAACTCACTTTTAATATTAATATGTGAAAGATGGGGGCAATTTCTAGCCAGCAAATGGCATGCGTGTTAAACTAAGCGCAGCGAAGTACCTATAAAGTATTAATTTTCTTTATCTTGACTTCATCATAATCTTGCGTTAAGTAAAGAGTACTAAGCCTCGTTTCGGTCATCTCAACCCCTTTTCGTGTTAATAAAAACGCAGGCTTAAGGCGGTCTCGATATTTGGGTACTTTTTTGGCCTAGAATCCTAGATTTGTAATGAGTCATATTATATTATGTGTTAGCTGATAGTAGTGATATTTGGATCAACAGAACTATTGAATCTAATTTGTTGTCATAAGTGGAATTTGTGTCCTTTCGTCCTTTATTTGAAATGACTAACCAGACTAAGTATTATTTATTGTGGAAGTAATAAAAATGCATGGGAACAGTGACATATGGAATAGACGTACTTATTAGATGTTCATTGAATTTAAACATTGAATACGAAACTACCAACCTACCTTTGAATGTGTATGGTTAGCATTTCGATTGGAAAAATATGCATATGCTGTTATATACTCGTATAATTTATATTCTATTAAATTTTCTAACATTAAATATGGGTATTTCAATCTAAAGCCTTCTAAGATCTGCGACGAAGATATTTGAACGAAATCATTCAATTCTAACAGAAGTGAGCCGAAATCAAGAGTTTCAATTGGCTGCAAAAATATTTTGTCCAGGTGTTTGGGTCACAGGAGACATTTAAGACTGCTTATCCACCGGTGCAAACACAGAAAAGTAGAGCTTTGCAGTATAACTAATAAAATTGCATACAAAATAATGTAGTTACGCAAATAATATCAGAGGGTTTGCAAACTGTTCTACGTAGTTATTGATTATGTTTCTTTATTGATCTAAGTTTTCTTAAGCCACCTAGTTATATTATAGGTAAAAAAATATGAAACTTATGAACATTTCAGGGTATTCGACGGCCATGGAAGGGTGTCCTGCTCACGGGACCTCCGGGCACCGGCAAGACGTTGCTGGCTCGTGCCGTGGCCACGGAGTGCCGGACCACGTTCTTCAATGTGTCTTCCGCGACCCTCACCTCCAAGTACCGCGGGGACTCCGAGAAACTAGTTCGATTGTTGTTTGATATGGTAAGATGGAGTCGTATTCTGCTTTTTTAAAGATTAAGATAGTTTGGAAATATTTAAGTTTAACTGGGCAGAGCTTGACCGTTTCTTCACCGTTTTTAACATATCTTAAAAGGCGATCAAATATAGAGATAGCACAGGCCGTTAAACGCTGGCCGCCGTCATGCCGTTATGAAGAATTCGAACACTGAATAGTAAAAACCTATCATAAATCGTAACAACAAAAGATAATACTTGAAATGGTGTTAAGAATAGACTTCAATTTTGCCGATATGCTGTTGGATATCATAAACAAACACGGTTAAATTGGCACAGCGACGCACAGACAAAGAGACAATCAAAGTCAAATCATATCAATAGACAATCCCTTCTCCAATGCGAGAAGTTTAATTGCGCTTCCAAAATTGATCTGCTTTGTTTCTATTTCCAGGCTGCATTCTACGCGCCCAGCACGATATTTCTGGACGAGGTAGACTCACTGTGCGCAGTGCGAGGAGCAGACTCAGAACACGAGGCCTCCAGGCGGTTCAAAGCTGAACTGCTCATACAGATGGATGGCCTCTGCGCTGCTTTGTAAGTGTGACATAATGTATTTAGAACTAGCATCCGCGTGGTGCATCAATATGCACGTACCAATATTGTTGTAACCGACCGACCGAATTAAGACATCAAAAAACCGGCCAAGTGCGTGTCGGGCCACGCGTAGTAGGGTTCCGTAGCTAGTCGTAACAACATATTTCGACTTAAAAGGGATTTACTATCTGTATTAAACAAGTAACATCTACATACAAGTCATTACTTTCAAAGGTTTTTGTAATTTGCACGAATTATTCTAAGTAACTGCATTTTACACTTTGGACACCAATTACTCTAGAACTAATTAAGTTAAAGTAACCGCTATAGTTTTCATGAAAAGTTTATTACATATTCTACCACCGTGATTTTTTTCAGATTTTTATTTTCAATTTATTTTATTATATATCCTCGAAATTATTTATTTTATTATTTATTTTATCCTCGAAAGACATATAGGGACCAGATAAATGGCGTCCTTCAGAAAGGAAATGTTTGTAGTACACGAAACTAGCTAGCACGTATGACGAGATGTATGAATGTTGAGGAAGCGAAAGAAGTATGTAAGGAGCGAAGCACATGGCGTTCTATCGTCTCTGCCTACCCCCGTGGGATAAAGGCGTGATTTTATATAATTATGTATTACGGATGTTTATTTATGTTTCAAGAATTTTGAACGAAAAATTTTGAGTAACTGCATCTGACATTTCGGACAAGTACACAAGTAACAATTAGTTCAAGAGGAATAGGGATTCCTCTTGAACTAATGAAGTGAACTTATCCGCTATAGTTTTCCTTTAAAGTTCATTACATGTACTACCGACACAATTTTTTTCAGATTTTGGGATCCAGTAGTTTAGCTTTTAGAGGGGGGGGACGCTCTACTTGAACAAAAATTTGCTCTTTAAAGTTAATTATCTCGCAAACGGATCTCTAAATCAAAAAACTGTCTTAGCAACCCCTGAACGTTTTTAAAAGTCCTATCTAACAATACCCCACACTATGGGGTAGGCGACAAAAAAAAAAATCCCTACTTTACATGTAGTATATGTACCCGAAAAAAAAATATTTTTCCAAATTTTATTCTACGACTTTCTTTGTATAGTTAACATACTTGTTTATGCAAAATTTCAGTTTTCTAGCACCAACGGGTTCGTCGCTATGCCTCGGACAGCCGGACGGACAGACGGACATGGCGAAACTATAAGGGTTCCTTGTAGGTACTACGGAACCCTAAAAAATGGATACTCTTTCCTAAGATACAGACAGGTTTTCTGCCTAGTTTAGGAAAGGGAGTCCTATGATTCCTTTTATTAAAGCTGTACTGGTTTTCTTTATAACTATAATTATAATAAGACAACTCTGTATGCCATGTACAATCTACTTTTTGGAAATAAATTATTATAAAATTATTATTATTATATAGTTTTCCTGGGATCTTGAACTATCTCCATACAAATTTTCTTCAAGATTAATCTGACGATAGAAATAATTATGAGTAAGAATAATTATTTAAAAAAAGGATTAATTAACAATTACGGTAATTCTTTCTTTCTCATTTGTAGCCATCGAGACAAAATAATAATGGTATTAGCTGCGACAAACCACCCGTGGGACATTGACGAAGCGTTTCGAAGAAGATTTGAGAAGAGGATCTACATTGGACTACCAGATGGTTAGAGATATGTTTGTTTACCATCCACTTTCTTCTATACAAACGTACACGTAAATGGCCTGTAAGGAAAAAATGCCAGTTCCTGATAAAGTCCCTGACACGAAACATAACAACACTGACAGATTAAATAGTTACAGTCAGGAACAATGAACTAGGCAAACTGTCCCTAGAATTCTATACTAGCTATCGAGAAAACTATTGTTATTAATAGGTATAAATTGTAATACTTAACATTTTTCAGAGTCAACGAGAGTCAAACTGTTGAAACTCTGTTTGAATGAAGTTGTCATGGCTGATGACGTCAAACTAGAAGATATTGCTACCAAGCTTGATGGCTACAGTGGTTCAGATATAAGCAATCTATGCAGGTAAGTACGGAGATATTTGAGTAATAATTTAAGATAAGTCTGGAAAAAGGAAGACATAAAGGATGAAGACTGAACTTTAGTCACAAACCAAGCAGGTCTAAGTAGATTTCCAGTGCAAACTCGCTTGCAGTCTACTTGAACGTCACATGAAGGCAATTTCAGCCCATGGATGTTTAAAACAGCAAAAATGCATTGCTTAATTATATAAATGCTAATATACATTCGGTATATAGATTTATTTTGTACTAGCTTTTGCTCGCGACGTCTTCCGCGTGGAATTCGTTATATTAAATTAACTAATAGATGCGCCCACGATTTGGGCCACGTTAAACCTTACTGCTTCGCTCTGATAAAGTTTAGCGTTATGCAAAGTATCATACAATTTGTTGTTTAGAAATGAAAGTTAATTTCTAGCACATAAAGAATTACAAGTATTGATAAAAATGCGTCATCTCTCGACAGTAATGTGTTGATCTTAATTCAAACGTACTGTATGCGATTATGTGAATAAGTAACTTATTACATCGCATAGATGGCGCTAAAACCAAGTAATGGTTCGTCTAGCTTCGGCTGGCACAAAAGAGTTGAGAAATTTCGAGTCCGACAGCATACGAATCCATAGCTGAATTGGCAAAGCACTTGGGGCGTATACCCAGGGGGTGCAGGTTCGAGTCCTGCTGGATTCTTAATTTTTTCAACTTTAATATTATATAAATACAAAACATAAAGAATTATTTAAACCCAATGAGTAGTTGCCGAGATTAGCGTTATCAAACAAACAAACAAACTTTCACCCGCGGTTTCGTCTGTGTAGTAGGTAAATCCATAAAAAGCCTATCCTATCCTATATTATGCGCCTTGTAGTCATATACCTGCTCCTTAAATTTTATCACAATAAGTCCAGCCGTTTTGAAAATTAGCCAAAACAAACAGACAAAAGTTAAAAAAAAAATGGATTTTAGTGTAAATAGCTATACCAGATTTAAAAAATATTGTTATTTTACTTATTAATACATAAATATAAGTATTGAGTATTGGTAATAAACCAATACTCAAATGGACATTACCCTTAATCAAATGGACATTTTTTTTTCAATAAAATTGAAATTTTATCACGGTTTTTAAGTAAGAGGGTTTTATAGATTTCCAAAAAAACTCCTTATTTTTATGAAAAGGGGGAAATGGGGTTTTTTTTGAGAGATTAGAGTTTCCAATAAAGAAATAATACAAAATATTACAGTAGTGTCAAGTGGGAAATAATTTCCCAATATTTGAGTAAGGGTATGAGCACAGTAGCGTTCATCTACTGTGTTAGATAATAAAAGTAAATGCTGATCACACTGATTCGTATTTAATTATAACTTTTTGTAATTTTTGTAATTTTAAAGGGATGCGGCAATGATGACGATGCGGCGAAAAATAGCAGGTAAAAGTCCGGATCAGATTCGTAAGCTAAAACGATCTGAACTCGACGCTCCCGTCTCCAATCAAGATCTGGATGTCGCAATTGAAAAAACCAGGTAATACTTTAGAGGACCGTTTTAGTCCACCTTTTAAAGAATACAGAAAAAAGTTGTGATTAAGTAGAGTTTAACACTGGTTCTGCAATAAACACGATTTTTTTTATTCGTATTTTCTTCTGCTTATTGTGTTTGTCCATATTATGTTTGGTAACGTCAGATGCATAATTTTCGGTTCTTTATGACATTAAGTCGATGTGGAGAGCCTAAATTTTATTGCAATTTCCGGATTATCACTCATCATTTTCGACTTCCAGGCGGACGGTGACAGAAGTGGATGTGCAGCGATACAACAACTGGATGCAGAAGCACGGCTGTTCCTAGCGTCGAGCTAGGGCGCTAAGGGCGCTACTGCAGAGACTGCGCAACTGCTAAATCTGCAGGACACCGGCACTGAAGCTGATACATTGGGGTTTGGACTGACATTTCTAAAATAGACCAACAATCCTTCTAAAAAATATGCGCCTCTATTACTTCTTAACAGGCTGAGTTGAAAGGTTGTCATCACAATTTGATTGAGTTTTAAAACTTGTGGTGATCAACCAGGTTAGTTTCAACAGTGAACGAACGTTACTTGAACTTTTGGAACAAAAAGAAGGATATCAATATTTTATCTGACCAGGACTCACAATGTCAGTCTAATTCCAAATACAGCTTTAGTGAAGAAGTGTGAATTGATTTCATGGACTTTAAATTATAAAGTGATATTATGGAACTCAAATTGAACGATTAATCTTTAATTTAAAACTAAATATTAGTATGTAAGAGGTATGTTATATTGGCGAAGAACCATTTGGGTCAACTAGCTGGGAATTCAACTGCAATATTTGTAATGAATTTAATTCACTATTTGTATTTTTATGTAGATACTCGACTAGAATATTTACAACCTGAATGTTCTTTGCCTATTAGAGGAATGAAGAAGAGAAGAGGTGTATTAAGAAAATAAATACATATATTAAGAGGTGTATTGCGAACTGCTCCGAATCTACATTTTCGGCAACGTATGAAAGATGCTGTTGAAACTTGTTTCAAACAGATTATATTGTCAGTCTGGCCACGCCTTTTAATTTCAGCTTGTTTGCAATATAAAATTCCATCATCTTGTAAATTCGGTCTTTTCCTTTTGTGAAACAGAAGTAATTTGGTGAAACAAGTCACCATATTCTTTGTCTGCGTCGGTTTCTTTAGTAGTGCTCTTTGTGTGATTAGTATTTTGGATATGTATGGGGATTTTATTTCACTGTACTCGTAAGTTGCACCTTGAATGAATAGACTATGTTAGACAAAATGTTATATAAAAAATTACGTTAATGTTTTTATAACTATATTTTATACTAAGAAAGACTAAAACTGGCACTATGATTACGAAAACATTATTTTATAAAATATAATCTGCTATATTTCAGTTTTTTTATAAAAATATTTTTCAGTACTATTAGGTATAGTCAGGTTCGTTAAAATATTACCACATTTGAAAAATAAAAAAAATCGTAACATGTTCCTTGGCGAACAATTTATTGATTAAAACAATGTTTAAAAGTGGCAACATGTTTGTGAACTCGGCTGTGCCTGTGGTGTACACAAGTATAATTTAATTAATATTTGACTAATTCAAATCATCAATTTGTAACCAAGTATTGAAACTAAATCTAATGAATAAACTATAAGAAAATATGTTATTTCTTATTGAGCTAATGCTTATAAAATTCTTACAACTTATATTTTAATTATGAATTAATTGGAATAGACTGGTAGTGAACAGATGTTATTTATTCGGAGTTAGGCAATAATTTGTTCCGGCAATCAGAAAGAATTCATAGTGGCGATTTATTTTGATCATTTCCTTAAATCCAGCTCAAGCCACGACCTTTTTCGGACATGAAATAAAATCACATTTTATGGTCAAAATTTGTTTATTGAGGAATGGCGTAAAACAGTGTTGTTTATAATTTATCTTTTGTCTGTATTTGCGTAATATTTTAGTGTATGTAGCTGTATTGTGTCGTTGGAGTAATGTGTAGATAAAGATTTTAATAAAGCTCTTATACAAAGTTTGATTCTGTAGCGTTTAATTTCACTCATTTTTGATATGTTTCTCAATATATTAAGGCCACGATTTGGTCCGTTTAAGTTAGTAACAAATATAATAAAAATAACTAACAAGAAAAATAGAATATTCAAACTATGAGATAATAAAATAAAAGTTTGCTGTAACAAACTGATCATTGGAATAAGTATCCAATATGTTAAAATAACAACAAAGATATACAATAAAGTAACAGAGTAGTAAAGTAACAAGATGTTTCAATTAGTTGAACAACTAGTAACTCGACTGGTTACTTATTGTTACATCCCTAATTACGGTTTACTATGTCACGATCGATACGACATTTTTTGGTTTATAGAAATTACAAGTTGGAACATTCCTTATACTGGGTGGCGCAAAAGTACTGGCACTAAAGAAAATCCTTTTTTTTTTTTTATATGACATTTTCTGTCATTCTGTTGTTGAGAATTGTGTAGTGAACAAATGTAAAATACACTGAAAATAAACATGGACCGTTTTACTCCCCAAGAACGTGGAATAATTGTGTCAATGTTCTTACGGAATAATTCATCAGTGATAAGAACACAACGTGAATTTCGTCGACGATTTCCCCACCGTCCGGCACCGATTGGTCGCACAATTTGCCACACGCCTTGAAGCAACTGGCTCAACATTGGATAGACCTAAGTCTGGGAGACCAAGAACAGGCCGTTCAGCTGAAAATATCGATGCTGTGCGCGAAGATGTGGAAGAGTGTCCAGAAACATCAACGAGGCGACGTGCCACGCAATTGGGCATTTCCAGACGGACCCTGCAGCGTATTTTGGTGAAAGACTTAAAGATGTTCCCGTATAAAACTCAAATGACTCATCAGCTGCTGCCTGCTGACCACCGAGCTCGTCTAGATTACTGCCAGCGCGTCATAAACCTCAACCTTGAAGAGGATGATTTTCCTTCAAAATTGGTTATGAGTGACGAAGCGCATTTCCATCTCTCAGGGCATGTCAATAAGCAGAATACTCGGTTCTGGGGCACTGATAATCCGCGCATTATTCAAGAAACACCTCTACACCCACTAAAAGTTACTGTATGGTGTGGCATCTGTGTTGACAGAGTGATCGGACCCTATTTTTTCGAAGACGCTGGAGGCAATGCGATAACTGTCACTGGAGAACGCTACAGAACCATGTTACGTGAGTTTTTGATACCCAGTTTGGACGAATTGGGGCTGGAGCACATCTGGTTTCAACAAGACGGCGCTACGGCACACACAGCGCGCGACACTATGGACTTAGTGAGGGACGCTTTTCCAGACCGAGTTATCTCTCGTTTTGGCGATTTGCCTTGGCCTGCAAGATCAACCGATCTGACCAGTCCAGACTTCTTTCTTTGGGGTTTTTTGAAATCTCGGGTGTATGTGAACAAGCCACAGACTCTCGCAGCTCTAAAAGAAAACATTCGTCAAGAAATAACGAACATATCGCAGGAAGTGTTACGGCAAGTTATGCAAAATGTCATAAATAGGGCTCAAATGTGTATCAACTCTGGAGGTCACCATTTAAAAGACATCATCTTTAAATCCTAATGGTACGAAATTTAATGACACAAATATACATTTAAAAAAATCTAAATCTAGTTTTCTAATTTAGAAAAAATGTTATAGCTGAACCAAATAGGGTCTTTACTTTTGCGCCACCCAGTATATTTAAAGTGAATACTTAATAATTAGCTAGTTTTGAAGGCACTATCAAAATATTTACACGAGAAACTGTTGCTCAACAAACATGCGATGATATAAAAAAAAACGAATCTTTGGCTATACACATATCACTGTTTAAATGTACTTACACTGTAATTTAACCTTCGTTTATCTCATTCATGTATATTTTTTTCGTTTCTAGCTTTCGTGATACAAAAATGCTCATTGCATTTTGCATCAAAACAGATCTTTAAAATCCTTAATAAATTCAAAGACATTGTAAGTTCATATAAACGGCTTTTGTTTTAAACAAACAAAAATATACTCTTTTACTTAATCTAAGTTAAATATTTAAAGAACATAATTATTTATAGTGTGAGTCATACGTGAATACTATCACAAGGTTACAAGCCATACAATACTTACAAACATTCATTATTGTTGTCTTTTGTTCCAATTTTGTACTAAAAGACTGCCACGATTTTTATCGATCCATTAGCTATCTTACAAGGTCTATATTTGCAAACAATGTATAGATAAACTATTTAGATCACACCTAAGCTTTTGAAACTATAGCGCTTTATAGAGTAAAGTTTTAATAGCCTTGGTGGACACAAAAATATTGATTGTTGAGTATTTGTTTATTCAATTCTAAGAAAACTCTATTTACAAAGAGACCTTTCTTGCACTTTCTTAACAATCATTGATTTATAATAAAGTTCATAAAACGACTACTTGCGATTCTGAAACCAACGAATAGCAACGAATTCAAAATGACTACAAAATCTATTCTCTAGATATCTAAAATTTGGTTTGTACGTAAATAATCTGCGCATTCCTAGCTATTCGAAGCTTATATCTTACTGCTGACAGTCGCATTAGTCAGTTTTTTAATGTTTGAACATTTGGAGTTCTACAAGGATCTATTTTGGGGCCTTGCCATAAGACAGTCAAGGTGAAATAAGTCAACGTTTGTTTGTGTAGGTAGTGCAATTATGGCATCATCGCTTTCGATATCATAGTATTGTTATTATTTTAACTTAATAGTAGTACCGCCGAATAATTTAAAGAGAGTTCATTTTTTTTTGTAAATCATCTAACAATGCATATTCCCAGATATGTTTTAGTGAAACATCAGTTTTTCCAACACGACTGTCATCGTTCTGCATTCATAGCCTCCACATATTTCCATGACGGGCTACTTATTTCTATTAGTCTTGTCACTCGGGTGGGTGGCCGTTTGTCTCCACTGCTATGAGATCTTCTTCTTCTTCCAAGATGTCAGAAAAGCAGAACGGCTGAAACGCGTACCCGTGACCTTCGTAAAATTTACTCATGAATTCCACCCTGCAAACACATTTTAAAATAATGTATTCATATAAAATTTAACTGATTGATTAAAGTAAAGGGCTAATGAACCATATAAGGTGGACCCCATTAGACAACAAAGAGATTAATATATGAGATACCTAATGAGATATTATTTTTATTTCGGCTCAAACCTGAGTAAAAAGACCATAATTTTAGAGCAGATCTTATTTTTTTGCCTCAACCAGTTTTTATGATATCTTCTCTAAGTCTCTTCTCAAGTATTCTAATACTAAGTATTTCCTCTGAGACTAAGAAACAGTAAAAAAGTACTCTTACCAATGCAACCGAAGTGTATGCAGGAATGCGGATAATCCCTCCATTAGCACAAGTATGGCGAGAGTGAAGAACGCCCACACACCAAATATGAGGTACAACTTGATGGAATCCAAACCTGGTGTACCCATGCCCATTCGCAACACACGCTGCCATAATACAGCCGATAGCTCTGAAAATAAATTCCAAAAGTAAGTTAAGTCAAAGAATTATAAGTAAAATGTGGGCAAATTTTTCATATAAGACATAATAGACAGCCTCAATTGCTATTTACAACCTAAATATTATTAAGTAAAAGACAGCTCTATTAATTTATTGTGTCTTGAAGTTAGATAGTTTTTTATATAATGATGATAAACTTACGCGCATGAGCCAGCGACAGCGCCCACAATCGTAGATACGACGCCGTATGTGAGACGGCTCCTAGCACATACTCTATGGTGTGTATGGCTTGTGTGATGATTATCTCGGCCATACCATCACCATGCTCATCGTTCTCTGGAGTACTACCATCTTCTACTGTTTCGCGGTATTGTTGTTGCTGAAATAATATGGTAAGGATAGGTTTAGTACTTGGGATTAGTGTTTCAATCGGCATTCCGATCGGAAAGCTGCTGAGCTCTTATAGCCTAGCCAAATTTTTTCTTCGTTAAAATATGACTGAATACTTTACAGTATTCAATATAATTAATTATCGCTACATTTGGTACAGACTTTAGCCGTTCGAACGAGGAGTTGCCGCATTTACTTAGTGTTTACTGGACAGTAGTTTGAGCCATGAGTAAGTAACATTATAAAGTGAAATTTTACCTTCCTTTTCCTAGCTATTAACATCTTATACACCGGTTTGCCCATTAACATGACTGGTATACAAAGAAAACCTAATGCCAAGAATGTCTTCTGCAGTTGATCCTGTCCATCGTACATGAGAGCACGACATACTTAGTGTTTACTGGACAGTAGTTTGAGCCATGAGTAAGTAACATTATAAAGTGAAATTTTACCTTCCTTTTCCTAGCTATTAACATCTTATACACCGGTTTGCCCATTAACATGACTGGTATACAAAGAAAACCTAATGCCAAGAATGTCTTCTGCAGTTGATCCTGTCCATCGTACATGAGAGCACGACATGGTGGCTTGTCCTCAGATTTCTTTAGAAGCATCATGTTTATGAAGATGATAAGGACTGATGGGGCGCAGGACGTGCCATATGCGGGGTCTGAAATTAAAGTAGGTATTATATTTAATAGGCAAAACTAGAAGTCGATGGCACCACTAGCATATGTAGTAAACAAATCACTGAACGAAAAGTATGTATTTAATTTAATTAAACTAATATCTTTGATTAAAAAATACCTTCTGAAATTGCCGAATACATGGTCCACTTCATGAACATCAGTATACAAAGGTACCAAAATAGCAGTAGCAAGAACAATATCTGAGGCACGTACTGCAGCAGTATCAATTCCGTTTTTCTGAAAAAGCTGTTGAAGAGATTCAAAGTTAATAATGACGTCATCAGTAAAGTAGGCAAATACTACCATATCTAATTTCTATGAATACAGTAATTACTTGAAGTTTACCACACTCATTGTTACACCGAACGCCATATGGATCACACCGAATATTATTGATAGTTTCATCTTGAACGAGTTAAGAAATATAATGTTGTTTGAGGCAAACTGAAAAACAAATGAAAAGAATAAGTTTTAATGGTTTTATATACAGTTTTGGATGATAAAACCAAGAAACATTATAGCTAAAAAAACTTCTGAGGAAGAGAAGTAAATTGTAATTGACCAATTAATAAGTTATCATAATCTAGCTAACGTTATTTTTCTTACCTGCCAGACTGGGTCTAACCCAAATGGATAGGGTTGCTGATTATACGCCGTTTTAGGATCTAATTCTAACATCGTATGATTAGGCAGCATACTATCACTGTACACGTTATGCCAACTACTTCCGAACAAATTCAGAGATTTCGAAAACATATCGTTGTATATTAATCCCGTGTACATGGAAAATATGCCCATGAGAAGTATTATATATCTGCCGCCAAAGAAAATGTTCCAGATTTCGTTGTCTGATTTGGTTGCAAGGAATTTCTTCTCGAAGATGACTAGGATTGCGGCAAATGCTGTCATGATGATGCCGTGGCCGAAGTCACCGAACATGACAGCGAATAAGAACGGGAATGTGATAATGGTGTACAGAGCTGAAAAAATAAAAAGGAAGGTATTTACTAATTTCGACACATGCATATTATAAACAAACTAAAGAACATCTAAATCTTGTATTTAGAAAATATTGCCCAATATGTTACGCCATTGAATTTGATTTAAATCTATTGTTTAAAATGTAGTAGATCATGTACCTGGATTGACTTCTCTGTAGCTGGCAATACCATAGGAATCAATAAGATTTTGGAAGCCTCTAGTAAATTTATTAGTTCTGTTGAATGTTGGTGGCGTCTCGTTAGTAGGGACGTAATGCAAAATTGATGGAATCGGACTGCCACTCGCTTTCTGTAAACAAACAGAAACGTCAATGAGTTGAAAATAGTATATTACTACAGTGTTGGTCTGTGTGATTTTTTATTTTCATAGCTATTTTATTTTTAGGTGAACAATAAAAAGATGGCTGGTAGTTTTATGGAACATAAAAAACGAAAATGTTAAATTCAAAGCGCCATTTACGTCAACTGATCCATTTCAAACAAGTTGTAAAGGAACACCTGCTGCTTGACCTTTTTCTTTAATATCTACATCGTCGAAAGCTGGGCTAAGTACTTTTTTTTTGGCAAAACTGACACGGTTTCAGACTAAAAACGATTGAGTGGCTGAATTCAATTTAAGAATCCTGCAATTTTCTTATTTTTTACGACGGTGACGTTAGAATCATGTTGTAAGAGAATCCTTAATTAAATTCAGATTTAAAAGTAAATTTTTCTATGTAAGTATTCACATTTTCAGCACATTATATTAATTTATTTATGCAACCTTTGTTCTCTCTGCATCACTTTAATGTTGTCTGGTAGATAATGCCTATGGCATTAAGTCCGCCGTTGTACTAATTTTGAAGTGTA
Source organism: Hypena proboscidalis (assembly GCA_905147285.1). NCBI lineage: Eukaryota > Metazoa > Arthropoda > Insecta > Lepidoptera > Erebidae > Hypena > Hypena proboscidalis. Next base: position 3,429,552 of record LR990131.1, on the reverse strand, counting down.
AAAAGTTGTAAAATAAAAAATAAAATAAAATAAATCTTACCACTCCATCGTCCAGTGCTTTCTGAACCACATTTAGATCTCTCCGTGGCACCCAGCACTCAGCTATAAGGCACTTCCCGACAATATCCATACTGAACATGTTGAGGGTGTGGTAGATCGCCTTCTCCTTACGAACTGCTACCATCCACGTGCTGATATCTCGAGCGATGTTAGTGAGCACTAGACGTCTGTGATGCTCTGTTTGTTCTAACACCTAGAATGTACAAAATATGTGGTCACTCTCTTTTGTTACTCTTTCAAATATCAAATATCCGACCAGTTGTCGATAGAGGCGATTAATTGTAGTTATCTGGTCTGCTTTTTTATACCTTTGATATACACGCTCTTTGTGACTTTGGTGGCGCCAACATTAACATCAGAGATACCAAACATAATAATTATGAGCGTAGGTATTAGCTATGAAAAATATTTCATTTAAAATTGCATTCGACTTAATTAAATGTATTGCAAACTAAAGTAAATATTTTTGAAAACATCGAGATAGAAAACAATGTTTATTGATTGGAAAATAATATTTCTTTGATGAACTAAATTGCGAAGAACATAATATTAAGTTCTAATTTACATGATGATATTGCACTCAAAGTACTTGACAATAACAATCGAGTTGTATTGATCACAGCTTGAAAATTATTTTAGGATTTCTATGCAAACTATATTGTGGTTATACTTTTCTTAAGGTGAAAGATTATAAGATTTACTGGTTCTTATGTTTAAGACTATCAGGTTACAGGAGGACAAACGAAAGATGACATGGCTGTAAAAGTAAGTGCCGGGAATGTCGTCCGATAGGAAATAACAAAATGTTTAATCATATTGAGGGCAGGCGGATGATAAAAGATGAGCGAAGGTGACGAATGAGAAAAGAGAGCTGTTCAAGCGCCTCCTGGGGCCTATGAAAATAAATGATTTGAATTTGAATTTGAATTTGAATTTGAGACCAATAAAACAATATTCACCAGTTCCAAATCCTTGATTCTGGTACCAACTCCGGCCAGCATATCCTGTTGATCCTTGTAGGTGGCGGGGCAAGGGTATAGCGTGGCCTTAAATCCGTGGCAAACCTTCTTGACGCGGAGTTTGATCTGCTCACCGTGGAAGAAGACCACGAACACCGACTTTAGGAGCTCGTGACCCTGGAAAGAACATTTAAATTATATTGGATGATTGAAGTTAGAGGAAGAAGTTCGCAGAAATTTGTATTTGAGACAGATTATGTGTTGCAAATCACGTGATGCTGTTTTAAGACTATGCATAATTTGACAGTGTTTTTCAAAGGACACTAGGCGCAATGTTTGGGATGAAGGCCAATCTTCAATAGTAACAAATGATAGAACCCATGGTCAAATGTTAGTACTTTCGAAGATTGACTTATATTTTTTTATTTGATAATAGTTTTAATAACTAAACAATAGCTGAAATTAAGAGGTAGGCCGAAGTATTCCCACTATCCCTTTGTTTTGTCTCCTAGGTGCAGAAACGAAAAAGGGGTAAAAACATAAAGCACTGTATTTACTGCTTTTAGGTAGATAACGCTTACTCATCACCTTGCATTATCACAATAATATGGCGACCTTTCATTAAATGTCTTTTTAAAACGTCACCACCATCCATTTCCGGCTTACTAAAAATACATTCAGGTTCTACGAAAAGTATCGACTACAGCCTACTACAGCCCACAATATTGATTTTGAGTTCACATCATTGCGAACACGACAGAATATTTAAATGGGGTCACAGGCCGAATTTTCGTGTTGTGATTTATCCACATAAGTAACGTTCTATATTTGTACATAATTCCCTAGAGCTTTACGGCTTTGTAATGGCTAACGTCTAGAAAAATCAATAAAAGCAGAGGTTAATGACCGCCGGCCTCTTGTAGTTTCCCTTTATATTAAATACTTGGTGCACCTGTAAAATTTTACTAAAAGCGTCTTTGTTTAAGATGGTTTGTTTTAGGTTAGCTTAATCTAGTGCTCAATTTTCAGATATTACAACATTTTTCATTTTTGGAAAAGCCCTAAAGAGGCACAAATCATTCAGTATGAGTCATGATTCTTATATTAAATATTACTACCTACGATATTATACCTAAGTACGACTTTTATGATGGGTGAATAAATGTTTTTACTTAAGTCCGGATTACTGCTGTATCGAGTGTATTCTTGTTCTAGACGATTTGCATTACAAGATTTTTGACAATAGATACCATCTTAGCGAAACATAGTGCTATTAGGTGTTAGATTATAATTTGTGGCAATGTGATCCTTTTTTACTTCCACTACCATCTCAAAATGTATGTCTCATTATAAAAGACTGAGATCCAGTTGCACCAGTTCTAGATAAGTCCCTGGCTGCCTTTTCGAATCATATTTGCCAGGTTAAATGTCAAATTTGTATAGAATTTTGTAGAATTGACTGGCACTTAAACACAAAATAATATCTAAAACTTTATCAGGTGGTAGTAAAACTGGGTCTACTACGACTTCAAATATGGTATGTTTGAAGTATAAATAAATAATAACACCCATCAGTTTAATATATGGTGTTATTAAATTCTTGTTATGTTGAATAAAAATAGAGTGAAAATTCAATGTGACGCGTGTATTTGTATGCATTTTAGGCTAAGAAGTCGGTTTTTTGTTCACCTTTTAAATTTGAGGGTTGCCCTCGATTTCTCTAGGAGTCCATCACCAGGTAAATGATAAGTATACTCTTTAAGACTAAAAAAAATCAAATAGGTGCAGGCGTCTTCGAGTAATCATGGCTATTCTGTAAAGATGACTAATTTCCAGTCGATTTCGAAAGCAATTAATAATTTCGTTTGAAACCGGTTCATCTCGGATTTAGTGCATCCTTATTTCCATACACATACGGTTGATAACTGCTTGGCAAAAAAATTGACAGCTTGCCAGTTACTATCCTCTTGCAGGTTTGACAGCTTTACAGGCAAGTAACGCAATTTCTTATGTCAAAATCGGAAACTGGTCATGGAGCAGTTTCTTAGTAATTTCTTGTACTTTGGCGAGATAAAATAATGATATTTAAAAGGTTTTTTTACTTCAGATTAACGTTATACATCAAATCAATAACTGTTTAATACTATGTATGTCATAAAATACTAATTAAATACGTAATGCAATAGAATTTAGGTCATATTATTTTTAGTCATATAACTCGAGATTTTTCATACGAAAACTTATAAATACGACAAGTAGTAGCACGAATTATGGCAGTCTGGGATATAAAAAGCACTTAATGAAAATAATGTATCTTCAAAATATTGAAACAATAATATTATGTAGCTAGGTTATAGGCTTCCTCTTTCTCGCCAAACTAAACAAATTTTAATGAATTCTGGCACACGGGTAAGTGCTTTTTATCGACGTAGTTCAAATCTAGTTACATACTTTAATAAAAAACGAAAAACCCGATTCATTCCATTTCAAGGATGGTGGAGACCTTTGCCCAACAATGGGACAATACAGGTTATGCACCAGATAATGTATATAACTACTTACATTCTGTATTCACGATTATTATTATTTATTTGGAGTTTACAATTATAATTTCTTATGTACGTAACGTAGTGTCTATGTCTATGATAATTATGTGAGAGAAATAAGAATATATTAAAGAAAAATCAGAAGTTTTGAAAAATTTTATTATTTCACAGAATTTCAGGAACATTTATTTTCTTCTAATGTTCGCTAGGCTTGCACTGATGAAACTTAAGTCTAAAAAATGTTTAGCTCTGAAATCAACCGCCGCTATCATCTTATCATAATACTATTATAATATAGGTGTGCTATATTCGTGTATTGCACCTGAAAGACAAAAAACATTACAACACAAGTGAGAGATATGTGATTTCATCGTGTCACGGAGGACTAAGTAGAAATTATAACGCATACTCACTGTTTCTAGTACATAGCAGTAGCAAAGAGTTAAAATCACATTTATATATCGTTTTTATAGTTGTCTTATTATCTCGATCTTTGATATTTTGTTTTGTATTGAGGATAACTTTTTTTTCCATTACATCGCGTTCCATTCTTATTTTATTTAATTTTAAGCACTCGTTTTACACTAAAGAGAAAATCTCTCCGAAAATACCTCTTACCATAATGACTTATATTGTGTTTGTTGTTATAATGTGTTCAGTTTTCTTTTGATATAATCAGTTATATAATTTGAATTTTATTGTTTGAATTTGTTACTTTCTTAATTCAGTTCAAAGCTATTTATATGCTTTTTGTTGTAATGAAACGCTCCAATTTTTTTTGGTAAAAGACATTAGATGCCACAGAGTAAAAATACATTTTAGTAGGTGTCAACAAGAAGGTTTTATCAATACAAATAATACTAATAAAAATAAATAAAACTAACATCATAAGTATATTTGCCACTGAAAGATAAGGTCAACTACGTGATATAAAATTCTAGAATAATGGATAAGTATAATATAATTTCACTAGGGTAAAACATTAAAATGAAATAAAATTGGTACTTACTAATAAAATATGAATAATTGCACAAACAACAAACTGAACTAGCTAATTACTTCTAAAGGCACTTTAATTAATATTTAACAATGATTTTTTATTTGTTTTTTGGACCTAAATAAATATTTTTATTTTCAATTTACTAGGTGCAGCAAAAAGGAAAACAATTTTCTACGTACTCTAAATGTAAAGAATTGTCCGCCAGTTTTGACGTTCAATTTTGCTTTTGCTCATGCACGCTTTTTTAATATTTTTTTTGTCTCAATTCCAGATAGACAATAAAATAATAGACAAATTTAGTGTTTTTTGTTTTATTTTATTACGTGTGAACGAAGCATACATTTGAGGAGAGTAATTTGATTGCGTTATGTCAAAAATGCGTGTTTTGACAGTAACTATTACTATTTGACAGTAACTATTACTTAAGAAACCAGAAATTATATCTGTTTGACAGGAATAATTACTTTTTGACAGAAACTATTGCAAAAGAAATCACAGTCATCTTTAGGGAATAAGTCTACGGGGAACAAACATAAAAATTTTGCACCTTTGAATGTCAAAATTCGCCTATTAATGTCAAAAATGTACGTATGAATGTCAAAAAACATACATCATTTCATTACATGTGTAGGTCTCCTAGTCTAGTTTCATATAAAATAGACAACTACGCCGATTTACCTACTTCTACTATTCTCTGGTTCCGTTGACGAAATTTGGGCATACCTAATGTATTCAATACAGTTTTCTTTTGTACCAACAACAATATACCATCGTAAATCAAATGTTGTATTTTTCCTGACACACAAACCAAGGATTTAATATAATAAATATAAATATTTCACAACTCACACATAACGCCATCTAGTCCCAAACTAAGCAGAACTTGTACTATAAGTACTAGAATAACTGATAATAATACATATATACTTTTCTTTTGTAAATACATACTTATTATACATAGTAACACCCAGACTAAGACAAACCCCCATGTTCATGCACACAAAGATTTGTCTTAAGTGGGAATCGAACCCACGACCTCGGCGTCGCAAGCAGGTACACTTCCCACTCCGCCATCCGGTCGTCAAAATCTAAATCTAAATCTGATAGCTTGATGTCTTTTTAAATACTATGTTTTCAACCACTAATGATTTGTTTCGATCGCTTGAACATGTTATATTCCAAAGTAATTCCTAGTAGAATGTCGCTTGTGCGTGCTTCAAAGTTGACGCGGTCATGGCCTAGGTTTTTTGACCCTTTAGGTATATTAATGAATAATTTTGATTTATATAGGTCAATGATTACGAAAAAAACCTAATGGTAATCGTGGTTCCACTTCCAATATCAATATCCACAATAGATTACCTAATGGTAATCTATTAGGTCTTTTTCATGATTATATTAAGGTTATATTCTATTCTATTCTGTACGTTTTTTTTATAATTATACCAAGTTTTAGGAACTGACGTTTGGAGAGTGCTTGTTAAACTTTATTATGTATTTAAGTACTTAGTACTATTTTTACACTTTGTGGCGTAGTTGGTTTTAATTATATTTTGTTAACTTAAAATATGAAGTATCGGTGCTAAATATTGCTGATAGGTACTTCCTGTGTTTCGGTTCAGAGATGGTTAGGAAGGACCCTTAAATTGCTAAGTTAAAGGCATATTACCAATTTCTGTTGCAAACTAAAAAAAAACCGGCCAAGTGCGAGTCAGACTCGCGCACCGAGGGTTCCGTACAAACCTGTAGGTATATAAGTAAAAGTTATGGTATTTTTATTGCTAAATGAAATCCATAACATAACAATGTGGAAAGCTGACGGTACCTTGTCAATACATATATGAAAACATTATGTATGTTCGGAAAAATCTTCATCTCTTTAAGAAGAGAAGTGATAGACATAATTTTAATACTAGAAATAGGCACAATTTGGATCAATCTCGGTTTAGATTGGCTAAGGTACGAAATTCTTTTATGGGGAATTGTGTAAAATTTTATAATAAAATACCACTGCGGATTCTACAACTGAACGAGACAAAATTTAAAACATTCATAAAACTCACACTATGTAGACAAGCATATTATAAATTAGAGGATTATATCCTTGATAAAAAAGCTTGGCTTAATGCTGGTCCTGCTCCACAGTCACAGCCACTTGGGTCCACTAATTAGTTTTCTTTTATTTTATATTTGGAAGAGATGCTCTCCCTTTTATTTTTATAAACATGGTTTTTTTTTTTTTTTTTTAAATCGTATTTTTTTTTTTTTTGGAGTAAATGTTTAATCTTTTTATTTTTAACTTTTGAAAAGTTATAGTATTGTATAACTTCGAAGCATTTTTTATTTATTTTGTAAATATGAGTACCACGTGTAATATAATGTAACTGTTTTTGTTTTTTTTTTTTTTTGACATGAACGAGCATGGCAATTGAGAGTTTGTCATGCTCACTCAAATGTCTCGCTGATGGTGGCACGTGTGTTGGGTCATTCGGTTCCCTTCAATATGGTTGAGCTGAGTAGTGCTGATCCACGCGTCATGTTCGTGAAGGGCGCCATCAGTTGAGACTGGTCATCTCTCAACTGCCACTAGCTTATTTTAATTTTATTGTTAATGTAATTTTTAATTAGCATTGTTCTCATATATTAGAAGTAATAAGACATGTAACCAGAATTTATGTAATACATAATCATGGTTTAAAAGAGTGTCCATGGAGTTTCTTGCACGTTCTTCTCCATCGAGATCTACTCCTTGGAATGTGCAACTAGCTTCCTTTTTCTGACTGACCGACTTATTGACAATTCAAAAGTGCCTGTAAATGGTTTATTTGAAATAAATGCTTTGAGTTTGAGTTTGAGTTTGAGCTGGAGGAGCATAAAATGTAAGACAAAGGTCTCTCAGTAATCCTTTATTTTGTATTAACATATAGGTACTTATTAATATTTTTTTTTATTATTTTTTCTTTTTTTTTAATATAAATGAAATACCTAACACTAGCCTTGTAAAAATTATTTTATCAAAGTTATTTATTTATAAAGTTTTTTAGTCACTATTTAGAAATCTAGTTCAAAAATACTAATAATTAAGTATTAAATTTGAACCATTTGAGGAGTGACCGTGAGTTCCGCCTGACGCAGGTCCTCACCGGACACGGGTGTTTCGGGAGGTTCCCGTTCAGGATCAGGCGGGAGGACACGCCAGGGTGTCACCACTGTGCGGATCGCCCAGAGGACACGGTGGAGCATACGGTGGAGGTCTGCCCCGCTTGGGCGGAGCATCGCCGTGTCCTCGCGGAGGCGATCGGCGGCAGCGACCTCTCGTAGGGCCGGGCCCCTGGTTCAGACCATGGTGTGGAGCGAGAGGGAATGGGAAGCAAAATTCTCGTGTCGCGGTGTTTGTTTCCAAACTCCTCCGAAATGGCTGAACCAATTTGCATGAAATTTTATGTGCATATCGAGTAGGTCTGAGAATCGGCCAAAATCTATTTTTTTATTTTTTTTTGTTAATCGCATAACAACGTTTGCTGGGTCAGCAAGTCTAATATATAAAATTCTCGTGTTGCGGTGTTTGTTTCCAAACTCCTCCGAAACGGCTGAACCGATTTGCATGAAATTTTGTGTGCATATCGATTAGGTCTGAGAATCGGCCAACATCTGTTTTTTTTTTTTAATCGCTGAACAACGTTTGCTGGGTCAGCTAGTAAGTTTATGATTATTAAAAAAAATATACTATGTGATGTAACTAAAAATTTAAGATTTTCGGAATTTTTCCTATATGTGTACTTTATAACGTTGCTTCATGCCAAATTTCAAGATTCCAGGTCGTCTGGAAGTATCCTTTAGGTTTTGATTCCCTTGCGAGTAGTTGCGAGTTTCAAAATATGCGGCTTTAATTGCTGTATCTTTTGATTGCGTTGACGTAGAAGTTTGATTTTGTTACAGCTTAAAGATATTATAGACTTGAGTATTTGTTAAGAATTTCAATATAATACCACTACGCGTTCATGAGTAAAGGGGTAATATGTTTAAAATTATTAAAAATATTTTTATTATATGATGTAACTGAAAATTTATGCTTTTCGCAATTTTTCCTTTATCTGTGTTATAAGACGTTGCTTCGTACCAAATTTCAAGATTCTGAGTTCACGGGAAGTACCCTGTAGGTTTTGATTCCCTTGCGAGTGTCAAAAATTTGCGGCATAAACGGGAGTATCTTTTGATCGCGTTGACTTAGAAGTTTGATTTTTTCACAGCTCCAAGAGACCATAGACTTGAGTATTTGATATGAATTTCAGCTTGATACCTCCACGCGTTCCTGAGAAAAAAGGTCTTGACAGACAGACAGACAGACGGACAACAAAGTGATCCTATAAGGGTTCCATTTTTACCTTTTGAGGTACGGAACCCTAAAAACAACATATCATAACATAACATCACGCCTATATTACCCAGAAGGGTGTGGCAGAGGTGTACATCACCCACACTTCACCTGCTTTGTTTAGGTCCCATTGGATGGGGCGTGAGACTATCGCAATCTACCGAGCACAATTACAACTCTGTGATGCAATTGTAAATTTCATGACGAAAAGTTCACAAATATCTCTTTGTCCGACCCGGGAATCGAACCTGAGACCTCACGGTAAGAGGCGCATACGCTAACCATTAAACCATCGAGGCAGTTTACTATCATCTCTATCAGACCATCAAGGTAACCAAAAAAGTCAATAAAATACTATAATTAGGCAACAAAAGATAAAACCAACGTTCCTTGACATTTGTGATCCATATGCCACACCAACGAGTCTTCAGAAATAGACGATCTGCTATTTTACGTCAACGCGATGTATCGCCACATTGGCGTATTGGCAACCGGGATATTTGGATAACGACACATTCCTGTGCATAGGTGCGTAAAGGTTTATTTATGAGCTAATACTCATAGTAGAAGTAAATAAGACGTTAGCAAGATGGGCTCAAAGTGGCAATGGCTTTAGCAGTTTATTTGGTGAATTATCCAGTGGTGAAATTGGTAAAGATACCTTACCGTTATAGGATCTTTCAGAGGCTGTTCAATCTGCGCTTGCTTGAAGAAGATGTTCCCGTGCGATATTCTCCAGAGCATCTTCTCGAAAGACGGAAGCCTGGCTGTGGTTACCACTCCAGCAATAAAACCCAAATGTCCGAGTACTGCATCATTGTTGTATATTTGTACTGAAGCTGAGATCTTTCTCTGAGCGCTGTGGTCTTGGAAGAAGGTCTGCATCTTTTCTATAAGGATCTTTAGCTCTATCAAGGAGAGGTAGTCACTTTTCAAGTTGCGGGCGTTCCGAGTGATCTCCTGAATTTCTGATTCGATGTAATCGATTCTTTCCTGTAAAAGAAACATTCGGTTTAACGTGGTAAATAAATATGTTTGTGTCTCATTTTACCATTTTATCAACGGTAACGTATTCAGTTTTCATTGAGATTTCTGGTTATGATGTAATGATAATCTTTTCATTCGCTATCCAGACTTGACAGAACTATTTGTACCAAACAAGAATTAAGTTGAAAAACTATAATTCGACTACATAATAATAATATTGTACTTAGTGTTGGTTTGCTACACAGAAAGGACCGCGATAACCGTACGACCGCATTCAAATTTTAGATTTTAACTTTAACAATACCAAATTCATTTGATACCAAACTCGTTATAATTAAATTTATTTTTTTATTTTTCACGTTTAAATTCCGTAAAATAAAATTGTAATAAAATGTATATTAGCCTATTAATACAAATCTAATGACACCGCATTTATTCAAATCCGTTCAGTAGTTTAGACGCTAGGTGAAACATACATACATAGACTGCCAAAGTCATTACCCTTCCTTTTGGCTTCGTAGTCGGGTAAAAATACGAAATAGTTAATAGCGCAACGACGCATCTTTTAATATGTTTTTATCTTTGTTGTGATATTTTCTCTAGATTTAATGTTGATATATTTTCCATTAAATTCTACACTATTTTAATAATTCAGGAATCAGGAATATGAATGGACAAGACAATGACACACCAAAGTGTTGAATAATGTTGGTGACAGACAATGGTTTTATTATGCTCTTTGTTAACATAAAATGGATTCACCAGTTACGATTATAATTAAACACGATATACAGCATGTATAGTTACGATTATAATTAAACACGATATACAGCATGTATAGTTACGATTATAATTAAACACGATATACAGCATGTATAGTTACGATTATAATTAAACACGATATACAGCATGTATTCAGCTAATTAGTACAATTAACGGAGACAGATATATTTAAGGATAATTCGTCTGGACTATTAACCAGGATATTAGTTTAAAAAATGACATTCACGGTAATCTCAAGCAAATATCTAAAGGAATCTGTACTTGGGTAAGACAGCAAAATCATTTAATTATAAAATGTGATAATCAATACAGTCGAGGTCGATGCGCAGGAATTCTATGACACCCTAACTCTAAATTTGTAAATAGTTATTTGTTATTTTTAATAACTTGTACATAAATACTTTACTTTTTCATATATTATATGAATTAATTAGAAAAATATATTAAAGTTTAATACTAAATAAGTTTTAGAAGAAATATATTATATCAACTTACAAACATCTGTACGAGTATTTTTTTTGTGAAGATGTCAACGAGCAAAGTGTCATATTGAACATTTTTTTTTCAGAGCACAGCAATGTTAAAGTGGTCACACACTGTCGTCGGTGGTTTTATTTCCCCTCCATTGAATAATCTCTTTCGTCGGAACTGTCAAATTTTCAACCGGAAGCCAGGTTGTTCTCAACCGGGACTTACATCCTTTGAAAGAATGAGCTAGGGTTCATATGGAAAAGATTATATACCTAACATAAATTTCAATTTGTTTAGCCGATGGGATCTCGCAGCCGATCTACGTGGATAGAGAGGCCGTACTTTTGGCCATACAAACTGTATTAAAATTTCATCGTTTTTGGATGGCAAACGGCCCAAGCAGGATAGCATTTCAGTGGCAATACGACGTCATGGTACGGGGTACGATTTGAACAATTTTGGATTTTTACTTCACTGATTTAATCAGAAACTGTTATATAAGAATAGTTACAAACTGAGTCAGCAATCAACAATTGCAAAAAATATTTAAAAAAATATGGAAGCCTTTTATTTTAACGTTAAAGTTCAAAACCATTTTCAAAGCGGTCTTCAAAATGACTGGTTTCCCTAAAAAAAAACAAGTAACTGCTTCCTCGACACAGGTTTACGGTCTGTTTCTGATTATTATTAGATACAAAGTTGTCTCAAATAAAGTTTAGAGAGAAAAATAGTCTCCATAGTAACATCTGGTCGTTCTAATGACCCTTGTACCATTTACCACATGTCATATACTGCGCATACTGGTGTCGGGGGAGCTCTAATTCGAACAGCCTTGGAGTTAATACTTGTAAAACAGGTGCATGTAACCGTTCTACGCGTTAATTAATCCTCTTTGTAGGCGTGGTACTAATGACAAATATAATATCCGAGTTGAATGGCAATTTGTGATTATACTTTTTATTAAAATTGCTGAAGAAACACTATAATATCATTATTTTGTTTTTAATGTGCAAATCATATTACATAGAGAAGTTGACACAAAGATGTATCCAGTATGGGAATATTGAACCCATAGCAGTGCTAACTTTCACAGGCTTTAGAATTTCACGTTTTACAAGCAATTTTGTAACTGCGTCGCCGGTTATTTTTTGCAGAGAGCACACCGACAACAAAGCTCTCTATAAAGTTATAGAGGTGAAACAAGACAACAACTCTCTATACGAATTGAGATAGCGATATTGACGCAATAGGGTATCTCTTCGGAATCTGTCCATCTGGCTATCAAGATCGTATTGGGCACACCGAGAACAAAGCTGTCCCTATGAAAGGAAACAAAACAAGAACTCTTTTTAAAACGCAATGAGAAAGTTAGTTCCACCTTGCATTGGTATTGTCACATCACATTCACAAACTGACCGAGTTGCCAATCAGGCATTGTCCCGATATGATTCACGAGTTACGAATGAGTGTTGAATGTAGCCATTATTGGTGCAAGGGACGTTTGTACTTGAGTTAGGAATAACACACTCAATAGAATGAGTAAGTGTGGGTTTAATAAATTGCCTATGCAGTTGGGCAGTCGAAAAGACATAATTGTTAGTTGATCTTTTGATTTTTTTTTCTGACTAGGTAGTGGCATTTGAGCACCATAAACAGCACAGTTGTAGTTAAGAGCCAAAGAGCGCCACAGGCGCTGACATTGAGAGTGTCACCGAAGTGGCTATGCTTATAGGAGCCACGAAACGCCGAAGGCTCTGTCTGAAATCTTATTTTTTCGCGACATAGCCTTTGCTATTATTATTACCTCTAGTATATTAATTTCTCTAGGACTGAGGCTGGTCCTATTTGGTTGTGGCGGGGGCGGCGGCTCTGGTAACTCGCCGGCCACCCATCGCAGTTTGCGCTCCATCTCACTGCATCTACGTACTTCGCTCACGTAGCGACGCTGGAAGTCATTCACGTGAGGGTTGAGCTGAGGACAAAGACAAAATATTTCAAATTACCTATAATGTTTTCCTTGTCGCTTATACATCGCCCATTAGCACACCTACTACTTCAGCTGATTTAGATTGTGGATTTGAATCTTAGAGACTAAAATAACAGGAGCCGTACATAGTGTTACGTTTAGCATCGCATCTGTAATAAATATTCACAAGTGTAATGTATGACGGTATGTAGTTACCAGTATGAAAACTAAATGATGATTACAAGTAATTTATAACAAAAAAAAAATACCCATCCCTGCTAATAATCTGGATAATATATCGCGGCGAAGTATTGCGATACTTTGATATTTTCGGAACATTAATCACAGAACCTTCTACCAAAAGGTGAGGCTCCACTAGCGCTGCCGAACTATCGAAAGTTTTACAGTCGATAATTTTCATCTAAAAAAGTCATTCAATAGTTCCAATACACGATCGATCGAAATTTATCGATTTGAATTCAAATTATATTATAAATGCAGTCGTTTCTATCGTTTTCGCTCAGACTATCGATGGCCTTTTGAGATATAAACTATTAATGGTGAAACTGAGATAGTTTTCGTCTAAAAACGTGAATCTATCTATCGATAGTATCGATATGCCTATCGATTGAATGACCGCTATCGTAGCTCAGTTTAGTATAATACTATTGGTAAATAGCAGTACTATCGATAGTATCAAATCAATAGACAGTAGAATCGAAACTATCGATTCGAATTGAAATTATCAAAAGACAATCGTTACTATCATTTTGTTTAGGCTATCGATATACTATCGATTGGTTACACTAGGCTCGACTCGTAATATCAAATGGTAGCGTTATTCAGTCGATCAATTACAATTTATCTATATTTTATTACGACCGCGCCTGGCTGCTACGTCACAAGCATGACGTTTGTACCTACTCCTGTTTTATGGATTACTTTATGCACATCGTATTTCTGGAATGATCGTAATCTGGTGGTTATGGGTCTTTGATAGCATTAAGATGGCAGTACAGGGAAACTTTAGATAAGGGTCAAATTAGGGATATGGAGCTTTGAATTTCGTTTGTCTAATTCTAATGTTGCCAAAGCCTGTGGTTCCGTATACCTACGCTCTGTAAAGAACTTAAAATCTCTGCATAGCCTTTTTATGCATTTCATTTAGCTCAGGGGGGTGTTGAAAATAAGAAGGATAAGGATTAAGGAACCCTAGTGCTACCTTCCAAGGATTTACGCTAAGATCTTTCACTGGTGGTAGAGCTCTTGTGAATGAGCTCGAGGGCGGCAGCACCACCGTCTCAACTTTAACCTGCCGCCAAATAGTAGTGCTTTCCTGTGTTCCGGTTTGGTGGTGAGATCAGGCCATGAAATTACTGGCACATGAGGCATAACACCGTAGTCCTCAGCTGCAGCGACGCATCTATAATCTGCTTTTGTGGATTGTTGATGTCCATGGGCTGTACTCCACTTACCATCAGGTGGACTACACGTTCGTTCGCTGTGGGCGAAAAATCTTGTGGTTCACTTTACTAAAAGACTCAAAGGGACCAAGGTAGAGCCCTCTTTATCCTTGAACAAATTGTCAGGAATATGCTCGAGACTCATTACAACCTACATGACGACGGATTAACTTATATCATATGACAATCGTTAAGCCACTAGTCCTCGTACCATAATAAACACGCTTAAGCCCCGTGCAGGAGTTACTCATTGCCTCAATTAAAAACAATCATTATTCTGGCCAATTGAAAGGTCATCGTATGTTATGGTTGGATAGGTACCGGCTGTAAGCTGAGGCATAGCATAGTTAATCATGTCAAATGAAGTCTGTCTATGTGATGGGAATTAAGTCGATTAAATAAGGATTATTTAAAAACAGAAATATTATAACAAACATCACTTTTAAGAGTACTTAATTAAAATATTATTAAAACCGACGTGAGGTGAAGACATTATTATTGAAAATATGGGTTACTCACGTTATTTTAGCCGAGATATGCCGACTAGTTTCTAGACGTCGCGCGGAGGTGACGACACGCGAATAACAGCCCAGTTGATGAATCTACGTATTAGATTCGAAACTAGTCGGCATATCCCGGCTAAAATAACGTGAGTAACCCGTATTTTCAATAATAAAGTACTTAATTAAGTTAAGTTAATGTCCTCATTTCATCAGTTATGTTTAGCAACTATAGCCGAGTGGAGACCGTCGGACTGCGAAGTCAAAGGTTTCAGTTTCGAACCCACGGCACACACCTCTATCAATAAATCGTTAAGATTCGTCTGTTCGAAGATAGGTGTGTATTCATCATATAAATTATCGCTCGCTAACGGTAAAGGGAAACATCGTGAGGAAACCTGAATTCCTGAGAATGCCTAAAAAGTACTCGAGGGTGTGTGAAGTCTACCAATCCGCACTTGGCCAGCGTGGTGGACTATAGCCTTACCCTTCTCATCCTGAAAAGAGGCCCGACCCCTGCAGTGGGTCATGTATTAGATACAGGGCTGCTATTATTATTGTTATTTAAGGCGCGGTGAGCCCCATTATAAATCTCCTTCGGAATAGACATAACCTACTCCCATGGCGTGATTCTGTAAAGGAAACTGTTGGTTTCGAAAATTTAGTGCTTTCTTATCTTCATATAAATACGACCGACATTTAATTGACAAAAGTTCAAATTTCGTGTGATTCCATCTAGAAAATATGCTACCGGACCATTTTAGTTAAGTTGCCATAGCAACTGCTTAAATGCGTAGTCATGCATCTTAGAGGAAGAATAATATG
This sequence comes from Hypena proboscidalis, assembly GCA_905147285.1. NCBI lineage: Eukaryota > Metazoa > Arthropoda > Insecta > Lepidoptera > Erebidae > Hypena > Hypena proboscidalis. The sequence goes on along the minus strand of LR990131.1, from coordinate 3,413,617 downwards.
CAAGAACGTAATACACAAGTTGATAAATAATTAATTAATCGGGTTATGCAATAATGATGATTAGGTCTTGGCTAAGACTAAGATGACTTCCTTATCAACATGTCAATTGGTTATCATTTCAGCATGATCTTCAGTGTTTGGGTCAACTCAGTTGTAGTAAATTACTTTCTCAATAGGCGGATGAATGTAATTGTGCGATTCGTACCTATACCACAGAATAATAAGTACAAGTCTATACCTGCTTATTTCAAAAAGGTAAGCCAAGTTACTGATAATGAGACAGTGGTTGAAAGGAGATTAGTGAAAGAGATTACATTCAAATGTTACTTATGTAATTACGTTATGTAAATTATTTTACATAAACTATAAAATATTATATTTTACTAGTTTTGAGTCTTCCGTTCCATTTCCGTTTTTTCGTTGGTTAATAAAATTGTAGAGTAAACAAAACCGACTTCCAAAACTTGACATTTTATATCTACCGACACCATTCCTCGCGACGCGAACAATAAAATTACCAAATTAATACTTATTTTAGGTCAGTATAATCAAGTGACAGGGACGGACGATACTTCCGTCTCCATTATTTTAGGCCGGGCTGGCTCCCCTTGATTTCGCGTGATATAACCTGAAACACGAACGAAGGGAGTGTCCAGGGTGTTCGTGACCCCGCCACTAAATGTTTGGGCACAGAAGTTTCGTTTATGAAGCCACAGGGATAGGTATTAAGAGTCTACTTGTCTTTATCTGTACGGTGCACGTACTCGCATACACTTACACGCTCATGTTGGGGCACTCATTAATTATGTTTTTAGCACATTTAAGTTCATATTAATTAATATCCCGTTTGGCTCATGTCATTTATTTAATAGATTTCAGTCAAATAAATCAGTTTTTCATCATATCAGTTTGTCTCTTAATCCTAAAGTCTTCTAAAGTTGTACAAACCGTACGTATTTTTGGTCCTTCGAGCCGGAGAGTAAGCAGGCTTAGTGAAATATAGTTAGTAGGCTTCTCAAATCAAATCAAATCATTTATTTCCATGGGCCCCAAGAGGCGCTTGAACACGTCAAAACAAACATCAAAACAGAAAAAAAATAAAATTAAAATAAAACTTAGCGAACTAAATTATAATACTTATTGTAATAAAATGATTTGACACCGGAGCTTAGATTGACTTTAATTCAACTTCGAGATTTGAATTAAAATCAATCCAAGTACCAGCTCCGATGGGTATTGCATCATGAGAAGAGCTGGTGAGAAACTCATGTGCACCATCTTTTCAAATAATTCATACAATATTTGTTTGTTTTTTGACAATAATTCTATGTGTAAGTTATAGCAACCAAAACAACATTATAGCTAAATATGGTTAAATAGAAAATAAATTGAAATATAGAAATTCAATTAAATTAATACTTATAAATAAATCCATAGTATATAAGGTCTCAAACATGAGATGAAGGTTCTAGCAATTCTGAATTCATTATAATTTTTTACTTCGGCTATTGTGGGCCTTCTTTACCCTCATGTTATATGTCCTAGCTCCACCCGGCGTCGCTTGTGTTTAATTCAAACGTTCTTGATTTATAAATGAAGTTGACGCGAAGGCTGGCTTGGCATATACGCGATTGATCTGTTCGGTGGGCGGCTTTGTGACTAAAATAAACCTAGGTAAGACCTAATTATACCTAGCATTATATATAGTTCTATTTGTAATATTTTGCTATAGTTTTGTTGGAAATAGATAGGACTGAAAAATAATTATTGTCTTGGATTTATAATGAACTTGTACGTTTGAATTTGGTAATCGTTCACCAATTATGGTGGAAAAATCTTCCATGATTAGCCTATTAAACCAACTTGTTATTTGCTTCAACAAACTTTTATGAATAAATAAATAAATAAATAGGTACAAAGTTAGCGTGTATAAAATGGCCGTCAAACTATTAACATACCCAAATTTAATCACTACTCAAAATGGACTCCAAGCTTAGGTACCTGCTATACTGGGTGTAAATGACATCGTGCCAAAGTTACTCACTAATCAATCAGTATGTGATTTTAAGACCCTGGACGGAATCTTCAAACATCGGTATTGAAAAATGGGCATAAGCTTGCGAAAGCACTTTTTGGTGATTGAGCATATTATTTTAAAGCTCAATGTGTGAAAAAAAAAATCCCTCAGTGTCTCAGAACCATGCCATTGCAGCTTTGTAACGATATCATTTACACTTTGTATTATATCAATCGCACAAAATAAAACATCCATCCATCCATCCGTCATATCAGCCTAACCCTTTCACTTCATGAAAATGCACCCATCATCCAATATTTAAGGAATAACATGTTGACAACGGCAAAACCCCGGGCTTTTGACGACTTCCATCAGCCAGCAAAACATGTCGTGCTTTATTATCAATGCTATTAAATTATAATGGCTATGGAAACACAACTATTGTACACGGATATTCAGGTAAATTGCTTGTGAGAATGTTTGTTACTTTTTGTTGCATAAACACCCGAATGTATTTTAATGAAATATTTCACATGATAGCGTACAGCCTAAATTGACATATTGGCTAATTAATATTGAGATATTTATACTTCCATCCACGGCCCTCGTGGGTAGAAGCTAGTATAACATGTTCTATTCACCTTCAAACATGAAAAAACATCCATCCATCCATCATATCAGCCAATCCCTATCACTTCATGAAACAACACCCACATACATCTTCCAATATTTTAGGGTTAGCGTGTTGACATCGTCAGAACCCCAGATTATTGACGAATCGCATCAACTAGCAAAACTCGTGCTTTTAACGATGCTAAGAAATTATAATGGGTAAGGAAACAAGGCTTTTGCACACTGACAGGTAAATAAGTTTTTGACGGTACCGTTCAAGTAAATAGCTTAATAAAACCAGTAACTTATGACTCCGATTAAGATTTCAGGCATAACTTAACTGAGATAATGAGAGACATAAAATAATATATTTTTTTACTTAATTGCAGTTGATGTTTTTTTTGTATTTATAGTTCAGTGAGAGTATTCAGTTACAGAAATTGCTGTAACAACATAGTGATCCGTGATTCTGTAAAGGAAACTCATAGTTTCAGCAAAATTAAAAAAGTCTACCAGACAAACGGCACTCAGGCACCGCTTCACGGTAGATATTCCACTAATACGCACTAAGCGTTTCGCCTCTACATTTCTTATGCGAACTGCCAAAGAATGGAACGCCTTGCCCGAGTCTGTTTCCGCATAAGTACAATCTGGATCTCTTCAAAGCAAGAGTTAATAGGTATCTTATAGGTAAGCGTGCTCCACCGTAGACCGCATCATCACTTACCATCAGGTGAGATCGTGGTCAAAAGCGTGCCTATCCACTATAAAAAAAAAAAAATGATTACAGATAAAATTTCATGTAAATCCATTTATGGAATACTCATGCGGATTAAACTGTACATTTTCTGCCAGAATATAGCATTGGTTTAGAAGGGACATTCCCTTTTAAAAGTAAATAAATTCTAAAAATCGTTATCGTGAGTTTCACTTAATGTTATCAACAATTTCAGCTTTTAAATATAAACAGCAATTTAATAACGTCAATGTATCTGAAGTGAACAACGTGTTTATTATTCAACTAATTGAAAGTAAAAGGTTGTAGATAGGTAAAGTTATAACTTTGTAACGCATGTATTTATGTTGGCAGTTTTGAGATGATGAATTTAATTCCGAAAAGGCCAACGTAATAATGAACTCGACTGTATCAATTATATTATAATACTAGGTCTCCACCCACCTGGGAGGCCGAAAGAAAGTGATTCATAAATGTAAATAAAGATTTATAACCTCACCAAATGTCATCTAAAACCGTTCAATATTTTTTGCGTGAGAAGGTAACAACAATCCAAACAACCGCACATTTATTCGGTCTACAACTTAAATGATTGATTATTAGATACCAGCATACATTCACCCAGAATAAGATGTAATTTTATTGGTAGCCTATTTGGGAACAAGTCTAGAAAGCACAGAATTTGGTGAATATGTAGAGATAAGCTATAGCATCTCGGCCGAACCAAAGCCACCATTTTATTGCCATATTTCCTGTTCTTACAAAGGTTTTTACAAGGTTTAAATACAAACATAAAGATTTAATCCTCAACCACGAGTAATATAATACAATCCATGATACGTTGTAGAGATGAGGCGTCTAGACGCGCTGCGTTCGCGCCGGTCGTACGGCCATTATGCAATCATCATAGATCATCGTCGTATCATTGTAATGGCCAGTGAAATAGGCCACGCAATTAGTTGTAGTACTTCTCGAGGGAATGGATGTGACTGTTAAGAGTTAGAGGACACTATATTTATCTTAGAGCAAGCTGTATCTATCTGGATATCAGATAACTAAACAAGCTAGCAAGCTAGATGGTACTTTACTGGCAATAGATTACAAAAATGCTACTAGGTCATAGAACTAAAGTCATAAACGACTACAAAAAGAAATAAATAATAGTTAAAAAAAACTAAAAAACACGCTTTTAAAGTACTTCTAACTAAAAAGTGAAAAATAATTCCTGATATAAGCTGAAAATGGTAATGAACAAAAAATACTAGTAGACACTTCACTTTTTAGTAAGAAGTACTTTAAAGGCGTGTTTTTTAGTTTTTTTAAACTATTATTTATTTTTTACTTTTGAGTTTGGTTTATATATAATAGCGTTTTTTTTTAGTTTTTTTATCAAATTATTGCATTGTCATCGATCTTTGACAGGTGTGCAAAATTTTAATGAAATCTGTCCGTTCAAAGTAAGTCAAAATCGAGTCCAAAGGAGTCGGTTACATACATACAGGTGAAGCTAATATAAGCGTGTCAAATAAGCGTGTTAACAACAAATCCAATGCAATAAACTACCGCAAATATCCATTCTATTATGTCCATCATAAGGTTGCCTGGAAGAGATCGTGTCAAGCGATCGGCCGCCCTTTGTACGTTATAGTTACCGTACCTATTTCTTTGTATGTTTGTTACAAATTTGATGTGCAAATAAAGTTTTCTCTATCTATTTATCTATCTACGACATAAACACATTACTTGAGTACTTATTACGTCCAATGCTTTTTTCCAGACGGATGGCAGATAACCTTTTTCATATTTCTATACGGTATACGGTAGAGATTAAATTTATCTGGTTTTGAATACTTATATCTATTGCTGTATATTCTTTTCAAGGGCGTCCCTTACAATATCTCAATACCCAAGAATTAAAATGGTCACTTATTTTTTGCTTTTAGTTTTTTTCACGGTTTATTTTTTTGTTAAAAATAACTTTACCGTCAAAAAGAAATAATACACACACTCAAACTGATCTAAGTCTCGACTCGATCGAAGAATGATCTGCATTTTGGCAATAACTTTTTTTACTTGTGTATTTAAAGAAGGAAAGAAAGAAACGTTTTTATTCGATAACAAATAAAACTTACTTAATACAGCGGTGTACAGGGTAACAATAAAAATATATAATAACTAGCTTTTGCCCGCGGCTTTGCTCGCGATTGTAGGTTGTAGTAAGTTGAGTTATCATTATAAATAAATACCCAATTTAAGTATTTCTTTGTAAACACTATTCGAAGTCTTCCCTTCAGGTGCCAACAAAACCAGATCTCGAGGCGAACTTACTCTCTACTAAAACTTTGGTCGAGCAGAAAAATGCGCCGGTCAATTCCAAAACAATCAGGCATCCTTAGGGTCGGACCACACGGCACATTATAAATATTATGAAAATCTTCAAAAAATACATGAAAACGTGAAATTGAATTTATCATTAAATTTAAAAAAAGTTACTGTATAAAATCAAAAACATGTTTAACATAATAAAACACATGCATAAGGAAACAAAAATGTCCAACTAAAAAAGATCAAATAAATAATGCAAAACGTAAATCATTAATATCATAAAAGTACATAAATATTTTAATTACATAAATAATAAAAAAATAAATAAAAAAAACCTATTGCTAAAAATTAAAGCGAACATAAAAAAGTAATAAATACAATAATATCTACACTTCACTGAACGAATAAATTCTAAGTAAAAATATCACGACGGTTCATCCATTCGCGAGTTACGATGTCACAGACAGACTCACACACACATACAGACACGTCTAACTAATAACACCTAGTCGTTTTTATGTAGGGGGTTAAAAATTGAATGTCGGTAAGAATTTCTAAATGTTTTGGAATTGACCGTGGCAAAAAGTCACTCGTGTAGAAAGGCCCTTATACCACGGATTTGAAATTATTAATTTTTTTTTTATATATGACCTTTTTTTTCATAATTTGGAACGTAGTATTAACTTTTTAAATATCTTACATCGGACACTCAAGGAGACCGAATGACTACCAAAAAGTTTATACTCACACAATAAATAACATGACATGACTGTGACGTTCTCCTTTTTAGAATTATTATAATTATTTAAAAATTTAATAATTAATAAGTATTTAATAATTTAATAATAATTGAAGCAATTCACATGAGATTCGGACAGAGTTCGGTCGAAGATGTCATTGAATTCTGTCCGAATCTCATGTCAATTGTCTTGACGGATAAAAAATGGATATAATGCGTCTTGCAGTTTGGCGCTTATTTGTGATGGGGTCTCCATCTTTTACTAATAAATAATATGGTTTAAGCCGCCGCCGGACTCCCTGTCTCTGCGATCTCATTGACTGACCATTTTGGTATGTGAGTGAACGCACGTTCTGTCGGAGTTATATAATGTGAACGCTGACCGCCACACAGTCAGCAGCACACACGGCAGTGAGGCTGGGGCGGCGCGGTGCCTTTTTTGTTTCCCAAAAAACGCATCTTATTATGTTAACACTGCACTATTTTAATGGAGAATACCGATGATTCAGGCCTAGTAAGACCTTCGGGATCGTCAAACTTAAATAAACGCACGTCTCGGGCTTTATTGTAGATTATATTTAATATTAATTAGTCCATCCGTCAAAAGTGTATGTTGTATAATTAGCGCAGTTGATGCCCTAACTTACCATCAGCTAAACCTTGGGCATGTTTGCCACCTGACTATAGCACATCAAAATGATAGTTTTAACCCTATTTAAATATTTTTTTATAATTTACATCACACATCTTCCATTACACTAAAGTTGGTTTCTACTAAACAAAACAATTACTTCTTAGATATCTAAAGAGGCCGAAATGACAATTAAAAAGTTTACACAGACATAAAACCCTTTTTTTATGAAACTTCATGTCAACATCTCATTGTCACACGATTTCTCAACAAAGTTCCATTTTTGAAATTGATCGAGCCTCATAATTACTACAAACGCTTTACCATACAAACTTTCGTCCCACTTTTCACCCTGTTAGAGGCCGAATTTTCAAAAATCCTTTCTTATTGCACGATAAAATCTTGTAAAGAATACACCCTCCAAATTTCAAGTCGCTACGACCTATGGTTTAGGCTGTGCGTTGATACTAAGTCAGTCAGGACAAAGCCTTTTATATATATAGATAATATTAAAAATAAAAAGTAAGATATTTTTACCCGAAATGGACTCCATCTCAGCCATATGTTTATGTATTGCTGATATTCTGATGAACCGGACGGCCGCATACACGCCGCCGGTATCAAATTAATAAACAAAACGAATTTTACTTAACTTAGTTCATAAACTAAAAACTAAAACAAACTACATAAATATCTATGTATGATATTCTATTTAATAGTATGTACCATCTATGTAGGTCTGTATTATTGTATACATATTAGTATACACTCAGCTAAGAATAGGCATGATATTATATACTTGTAATATTTAAAGCAAATTTTAGCTTTGCTATGCATTTATTTTTATGTAATATTAAAGTTGAAAAATTAAGAATCCAGCAGGACTCGAACCTGCACCTCTTGGGTATACGCCCCAAGTGCTTTGCCAATTCAGCTATGGATTCGCATGCTGCCGGACTCGAAATTTCTCAACTCTTTTGTGCCAGCCGAAGCTAGACGAACCATTACTTGGTTTTAGCGCCATCTATGCGTTACTTATTCACATAATCGCATACAGTACGTTTGAATTAAGATCAACTCATTACTGTCGAGAGATGACGCATTTTTATCAATACTTGTAATATTTAAAGCAAATTTTAGCTTTGCTATGCATTTATTTTTATGTAATATTAAAGTTGAAAAATTAAGAATCCAGCAGGACTCGAACCTGCACCTCTTGGGTATACGCCCCAAGTGCTTTGCCAATTCAGCTATGGATTCGCATGCTGCCGGACTCGAAATTTCTCAACTCTTTTGTGCCAGCCGAAGCTAGACGAACCATTACTTGGTTTTAGCGCCATCTATGCGTTACTTATTCACATAATCGCATACAGTACGTTTGAATTAAGATCAACTCATTACTGTCGAGAGATGACGCATTTTTATCAATACTTGTAATATTTAAAGCAAATTTTAGCTTTGCTATGCATTTTTTTTTTTTTTTTTAGTAATGGTTCGTCTAGCTTCGGCTGGCACAAAAGAGTTGAGAAATTTCGAGTCCGGCAGCATGCGAATCCATAGCTGAATTGGCAAAGCACTTGGGGCGTATACCCAAGAGGTGCAGGTTCGAGTCCTGCTGGATTCTTAATTTTTCAACTTTAATATTACATAAAAATAAATGCATAGCAAAGCTAAAATTTGCTTTAAATATTACAAGTATTGATAAAAATGCGTCATCTCTCGACAGTAATGAGTTGATCTTAATTCAAACGTACTGTATGCGATTATGTGAATAAGTAACGCATAGATGGCGCTAAAACCAAGTAATGGTTCGTCTAGCTTCGGCTGGCACAAAAGAGTTGAGAAATTTCGAGTCCGGCAGCATGCGAATCCATAGCTGAATTGGCAAAGCACTTGGGGCGTATACCCAAGAGGTGCAGGTTCGAGTCCTGCTGGATTCTTAATTTTTCAACTTTAATATTACATAAAAATAAATGCATAGCAAAGCTAAAATTTGCTTTAAATATTACAAGTATTGATAAAAATGCGTCATCTCTCGACAGTAATGAGTTGATCTTAATTCAAACGTACTGTATGCGATTATGTGAATAAGTAACGCATAGATGGCGCTAAAACCAAGTAATGGTTCGTCTAGCTTCGGCTGGCACAAAAGAGTTGAAAAATTTCGAGTCCGGCAGCATGCGAATCCATAGCTGAATTGGCAAAGCACTTGGGGCGTATACCCAAGAGGTGCAGGTTCGAGTCCTGCTGGATTCTTAATTTTTCAACTTTAATATTACATAAAAATAAATGCATAGCAAAGCTAAAATTTGCTTTAAATATTACAAGTATTGATAAAAATGCGTCATCTCTCGACAGTAATGAGTTGATCTTAATTCAAACGTACTGTATGCGATTATGTGAATAAGTAACGCATAGATGGCGCTAAAACCAAGTAATGGGTCGTCTAGCTTCGGCTGGCACAAAAGAGTTGAGAAATTTCGAGTCCGGCAGCATGCGAATCCATAGCTGAATTGGCAAAGCACTTGGGGCGTATACCCAAGAGGTGCAGGTTCGAGTCCTGCTGGATTCTTAATTTTTCAACTTTAATATTACATAAAAATAAATGCATAGCAAAGCTAAAATTTGCTTTAAATATTACAAGTATTGATAAAAATGCGTCATCTCTCGACAGTAATGAGTTGATCTTAATTCAAACGTACTGTATGCGATTATGTGAATAAGTAACGCATAGATGGCGCTAAAACCAAGTAATGGTTCGTCTAGCTTCGGCTGGCACAAAAGAGTTGAGAAATTTCGAGTCCGGCAGCATGCGAATCCATAGCTGAATTGGCAAAGCACTTGGGGCGTATACCCAAGAGGTGCAGGTTCGAATCCTGCTGGATTCTTAATTTTTCAACTTTAATATTACATAAAAATAAATGCATAGCAAAGCTAAAATTTGCTTTAAATATTACAAGTATTGATAAAAATGCGTCATCTCTCGACAGTAATGAGTTGATCTTAATTCAAACGTACTGTATGCGATTATGTGAATAAGTAACGCATAGATGGCGCTAAAACCAAGTAATGGTTCGTCTAGCTTCGGCTGGCACAAAAGAGTTGAGAAATTTCGAGTCCGGCAGCATGCGAATCCATAGCTGAATTGGCAAAGCACTTGGGGCGTATACCCAAGAGGTGCAGGTTCGAGTCCTGCTGGATTCTTAATTTTTCAACTTTAATATTACATAAAATGATATTATATGTATGTAGTCATAGGTAGTTTATTATCTTCTCTATAATTTTCGCTTTATTGTACATTTCCATTTACCCTCAAAAAGTATCTCTTTTCTTCTAGCACTTAAAGGTTTGCTCGAAGAAAACCCATTTTAGTGGTTAAACTGGCGTACATAAATTTAAAACAGTGTGTTTAATTTATTTTGTACAATAAAGAACTAAGAATTAAGAAGTATTTCAAATCTGCTACTGAAAAGGTCAACAAAACAAAGTGTTACTAACCTGTGATAGAAATTAGGTGCCTAGGTAACATGTAATGTGCTGGCAAATAGCGAGTGGAATATTGCTTGCGGTTATTCCTTATCTGATAGCTTAGAGGTCGTTGTTACTTTTGCCTGAAAACTAGCTATTCAACTTTGAACTTAGAACATTAACTACCTAGTAACAAAATATAAATCCTAGTGTCAAAATCTTTTAAAACAGGTGTAGTTATTATAATAATATGCGAGCTACGATGAAAATATTTATTGATAGGTACTATATATAGATAGATAGATAACTCTTTATTGTACACAAATTAGAAAGTCAGTTTAATAATGCACATCTTTTAGATAGTACAATGGGCGGCCTTATCGCTATAAAAGCAATTTCTTACAGGCAACCTTTGGATGGACAAGAGAGCTTAAGAAATTATAAATAGGTAGTTTTTTTGGTGCACTAGAAATATTTGTATAACGGAATTAAATCTAAAATCTAAATAGTTAATTATGTAAAATAAATTAACTGCCTCGATGGTCTAGTGGTTAGCGTATGCACCGTGAGGTCTTGGGTTTGATTCACGGGTCAGGCAAAGTGTTATTTGTGAGCTGTCCGTCAGGCGATTCACAATAGCAGCGCGGAGTTGGAATTATGCTCGGTGGATGGCGATAGGCTCACTCCCTACCCCATAAGACCTAAACGGGATATAATCCCACCCACACGCCCACCACTGTGACTCCTGTCATGCCAGGATCTACAACGGTATCCAACTGAAAGGCACCGTGCATGACACACGGGCAATCCCAGGGAGAGTTAAAATTGTCTTGGAACCCGCAACGAATTTAATCAGAAGTATATAGTTGGAGTTGGAAATAAGACCATAAGACCTAAACATAACAGGTGAAATGTGGGTGTTGTTCACCTCTGCCACACCCTTCTGTGTAATATAAGCGTGATGTTATGTTACCTATATAGATAGTCTAACCAAATGATAACTAAAATAAACTTCATTTATTAGTTTAACCGTATGAAGAATAAACCCATGTACGTGACTTAACAAAAAGCAGAAGTAACAGTTGGAAACAATTTACAAATTTTAATTTCTATATCTATAATAGGGCATTGTTTACAATACACATTGATAAGCATTCTAGTATGTTTGTAATATGGGCCATAAGCTCAATGCAATGCGTTTATCATCCGATTTATGAAGTAAACAGAGATATTGATAAGTGAGATATAATGCTCTCGAGTCCAATGTAATTAGTTGAGTATAAACAAATAAATTGTTTGGTTGAAATTGGAAAATGCATTAGTTACTATTCAACGACCCGGGATTAAAATGTATGAAAGATAAAACAGATTTTGAGCACAGTAATACAAATATGAATATCACACAACAATAACACACCGCCATCTAGTCTCAAACTAAGCAGATCTTGAACTTTGATCTTGATACTAATACATCATACCTTTCTTTTGTATATACATACTACATACTTATTAAACATCGAAAATCCAGGACCATGACATTCCTCCATGTGATGGCACGCAAAGTATTTGTTTTGATGAACCCGCGACCACCACATAGCCAGTGGTTGCATTACTGAAAACACCATCTGGGCGTCACGAATTCCCAAATCGAAATCTGTGTATTTAAGGTCCATAAATTTTAGTACACTCACGTTAAAACTTGGCACAATTTCGTTTAACAATCATGATCAACTTACTGTTCCAACTATCAATCATATTAAAGCAAAATATCCAATAACAATAACAATATAGTAATTTCGGACACACTATTTAGTATATTGAGAAGTAATAAACGCATAGTTGAGTCGTTTGAGTGTAAAACCACTAACACCGTGAAAACTAGTAATAATCACACTCGTAAACAGCACGGAGTGGTTTGACAATCTTGGCACGTTATGGCTCTTTTATAACATGCTGTGAATGCCAACTCATGGCGAAGGTATTCGTAATTCGCGTTCATGCAAATGACTAAAAAAAATAGCGACAGAAAAATGAAAAGCATTTTTCCGTGTCGCGATGCATATTTTATAGTACCCTAATGTTTTTGTCATCAGATACTGAACATTTGGTGTTGTATTATTCTAGCAAAGAAAGCGTAAACTATGTTATAACGTTTACTGCGTGCACGGTTGGTGCAGTGGATAAAGCGGTCGCCTCGCCGCTTTCAACTGCGCTGGTGTTGTGGGTTCGATCCCCACATGGGACAAATCTTTGTGTGATTCGCAAAGATTTGTTCTGACTCTGGGTGTGCTCTGGGTGTGCTCTGTGTGTGCTCTGTGTGTGTGTGTGAAATGTATGTTTGTGAACACCTCCGCGACACAGGAGTTGACGACCGGATGGCGGAGTGGATAGTGTACCTGCCTGCGACGCCGAGGTCGTGGGTTCGATTCCCACTTAAGACAAATCTTTGTGTGCATGAACATGGGGGTTTGTCTTAGTCTGGTCTATGTATAATAAGTATGTATTTACAAAAGAAAAGTATATATGTATTAGTATCAGTTATTCTAGTACCCATAGTACAAGTTCTGCTAAGTTTGGGACTAGATGGCGTTGTATGTGAGTTGTGAAATATTTATTTTATTTATTTATTTTATTCCTAGTGTGGGCGTCGTTTCAAAAAGAAAAACAAGACCTAGATGCAGATAAAAAAACATTATTTATATAAGGCTATTATTTCTTGAAATAGCGGGAAAAACGAGTCAAGAATAAACGTTTTCAACTCGGCTCATGTCAAAATATACAAGGAAGTGGACACTTACATCTCTGAACTGTGCAATCCCGGCCTCTCCCAGTTCGTACATGGACACGTACGCCGCTTCCGGCTGAACGAACAGCTGGCACAGCACCATCTCCTCGCTCCTGAACATGGAACCCATTGTGACGAGGTTTAATCCTGCAATAAACAACAAATCTATAATTAAAGCATAATTAATTTTACTTTATAGTTTAGAATTCGATAGTTGTAAAAGTTTGTTAATTTACGTTAAATTATATTCGGTCAGTCTAGAAGCCGACCCAAATGTAAAAAATGCTCGAAAATTATGTTTCTAAGAAAAAGTTCTACTGGAGTACATTATGATGTAATAATTTATGACTAAACTGGTCTACGTCACACTTTACCGAAGAGACATACATATTTAAATGTAGTCATTACGTCACTCCAACATGCCTAGTCAAAATATTCAAGATGAGATATAGCATCTCTACATATAGCAATGTTGTATATAAAAAACTTGCGTCTAGAAAAAAATATTTTTTTCATATATATATTTTTTTTAATTAATAAAAGGAATCTACCAGATTAAGAACAGCCATATCAGTTCCTATATAAGTTAATATTCAACAGTCTAACAGACATAACGATACAAGTCTGGCGGCTAAACAAAAAATATTGTATTGTTATTATGTTAAAATCTATGGAAAATTACAGTCGCTTCGCATACTTTACTAATATTCAACTGCATCTAGGAAGACATATATCTATCTATCATCTAGTAAAAAGCAGCGATAGCCGAGTGGTAGACTGTAGGACTGCTAAGTCAAAGGTCTCGGGTTCGAACCTACGGCACACACCTCTGTCAATAAATCATTAGGATTCGTCTTTTCGAAGCTATTATGTGTGTATTTGTCATATAAATTATCGCTCGCTAACGGTGAAGGCAACATCGTGAGGAAACCTACATGTCTGAGAGTGCCTAAAATGTATTCGAGGTCGTGTGAAGTCTGCCAATCCGCACTTGGCCAGCGTGATGGACTATGGCCTAACCCTTCTCATCATTAGAAGAGGCCCGAGCCCAGCAGTGGGACATGTATTAGATACAGGGCTGCTATTATTATTATTATTATCTAGTAAGATTTGCATCCAATGCCTTATTTGGCCGAAGGAAAGCAAAACAGTTCACTTAGGCATATAAAATTCTAGACTAATAGCACCCACTCAAGGCTGCACTGAATGATACAAATGGGCCATCATTTAGTCGTCGTTAATCACGGTGCCATTAAGGAGGGGCGGTATAATGCCAAATCATTGACTACCTTTGAACTTGAAATATGTTCCTGTATACCGCAAAAGAGAAGGAAAGGTCTTTGTAAATGAATATTGTCGGTGTATGTGTGTTGAAATTTAAAAGCATGGCTTAAGGTTATTTCAGTTTCGATTTTTATTATACCTATGTATTCGCCTGATGGCAAGAGGTCCATGTTCAATATAAGATTTCAGAAACGTGTCTACATTATAAGAACTCGATAACTCGCCTGTCCAAGTGATTGCAGGTCTAATTTCACCACCATACTGGGAAGCACTTGGTACTTCAAGTACTAAGCTGACTTAAATATTTAACGGAAGGTTATGGATAAGATGATTGAGATGGTGTCGCATCATCCCTCGAACAGATTCATAAAATCTTTATTTTTTATTTATACGACGTATATAGCGAACAGACGTGTAGTCACAGAGTAAACAGAGACTAAGCTTCATACAACCGCGCTCAGATACGTCCACTCACACAAGCATAAGACGTCTGTGTGCGTGTCCACTTGCGGCCCTATCACGTACGAGGCGAAACCGGTTTCTACCGGCTCGTAAGTGCCTTAGCGAAGGGCTCTCGCGCGCTCTCGGCGCGGCTCGCGGACACTACCGCAGCTCACATAAATGTACCCTGTGAGTGTGCAGTCTACAGTAGTCCAGCGCAGCCGCGGTGCGCGCACGCCCGTATCATCCCGTATGCTCACTCGCAAGTCTCGTCCTAAAGGGCACGACGCGCGTTATAATTTATTAATACAAAATGTACTGTAGGTACTGTTTGTAAGAACAATAATCGTCGAAATAAGAACATATCTTTTTTTTTCTATCCCAAGGAATCTACTAGGTGAGTAGTAAATTGATAGTAAAAGAGTAGCTATTTTTATTATATAGGTACCTATTCAATTTATATTAGTGGGGTAGATAGATACTTCATACATAATTACATAGGTAGGTACCTAGTGTACCTACATCAATATCAAAGCAAATTTAAATCTGTGCCGTGTTTGTAATGCGATGGAATCTTGACACAATTCACAGCTAATAATATATTCCTACTTATGTATGAGTCACTAGCTTCTACGCGTGGCTCCAACCGCGTGGTACGTCGATGTAGCCTATATTATTTCTGGGGTCTTATCTTTTTATACCTATAATTGTATAGATGTATGAGAATGACAGTTCTAATGTCATGCGCTCTTATAACTAATACGTTAATAGGTAGGTAGGTACGTTAAAATTAAATTGTAAAAGGTTCTACTTATCACATTAGGTACCAATTTGAGAGGATTATACTTAAAGACTTTTATTACTTTTTTGACTTGTTGAAATATGTAAAAAATACCTAGGTATCTACCCTTATTATTAGCGATTGATTTATTATGATTAGGTACAGGTAATACAATAAAAAAAACCGCCGCGTCGTTAAAACACCACTATGCCGCCAGTGTAGTATTTGTTCTAGTCACATGGTTTGTCCTGTTGTGCCAACACTGCCAAGTGCCAACCCTAGCAAAATAGGTAAATATCTTAGACATTCTTTAAAAGGTTAGCCTCTGTTCGTTACTCTGTGGTGTAGTCTACCTGGTGGTATGGGTAACTACAGCCTCACACATAAGCAGATTATAAATGCGTCGCTTCATCTGAGAATTACGGTGATATACCACATGTGCCAGTAATTTCAGAGCCTACCAGTACGAACCAGCAAATACATGTAATTTCAATCATGCAACCTAGCATGCGTTGTTATTGTTCTGTAATGAAACCAATCGATCGTAAAAGTTAACAATTTGACCTTGGAAATCCTTAGGCTGATTGGTGTTTTTATATCGTCGGCATTATGACCTGTAAGTACTTGCCATAGTATCGTGGCATAGTAAGCCTGTAAATAACTAGAGTAGAAGATCAAATCAAAATGCTAAGAGTAGTGAAGGGACTGCTTCACTTATATCCTGATTTCGAGCCAGAGTTTTAGAACTGTCTTGAAGATAATGCTCCCGTTTAAAGTTTTACAATACGCCTACAACAGAAGTAAGGATGCGTTGATTGTGGTAATCATATCTGAATCGCTTTGTTATTTTTGTTCTTCCTACGCATGAATTCATGCTATGAGGGTTTAGCAGAAGTGATCTTTGAGCGATCTTATTTCGACCATAATTCATAAACTTTTATTTTTTCTTAATATTAACCATTATCAGCGATATATACTTGTGTATCTAGGAAGGAATGTCTTTTACGTATTCGGCCATGCAATATTTAACGAGGCACAAATCGGAACAAGCTAAAGGAAGCCTAAGGACTAGTCCCCTTTTCCGTTTCACTGAAGGCTATATACAAACTAGTTTGAACAGGATATGTAGTCCGAGGTGAAGCTGTGTAAGAGGTCATCGTAATAATGTACAAGGCAAGCAGTGAGGGGCAATCCTAGGCTGACATGGAAGCAAGCAGTACTAACATGATTTTTTCTACGTAACTATATTCGAAATGCAGCAGCGGACGGCAATTTGCGTTTATACTGTAGAGTACTAGAGAATCTAACATCTGACAAAACATTTATGACAACCAACAAAAAACAATTCATTCGTGCTAACAAAGACAGAATAGACTGATATCATGTAAGGTTATTCAATGTTGGGTTATTTTGTTTGATCGCAGGAAAGACGGCTTTTACAAAGTAATAAGATTTTTAAAACCGATGTGAGTTAAAGACATTATTATTGAGAATACGTATTCTCAATAATAATTAAAATCTTGTTCAATTCATCAGTTTCCGTTACCATCAGCAAAGCAGATTCCTCCTTATTCATTCACTATATATAAACATTTAGCGATCTTGAGGACTACATACCAGGGTCATTCGTAGTTAGAAGATATTCAATTTCATAGATCAGGTTATACCAGACATCGACCCACGCAGACACGACAGAGCGGTCGGTGGACAATTCGGAGCAGACATAATGCAAGATTGGCCTTGCGACGACTTTACACAAAGACCGATGGACTGAAAAGATGAAACTTTTTTGTGGCAAATGGCCAAAAACGCAGTTGCCACGTGTGGAGATGATGATAGAATGGATTTGAGATTGTCAGGCATGTATTCTAGTCTGTAAAGCTACAAAGACACTGACTGGACTAAAACTCGATCAGTTTTAAAATTTGACGAAAACAAAGACAGACAATTTAGGTGAATTATTTCGTAAATGAAAACATATTGTCAGCATTTACCATTTGACGCACAGACTGAAAGATTATAACACTACAGGATGTCTTTAAGTTATATTCTCTCTCTTTATTTCGTGTTTAATTAAAATCATACTTGTTATACAAACTCTTATCAAGTAGTATAGTCACCAAGAGAAAAAAAAGCATTGATATTTCCTGCCTTTTTTATGAAACGAATTTTTTACATACTGATATCAATACGGCAACTTTTCTCAGGAATTCAGTAGGTACTATAAAACGTTTGTCAAATGGATCAGGAACCAGTTAGTCTGATATTACAATCTTCAATGAGTAGGTGCTGGGTTCCATTCCTAGCACTCAGAACTGGTTTAAAAATCACTAGCAGTTGTTCAATTAGTTCTTGAATCATTTTGCTCTCAGCCTTGAATCTCAGTTCTGTAAGTGGATCTAAATCCCACGTGGTTGCAGGCCGAATGTGGATCCAAGAATAGGTGATCTTATTCAATGTAATGGAAAACGTTACGTGATTTTACTATCATTACCGTACGTTCGAGCGTAGCGATTCTATTATTGAATGGTTTAAATATAAAAATATTATCAATCAACTATATGTATGAGTTGCATCATAGATTTAGGTTTAACACGAAGGTGAATAGAGCTTTAGAAACGAGTTCAAAGGAATCCAATATATTCTCACTATTAATGTAATGTATAACTGTAATGGAACTGCGTAACCTTACCTTCATTTTACTCAAAGATGTAGCTGGTCTATAGGTCTTTTACAAGATTTAACCCTATGGTTGATTGATGGTAAGGGAATACGATAAAATTGGTAGAATAGAAAGCATTACATCACTTGCAAGATATTCAACTGATTAGTAGAATACATTAGTGGAAATATATAAGTCGACTTATGAATAATAAAAATCTGCGACTTACATTGATGAATAATAAAAATCTGTGACTTACATTATGACTAATAGGAACTTATACTAAACTATAGTTACCTGTAATTGGCGAGGACTGACGTGAAGTTAGTTATGTGTTACATGAGTTTATCCATATTGCTAATAAAACACATTTATAGCTTAACATACTTTCAGTTACAAAAAGACAAGTGGTTTTGTTTGATTCGAAGAATTGGCGTTATCTGTTTTAAAATCAACCTTAACCCATTTGCCTGTTTCAGCCTGTCTGGCTGCTTCAGCAGTGTTTATACCTGTTTGGTATTTTTAGGAAATTTATTAAGCATTATGTCGAGCTTTTACAAACGTATTATTTACAATTTAATGTTGTACACATGGCTACTAAACAACCTATATATTGCCAGCATAAGATGGTCGCGCGTTATAAAGGCTTACGGTGCAATGCAAGTCCAGCTTAAATTGTGTAATAGGTTGATCAGTAGCTGTATGTACATTAACTCTTGTGTGAAAGATTCAATTTGTTTGCGGAAAATTCTTCGTATTACACGCATAAATAGTTGAAAAGCTTTATTACTTTCATGTGTTTTTATTTTCACGATGTTAAGATTTGATCATGATATACCGTTGCAAAAATAAATAGGTACTCATAGGTTAGTTTAGAAGGCTGACGCTTACAATTATCACTTAAGACATTTATAAAATTATATAGATTTCCTAGGGACTGTAAAACCTCAACTAGTGGGGCAACATTTATAAAAAAATAGCTTAGAAATATATTTTTTGTCTCTAAATGAAGGAAGTAAAATACAACCAAAATCAGTCGGAAAGTCACTCGAGTAAATGTTATCATTATTCAGTTAGTTCAGCACATGTACTAACGACAAGATTTTTTATCAGATTTATGGACTTGACATTTTACTAAAATTTACTCTTTAAAGTTATTTATTTTGCAAACGTATCACTAAATCAAAAAACTGTATTTGCGACTTCTCAATGTTTTAAAAGACCTATCTAACGATACACTATGGGATAGACGACATAGTAAAAAAAATAGGAGAATCAACGAATGAAATGAAATCAATTTTCTTCCACCTCTTTTTTTGCATAGCTTATTCATGGCAAATTTTTCCTTTAAAACACAAACGGTTTCGTCGCTATGCCTCGTACGGACGTACTTGGCAAACAAATAATGATTTTTTATAGGCACTCGCACGGAACTCAAAAAACCCCATCTCAAATTTACTTCTACCATGGTTGCGGGTTCGACTCCCGCTCAAGATTAATACTTCGTGTGCATGAACATGGAGTATTTTTGGCATTGTTTTAGTCTGGTTGCTTCTATTTTGTAAGTATGTATGGACCATAGACCTAAGGTTTAAGTAAGTTAGTTATATTTAAATCAATGGTGTGTATCAGTCTGTTATTCTTGCGCCCATAGTACGAGTGCCGCTTAGTTTGGGACTAGATGACGTTGTGTGATATTTATGTATTTATTTATACACCCAGATACAAGCTCTCCAACACAAACACGAAACAGTTTCAATAGCTTCAAATAAACTTCCCTATGGACTGAATGGTTTCCGAATCTCTCGATAAAACATTTATGGAGATAATGTCATAATACCGGCTGCCAGCGTTCGCCATTAGGATTAGGCCAGACACGTGAATGTTACAGATGTTCCGGTATCTTTACATTAGATACCTCTTACTACTGACAATTCAGATGTACAGTACCATTCACGATCAACGTTATTATTGTGCATAGGAATGAAATAGAGTACATGTTTCGGAATGTTTATATGGATATGGTATAGGCTGAATTGCGGCATTTTCTCCCACGCACGATGTTGTGGCTTCCTGCTGCTAACATGTTTTTCAAGGGTCAAGAGCATGGGGTTCTTTGTAAGAGTGCCAATAGCTTTTTTAAGGGTCTGTAACGCACTGTTGATAGATATCATCGCCCACCATTGACAAACACTTAGCAAGGTTTCATTCAAACCACTTTAAATACACCCTTATTTCTGAAAATTTAAGGGTTTATGTTATGTGGTGGTCCGATAACTGGTGACAGTTCTTAGCTATACTAGAAGCAGAAACAGAAAAACTTTCAGCTTTTATAAGATGACGTAGGTCGGATGCCCATGGGCCACAGGGCCACAGCTTTTCATGACGAAGTTTTTATCCTTGCCCACTATGAAAGTTTGAATATAAACATGATAGAACATTACCCTAGTTTCGAAAGTACGTAATATTATGATTCTAGGAAATGGTTATAAGTTTATCACACATGTACATGAACAATAAATAAAGATATCATTTAACACCAGGTGCGTAAACCTATGGACATGAGAAATGGCTAGATCGATTAGCCATCTTTTTAGTCTGACCGCACTATTTATTAAACTACTTGAGTAAACTATTAAGGATTTTTTCTTTATAAATCCCAGGTTTATTTTTCTCACACTTCGTGGGTTAATGACATTGTTTTATGTGCCGTCGGTAATTTTCGATAATATGTGGGTATGCGTAAGCCAGAAACAAATTTCCGTTACAAGTTATTCTACAGAGAGGAAAAAAATAACTAATGAAGATTGAGCACAATAAGGACAATAAAAAAAAATAATATAATATTTGTATTCCGGCAGCTGTTTCCAGTCATCCATTTTTTTTTCTACATATATGAGAATGTGCTATTGAACAGTAATTATTAGAAACGTTCATTAATTTAATCGAAGGTCAAAACAAATTAAAAACATAAACATATTGTAGTGCGAACGAAGAAAAATGAATTCACTGTCAATTAGGATCCCAATCAATAAATGGTATGAAAGATAAACGATGAAGTGAAAATTAACAAGTCCATGAATACAAGAATGTGTATCAATAAATTAATAAATGGGTTTTTTCCTAAAACGTTTTAAATTAACTTGAGATATACAGAAACGGAAAAAAACAAACCGACTTATTGACACACCGATAAAATTTAAAATAACTGATTCCAAAACTCAAAAGATTTAATAACATCAAACGGTTTTTGATGTCGATGCTAAAGCATTTTTCCAATTGGCAATCTAGAAGCACAGACATCCAAAACTATTTGGCGTTATTTAATGCTTCAGATCGGATCATCGTATCAGATCAGTAGTTTCTGAGAAAATCGTGTATACATACGGGTCAAATACAGAACCAAACAGAAGGCTATGGTTTGCAAAACTTTAATAGCTCCATAATGTGTACTGGCGGACTTTAATTGCTGATGTGTTTTCTTTATCATGTAGTTTGGTCTATAATTCGTTATGCCGTGTAAATAAACAGTCCCAAATTTTATGTTTATCTACGTCATGAATGGTTCTCCTCATGCCGTCGCAACTCAATGGTAAAGATACTATTTGATTATCTTTTCAGACCGGTGAGAAAAAGCGAGAGACTTGGAACCGAGTATTCGTTTCAACTGTCAAAATTTTATGTGGGGGCAGGCAGTGCAAAATTACTTCCATACAGCAAAACATGAACAGCTAGTTAAAACAAGTGGTGGACTGGTGGTGGAATAACTATTGCATTATTTTAAAATCGGTAAAATAAGATTATTCACTCATATTGTTTAGAATAAACTCCTCTTGGAAACTTTGCACTAATAAAACCATAAACGGGTGACTTACTTGCTTAAGTTATTTTAATAGATTTCACCAGCAATGATAGGATTTAAATAATGCCACATAATATATCTCGGAAGCTTTCTCAGTGGCAATTAATGTTTCAGCTTCTACATTTTTTTAACCTTGACACAGATAACTAACAGATGTGACCATAAACAAAAAATAAATTTACTTCGCACAAAATAATACGTTTTTTCATTTAGTTAAATAGAAATTATTAAATATTTATTTTATAATTCTGAAGTCGGTGCCAAGTAAAAACAACCTTTCTACAATATCAAATTACAGTTCACACAAAAAGGGAGGCGTAGGTGTTCTAGTGCCCAGTATTGGTACTTACCACAGAAATATAACTAATATTCAGCCAGAAAAAAGTTGTTAGAACGATTGATATTATCTATACAGAGTTATTATTTGTTTACTTGGCACCGACTTCAGAATAATAAAATAAATATTTAATAATTTCTATTTAACTAAATGAAAAAACGTATTATTTTGTGCGAAGTAAATTTATTTTTTGCTTTTTAGTTTACCTACTTTTTGAAGTCGGTTTTTTTTTTGTTAAAAATTATTTTATTTTACGATTTTAAGTGATGGGTAGACCGAGCAAGAATGTTTCTCGAATGAGGAGACGACGGTTACTTGAGACGGAAAACTTATTAATAATAGACAAGAATTAAATCCTTTCACCTGACTATTGAGGGTCACGACCTTCCATCATCAGCTCATTTGACACAATAACTAGCAGTAGGAATACGCGTACAGTAGTTAAATAATTATCCTTTAACTCCTAACCATTGAGGAGTTGACCTTCCATCATCAGCTCATCCACATAAAAATACGTAAATACTGGTGCAGCTTTGAAAAACACACTAAAAACATTACATGTGCCTATAAAATTCGAGGGCTGCCCTCGATTTCTCTGAGATCCCATCATCAGATCACGACATGCTGACGATGGGACCCTTTTGGAATCATCTCCTGTCCAACAAAAAAAGAATCATCAAAATCAGTTCATAAACGACGGAGATATCCGTGAACAAACATAAAAAAAAAGCAACATATATACGAATCGAATTGAGAACCTCCTCCTTTTTTAGAAGTCGGTTAATAAAAGTTAATGTTCTTTTGTAGTGCAAATCGCTGAAGGGATGGAACCTTGTGACAGCTACGGCAGTTTCGTGTGCTCTTATTAGCTCTTAAATTTGTCTTCAAAGACAATAAAGTCAATTGAGCAAGGTTCCATTCCATTACCAACTTTCGGGAGTTGCGGGGACAAGAACCTAAACTTATACTCATACTTATTTCATAACTGTATGTTAAATTGTCAAATGCATGTTCGTTTAGGCTTGTTATCAAGATGTTATCGAATTCGACTGTTTTGTTTTGTAATTAATGTTAAACTTTGACACCTCTTTATCTTTTACTGTACTCGTTGTTTTGGGGAATGTACGCTCTTACTGATGTTCTAAATGGCTTGTTAATTTTGTTTAGCAGGATTCAAAAGTAATTTATTGTTTGTTTAGAATCGTTCTGGTTATGATTGCTATAAAAATATTTGTTAATATTATACAATCCTGAGATAACTATTATTTTACTTTCTTTGACCATTATGAATCGTTTTAAGAATTTATTAGCCTAATTATTGTTGATTTATTTTGTGTCTTTGTTTTTTTTGTCGTGTTCATATTAATGTTCATCTTTTTGTTTTGTTACGACTTGTTCTAACGTCGAAACAAATTTTCTTTTTATACATCTATGGCCTTCTAAATCTACTTCAAAATTAACCAGTCTTGTCACTTACTTTAACGTCATTCTCGCCCAATAACTGGATCAACTAATCAGAGGCTATAAAGTTCTTGACTAGCACTTTATTTCAATATAGATTTCTAATTGACTCAGATGTTTGCCAAATTCAATCGCCTGAGTGTCGATGCGACTGAAACTAAAGAGTTTAATATCTTTAGTGCTTGGCAACGTTCAGTATAATATATTAAGCTAAGAGCCGCGAACTCGATCGGTAAGGTGAACTACAGTTGTTTGCTAATCTTTGTCAATAACAGTTGATTCAGAAAAAAAAAATATTTGATTAATATTGCTTAGATCGTTATTGTATCTTTCTATTTCAAATCTTGTTTTGGTAACATTATCAATGTAACAAAATGTCGTGAACAGTAATTTAGAGTAGATGAAAAGACTTTAGAAAACAACAAAAACAGATTATGAAAGTTCCATAACTGAAGCTGTAACTCTTTCAACAAAGATTATAAAACAAACAAATATAGTCCATGTTTCCAAACAAACTGACAAGTTCAGTTCTATTTCAGCAATGGCAAGGAGTTCACTGACGATAGTTTGAAACAGTTGTCACGAACGTCGCCCCCGGATGGGTGAATTAGCTCAGGCCCAGTTCCCAGGCAGACTTGCAGCGAGACGTTAGGCATTGTATTTTTACATTTGGACTTCATCCAAATAGTACTCCCGAGTTATCAAAAATTCCAATGCCCATTGATACTAACGCATACAGTGAAACTAATAAGGGACTTTTATTTTTATGAAGTTATTTTTGTTGTTATCTTGATTGTTATGCCTCTATTAATATCAGTGGTTTTGTTGAAAGGTCATCGTGTCCGTTTAGTGTTATTGATAAAATAACAATGCTAAACGAAATATCTTTTGGCAAATCATTAAATTGTCATATTCAACTTGTGCTTTTGGTAGACTTACCGTATCTGATAAATCACTGAACTGAATTTGGTCACTGTTTATTTCACTTTTGGTTGGTCGAGTTGTTGGTTAGTATCGCATATAGTTCGTATCATCACGCGTCACGCTCCGTACGCGACGAGCGGCGTGCTCGCTCGTGTCGCGACTACTGCAGCGCTACTTTGTGTACGTACCTTCCTACGGATGCCCGGTTATCGATACTTTTTTTCAGTTACTTGTGCTTTAGTTTGTAACTTTCAGTAGACGAAAAGGTTAACGTTTGTAGAAAAATATAAGAAGTATAAGTAGATAGATATAAGTATATATTATGGTTTTCTCTCTGTTAGCTTTCTTGGGTAAATATATAAATACACGTTCTATTACGTAGGTACGAGTATGTGTCCAATTTTTGGGTTTTACAGAAGGTTAATTTTATCTTGCAACACATTCTATTGCATAAGGTTTTGTGAGAAAGAAATTACTTTCTTCAAATACCTAAATATTCAAATGGAGCTAGGTTAAAGTACAAACGTTTTGGAAATTGATATTAAGGTTATGATTCTGCACTCATGAGAACTAGATATTGCATTTGTAGAAATTTGATGTTGATAAAAAAATTATTTTGTTTTTCAAAGAGTTTAATAAAAAAAATATGTAGAAAAGGTTACATTATTGCAGCCAATGGGCGATAAAAAGCCAACACTACTAGCTACTGGGTGCGTCTCCTCACTTTATCGAGCAGTGTCACCTCGCATCACTTCAGCAGTCCAAACCAGCGAAGTGGCACCCGCGTGCCGTCAATTTAACTAATATAAAATAGGAGAGAATGTGTGTCCGGTGTTCTGACGGTGATCTCATCAACACGTTATCATCTCTTGATGACCCATTTCGACCCGAACATTCGTTAGAAACAGCGTTTTTAAACGAAATGGAAACAGGAAACGAACATCTAGTCAGTCTACAGCTCATGAACATGATGGCATGCTGGTAGAGCTCTTGTGAACGAGCTCGAGGGTGGAAGTACCACCAACTCAGCTTAAATCTTCCGCAAAAAGAGGTGCTTGTACAACTGTGTGCCTGTTTAGTGGTGAGATCAGGCTCTGAAATGACTTGCTGTTGAGGATTTTATAAATGAATAATAATAAATATCTCACAACTTAAACACAACGCCATCTAGTCCCAAACTAAGCAGAGCTTGTAATATGGGTACTAGAATATCTGATACTAATACATATATACTTTTCTTTTGTAAATACATACTTATGATACATAGAAACACCCAGACTAAGACAAACCCCCATGTTCATGCACACAAATATTTGTCTTAAGCGGGAATCGAACCCGCGACCTCGGCGTCCCAGGCAGGTACACTACCCACTCCGCCATCGGTTCGGTCGGTATGTTCTTGGGCTGTGGTTACCATCAGATAGACTACCCGTCTATTACATACGTCGTATAGAGAAAAGATTACATGTGCGCGGTACATCATGTGCCTGAGGTAATTGTGAAACAATTGTTTAAAAATAATTTAAAAAAAAACCGACTTCAATTACAATAATTTCAGACTTATATGGTTTTCTCATGGGTGCCATTGCCAGAACTGAACCAAATTGAAATGAAACCACACGGGAAGCACCAGCTTTCAAATAAAAATAATCATTAAAATCGCTTCGCCCAGTCGAAAGTTATGAGATAACAAACATAAAAAAAAATACAGAAGAATTGAGAACCTCCTCCTTTTTTGAAGTTGGTTAATAAATTCAGAAGTTTTTACAAGATTTTGATGCCTTACCGTACGCATCCTGTCTATAAATGAAACGAGTACAACCATTGTTTTCTTACTATCAATCACGTCTTGAACTTGACCGTTTTAACTTTACTACAGCGAATAAACGCAAAATTTATTTTAGCCAGCTGTAATGAACGTTTACGATGGAGCTTTGCCGGCACGAAAATTAATTAGAAAAATAGTTGGCTAACTGATGAAGAATATATGTACTTATTATATACTTATCATTGTTCATGTCCCCAATTTTGTTCGAAAGTTTGCTGTAGTGACTTCTATACTAAAGCCAACGAAACAAGATAAATTTATGTTATTACAAATCACACGAATATAAAATCTATTGCTTTGTTATTTAAGTTGATTTTCGTATAATAAAAACTGTTAAAAATGTCCTAAACAATCTCAATTGCAATAGAAATTAAACTTTATGGCCTGTGAATTGGGTTTATAATTGTAAATCATGAAAATTATCTCGTTTCATTGTCTGAACTATAGAACCTTCTTAAACTCCGTAGACGTCTTGGAATCGAATTTAGAGGCGGCAGCACCACCGGTTTCCCACTACCTTGTCACCAAGTACCGATTCCGTGCTGATATCAGGCCCTTAAATAACTGGCACATGATATATACCCCACACGGGATCCCTTTTTTTCGGATAATATTTTCAGGCATAACACGTTTCGCATCATTTGTTCTGGCATAATAGTCATTTGGCATACTATTTCATTTAACATTACCTACTATCATTCGGCATGCTATTGCTCCACCCATTAGCCGCAAACATGTGTATTTGTTAAAATACAATGAAAAGTATTTCAAAATTTTCTTTTTCCTAAGAAAATAATGCCAAAAGGATAGTATGCAATGAATATGGGTAAAGTATTTATGCTAAAAGATATTAAGCCAAAAAAGTTATGCGAGAAAATAGAGAACCACCTCACACACATCGCATCAGATGGAGCAACGCATCTATCTACATCTGCTCTGTAGTTACTACTCCATCAGATTGATTTATTATTTATTTTGAATATGTAAATTTCGAACTTAGCCATGCATATAAGTGGAAATTGACAATTAACTTACGTTGTATTTTTTATAACTTAGTTCATTGTTTGTGTTAAAAGCTGTTTGTTTCCCAAAGTATAGATAAATAAATTACCCGCTTCTTCGCCGTCCTGCATCGAGTGCCTGAAAGTTCAATGCAGCCGTACAATTTCAGGTAGGTACTTATACTGCGACAAAGTAACAAAGACACTACTTAATGCGATGCAAATATATACAGCAGACTTGAAATGTGCTTTCATTACTTGCCGCGGCCTTCAACGAATCTTTTGAAATTGTCCGTATTCGTGAATGTGTACTTTCACTTATATTTAAGGGCGAAAATGATAAACAAAAAATCTCCAAAAACTATATATTGCTATAGGGAACGCTACAGGGCTGCCTCAATGGTCTAGTGGTTAGCGCCGCTTACCATTAGGTCTCGGGTTCGATTCCCGGTATATTCACAATAGCAGCACAGAGTTGGAGTTGTACTCGGAGGATGCCGATAGGGGCTAACCCGTACGACGTGATCGGGTATGACCTATAACGGGTGGTAAGTATTCAACTTCTATTAAATAACATTATAATATTGTCCTTTTAAAAATATAATGCCTTCTGGATTACTAAGTCATATATTATTAGTTATTCTGATGTATATTTTCTGCGTTAGGCATTGTACGATAATTAGCTACTTAGGTAGCTCTACTTAGTTTGGGACTAGATGGCGTCGTGTGAATATTGTGTGATATGTTTTTTTTTAATTTATTAACAGGACATTTCATTTGATTTTACACAAGGCAAGCGATAATTACGTGTATATCGTTTACTCATGGTAGAAAAAAACAAAGTTGCTATTGCAACTTTACTTGAGACTTATTAGTCTCAAGTGAAATGGTAATTGTTGGCCATAGACAAAGAGCTGTAGACGTGTTGCCATTACTAAAAACTAGAATACAATGCCCTTTAATTGCAGGATCATTTACTGCGCATATAATAACGTTAAAACATTTCAAAAACAAAATTAATAGAGCTTTTATTTTACGTAAAATTAGGGGTGACTTTGGTTGTTTGTTCATGAACAATAGATTGTACACCAAGGGATGAAAGTAGTCGATTTCATTGAGGGTGTAATTTGAGCCTTAATAAACCCGAAAAAAATCGATCTTTCTCCGGAGTGATACATAGTATTAAAAAAAAAATCAACTAAAAATAACAAAATCTTCAAAATATCTATATACCAAAAATTACACTATTCTATTACCAAAATTTTCCGATAACGTTTTATAAAAATACCAAAAACCACCCTATTTTAACAAAATTAAATGAACAAAACAAATCATAAAAATGAGAGAGAAAAGACCATCACCTTCGTAGCAGAGGGAGTTTTTTCTACTTTTCCTCCCATTGCTATGTTCAAAACACGCCTGACAAAATAAATTATAAAAATTATAGAGAAAAGACATCACCTTCGTAGCAGAGGGAGTTTTTTCTACTTTTCCTCCCGTTGCGATGTTCAGAACACGCCTGACAACAAAAACTTTCTTTGATAGATATTCTCCGTACGACATACTGCAATGAGGTTTTTTCTACCTAGGTGTAGTATTAAAAGATAATGTATCATGCTTTATTGCAAACGAGTTGGTAAAATATTCGAAGCAAAATACATAATAATATGTTGGCCACGAGGACGTAGTTTAGAGCATAAGGTGATTTAAAATAAATTGACAAACGTTTCCGTTTAGTAATAGCGTCGATCATCGGCGATATTTCATGTTTTCTGGCAATTGAGAATATTATATACGTCAGCGAATCGTATATTTTGGCTGCAATAATCTCTATGAAGTCGTTACCACATTTTTACAACTGTGTCGTAAGTTTTTTATCATACCCGTAATGACAACGGTTCTGTCTGGTGTGGACGTTAACATGAATTTTAGGATAATTGATATTATATATATATATATTTATATATATTTTTTTATATTACTAGTATATATTTCCAAGATCATTTAATTTGTTCTGCCTCGTGATCTAGCGGTATTATTTGCGTACCGCTTACCGTAAGGTCTGGGGTTCGATCCCCAGGTCAGGTAAAATTTTTCAGTAGCAGCACAGAATCTGGAATTGTGCCCAGTAGGTTAGGATATCCCTAACCTACCCCCTATCACATGGGACCTAAACAATATAGAAGAAGAAAGACAAGAGAAGTGTGGGTAACTCTGTCACACTCTTTTGGGCAGTATAGACTTTATGTTAAATAATGTGTAAAATTTGTTCATCCATTATACATAACCAACATTGTAAAGTGTTTATGGTAGGTAAAATGCTACCGGTAATTAATAAGTTTAATGTATTTCATTACACAAACATTTTAGGAATGTGCGTTTCACTTAAAGCCCAGGCTTACGACACACACTATATTACAAAAATATGTTATTTAAGGATTAAACTGTCTTGCAAACGGCGAATAGCTCACTTAGAACCTTAACTTAAAAGGTGAAAATATTTGTAATATTTTAAAGCAAATTATAGCTTTACATTTTATAAAATATTAAGGTTGAAAAATTAAGGAGGAACAATCGGTATGGAATTCCCTTACAAAATGAGTATGGTTGTATCTTTTACATTTTTCATCACAATGTTATAATTTTTGGGTTATCTATTGTTTGCCCGAATAATATATGCCATAATATTCATATGCCCGAATTTCATTTGCCCGAATTTCAACTGCCCGAATGTTTTGTTTACCATAAAAGACATACTGTTATTTGCCTGAACATTAGATTTCATAATGATTCGAATGCCATACGTATTGTTATCCATACTTTTAATTATAATAATATTATTTGCCCGAATATTTGATTTCATAATGATTCGAATGCCATACGTATTGTTATCCATACTTTTAATTGCAATAATATTTAACCTAACGCCTTTGTCCTATAAAGCGGTTGTCTTTCATGTTTCTAACCTAACCTATTACTTTTTATAATTATTTTAACCTACTTTACAAGCAATTTCGGTGGGAAATGATGTTATGGCATGTGATACTTACGGCTTACAATGATTATATATAACAAATGATGTTATGGAAATTGACTTTATGGGAAACAAAGTTTCTAGCACGTGACTAATATAAGTAAACAATGAATATGAAAAATAAAATTATGAAAAACAATAATATTTATGTCAGGTGAGTATTATAGCAAATAAAATTCGGGCCAATGAAATTCTGGCAAGTGGAGGTATACCATAATAGTCTTTATTAACTAAATAACCATACCAAAGGTCTCGGTTACATGAACAATCGATGATTTCCCAAGGGCGTTGTTTTAGTGATTGAAGTATTTAAGGTGTACACAGGTACAAATAGAGCTATACATTTTCAGTATAAGATCTCCTCACATTTCATAGGCTTACCGTGCAATGGAGACCAGTTTATACTGGAAATGTTAAGCTTAATGTATAGCCGTGTGTACAAACATGTAATGTGTATAAATCAGCAGCGCCGGATTAACCTTTAGTCAAATAAGGCGACTGCCTAGGGCCCGCGTCGTATAGGGCCCCATGTACGAAGGAAAAAATAAAATAAAAATATTTAAACGAGTGAAAATTTAATTAAAAGATTTGTATTCTCAATGATAATATTGCTAGTAAGCTAAGCTAAGCTACTAAAACCATGTTTAAATACCTAGTTTTTGTATTTTATATAGGCATGCATTTCATGCATTATGTAAATTGTGCAACCCTAAGAATACTTCCTTAAATTACATAATATATTACCTATGTTATTCAAATAAACTATTTTGAATTTTGAATGTTAGTCGGTAATGAATGGCGGCGCGGCTTTTAGGCCCTTTCTGATCGAAAAATTGAGGTATTTTAGAAGTTACACAAATAGGGCCCAAAAATAGTATTGCCTATGGGCCTCGACAAGGTTAGCCTTGTCGAGGCCGATAGGCAATACTATATTTGGGCCCTATTTGTGTAACTTCTAATTTGTTAACAGTAAGTGGGCTGATTTGCAGTGCCGGATTAGTCCGGCACTGTAAATCAGCCCACTTACTGTTCACGAAAATCCAAAAGTTTCGTGTTAAAACACTTTCAGAATGCCGTGTTAGTTCAACGTCAGACTGCTACGTTTTGGCCTGTAGTAAAATAAGATAGTAATATTATCTATAGTTGCCGTAAGGTTTACGTGATGACGTAAACCAGAACCTTTGTCAAATAGCCATCGAAAATGTATAACTGTGTAGGCATATTTGGATGTCATATTACATAACTTATAATAAAATATTGTACTGAAGGGTGTGACACAGGGCTATAACATCCAAATTATGTAATGTTAGTGTAAGTATAATTCTTCTTCTTCTTCGTCGTGTCGATGGCTGAGTCAAATTTAATTGGCCCAATAAGTGGTCAATGTTATGGCGCTCTCATCGGCGTTTATGAGCGCCTTGGTCAAGGTTTTGACTTGCCATCGTGGTGAAAGGATTAGCCAATTCGCTTTGAAGAATTTGCGAACTGCCCAGGGTGCGCCGGACGTAGGGAATCGTACCGGTACGTCACTCGGGGAGGCTCCTTTCATGCACCCCAATATTATAATGATGTCAAGCTATTTTTCAAAATACAGCCTCTTGAACAATATAACAAAGCAAAGAAAATGCAAAGGATGGCATTTGACAACGGTGGCTTGGCTCCTAGTCGTATTTACTTATTTGAAGTGAGTTCCTCAAAGGTTATTGCTACATATCTTAATCTACTAAGGCTACATGCTACATACTACATCGTAATTTAACATACATAACATAACATCATGTCTGCACGTGTGGTGTAGTGGTTTAAGCGGCCGCCTCGCCGCTTTCCACTGCACTGGTGTTGTGGGTTCGATCCCCACATGGGACAAATGTTTGTCTGATTCGCAATGATTTGTTCTGAGACTGGGTGTGCTTGTGTGAGTGAATGTGTATATTTGGCCTTGTCATTGGGACCATTGGATAGTGTAATTGCTTCTGGCGTTCTATCTAATGTAAAAATCCAAAAACTAAACTAAACTAAACTATCATAGAGGTGTACAACACCAACATTTCACCTACGTAGGTAAGCCAACCGCCATCCACCGGGCACAATGCCAATTTCGTGCTGCCATTGTGAATTTCCTGTAGCAACCGAAAAATCGAACCTAAAACCTCGCAGTGAGAGGCGCATACGCTAACCACAAGACCATCGAGGCAGTTAATTCTAATTTCCTGACTAATAATTAATAATATACAGTATTACTATATATTATTAATTATGTGTAATTTGATTAACTTTGTATTATTAAAGATATTAAACAGTATAGTTTTTAGTTTTTCCCATCTTTATACACCGCGCGCTCCCCTAAATTCACACTTTTTTAAATTTCTTTCCATCCAATGGTTGCCTGGAAGAAATTGCCACAAGGCGATAAGGCCGCCACTTGTATTACCATACCATTATGTGTATTATATCTTATGTTAATATTTTCTATTGTTTTGTGTTTGGTGTACAATAAAGAGTTTTATTATTATTATTAATCCGACGACCCATTTTGATGAAATTTGGGAAGGAGGTAGATGGGACTTTAGGGCAGAATATATACTATTTTTTGTCCACGGGTGAAACCGCGGTGTGAAGCTTTACTAGTGCTTTATAATTTTAAGAAGCTATTTCAATACACGCCTATAGAAATAACACGATGGTTTATTTGAAGAGCGACATTGTCATATGTTTAGCAGGTAGATTGAATCGGTCAACGGTCGCGACCTTTCAACCCGCGTCATTAAGATTTGTTCTACACTGAACCAGGAATGCCATAAGGATTCACTTCAGAATTTTTATTAAAAAAAAATCATGTCACTTATGCAGTAATAAACACTTATTTATTTACAACCAACGAAAACAAAAACCAAAAGAAAAAAAACTAAATAAACTAACCTTAAATAAATTATATATAAAACCAACAACACCAGTGTAGTTAAAAGCGGCGAGGCGACCGCTTTAACCGCTACGCCAACCGTGCACTTTAGCAAATTATACTAAGAAACAGTTGAAAAAGATATGGGACTTGCAGGATTTGAACCTGCGACCTTCTGTACACCGG
This sequence comes from Hypena proboscidalis, assembly GCA_905147285.1. NCBI lineage: Eukaryota > Metazoa > Arthropoda > Insecta > Lepidoptera > Erebidae > Hypena > Hypena proboscidalis. Next base: position 3,379,604 of record LR990131.1, on the reverse strand, counting down.
GCAGTCGCTTTACCAACCAGCTACGGTCGCCTCTTGCCATAACCCTAAATTTCTCAACTGTATGTGAGGAAATTGAATTTAATTTGTGACCTTTTCACATCACGAAAACACGACGGGAGCGGAGCATTAGCGTATATCACGGGTAAAACTGCGCCTGAAATGAGTAATTACGCGCAGATGAAGTCGCATGCGATAGTTAGTGCTTAATATACAAACAGTTTTATCAAAATGATGCTTTTATTGCAATGATACAAGAGAAACGTCCACGTGATGATAATACTCAAAAATAATCTACAAGGAATTATACTTGGCTATCTTTTATTACACTCAAGCAGAAATTCGAACATAATAATATAATCTTCTGTGTCTTATCTTAAAGCTTTTTAAATAATATTATTATAACTATAAGATTTGTGACTAAACATGATCATTGGACAAGATGATTCTTAACCATGTCTTTTATTAAGTTTTATCGTGAAAAAGCGGCTTGTAACAGCTGCAAAATATCGGGAAACTCACTACAACAAAATAGATGGTAAATAGATAGATAGAGATAGCGTAATCTTTATTGTACACCAATATTAACAAAGAAGTTTATTTCGTAAAGTAATATTAAATATCCCGTGATATCTAATAATACTAAAGCCATTCTGAATAAGTAATAACTAGAATCACCCTTTTTATAGCCTTTATGTTTATTGGAACCTGGTTAGTGCATTATTATTATTCTTATGTCTTATCTCAGGTTCGATTCCCGGTCCGGGCAAGAGTGATGAGATTTTTCAGTCAGGAAATACTGAATAGCAGCACGGAGTTGGAATTATGAACAGTGGATGGCAATAGGCTTACCGCCTATCAAATAGAACCTAAACATAACATGATAGATGAGGGTTTTGTCACACCCTTCTGTGTAATATTAGCGTGATATTATGTCTACAAAACATAAAAAGTAGCAGATAATAATTAAAACGGCATACTAAAGAAAAGAAAGAAGAAAGATTTTTTTTTTCTTACATAACAAAACACATGAAAAAGTAGGTATTATAAAAATTTAATAATTATGTAAGTAAACGGTGGCGGTTGCTCATCTTTCATGCTGTGGAGTCTTGCATTTCTGCAAAACTTCCACAGCGATTTTCAGCAACTACCACGGTTGACGGCACCAACAAAAAACAGGTACTCATTTATGATTTCGTGCTTGCCCATAAAGAAACAATAAACTCTCACAATAAATGTTATTCCAATAGATACCTAGCCGCGTAGAATAAACAGACTCCCACAAGCAAAAATAAATTGCTATAATTACTTACACAGTAAAAGTAAAATAAAAACAAAACATGGTTCGAAGTCATCGGTCGCGTCAGGAATAAACCAACTCACTACGTCACGCACTACTACCAGCATATCCTGACCCGTGGTCTTATAATACTTGTCTCTTTTATATGCCTTTGCCTCTGTTCCTCGCGAATCTGTTCGTGTTTACCGTTATTGCTCTGCTCTCGTGAGTTATAGCGTTATATTAAATAGATTAAAACCTTTTATAAAAATAAGGTTATTAAATGTAAAAAGAACCATCAAAATCTGACTGATAGTTCTTGAGATTAGGGCATTCAAACAAACAAATATACAATTATTTATCGTTATTATATTAGTAACTAGCTTTTGCACGCGAATTCACCCGCGTGGAATTCTTTGTATTAAGCAGTAGCTGCTCCCGCGCTTTTACCCGCGTATTGCTCCGCTCCCGTGGAGTTTAGGGTAATGTAAAGTATTTTAAAACCTTTTTAGAAAATCGGATTATCAATCACAAAAACAATTATTAAATCCAATCAATAGTTCCCGAGTTGCCTATGTTACGCGCTTTGTAGTCAGTTACCTGCACCTTCAATTTTATTACAACCGATTCAGCCGTTTCGAAGATAAGTCGATACAAACAGACACATATAAAATCTGGATTTTGGGCATAGGTATTGTGCAAATAATTATACCAGCTTAAAAAACATTGTTGTTTTGACATTCAAAACAGACACGTCTATTTATATTAATTTGTATTGATGTATTGAAGATTATATTATAATATGTAAATATTGTATGTATGCATGTATTTTATATGTAGGTGTATTGATGTAGATAAATAATATATTAAGTACCTAGTATATTATATTGCAAAATTAGGTAGTAGGTATATACCTATTTAAATTATTATAGTATGTAAGCATTCTTGTGGCATTATTTTAATATTATTACTTTGTAGTTGTACACTCAACTTTTCTTGCCTAGTCTTCTATTTCTTCTTTTCCTCTACGGCTCAAAGGTTTGCTGGTAGCAAATTCAATATTGAATTAAGCTCGCCTTTGTACCTAATATTTTAACTGTTTCTTTTCTATTATGTTATTGTAAATTCTGTGTGTGTACAATAAAGTATTTCAAAAAAAATTGAAAGATAGTCTACAGTAACAAGGAGTGTAAAGGGTAGGTCTTGTTAGATTGGTGTCGTGTGGAGGAATGTGGGGCGGGTCAGGTATGCCAGCTGAATGCTGCGTATAATTAGTTACCCGATAGACACTTTTAGCCAACTAGGGCATGTCAAAGGATAGTTATCTATTATTGGAATAGTTAGCGTGCTTGATGAGTGTGTCATATGTAGGAAGACGTTATTTATATAAGATCTGTATTAAATATCTCTGGTTTATTATACACTACGGTCGGTTTATTTTGTATCAACGACTGTTAGCGGCAAAAATATGGCCGATTTATGAGCTTTTATTGAGAACACAGATTCTATGCGGTTAAACGATAAAAAAAATAAGTTGGTCGGCTGTTGGCGTTACTCTACATCGGCAGCTGAGATAAGATTTATCATTGCATCTGCATCCTATTTGAAAATTCGCGACAATCGTCTTACTTCTAATTATAAGTTAAACGGTGGTGCTTCATCACTTCAGTTCGTTTATAAAAACTCTACTGCCAATGTAAAATTGTTATTAAAGAAAATTTACAAGCGCCATCTGTTAGTGTCTTGTAGAACTTTAGCGTTAGTAACTCTACTACTGACGTTATTAATCACAAGGGCTATCACTAGATGGCGCTAAGAGGTTTCAAACACTACACACGGTTATTTTAACTAGCTTTGATCGAGAAAACGACTCATGTCGTGGCAAATTTGACAAACTTAACACGAGATGTGTCCTATTAAGTAGAATAGAAGATTGAACAGAAAAGATATTAGAAATTTCATGTTGATCCTTCAATTGTTAGCTTTTTCATTCGAAATCTCAAAATAAAAAATGTTCAAGTTCAATAATTTTATAATAGAACACAAAACCGCCAGTGTCCTTTCATCCATAACCATCTTTTTTTTTTGCAAATAATTGAGTGTTTTTTAAGTAACATCGTAAAAAATATGAATTATTTTCTGTTCATAATATTAGTTGAGATAATGCTGTTAAAATAAATAAAACCGTCTTCTGTAAAAGAAAATTAATAAAGATTGCAATTTTTTACGTAATTCATAGACAAATGTGTTTGACATGATAAATGTGTTTCAAATCACCGATAAAGCTTCGGTTTCCGGGGAAAGCGGTGTAGAATAATGCGACCGTAAAAATAACGGTAGAATGTCGTCACAAGAACTTTGTTCATGTAAAGTAAATGCAGTGGGTTTGAACACGGTAATCGACATAACGTGTTACGGTGTTACGGACTGAATAGGTTCGGACGGGCTATGTTTTATAATTATGTAAATTTAAACTTCAAACTTCAAACTTCAATATTTTTATTGCAAATATGGGTATACATAGATGTTATATGTTTTATAATTATGTAAATTTAAACTTCAAACTTCAAACTTCAATATTTTTATTGCAAATATGGGTATACATAGATGTTATAAAATAGTTAAGACCACCATATTTTACCCTAAGGCATGCAATAACAGATCATACTTAAATCTATTCATCATTATTAGTTTATAAACTATTTATATCAAATTATAAAATTTACACAAGAATAAGAATAACAAAATTAAAACAATAAAGATTGTATAACAACACGAAGTAAGATAAATAACTACATAATTAAAACTATTATTTTTCTATATACTAGTAATATTGCCACTAATATTATCATCTAGGGATATAATAGGATCATAATAGGCTTTACTAATAAACATTTTTTTCAAATTAATTTTAAATTTATTTAGTGGGCTTATTTCTAATAATTTCTTTGGCAGTTTGTTATAAACTCTTTGTTTTTGTTTGTTAAGCAATTTAATCATTGATTAAATTGCTTAACAATAAGCACGGCTCGTTTTTGAGATTATATTCTATGCTTTTAATGTTACTCAGCCTTTCATAGTTTTTTATACTCTGAGTAGTTAGTTACTTACTTAAATAAAGTGATTTTTCATGTTTTTCTTTTCAAATAAATGTATCTAATGGATGCTCAAATTCAATTTTATCATTATTAATAATTTGGCTTTATGATTGATGGGTAATTAGGGTTAATAAACCAAGGCTTTCAAATATTTGAGTGATTAATGTTAATTTTATCCTTTTGAAAGTTATTGCTTTCGCTAAAGAGCTCTAGAAAGGTAAACCTGCTGAAATATGAATGGTATTGGAATAAATATGGTGGTTTTGTAACTTAAGCAGTTTATACTAAGCAACAGTTGAAAATTCTGAGACCGGCAGGATTTGAACCTGCGACCTTCGGCTCACCGGGCTGTCGCTTAAACCAACCGGCTTCGGTCGCTTTTTGCCAGGACCCTAAATTTCTCAACTGTATGTTACGTCATTTTGTGACGTCACGTTTATCCATAAATATGAAGCAGTTTGGTCAGAATCAGTAATATAATACATTCCATTAGTCTGGGCGGGTGAACCAGAGCAGTAATACTACAGTTAAAAATTTAAAACTTCTTTGCATAAAATGTTACATTACATTATAGGCAGGTATGCTCGTCAGTCTGAGAAGCACTTTGCAAAAAATACATTTCGTATGTTCAAGATCAAATCAGGCGCATGCTCGCCGCTCTGGGAGCACCATTATGACAAAGTAAAGATAAATATTAGCTTCGAATATTATTTCATGATATTGATTTGAAGTTTGTCAGAATGATGACATAATAGTGGTAATATTTACTTTGTCTTTAAAATCTATAAGTAACCTATACAGCGCAATTAAAATATGATATTTGCTTGACAAATTTGTACGTAAAGTGAGAAATTTGAATTATTAAATAAAATATGAACATAATCTTTAGTCATTTAGTTATTAGCCATATTGGTTTGCAGTAAGCTTTGATCTATTTGTGTCTGTTGTTCGATATTTATTGTATTTTTTTATATTTTCAATGATTTATTTACTTTATTAATATTGTGTTCATACGGCAGTTTATATCAGTGTTTGAAAAGTGGTATCTACGCAAATGGAACGACGTTGGTTTTGTTTTAATGGTAAGTTCAGTTCTTATTGTAGTTACTATAGTGTTAGCAACACACATTTTAATAAACAATATTGTATTATTTAATTGTTTGTTAAAGTATAAATTTGTAATATTATTAAATAATTAATAGTACTGATTTGACTTATGTAACGTAGTCTACTAATGACTAGTTAGGTAGGCAGAATAAATAGAAACAATCGATAGATTAACAAAGGTATTATTATTCTATATATTTATATCTATTAAATACAAGGTAGTCTCAAGGCGTAGGTTGGTAGGTAGGTAAGTGGTTTGGTAAGTCCTGGTGCAGCGAAGTGAGGAACACTTAACTCGGCGCTGGTGACCGCAGGCAAGAAGGGCGCGACGCGCACGCAGGTCCTTTATATACCCCACAGGGGTCTGCAGTGGGGGGCGCATCTTGAGGTTGCGGTGGCCGTGCGGTTGCGACGTCACACACCCCCTCCGTTAGGGCAGAATTTTTCTTAAAAAATTCGGCTCCTGGCTGACATGGAAGACCTCAGGAAGCAGTTCTTAAGCAGCACCGGCAGCTCGATCCGGCTTTACTGAAATCAGAACAATAAGTGTATATAAAAAAAATAACTAGAAAAAATATGAAGTTACGATACCTAAATAAAATTGAAAAGAACCGGAGTGATCGAGCCAAACGCATTCAATACAATAACAATGTCATGATGTCATTCAAAAATAACACTACGTGCAACCTATTAAGATTGAATTTTTACTAATTAAAGAAGATTATTGAAACTCATTCTTATCTAACGGAACTAAATATAACTAAAAATGTAAGTATAACAACTTGTTTACCAAGTAGCGCGTTAGCGAAGTAGTATTGGGTGTGCGCGTCTACACAGAAGGCATGACACATTTCAAGATGAATGAATGAACAACATCGTATAGTTGAAAATAATAGAATTCGACATCATTAGTAGATGTGATTCTAAAGGAATTATGAGCGTGAAGAATATTAGCGAACAAAATGGTATACCCGATTCGACAATGAGAATTTTAACCACTGAACCATAGGGTAAAAATTTTTTTTTTTTTATTTTTTTTTATACCATTATTGTTTATAGTTTATTTGTTTAATATCCTTTATATGCCATTCGCCAAGTGGCTTATCAGACATATCTGCTAGTTTGTACACTAATGGAGACTTTTTTGCTACGATTTTACATTTAATAAATTTAGGAGCGAGTTTTTTACAAAAATATTTATCCTTATCGCTCAAGTAAAAGGTACGTTTCCAAACAATATCACCAACATTGAATTCTGCCGTTTTACGGCGAAGATTATAAGAATGACAGTTACGCTTGTGTGCACCTATTAGCGCTGCCTGTACTCTCTCGAAAATAGAGGATAAGTAGCCTAGTGACTCAGCATAACTATCACGTGGCTCATGAATTATATTAGTATCAGATTTACTAGAAACATAATGAGAACCACAGGTTACCATTTCACGCCCGAATACGATCATAGATGGTGTAAAACCGGTTACTTCGTTTACTGCACAATTCATTGCGAACTGAATTTTAGGTATAAGTGTATCCCATATGCGTTGATCGTTTGAAATGAACGTAGAAACAGCTGTTATTATAGTTTTATTATATCTTTCTACCGTATTTACATGAGGTGCATAAAACGGTGTGTAATGTAAATTTGGAATTTTATATTTACTTAACAAGTTTTTAAAAGTTGCGCTTATAAATTGTTTGCCATTGTCTAGTACTACGGTAGATGGAATACCATGTACCAGAAAAACTTTTTCCTCTAAGATTCTAGTTATTACGTCAGCAGTCGCACGTTTAATAGGGAAAAGTAAACAATATTTTGAGAAACAACAACAAACGACAAAAATAAAATTGTTCTGTTGCCTTGTAGGAGGCAAGGGACCAATCAAATCAATACTTATCATTTGAAATGGTTTAGAACAAGACTTAGGTTCACCCATAAGACCCAAAGTTGCATGATTCTGATGCTTATGTGCGATGCAACTATCACAAGAATTTACCGCTTTTACAACATCGGAATACATTCCAGGCCAATAATAATTGAGGGCTAAACGTTTGAAAGTTTTGAAAATACCCATATGACCCGCCGTAGGGGAGGAATGGCTCTGAAGTATTACTTCGTTTCTCCGTTCAGATGGAACTACTTCCTTCCACTGAAATTCTCTGGTAAGAGGATTAAGACTCTTTTTGAAACGATATAATTTATTACTGATCACTTGATAGTCAACAAAGGATGTAGGAGACTGCGAACAACCATTAAAAATATTCAAATACCAAGTGTCATTAGTAGATAAGGAACTACCATCTGGGAGGAGATTACTATCGATATCCATAATATTAGGTGATCGAGAAAGAAAATCTGGTACAATATTATCTGAACCACGACGGTGTCTTATTTCAAAGTTATAAGAGGAAAGACGAACTCCCCACCTGGCTAATCGCCCTGTAGGGTTGTTCAGTTTTAAAAACCATTTCAAAGCAGCATGATCGGTGTACACAATAAATTGTTTTCCGTTTTCAATATAACACCGCCAATGTTCGATAGCAGATAAGACAGCAAGCGCTTCGCGCTCAGTAGCACTGTAATTTTTTTCCTGGTCCGATAAGGATTTACTATAAAAGGCTATGACTCTTTCCTGTCCCTCCTTGACCTGGCAAAGTACAGCTCCAATACCGTAATCACTAGCATCGGCGTGTATTTCAAAAGGCTGATCAAAATCGGGACAACATAAGACCGAGGAAGAAGATAAACATTTTTTTAATTTATTAAAAGCTACATCCGCCTCTTGCGACCATGCGAACAGTGGAGCCTTTTTGCCGTTAGAAGTTAATTTATTTAAGGGAGCCGCTAAAGTACTAAAATCGGGTATGAACCTTCTATACCACGATGCAGCACCCAGAAAACGACGTACCTCTTTTTTATTTGTCGGAGTGGAATAACTTGTAATTGATTTTACCTTCTCAGGATCTGCATGAAGACCTTCTGAATCCACTATATAGCCCAAATATTTAAGTTTGTCTTTGAAAAAATTACATTTTTCTAAATTTATAGTTAAGTTTGCATATTTTAATTTGTTAAGTATTTTAATTAGAAGTGAAATGTGATTTTCAAAGGAATTTGTCACACATACGATGTCATCAACGAAACAAAAGACCTTGTTTTCAAATTCGGGCCCGTAAAATAAAATATCTGCTAAACGCTGTTGTGTCGCAGGAGCATTTGTTAAACCAAAAGGCATGGATTTAAATTGAAAAGTTCCACGTGACGGAATGTAAAAAGCAGTTTTACAACGGTCCTCTGCCCTTATTGACGTCTGCCAGAAACATTTAGATATATCTAAACTAGTTAGGTACTTAGCGTCTCTCAAGTTATCCAGAATCTCAGAGATATAAGGCAAATTGTACGCGTCTTTTTTTGTTACCGAATTTAGTTTACGGCTGTCGAGACAAAAACGCAATTCACCATTTTTTTAGGCGTTAAAATGACGGGATTAGACCAAGGGCTTTCAGATGGTTCAATGACATCTTCTGCCAACATTGCATCGACATGTTTTAACAAAATACGCTGTTTATCGGGAGACATACGATAGTATCGCTGACGAATAGGTGGACTATCACCTGTATCAATCGAATGAGTAATGAGTGAAGTTCGGCCGAGCCCTCGCCGTTCATAAGATATATCGGTGAATTGGGCGATGATGTCGTTAGCAGTAGCTCTCTGCTCATCAGACAAATGATCAAAAGATACCAAGTGACTGGTAGAACTAGGCTGTAGTTCCGAAACAACAACGTCGTTATTATTTTTCGTGAGTAAAATAGATTCCAATTGATCAGGGAACAACCCAAAACCCCTCCAGAAATCCATACCAAGGATTAAAGTTTTCTTAATACCCGGTACAATATGAGTAACAAGAGAAATAATTTTATTTTGAAATTCAAAAGGAAGTACCACTGAGCCAAGTGAAGAATATTTGTCGCCACCAGCGGTGATAAAATCCAGAGGTTTAGAATGTAATAATTTAGATTTATCCAAAAAAAGTTTGTGGGAATTATTACCCAAAATAGTTACACATGAACCAGTGTCTAGTAAACCAACAGTGTTCTTCCCGTTAACCGTAACGGGGATAAATGGAGTATAATTAATGTTAGAATTAACGATTGAGGAAAGTTGATATGAATTGAAAAATTTAGATACATAATTTAGCCAATTATGCCATTCATTTTTACATGTTTTCACAATTACTTTTGATTTTCCCCAACCGTATTTTTTACGTTTTTTGAATTTTTATTAGTTTTATTGTTACAACTAGGACAGTCTAAAACTCGATAGCCAGGTAATCCGCATTTAAAACAAACCAAAAAACGAGGTTGACGACAATATTTTAAAGAATGTGAATCTGTTCTGCATCTCGGACAGTATAATTTAGGTATAGCAGTACTAGTGACAGAAACAGCATTGACGCTCGGTTCAGCAGAATTACTATTTTCTGTCGAACATTGATCTGTATTTAAAACATTGTAAGTAGGTTTAAAGTACTTATGTTTTTTGTAAGAATTATTGCTATAAGAAGTTTTTTTCGAATTCGTATCATTGGGATATCTATAAGCAAAATCTGGCGCTAGAGTATTGGCAGTAATTTTAGGTGGTTCCGAAAATTCCTTGCTACGACTGTCATACTTCTCAAAATTTCTACAAACACTTCATATTCGAGCTCAGCCTTACTTAAATGATTAAATTTGATAGCATAAGCCATATTTAAAAAAAAAATTGATTGGGAATTACGCATACAAAGATACACAATTATTTGAAAAAAAATGAATCCGTCCAAAAGGTGATAAGAATGTGTTTCTTTTTTTTTTTTTTTTTTTTTTTTTTAAATCAAAAACATAAGCACATAAAAGTAGAAGTTTTTGTAGGTTATTTAAAACACGAGGTGAAACAAGTGAGATAATAGAATAAAAAAAAACACCGTACGCACCTTTCGGACGAAGAAAAGAAATATACACAGAAATAACACACAATTAAATAACTGCCAAGACTTAACCAAACCATGTACCATATAACCTCTATTGTTGGGCGCCGCTGTAACGTAGTCTACTAATGACTAGTTAGGTAGGCAGAATAAATAGAAACAATCGATAGATTTACAAAGGTATTATTATTCTATATATTTATATCTATTAAATACAAGGTAGTCTCAAGGCGTAGGTTGGTATTAAGGTAAGTGGTTTGGTAAGTCCTGGTGCAGCGAAGTGAGGAACACTTAACTCGGCGCTGGTGACCGCAGGCAAGAAGGGCGCGACGCGCACGCAGGTCCTTTATATACCCCACAGGGGTCTGCAGTGGGGGGCGCATCTTGAGGTTGCGGTGGCCGTGCGGTTGCGACGTCACACTTAAACGGCAACATTACTCGAGGATGGCGCGATCAACCAATCTGTAAAATGGGGGTATTTGAGTAGTGGGAGAGATTACTTTGTTGGTCGCGCCTGTCCAGCGAGTTCAGTATTTTTCTAACGCCGAAATAAGCAGTACGTGTGTGTGCGAAAAATAAAGCGGTGTGATAATATATTGTGAGTGTGTGTCAGTGCTGATCCTGTGTATAATTTGAAAATTATAACTGTAGGTAAGTACACTACGAGTGTTTGTTATTTCTATGCCTTACTCATTACCCAAAGCAAAGCACCCAGATAACTGTAATGAGCTGTCTTACGATTCTACAATAGTATATTTTATAGAATGCAAGTTTACTTGAACTAGTTTTGTTACCGATAAAGTTCAACTGTGGCATTTGAGTCAATATTAGGATATACTAAGCTAAGATTTACTTCAAAAAGTGATTGAAAAACTCGGCTGTTGCAGTGCATTTTGTACTTACGTATTTTTAAAATCGTAGATTCTATTTAATTCAATTTTAACTGTACACGAATAGTCCTCGGTTTTTAAGAAAAAAAACTACTGAGGTGTCAAGGGACACCCGGATAGAACGAAGTTCGGTAATTCCAAATAACAAAAAATCAGGATTCGCACCCGAGATTGCAGTAAAAGGTTTGCGACCTTAACCACTAAACAAATAAAACAGTCTATTAATAAACTAAATAATTATACGGTAACAAATATTTAAACCAAATTAAAAAAAAACAAACATTAAGACAATTAAATTATCAAGCGTAGCAAGCGTACACACGATCATTCAGAATCACTTAATCATTCTCTTAAAATAATAGTATGATACTTTTAAAATCATTGTGGAGATATTATCACAATACTCCTATAGGCTGAATGGCTACATAACAATATTTCCTGTGCCTTACACACTCAATTTCAAAATAATTCTTATCTTTGAACTTTCGCGCTATTCGAATTTCAAAATATCAAAAGCGAGGTTCATTCAAACACACGCATAGACTTATAATGCCTAGATCAATAAACTGCTTGTATGAATTTAAGTATAAAGTTAGGCTAAAAACAGATTGATTGAAAATTATAATGCGCCGCTTGGCGGACACACAAGCTAAATGAAAATCTGATAAATACCAGAGAGTTACACTGAACTGAAACGGCACAATTAAAGTGGCTTCACATTTCATGCGTGTACTCGGTTTCTAGGTGTAATAGTTCTCTGATCACACAACAAACCTTATCTTTAACATTATTTTTCTGCGATTACCTTGCTTTCTTTTAAATTGTATTCGCAAGTTTACTCGCGATATAATAATATCAGATCTCATTATCAATAATCTCATCACCAATCCCAATGACATAATTAGATGTGTTCTAATCGGATATTCCATGAAATGTACATAACAAAATTAGTAAACATTCTGTGGTAATATTAAAAAATAATTTGCTTTTGAATTTAATATAGTTATGACGCGTACACTTGCTAAACACAAAATAATGGAGAGATTATAACGCGTATGACTTGGTTAGCACAATAGTAAAGAAAGGTTATAATTCGTACTTGCTAAAATACAAAAGCATTTATTATTGTCTGTATAAAATCTCTACTTACCTAAATCCATCAGCAATATCCGGAACTTGTGCAGAAACACTGTCAGGATTCATTATTGTTACTATTTTTAATTATTTATTATGTACAAAACACCTGTATACACTCAACAAAAGGCAGGAATTGTATTTTTTTTTTAAGTTATGATAATATTTTTTTTAAGTTACTTTATTATTCATAGAGAGACAAAACGAAAATATCTCGCTTGCTTTCTCGATGCGAGAGAGATATTTAGTACTGTAGCAACCATTAGTTCCGAAGCCGCTCGATAGATGGCGTTGGGATCGAATTAGATGGCGCTATGGTTTCGTTACAAAGTCCTGTATATATGGTCCACCGATTTATGTTTTAAGTGATCCATTGAGGAGTAATGTGCACGATATCGAGCTATTAATTCACTGTTATCTGAGTAGAACAGCGAACGTGTAAGCCTGCGCGGACCTTTCGCAGCGCGCCAGCGCCCCCTATTTTTGTAGAAACTCAACTCTAGTAATATTTTCTTTTTAAGTTTTTTTTAATTAATTTATTTTTTCTCTATAAGCGAGAGAGAGAGATGGACACAGAAAAATGCGCACGCCGTGCGGCGTGCGCATTTATCTCTGGGTGTCTGATGATGTAGCACCGTTACTACGCCGCTACGAGAATTGCTACGAAAAGTGTCGTTACAACTTTTCGTTCCATTTTATCCGTCTAGCCCCCTTTCGCAACGCGCGATAAGGAACTTCGTTCCAATAATAATTCCTCTGCAAAATTCCCTCATTCATTTCAAAAACTTTCAGATCTTGTGCAGATTGCAATTTTTAAATATTTAAGATTTACGCAAACTGTTCGGGCAAGTAAGATGTTTAGTGTAGCTGGTTCGACTCGACAATTTATAGGTGATTCGTTTATATAGATAAAGTAGTTCAATATTATGCAGAATTATAAATAAAAACCTACCAAGTGCGAGTCGGACTTCCTCACGAAGGGTTCCGTACCATTTTAAAAAGGCGAAACATCAATTCTGTTATATGGGTTTTTTTAAGCAAATATATTACTGAATATTTTATGAATATTTTATGCGTTTACCTGTTACCGTAAACAATATCGAGCTAATAGTTAAAAAAATACGTTTAATGTATGGGAGCTTCCTCCTCTTAAATGTTTTTTTTTCGGTTTATAATATTTGTTGTAATAGCGGCAACAGTTATACATCATCTGTAAAAATTTCATCCGACTAGCAATAACGGTTAATGAGATACAGCCTGGTGACAGACGGACAGCGAAGTCTTAGTAATAGGGTTCTGTTTTTACCTAAACTACTACTAAACTAATAACTAGATAGGTCATAGAACTACACGTATTCGTTCTACAGCTCTATAAAGAAAGAAAGAAAGAAACGTTTATTTTGGCAAATCTTAAGCTTACTAACACTTCTAATCTTCTACTTTGCAAAAATACCAGTTGAGACTACCAGTTTCTTGGATTCATGCTCAGTCACAGCTGAATCCTTGGCTAGGGGCAGCGTGAAAGAGTGTGATGTCATTTTCAAATTCCAATCTATTAGCCCAAGTGAGGTGGTGAAAACCTTCAAGTCGCTCAATTCAAAGAAAACAACCGACTTGTGGGGCATTTCTGTCAAGATATTGCAAAATATAATTATTGAAATAGCACCACAATTAGCTGTAATATTTAATCAATGTGTAGATAAAGGTATATTTCCTAATTTGATGAAACATAGTAAGTTAATACCATTATTCAAGAGTGGGTCTAAGAGTGACCCTAGCAATTTTAGACCCATCTCAATCTTGCCAGCAGTTAGTAAAGTCTTTGAAAAGCTTATTTTGCAGCAGTTAGAAAGCCATTTTAATATTAATAATTTATTTCACAAAGAGCAATATGGTTTCACAAAGGGTCGCTCAACCATAGATGCAGGTTCTACACTTATAAAACATATATTTAATGCCTGGGAAAACGCGCAAGATGCAATTGGCGTTTTCTGTGACTTATCCAAAGCATTCGACTGCGTTGAACATCAAACGCTTTTGCGAAAACTCAGGCACTATGGAGTCAGGGATATTGCACTTGATCTGGTTGCCTCTTACCTTGGTGACAGAGTTCAACGAGTTGATATAAATGGAATTAGGTCCTCCGGATTACTTGTCTCAATGGGCGTGCCACAGGGCTCAATTCTCGGTCCGTTTCTCTTTTTAGTGTACATTAACGATTTACCATTCTATGTGCAAAATTTTTGTGATATAGTACTTTTTGCAGATGATACTTCGCTTATTTTTAAAGTTAATCGTAATCAGGATAGTATTGATGATATTAACAGGTCACTTGCACTAGTCCAAAACTGGTTTACTAGCAACAATTTATTATTGAACTCGAATAAAACTAAATGTATAAAGTTCACTTTGCCTAATGTCAAGAAACAGAACATGAGTATAATACTAAATAACGAAATTATTAGTCTTGTGAATCAACTATGTTTTTAGGAATAACCTTGGATCATAAGCTTCAGTGGGGCGCCCATATATCGTGTCTAGCAGGGAAACTCAGCTCCGCGGCATTCGCTGTTTGGAAAGTTCGTCAGTTAACTGATATTGAAACTGCGCGACTAGTTTATTTTAGTTATTTTCACAGTGTCATGTCCTACGGTATTCTGCTATGGGGCAAGGCAGCTGATATTCAAAACATTTTTGTAATTCAAAAACGGGCAATTCGTGCGATTTACAAACTCAAAGCTCGAGATTCTCTGAAAGAACGATTTAAGGAAATAGGTATTTTAACAGTAGCATCGCAATATATATTTACTAATATTATGTTTATACGAAAAAACATAGGAACATATACCAAGAAAAGCGATGTTCATTCATTAAACACGAGGAATAAGCATAAATTGGTAGGCCAATATTATCGCTTAAACAAAGTCCACAACTCATTTGAGGGACTAGGAGTGCGTTTTTATAACAAAATTCCTGTCGAAATCTTAAACTTGCCCCTACTAAAGTTTAAGAGTATCGTTAAGAATCGTCTTATGGAAAGGGGCTATTATAAAATAAACGATTTCTTAACCGACACTACGCCTTGGAAATAATATTAATTTATCTTATGTATTAATTACAGTAATATATTTATTATTTACAATTATTATGGTTATTATATTTCAAATGAATTGCCAAGTTAGACATTGTTGTATCCTATTTATAATTATGATTGATTATGATCATTTTGACATATTATAATCTATATTGAGATTGACATAATTTATTTTTGACATCATTTTATCATATTATTGACTTAAGTTTCAACTTTTGACATTATAATGAATATCAATTGATACATTATTTTTATTATTTAATATGATGATTAATGAAAATTAATTCATAATTATATAGTTTCTTTATTAACTCACTAAATTTGATTTGTATAACCTCATTTCATGTTATTTCAAATATTGTTAAGTAAAGGCAATCTGTGTGTACTTTTTTTAAATTATTTATTTTTATATTTTTGTAGTATAAATAGTTTTTGTTATTAGTATATAAATATTTGTTCTGTTCTGAAACCCTTATATATACAGTAGTATACACACATTGTTTTTACTCCTTTATTTTCTGCTTGAAGTGTAAGATATTGCAACCTTATATACTATGGATTTATTTATAATAATTTCATTTCATTTCTATATTTAAGTTTATTTTCTCTTTATAACCATATTTAGCTATAATGTTTGTTTTGGTTGCTATAACTTACACATAGAATTATTGTCAAAAAACAAACAAATATTGTATGAATTATTTGAAAAGATGGTGCACATGAGTTTCTCACCAGCTCTTCTCATGATGCAATACCCATCGGAGCTGGTACTTGGATTGATTTTAATTCAATTCTCTAAGTTGAATTAAAGTCAATCTAAGCTCCGGTGTCAAATCATTTTATTACAATAAGTACCCATTATAATTTAGTTAGCTAAGTTTTATTTTAATTTTATATTTTTTGTGTTTTGATGTTTGTTTTGACGTGTTCAAGCGCCCCTTGGGGCCCATGGAAATAAATGATTTGATTTGATTGTAAAACTACTTATATTAAAAATTAAATTGATTTGCCAAAAAAGGTACACACCTCAGCATACTACTGCAGCACATCAGCACAACAGCGCTGGTATTCTGGTGCGCCCTGATTGCGAGATCTATCCATCTCTCTCTCATATTATTATATTTTAACTACAACTTTGTAGTACTATTTTTCATTAAGCTGTAAATGTTAATTAAAAAGTTAATGAAACCTCAGGGAGCAAGTAATTATAACACGTAGTTTTAATAAGCGATCATTTTCTCATGTACCCCTGAGGTTAGAAAGGTCCCTGATATTTGAACTATATATTTATTTGGGAAAGTTTTTGCCGCCGCTTTGAAACTTAACAGTTAATTATGGTTGAAAAATATTTTCAAATTGAGCAGTGGTGAATGGGTGCATGGTTGGCGTTGTGGTTAAAGTGGTCGCCTCGCCACTTTCAACTGCGCTGATGATGCGGCTTTGATCCCCACATGGGACAGTCCTATTGTGATCCGCAAAGATTTGTTCTGACTCTGGGTGTCCTTTGTGTGTATAAAATGTATGTTTGTGAATAACCCCCGGAATAACCCCCGTGACACAGGGGTTATTCCTAGTGCAAGCGTAGTTTTTATTAAAAATTAAAAAAAATTGGTAGAGATTTGCACCAAACTTTGTAATCTTTCTTGTATCCAAAATCGTAACCACCCTCGGCATTGTCATAAACGCATCGTATAACCCCTCAAAACCTATTGTGTTGCGAACTAATCGAGCATAAAAACCGTTCACATAAGAAAATAGACAAGTGTGCTCTGGGTCATTGAAAATGTAGGGTTCCGTAGAAGTAGCAACAGTCAGAATGCTACGTGAAGTATTGATAAATATTCTAAGAAAATTATGAATATGAATATGAATACGAGGGCTCTTTATAAAAGCTGTAAAAGCCAAAACATATTTTTTTTAGTTTTTGTCAATTTGCCTGTCTGTTTGTATGTTAGTACGCGCATCGCGCACCAACTACTGCATGGAATTGGATGTGGTTTTTATAGTTGTGTAGCTGGAGGTCTAACTTAAAAATTGGTGTATGTTTTATCTTTGTGTTTTATCTATGCATGCATGCATAAAAATGCTCGAAGTTCTGCACATAGGTTCCCTACACGATATATATTAACAATAAGATAGATTTGGAAAATCCACTTTTGGAGAAAATACCATTGAAATATCGAATTCCACGCGGGGCAGTCGCGGGCTAGCTCTTCAATAAGTACAGATATGAAAACGAGGAAATATGTTCTCATGAGATTATGGTGCTAAACCAACGATTCAAAAAGATTTACAAAGTAGTGAGTCGATATAATTAAAATTTCAAAAGGTTTGTCATTAAAATCGTGAGTATTTAAAACAAAGGTTTTGTGTATCTATAGTGTAACTGTTCGTTATTAGTAGTGTAAAAATTACCTAATCAAAAATAATTGCGAGAAACTCTAGTACGAAAATTATTTAAGAGAGTGTCAACATTCCTACAGAACCCTAAAACGAGTAAAATTAATCCAATAGGTAACCCTAATAACCAATGCACGTGTAAATTATTAACGCTTCATATGTGTACAAATGTACACATTGTACAGAAAATTATCGTTTAATATTGTGTTAATATGTTTTCGATTGTGTTTACCTATACTTATATGTATTACAGTTAACATCAATTTTAGCAAAGTTATAAGGTCGTTTGTTTACATGTTATTCAAAGTTATATTTGTAAACTTTCCGTCAGGAAATTCACAATTGCAGTAAGGATTTGGTATTGTGTCCGGTGGATGGTAATAAGCCCTATCCCATGGAACCTTAATATAACAGGTGAAATGTGTGTGTTATACAGTACAACCTCTATAGATACGTGGTACGTCGACAAAAAGTAACCAACATTATTCCTGGGGTCTAAAACTACCAATTTTCATACCATACTATCCTCTGCATACCAAATTTTATAAAAATCGGTCTACTAGATTTAGAGCTTATTCGGTACAAAAAACAAAACGGATTTTTTTTTTCACTTTACGATATACTAGCTTCTGTTAGTGGCTCCGCTCGCGTGGTAGGACGATAAAAAGAAGCCTATATTATTTTTCAGGCTTTAAACTATCTCCACACTAATTTTCGTTAAGAACGGTCTAGTAGATTTGAAGATTTTTGCGTACAAACAAACAAACAAAAAAATCTTTATAATAAGTAGAGAAGTAGAGTTTTGTAAAAAACTTTCGATCACACTTCTAAGATTATAACTATCTAGATGAGTTTTAAAGTCTGTGCAAAATTTTTAAGTTAGTATCTACAAATTACATAAATAATACAATTGTTTTCGTTTTACGTGTTCATCACGTCAACAGTATTTTATTTAAGGATAAGCGAATGTCTTAGATGTGAGCCCGGAATGGCATTGGCAACAGAAGTCGTCGCGGGAAACATTCGCAATTTGTGGGGTACGAAAGTGACGGTTGATTTCATTATACGTAGGGGGACTAGCTGTTTTGAGTTTTCTGGACGGTCCCAAAATCTTTTTTTTTAAGTAATTTTAAATTGGTCTGATTACGATATAAATAAATAGATATTATTCATGGGTAACATGTTCTTGTTTTTGTAAGTAATTCCATATTGATTTTACATACTCTTTACAACACTAACATCACGGTTTTCTTCTATGGGGGTTGCCAGGGACAGAGTTAAATTCATTATTAAAATATTTACATTTACTATTCATATTTCTATTCTTTTCCTATTTGTATTTGTATTTTTACTTTACAATTTTTTATATTAAAAATGTAAAAGATAAGAAAAATAAAAGACTGAGAATTACTTGGAAAGAACTTAAATTTAAACAATTTATTCAATCAAAACAATTATAAAATAAAAACGAATATTTGTCCTATTTCTGAGTAGGTATATATTAAGAGACAAAGTCCAAATCTTTTTCTAAGCACATTATTTACAAAGAAAAAAGAAAAGTCTTATGTTCGATGAACCGGGAAGGCAGTAATTATCGAACACTCAAACAAATGCATTTAATAGCGGCTTGAGCAGCAATTAAAAGAGATGAAGTTATTATTACGTAAGGTGTTTTGTAATAACAGCGCGAATACAAAACGTTGTATCTGCGAGAGTTTTCTAAGATATTTCATATTCTAAGATATTGTCAATATATTGAGTTACTATAAAAGGTGACTGCTTTAATGGTTCTTTTTTATTATTATTATTTTACTTTTATTTTACACTCAGCTGCTCACTGTGCTTACAGTTTTCTAATACGAATCCTAATGAAAAATTCCACACAGATTAGGTACATAGGTTATAGGTAATCCCTTAAAAATAACAAACATAAACATACAAATTGGCAAAATTTGTTATAGAACAAGTCTACTTCTAAGTATTTAGCGGTCAGATTTGACGATTTCAAATACTATGTACTAATAGTTTACGAAATAAATGTTATAAAAAAAAAGAAAGATCATTCAGGCGCGAAATTGTCTGATTAGTAGGTGCAAATTTGGCAGATTAGTAGGTATTTAATGGCTTCTAATGGTTAGCGTATGTGCGTATCACTGCGAGGTTTCGTGTTTTATTCCCGGGTTGTGCAAAAGTCGTCAGGAAATTCTCAATAGCAGCACAGATGGACATGGACGGCGATAGCGTCACCCCCTTTCACATGAGACCACAGGTGAAGTGTGGGTATTATACACCTCTGCCACAATCTTCTTGGTAAAATAGGCGTGATGTTATGTTATGTAGTAGACGATAACTATTGTAATGTTTTGTAATCACATGTGACTCACAACAATGACTCTTCATGCATTAATAACTCATTGTTTAGCTATCATTAAATTAAGTTATAGACGTATTCAGATCACAACAAAGGTTTTGTTTCCATGTTTTCTTGTCCGTGAATTTCAATTTTAACTACTAGGTAAAATCATTAGTTTATGGTGATAGGCATTTCTTATCATGGGGATGCAGGTACAACAAATTAAATGTGAATGACATACATCTCCTGTTAAGCTATGCAATTATTTAGACTGCAATTTAGACAATCTTTGACATCATGTAAACAATATATTATAATCTAGACAAACAACATCGTATCCAGTCAAGTTAAATAAAAATCCTTATCCACTTTCAGATGTCGTCCTGTTCTGCTCCCATCTTCGAATTTTATTATATAGATAGCTATTAATATAGATATGAATAAATTACTTTGTTGGCGTAATATTTAACTTGGCGTTAATATCACATTTATGTCTTTAATGTCATCATTTTTTCCTAATTACATGGTATTATTGTAATAAGCATCTTTGTCGGTGCTACAGTTTGCCAATGCAAAATTTAATTTCATTCCGGTAAGATAATTTATCAATGATTAATCAAAGCTAGGTTTCATCTATTCCTGGCGCTACAGTTGCCATTGAAATACGAGTAATTTCTCCATCCTGAATTTTATCGGGACTATCCAAAGTACCCAAGAACAGTTCCTCACCCTATAAGGGCAAATATCTGCCCCAAGCCTCATCCCGCGCTGGGCGGACCACCGCAGTCTAGCTCCGACCACCGGAGGTTAGCCACGCGTGTCCCCGCCCCGCCTCCGTTCCCGCCAAAGTAACGCAACACCATGGACCCACACGCTCGGGACAATTGACTCCGCACAATGGATTATACGTCACCGATAGGTAATTTTTTTAGTTACGATTGTCCGTACGTTTGTGTAGACGTGTTGTGTAAACAAAGATGATCTTCGCGAAGGTTACGGTGAGTCTGAGATCGTTCGCCGGGAAAATTGTGGAAATGAAAGTTTTGTGTGTGTGTGTGAAGGCTGTTAATTTAAGGTTATATGTTTTTACCTTGGAGATGTGTTGTGTTCTTGTTGTTTTAATTTTTTTGAATTTTTTTTGTGTATGTTTTTAATTTGATTTTTTTTGATCATCTTTAAGCGCGTTTTCTTCCGTTTGTTTAATCTAAAATAATTGCATTTATATATAACTAGTTAATTAATTTTATTATGTTGTTTTGTTCATTTATAACATAGCCTACTAAAAATGAAAAGGAGCTTAACTTTTAAATTAAGGTTTATTGTGAGCTTTAAAATGATTTCAAACAAAAAACCAAAGTTCTCGTCGATATTCTCGAACTTGGAAAATTATTAGATTATGCATTCGCGCTCATTAATTACAGGACATTTTTAAGCCCTTTTATATCTGATTCTGTACATTTCATAAAGCTTATGTTATGTACTATTTGACTAATAGATTCCTAATCCACCTTAATTCAAATTTTGCAAAGTCATTTTAAAACATCAAAGTCTAAATTCACTTGTCGACAATTATCATTTAATATAGTGAAAAGTGTAAGTTTTAAACAAACTTATAGCACGATCATCAAATGGTAAATTTGCCAACGAAACTATAAAATAATGCCTCAACAGCGTTTGTAATGATTTGGTAAAGAAAACTTTACCATTATTTTAACGTTCGTCAAATGGTCCAAGAACCCATTGGTCTGATAGTACCTCCATACACTCACGCAGTAATCCTCGTATATTTTCCCTCAGGGATTACACCCAACTCTAGTAATGTTATCTACATCAAGATTCCAAGCATTTATAAAGCTGCATGTCACATAAGCCCCATGGGTATAAAACAGCCAAGTTAAAGGGACGTTACTAACTTTCAAGCAATTTTGACAGTAAAACTTGAAGCTAAGCGATCCCTTTGTAGATACGATAAAACTTTGCCAATATAGTTCAACTTTAAGTAACTAGTTGGAATGCTATTCGTTTTATGTATTTTTCTATTAGTAATAATATTGAGTGTAAGGACTCAATATTATAAAATTTGTTACAGTCGTGGGACCACAGCTTTTTCGGTAAAGAAACTAGTCTAAAGCACGATTTATTGTTTGAACACCTCAAATAAAATAAATTAAATAATTAAATACACCGTAGATCCGTAAATGATAAATTATAAATATTATATCGTGGTCCTCATTTTCACCATAGCAATGCTTTGTCAGGCCGAGCGCACACAGTCAGCAATACATATTAATAAAATTGCATACCGATTAGCCATTCACCTCACACATTCTGATGATATTTCAGAACATTCGTATCTCTAAACGCTTCTATTAGAGAACACACATATACACACACACGCACACCATTCAGATATTGAATATTTGAATGTGTATTACTTTTAAGTTTGTATTTTATTAATTTACTTAATTGCTTAAAAACAATTTCTCATATTTAAAGAGTTAAGTTTTCTGGTGGGAGTTGTTCTACCAAATGTTTCATAAATACTTCGTTTTAATTATTTTGAGTATAAACGCCACCGTGCCGTAAAGTAAAATATATAATCTTCTCGTCAAAGTCAAGAAAGTTTGACAGTTTGCGTGAACTTTTGCTTCAAACAACATTGCGGTTGTGAAACTTTTCGTTTATTTATCGTTGGTGTTTTAGGTATTCTACAAAGCTACGAAGTTTATCAAACTGACACGGTACTGTCTGACTGTAGATACGTGTAACGTACACGTATCTACAGTTACCGTTGTTTTGTTTTGAAGTTCGTTAAAAATAGCGCCTTAATTTTAATTCAAATTCAAATTATATATTGTACACACAGAATTTGCAGTAACATAATGTAACAAAACAGTTAAAGTATTAGGTACGAAGGCGAGCTTAATTCAATATTGAATTTTCTACCAGCAAACTTTTAAAATAATATAAATATTTTATCGCGTTGCTTCGATATGATTTCAAACTACATATCATTTAAAATAATACTATCAATACATTAAAAAATAACAATAATAAAAAAGTTCTATCATCAATTGAACATTCTATTACTTTTTTAACAGCCTATTGAAAATAAAAAAAAAATACAAAACATTGAGCAAATCGATACAAAGCCCATTAAAAACTCTTTTAAATAAAAATCGAACCAAGATTAATTCACAAACTTTTTAATGTTACGTGTTCGTATTATCGGTCCGTTTGTCATAAAAAGGTACGTTTCAATCCACTGTGCAATGGTCCTTTGTTGCTCATAGAGTTGTTCCGCCAAACCCTTTGTCAAAATCACGTAGGGCGACAATGGTCCATATTGTTACCCCACACAAGGGGTACACGACGAGATGAACATAGGGATGGACCCGTTAAACTGTCGATGTATTGATTACTTTATTAAGTTAAATGTATGTTATATCATTTAATTCTTTTAAGGTCCTATGCAAAGTTGTTAAACGAACTATAGCTTACGTACATCGAAATCACCATTGTAGCCATGAACATACAATACTTTTATTCTAAAATGTATTGAATGCTTAATTATCAGTAAATGCACTTGTATTCTGTCCATTTTCTGTTTAGATAGTAAGCTATAGACTTTTTTGGGCGTATAGT
The DNA here is from genome assembly GCA_905147285.1 of Hypena proboscidalis. NCBI lineage: Eukaryota > Metazoa > Arthropoda > Insecta > Lepidoptera > Erebidae > Hypena > Hypena proboscidalis. The sequence goes on along the minus strand of LR990131.1, from coordinate 3,355,640 downwards.
TTATTTATTTCTAGTTTGTTTTGTTTATCACGTATTTAACCGACTAGCGACTTTAAAAAGAAGCCAAACATTTTTTAAATATATATTATCACAAATTAAAAAAATGAATGCCGGTATTGTGACCAGCATTCGTGCTTTTAACTATAACCCTATAAACTGTCGATAACCCTAATCTCTCGATGTTTTGATTGCATCACTAGTTGCAAGACTTGCAAGGGGATGCACCCTTACAAAACATATTAGCTTTTTCTGGGCTAATCTTATCGATTCTTAATATACGGCCAGTATTTTCTGTTATCAGATGCGTATCTTTTTATTAGAGTAAGTAGAAAATTGGTGACGCATTTGTTTTTTTATTCGTTTTTATGAGACAGTTGCACGGTATAGTTTAATTAAACGGCACTCGTACGGAGATTTTGTTTTTATTCGTTGTTTTATTTTATAAATATATTTAATAATAGAAACATGTTTTTGAGTTAACGCATAGATCAATGGTTAACGCCTACTTTGTAGTTCAAGAAAAATACTCGTATTTTTTACTTCATTCAAGTGTTTGCAAATCTCTAAAAAGCAGCTAAAAGCTGCATAATAAAATAAATATTTATATTTTATTTATTAATATAAAATGTTATGCTAGATAGTGTGATTGTATGTAGAGACTAGATTAAATTTTAAAAGATCGGGGCAAAGGGAAAAAGAAAATATAGATACATACCTACATACATGAATCATGCCTTTATCTCTCGGGGGTAGGCAGAGACGATGGTTCGCCATATGCTTCGCTCCTTATATACTTCTTTTGCTTCCTCAACATTCATACATCTCGTCATACATGCTCGCCGGTTTCGTGTACTACGTACATACATGTCGTTTCTGGACGCCATTTATCTGGATCCTATATGTCTTTTGTGGACGACTTCTTCCGGTACTTCCAGCCATATCTGCGTTGTATATCTCTTATTCTAATCTACTTAAAATAAAAATATATTTTATTACATTCGATTAAAAGGACAAATGGAGTCATTTGTAAGGAGCGACGCTCTCGAAAGACAAGTACATGATTCTCATCAAAGATGTCATTCGTTTAATTGGTGGTGCTGTGTAAAAATGAAACGTGCACTATTTGTTGTACAAAATGTTTCATCATCTATCTATTCGGTCTCCTTCAACAAAAATAAAAGTTAAAAAAAACTAAAAAACACGGTTTATATATAAAACCAAACAAAAAAATAGAAAATAAATTTTAATAATTTTTAATTTAGAATAGTGTGTAAATAAGAAAAAAAAATATTTCAAAGGAAGCGCTGGGTGCTTTTTAAGATATTATCGAAATGATAATCCTTCTTCTCATGTCTGTCAATGAAATATTTATAACTATTGACCCATGTACTCCACGCTTTTCTTGACAGGTGTGCAAAATTTAAATGAAATCTGAACGTTTAAAGTGGGTCAAAATAGCGTCTAAAAGAGTCGGTTACATACAAACAAACAATCATACAAGTGAAGCTAATATAAAGCGTGTAAAAACGAATCCTATAAAACTTCGCTACTACTAAGCGTTCCCGATAGAAATCTTTCCATGCAAAGGAAGCTATTCAGGAAAGGGATATAGGATTTTTTGCCGGATATGCCCTCGGGACTAGATCGAGTGATGTATTTCTCTTCTTTATCACAGTTATGTGTCTATAAGGATCAATACATAAAAATTGAATTTTATTTGAGCGGGGTCTGATAATAAATATAAATAATAAATAAATATCTCACAACTTACACACAATGCCATCAAGTCCCAAACTAAGCAGAGCTTGTACTATGGGTACTAGAATAACTGATACTAATACATATATACTTTTCTTTTGTAAATACATACTTTATTATACATAGAAACACCCAAACTAAGATAAACCTCCATGTTCATGCACATAAAGATTAACATAACCCGCAACCAGTGGCATCGCAGGCAGGTACACTACCCACTCCGCCATCCGGTCGTTATAATGTTTGAGTAGTTTGAAAGCTTGGTAAATACAATTCAGATATTCAACTTCCAGCTATAAAAGACAAATGTTGTGCTCATTTTAATATTTGTCTGAGTTTAGATTATTCTTCGAGCCTTTTTTCAATTACATTGTCGGCTGAATATCAGTATTTTTCGTGCAACTGCCATCAGAACCTCACAACCCAGTACGGGGCTATACCTACTCTTTTTGTTAGAATAGTGGTCAGACTTTCCAGCCTCTGTGCCTTGTAGTCATCGATTTTCACAACCGGGACCTATAACTTAACGTGCTCTTCGACGCACGGCGAAAAACTAGTTATATTAAAATGGTCTGGTTACCCATCCAACGGTCGACCGCGGTTAGTATTAACTGCAAAAATGGTGGCTTTGACCCAGCCACAAACTCTGTAAAAGAGTAGACATATATTTTAAAGAAAACAATCATTACGGCCAGGAGAGGTATCTTAATTCGCCGAAAAGACATTGGTTGGAGGCCATTCCACACATAACTTTGGATTTTATCCGACCTCGTCCTTCATCTTGACGTAACATTACAGAGTTAATTCAATGTATTTACATCTAACGGAAACTACGCGGCGATGTATAGAATTTTATAGTGTTAAATAAATCAATCAGCTCAATACGTTAGTTTATTTGCTTCGGATGTTTTTAAATGTAGTTTATTTGTTCGTGCTAATATGAACGTATGTGTCGGTCTGCACAGAGATTATGAACATAGTAGGTACGCTATTGCATATATGTAGGCAGTGGCATATAAGGTTCTATTAAATTAAACTTTTAAAGTTTTTATTTGCCAAATTAACTTTGCCATTGTTAGTGTCTACGGTCATATATAAAGACAACTCTTATCAATACAAATAAATACAATCGAATAGTCTGTTTTTTGTTTTTTAAATAACAATCATTTTTCAAACTGCTTTTTTTTTGCACTATACATTTACTTAAAATACAGTTATTAAAATGTTTGTCTGTCTGTCTGTTCGTACCGGCTTAGATATTGATACAATTTTAGGGGCAGGTAAATGATAACATAGGCTACTTTTTATTGATGTTCCTACCATGCACACGAAACTGCGGAAGAATGTTAGTTTGTTTGTTTGTTTGTTTGATAGCGCCCATCTCGAGAATTACTGGTCGAATCTTGTTTTTTAGTGGTCTTTTTGTGTGATAGTCTAACTCTTAATAAAGGTCTTTAGATATTAAACATAACGCTGAACTCCACGGGAGCGGAGCAGTAAGGTAGAACGCAAGTCAAAACGCGAGAGCAGCTACTATTTAATACAACGAATTCCACGCGGACGAAGTCGCGGGCAAGAGCTAGTTGATATGAATGTTTTATATCTACTAAATTTCGCTCTTTGATTTACAGAAAATTAGAGGTACAAATAGATAGTTTACAACCTAAATTAATATAGCACAAGCTTTCTTTAGAAATGTGGAAAACAGTAGTTTAATTAGGATTACTTACTTATGATTTATTTTTATATCATTTTTTGAAATAAAAAAAATAAAAAATAATTTTTTGACGTGTTCAAGCGCCTCCTGGGGCCTATGAAAATAAATGATTTGAATTTGAATTTGAATTTAGAAATTTTAGTTTTTATCCCACACACAAAATCTGTTATCATATTTAATGGTTTTCTTGTTACAATCGCGAAAAGTGTGTTGTTTATTTGATAAAGTGCCTCCAAGTGCCTCCAACCTTTTTTCGCGGCAGTTTTGGCATACCTACGGTGCCTGTAATGTCACCCTCTTTGCTTGCCGAAGAAAGTTTCCTAGAAGGGCGAATATTTGATTAGTGTTCTTCTCGAGGTTACATTCCTAGTAACTCTTATTTCTAATACTTGATGATAATGTATTTTATCTAAACTGGCTCATACTGGTTTGAATTCTTTACGGTAACAAACTACCTAAGGCATAGCCTAAAAAGATTTCTTCTCTGCTCTTAGCCTATATTATAGTAAATCTTTGTAGCAGTTGTTACGGGTAGTCAGAGGTCAGAAAGTCTGATAACTAGTCTAACGAAGAGTATCGTATCGCCTCGTACTAAGTTGTGAAGGTTTCATGACAGTCGGTTCACGTAAAATACTGATATTTATCTAAATCTTCTATGTATATACTAGAAATATGCAAATTTGTAAAAAATAACTCTGATCTCTTCGAAAAGCGAAACGACATACAAACCAAATATTATTTAAGACACAAAAACCGACTAAACCTTCCGACATCACGCTTAAACATACATTTATCTAGTACATTAGTAATGGCCACAAAAATTTACAACAAGCTACCGGAAAATCTCAAAAATGAAGATAAGCTTCACATATTAATGAAAAAACAAAAGGAAATATTAGAGAGTAAAGGATATCATAATATTAACGAATATCTGAATGATAAGACTCTATTATAATAGTACTATTTAAATTAAATAAAACATATATAAAATATTAAGTTTTTTTATAAAAGATATGCCGTCCTCTCTCCTAAGTTGCTTTGCCCGACAGGGTCCACAAAGATCTGTATCACTATTTTGTAAGACTATTTTGAACACTGTGGAATGCAATAAATATATTGAGTATTGAGTAAATCCGTTAGACTAGAAGCCGACATCTATAATTTCGAAAAAGGGTCGGCAGATTGATTGAGTTACTTTTAAATCCTAGATGCCATCTAAAGGTCATTCCACAGGTTGTGCCGTATCTAGTGCAATTCAACGCATTTGCGATTCAAAGCGAGCGTCTGGCCGGCGTCGGCAATTGACGATATTGCTGATTTACATAAGCTCATATGAACCGTTTCCGTCCGCTTTTTTAAACGGAAAATAACATCTATGTACTAGCGTTTTGTTTTAGTTTCTATTTTGTGCAAGATGAGTTGTTGTGACAACGTTATGCTTAAGCAGAACGTTTTAATTTCTACTGGGTATAAATCAGATTATTGCTATTGTGCCCAGTAAGACTGTTGGTACACCAACGGATCGTTGTTGATCGCATTAGCCGCATATTTAGACTAAGGTGTAGATTTTGTGAAGGCATGTTTGCAAAGTTAAAAGAACACTATCAAAAAGTTAGTTGTCGTCTAGTTGGTTCTACTCGGTTTCAAAACATAACGATTCTTTAGATCAGTCGTTTCGTTCCATTCCTATTCGTTGATTTAAATAAATTAAAAATATTTTTTTAAGTTAATGGTGTACTGGTGGTAGAGCTCTTGTGAACGAGCTCGAAGGCAGCACCACCACCGTCTCACCTTTAACCTGCTGCCAAATAGTATTGCTTGCATTACAGTGGTCCGGTTTGGTGGTGAGATCAGGCGAACTACACGTTCGTTTGCATCAGGCGTAGGATAAAAAAACCGGCCAAGTGCGAATCGGACTCGTGCACGTAGTGTTCCATACCACTATACATCTAAATAAATGTTTTTCTTTATTCTTTATTATTTTGGAGTTGATTGAATGAAAGGTAAAATGCGGTTTACGATTTATAACGTATTAAAAAAAAAACTAATTATTAGATCTCGTTCAAACCAATTTTCGGTGGAAGTTTGCATGGTAATGTACATACATCATTATATAAGTATTATTATTTATAGCTCTTATAGTTACGGAAAAAAGTGGCTGTGACATACGGACGGACAGACATGACGAATCCATAAGGGTTCCGTTTTTTGCCATTCGGCTACGGAACCCTAAAAATATAATAAAAAATAACGCATAATAGCGAATAGAAGTCATGATCTAAGAAGGCTATGGCCTGAATCCGTCAATGGCTGCAGTTACAAACTTAATGATAAAAGTAATGAAAAGTATCACTAGAAAATCTAGGGTCGGCTAAACTCATAATAATATCTCGGTTAAGGCGAGTTAGGTTATGTATCAAGAGTATGGTCAAAGAAAACTTGTTAGTACAACTAATAAAATTATAGTCGAGTTCAATTTGTTTTGCTATTTTAGAAGACTGGTCCCGCGATTTCATCTACATTAATCTTTATTGCTCCGCTTTCGTGGGTATATGCATAATGTGAAATATTCCTCTGTCTTATACAAGGTTATTTTTAGTTTACCAACACTGAGAAAGTAGTTTATGTATAACATAATCTATGCCACTAGTATAAACGAGAAAATACAAAAAAAAAAACTACACAAATAGTCAAAATTTATGATTTTACAGTTTTATTGGAAAGTTAAAATAAGGTTTTACATAGAACTAACATAACATAACTTCACGCCTATATAATAAGGGTGTGGCAGAGGTGTACAATACCCACATTTTACCTGTTATGTTTACGTCCCATGGGATTGCGGGTGAGCTTAATGCCATCCACCAGTCACAATTTCAACTCTGTGCTGCTATTCTGATTTCCTGACGGAAAGTTTACAAACAACACTTTTCCCGACCCGGGAATCAAACCCGAGACCTCACGGTGAGAGGCGCATACGCTAATCACTGGACCATCGAGGAAGTACCTAGAACTATTGAAGATATTATTATAAATTTTTTTTTGGAGATGAACGCGTTCAAATAAACTAACAGCTTTATTATAGACATGTACTAAAGTGTGGCTAGTATGTTTTTTGTAAACAAAACCACTACAGATCTTTAGTTTCACCCAGGTGTGGTATATCACTGTTTATTTGTTATTTAGCACCAGTATGCAATACAAGTCCTAACACTAATGATTTATTACAACGTTTCTTACTCAGATCAAACAAAACAGTTGGGTTGGAATCGCGTGTTTTCTTTTCACATGATTTGAAGATGTTTGTTTTGATGTTAATGTTCTAACACCTGTCACGTGCGAAAAGTTTTTTGTGGAATGATGTTTCTTTTGTTGTACGTCCTTTGACACCTGAAAGAACTACGATAAAACTGAGATTTACTACCGTTTACACTCAGCTACACAATAAGTTTCAGTATAAAATTGTGTCGCATTGCTCGCGAGTCCAAAAAAAGATAATAATAAAGAAAAGCCCTCAATGCGATGGATATTTTAAGCATGAAGTCAAACACGTAATCTGTAAAGCTTCGGTTTCCTAGCATAGCGGTGTGGAATAATGCGGTCGTAAAGATAACGGTACAATGACTTCACTAGAACGTTGCCTATGTAAAACAAATGTAGTGGTTTCTTAGAGAGCGGTGATCGACCTAACGTATTACATATAAATCGTGTCACGGTAATAATATTACGGCCGCATTATTCCACACCGCTTTCCTAGGAAACTGAAGCTTAACCCCAACGTATTGCGAATAAACAGAACACAGCAAACATAGATCCATTAGGACATATAAGTTAGCTGACTCAACTCTGCAGGGCTCACCGGCCACAGAGACATCTTGTAATACCCAAAGTAGGCATATAAATGATATTCTGATTCTGATTCTGATTCTTGCGAGTCCAAAACAATGCGAGACTATCTAAATTAGTGTTATTTAACATCTTATGGCGTTTGTACTGGGTTTCTATTATGATGTTACATTTGTTAAAGGTCTATTTTATTTTAGCTATAACGCCGGTATACCCATTCATGAAAAAATAATAAAGAAGTACTTACTAAGATTTTTCAACGAAACTTGGGTCACATTTATTATCAAATTTCGTAGACTTCACAACAAAATTAAATGACGCTTTTCATTTAAATTTACCAAAATTTGGGCAATATGACACAGATTTTTAGGTGTATAAATTTAAAAACTATGGCTAACCATGTATACCTGTCAGCATTTGCCTTAAAGCCCCAATCACACGACACAAAACAGAATATCTGAGCTTTCAGCTTTCTAGTACTAACAGCAAATGATAACAGCCCCGAAGCTAAGTCGAAGACAGACGAACGGACATGCCGGAACTATAAGGGTTATTGTAAACACTATAAAACCCTAACGAGAGACGAGTCCCAGAATTTTAGACGTTAGATTCCTACCTTTCTTCCTAACTGTACAACTGTTTTAACGGAACCTTGTATACCTGTCAGCACACGCCCTAAAGCCCCAATCACACGACACAAGACAGGATAACTCAGCTCAAAGCTTAGCCGTATGTGCCTCGGCTTTATCGTGAAAAAGTAATGAGACACACAAGCCCGAGCTCTTTGTGAAGCTGAATAACGCTTGAAATGCCCTGGAAAGTGACTTTTTGTGTCAAAGGAGAGGACTGCAATGTTTGCTTGACCTGGACTGGAAGGCTTTGCATTTATTGGAGTTTGTTTGTGCTGGAGAGAAAATATTCAATTTGCTCGGGACTGAATTGGATTGGTTTGGTTAGTTTCTTTTTCGTGTTGGTGATCAAAGTGTGAGTGGAATTGTTTTTTTTTATATTGGCTTCGCTTTTAAAGGGGAGAGTGTTTATTATTCCCGTATTTAAATTTGTGCGCGTTCTCTTTTCCATTATATATGTACTGTCACTTCATCACACACACATTTATGTCTGTTATACATACTTTCGTAATAAATGATTGATCTATTAGACAAAAAATTAATACATTTTATTTATCACTTTACACAACACGGATAGCAAACGCGTTTGTTCACACAGTAAACACGATACAATATAGTGCTACCAATTTCAGAAAGTCGTATCTCTAAATAGGCTTGAGTTAATTCATGACAAACTTACTTTGGTATTATAATAACGTTGGGCCCATAAATTTAATTGGGATCTCTCAGCTTAATGGAAAGGTTAAACGTTCAATCAGAGCAGTTAACGCCGAAGTTTAACCGCAAATAAATCCCAACACTTAATTCTCTTAATTAGTACACTCAAATATTGTTTCAAAGATTAGTTAAATTGAACTGAAATGAATTTGGGTAGAAACGTCGACGTTTTGGTGGAGTTTAAATGTTTAACATTTAAATAAATTATTATTATTTTCGAGAGATCAATTGCTCAATGCGACAATGTTATTATTGAATTTGAAAAGCCCGCACTAACGGCTAACGTATTTTAGTTTTCTGTCATATGCTTTCACAATAAGATGACAGATACATAATATCACAACGCGATTATGAAACAAGAACCATCATCAAAAAGACTCCAAGGGGGACACCTCACCGTACCCGCCATAAAACGGAGAAGCGTTGTTATTCGCCCTCATTCGTACGCACTCGCCCCATTTCGACGCAATCAACGTTGTTCGGGCTCTGATTGAAATCTGTACAAGTAATCAGTATAAACTAACGCTGTGGTACAAGGGAAAAGAAAGGGGCGGGTTTTAGTTAAATAATTAAACTATAACTAAAAAAAACTAACACAGGTATTCTTTACTAAAAGAGACCTCATAATTGTAATTGTAGCATGTAAGAAAAAGTAAATAAACCTTTTTTATTCTGGTAACTATTGCTATTGGTGATTCCAGTTTAATTTTGCGATGTTGCACCATTTTGGCGCCTGATCTTTTTTATAGTTACTTAGTCATTTTTATATCGGTTGGAACGATTAACCGTTCAAATTCAGATTCAAATTCTTTATTGTACACACACATAATTTACAATAACATAATATAACAAAACAGTTAAAATATTAGGTACAAAGGCGAGCTTCATTAAATATTGAACTTTCTACCAGCAAACCTTTGAGCCGTAGAAAAAAAGAAGAAAGAGACCGTTAACTTGTATCAGTGACCATCGTAACATAACAATTTCCATGAGTTTGCTTTTTGCTATTGGCTTTTGTCTTGGGCCACTTTTGACAGGTAGTCTAATAAAGAGTAAAATAACGCCTTGTACTGGGTTGAGTTGTTCTTCTTATTTCTGGCAGTCTTTCTATGTTAAATACTGATATTCAACTGAACCCGTTACACTAGAAGCCAACCAGGCTTGGTTAATAATGATGATGATATGTATGCAGTTTCATTCTAATATGACTCTCGGACTACTCCGAAAATATCGCTTACCGCTTATGTCTTATTCTTTAGTCACACAATTTATACCCGCGATGCATAGATGCAACTTAATACCGTCCTGATGAAACTAACAGATCAGCATTGTACGGGTTGTGGCGGGTCACGGGTTTATTTCGACGGGTAACAGTTAAATGGGGTTAACTCGTTCTGTTTGAAGCTTAGTGCTCATCAACACAACAAAGAAAAACGGATTGTACACTAAGTTGAAGCCTCTTTAAATTATAAATTTAATTTAAATAAAGTAATAAACCTTAAATACGTAAAGATAAAAAATAACAAAAAATATAATTAAGTGTTTTTTTTTTAAAAGAGCAGTAATGATGCTGAGTAAAATAAAAAGTTAAGTTTTAAGATGTTTAACCGACTTCAAAAAAAAGGGTTCTCAATTTGATTCTATCTTTTATTTTTCTTTTGAGAAATTCTTATTTTGTCTGATAGTCTATCTTTGCTCGATACATTTGTCTCTTGTCCACCTGTCCTTTTTTTCATTGAATAATTACTAATACAAATCAAGTAGGGTTGTCCAGTAATACCGGTCATGGTTTCAAACTTGACCTTTCTATCAGCACCATTACTTATGGCCATAGAAATTCATGTGCAGCTAAAACGAGTATTACCCGTTTGCGAGATTAATGGACTTGTTGATTTGTAGGGTGAATAATATTAAGGCCCGAATGCACCAAATGCGTTGAAATAAATTTAATGGTAAAATCACTATCTTTGAACAAAACAGAGAGAACGGTTACCGAGTTTATCATTTATCTATCAAAATCAATATGTAATAAGTGCATGTTTTTATTTAGCTAAAAAAAAATAACCGCTATTGTATACGCTTAAAGAATAAGTTGTAATTATAAGTTTAGCATGGATTTATCAAAAAAACTTATCGATGCGACTCGTGACCAGAAGGCTGGTTTTTATTTGGCTCAAAGAACAAGCATTGCCATACAACGTGGCAATGCTGCCAGCCTTCTTTGCACGATGTCGCCATTTGACATCGATGCGGAGGAGTTTTTTGATGCTCTATAAAGTTTTGTAAATATAATATTATAAGTTATTGTGGGTATGTATATTATTGTATTATAGTGGGTAATTTAGTGAAATAATTAAAGTTGAATAAATAAATGAGTTTGGCATGTATTTCTCATAATAAGTGAGAAATAAATATCTTAAGCCAGAACATTTAACTCAGCTCAACGCGTTTGGAAAAATCGGCCCTAAGGATGGCTTACGTCATTCTGTAATGTATTATCTTAAGGTGGTTTTATTGTTATATTTGCCACCCATGGTCTAGAGCAGTGATCAAAAGCCATTAACGGTTTTATCACACGAATGGGGTTTGGTATGAAAAACGAACGTACAATTTTAGTTTTGGATAACAATATAGAAACTGTACAATAAAAAAACATAACAAAATAAAAGTAATATTTTTTTAAAAGACAGAATATTAGGTAATTAGTGATTAAAAGAAATATTATACGGGATTGTAGAACAAAAATGCTATAGCTCAATAAAATTGGTGGCAAGTGAAGATTGTAATATTTTTTCCTCCTAACAATTCTTTCAATCTACCTCAATCACTGATGTGATGATTGATCTTCAAAAGCAGCAATATATACTAAGGTAGGCTAATTTTAAATTTAATTTTAATGAATCATTAAATTTTCAATTTTAATGTAGTGGCAAAATCAGGGATCTCGGCGATTTTGATGTTAGCGGCTAATAAATATAAATATTTAATATAAATAAATATAATTGAAAACGATGGTGCACACGAGTCTCTCACCAGCTCTTATCTGATGCAATACTGCAATACACTAGATTTTAATTAAAATTTCAAAGTTGAATTAAAATCAATCTAGGCTGCGGTGTCAAATCATTTTATAATTTAATTAGTTTAGCTCTATTTGAATTTTATATTTTTTGTATATTGATGTTTGTTTTGACATGTTCAAGCACCCCTCGGGGCCCATGGAAATAAATGTTTTATCATGTCACGGATTGGTATTGGCCACTCTCAAGTACGGTGCTTGTCGATTGGTCGAGCAGCCATGTGAAGCTAGCTTCAAATCCGCCAAGATCACCGATTTTGCCTATACTTATCCTACTTTAAAATACATTTATGCCTGTCTTGACTAGTAGACATCTAGACAAGACCTAAGTTAGCGTGTTTTATCTATATCTAGTCAGCCATGACTGCGTGGCGCTAATTAATTGCCACTGCCAAGGTTGAGCTATTTCTAACCCCTTATTGAACATGTACAGTCTTACTACAAAAAATATTATAAACACTTGTTTAAACCATGTTTACCTAGACAGTGTCTAAGTTGTTAGATGCGTGTTTAAGGGTTGTCTAATTTTAGTTACCACAAAACCAAGTTTATAGAGTGTCTTTGTAGACAAGGTTTAAATCTGATCGTTCTTTTACATTCACTCAACTGTCATTGGTCGTTCTTCTCTATTCCATTTCAAGCAATTTGTATATATGCATTTATTTAATTTTGGCGTAATATAATTTATAAAAGAGCGTACAAAATTCTGAAACTGCCTCTGTAACACATAAAAATCAATTAAGTGATTTAAGACCGAAAAATATACTTATATTTAAAATCAAATCATAGTTTTTGAGTCAAAATCAATTGATCGGCTAAAACGGAACGTTTTTCGTTGCGTCAATGTCTTTGCCAGTTACACGCATTATTTTCAAGTATTTTAATTACCTAAGTATTTAAGAAGTCGTGGTCGTTTTATTTTTTACAACTTCAATCTTCAATCATGATAAGCTGAAACATACCTGATGACGAGCCCAACATCGCAAAGCACAAGTCACTTGTATTTCTAGATCTACTGTACTTCCACGAGCATCGTTCGGAAGATCATTTTTTACCAAGTCCAATATTTTGGCGGCAAAGGCTCAACTTTATCTAATTTCTTTTTAAAAGTAGCATTATTGTATTTCTCAAATGGATTTATTCTCACACGGGGTATTTCGTCGTCTCTGTATTCTGTTACATAGTCCAAGTCAATTTCGTCAATAAAATCAATTTTCGTCTTCGTAAGAAATTAACACAAGTTCACAAATGAAAGATGTCAAAATGACTCTAAACATGATATAAACACTTCTTAAACCAGGCAATTCACGTGTTTAAAGTTAAACAATGCTTAAACATGTTCTATCCCCAAAACAAGCTTTAGGCATTGTTTTGTAGTTACGTTTTTTCTAAACAATTGTTAAACAGATGTTTAAATCTTTTGTAGTAAGACTGGTAGTGTCTTTTTTATAGATTTTGATGACATGTTGTGGTTTTAGTCTACTGCTGCCTCGTTAGTTAGTCTATTGGTTAGCGCTTGCAACCTCAGCTAAAAAAGTGCGATATTTTCTTTTAAACTTTGACGAAAAATAACTTTTACGGAGAAGAAGCATTTTTTCTCGTATTTTATTTGATTACGGGTTTTTCTTAAGATCATTTTGTCTATAGTTACCCTTGAAAGATACACTTATGCCAACTTCACCACACCGAAACCATTTTAACGCAGAACCGGGTTTATTGCATATTTGAAAGAGAGATCATAAACTGGGTTCGGCGTTAAAATTGTTTCAACACGTATAGTAAAAGTAAAATTTTATTGCAAATAAAAATACATTGTTGTTACAAAGTAGTTAAGTCTACGATATTTAACACTAAAGCATGTACAGATAATTGGTTAATCTATATTTTGAATCACAATTGTTTCGCCACTATTATTAACACCAATTAACACATTAACAACAAAAAATAAGTAATGAAAGTTGTTAGCTGCAGAAAGAAAGCATAGAGGTGAACCTTCTCACGGGTTCACAGATAAAATCTGTTCCTATATAAATAGTAAAAACCGTTTCGCTCACAGGAAATACTCACGCGTGATGTTTTAAACACGTTAGCTCAAGATATTCAGTCAATTGAGCAGATTGAGATGCAAAATACACAAAAGATCGAGCATTGTAGACCGTCGTAACCAATTTGCGACAATAAACCTGTAGTGGCTACCTCTAGTGGACCAACTTGCTAGTGATATGATTCAGATAAATAGAATATAAATATAAATATCACACAACTTACACACAACGCCATCTAGTCGCAAACTAAGCAGAGCTTGTACTATAGGTACTAGAATAACTGATACTAATACATATATACTTTTATTTTGTACATACATACTTATTATACATAGAAACACCCAGACTACGACGAACCCCATGTTCATGCACACAAAGATTTGTCTTAAGCGGGAATCGACCACGCGACCTCGGCGTCACAGGCGCCGCCGTCCGGTCGTCAAGAATAAGTGAGTTAAACTTAGTATTTACTGCCCTTCCACATGGAACCTATACTAAACATAACTGGTGAAATGTGGGTGTCATATCTACAATCTATAGCTCTGCCACGACCTTCTGGGTTAATTAAGAGTGAGTTTATGTTATGTATGACGTGTACGTGTGTAGTAGGTAAAACATGAAAATGCTGTTTGTTTATCTTTGTCGGATCTGATCTTTTGCAGGCAGTTTAAGAAGAATCACTTTTTCGTTTCTATACTACTGTAATTTATAAGAAAATCTACAAGGATAAAGCCACAAACAGAGAATAATTTGGGATTATGGGGTTAAATTAACAAAGCACTCGTTTAATTTTATAGAAAAATAAGAACACGTTGCTATTTTTTTCAAAGTAAACCTCTAAAGTATTCAAAAAATTGTCGTGTCTATGAAAATAAAAAAAACTTTAACAAAATGTTGATAAAATATCCTGCGTGCGTAAACAGTAGCAACTACAAGTGGCACTCCTTAAAACCTACAGTATAATGACACGGGCGAGGTTAAATTATGATAATTTACAAGCTGATGACACGCACATAGCAAAAAAACATCCTTATGCAATGAAAGATTGTATCATTGTCTAGAATGGTATGTTATCATTGTTACTATTATTTTTTCTTTAGTTGCGTAGAGCCTGATCACCTCGTAAGGTGATATGTAGGTCTGGTAGTAGTCAATTCACATAAAATACTGTTATTAAGCTGAATACGTTACACTAGAAGTCAAAACCAATGTAATTGAGAATAGGATCGGTGAATGATAATGAGTTGAGTAGAGTGTGAACCTTTGATTAAAACAAAAAAAAAAAAAAAAAGCATTTATTGACTCAAATTTATCATAACAATGTTTGCGTACGGTATGCCACTAGAACATGTTTAAAACAAAAGGTAGGTACTGTTACTGATTCCCAAACTAAGCTATTGCTTGTATTTTAGGAGACAGCGTTCAGTCGTGGAGTATGACTCTGTGTTACATTAATGTATATAATTATGTTGAAATTAACAATCTTTATTTTAGTTATAATGTATCGAAAGACGCTAAATTGTTGATTTGCATTTAGAGCAATATACTTCAAAACTACTGTACGGATTATCGCGCGATTTTTATCAATGAACATTATAATTTATGAAGAAGGTTTTGATATAGAATAGAGATGTTTCGACTAGTCGGCCTAATACACCGAGTCGGCGTTACTATTAGTGCCAATAATCAGGGATTAGAAGTGCTACATAGCTTGTGCCGTTTTGTTATATAGTGCATAAGGTGAGTTAACGAACAAAATGGAATAAAACTAGGTTTCAAATGCATTATTTTTTTTTCATCCAACCGAAACTAATAATTGCCTTCGCCACTTTTGCAGTCGCCGACAAGTCGGCCAAACTCATGTTATGAGATGTGACATCTCTAATATAGAATTTACTAAACTTGATATACCTACCTAACAAGTACCATTACATAAACGGGGCAATTAAAGTGGTTTTCGAAACTTAAAAGGTATGTTCAGTTTCAGAAACAGAATACATTCTAATCGTTCCATCGAAAAAACTACTATACACTACTATACACTATATATAAACTACTATTTTATTATTCATTACCTGCAAAGTAAAATGTTATTGGTGCCTACCTACATCTACCGTGTTTTTTAGTAAATTGCATAAATTCGTTTATAAAGTTAATATTTTTATTGCGTTTCGTTTACTTTGTAATAGATAGATCGCGAAATGGCTACACTTAGTGTTTACTTTCAAAATGTACGTGGCGTGCGCACTAAGACGAATAGTGTGTTTCACAGGGTCTGTGTAAATTCTTACGACCTAATAATTTTTGTTGAGACTTGGCTGGTGGATGATATTAATAATAGTGAGTTGTTTGACGGTCGGTATGTGGTTTGGAGACGAGATCGTGAGTATTCTCGTACGGCTCAGAGCAGGGGTGGAGGTGTGCTAATTGCTGTAAAAAAAGAACTGATTGCTGTGGAAATGAAAGACTGGCGTAGCTCTGCCGAAGATATTTGGATTTCTCTCACTCTGAAGAGGTCTAGGCCCCAGGTTAGTTATAGATTACATATTTGTGCTTTATATCTTTGCAAAGAGAATCTTGGTAATTCGTACAATACTCAGTTAATTAATTTTACAAATACTCTTAATCATTTAGTTAACACACGCCCTCTGGATAAATTTATGATATTAGGTGATTTTAATTTTGGAAACGATGTAGATTGGTGTATGAGCAACAATAATAGTAATGAATTAATTCCGCAAAATATATCGTCTCAACATATTGTACAATTCTTTGACACGATTAAAATTCTCAACTTATGCCAGTACAATTCTGCTCGCAATATTAATAATCGATTATTGGATCTGGTATTTTCTAACGATACCATAACTGTTATGGAAAGTAGTGACGCGCTTGCACTACCCATAGATTTGCATCATAAACCTCTTATTATTGAGGCAAAATTTGTAGAAATTCATAAACTCAATGACAATTTAACTAAAAAGTATATCTATACACGGGGTGATTATGATGCAATTAAAAATGATCTTGGCCAAACAAATTGGAATGTACTATTGTGCACAGAATCTTTGGAGGACGCCGTCCAAATTTTTTACAATAAATGTATGATCTTAGGGACAAATATATACCAGTAAAATCAGTTATTAAATCGTCACACCCTCCATGGTTCAATCCTGCCTTAATCAAAATTCTGAAAGAAAAATATAAATACCATAGGAAATTTAAAACATACAAAAACATATCCGACTATCATTCATTCTCAATACTCCGTAGTAGGGCAATTAATTTGGAAAAGTCATGCTTCGAGTCGTATATGGAACGAATAGAATCCTCCATCATAAAAAACCCTAAATCTTTTTGGTCATATTATTATGTGAAGAGCAAAGGGGGCACAGGCTTTTACCCTAGCGAAATGCATTACAGAGACGTATCGGCAAGCACGGGTGAGGAGATAAGTAACTTATTCGCGAGCTACTTCCAGTCCACCTTTCAACAGTCTGACTCTGCCTCCACGTCAGGGACAAATGTACTTTGCGCACCGCCTATCGTGGATAATACTGCGGCGTCTATAGGTACGATTGAAATATGTCCCCATCGAGTTTTAAAGTTGTTAAACTCTTTAGATCTTTCTAAATCAGGCGGTCCGGACATGATACCACCCTTGTTTATTGTGAATTGCGCTGATAGTATTACCACACCGATTTGTATTCTTTTTAAGCGATCACTCTCTGAAGGAATAGTGCCAAAAATATGGAAATCTGCGTTGGTAACTCCTGTGTTTAAGAAAGGTGACAAAACGGACATAGAAAACTACCGCCCCATTTCTAACATATGCCTTTTTTCAAAGATACTCGAGCGAATAGTATACACAGACGTTTACGCGGCAGTTAAGTGTTATATGGGGGATGAACAGCACGGATTTCTTAAAAAGCGCTCCACCACGTCCAACCTAGTTCTATCACATGATTTTATATCAGAGGGCATGGAACAACGAGCGCAAGTTGACGTAATCTACACCGATTACAGCAAGTGTTTTGATCGAATTGACCACGGAGTGCTTTTGCACAAGTTACAATCTGCTGGCATCCACGGCGATCTGTATCGGTGGTTCGCATCTTATATAGAGAACCGTTCACAGGCTGTAGTTCTCCAAGGCTACACTTCTGGTTGGAATTCAGTCCCATCCGGTGTCCCTCAGGGTTCAATTCTTGGGCCCCTTTTATTTATACTTTTCATTGCTGACATCAAAACATGCTTTAGGCATTCTTATGTTTTATTATTTGCGGACGATATGAAAATTCATAAGCTCGTACGTACAATATCAGATGCACAGGAGTTACAATGTGACCTTAATCGATTCCAAAGTTACTGCATTCTTAACAAGCTACAGCTTAATGTGTCTAAATGCTACCACCTATGCTTTACGCGTCAGAAATCCTTACTTAACACAAGGTATACCCTTAATAATCAAATAGTAAACCAGGTTAACTCTATTAAAGATTTAGGCATTATACTGGACAATAAGCTGATATTTGATAAACATGTCGAGAGTATAGTGAATAAGGCATCCAAGGCTCTAGGATTTATAATAAGGACCACTGATTGTTTTCGTTCTCTCAAACCTATAAAAATATTATACTGCTCCTTTGTGCGTAGCCACTTGGAATATGCTTCTGAAGTTTGGAACCCTCAATACGATGTTTATAAAACGCGTATTGAGGGGATCCAAAGGAGATTTATGCGTTATCTCGATTTCAAGGCACAGCAAAGATCGATAGATTACGAACATCGCTGCAAAAGGTACCATTTTTTACCTCTTGAATGTAGGCGAAATATTAGTGACATTTGTTACTTATCCAAAATTTTTAACAATTCTATCGACTGTCCCGAACTTGTATCTAAATTTAATATACGCACTAATCAAATCAGTTTTCGTCAAAGACCACTGCTACAGGTTCCTTTTGCCATTACTAACTACAGGCGCAATGCATATTGCATTCGAGCTGCGTTAGGCTTCAATAAACTGCCAATACACCTAAACTTTGATTTGTTCTGCACTAGTGCTGACACAGTGAGGAAACGTTTAGCTAATGAGTACTTTTTAGATACATCCGAACAATAGCGGCACTCAAACTGTTTGTTTTTCTTTTTGTTATTTTTTAATGCTATTATCTAATACTAGCTTTTGCCCGCAGCTTTGCTCGCGATTGTAAGTTGTCGTAAGTTGAGTTATCATTATAAATAAATACCCAATTAAAGTATTTCTTTGTAAACAATATTCGAAGTCTTCCCTTCAGGTGCCAACAAAACCAGATCTCGAGGCGAACTTACTCTTGAGCAGGCGACATAAAACTGGCCGTGTGAGAAGCAGTTCCCCCTCAGATCGATACCTGCTGTTTTCAGTGATGACCCTGAGCTTTATTTATAGTCATTGCAAAAGACACCTTAAGGAGGAACTGCAATCATATATATATGATATTCAAACAGTATAAGTGGTATCCGTGGTATATACACTGATTCCCCTCGTGCACAGCCTGTAAATATAATGGCCTCTACCACCGTGTTATGTAGCGCTTTCACTTGCAGTCTGGTCCCATTGCATAGTTTGGGAGGATTGAGGTTTCGCAATAACATTACCGGAGCACCCACTTTTAGGTTTAGTATGTGAGGAGGAAGACCGGGTGGATTAAAAGTGTTTAGGAACTCTACAGGATAGCTGGTAGCATCATCTGAATGTACTACAGTATTAACAGATTTGTATTGGTATTATCGTATAGACCCTTCGAATGACATTAGCAGAATATCATTAATGACGGAAGCCTGATCGTTTTTTGGTGTCAAAATCGCACGCTCACTTAGCCACTCCATTGGCTTTTTTGGTAGGTTCTGGATATCATTATATATATGGGCTATTAATTCGTCAACCATTGAAACCACCAAACAATGGATGCAAGATCCGATGGATTTTGATTCTACCTCCTGTTTACTTAAATAAACGCACGTGTCGGGCTTTATTGTAAATTATATTAAATTTATGTCCATCCGTCAAAAGTGTATGTTGTATAATTTGCGCAGTTGATGCCCTAACTTACCATCAGCTAAACCTTGGGCATGTTTGCCACCTGACTATGGCACATCAAAATGATAGTTTTAACCCTATTTAAATATTTTTTTATAATTTACATCACACATCTTCCATTACATTAAAGTTGGTTTCTACTAAACAAAACAATTACTTCTTAGATATCTAAAGAGGCCGAAATGACAATTAAAAAGTTAACACTGACATAAAATCCTTTTTTTATGAAACTTCATGTCAACATCTCATTGTCACACGATTGCTCAACAAAGTTCCATTTTTGAAATTGATCGAGCCTCATAATTACTACAAACGCTTTTCCATACAAACTTTCGTCCCACTTTTCACCCTGTTAGAGGCCGAATTTTCAAAAATCCTTTCTTATTGCACGATAAAATCTTGTAAAGAATACACCCTCCAAATTTCAAGTCGCTACGACCTATGGTTTAGGCTGTGCGTTGATACTAAGTCAGTCAGGACAAAGCCTTTTATATATATAGATTACTACAGACGCTTTTCCATACAAACTTACGTCCCACTTTTCACCCTGTTAGAGGCCGAATTTTCAAAAATCCTTTCTTATTGCACGATAAAATCTTGTAAAAAATACACCTTCCTAATTTCAAGTCGCTACGACCTATGGTTTAGGCTGTACGTTGATACTAAGTCAGTCAGGACAAAGCCTTTTATATATATAGATTGTTCTACTTATGTTTTTTTTTTTCATGCTACTTAATTGTGGAGGCTTGTTATTAGCAATATGTTCATCTAAGTTATATGTACTATATATATATATTTGTGTAATTAGTCTGTAAGCCTTCTCTAAAAGAAAATAAATAAAATAAAATAAATAAATAAATAAATAAAAATAAATACATTAAACATTAAAAGCAGGCAGTTTGTAAAAAAAAACTTGAATTTTTATTTCGTAAGAACAAGTAAAATGTATTCTGCTATTGATTCTAAACAGACACCTTAAGTTTCCAAACCACCAAAATTTCAGCGTGTATACGGTCGAATTAAGAACCTACATCATATTTTTCGTTGGTTAAAATGCCCGTTAAGTTTTAAATATGCATAGAATTTAAAAAAATATTTACGTATTGATTCCTTTCGCCTTCAAAATAATCCTTTCATCCCAGTGGTGTTATAAAAGTGAGTCACAAAAAGAGTAAAACAAACATCCCTAACAAGCGGTTTGTCGGAAACAAACAAACGAACATTTTGATGAGTTTGCGGAACAAGTCCAAATTGCTTTCCGGCGCGTCTGCCGCAAATATCTGTGAAACTAAGCTCTAGTGTTGTTTTAATGAGCTTTGGCTTGTGAATAATATATTTATTGATTAAAAAGGACAACCATTAAAATAAAAAGTAAAAATAGCAGCCCTGTATCTAATACATGTCTCAATACTGGGCGCATGATGAGAAGGGTTAGGCCATAGTCCACCACGCTGGCCAAGTGCGGATTCGTGGACTTCACACGACCTCGAGCACTCTAAGGCATGGAGGTTTTCTTAAGATGTTTTCTTCACCGTTAGCAAGCGATAATTAATATGATAAATACACACATATCTTCGGAAAGACGAATCTTAACGATTTATTGACAGAGGTTTGTGCCATGGATTCGAACTCGAGACCTTTGACTGCGCAGTCCTACGGTCTCCCTCTCTGCTATCGCTGCTGTGGACAACCATTACTTAAGGTAAAATATATAATATATGTAGGTACTTACAAGGGTATGCGTGTGTCCTCAGGTTAGTGTTCCAATTCAAATTTGCACTTTTGCAGTAGGACTGCAAAAGTGCAAATTTTAGTTTTTAGTTTGTTACATGCATGTAGCAAACTAAAAACTATGAAACACAAATTACTCGTATGCATGCTAGACTTATTAGCGATAAGCAAAAATGTAACCTGTGTATTTGTAAAAAAAGCTACTCATTGAGGTTGAATTTAGTCAACTTTATGCGTCACGTAAGAATACTATAACGACGAGATATTTAGTTATAGTATGTTAGAAAATTTACTTTATTTCTTCGTAGGACAGACTTCATTCATATAATGATTGTTTATTATGATTCACTTTAAATCATATTTTCCCATACGTCCCCAACCACGATTGACTATTTAAAAAACTACGAACGAACCGTAACAAACACTCGCAATAAAAAAGTGATAAAATGCATCTTAAAATTATCATCGGTTTGTTAAAAAATCTCCTCTATTGTCCACAGGTCGAGTAAACGGTGACGTAATGACCCAAGCACATGAACCTCTCAACATAATGGACAACTCTCAAGCAGATTACTCAACGAAGACCAAACGAGGCATCTACTTATCAAAGTGTCTAGCCTTTATAATCCTGGTCATATTTGTATTAGCCCTTGTAACCGCCTCCTTACTAGTCTACAATTACGCTGCGTGCCCAAGGCAAGACCAGCTGGCTAATGTAACAAAGTACGAACTATGCCACTGTGATCAATCAAAACTTCTAGTACTACCCCTAACTACAGAAAGTAGTAGAAGTGTCATACCTCTAGAAACGACAACAGTACCACCCGTACCTGGTCCCTTAGATCTAAGGTTACCGACGAATGTGAAGCCGGAGAAGTACTATTTACAAATAACACCATACATCTTTGATGGTAACTTCACTTTTGATGGAGAAGTCAGTGTGATCATAGTAGCCTTGAACGAAACAAAAGAAATTACTTTTCATGGTGTTGAACTTACCGTGCATGATGTCAAGTTCTATGGCAAGGAAGATGGCGAAGTAATAGAGATCGTTAAGAGAATTGAAGATGCGCCTCGTCACTTCCATGTGTTGAGTCTGGGGAGTGCATTGCAGGTTGGGAAGGAATATGTTTTAAATATCTCGTACACAGGAATTCTGAATGATAATCTTCATGGATTCTACAGGAGTTCCTATGAAGATAAAGGGATTAAAAAGTAAGACCTTTAATTTAAAATTGCATATTATTGAGTTTTTTCACACTTTATTTTAAAGATGATTATTAGAATCTAATAACTTAAACACATTGAAGTGCTGATATATCCCTCTTGGTTTATTAGCGTGTGACATGTCGATAAATTAGCAACTAAGAGAATTAAATTAAAACTAAAAGACAATTAATTTATCAGCTAAAATAATTACTCACTCGATAGAACAAGTTAACGTAAAACTTAAGTATAAAATTGTTAAAAGAAAAGAAATTAAGATTATTTTAAAGCATTTAACTATGCTTAGCAAATTATACTAAGAAACAGTTGAAAAAAAAAACTAAAAAAACACGCTTTTAAAGCACATCAAACTAAAAAGTGAAAAATAATTCTTATTATAACCTGAAAATAATAATAAACGAAAAATACTAGTACTATTGTGAAAAAAAGCGTGGGGCGCTCTGTGCCATATTTTTCGTCTATCGAGCGACCCACGCTTTTTTTCACAATAGTACTAGTATAATTTTTCGTTTATTATTATTTTCAGGTTATAATAAGAATTATTTTTCACTTTTTAGTTTGATGTGCTTTAAAAGCGTGTTTTTTTAGTTTTTTTAAACTATATTTATTTTTCACTTTTTAGTTTGATGTTATTTAAAAGCGTGTTTTTTAGTTCTTTTTTAATCCTGGCGATCCTAATCAGGATAATGAGATAAATTTATGAAATTATTATATTGTCGCTGATTCTTTACAAGTGTAGAAAGTTTGAATTAAATCTGTCCGTTTAAAGTGGGTCAAAATCGAGTCCAAAGGAGTCGGTTACATACAAACAAACAAACAAACAAACAAACAAACAAACAAACATACAGGTGAAGCTAATATAAGCGTGTTAATATGGGCTCGGCAGTATTTGAACCTGCGACCTTACTACAGACAAAATCTGGCAATATGGGGTATTATTGGACCAGAACAAACGCAGTGCGATTGCGGTGCACCTCAGCAAACAATGAGTCACTTACTTGTGTGCCCCAATTGCCCTGATAGCTGCTCGTTGGATGACCTAAACAAGGCTGCAGAGAACGCTATTACCGTGGCCACGTACTGGGCTGGGGTTATATAAAACTTTGTCCATTGAAACGAAAAGAAGAAGACTACACACCGGGCAGCTGCTTTAACCCCTAAGCTACAGTCGCCTCTTGCCTGGACCCTAAATTTCGCAACTGTATGTTACGTCATTACGTGACGTCACGTGCATCTATTTGTACCTATCTTAAGTAGGACACACAAAATACTTTTTAGTTCAAAAGTTCAATCAAAGACAGTTAAAATAAAAATGCAAGAAGTTCTAAAGTTATACATAATCTAAAGTCGTAACACCTAGAGTCTTCGACCGTTTAGCTCCATACAAGAGAGTCACGTGTACCAATATAATGATGTGAAGCGTTCACACACCGCACAGAATACTAATTATGGATTATCGCCACTAAAAATATGCTTTGATACCGTCCCACGTAAAATAACACTTCTAATAGCTTTCCTTGATATTGGCTATTAGATTTTATGGTATGGAGCAATTGAATTTTGATTCGACCTTCGCAAAATTTGAGGTCACTAGGATATTGTTTTGATCCTGCCAGATGCAATAATTGAACAAAAGTCATGAAAAGGTTTAAAACTGTAAACAATATTAATTAAAACCTCAAATGGTTTCGATTTAACCCAATTCGTAATACTTTAATTTACTTACGTGAGGTCTCGGGTTTGATTCCTGGGCCGGACAAAGTGTTATTTGTGAACTTTCCGTCAGAAAATTCACAATAGCAACACGGAGTTAGTATCGTCCCCGGTGGATGGCGATAGGCTCATCCCCTATCCCATGGGTCTTAAAGATCAAGGATCAGGCAAACCCTTCAGGGTAATATAGGCGTGATGTTATGTATGTATGTAAATATACTTATGTATTTATTAAACATTTATTTCAGATAAAAATCCATACAATAATATTGTTAGTTAGTGAAACTTAGTATCTATGTTAGTCAAAATGTATTAACTTATACTCAGGCGAAAATTCATAACTAAGTACAAGAGGCAAATGTAGACCTCAGTTTAGAAACAGCAAATGAACCACGAGCTTATAGTTATTTTCATTTCCTAAATATTTATGGAGTCACATAAAAAAATTCCAGGTGGATTGTTGTAACCCAGTTCCAAGCGATGGATGCTCGACGCGCTTTCCCGTGCTGGGACGAGCCTGCTTTGAAGGCTAGGTTCACCATCAGCATTGCCAGGCCCAACAATTTAACGTCACTGTCTAATATGAACCGAGTGAGCAGTAATCCTCAGTAAGTAGTCTTTTGCATTTTTGTTTTTTTTTTATCTTGGATAGGCGTTTAACCATAATCAAACCTGATAACATCGCACATAAAAAGTGATGATAGAGTAAACGGGAAGAACACGCTTACCTATGAGATAGTAACTAATAATATTTTGTTTTGGTAAACCAAGACATGTTAATTGTTTTAATATTTATTCCATTTCTGTTCGCAGTGCGGTTATCAGCGACTACAGTTGGGATCACTACGCAGAATCACTCCCAATGTCTACGTATCTGGTAGCATTTACTGTAACAGACTTCAAGAACATGTCTAAAAATAACTTCTCAGTTTGGGCCAGGAGTGAAGCCATACAATCAGCAGCTTTTGCCTTGGAGATAGGTCCTAAGATCTTGAAGTTCTTAGAAGAATATTACAAGATAAAGTTTCCTTTGCCAAAGATAGACATGATTGCGTTACCAGATTTCAAGAATGGGGCCATGGAAAACTGGGGACTGCTTACCTTCAGGTAAGACTTAAAGAGTTAATAGCCAATGTCAAAAGATGAGCCTTTCTTTTTCTGTTGTTTGATCTATAAGTAACCAATAAGTACAACTAATTTATAAAATCACAGTACTTATATTAATTTCAAAGTGGCTAAACATAATGGAAACATGAATGCAAAATAAAATATACTTAGCAGTTAATAATTAACTGCTAAGTATATTTTATTTTGCATTCATCATACAATTATTGTAGACATCAGGCTTGCACGATCAAATTCCATCCACAATGTCAATACATTTTATATTCAAAATCTACACGATCCAATGATCCATCAGTACCAATGTTGGACAAAACCTGTAACAACATCACCCTGTGATTAATTTGTAATCCCCACGTATATGGTGAACGTGACATTAATTAAATTGAACACCCAAGTAAACAAACAAAATGTGTTCGGGTACTAAAGTGTACTTATATCGTACACGATGTTACTTAGAATAAAGAGATTTGCTTTCATGTTAGATTTTATTAAGTAAAAGTGTTGGTATTCTTATCTTCCTTACACTTAAACTGAAGAATAATATAGTTGTCAATAATTTAATAGCAGTGTCTTACTCGAACTTTCCAAAGTCACGTTATAAAGTTCTTATGCTGAAAAATAAAGTGAAAATTACTTTAAATTTTACTTTTCTACAATTACTTCAATATTTTTGTCTATTAACAAGTGACAGCTGAAAATTATCGAGGAATTCAACAATGAATTCTCACACTCCTCTGGCAAACATACTTAAAAGGGACGCAAATTTCTTATCAGATACTCGTATTTAATAGCTATACCGCTTGACCATGCCCCAAAACCATATCGTTTATCCCAAAAGCTTGCGATAAAATAAATCTTTGGTGAGAGCAAATCTGTTGATGGATCGTCGCACACTTTATTATTCTCGGACAATCTATCATGCCCTTAATTTAGGGTGAGGGTCGTTGGCACATATTGTGCTTATTCGAGCGAGACGAATTCTGGTACAGATAATACCCAGGTTTGTTATTATTATTGGATGTAGTAATTTTGGTTAATGGTGAATTCAAAATGTTACGTGGGCTTTGATGAAATACCCTTTTAGGCCTAGTACAGTAATATTACGTTATACTAATTGTTATAGTT
The DNA here is from genome assembly GCA_905147285.1 of Hypena proboscidalis. Lineage (NCBI taxonomy): Eukaryota > Metazoa > Arthropoda > Insecta > Lepidoptera > Erebidae > Hypena > Hypena proboscidalis. The sequence continues at coordinate 3,328,849 of LR990131.1, read as the reverse complement.
ATATTCTGAGCTGCTTCCTACGAATTGTAATAAATTCATTTAGAAAAAAAAAACCGGTTTTAAATACATTATTTTCGACGGTTAGGTTTAAAAGTGCTGAAAGTTTGATATGCTGTAGGAAAGGCATATTAGAATCAATTTAAGAGTTTCTATCTGCCCATAAAATATAACTTATATAAAAGTGACATAAATAACACTAGAAAAAATAACAGCTGTCACTTTCATTAATCTGTGTTATATACTTATCCTGCTAATAGAGTTTTTCTGGCACCTTTTAAATGGGTATAAGACTGTTTTTCTGTATGCTGAGCCCAATGTGTTTCTTCAGACATCTGTAGATATCACAGAATTTTTCGATATGCCACCTATTTTTACTATTACGTAATGTAATGCTAATAATATTTTAGGAGGTCATTCTTCCTTTGTGAAAGTTATTTTTAGAAAAGGAATTCTCGTTAATTCTTCTTATTTTATTTTTACAGAGAGATCGCAATGCTTTACGAAGAAGGAGTTTCAGCCAGCACAGACAAGGTTCACGTGGCTACGGTGGTGGCCCACGAGATAGCGCACCAGTGGTTCGGAAATCTTGTCACACCATCGTGGTGGAGGGATCTGTGGCTGAATGAGGGATTTGCGACGTACGTGGAATATGTCGCTGTTAATGCCGTAAGTTTATCTTTGTGTACACTGGATGCTCTTTTTGTCTTTCGCGTATCTCATGGCGAAACAGAAATGGTATCACATAAATTAACCTGCAATCAATTTTTATTTTCACCGGGCTTCAAAGTGAAATATTATGTGCTCATTTTAAATAAGCATTTTTTATTTCTCATAGACAAGCAAAATATCATCAATAAACTAAACAATCTGGTATTTTATTTATAGGTAGAGAAATCCTGGAATATAACCGAAATCTGCATCCTGGATCAAGTGCACAACGTATTCCAACTCGACGCTTTGAACTCTTCTCATCAGCTCTCGGTAGATGTCACTGCGTCTGAAGAAACAGATGCCATATTTGATAAAATTTCATATGGAAAAGGTAAAAAAATAAATAGAATTAGAATATAAAACATTTAGGGCACGAATGGATTTGAGTTTTGCACATCAAAAGAAATTTTTGGAATAAAAATAAGGTTGATTTTTTAAAAGCCGTGTGAGTTTCAAGTGCATACTCCATACCTGGTGTAGGCTACCAATGGAAATATTTCTCACATTTCAGCTTTGTCATGGCATTTTCATTACCTTTATTTTTTTATTATGCAAGTTGTCCCATTCCAGGATCAGCCCTCCTTCGCATGTTGGACCATATCCTCACCTCCGACGTTTTTAACGGCGGTGTCACCGATTACCTAAACTCCAAGATGTATGGAAATGCAGAACAACGAGATCTATGGAGTGCATTAACCACCGCGGCCAAGAAGAAAGGAGACTTTGATGCTGATGTTGCTATAGTTATGGACTCCTGGACTCTGCAGACTGGCTTCCCTGTCCTTACTATCTCAAGGAACTATGATAATGGATCGGTGCTGTTTACTCAGGTTGGACAAATCAGAGATATAATAATTCATATCAAGAAGTAATCGGAAAAATATCAATCAAACCCATTTCGTCGCTAATCTGACAAACTGACGTATCTGATTTCGGGCTAAACCGACTTTACCATACTGATATAAACCTTTTTTATTGTTTTGTAATACTAGGATAGTGATGGCGAACCTTTGGCACGCGTGCCAGAGATGGCACTCAGCATAAACATTTTGGTACGCGAAATACACGAATTCCTTGAATTAGGCACGTCGTGGCCTCATAATTCTTTGTTTTTATTTTTTGTTGTATTTGTTAAAAAATCAATCAGGACTACACACATGCACATTTTTATATCAATAGAATTTACATAGAACGTTCTACTCTCACTTATTGGTAACATCTTGCCCTGTAAAATAAGCTTCAAATCAGTTACTCAATTTAGTCAGAGTAAATTAGTGTCTAAAATATTTTGTTTAGCGCCATCTCTAAAGTCAGGAAGTGCTTAAAATATTTCAAATGTGCTAAACTACCGCTAGATGTCGTTACAATGAAGATTTTTATAATTTTATTAAAGTGTAAAACTCAACACGTGACCGAATAAAATATAGAGCACGTGCCGTATAAAATATTGTAACTAATGCTTATATCTACACACGGAACCCATTTATAACGATAAAGATTATACTATCATTATTTATTACTAATGATAATTATACCTTTGTATGGATTATACAGATTATTTTAATAATGTCTCATCTTCAACATTGTGATTAGTCATTAGAGACGACGATAGATTCGACTATATTTATTAGACGGTAATATATATTCTGATTTATTATTGACTAGCTGTTGCCCGCGGGGCACTGCCGTCTGTGTGGAATTCAATATTTCCATGCTATTTTTACATAAATATTATTTATTTTTTACATAATTTACTCCCCTGAGTAGTGAAATTGCTAAGATATCTATCTTATGGTTAATTTACGTCTTGTAAAGGAACCTATGTACATATTTTTTTATGCAAATTTCTTTGAATTTGATGGACCTCTCATAAAAAATACCCTTTTAGGAATAAATACAAAGTCAAAACATAACATACATATTATATCATCACGCTTATATTACCCAGAAGGGAGTGGCAGAGGTATGAAACCCATACTTCACCTGTTATTTTTAGGTTACACCGGGCAATTCCAACTCCGTGGTGCTATTGAGAATTTCCTGACGGAAAATTCACAAATTACAATTTGCCTGACCAGGAAATCAAACCCGATACCTCGTGGTGAGAGGCAGATACGCGAACCACTAGACCTACAAGGCAGCCAAAATATAATTTAGTAAATCTAGATTTACAAAATTATTGAATGTGAAGTGATGTCGTATGTGAAGTTAAAACAGCTCTATGTATAAATACTGCTTTTAGCTACTTATATACACACCAGGAACTAAAAACACCTGGTTGGTCCTGGTTTGGGTATAATTGAGGTTTTAGTATTCTAGATCTTTTCAAGAATTAAGTATCCTTATTGCTACAATTTAAACAATATTCGAAATGCCTTTTATATTTCAAATTATAAACATCAGAAAAAATCGTTTATACTCGGTATATCTATTATTTACGTCACATAAAATATCTTAATACTATTAACACTAATTTAGGCATATTATTTCACACGAAAAGTTATTTGGCAAAATGTAGAAAATTCCGGATTACCTATCCGTTGCCCTTGGCCAACCAATGATTTAGATAGCCATTATCTCACGTTTTATTAGGTAATTGACTTAAATATAACAAAATTAATATTTGCGTCAGTATAACTTATCGGATGGATAACAATTTTCAGGGTCATTTTGCCAAAAAAATATACTATGCTTTTTCTTGCGTTTAATGACTTCAAAGAAAATCGGTACTGGTATTTCAAAGTAACAGAAAGTCAAGACGGTTTTGATTAAGTACCTACGCTTAATATCATTTCTATGTAAAGAATAACATAACATAACATCACGCCCACATTTCACCCGTTATGTTTTGGTCCCATGGGAAAGTGAGCCTATCGCCGTCCACCGGGAACAATTCTAACTGCCTCGATAGTCTAGTATAGCGTATGCGCCTCTCACCGAGAAGTCTCGTGTTCGATTCCCGGGTCGGGCAAAGTCAGAAACTTTAGAATAGCAGCACGGAGGTAAAGAATAATTTAAAATAAATTAAACAGTTAAGATACATATTATATACAATGTCAAGATCTAACATTAATTGTCCGAATCTTGATGAATTATTTTTTTCAGGAGCGTTTTGTTCTTATCAATGACACGATTGCAACTCAAAAGTCTCCGCTCTGGTGGATCCCAGTCTCTTACACAACAGCTTCAGAAAAAGACTTCATGTCCACAAGACCAAGGCTATGGCTGAAAGAAGATAAGACTTTGACTGTTCATAATATCACTATAAAGAAAGAAGATTGGTTCATAGCGAATATTCAACAAACAGGTAAGATATAAAATCAAAATCTTTGAAAAACCAGTTGATGAAATTCGTTTTAGGACCGCAAGTAAAAGACATAAAGACTTGTTAAATAATAAAGGTTTGTGATTTGTCAGGAATTTTACGAAACGTGTTGAAGACACGAGAGAAAGAACGAAAATATATTAAACCGAAATCAGCACTGAGCTTAGTGCTGATATTGGTTTAATATATTTTCATTTTCTCTCTCTCCTTCAATGCTTGTAGGGAACACAGAGATTAAAAACCGAGTATTTGGTCCACAGTATTTATTATATTGTTGCTATAATAATAATAAATTATAATAGCAGCCCTGTATTTAACACCTCACTGCTGGGCTCTGGCCTCTTCTCATGATAAGAAGTCTATACTCCACTATAGTCCACCACGCTGGCCAACAGCGGATTGGTAGACTTCACACACCCTCGAACACTTTTTGGGCACTCTCAAGCATGCAGGTCTCCTCACAATGTTTTCCTTCACCATTAGCACCTGATATCATATGATAAATACACACATATATTCGAAAAGACAACTCTTTACGATTTATTGACAGATACATGTGCCGTAGGTTCGAACCCAAGACCTTTGACTTTGCAGTCCTACGGTCTCCCACTCGGCTATCACTGCGTATCTTGTTACTATGCTAAATTCTTAATATCACAAGCATTTTAATTCTCTTAAACTTTTATTTCTATTTATTCACTGCCTTTTCAGGTTTCTACCGAGTAAACTATGATCAAAAGAACTGGAAACTTCTCATCAAAGTCTTGAAGGATCCTGCTCGCTTTCAAGAGATTCACATTATCAACCGAGCTCAAATGGTGGACGATGCTATGAACCTTGCTCTTACTGGTAGACTGGACTATGGAACTGCCTTGGATGTGACCAGTTATCTTTCTCATGAAAGGAGTTACGTCCCCTGGAAGGCAGGGCTATCAGCACTGGGTTATATTGATACGATGCTGTCAAAAGGAGCGCATTATCTGGAATATGGGGTGAGTTAGAAAAAGTTTACTCTACTAATAAGCAACATAGATTATAAGACCAGGCCTAATTTGATTATATAAATGTCTGGTTAATTTAGATTTCGTTTATTATGTATATATATATGCTTTTACACGTAGCAATAGTTGGGCTTTGTAGACTTAATTGTTTTGGCTGTACCAATTTATAATCACCTATAAAGATAACTATATCTCTTCGATAAGTAATATCGTTCAAATTACCGGCTGAAAAACCTTGACCTTGTCAACGGTTACATATATTACCGCTAGGTGTCGTTACCTGTAAAATGAATAGGGTTAAATAAAAAAATACGATATTTGTTTTTGCAAAATATAATAAATAGATGGCAGTATGTGTATCGAAATTATTATGGATAGTTTTGATTACGCCAAGCTTTTAAGCCAATAAGAGGCTAACAAGTTGGTTAAATCCTACTTCTAATATTTGATAACAACATTTTGTAACCGTGTTTTATGCGAATAAAGTTCTTGATTCTTGATTCTTGGTTTCACGCATTGTTTGAAGAAGGCTGAAAAAGCATGTCAGCAAGATAGGTTTGGTGACCAGAACGATACTTTATATTGAACAAAGGGTATGGCAAATTTGACTGATATCCAAGTATAAATAACACGAGAGCAATTTTTGCAGATTTAAAACTGCTGGCGCATAGCATACATGTAAATCTTTTTTAAGCTGCTCTGATTCCAATAAATTATCTACTTAACTTTTTCGGCAAATATATTTACAAGAAATTGGATTTAATTTCGATAAAACTTATTGCAGCTCCGAGGAGTATATAGACTTAGATATTAGGTATTATTATAACATATTATTTATATATACAAACTGAAAAATATATCTTATTGCAGCTTATCATTTTAACGTTATAAAGTTTTATTGTGGGAAGTCCCGAAAGTATATCATAAGCTCAAATATTCCGTGCAATTGAAATATATTACTAGGATAATTATCATTATTATCAACTCGCGTCAGCTTTAATAGTGTTATAATCATTGTAATTTTATTTCGATAAAGATAATAGCTAACTCAAATGAAAACAGCGTTTTAACTTGCAGGTGATAGAAAATTGTTAGGGTTGGTAAAATAGTTATTTTATTTTAACTATGAAGTTACATAATTACAATATTTAAGAATGTAGTAATTAGTAGTCTTGGAAATTCCATCCTATCTACAGAGAACTTCTAACCAAAATTATTTCAGGATTGTAGTTTTTGGGTTTGTTTAACAGATTGTTGAAATTAGGATGATCCTTATAACTTGAAAAATAGCTCTTTACACCGATTTAATTTGTAATAAGACTTCATTTATGTCATTGATGTTTCAATATAATCTACAAGACAAATGTCTACCAATAGATGGGGTTAGTAGTATTGATTTAAAAGATAAAATATGGGTTTAGAATGTACTTGTTACAATTGCCGTCCTAGTTTAAGATGAAATAGACCCTAGTCCAGATAAAACAAAAAAATGTTCTCTTCCAGCGTTATGTCCTGCGGCTTCTACGCGAAGCAGTCAAAGAGGTAGGATGGCAGGTGATGCCAAACGAGAGCGTGGTCACAGCGCAGTACCGAGTTGACCTGCTGGCTTCAGCCTGCCACTTCGAACACCCTGACTGTATGGAGAACGCTGTCCGAATGTACACCAACTGGATGTTGGCGCCCAACCCTGATGCTGATAACGAGTGAGTTCAGTGTTTTCTTCTTACGTAGCTATTTTATAACATAATTCAAAGTAGACAAGGAGGTAAGGTAGATTGCCCACCTACTAGGTAAGGAAGAAGCTGGCTACGGCAGGTGGAGGACCGGGTTTTGGGGCCCAACAATAAAATGATGTATGCTGAAAGATAACATACCTATTTAGCGTACCATTTCGAACAACTTGAATGTCTGGAGAACGCTGTACGGATGTGCACCAATTTGATGCTGTCACGCCCAACTCTGATGCTGATAAATAATTAATGAGGGATTGGGGTGATCTCATTTCTATTAGAATTTATACCTATTCGTGGAGAGGTAAACACTGTATTACGTCTGCAGATGGATTCAAAAATGAGTCCTAGCGACAAAATCAAACTAAACGTCAGCCACCTTGGTTGCCAAAAGCGAGAATTTCTGACAATTTAAAACAGAATATTGATTCACACTTGATTCACGTTTCTGTTGTATCTTTTCCACTTTCTTTTTCTCAAAAAGTTATGAAATGGTAGATTACCTACTAATTAATTGATAAAAATACTGATTCACGTCAAAATTCTAGTAGGTACTTGCCTTAATTTTGTGACTTACGAAAATAATCAAAACGGATTAAACGGATCTTTAAAATCTCCTTATGAGTCATAAAATACTTTTTTATCTCTTCTAGATTGACCAAAACAAGGTTCGATAAAACTTTGGTATCAGCTGTTTTTTTCACCGAAAAATATTTTTGTAATATGGATGAGATCATTATGATACACCTGAAAATGACAATACAAAACCAAATACAGTATTTTTGAATTTAAAATATAAAAACTTTATGGGCCGTAAATTTTTAATGTCATTTGCAAAGGAAGTAAAAGATTGAACTATCGGTATAAGGCTTAGTTGCAATTTTTAAGTACTTTTTTATAAAAATAAAAGCTTTTTTTTTAAGATTTTTTTATTTTATTTTTTAAAAACTTATTAGTATAATAAGTTTATCATCTCCTGCCGCAGCTTTTAAATGTGTGTATGCGTTTGTGTGCCATATCGCGTGTTAGTCACAGAAACTGAATACTATGCAAAGATACGTATCTATGTTTCTGAGCGTCCCGGATGAGAAGACACTCCTGGTTCATCAGACCATTTCTGTCATATTATTGCATTGTCAACGGAATTAAATACGTATGCCAATTTTCAGCTCAAAGCAACTGCAAGTGTTGAGAACCCACAAACATACATACATACATAATTGCATACCCACATTGCAAGTTAAGCATATAAATTTGATTTTAACGGATCCTACTTCTGTTGTTAGGAAAAAACCATGTCGATTCTTTCTTCAAAGGTTCCTTTGCCAAAGTTAAAATAAAAACGTAACTTTTATTTTCAGGATTCATGTAGACGTCCGTGGTATAGTCTACTGCATAGGTGTTCGAGCTGGTGGAGCTCGAGAATGGTCCTTCACGTGGGACCGCTTCAAAGTAGCTACAGCTCCTTCTGAAAGACAAAGGTTACTTTCTGTATTGGGATGTACCAGATCACCGTCACTTTTGCACAGGTATGTATGAAGATGAAGTAATATGTTGTTTTGAATTATTTACCAAAAATATTGTTTGTAGAGTATTTAGAAAAAAAAAACAGTTTTAGTCCTGCGCAAAGATTCATGAAGTCATCATAAAATTCTTCTAAAATAACGTCTTTAACTAATTTGAGTATAATAATGTTTAATTTTCATTTTAATTCTATTTCATCTTCAGTTGATTGTTCGTAAGTGTTTTATCTGCAATACCTACAATGATATTCCTGCAGGTACCTAGAGATGTCACTTCGCAATGACAGTGGAATCCGAAAACAGGACATAGTGAGGGTCTTCTCGGCCGTAGCCGGCACTGCTATTGGACAACCCATCGCCTTCAACTTCATCAGGGCCAACTGGCAGAGGCTGAGATCCTTGTAAGTTTCACAAAAGATATAAATTTTTAACAGCCTACCACCTATCGAACGATATAAAATGTAAGGACAATCGACCGGTACCAAATCGGTGTGAAGTTCACAGTTCCGAGCTTCTACTCAACTTTTGACCGATAAGTAAGGGGCCGATTTCGCCAACATTTTTAACTCAAGTTTAACACAAAGCTTTCGGACTCTCAGACTCGTTAAAAACGTAATAAGAGAGAAGAGAGAAATGCAAATACCGGTTTAATATAATCCTAGATTTTGAAGTTTGGTAAAATCCCAATACTTTGACATTATGAGACGAAGTATTTGACTACTCATTTAAAGGTTAGTATATAATAATAATAAACCATAAATAATAATTATTAATCATAAATCATTTATTTTAAGGCTTTATGCAGCCTTAAAAATAATAATTATTAATCATAAATCATTTATTTTAAGGCTGCATAAAGGCCATGAATGCTTTAAGCTAAAAATACATATATTTTATAATGGGATATGTTAGTAAATATAACTTATACTAAGTAAGTAGCACTTCTCTTGCATTATGTCTTTGCGCGTTTCTGTGGTACTATGCAGCGGAAGCGATCATTTATTTATTTGTTTTTGTTTTTCTTTATTAATTTGCTATTGGCCTGATAGAATAAAATTTTCCAAAAAAAATCTACTGCAGTTACATAAAAATCACTAAAAAGTTAGAAATAATTAAATAATTCTCGCATCATCTGTGTCTCAAAAGAAAACAGTAAAGGACATTAAGGTGCCTATATTTAAATAATTATCCCCTGACTCCTTAACGTTGAGGAGTTGTACCTTCAAGCATCAGCTAACATAACAGCTAACATAAAATGCTTACTGCTAGATGCAAATATCCGAGTAGCTTTAGGTAATATACGAAAAATAATATAGAAGCCTTTAAAATTTGAGGGTTGCCCTCGATTTCTTTAGGATCCCATCATCAATTGCGACCTAATGAAAATCGAACCACTTGACTCTTTCAGACAAACAAGATTTTTTCAAATCGGTCTGGGCGTCTTCGCGTAATCGGCAACAAAAAAATAAATAAATATAATATTACAATCGAATTGAGAACCTCCTCATTTCTTTTGAGTCGTCTTTAAATTGATTACTTATCTATTTAGGTAGCTCATTCAATGTGATCCTTTTTTTGCATCATACAATCGTATTAAATTCCTTTTTTTTCAGTGTGGGATCCCTATCGACTTTGAATCTAATCATGAAGGTGGTGACAAGGCGGTTGAATCAACCACACGAGTATGATGAGGTAAAGTCAAGCTTATCAAACATTTTTAAGCTAATTATTGCTATCGGTACTTGAAGGAGTTCAGTAGCTATGATCAAGAATCAAAATTAATAGTAATTTAATAACACAACATAAAATTACTCCGAAGTGTATGGAAGAGGGGAATACACCCACATTTCATCTGTTATGTTAAGGCTATTTTTACAATGGTTTAGGTATCTTGTGATAAGGGTTGAGCTTGAGCCTATCGCCATCCACCGGGCTTAATTACAACTCCGAGCCGCTAATGAGAAACCCCAATTACATTTTTGCCCGCCATGGGAATTGTAACCAAAACCTTATGATCGCATTTCAAGGCCGCATACGTTAATAACTAGACCAATAAAGCAGGCATTATAATATAGATTTAATTTATTTACTTATGTTATAATTATCCTATTTCTATGTCAGCTAAAACGATTCGTCGAAGAAAATTGCAGTGACCTTGGACGTCCAGTACAGCAAGTTTTGGAAACAATAGCAGCTAACGTACAATGGAGAGAGCGGAACTACCAAACCATAGTCGACTGGCTTCTAGCTGCAGACCAAACTAGTTAAGAAGTTTGTAGAACATTCTAGGTGGTTCTTGAACAATTTAGATTAATATAGTCAATCCATGACAACGTTCAAGTAAGGCTGTTTCTGCAGGTCTTGAAACTTATCATACAACCACAATGCTAATAACTTCCTTGAACACAGGTTATCTTACTTATAAACGCACCACAATGCAAAATAGCCTCTTAATAGTTGCTTGGCATTGGAATGACTTATGAAAATATAATACAGCTACTAAGGCTAAATTTTTCCCGGCGAGTTCAACGCTGAGCTACAGTATTCGATCTCTCTCTCCCGTTCAAACATTGAATGATAGTGAGAGAGAGAGGGAACGAAAGTCGGGTTCAGTGTAAGGATGCGTAGCTAAATATTTGTTTGTCTAAAACCTTGCGCACGCATTGCTGTGCGCTAAGCTAAATTTTAACAATAACTTAGTTTTACATTCTTGTTACGTCATACATTTAGCGCAGTTGTTGGGTTTAATAGAATTTTTCAAATTGAAACGCATTTTTTTGTAAAAGGTAATGTTTAACTTCTGTGTATGAAGATAAACGACTTGATAAAACAGACCTTAGGAAATCGTCTCATCGTGTGAATGTAATAAGTGTACAGAATTTTAGACCCTACTTCATTGTGTTAAACGCGGTAGTCACATGTATCAGTATTGTGTTCAAAATAATAAAAAAATTAAATGTCCATGTCAATATTAGGTGGAAACATAATATTATGTATATAAATATACGTGAGCACACTACAACACTTGTGCCGGCTACACCCTCCATCTTACTTGCAAAGACTGTTTCAGCAAACGGTTTGTGCAAATTTAAATGTATGTTTCAATTCACTCAAGTAAGATTGAGCGTGTAGCCAGCAAACCGATCTGTTTGCACAAACTGCTTGTGTAAAAATGATAGAGCGTGTAGCCGGTACTATTGTGTTAGTTATCTTTGATGATCCTGGCGATACAGAAATTACAGTGGCAAGTGTGTTGTCAGGTATAAATCCATTATAAAACAGGCAAGGCTAAAAAAAAAGTTTTAAGGCGAGCATGAAATAGTAAAACTGATGTTACAATTAATGTTTGCACACGTAAAAACGTCAATTGCTTACTTTTATTAGTTGACTCATTTTATTTATCAGAATATTGTTTTACACTACAGTGCCGTGTAGTACAATATCTGATTCAATCAAGAATATGTCTAGTGGCCAATTAGCCTAGTAAAAAAGATTGATGATGAACGATAAATGGACTTAGTATGATCAATTAGAAAGATATAAAAAATATGAATTTATCCATAACATATCTACCACTAATAAAGCACTCAGACAAATCACAACAATGACCAAAGGTTACAGAGTACATAAGAAATGAAGATTATTCATAGGATTAATCTTCATTTCTTATTTACTCAATTATTATTATTTTCTTAGATTTTCAGATCAGTATAAGATTTCAAATATATAAAAAGATAATGTTGAATCCAAAAAATCTATCCTATTTAACGGATAAAATAATAATAGCACAGTTTTACCATGGTATACTTTTGCTTTATTTATTTACAATCTATTTATTAATGAAAAAATAATAATTTTAAGTGCTCTACCATATAAACTGTCTATAGTTTGTTTTTTTTTATATAATTTTAATGCAACTTATTTTCTTCGTTAGTTGGGTCAAATAGCATTTTAATTGCATATTTTTTTTTCTGTATTAAGATATTTCATAACTTGAATCTTAAATTGGTCACTAGTCAATTAATTTGTCCTTGAAACTCTTTATTTTGTAAGCAATTTAGGTACAATTTCACATCTTAGGTAACACAACGTATTACGTTTATTATAAAAGAAATAAACCTATTCTATTAACTTATCTTAGATATTAATTGTATGTAAATAAACCTAATAAAACTTTGTACTATTTAACTATTTCTTATATGAATTTTCGTAAATTAAAGTTTATAAGAATATGTGGTTTATAATTATTTCCTTCACCAAACTTAGTCATGATAATGTCTTTCCAGCCGAATTTCGACTACGGGGCGGCGAATGTCAACATACCAACATAAAACATCTGCGGGACATAAGAATAAAAATCTTTCCGGCGTTTGGGTTTCATTTTGCGAAACTCTAACGACTTCCACAACCAGCACGTGATAAAGTTAATTTACGACTCACTAGTTCGTTGCAAGCTTGAAAACTCAATGTGTGTTTGGAGACCTACGCTCTTCTTATAGAGAAGATACAAAAAGCTTTTCTTAGATAACTCTATAAGCGTATTTGTGGGTACTACCCATTTATGTATCCTACAAAATTTCTTCTAGGATGTCTCGGTTACAACTCATTGGAAGTCAGACGGGATAGAAATCAACTTGTAGTCATGTGCAAAATCTTAAGAGGAACAATTGATGCACCAGACTTACATGATGAGTTGTGTCGATTCTTTGCACCTGACAATTATCGTCGCAATCGTAAACACGTACTATTTGCTGTGCCAACGTGCCGCACCGTTGCGCGCGCTAAGTCACCCATACCACGCACCCTTTCTGCATTCAACGCTCTCCTGGATGCCTACCCTGATTGTGATTTGTTTGCAGATGGATGGCCAAATGTGTTTACAGTGTGTTTGCGGTTTTGTGAAAGAGATGGATGAATTATTTATGTTTTTATGTTATTTTTAATTTTATTGTATGATCTTTATCCTTAATTTAATTATGTAAATCTGTCTTTAATTATTGTAATTGGTGTAACAGCCGTTGTAAATAAATAAATAAGAAACTGCTCTAACGTTTGTGCGTAACACAAGAGAACTCTCTATTTCTTCACTCTTGTAGTCCGATGGGAAGGAGCTACCGACACAACCAAAGAGTGATCAGGCGCAGGACCAATGGCTTAACGTGATATATAATACACGGGGTTATAACCACCGCCATCTTTCTTTCTCCCAGCAGATATATGTCTTTCTTCACAGAAAAATCCACCAACCCGAAGGCGGACAATGGAGTAAAAGCATTAAGGTTTTTATTAAAATTTTAAATTTTTGCTTTATGTTTTATACATTTTTGACAAATCCCAAATCTCGGACCCAGCATACCCTTTTTCCAGAATATTATTTAACACTTTTTTATTATAGTTTTCAGACTTATCCATGCAAATAGGTTTCTAGCTCTCACATTCTCAACGAGGCCTCCAACGGATGGACAAACAGACAGACAGACGGACATGACATACGTAGATGGGTTCCTTGTACGTACTACGAAACTCTAAAAACTTTTATTGTACGACTCATTGACGCAATGCGATGGTTATCGGACAGAACTCACAAATCTATGGATTGCGATATAGTAAAATGATAAGACAAAAGCAAGTGTCGATTAGATAATAAATATATACCACTGAACAATATCTTTATACCTACACTGATGAATGAGCTCTTGTTATAGAGCTCAAGGAAGCAAGGACCACCGCCCCTTTTTTCCGTTCGGGGAGACGGTGCGGTAAAAGTAATTATAAAAAAAAAGTAATTATAGTCTAGTCGTGTTCTGAGTTCAAAGATATTATAGTTTTATTGTACCAATAATTATTTAATTAAATATTTTTTTACTATACCAATGATTTTATTAAGGCGTAATTGACAGTTATACTTCTATGCTACCACTGCCAAAATACGTAAACATTTTCACCGCCTTTTTAAATCTTAGCAAAATATCTGCACGTGTTGTGTAGTGGTTCTCCTCTGCACTGAGACTGGGTGTGCTTGTGTGAGTGAATGCGTGTATTTGGCCTGGTCATTGGGACCATTGGATGGTGTTATTGCCTCTGGCGTTCTATTTAATAAAAAAAAAACTAAATTTATTAATTATTCTGTACGTTTTTTAAACATGTGATACCAACTTTGACAGATCGTTTTGATCACGTGTACCTTAATTGGGAATGCAAAAAAATACTAGCCTGGGCCTTAATTATGAAAATAAAAAAAAACTTTTTAAAAACAATCTTTTTTATTTTGATTGTACTTAAAAGGTGAAAAAAGGCATTCGATCGATAATTCAATTCATAATAAAAATAAAAGCCTGTTACATATTTGTTAAATTGCCTGCTCTCAAGTTGTTTTTTGTTATTAAATAACTTGATTGTTCGTGATGCTGCAACGGTATTAAAAGCCACAAAAACAAAAAAAAAATAGTCACAGTCCCAAAAAATGCTAATTCCAGGTGGTTTTGTATTTCGATTTTTAACCGACTTCTAAAAAAGGAGGAGGTTCTCAATTCGATTCGTATATATGTTACTTTTTTTTTTTATGTTTGTTCACGGATATCTCCGTCGTTTATGAACTGATTTTGATGATTCTTTTTTTGTTGGACAGGAGATGATTCCAAGGGAGTCCCATTGTCAGCATGTCGTGATCTGATGATGGGATCTTAGAGAAATCGAGGGCAACCCTCGAATTTTATAGGCACATGTAATGTTTTTAGTGTGTTTTTCAAAGCTACATCAGTATTTACGTATTTTTATGTGGATGAGCTGATGATGGAAGGTCAACTCCTCAATAGTTAGGAGTTAAAGGATAATTCTTTCACTACTGTACACATATTTAGACTGCTAGTTATGATGTCAAGTGAGTTGTTGGAACGGAGATATTTCAAAGGTGGATTTTCAGCATGTCATGATCTGATGATGGGATCCCAGAGAAATCGGGGGCAACCCTCATATTTTATTAATCGAGGCCAGGATTTACGCTTGGTCGCAATAATTTTATGTGGTTGAGCTGATGATGGAAGGCCAACTCCTCAATAGTTAGGAGTTAAAGGATAATTCTTTCACTACTGTACGCATATTCCTACTGCTAGTTATTTGTCAAATGAGCTGATGATCGAAGGTCGTGACCCTCAAAAGTCAGGAGAAAGGATTTAATTTTTGTTTATTATTAATAAGTTTTCCGTCTCAAGTAACCGTCGTCTCCTCATTCGAGAAACATTCTTGCTCGGTCTACCCATTACTTAAAATCGTAAAATAAAATAATTTTTACTAAAAAAAAACCGACTTCAAAAAGTAGGTAAACTAAAAAGCAAAAAATAAATTTACTTCGTACAAAATAATACGTTTTTTCATTTAGTTAAATAGAAATTATTAAATAATTATTTTATAATTCTGAAGTCGGTGCCAAGTAAACAATTAATAACTCTGTATAGATAATATCAATCGTTCTAACAACTTTTTTCTGACTGAATATTAGTTAATATTTCTGTGGTAAGTACCAATACTGGGCGACCGCGCACTAGCACAACTACGCCTCCCTTTTTGTGTGAACTGTAATTTGATATTGTAGAAGGGTTGTTTTTACTTGGCACCGACTTCAGAATTATAAAATAATTATTTAATAATTTCTATTTAACTAAATGAAAAAACGTATTATTTTGTGCGAAGTAAATTTATTTTTTGCTTTTTAGTTTACCTACTTTTTGAAGTCGGTTTTTTTTTTAGTTAAAAATTATTTTTACTTAAATAATGGTTAAGAATAATTGACACTGAAGAAAGCTCCTAATGACAGGGCCTATCTTCAGTTACCCGATTATAGTTGAGTATTGGGACATCCTGTATAAACTGAATAAACATAATAATATATAAAATTGATAAAAGTTTTGGGTACGTTTCGATAGCGTTTACGATCACTAAGTCACCTTTTTCAAGGCCGTATTATATATTTTGTGACCAAGATCACCAGATTTTGAAGTTGAGTAAAATACCATTTCCAAAGGTGGTTCAATAACAGTGACGACATGTGCGATATGCGAGAATGTATAGCGAGAGAAGTGTTACTAAAAACCAATAGTATCCCTTCAGTTTTCTACCGTCTCGCATTGCAACCTACCTCTAACATTATCTAGTGGAAATGCATCCTTGTAATAGTTAATCTTCTTAATTAGTTCACACGATGACTAACAGATGGCGCTACTTACATCAACATTATGTTTTTAAAGGCAATTAAATAAAATGTATAAAAAAATAACTAAATAGATTATTTTCGTTACTACATTTAATTTTATGATTTATGAAAAAAAACTTTGAAAACATTAATATATGTTTCCATTCGATAATTAACTATGGCTGCATTGTTGTAAAGACAGTAAGACAAGTTTACTTTATTTGTATGTACCTATCAGCAGATGAAGAATCAGAATAATCCATATTTTATCAAAAATATACATGCAATGTTACCTTCACTTTAACGGGATAACATAATGTGAATTAAGATTAAACGATGTTAAAGAAAACTAATCCCTACCTATCTTGCGGCTCTATCTGTCAAGTATTCATCAGATTATTAAGTAGGTTTATATATATGTGAAAATAAATCTAACAATTTGCCAAATGTACAAAAATCTGTCCAAAGGGATTAACCCTAATTCCAAAAATCGGTTCATGATTTCAATTAGGTACTAGACGCTTTCATCTGATATTATTATTATTAATAAGACAATAAAATTTTTCAGAAGTGTGAAAAATTGTTTCTGTAATTATGCATCATACCTATCTCAAGCCAATGAAGGTAAAAATTGTAGGAGCAATTCAGAGAAGAGCCCTAGCCTAAAAAATGAACCATATTTTTTAGAAGACAAACCAAGTATGTGTAAGGAAAATATGGAAGATGCAAGAAAAATAAATAAATCACCAGAAATGTTTAATTTGAAGATAAATGATATCATACAGTGGTATACAAATGACAAAAATACTATGAAAACTAATCATGAAACATAAATGATAATAACGATAAATGCCAAAATGCGATGAATTAAGATAACATACTTGATATTGTATCGATTTTGATTACACACTAATGTGTATATTTCGATAATTTGATTATAATAATCCAGTTGTGGGTCCTCAGCCCACATCGGTGGTCGTGGATTTCAAGGTAAGTTGCAAAAATATACATACATCTTACATAATAGATAGCGTAGGAGCAATGCATCCTCTAAAAGAAGTCAATGAAATGCATAGGTAGAAAAAAATAGTTAGAAATCAAAGACGTGACAAAAAAATTAAGTGGAGTCGACACTATTGTCATATCAGAATTTAGAGATACAGGAACATTAGCAATATCATTCAAAGATGGCTGAGACAATCATTTGAAACCGTAGAGATCCAATTGTATATAAAGTAGAACGGTTATATATATATATAAAAGTGAATCAATATCATATTGATGATCTTCTTAGTATTTTACACTCACGAAATGCAGCTGCCGTGACGATTGATCTAAAATCGGACTCAACATTATTAGCCAAGTGCTCGTAACAGTCAATGTTATTTCTAAAGATATTTTTAAGCGATAAATGTAGTCTGGTTTATTTTTATCCCAAATCTGTTTGAATCGTATTGATATAAGTTTTAAATATTGTATGTATGTATTAAACGCTGAAGAAAGTGATAAAAGAGCTTGCTCCTTTTCAACCATATGCTATCGTTAGTTACATAATAAAAAACTAGTGTATGTACTGTGTTACTTCAGTAATGTCTCAAACGTTTTAACTGAGCCATGCATGACATTCTCGAACGTGGGTCATAAGTATTCGTAACATTGAGAACGGCTTAAACTTTTGTGTCTTTATTCAAGTTTTATATCAGTAGTTAGTAATTTATTGAAGACATAATAGTCGTACAATTTACTATAGTTATCATTGATATCGTTATTATAAGAAGATAAAATTGAAACTTTGGCCAGAAAATATTGTGGTATGAAAGTTTTGCACTCAACGTTGCCACTATCTTATCTTTTAAGATAATGTTAATGGACAACAATTACCGTCAACGAAATTCGATAAACTGAACTAGTTATCAGAATCAGGCGAATCATAATACATAACGATAATCTTATTTTCTCTAGTTTTTATGTTCAACATTCACTTTTTGCACAAATTTAGGTGTATTTAGTAAAAAAAAAAATATATGTTTATTTCTAATCAATTAGACACTTCATATAGATTACAATCTATAAATATCTTATAGTCTAGATATAAAATTAGAGACTAATGAGTAATTTAATTTTGACCTAAGCTACTAAATTAATATAATATACCTTAATTTAGTATTTAATAGGTAGGTACTTATTATTAAAATTAAAATTATATTATCAGGCTTTTCTCAAATAAGTATTTTTCATGAAAACATCGTAAAGTAATAAAAAGTTAGAGTAAGAGTTAAATAAGTAGTTACAATAAAATTAAAACAGAATTAATTTAGGACATAAATGATAATTCTAAAAATAATCGTTTTATGGTTTTATGCAAATACGAAGTGAAACCTTAAAACGATTGTTATTTTTGCCGAGGTTTTTGGAGTATACATACTCCAAAACTCTTGGCGCAAATAAATAAATTATTTTATTGTCTCTCCTTAAATTAACACAATTCTGTTTTCAAGTTAAATACATTGTAAAAGTAAGATGCATCAATGTACTTCACAATCGGATAAGGATATCAATGAGAAAAAGATTAACATACGATTACGAAGACTGCTTAAAATTATGACATAACTGTGAAAGGATGCAAATAGAAAAGTAAAACGTAGCTGTAGGATGAAAACAATGTTGATATTTTATCACATTATCTTGATCGTGTAACATAGGTCGATACGCTGTCTCTTATTTTGAAGACTTCTAATTCTTTTATATACCCTTTTAGATGGCGTCGATAAAACTGTTGGTTTTATCTCTGGTATGCCTCACCGCATATGGATATCCAAGTCAAACTGATTTGTTTTCGAGAAACACGACCATACTCAGAAACACCATCTTTGGTGATGAGCGACTTGAGGGTGAAATATTCGAAGATGTTGATATCTTCAATAACATTGAACTGACTCCTAGAAATGTCGTATCACCCTACAGACTGCCCACCACGACAAGACCGAGACATTACAAGGTGACCTGGACTATCGATTTCACCTCAACTCCAAGAGGAACACAGTCCGGTATAGTCGATATCCAGCTTTATGCAACACAAGCTAATGTAGATGAGATCATTATCCATGCTGATGAACTAGTAATAAATGTACAAACCGATGTGCGTTTAGCTCAGGGCACAAACGCCATTGCCATCGATACACCGGTTCTACATAAAGAATATCAATTTTTGAGAGTTAAGCTCGCCAACGGCGCTACTCTGAACTACAACGCAGCTAATCCTGTAATATACACTCTCACTGTCTCATTTGGCGCTGATTTGCGTGATGACATGTATGGAATCTATAGGTCATGGTACAGGGACGACCCAACTTCCAATACTGTCAGGTAAATATTATATTATATATATATGTGCATTGTTTTCTATTTTCGACCAATCAAATTTTACTCGTATCTGGCATAATTTTCTTAATATAAGAGTAACACATAAATTTTTAGCTGGATGGCATCAACACAATTCCAAGCTACTGCTGGACGTTACGCTTTCCCTTGCTATGACGAACCCAGTTTCAAAGCAACTTTTGACGTTACCATCAGACGTCCAACATCTTATGGAAGTTGGTTTTGTACTAGACTATTGGAAACTAGAGATGTAACTAACAACAACAAGTGAGTATATAATATATTACATCAAGTCACTCTTTTATTCCTCTTCATGGTAAAGAGGTTTTTTATTAAGCTCTCTAATGCCAACGCCTTGTAATTTTTTTTTGATCATTAATCATTCAGATCCTTACCTACACTATCTAAAGATTCCTGAAGGTCATACCCAATTTTCATATTAAATCATTCTCGGAAGTTAGTTAGTTTAGCATTACCTTTAATTCCACAGTTACAAAGATGATGTCTACCACACAACACCGGTTATGTCAACATACCTCTTGGCTATAATCGTCGCTCAATACGGTTCCCTTAATGTGACAAATGCTGCCAATGAACTTATGCATGAAGTTATTGCCCGACGTGGTCCTATAGATGATGGTCAGGGGGCATATGCTCTAGACGCGGGACAGAGGCTCTTAACGGAAATGAGCGACCACACAAATTATGATTTCTATACTCAACACACTGAGCTTAAAATGACTCAAGCTTCTATTCCTGATTTTGGAGCCGGTGCTATGGAGAACTGGGGACTATTAACGTACAGGTAAGGGAAATCAACTCTCTTTCCTCCCGACTATGTATCCCACATAGTGATGGGATCCTTTTTAGTCTTCGGCCACCACATTGCACTATTTTTTTGGACTACGTCCCTCTACAAGGGAAAATTAACATTTCATTTATAAAAAGAAATATTAATAATAATAGATAAGCACTCACACAAGATTAAGTATTAAAATACTTAGTCTTGAGTGAGAACTTATCTTAAAATTACGCCTAATCTTTCCATTTCAGAGAAGCGTACTTAATGTACAAAGAGGGTCAAACAAATAGCAACTTCAAGCAGATTATCGCTTACATCCTCTCCCACGAGATCGCACACATGTGGTTTGGTAACCTCGTCACCTGTGACTGGTGGGACGTGCTATGGCTGAACGAAGGTTTTGCTAGATACTATCAGTACTTCCTTACTTACTGGGTATGAATATTACTACTACTGATTTTTTAGCTTTAATTTTACTTATTCTACTTGTGTCTGCGGGGTAAATCTTTGTATCTAAAATACTTTCATAAATATGCTTAGTATTATTATTTAAAATATTTTTTTTTATTTATTTATTTATTTAAACTTTATGCACTTAAATGTACAAAGGCGGACTTAATACTAAAGTCATAATAATTGTCATATGTGATCAAACATAATTGTCATAATGTGATTATAAACAGAAGATATATATTTTATACACACACACTTAAAGTTTTTTTAACTATTCTTATATTAAGTATATTCTATTGCAAAATGGGTAAAGAATCATAAAGGGTTTTCAAGCAATATCCAATTTCAGGTCGAGGATATGGGCTTCGGCACTCGTTTTATCACTGAGCAAGTGCACACCGCTCTTCTTTCTGACTCTGCCAACAACCCTCAACCTTTGACCAACCCTGGTGTTGGGAGCCCAGCCTCAGTCAGCGCTATGTTCTCCACCATCAGTTACAACAAGGGTGCCGCTATCATCAGGATGAGTGAACATCTTCTTGGATTTGAAGTTGCCAGACAAGGTCTTAGAGATTATTTGCGTGGAAAGTAAGCATTAGTGACGAAACTATTTATAATTTGATCTACAGTCTTATTTTAAATTTTATGATGATTACAGCAATGCTATTTAAGAGGTTATAAATTTAATAGCGTGGCAAGGATTTTTAAGGCCTCTATTAAAATTTATCGTTTCTGGTCCCTTTATCATAATTTATGGACTTATTAGAGTTCGTCTTTTATTTCTTGCATATAGGCTAACCCATGTGTGACCTTTCAGGGAATTCCAAACTGCTCTGCCTATTGATTTGTTTGAATACCAGGAGCGCGCTGGTATTGCAAATGGAGCTCTCAATTACGATAACTTCTCTTACATTGACTACTACAAGAGCTGGACTGAGCAGTCTGGACATCCAGTACTGAATGTTGATGTTAACCACCGAACTGGTGAAATGACCATTTACCAGGTAAGGTGTTTATTCCTTCATCGTTGCTTCAGTTCACGACCTTAAACAAATTTAAGAACTCTCTGTGTACAAAAAAATTAATGTTAATTTAACGCTACTCAGTGGTAACGCTAATGCCATAAGGAGTGGATTCCTGGGTCCCAAACGCCGTGTTTTCATTCTAACGTAATATGAGCCTAACTTTGGTAAATAATTATTTATTCTATGCCAGGTCCCTTAGTTTCTACGATTATTTTTTTTTTATTTACAGATTTTTCGTTATTTTAACGTAAAATTTTCTAAAAAAGTAAAATAATTAAAATCGGTTTAACCGTTTTATTGGCTCTTTCTACCTACATCAATCGACGTCGATTGATGTACGTAGAAAGAGCCAAAAGGATCAAACCTTTTCGCTCTAGAGACAACGATCTATCTAAGTGTATAAAACCCACCCAATTTTGTTTTATTATTTACAGTTTTGTTTCTTTTAATTCTTTTTAAATTACTGTTTGCAAGAAATATAAAGTTGCATGTTTTTTTAGCGCCGTTTCAACATCAACACTGGTTACTCAAATACCCATACTAACTACATTATCCCGATTACCTTCGCTACCGCCAGCAACCCTAACTTTACGAACACCAAGCCTACACACATCATCTCCAATGCCGTCACCGTCATCAACCGTGGCTCTGTTGGCGATGAGTGGGTTGTCTTCAACAAGCAACAGACTGGTAAGTGCTGAAAACTGAAATCATCGTTTTATATACATGAAATCACGACTATATCCCGTGTAGTCGTGATTTCATGTCAATAAAAAATTTTAACCACATTCCACAAACTTTAAGAGAATTACCTTTACATATTTTTAAAAGAAAACTTAAGTCTTGGTTACTTGAAAAGTGCTTTTATACGCTTAATGAATTCTATTCCTGTAAAAAATAAGTTATCATGTTTGTTAGTGCTACTTTATTGTCCATGTTTACTTCTTTAAACAAAAATTCGCATGCCTATTAAAGGTGAATATGTCGGGATGCTTAAACATGTATACCATCTACTGTACCATATTCCTGCGAATAAATGAATCTTGAATCTTGAATCTTGAATCTAGGTGCGTTAAGGCAAAAATCAATCTTCCGAGCCTTTTCCCAACCATACCTTTCCCCATCTAATCTAACAAATTTAGCTGACTATCAGTATTTTACGTGGAGCGACTCCATCAGACCTTCACAACCCAGTACGAGGTGATACGATACTCTTTGTTAGACTAGTTGTCAGACTTTCTGACCTCTGACTACCCGTAACGACTGCCATAGATCTTCAAATGGCAACTCGTACTATTAAAATGGCGCGGTTTCGACATAGCCACGTGCTCCTATAAGTAGGCAAAGATAACAGAATAAAATGTATATCATACATTTGGGACCATCTCAAACTGGTAGAGCTCTTGTGAATGGCCTGCCGCCAAATAGTAGTGCTTCCATTACTGTGTTCCGGTTTGGTGGTGAGATCAGGCCCTGAAATTACTGGCACATGAGGCATAACACCGTAGTCCTCAGCTGCAGCGACGCATCTATAATCTGCTTTTGTGGATTGTTGATGTCCATGGGCTGTACTCCACTTACCATCAGGTGGACTACACGTTCGTTCGCTGTAGGCGTAGTATATAAAAAAAAAAAAAACATTATGTTTGCTAAATATAAATAAGCCGGCTGTTTGGTGGTCGGCGTTTACGCAGTATATCCTTAATGGAACACGCGTTCACACACTAAAGTGTAGGTATGTGTGTAAATGTGAATGTATGTTTTGTCGAAGTAGTCGCCGCGCCGCCTTTACTTGCTGATAGTGTTACTTCTGTTGTTGGAGGCTTGAAGCCTTGTCTCGCGGTGTTGACGGTTGATTTTTATATAGAATTAAACTTCACTCTCATTCGACTGAAATGTTATAAATAAAATATTTTCTAGGATTCTACAGAGTCAACTACGATGACTACACCTGGGACCTCATTGTCTTGGCTCTCAGAGGTAGCGGCAGGACCCAGATTCATGAATACAACAGAGCTCAAGTACGTATCATCATTGTAATAAAACTTCGGTCGAAAAATACAAGATATAAGTATGTTACCGAATCGCCTTTGCATGAATTCTAAATATATTGAAGCTACACTATCTATTTATTACACTATATATTTAAAATTGCCATGTACTTACATAGAAGATATTTGCTAAAACATATTTTTTTAGATTTGCTATGTTCGTACATACATGTATCACGCAGAAAATACCGCATGAAACTAGATGCAGTTCTCACAGTTGAGTAACTGGAGGTCTAACTTAAAAACTGGTAATTTCCAAGTTGTTTCGTATGTTGGAACTTTGTATAGGTATTGTCCCAACGGGGGTCAAAACGGGGGTTTGTCAATTGTAGAGGATAATGGATGTAATTATGCACATACGTTCCTTACATGACGTTAATGCACTGTAAGATAAATATTATTTGGAAATATCATGACCGTCTGTCTGTCCGAGGCATAGCGTCGAAACCGTTCATGGATATGTATGTTAACTATGTCAACTGAAAGCTAAATCTAATGGGGAATAAAAGCTATTGGGGTCCAAAGTGTAATGGTAAATGCAGTTATTTAGAATATTTTAAAGAAAATACAAAAACCTTATAAAATAATGACTTGCATGCATATGCGGTCAATATAGATATTTAATCTGCTTTGAGACCCGAGTAAGTTATTTTCCATTGTCCAACATGCATTTGGCCGGCCTTGACCACTTTGGAAATTCCATTCCCCAGGTAATTTGGTGTTGAATGGGTCTAAGGAAAGTTCTCCCATTTTTGTAAAAATAACTTAGTGATAACAAATTCCACGTAGACAAAGTCGCGGGAAAATGCTAGTTGTTTCTAAATAACCACAATATTTTTGTTTGTAACAATAAAAAAGGTTTCGGCAGCTTGTTTTCAAAACAGATACCTATTTTTTCTTTCACAGATAGTCAACGATGTCTTCCAGTTCGCTCGATCAGGTCTTATGCCATACAGACGTGCATTGAACATTCTATCTTTCCTGGAGAATGAGACTGACTATGCACCATGGGTCGCCGCCACTACAGGCTTTTCTTGGCTTAGGAACCGTCTTGCAAGCGGTGGAACTGAAACAGAGCTGAACCGAGTCAATGTAAGTGATTTAATAACTACCAAATATTTAAAAAAATATTATATACCTATACTAGCTGCCCCGCGCGGCTTCGCCCTCGATAAAATTTTGCCCTCGAAAATATTTTAGAAGTATCCTATGACCTTCTCCCGGTTCTAAGCTACCTCCCCACCAATTTTCAGCCAAATCGGTTCAGCCGTTCTTGAGTTATAAATGGTGTAACTAACACGACTTTCTTTTATATATATAGAAGAAGATTATTTTTTTTTTTGTTTTATACTACGCCCACAGCGAACGAACGTGTAGTCCACCTGATGGTAAGTGGAGTACAGCCCATGGACATCAACAATCCACAAAAGCAGAATGCAGATGCGTCGCTGCAGCTGAGGACTACGGTGTTATGCCTCATGTGCCAGTTATTTCAGGGCCTGATCTCACCACCAAACCGGAACACAGTAATGCAAGCACTACTATTTGGCGGCAGGTTAAAGGTGAGACGGTGGTGCTGCCGCCCTCGAGCTCATTCACAAGAGCTCTACCACCAGTATTATCCAGAAGTTATGAGTTCTTTTAAGTTAAGGTCCTGTGGAATAGCAGAAAGAACCTATTTTTATACGCGCAGAGCTGGGATTTTAAGCAGTAGATGTATTAGGTGCCATTACATGCCATAAATTTATTGTATCCTGTCGACATGTTAATTATTATTATATCATATTTAAATTATTTAGAACATGTTATTTATTTTGAATATGTAAGTTTCGAACTTAGCCATGCATATAAACGGAAATTGTCAATTGGCTTACGTTGTAATTTTTTAAAATTATTTTATTGTTTGTTTTAAAAGCTGTTTGTTTCCCAAATAATAAATAAATAAAGATGCTATAAATAGTTATTTGATTAACAGACACTTCTCGCAAGCTGGGCCACAAATGTGATGAACTCTCTGACCTACAACGTGGTTGCTGGCGAACCCTTCATGCGCTCCTACTTGCGGTACCAGCTCGCCCCCGTCATGTGCGCGATCGGAGTACCGGCATGTCTGCAAGCTGCACAAACCCAGTTCGCAGTTCTGAACACAAACGGAGAGTGAGTATTCACCTCATGCACGTTACACAAATATAAATAAAATCAATCATCCTGGAGGTAACCCGTTTATTCTCTAGTAGTTATGTCATCTCACGTAAGTTTGAATAGTATAATCCTGGAGGGTGTTAAGTTGCAGACAAATGAAATGTGACGTGTCACTGCTTGCCACGCACTGTGCTTGTCGATTGATCGAAAGTACAACACAGATGTTCGATTTTATCTGTAAAGATAAATGGATAAGTTTAAAACAAAAAACTACTCA
This sequence comes from Hypena proboscidalis, assembly GCA_905147285.1. Taxonomy (NCBI): domain Eukaryota; kingdom Metazoa; phylum Arthropoda; class Insecta; order Lepidoptera; family Erebidae; genus Hypena; species Hypena proboscidalis. The sequence continues at coordinate 3,302,240 of LR990131.1, read as the reverse complement.
TCGAAAACATCCTCTTCTTTTTTCAAGTTGTTTAATAAACCACAATAAAGTGCTAAGTACCATTGACCTTCTAAGGTTGAAGACATCATAGTTTATTCCTTTTTTAGGGTGGCAGTTGATAACCGTCAATGGGTGTACTGCTCTGGACTTCGGCAAGGTGGTGCCGCGGCGTTCAATACACTTTGGCAGAGATTCCAGGCTCACAATGTATACACTGAGAAGATTTTACTTCTTGGAGTCCTTGGATGCGCAACGGAAGCGGCTTCTTTGAACACGTAAGTAATGTATTATTATTATTATTGCGAGCCTATAGTGTCCCACTGCAGGGCAAAGGCCTCCCCTCCCAATGTATAGTAATAATAAATGGTGGCCATCATATCATAAATAATATATTTGTATATAATATGAATCCCTTTTTTCTGGTCACGGCATCACGCGTGAACGGCCTGACCAATTTCGCTAATTCTTTTTTTGACGTGTTTTTTACTGTCAGGAGATGGGTCTTATGAATAAAAAAAAAGATATTTGCGCTGAAAATTGGAAAATTTAAGAAAACTAATTAAATTTTCTAATGATTTGAAAAAAAAAATGAAAAAGTTCCTAGCTCTTGACGATATATATTTTTTTATATTACGGGGTTTGACCATTGAAACGAAAAGAAGAAGAATGTGATGGGGTTTGACAATACATAGACATAATGCGTGCTGCAAATATCGAGAGGATGTAAGTTCTTAAGGTATAGACAGACGTCATATCAAAACATACCCCGGCCTCAATAGGTGATTCCGAGTGCACGGATCATATTAAACTGGGCAGACGGGAACAAATAGTATATTTAAAAATTTTCCACTGTAGGCTAGGTACGGGCCTGTATTGACAAGAAGGTCCCCATGATTTCCAAGTGCAGATTGCTAGGCCCACTACAACCTCATAAATATCACGCATATATTATATTACCCAAAAGAATGCGACCCACACTTTATCTGCTATGTTCAGGTCCTATAATAATATTTTTTTAAATGTGTCCTGATTAATGTTAAGATTTCGTAAATTGTGTATGTTATGTTAATTTAATCTAATTTCATTGATGTTGTTACTTATAATATTATGTCTTATGTCATAAACTATCGCATTGGGAATTTCCTGTCATGGTAGTTGAGTGTACGTTAAAAAAAAAAAAAAACCCCCGTCCATTAGCACCTCAACACAATAGCGCTTATCATTTAGTCTCCATTTTCTGCAATAGGTCTGCTCAAACCGGGGATTGTCCTTGGGTGCATTTTTATAATGTGAACAGGGATACTCGCTGGTTTTAGCCTCATTACATTTAGAGTAAAGTGTTTATCGTGTATAACATAAACCACAAATAAAAATAATAATAATTATTTATTTATTAAAACAACATAGGTCCTATATTATTGGGGGTGAGCCTATCGCCACCCACCGGGTACCATTATAACTCAGTTCTATTACGAATTTCCTGACGGCGAAAGCCCAATTTACACTTTTACCTGTATTCGAACCCGTGATCTCGCAAACTCAGCAACAGCAGATGTGGAGGCACCCTAAGAATAGACTTCGAGCGCCGCTTTTTCATACTTACGTAATATTGGTTTATCGTGACCTTTTTCAGTTTTTTTTATTAAAAGTAAAATCATATCCTAAACAATTAAATGCATGTTTGTTCATGGCCTTTTGGCCATTTTGTCAAAACTGTTTTAATCATTTATTGAATTACGTACAAGCTGAAAAATTTAAATAATAATTTTGAAAAAGTTTGTTGACAAACATGCATTTTACATAATATTATATTAAAGTAAAACCTATATTACTTTTGTATGGAAAACAGTCAACCAATTGTTACCCTCAATCTGTTATATTTTGTATTGTTCGTTACATCACCTCAGGCAGTATATTTCAAAGACGCACAAGTTATGTAGTACTTCTAATTATTTTTTCAGATTTATGACCAACATTTTCTCGGACACCCAAGTCATCCGTCCCCAAGACTACAGCACAGCTTTCAACTCCGCCGTCTCGGGCAATGAAGCCAACACTGCCATTGCCTTTGCATTTGTGCGAAATAATCTTCAACTCGTTATCAGAGCGTAAGTATCAAGTATTATATTTATACCTAGTCCCCCAATGATATTATAGAACTATAGATATGTTACGTTCATAGAAATTACGATTTAAATCCGTTCCGAGCTATTCCAAATTGCACACATTGACAAATGTCCGCAGCGCACGCATCCTTATCGCTCTAACGTCAAAACAATATCGCTTTCTCTTTCTTAACTTGAACATGGCGCATGGCGTCTGGCACGTGACTGCGCTCGACGCAGGCCACACGCAAACTAAACACAAGACGTCCCAATTGGGACGTATTTGAGTATTCACAGCGCGAGCGCTTATAACATATCTGCTTTTGTTTTTATATAATATCATTGTAGTCCCCATTTTAGATTTTTTGTTTTTGTAACACTTTAGCAAAGTGAAGGCCTTAGTGTCGGTTTCACCAGTAGTTTTGAATAAATTAAAAAAGAACACTGCTGTCACTTAATTGTGCACTATATGGTTATTCTACCAATAAAGTTTATCTGTAGTTTGCTTCTGCATAAACACCACGACGCGCCTAAAGCTATACTGTAACTTCTTCTTCTTGGTCAGTTCCTCATGGCTGAGGGTAGTGACCACCTGGAGTGCTGCTCTTAATCATATTCTTCCAAGTTCCTCTGCTTTGGGCTAGCTGTATTGCCCCCTGGATGTTGGCACCCGTGGTGTCTTATGGCGTCTGTCCATCGTGTAGGGGCTCTGTATACTGTAACAGAGGCCGACTAATCAAAAATCTAATAAAATCAAATTTTGAACGTTTTGTTCGACAAATTGTCCAAAATTATAGATATTTGAATGGCGAGGATGCCTAAGCTACACCAAAACAAAGTAGCGACAAGCGAATTGAAAATGTGTTAAAACTAATAGAATTTTGTTATTCATACATTTTGTCTAAAGTTCACTTAGTTTCAGTGGCGATCACTGGGAGATGTTTTATTTTATAATGTTGTATAATAAGTATGTCGCGATGGAAGGGAAGATGAGACCTGTTTTGAAACACAACTTCTACCTACCATACAGCTCCACTTTATTCTAGCATAGGGTTTCCAAATTTTTCGTCGCAGCGCAGTAATGCACCACGCCCCGCGTAAAAATATCGGAACTAAAGTGCGTTGCGAAAGAAACAAGTTTGGGGTCCCTTGTCTAGCCAGTCATAGTACAATCTTAAAGCCTCCTCCTTCAAACTTAACACTAACCTGGCCTATGCCAATGTTTGTATTATTACCAGCACGTAATTCAAATCGTGAATATGTTTTGTAGATACGAAAACAGCGGTTCTGTGGCCACTCCACTGTCCTCCATCGCATCCAGACTGAGAACAGAAGAAGCCATCAATGAAGTAAGTAATTTTTTTTAATAATCAATACCATAATCTTCATCATTATCATCAATCATCATCATCAAAGCAAGGACATAGTAGCCAGCAGATAATTCTTAACTCTTTTTTATTTCAGTTCATAACATGGGTTAACGCAAACGAAGCAACGTTAACTACGTCGGTCGCCAACAGTGCCAGGAACGGCGCATTAGCTTCTCGTGAAAGCAATGCTTGGGCTGCATCAATCCAAGCTGATATCAACGAATACCTGATTGGTACCGCAGACCCAGTGACAACAACTACGGCGGCCCCAACGACTCCCGCTCCACAGATCGTCACTACTCCACAACCAATCATAAATGAGCCGGTCACTCCTAATCTGCCAGAGCCCAGCTCAGCCGTCACCTCATTCTTGTCAGTAACCGCATTTGTCTTTGCTGTACTGGTTAAATTCATTTACTAAGTCACCATCTACAGATACCAGGTCATAGGATCTGATGTTTGAAAGTTGAAATTGTATGTGAAAGGATAATATGTTTGGTTAATAAGCTGATTAAGACTTAATATGAGTGTTTGTCACGAAAAACATGTTCTTTTGATTATCAAGTCTTTATATTTTCGTGACTGTACTTATTTCGGTTTGATCTAAGAACAGGTTAGCTACTTTTGTATTGTAATAAGACAATTTGTAAATTATTTATAATAAAATAAGTTCTTATATATTTTTTTTATTTTTATGTCCCCTTATTCTGATTTAATCATATTTAACTAAATTATTCTTGATTTATTATGTAACTGAGTGAAGTTGTGAATTTTGAATTTTCGTGACAGATAGTTAAATAGAATTTTACCTATTCACTAGCTAAGTGTTTGCACACACTAGTAACAGTACAAAACCTTGCACAAAAAAGATATTAATCTTTTTTAATATAGTTTTTGTTTTGATAAATAGCTTGCTAGTGATTTGCCCCTACAGCAAAGCGCTAAACATTGTTTTAAATATATATATATTGTAGCTGTTTATTATCCCTCAATAAATAAAATAAAATAAAATAACTCGTAAAGTAAGCTCGCTGAAAAGGCAATGGGCTGGCCACGTGTGCCGAAAGACTTAGAGCCGTTGGAGCAAACGAGTTCTTAAATAAAGACCGCGAGTCGGCAACCTTAAGGCAAGACGGCTCCCCGCCAGGTGGTCTGACGACCGAAGGCCGCTAGAAGGGACCGGATGCGGAAGGCTCAGAACCCGTAGTTGTGGTGCCAATTAGGAGTGATCCATGTTCTGCAGTGGACTTCAAAAGGCTATTAATTTATTAAGGCAACGCGCTGTAAGACAGCCAGCCAGGCTTCTTGGCACGTAGTGAACACGAAACGCAATTTCTAATTCTTGTGCGTTTTGAGTATCTCTACTTATTAAGCAGAAGCCCTAATCAACCAATGCTTAGAAGATTCGACGCATAATTGCCGAACTCATATATTTTCCCCTATGAAAGTTATAATTGTCTCAAACAACGAAATAAAGTTGGTATATATTATGATATAGTAATCTATTTAAAAGAAGAGCCTTCTAGCCTTCAAGCCTTTTAAGAAAAATCCTTCTCTTATAAATAAGTGAAGGCTTTTTCTTTTGAAATACAAGTTCTCACCTAGCTTAAAAGGCAGGCCGCCATTTTAGTTACTACTGAATCATTTTTTTTTATTCGAAATATTATTATGCCTTTGCGGATTGACACGTTTATCAAGAGTATTTTAAAAAGGATAAGATATATCGTAAATCGTAATCAAGTATTAAGTAGATATTAATAGTTTATCACAAAACAAATTATATTAGTCCCTCTGTGTACTAGCACCAGGATGGTAAGTTTATTTAATTTTATTCAATATTTTATAGAGCAGAAAAAAATGCTTTATTTCCTTAGACAGGGTATTAGTTTTGTTTAAGCGCGTCCTTGCGGCGGTACACGTGTGTTGCGTGAAATACCGTTCTGCGTCTGCGCCAGAGAGCGCTGCTAAGAAAATGCCGTAACGGCCGCTTAGGCTACTTTAGTGTTTTGCATATTTGAATTATGAGAACTTTTAAAAAACATTAAAGTCATATCAATTCACTAAAAACTTAGCTTTCCAAATAGGCTCTTGAACTGCATTGCCTTCTGAATAAAATACAAAAACACATCCTTTTTATAATTGAAATTTGTGGGTTTCGTCTTTGTTCCTAGTATAATACGATATATATTATCTTGCAATACAAACACGCGAGGCGGGCACCCACCGCGTGCACACGCTTAACATTGCAAAATTGCCTAAACAAAACAAAACTATACATACCTATACTAAAATTAAGTTAATAATTGTAATTATATGACTGTCAAGAAAACAATGGCGAATACTCAATTTGAATACGATCGAGTCTCTAGGAGATCCCTAGTGTTGATTTCTAGCATCCGCCATAGTTGAACATTTATGCGTAATGCTATACAATTATGTTTTTTTTAAATAAAATATATTAATACAAATAATATGATCTACTAATAATACATGTAAATAATAAGAAGGACATAAACATAGACAATTAAGAATTGATATCTCTTATTTTATTTATTGTATCGTGATTAAAATTTAATATATTCTCTCTCCATATCTATCATAATCATTTAAGTTAAAATTATTTCAGTAATCTTATTAGCTGCTTGATAAGTTATATTCAGGGGTACATTATCTAAGTCTAGTATTTTGTTGCCTTTCGGCATACTATTCATCAGAAAGAAATACAAAGAGAACTGGCGATGGGAGACATAAAGTGTTTTAACAGCAGTCGCAAATCATTGTTGAACATGTTTATTTAAAATTGCCAATATAGTAATTGTATAACGAGAAATTTATCTATTTTAGGGAAACTACTGGTTTAATTGCGTTCTTGGATTACTTGTCATACAAGGCCTTTTGGCCTTCAGTCCCATACCGGAGGAGAGATTAGGCGAAGAATGGCAAAATTTTAACAATTTTCTCAGAGACCCGGCCTACCGACTGCCTACAACCACACGTCCAAGCCACTATGTTGTCTCACTGAGCCCGTACTTTCAAACTGTCCCGGCTGGCATCATCGCCGATCCATTTACTTTCGATGGTGAAGTTACAATTACCTTACACGCAACCCAAGAAAATGTTGCTGAAATTGTCCTGCATTGCAATGACTTAACCATTTCTGAATTGACCGTACATGCTGCCAACAATCTCAATGCAAACTTGGCTGCTCCTGGTCAAAGTTTTGAATGCCAAATGCCATGGAGTTTCTTGAGAATAAGGACAACTACGCCTTTAAATACTGATCTTCAGTACGTTATCAATAGCAAGTTCAAGGGGAATCTTCAAAATGACATGTTCGGCTTTTATAGAAGTTGGTACATCGACAACAGCAATAATAGAAGGTAAGCCGAATGTTATTAAAAATTAAATATTGTTTTGTTTGATGGATAATGTAGCTTGTATTACAAACTATGTATTTTACCAATCTTGATAGATTTTATAATTACATTAATTATTTATTGTTCAGGCAGAGAATAAGTACACTGGCTGCGGTCTTTTAGAATAGGGTTATTTTACTTTGTTTTGTTTTTAAGTTAAGTAGGTAAAGTTTATATAACTTGATTTATTTGTATTGCTGAAATTCGAAAAAGCTTTCGAATAGCAATGTTTAATCGACAACGATAACGAAAATATTCCACTGAGATAATTTCTAATTTTATCAAAGTATGATATTTTGCTTAATATCCAAAGTCACATGTTCTCTGGACACTCATGAAAACATTGATTGACACATTAGTCAAACTAATGGGTTAAGTCAATGACTTGGAATGTATTTAGCATGTGTATGTTACCTCGAAGTACATTATTATGCTAACAAGAGGATTAAAAAAAAGAAAATTATGACCCTTACTTATGCTAATTATTAACTGATGTTGAATGTTTGTGTTTTTTTTTTGAAAGAATTTTGATGATATATCGAACACAGATACTTAATAACTTAGAATAAAGGCTTCCTTTTATTGATATAAAGACCACCCAGGCAAATCAGATGAAATTTGCATTTATTAGTGGCAAACTTCATGACTAATTTTGGTGACCGTGAATACTCAGGAAGAAAGTATAGAGATCTGGCTGAGGTATCTCCTGCACTAATACTATAGTGTTGTAAAGAGGCATTTATTATTAGTAAATGGTATCATTACGAGCAGATGGTATTTTGAACTCTTATGCTATGTGAAAGTCTGCCAATGTTAAACTAATATTCTTATTTTTCCAAAGATGGATGGCCACTACACAATTTCAGCCTGGACATGCACGGAAAGCTTTCCCTTGCTACGATGAACCTGCATTCAAAGCTCGATTCGATATCACCATTGTACGAGAGGGCGATTACAGCCCTACGATTTCAAACATGCCAATACGTTCACAAAGTCCGTAAGTAATTATAAGGTTTATAAGACAAACATAAATAAGGCTCTCCACGACAGCAGCGTTTTTATCAGTCGATAATATCAGAAACGTTACCTTATCATTTAGTACATTTTAAATTGGGACGCATACGATTCCACATAATGAACGTTAATAAGGATGTTAATATAATTTCTGGGTGTTTCTATATAAGTATGAATTTACATAAGAAAAATATAAATGTATTAGTATCAGTTATTCTAGTACCCGTATTACAAGCTTTGCTTAGTTTTGGACTTTATGGCGTTGTGTGAATTTTGTGTGATATATTTATTTATTTATATTTAATACGCACCTGTGTGGGGCCTTTAATTTTATTATTAATCGATCGATATGCATATTAATATTCAAACGTATTTGTGCAAAGAATGTAAACAAAAACATTACGTGAAAAATAATGCATGACATGAAACTGAAATTTTAACCTAGTCTGGTGTCTAGAGGAGAACTTCACTATCACTATAACTACATAGTCTGTCCCTATGTATGCTTAGATCTATAAATCTACGCAACGGATTTTAATACGGCTTTATTAATAAATTGAATTTGAATTGAATACATAAATTATCTATTTTGTAAAAATCCGCCGTAAAAAGTGCACAATATAATTAAAAGTTTAGCGATTTTTATAGGAGCAACAATACATTATAATCGTTTATGTTTAAAACCCTTTTTAACTGCCACAGTGTTGCCAACGGAAGAATCTCAGAGACCTTCTTCACAACACCTCTCACTTCTACATATTTGCTGGCCTTCATTGTTTCACACTACAAGCAAATGGCTAGTGGTGACAACCCAAAAAGACCATTCCACATCTATGCTCGAGACAATGCTGGGATCACTGCTGACTTCTCACTGGAGATTGGTGAAAAGCTACTGACAGCTATGGAGGAGTACACAGGATATCCGTATTATACGATGACTCCGAATATTATTATGCAACAAGCCGCTATTCCTGACTTTTCTGCTGGTGCTATGGAAAATTGGGGCCTTTTGACCTACAGGTAAATATGTCATAACATTATGTGTTAAAGATCTAATGATAAAATGAAATCCAAAAACAGTAGAGCTTATAGAACTCCTGCGCATTCGTTATAAAATCATCTCGTTTTATCACTTGTCTTCTGCGCCTTGATAAATTATTTTCAAAGTGCATTACTATACTTTTTATTTAAAGAACTACAAAAAAAAAAGTGCGTCATTGTTTTTTTATCTATCGCCATGTCACGCTGCGCTTTATCGCCCAAGGTCCCCCTTCTTAGTATTTGGGCTTACAATAATTTTGTTCGCAAGAAGCAAGAATGGGTCAAAATAAATATTTCTTATTTTTTTATTTACTTCATCGCTCGATTTGAGTAGCGGTAACCGAGTGGGAGACCGTAGGAGTGCAAAGTCTAGACAGTGTGCCGTGGATACGATACCGAGATCTTCGTTGGGGTTAAAATCACTCCCAACACACAGTAAATAAATCAGTGAACTTCATCTTTCAAGATCTGTGTGTATTTTCATAAGTAATATATTTCGCCAACGACATCGTAAGTAATACGACTTGGATTACCTAGAGTGCTCAAAAATATGTCAAGTCTTTCAAATTTAATTTGAACTTGGCTGTCAGATGGATAACGGCATAAGCCTAACAATTTTCATCTTTTCCTAGCTGTGGGAATATAGTTATAAGTTTTAACCATAGCTACCAAATGTTTGAAAATTATTTTTAGGGAGGCTCTCATCTTGTACGACCCTGTGAACTCGAACCACTTCTACAGGCAGCGTATAGCCAATATTATTGCTCATGAGATCACTCACATGTGGTTTGGTAACCTCGTCACCTGCGCCTGGTGGGACAACCTTTGGCTTAACGAAGGCTTCGCTAGATATTATACATATTTCTTGGCAGAAATGGTAAGTTTTTAGTTTTTTTTAGTTTATTTAATCACTTACAATAAATCTTACAAACAATCATAACAACAGAGTGTAACTTAAACCAGTTAAAGTTTTGCCGTACTCCAATTCGTCGACGGAACATGAAAAAAAATATTTATCGGACTACACACAGCGCAGCGCTTAGTTTCTTCGTCTTAAAAATAATCACTTACCAGGTTGTCCTTCGTGAGCAACGTAACCAGACAAGTGGTACGCTACGCGACGCGAATCATAAAGGCGATGGATGCTTCGTTTTGATAGTGTCAATTTGGCTGTCGTCGATTGTTTTGTATAGCTGCGTCGCGTAGCAAAGCACTTTTTGCGTTACGTCACTCACGTAGGACATAGTGTGGTGATTCATATTTTATCAAATTTTGTTTAAATGCACTATTTTAAAGGAAAAAGGCAGTTGATTGTATTTAGATTAATTTATACGAGAAACTTTTTATTTTATTATAATACACTTAAAAAAATGCAAATTTCGTTCATTTCATCAGGTTGCTCCAGAAATGGGTTTTGAAACTCGTTTCATAGTAGAACAACAGCAAACGGCTCTGCTCGCTGATTCCGTTGACAGTTCTCATGCTCTTACCGATCCTACGGTCAATGGTCCTGATGCTGTCTGGGCACATTTCTCCACCATCACCTATGCTAAAGGCGCCGCCATATTAAGAATGACACAGCACTTGCTAACCCAGAGTACTTATCAGAAAGCTCTTAAAAATTATCTGGTTACCAAGTAAGTATGAACAACCACGGACGTATGTAACGTAAAAAAATAAGTCTACATTTTAAGAAGTGCGTATTTTTTCATGTGCCATAAAGTAGATATTTTTGTTATTTATGGATTTTACTTATCTGCCTTACAGACTAGTAGTACCTCAAATGATTATAAACTTTCGCTTTTTGTACACATAATTACTAATTATAAACACGGGATTCGCGTAAATATTTAAGGGTATAAAAACTCATTACTCTACAGTTTCGATACTGAGCATCCACCAGTCAGCTCGTAACCACGAACGGTGCAAATCGAATAAAACTGTGGAGCAATGAGGTATTGATATCCTATATTATTTACAAAAGTGTCAACAATTAGTAAAGTTGTATATGTATCTTCTGCTGATTGCTGGCACCACAATTAACCGCCGCTTATTCTTCTATGAGTTAAATAGACTAATAATAGGTCCAATTGTTTTATCTCTTAGTGCTTTCAATGTTGCTGAGCCAAAGGACCTGTTCCACGCTTTGGATGATGCAGCTATTGAAGACGGTGCTCTAGCCGCTTATGGAAATATCACTGTCGAAGATTACATGATTTCTTGGTCTATACAAGCGGGACATCCATTGCTGACTGTGAATGTCAACCATGATACTGGACGAATGACTGTTGTTCAGGTATGATTCATTGTTTTCCAAATGGCATGATTTGGTTTAATAATTTGTTCCACAAAATGTAGGTAGGTATTGTGATTAATTTGGAGAGTAATGACATTAATTAAAAGGTTCTACAGGATGTAATGTAATCGTTAATTTGGACATACGTTATTAATGTAGTTTTACTCATTAGGTGACGTGCTTTTGATATCAGTTTATAGATTTTTGATATCCGTATTAGCTATAAGCATTAATTGCCTGGACATGACTTAACGATTACACCCTGTATAACGCACAGGTTAGAATTTTATGATACTACTAATAAATTATGAACAATAAGTACCTTACTTACCTATAAAATTATAGCAAATGCTAAGCATAGCTAAATGCTATAAAAATAATCAATAAGAAGAGAAACTTTTATTTTAGGAACGTTGGAACGTTAACACTGGAATTTCTTCAATTCCAAGTCTTTGGCACATCCCTATTACATGGACCAGGGCTCGCGCTATTGATTTCTCGGACACAAAGCCTTCACAAATTATGACTGCGAGTGCCATATCTATTGATAGAGGTACTACTGGCAGAGAATGGGTCATTTTCAATAAACAACAATCTGGTAAGTTAGTCATTTTCCAAATCATAAGATAAAAATGAATTATAGCCGATGAGTTCGGTTTTTGATCTATTCGAAAGAAAAATCGGATTAGATTGTTAAACGATACGTTGACAAAGAAGATAGGCCTTTAATAAACAAGTATATTCGCCATTTATTATGATACAATTAAACATTTAAAATTACACTACATTATTAAAAACGTGAAAACTAAATATATACCTAACTACATATACATAAAAAAAAAATAAGTTAAGATCCAAATTATATAAAAGGTGTAAATAACATCGTGGTAAAGCTGCTTACCTTTGATTCAGTCCAGGATTGTAAGACCCCGGACAGAAAAAAAACCCGGCTAATTCACGATTTATCAGAGTAAAATTTTCGTTTTTCGATTTTTCTAATTGATAATGGCAGAATTATGCAATCCTCTACTATTCCGTTACATTTGTAACTCCACGTTCAACTTAGTAATTTTCCGGTGTAAAATTTTTCCCATTGACAGAATTTTCAGGTCAAAAATGATTACTCCTAGAACTTAAAAATTATGTTCAAAGTATTTACGCAATCTTATAAATACATTTGCGATTTTATAAAGTCTTAAATTTTTCCAATTTTCGATATTATTTTTTGCACAGAAGGTCTTAGAACCATAGTGTACTGAATCAAATCACTAGAAAACGGCTTCGTCTTGATGTCATATACTTCCTGTAGAACAATAATGTTAAAAATGTGCTATTTCAAGTTAATTTTCCAGCACTTCGTTTTTTCTTAATAAGATAATATCCCATCCATAAAATGTATGTACTTTTAGGTTTCTACAGAGTAAACTACGATCCCGTTACTTGGGCTCTTATTACGCAGGCGCTACGAGGATCAAGCACTAGATTGCAGATTCACGAATATAACCGAGCGGAGGTAAACAAAATATGATTTTCTTTATAAATTTTTAGTCAAAGCAAAAAAAAACGATAATACAGGGTTAATAGGAAAAAGAGGTATTAGAAAATACAAGTTCTAGATTTAGTTGATTCATTTTTTATCGATCAATAAACAAATAACAGACAGGACAATTTGCTCAAAAATGTGTTGTTACGTTTTTTTTATTTAAATCGGTAGAATCAGAAAATTACCACTGAATCACATACCACACATTTGGAATAAGTGTGTTTAATTAATAAGTAGTACTAGTACCCATTGTACGAGCTCTGCTGAGTATGGGTCTAGATGACGTTGTGTAATTTTTATTTAATTTTCCTACGTTGTATCCACCCTGAATATTTATCTTATGTATTACTTTTCTTATTCCTCAGATTGTAGACGACGTTTTCATCCTAGCTAGATCTGGCGTGTTACCTTATAGTAGAGCACTAAATATTCTATCTTTCCTTGAATTTGAAGACCAATATACACCCTGGATTGCCGCTATCACAGGCTTCAACTTCGCTCGTCGACGCTTGGCTCACAACGACGAAAACCTTAAAAGATTGGAGGTAGGTAGCAAACATATTATTTTTGTATAAATATTATTGACTAAGCACAGTTTTATAAAGATCGAAAAAGCCGCCTCTCGGTTCTACAAATGGGTACAAAATCAGTAGAGTTCATGGCACATATTGAACGCTCAAATCTAAGGACCTTAACCTTACATTTGATGATACATTTCAATGCTCAAGATTCGTGTCGGTTGGTAAAAATTTAATTCCGTTCAGTTTGATTTATTCACTTCTATGGGTGTGACAAGTAAACAATTGTATTTAAATATTAGTAAATATCTTATTAATACAGGAAACCAATAAATCAATACTTAATTTCATAAGCCTTTGCGCCTGCCTTGCCTTGATAGTTTGTATTTGTTTTTAGTCCCTTATGATCAATCTGAGTTCGGCTGTAACCAGACACCTGGGCTTCGCCGAGTCAGAAAACGACTCTTATATGGAAGGTCTCCTTCGTATGTACGTGAACACCTTCCTTTGCAACGTTGGACATGAGCAATGTATTTCAGCTGCCAGGACCAGTTTTGCAAACTGGCGTAACAATAATGGATTGTAAGTATACAATTTATACAGTTTTTTAATACGACGTACGATGCGAACGAACTTTGAGTGAGGTATGAGGGCGAGACCGCTTATGTAAATCAGAACAATGGATTTGAGGATTGCGCTAGTCATGCCTCATCTAATTGGTATTTATTACTGACAAGGTTAATTTCATATCAACACCAAATCTGTTGAAGTGCTGATTTGGTGGCAGAATAAAAGTAAGACGGTGGCCCTTTTTCCTTCAAGCTATTATACAAAAGCTCTACCAATATATTTAAAATACTTCCTAAGATATTCCCTAGTTGTAAGTATAATTGACCCTTGATTTTACAGCATTCCAGCAAATATGAGACCTTGGGTGTACTGCACCGGTCTTCGCTACGGTGATGCTGCAGATTTCAACTTCTTTTGGAACCGGTATCTTGCAGAAGAGTTGGCTGGTGAACAAATTGTCATGCTGCAGGCTGCTGGCTGCACTACTGACGAAGCTAGCTTGCAAACATTCCTTAACGCTATTACCGCTGGTGATACCGATTATACCATCAGAGCTCAAGATTACTCTACTGCTCTTAACTCAGCCCTTACAGGCAATGAGGTTAACACAATGAGGGCTTTCGAATGGCTGAAGAATAACGTACAAAGAACTGCTGCTGCGTACGTATATGATTTATTGACTTCTCATTACGTTAGAGAGATGTAAAACGTATAATTTTTAACATTTTTAATCTTCTTACAGATTCGGTAGCGTTGCGTCGCCATTAAACACAATTGCATCACGCCTCCTGAACGAGCAACAAATTTCTGAGGTAAAATCATTAAATACCTGCCACTATTACTACTGTTCCCATATTTTTTTAAACTGATGTTTAGAGTCAAGGTATAAAAGAATCACACAATCAACAAAATAAAAATAACACTTAAAAGTGCAAAAAAGCATAACTCGGTGTGTAGTTATCATCATGCAAAAAACGAACAGGTCGATTTTATGAAATTTTGCTTTTAGGCAACATAAAGAAAACTTTTTACTGACGTGCCTTATGGGCGGAACCTCGGATGCGATCATGTTTCTCATAAACTTGTATTATCCTATAGGTTTCTGCGTGGATTGAAACAAACCAAGCTGCTATTGGTCCAGCATCTTACAACGCTGCTGTTGCCGGAATTAATACAGCTAGAGCCAACATTCAATGGTATGGGCAAAGAGTAACTGAATTCCAAGACTACTTCGAGGCAGGGTATGTTGAGGAAACATTTGAAGTTACTACCACAACAGAGTCACCACCAACTACTTTAGAGACTGCTGGCACTACTCCAAGTTCAGCCAGTTCTGTCACTTTGAGCTTAGTGACGATATTTACGACTTTTGTTTTATACATGGTTTAACGCGGTGAAACAATTAACTATGATTATTTGAACTGTTGTATAAATGTTGTTTTGTCTATTTATACAATAAAGTATTTATTAAATTTTGTATTTTAAATAAAGTTTTGCCTATCTTTTATATCCTTGGAACCTTTTTTTGGCCATAGTGTTTTGCTTTTAGAAAGAGAAGGTGATTTTCAATCAGGTATCTCTTCAAACAGTCACCGAAAAGTTACTTCTGTTCTTTGCTATCTTGCTTAATTAGTCCATTTCTTTTGTATCCATAGAAATCACTGAGATATTAAAGTTGATCTGTTGCCCGCGCAAAACGTTTTGAGGCGGTAATCCCCCGATTTGACATCATGGTAATGCTTGATTCTAGCGATTGGCGTACATTGATGCATGAATATTTAATTGTACGTGTCTTAAGTTCATGAACTTCAATGTAATGCAATCAGATGTGTACATGACGACACATCGCCGCCGTAACGTCATCGTAATAATAAAAAGCGAAAACCTTCACAAAGCTTTAACCTGAAAAATCCTGGTCCGATATTGATAAAACAAAAACTATAAGTATTCGCACGAACAGATGAATTAAATGTCATAACTTTTTAAATAATATTTTGATTTGTAGCAGTTACTCATTGTATTATATTTATTGATATAATTGCTTTGATAAATATGTTTCCGTTAACAAAACATAGTTATTGCTATCATAGATATTCGATATCACGATATTTAATTTGGATAAGATACACATTATCGGATGCCTATTTAGATATTGGGTAATTGCTAGGAATAAAATCGTATTAGTTCCTTTTACTCCTGCAGTGCACCAGCGTGACCATGGTAAGAAATTAAAAAAATATTGTAATAAAATAACATGTTTTGTTTAAGAAGCCGAAATAAGAATGCATACTAGAACTAATTTAAAGTAAAATATCAATAAGAAGCTTTAGTATAGCTCTATACAATCAGTAGAGAAATAAATTTCTTTTATAATGAACAAAAAAACGATCTTAAACTTTTTAACATTTTAGGCGAGTCGCTGGTTTAACCTCCTTTTGGGGGTTCTCCTCATACAAGGCTTTCTGGCCTTCAGCCCGATTCCCCAAGAGAACGTGGATTCCGAATGGTTTCAATACAATCAACTGCTGAGAGACCCAGCTTTCCGACTACCCACCACCACTCGTCCAAGTCTATACGCCGTCACTCTGAGTCCGTACTTCGAAGTAGTTCCTGTTGGAGTCACTGCTCAGCCATTTACCTTCGATGGGGAGGTTACCATCACCATCCGAGCAACAGAAGCAAATGTAAACCGAATTGTATTGCACTGCAACGACTTACAAATTTCGCAACTAACTGTGCATGCTGCATCTGATGCCACTTTCACTACCAATTTGGCAGCCACTGGTCAGACTTTCCAATGCGAAATGCCATGGAGCTTCTTAACGATACAAACAACTGTCCCACTGGATGTAAATCAGCAATACGTCATAAGAAGCCAGTTCAAAGGAAACCTTCAAACTAACATGAGAGGATTCTACAGGAGTTGGTATGAAGACGGTTCCGGCACAAGGAGGTAAAACGTGTTCATTATTTGAAGCTTTAAAACGGTAACAAATATTAAGAGGAAAGAAGTAACTATAGCCTTTAAATGACCTATACAGACATAGAATATATACACATATAGGTTGGGTTAGTAGGTAGGTTGATTTGACGATTTCTAACTTTAAAAATACGTTATTAATTCTTGTAGGTAATCTCTGGATCCATCATAGATCCAAGGTGCGATTCTGTAGAGGAACCGGTCGATTTAGGAATTTGAGTACCCTAACCTCCATATAAATACAATCGATATTTGATTAACATAAATTTACATTTCGTGTGAGATTTAGATTCAGATTCATATTTATTTATTTACAAGAATGTAGTACATGGGTGTAATATTACATGGAAAGTACTGTGACATTCTACCATAACAATGGTGCGCAAAATTTTGTAAATGGTTATAATTATAAGCTTTAACGATTCATTTATAAAATAGGTAAATATCTACTGTCAGTAAATTTTATGAAAATGTCTAAGTTAAAATAGAATATGGAAGGAGAATTATGGATCTAGAATTATGGAATATGCATGCCGATTATAACATCATTCACTGATAAAAAGTACGAAGTTGAACGGAATGTCATGTACTAATATAAAATGTTTTTTGCTTAGATGGATGGCCACAACTCAGTTCCAGCCTGGACATGCTCGCCAAGCTTTCCCTTGTTACGATGAGCCTGGATTTAAGGCACAATTCGACATCACCATCATCAGAGAGGCATCTTTCAGCCCCACGATATCAAACATGCCTAGGATAGAAAGCAGTGTAGCCACGTAAGTTTTCACATTTACAAATCACTCTTCTTTCTAATTCTTATAACCGTTGTCATTTGACAAAAATGACAAAATTATAAAGCGGCGATTTAAAACACCAATTGTTTATTACTGAGGATACCTCATAAAGGTTTCTTATTGTTTATTAATCCGGGCTATAGGAGCCGTGGATAAAAGTGTGCATAGCTCTAGCAATAATGTTGATGCCAGCTATTACTAACCAGTAGTAAAAATATGTATTACATTGTCGAAAATCATAAATCTCACTTACTTACATAAATGCTAAATTATTTTTGATATCTATTTAATGCTCAATTAAGTGCAGTTTTAATATTATTTCTGTTTTATCATAAACCCTTTTTAATTCACAGCTTTGCCTTAAACTTGATATAAATTGAACATTTGAGCTATCTTTTAAAACCACCATATACAATTTATATGACATCATTTAAAAATAATTATAAGATAATCAAAACATTTTGATTATGACTCAAAAAAACCAAAGAGTTATCATTACCATCAAATGATTTGGGATCCTTATCTTTTGCAGTCGTCCGGACGGCAGAATTTCAGAGACTTTCTACAGAACTACTATCACTTCTACGTACTTGCTCGCTTTCATTGTATCACATTACGAACGCGTCGCTAGCAATAATGAGAACAGGCCTAACGGTAGACCCTTCCACATCTACGCTCGAAGAAATGCTGGAACCTCTGGAGACTTCGCTTTGTATATTGGAGAAAAACTCTTGGAAAGTATGGAGCAGTATACGGACTTCTCGTACTATGGCATGAGCTCAAACATAATCATGCAACAGGCTGCTATCCCCGACTTCTCCGCTGGTGCTATGGAAAACTGGGGCCTTCTGACTTACAGGTAAATAAGACTTTGTTGTACATATTTTCAGTTTGTAAATTTTGAGCAATATTGCATGGAATTCAGCACATACGGTTCTTTTATCTTTACTTTTCATGACTTTAGTGAACTATCAGATAAATTTTCTGTGAAGTCTGTAAATTTTGATGGAATCTGCTCGAGCTTGTGCACATAGGTTCTTTACAAGGCGTAAATGAGTTAAAGTTAAGATTAAAAGAAAATTCAACATCCGAACGGCGTAGATTACGGATTGCAAGAGTATATGAAAATTTCATTAATTTTAAAGAATATGGCATGAAAATATCGAATTTAAAGCGTTATATCGAGTTTTTAGTCTCACCGAGATATTTAGTTCTGTTTATTATTTTCATTCTTTTATTAGGGAGGCACTCGTTTTGTACGACCCCGACAACTCAAACCACTTTTACAAGCAGCGTGTAGCCAACATCATTGCTCACGAGGTCGCGCACATGTGGTTCGGTAACCTCGTCACCTGCGCCTGGTGGGACAACCTCTGGCTTAACGAAGGTTTCGCTAGATTCTACCAATACTTCTTGACTGCAATGGTAACTATAACACAATTTACTAAACGAAACTTACAATTATTTTTTCTGCTATATTACAGAAGTCTTCTTTTTATTCTTGCCCTAATAGCCTAAGAGTCAGTGGCAGTGGCGTGACGTCTTTTATAATAGCTTATAGTTTCCCTGTTTATGCCTCTAGTAGGGGTTAAAACGATCACCAAATATAGAATCACACAATGGATCGTGGAGCCAAGCTAAGTGTCGTAACCTTTTATCCAGAAATAACAGTTTATAATTCATAGTTCATTTATTCAGTTGCAACTTTAAACTATGACTTTACGTTTAAATTTTATTTTTTATCTATAAAACTCACTACGATCCAAGTTATATATGGAATTTGGATCGTAGTATTCGACCTCTATTAGAAGGACAAATAGGGAAACTTTTAGCTTTAATAAAATGAAGTAAGTCGGGCGATCACTGGCTCTTAGGCTACTATACCATTTCATTAGGGAACGACACAAAACATTTTATTTTTCTCCATTTTACCCTGCATCCGTCTCGCTTTCACTCACTTCTATGTATCATTATTATCTTCTATTACGCAATTATTACATTAGTACAGATTTAAGTGAACCGTAATAAGTAACAATGTTGCTATGTAATTTAGAATGTTTAATTTTGTTTACAGTCTCATTATTATATCAATATTCATAAATAATGATTAAGATATTGAAAGATACTGTTTTATTTCAAACACTAGATATTGAAAAAAAACATGATGTTCTTAAAAGCGCTATCAATAGATTACTATTTATTAGTTGACACGTTTTTATAAGATATCATTAAGTGCCTATATTACTTTTAAAATGTATTATTACTCATGGATAATTGTTTGAAAAATTTAATGAAGAATTCCGAATTGTGAAAGGGTTTCCGTTTCAAAAAAAAAATATCGGAATTCTTTATTATTATTTTTTAACTTTTTAACTTTATAAATTATCTTCGTGGTGACGTCTTCAAAATATTAATATTCTTTTTTTCATTTCATGATCTTACAAAACCTTTAGCGTCATGTATATTTAGGTCATCTTTCATATTTGCTTATGACCTCAAATTGGTTCTAAAAAATGATCTTTATTTGACCTATAGTAATAAAAAAAATAGATAATCATTAATTACTTTCTAATTCATTTATTCTCTGATTTTTATATGTTTAGATACAAATTATAAAAGTAAAGAACATTTAAAAATAGTACCCCACCGGCATCGGATGCAGGGACCCAGCTACCGGAGGATAAGGCTCCAGAGAGAAAAACCTCTTCTCAATGCGTGCCGTGTCAAGTAGCACCGCATCGCGCTGCATTGCCTTCTGGTCCAGCCGCCATCATTAATAAAAACTACATTAGTATATTAACAAAACAGTTTAACAGTAAAATTTAATTTTCAGGTTGCCCCAGAAATGGGTTACGAGACTCGTTTCATTGTTGAGCAGCAGCAAACGGCTTTGCTATCGGACTCTGTCGACAGCGCTCATGCTCTCACTAACCCCGCTGTCAACGACCCTGTCACCGTGTCTGCACATTTCTCCACCATCACCTATGCTAAGGGAGCCGCTGTACTTCGAATGACCCAGTACTTACTTGGCGAGCTCACTTATAGGAAAGCCTTGCAGAACTATCTGAAAGCCCAGTAAGTCCTTTAGAATTCTTATTTTATCTATAAAAGTGTACATCTACTCGAATCAAACATGCTGAATAGAATTATGTAGTTATTTTTCTTCTTCGTCGTGTTGAAGGCTGAGTCAAGTTTTATTTTGACTAGCCATCGTGGTGAAAGGATTAGCCAATTCGTTTTAGAGAACTCGCGAATTGCCCAGGGTGCGCCGAACGTAGGAGATCGTTGTGTACGTCACTCGGGGAGGCTCCTTTCACGCACGAAGTTATGATAATTAATAAAGAAACATTATTTTAAAACGTGTATTAGTTCAAACCAAATCGGAATAATTATAAAATTCGATTCGATTGCAGAGTAAAAAACAAAATATCACGTTCATGTTCTTAAATATGGAGTTAAAAGGAAAGGTCATTTATTTCGCAATAGTTCAATCTTCTTCATTATAACGATAGTTGAAAGGATTGACAGTTAATTTTTAATCAGATAAAATGCCCCTTACATTTTCGAAGACAATTCTCTTAATAATGTTCATTTTTTAATTCAGTCAATACGATGTCGCTACGCCTCAGGACTTGTTCAATGCCCTCTCAGCAGCTGCTGCTGCAGACAATGCTTTGACTGCATATGAAGGATTTACCATCGACGCCTACATGAGGACGTGGTCGGAACAGGCTGGTCATCCTATGCTAACTGTAGTGGTCGACCACTCTACTGGACGAATGACTGTTACTCAGGTAAAAAATATTGATGTAACAATTTTATCCAACAACTGAATTGAAAGTCTAGTAAGATCTTTTAACTACTTGGGCTACTATTTTTCTTAGTTATTGATGAAGCCTATAATCATTACGCTATGATTACAAAAGCGGAGCAGCATATATGTTGCAAAAACGGGCAACGGGAGCAGAACAGTAGGTGTTCGGTGTTCGCAACGGGGGCTTCGGGTTGGTCCTCTTCAATAAAAATGCGTAGGTGTTGACGATGGGTATATTTTTGATGCAGAATTACAATTTTTTTGGGGGCAGCAAACATGATGGCGAAAATCTTATTCACGAGAGAAAAAATGGCGATTAAGGTTTTAGAAAGAACGAA
The DNA here is from genome assembly GCA_905147285.1 of Hypena proboscidalis. NCBI lineage: Eukaryota > Metazoa > Arthropoda > Insecta > Lepidoptera > Erebidae > Hypena > Hypena proboscidalis. The sequence continues at coordinate 3,280,441 of LR990131.1, read as the reverse complement.
TTTGAGTGAAGTTAGGCGCGAGTCGCTGCGCTCGCTTAGTTGACACGCTCGCCGCTGGCAGCACCGTCGCGTCGACTTGTGCGAAGTTCAGCCCGTCTGGAGAACTCCGACCGTCTTCAACAGATGGCGTAGCCAGTAGGTAACCAAAAACGCGGGTTAAACCGTGGAGAGCAGCTTGTGTTAATTATAGCGAAATCCACGCGGATGAAGTTGTGGCCATAAGCTAGACATGTTATACATTTCTTTCTATAGTTAATCCTACAAATACACCATAATTCGAGTTCATATTACAATTATTTTGTCAGTCGTGAATGACATTATCATAGACGACTACAAAACTCATACTACTACATATATCACATTTGATATTTGTATCATTCTAGGAACGCTGGAACCTTAACGGCGGAGTGTCTTCTATCCCAAGCTTGTGGCATGTCCCCATCACATGGACTAGAGGCGGTGCGGTTGATTTTGTGGACCTTAAGCCTTCTCAGGTGCTCACTGGTACTGCCACGTCCATTGACAGAGGCAGTGTTGGCAGGGAATGGGTCATCTTCAACAAACAACAATCTGGTGAGGAGAGCAAATCAAAAAAATAGTTTGCACAATACATTGCTAGCTTATACTGACATCGTTAAATTAATTATCTTTCTTGTAATTTTACATACATTTTAAATGAAATTTAAATGTTTTCAGGTTTCTATAGAGTGAACTACGATTCTGTGACATGGGCTCTTATCACTCAGGCTCTTCGAAACTCAAACACCAGAGTGCAGATTCACGAATATAACCGAGCACAGGTAAAATTATTTATATGAATAAATGACATGGTTTAACTTGTCAGTATTGCAAGAAATGTGCTGAGTTTTATTATTAAAGTTATAAGTTGGAGAATCGCATAAGCTTTAAATGGAACATTTTTATAAATAAAGGAAGGGTTTTATCTTGATATCGCCTGGCAAGATATTTTTTATAGATTACTCGTAATTATTCATAATTTTTTATTTCTAGATTGTCGACGACGTATTCATCATGGCTAGATCCGGAGTGATGACTTACAGCCAAGCTTTCAACATCCTTTCGTTCCTCGAATTCGAGGACCAATACGCTCCATGGATCGCCGCTGTTACTGGCTTCAACTTCGCTAGGCGTCGCTTGGCTCATGACAACGCTAGTGTCGCGAAATTAGAGGTATCTTTGTTGTTTGCTTCTTATTTAGTTTAACGAAGTAACTTACTTTAAGAATAGATAGCTAAGTGTGCTATCTATGATTTCGTATTATTATATTTCTTCCTACACTACACTCTACCGTTCGAAGCTCTTTTCGCAAAAGAGCTTTGAACTGAAAACTAAAACAGAGAGAGATAACTCGCTTCAACATATTTAGAGAAATTGGACTGCGAAGCAACACGGTGTATATATTATTTTCTATTGAGTTGATAATTGTGACGCCAAACCAAGCCCCGCTGCGTTTGCGCCGTGCTACAAGCAACAAGCTTTAGAATTCACAAATACCAGTTTTCACAAAGACGAAGGTAAACTCGAATAGTTCAAGTGTTTAATTCACAATTTGTGTTCCAGGCACTTATCGTCAGGTTGAGCGCAGCAATCACTGCTCGTCTTGGATTTGCTGAAGTAGACGGCGAACCCTTCATGGATAGTCTTCTGCGTATGTACGTCAACACCTTGCTCTGCAATGTTGGCCATGAACAGTGTGTCGCAGCCGCTAGGACGAGCTTTAACAACTGGATAACTTCTAGCACTCAGTAAGTTTTATAAGATCTAGTAGAAAGTATTTCAGGCCTTATTATCATATATACAATTTCTTAGTTGTATCGCTGGTTAGTGTGTATATAAATAACCCATGATTGCTCGTGACATGTAGCCGCTGATAGGAAGGTTTTTAAGAAGAAAAACTATTTACGCTAAATCCTATTAACTGGGATAGAGACTGGCTGACTAGAGGCTGGTGATAATGATTAATAGCATTTATAACCGTTAAAAATATATTTGGTAAGAAAAAGGATCATTGAATATGTATTGGTATACTTATGTACACCAAATCTGCCTTCATATTTAAACTGGCAGGATTATTACCATTACTCTGGTTGATATTTATAGTTTATATTTTATTGCAGCATCGCAGCAAACATGCGTCCTTGGGTATACTGCACGGGTCTCCGCGAAGGTACTGCTGCTGATTTCAGCGAATTCTGGACTCGCTACCGCAGTGAACAGCTCGCCAGTGAGCAAGTAGTCATGCTGCAAGCCGCTGGTTGTACCAAAGATACGAACAGCTTGAATGCATTCCTTACAGCCATCACAGGCTTTGAAAATGGAGAAGAATTCGTTGTTAGGGCACAAGATGCCTCTACAGCCCTGAACTCTGCTATTACTAGCAATGAAGAGAACACAATGAAGGCATTCGCTTGGCTACAAACTAACATACAAAGGACTTCTAGCGCGTAAGTTAATACTTCTATCTTCTTTATCTAAGCCCCTTATTAACTAACAAGATCTGGCAACACCTCTGACGCGGAAGTAAAATTAAATGCAATCAAATCCAGTGGCACCAAAAGCGTCACCCTAGTGGCTTGACATGACGAAACCTGGTCAGAGTCATGTCTTCCTGGCGGACTCCAAGCCATAATAAAACAAAAGCAGATATAATTCTTGTGTTATATTAATATTTAATTATGTGGGTTTTTTTCTAAAACGACTATTTTTTACAGTTTGGGCAGCATTGCAACTCCATTGAGCACTATTTCAGCTCGTCTTTTGACAGAAGCTCAAATCCAACAGGTAACATAACAAGCATTATTACTTAATTTGAAGATAATACAAATGTTATTTAAAAAAAGAACCCTACAACTTTAAGGTTTTTAAAATGACTGTCTATAACTAGAGCAGTTACTATTTGCGATCATATGGACTGCAAAAAAACATTAATGTCATTATTGCTATTGTGTTTTGTATATGACTTATTAGATTAGAATAAAAAAAATATCATTATTTTTTAACAGGTTTCAACTTGGTTGACGGTAAACCAGCCTACCATCGGTGAAGCCGCCTTCAACAGTGGCACAAATGGTATAACCTCATCCAGATCCAACATAGCTTGGTACGGCCAAAGAGTGGCAGAGTTTGAAAGCTACTTTGAAACTGGATATGTGGAGGCAACTTTTGATGATGATAATGACACTACAACTCCAGCACCTACAACTCCAGCACCTACAACTCCCTCAGATGTCATCTCAACTACACCATCTTCAGCCAACTTCGCCACTTTCAGTTTTGTGACTTTGTTTGTGACCTTGTTCATAAACATGATGTAAATGTCAATGTCAATTAGTATGTTAAATAGTAAACCTTTGGTTGAATAATGTATTGTGAAACTTGTGATTAAAATATTATTTATTTTGTTATTATATTGTATTTATTTCCAAACGTTGTTTTCTGTGGCCTTGAAGGGTAAAGAATAAATTATTAAATGTATAGGTTATTGTTCATAAAAAAAGTACCTACCTGTTTGATCACAACCGAATGATCATAAACCTAGATAATAAGAAAGTATCACAGGTTGTAACAACATAACATCACGACTACATTACCCAGACGGGTGTGCAGAGATGTACACCACCCACATTTCACCTGTTAAGTCTAAGTCTTTACTACTCACTTTACAAACCATTTTTCTGCTTCCTTGGGGGCTATGTTAATAATCTTAATAATAAAATCAATAAATCAATAAATATCTATCATCTAACAAAATATTAATGTGAAGAAAATCATCATGATTTATTAGCCTCTCGTAGTCCACTGCTGGACATAGGCGTCTCTCAATTTGAACCGCAACACCCGATCCTGCGCCTTCCGCATCCAGTCCCCTCCAGGGACCTTCTTTAGGTCGTCAGTCCACCTGGCAGGGGGGCATCCTACCTTACGGTTGCCGAGTCGCGGTCTCCATTCCAGGACTCGTTTGCTCCAACGGCTGTCGGTCCTTCGGCAGACGTGACCAGCCCATTGCCACTTCAGCGAACTTATTTTGCGAGCTATGTCGTTTACTTTAGTTCTTTGTCGGATGACCTCATAACGAATTTTATCCTTCAAAAAACTCCGAGCATAGCTCGCTCCATAGCCCGCTGCGCGACGTTAAATTTGTGGGCTAGTGCTACCGTTAATGCCCACGTCTCGGCATCGTAGGTCATAACAGGTAGGACGCACTGGTTGTAGACTTTCGTCTTCAGGCATTGCGGTAAAGGCGAAGAGAAGACTTGACGAAGAAAACCTTTGTAAGTGGTTAATGTTCCTTGACTAATAAACCACACAATCCCTTTATAAACTTTAAATACCTAAAACCGATCACTCGTCACCTTTTCATACTCATAACCACAACAATAAAATTATTAAAAAAACAATAAACCCGACTGCTTAAAAAAAAGAACTGAAAAGATAAAAACAAGTATAGCATTATCTACATTAAATTCATAACAACAAATGAAATATGTCAAACTAAATTCTTTATGATCTTGCAGGCGGTGATAAACGAAGTTATATAGTAGTAACAAAGTATTGTTTGTCCCCGCCTGCAACATCATAAAGAATTTAGTTTGACATATTTCATACTAATTACAATAATTTGAATAACCGGGGCTTAGATTAATTTTAATCCAACTGTTTGATGTTAATATTAATAACTTAGATATTTTTATTATTAAACATGCAAGTTAGATATTAAATCCAACTGTTTAGAATCAGATTAAAATCAAACTAAGTACCAGCTCCAATGGGTATTGCATTATGAGAAGAGCTGGTGAGAAACTCATTTGCACCATCATTTCAAATGAAATGAATAAAATATAACAATTATCATACATATTGAAAGCCACATAAAAAGAGCAGTTCATTTCCAAATACTATTATCTGTTATTTAGTCTAAAATACTGTAATGAGCTTTTTGAGATAATCTGATTTTAGAGTGAGAAACCCGTATTCTCAATAATAATGTTCACATTAGTCACCCATCCAACGATTAGCATTGCTAAATCTACAAGATCGATCGTTACGCGCGATTTGGACTTTGTTACGAGTATATTCGCGTTTAGGTTAAACGCGAGTCTATGTGTTTTTAGAAATGTGTTTCTTATAAAGCTCCAACGGGAAAGCACCTACAAACTTTAAGCCTGACGTTTAACAAAAGTGCTTACATTTTTGAGATTACTGTTAATGCGGCTTCTGTGAGCGGGTGTTGGTTGTTCCTCTTCAATTGGTTGGCTCTTAAAGGAGCTTGTTTGGAGTTGTCCTGTTTAGGACTGTATTGTACCATTGTGGTAAAAGAATTAGTCACCTAGACTCTGCGTTACCGAAATCTAGGTGTCCAGGGTGCGCCGGACGTTAGGGAAATCAGAGTTCACGTTTACGTCGCTCGGGGAGGCTTCTTTCATGCACCCCAAACTGCAGTGGCCTATATGGAAATCGCTAAATCGCTTGAAAACTCAAGTAGGCCGCTGCAGACACAATCTAGAAAAATGGGGGATATTAACAGACCAGACCCAATGTGACTGCGGTGCTCCTCAATAAACGATGTCACATCTGCTGAATTGCCCCAATTGCCCTTACAGCTGCTCTATGCAAGATCTGTACGATGCTACAGAATGCGCAATTGGTGTGACCACGCACTGGGCGGGAGTAATATAAGTTTTTAGTACCATTGACACGAAAGAAGAAGAAGAAGCTTACATTATTATATTTATATATTATATATAATATGTATGTTATAATATTGCTTATATATGTATTAGTATGTAAATATTTTATTATTGTACCTATACGTAGGTATATTCATTATAATTAATATCTTTATGCATTTATATTCTTTCCCTTTCCCAATCCTCTCTAGTACACCTTAAACTTCCCTTTCGTGTCTCTTTCTTACTCTCCATCCTATGGTTGTCTGTAAGAGATTGCCTTAGTTGCGATAAGACCGCCATTTGTACTATAAATCTTCTTTTTTTCTGTATATTATTTTTCCTTGGTGTGCAATAAAGCTTTTTATTATTATTATTATTATTATTATTGTGTTGCAAGTTGACTGTAAAATTAAGCTTTTAAGTAGCTGACTCAAGACTTAAAATACAATACTTTTCCAATACAGCTTGGCACTTTCTTTAGAGACATAAAAGTCATAAGAAAGCATAACATAGCATCACGCCAATATTACCCAGAAGGGTGTGGCAGAGGTACACCTACACCCACATTTTACCTGTAATGTTTAGGGATAGGGGATGAGCCTATCGCCATCCACCGGGCATAATTCCAACTCCATGCTGCTATTGTGAATTTCCTGAAGGAAAGTTTACAAAAAACACTTTGCCCGATCCAGGAATCAAACCAAAACCCGAGAGCTTGCATACGCTATCCACTAGACCATCGAAGCAGTAATAAGTCATAAGAAAACTCACAATGAAATGCGTAATAACATAACAAAATAACAATATCACGCCTTATTGCACTATATCCAGTAGGGTGCGCCGATATCTAGAAATAAAAACGATAAATCTAAAGTAATGATAAATAAATAGTGATAGGTTAATTATCAGTCTTTAGTCGTTGGTGTCGTACCGTCGAGTTTGGATCGGTGAGTACAAATTATCTTGTCAATTTGTGAATGAAGATTTGGTGCTTTTAGTCCCTTATCCTTAGCGCCAGAGAGATTTTGCTGCGTTTTTGTCGTATTTTTGTATGGGGCAATATGACATAACCGCGACAAATGTATCTCGCGTTCGTTATGCTAGCTCCCAAGTGTGCTTCATTAGAGATAATACTGCTTCCTTCCACGCAGTTAACAAGAAACCTAACATCTATGTAAGGAATCTGTTTCATAGATATATAGAGCTTTCGTGAATAAGTGCAAAGTGAGTTTAAAATATTTTTTTATGAAGTCTATCTATGTTAATGTTCAATTCTGTACCCGAAGACACTTTTCCGTAATAACACAGTGCGTGTGTGTGTCTGTTTGTCCAACTGTCCGTCGCAGTCTATGCATTAAGACAGAAATGATTTGGGTCCAAAGGTCTTTTCGGCCGTCATGTAATCTCAAAATGTAGAATTCACCGTGAACAAGGTATAAAAAATTTAAGTGAGTCATATAGTTATGTCATAGATAACCTGGCTATTTGGAGGAGTTCACAAGAACTCCCAAATTATGTTAATTTTTATATGCTACCATTCCTTTTTTAGTCAATTTTTGCCTACCATTTTAGCAAAAAATTAAAAATGTACCATTCTAGGTTGATATACTCGGCACTGTAATTTTATCATTGCTCATCATTGACCATCGCTCAAACGCCAGTCGATTTGAAGCCAATTTTTCGGTTGGCGCCTTTGCAAAGCTTCTATTGACTGGCACCTCTCCTCGTGTCTCAGTTAATATTACAATTTTAGAATATTATACAATTTTATTTTTAGGTGCCACCATGCTGTTGCCAATATTGTTCGCCACCCTGATTGGGTCTCTTGGGGCTGTGCATCCCCAAGATGACTTCAAGTCTAATTTCGAATTCCTCGAATACTCCAACCTTGGCGACACGAACTACCGTCTCACTGACTCAGTGTACCCAAACACTATGATTGTGGAGCTCGACGTGTACTTAAGTGAAGGCCGTTTTGATGGAAACGTTATTATGGGTGTTGAAGTAAGTAGAATAACAATACAAAATTATAATTATTTATAGTTATTTTCTTTTTCGTTTGTTTTATATATTAAAATAAAATAAATAAATGAAGAACACTATCAAAAAAGATTACATAAACATTTTAAGTTGTATATGGGTATGTTGGGGTCTTTCATTTGATTTGAATTAAAGATGGTATTCGCAGTAATGGTTTTTATTAACGACAAGCACAGCATCAGGTACACTACACATAAAAAATGTTACAGAGAGGCTACTACTCTTCGATACCCGCCATGATAGAAAGCGCAATGGAAGTCTTGTATTCTATATTGTCTATGCTTAAGGCATAAACAAAGACTAAAATATTAACTTGTGTCTATAGCGATGACATAGACAGGGTATACAGTATACATACCTGTCAAATGCTTCTGAGTTATATATAGGCGTAAGGTTATGTATTAACACTTTATGAATAGTCAGAAACATGAAAAACGTCTGAAAGCTTGTAGGTCTGATCTAATCAAATATTGTATCCTTTTGAATGGAATTATTTTAGCCACAAACTCGTGCGCCCGGACAAAATATGCCATCCCAACCATTTTTAAATTACGAATGAACTAGTTTGTATTGTAGTTTGACCGAAGGGTATACAATTGATGGTGAATTTTCTTTTGTAACTTTAATATTAATAAGTCTTTGTTGTAAATAAATAATGCCCATGGTTGTGCAATTTTTTCAGTTTGTATGTAAATCAATAATGATGAATAAAATAATTTTTACAAATAAGGCATTAACAAACATGCATTTTAGTGTTTTAGATATAATTTGCCAATAAAAATAGATAAAAACTTAATAATTTTAAAGATACAATCCGATTACAAAAGTATTAGAAACACGATACCGATCGTTTCCCTTTATATAGCAAGGCTAATACAGTAATTTTTTGGCCTTGATGCTAGAGCTGATAAACTTTGATATGTAGTTTGTAATGCAATTATATCTTCTGTCTTTGTCTATGTTTGGATTGGAAATCATCAATTCAAAATTAATATAATACAGTTACAGATTCCTAGTAACAAAACTAAGTTTGATTTTGCATCACTATGTAAAATTTGCATTTGGATTGTTTTAACAAATTTTTACAATTTTAAAAATAAATTATTATATTCAAATGGAAGCAAAACTGAATTGAGGTATTTTACATTTTTTTACTGCTTTACCATGATTAGTATTATCTGCGGCTTAATCAGTGATAACTGATTATTCTTATCACACTTCGTTCATTACTCACGTCATTGTCTTAATCATTGGATTGTTCATAAATTCGTTTACATTAATTTATATACATATTAACGAGATATTTACGTAATGTGGGTCCAATTTAATATTATTAAGTTTTACATATTTCATGTTTGTTTGACGCCTTTTTGTCAAAATTGCTTTAACCATTAATTGAATTTTACCTACATACAAACTGAAAAAATCAAAATATATTTAAAAAAATAGGTTCGCACAGACTTGTATTTCAGTGTTTTAGATATTATATGCATATCAAAATTAATAAAATCACAATAATATAACACCAATAAGTTAACACCTTATAACGTTCCTATAGAAAACAACTAACGAACAGTTCCCTCTTAAAATACCCAGTAAGTGTGAGACTGTTACCAAACATGCTACATATCCGTATGATCTATTGTACTAAATTACTTAATACTGCTGCAATTAAAAATATGGTGCCTGCCTGTTAGCAAATGCTAAGAACACGGCATTATTAAAATGAAAATGGTGACTCACTATCTCACTAAATGCTAAATTTAATCTCCGTTCATCCGCTATAATTAAGACTCACAAACGATACGCAACAACATCGTTGTAAGTGACATAAAGTGTTGATATCACCTATTTTGATATTTCCACCATAGAGTATAATTTAAAGTTCTATAACGTGCTTGTTTTGACTGGCTGGCCAAGGCAAGACCTCAGATATCATCCAACAAAATTTTAAAATTAGGGCTTAAAAATAATAGTAGCATAAGATTTAAAGTTATTTTTTTTTACTTTAGGTAAGAGAAGCAGGTCTGAGGCAGATCGTTTTTCATCAAAAAGTTGCCTCAATCGTGAGTGTCAATATTGTCAACTCTAACGGCAATCCGCTTGGACTCCAATTCCCTGAGCCCTTCACGACTGATGATTACTATGAAATCATTAAGATCAATCTTGCTTCACCCATCGCTGCTGGAAATTACACCATTTCTGTGCGTTACACCGGCATCATCAATGAGAACCCTCTGGACCGAGGGTTTTATAGAGGCTACTATTTCTTGAACAATCAAATGAGGTGAGCCTTTTATCAAGGAAATTTAACATAATTGTGTCTAATTGTGTCATGGCGAAAGAACATTATACGAAATAAACTTAATTTAATAATTACTGTCTTAAGTATTGCCTAAAAAGTCTACTAAACTAAGTAATCCTGTTCTTAAAATTTTAGAAGACATTGTTTTTTATTTCTACTTTGGTTTGGGAAGAAAAATTAACGCTAAACCAAGTTTGCCATTTTGCATAAAATTGTAGCTAGTTAAATTAATATCTCGAAATATTTTATTGATTAATGAGAGAGAATCAAGTAATTAAGAAAATGATGCACGGATTAATGTTTATGTTTTATTTCAGGCTCTACGCTACCACGCAGTTCCAGCCTTATCACGCTAGAAAGGCTTTCCCTTGCTTCGATGAGCCTATGTTCAAGTCCCAATATGTGATTTCCATCACCCGCGAAACAAGCCTCAGCCCATCATACTCTAACATGGACATCGCACGGAGTGAGCCGTGAGTACTTGATTGTGCACATCATTTTTATAGAAAATGCTATTTTATGGATGTCATCTCGTCAAAAAGAAAACTTCTTTCCTTTCTTTTCAAAGATCTTTGAAAACATACTAGCTACACTTACAATCGAACCTGAAAAGTGCTCTTCCTCCCACTGCTGGAGAAATACATTCTGTATACTATTTAGTATAGGTACAGAATGTATTTTTTACGGCATACTTGGTTGTAAGTTCGTAAATTTTTAAATGTTTTCAGCTCCGCGAATTTAAAGTAGAACTATTTTTTGTATGACTATTTAAAGTAGTTCTAAGGAATAAAGCTATTTTTATTTAATCTCCAAACAGATTCATGTATTGCTAATCTTAGTGGTACACTTGGTAAGACCATGACCATGCTGCATCAGTTGTTGATCAAAAAATCTAACTATTCCTTCTAACGCAGCAATGAACAGTAAAATTTACCCTTACTTTAATTTTATAAATCTCTTTTTTGTTTTTTCTCCTTAGACGGAAAACCCAAAGATTACTTTATAAGTTAAGTAAATATTTGCCTACATAATCATCTGATTGTAATTATTTACCGTTTTTATTCACAGGGTTGGAACTAATCGCATTCGTGAAATTTTCTTCCCTACTCCTATCATTTCGGCTTACTTGGTCGCATTCCACGTGAGTGACTTTGTCGAGACCAATTCGACAAGTACTGAAGCTAGACCTTTCAAAATTATCTCCCGCCAAGGAGCTACTGACCAGCATGGTTATGCAGCGGAAATTGGAGTCAAGATTACCAATGCTTTGGACGACTACTATGGTATCCTGTACCATGAAATGGGACAGGGAGTTTTGATGAAGAACGACCACATCGCTTTGCCCGATTTCCCATCCGGTGCTATGGAAAACTGGGGAATGGTTAACTACAGGTATGATAATGCATGACATAACTTTTAAATAAATGTTTTTTTTTTGTGTTATGGCTGTATCCTAGGCATATTTCTAAAATATAAGTTGGTCAAACATATTTTTTTGTATTAGTTTTAGGTTTTAGAAATTTTTGATTACTTAAGAATTAATCACGTGGATATACTTGTTGTTTTGATTTGATTTATCAGCAGTGAGAAAATAGCACATTTTAAGAATTCAAGTCAATTGGTTTTTAACTAAATATCGTTTCAGGGAGCCGTATCTTCTTTATGACCCAGAGCACACTAACCTCGACAACAAGATTTTCATTGCCTCGATCATTGCTCACGAGCTTGCACACAAATGGTTTGGAAACCTCGTCACCTGCTTCTGGTGGAGCAACCTTTGGCTGAACGAATCTTTCGCCACCTACATTCAAAACTTCGGAGCCCACTGGGTAAGTGTATTATTAATTATTGTTACCTAGAGTTACGTTATAAATTTATACTATTTTTTTTTTGTTTTTTTGAGTTACTAAGGGTAACTCAAAAAACGACTGCTAGATCATCTGACTAAAATAGTAATGAACCTATGCGCAAAGAACAAATTAATGAACATTATACTATATTTTTCAGGCCGATCCCTCATTGGAGATGGACGATCAATTCATTCTCGGTCGTGTACAGAGTGCTCTTAATAGCGACGCCTCCATTGCAGCCGTTCCAATGAACTGGATGGAAGTAGCAAACACGTCTTCAATTACAGCTCATTTTGGCGTGAGCAGTTATGCCAAAGGTGCTTCTGTGCTAAGAATGATGGAGCATTTCGTCGGTGAAAGGAATTTCAGAATCGCCCAGCGGTATTACTTGAGAGAGCAGTAAGTTTCAATTCGTTGGGTATATAATATATATTATGTAATATTTTTTTATGCAAAGGTCTTAATTATAGAATCTACGAATGCAAGTTTAGTAATTGAAATTACTTTCATGGTAAAGCTAATTGCGATATCACCTATTAAGGAAGGCATAATTATTAGTAATTAAATCCTGTCAGAATCATTTTCAAGGACTACGAGATCATAACTATTATTTAAAAAAAACGTAGTATTATAAAGGTCAGAACATCAAATTAGTAATTTTTCTCGGTTTCAGTGCTTACGAAATTGGTACCCCCGAGAACATGTACGACGCGTTCAGGAGGACTGTATCTGAAGATTTTGTTTTCCTCCGTGAATTCCCCGGTGTGGATGTCGGTGATGTGTTCCAAAGCTGGGTAAATAATCCTGGAGCACCCGTTCTCAATGTCGATGTTAACACTGACAGCGGTGCAATCACCGTCACACAGGTATTTACATATTTTTCGTATGTGTCATAATGAGGAAATTATTTTAGAAAAAAAAATGGTTACGGCAAAGCATTCCGTTGGTTAATAGCACTGCTCAAATAAAATTGTAGTTTAAGTACGCTTAGAGCAAAGCAATACAGAGATGGCAATGTGATGCATTAGTTTTTCTTTTATGATCCTAATTTGACGTTTTGATTTATTAACAGGAAAGGTACGTGCTCTCTGGCAACAGACCTAGCCAACTCTGGCAGATTCCTCTAACTTGGACCCAAGAAGGTTCTTTCGACTTCAGCAACACTAAGCCCGACCGTATCCTGAGCACCAGAACTACTATCATTCAGGGTGCTCCTGGCAACCAATGGGTTATCTTCAACCTTGCTCAGTCAGGTAATTACTGCTTCTAAACTAACTGTGCTTTCTAGAAAAATCATTGTGCTGATAAGTTTGTAACGTCGAATATAAAGAAAAATGTTTTTATATTTAACCAGAAACACGAAACCAAAAAAAACTAATTTTCCTTTTTTTTTTACTTATTTTTACATTGTTTGCATTTGTTTTGTTTACTTATTTGATAAATATTTTAAAGGTTTGTACCGCGTAAACTACGATAATAACAACTGGCACCTAATTGGTAACTACCTCAAGAGTAACAACAGAGGAAACATTCACAAACTAAGCAGATCTCAGGTAAATAATTTAAAAAATGTAATGTTTGATTTTTTGTATTTCAATCTGGTTACTATAACTAGTATCGAGTCAAGAACATTAATCAAAATAGAAAAACAATACATACAGAGAATAACCCCATATATTTTCTTAAATAAAAACGCAATATTTTTTTTAGATTGTCAACGATCTTCTATACTTCATCCGCTCTGGAGACGTAAACCAGACCCTTGCTTTCGACGTGCTGGACTTTTTGAAGGGTGAAACTGACTACTACGTGTGGGGCGGAGCTCTTGGACAGCTTGACTTCCTCCGCAGAAGATTTGAACATTTGCCTTATGCTAACACAGTTTTCAAGGTGAGTTTGCCTTCTCTACAAATATTACTTAACAGCGCTGATTTTGACTTAAAGCCCTAATACAATAATGAAAATCTAAAATTCAGATTAGTTTAGCCAATTTTCTTGTTCGTTTGTTTTATTTACTGATCTTTTTTACAGTCTTACCTTCTGGAAATCATGGAAACTGTTATCCAGCATCTTGGTTATGAGGAGCGTCCCAATGACTCCACATCTACAATACTCAACAGGATGCAGATCATGAACTACGCTTGCAATCTTGGACACGCTGGCTGCATTGCGGATGCTCAGAATAAATGGAACGCGTTCAGAGCTAATGATTCTAACCTGTAAGTTATGCGGAGATTATTTAATTTTAAATTGATTTGACTTAGAAAATGTATACACAAAGCTTGCATAACTGTGAATAATATAACAAAAATAAGATATAGCAGATGCTTATTAAATACAAGATCTTAATGAAAAATGAATAAATAGGTTTTTACGTGCGATTTTTTTCATGTCGTTTCAGACACTTCTAAATTAATTCCTGTTTAGAATGGGTAATCACTGTAAATGATTAATTAATATTACATTATTTTTATTCAAACTGACGTGAGTTTGTAACATTATTAAAATTATGAAATACGGGTGTTACTCACGTAATGTTGGTCTATTTAGTCGACCGCGGTTTCGCCTATACGTCTAGGCATTATCAACCGCGGACGACTAAATAGACCAACATTACGTGAGTAACACCCGTATTTCATAATTTTAATAATATTACATTGTTAATTACAGGGTTTCAGTGAATCTACGCCGCTACGTTTACTGCGTTGGTCTTCGTAATGGCAACGCCAATGACTATAACTTCTTGAAGGACAAGTACAACACCGCGGAGAACACAGCTGATATGGTCGTCATATTGCGAGCCCTTGCTTGCACCAAGGATGAAGCTTCCATTGTAGAGTAAGTATTTTTTTGCACTTAATTATATATTTTAAATGCTAATCAATTCTTCTTTCGTTTCCTTACTAAAAGTCAAACTAGTGTAAACTTTATCTGTCAAGAATGGAAATTGTTTAATTTTCTGTTTTATTTTCTCTTTATATTTATTATTTTTCTTAAGCCTGATGTTGTTGTTTGTTACTTTAAAACTCACGTTGATGAACAATATTTCGTATTTCAGCTACTTACAACAGTCCATGGACAATCCTAAAATACGCATCCACGACCGCACCAACGCCTGGAGCTATGCTCTTCAGGGCAACGAAGAGAACCTTCCTATTGCCCTTAGGTTCCTGTACCAAAATTTTGCAGACCTCAGAATTAAGTAAGTGGAACTAAATCGTAGTTATTTTTTGTTTTTTTTTGCACCACCTAATCATTTTGTTTTTTTTTTTGTCCTTTTAACAGGTATGGAGGAGAAGCTCGTTTGAATACTGTGATCAGCTCTATTCCAACATTCTTGACTGACTTTGATATGATACAAGAGGTATTTATTTATTCATTCAAAGAACATATAAACTGATAATTAAACCATCTATCGCTGTGTTACAAGTTACCTAACGATGGATCACTTTTCTTTATACATAATTTTGTAATCCTTACTAATATCGTAAATGCAAAAGTAACTCTGTTCCTCTGTAACGCTTACATGCCTAACCAACTGGACCGATCTTGATAAAAATAGGTATGCAGATAGTTTATTACCTTAGAATGATGTGTGCACGGATGGCGTAGTGGTTAAAGCGGTCGCCTCGCTGCTTTCAACTACGTTGGTGCTGTGGGTTCGATCCCCCCACATGGGACAAATCTTTGTGTGATTCGCAAAGATTTGTTCTGACTCTGGGTGTCCTTTATGTATGTGAAATGTATGTTTGTGAACACCCACAGGACAGCCGGACCACAGGAGTTATTCCTAATGCGGGCGCCGTTCTAAAAAAAAAATGAACATAAGCAACTTATTTTTGACATCCCAACCACGCGGGCGGAGCCGCATGCATGCAAAGATAAAACACAAATTCTATCAGATTTCCTTAATCTAATGTGTTTATTTTACTCTTCAGTTCCATGACTGGGTGTACGGAAACCAAGTAGCTTTAGCTGGTTCTTTCTCCACTGGAGTGTCCGCGGTCAACACTGCCATGAACAACCTTCGCTGGGGCAACGAGAACGTCCAAGAAATCTACAACTACCTCCAACAAAGGAGTTCTGCTACCACTTTTGTTGGTTCTACTATTCTTCTGTTAGTTGCAGTTTTCACTCATCTCCTCCGCTGATTTATTAATATTTAAGATAAACTGCATTATATGAGTAAAATCAGTTTTTAATGAGGATGAATACATCAAAGAAATATAAATATTTTTTATTAAAATAAAATGTGTCTAATTTTATCCTTTTGCAAAGAAGAATTCATGTAAAAACTATATACGTCCGCCTTCCAAAATCAATTTACTCTGTTGTAGAAAAAACTGAGCAAATTTTCGCACACACTAGCGTTTTGCTGCATAGCTACATATTATTTAAATAATTATTGTAACAAGATGTACAACAACTAAAATTAAAATCAAAAATAATTGTTCTGCTCTTGAACTTGATGTTACTATGCAGAGAGGCCTTTTGAGCTAGTTCAGTGAAATTAGTGCTTCAAGTGGTTTAGTGCTACTTTAACAGAACACAAGAACAAAGTGTCATTTTCGATTGTAGAGACAATAAGGTAGGTGTTAATGGACATATTCTTAGCATAAATTAATTTAGTACCTTAGGTCAAAATTAAATTACTCATTAGTGTTTAATGTTATATCTAGGCTAGATTGTAATCTTTTTGACGTATCTAATTATTTAGAAACATCATTTAAAAAAAAAACTATTCAGGTGATATTACGAACTGTTTTTCTCTGTCACCCGAGTTTTGTTGCGCTGGAAAATATATTTTTTTTAATTGACATAATCATTTTATAAGTCTCTTCTGTTAATACTAATTCCACCAAAAAGGTAAAGGTAAACCTACCTTACCCTGGCAAAATGCAAGGTAGTTAGAGACCTCTTTACCTACCTTTCCTTTAGCTTAATCGGTTTAGCTACCTTGGCCCCTAATGGAACAATTATTTGAACAATAAATAATTTGTATAATTAATCAGCGTTTGAGCGTTATGTCAGCATAATCTGAGTTTGATTATTAAAACTTAGAGTCGCCGATGAGATAAACTCAAAGCTGCACAAATACCTACTTATTTTGCACCCGTTGTACTAACCTTTAATTTGATACAATTTGAATGTGCTAATAGCCCAAATTCGTCACTCTACAAACGATTATTTCTTTTATCTTTACGATTAATTCAATAAATATCTATTGATAAAAGGTTATCTTTCGATTTCAGTTGTAATTTTGATAACATTTTTCATCAACCATATTAATGATAGGTTAATATAGATTATTAGTAAATGAATTATGATAAATATAAAATAATTTAACTATTAGCCTTTAGTTGTTGGTGTGGTACCGTAGAGGTCGTGTTGGGTAAGTTTGAAGATTTTTATAAATACTAAACGATAACAGGTTTATTTTATCATAAATAATAACGATAAAATCAATTGAGCAGCGATATCCGAGTGGTAGACTGTAGGACTGCGAAATAAAAGGTCTCGGGTTCGAGACCACGGCACACACCACTATTTATAAGATTCGTCTATTCGAAGATATGGGTGTATTTATCATATAAATTATCACTCGCTAACCTTGAGAGAAAACATCATTTAGAAACCTAAATGCCTGAGAGTGCCTCCAAAGTGCTTTAGAGTGAAGTCTACCAACCCGCACTTGGCCTTCAAGGTGGCCTATGGCCCAACACTTCTCACCATAAGAAGAGGCTCGAACCCAGCAGTGGGACATATATCAGACACAGGGCTGCTACTATATACAGCTAAATTTGCATCGGAGTCTATTGTAACTGGTAGAATATATATATGCCTTTCATATAAATTACATCATGGGATGTAATGTAATTTTATGATTATTTAATTAATTAGGTAGTGACATCCTAATAACGAAGATTATTAGGGCCATGTATAGCGTTTATTTAGTGAAAAACATTATAAGAGAAAACATGATAATGAACCTTGCTTAAATTTTCTTTTTTTAGGTACCACCATGTTGCTCTCAGTAATTTTTAGTATTATTATCGGGTCCATTGTGGCCTCGCCTCCCAATGAGGAGTTCAGGACGAATCTGGAGTTTTTCGACTATGACTCCAACTTGGGTGACACGAACTACCGTCTCACTGAGTCGGTGTACCCTCACACTATGAACGTGGACCTCGACGTGTACTTGAGTGAAGGCCGTTTTAATGGAATTGTCACCTTGGGTGTTGAGGTTAGTTTGTTGCTTTAACTTTAAATTTTAATAGTAATATAAACAATGTCTTTCCCCTTAAGTGCGAAGGTTGCATCATTTACTGCTTTTTTTAATGGCAATCAAGTGCAGAGCAACCAAATTTGGGCTATTAATTAGCAGTTTAAGCCCTATCTTCTTTATACTATTCCACCGCAGTTTCAGTATGATAATTATAATTTGAATTAATTAATAGCCCAAAGAAAATTTAGTAAAGAGAGCCCAATATATCTACTGTCGATTGTTAGCAATAACGAAATTAAATTTTTTGCTTATTTAATGTCGAGTAATCTCGACTCAGCGATAATTGAAATCAAGATGTGACTCATTAAGTTCAGATAAAGTTATTAGACTAGTTTAATTTAAGACCCAACATGTATATATTTCTGTTAATAAATGTGGCTGTTTAGTAAATATTAAATCAAAATCAAACGTCGACGACGCCTTCGACAGCGAATTTTCGCATCTCTGTCCCAGCATTGTCAGTATGCTGGTAATGGGAATTGCCACTAGTGATTGTAGGCATTCAAATTGCCCAGTGTGCAGTGGGCAGTCTAGTTGGATATTTATGTTGAGTGGCTTCCACCGCCTTACTTAAGTGTTCCGTGAGCCTAGTAGTCGCCCGTTCTCCGCCCCGTGCGACCGATAAATATAGACAAAAAGAACCATGAAGATCATAGTCATGGTTCTGGCTAGTTTTAATTTTATATGTATTTATTTCTAGCTTCGCTTTTTGTTGTATTACTGGATTATTTTACATTTAATTCAACTTTTATGTTTACCCTATATGAAAAGTTTCGACGATTTTTTTTGTTTTGACTCTGTTTATATCATATTCTGCGATATAAGTCCGGTCCCTTCTCCCGAAATTGCAATAAACAGTTTAGGATACCTAACTATTCAATGGGAGCAGTTAGAGAGTGAGCAAAGTTACCAGGATTTTCGTTGTTATTTATTTATTATGGAGCTTAAACTAAAGCAGCAATAGTTGTAAATTTTATTGCAATGAAATCATTTACACATCACTATCATTTTTTAATGAATGTAATGATTTATAACAAAGGTAGTTATGTATAAAACATGCACATTATTATAGTATAGTACCCGGACCAAAGTCAGGGCGGGTTGCTAGTCAAGTATTAAACGTTGGTATGAAACAAATTTAACGCGGTGGAAAGATAGTGGCTATCATTATAATGCCATTACTTGATCATAATTATTAATTATCTTATCGGAGTGTGTCCCGTTGTAACAATTAGGGTACTATCGGGTACTATATTGCCTAAAGATATAGGCAATTTGACTCACAGTATGTAGTATTTACTATACTTGTATTGAACGAAACGCGCAAATATACAAAACCGGCACAGCGAAGACGCAGCAACAACTGGGGCGGTGCGCTTGCTCTAAATTTTAAGGACAGGCATGACGCCACTTAACGCCCTTCACCCACTGTAAAAAAGTTATTACGTTTTTGAATTATAGGAATAAAAAATGAATATAAATTAGTAAATAAGATATAAAAACGTTTTTAATTAACATTTTCAAATATGATTCAGTAAAGAAATAAGTAAAGCATTTATTTTGTGACTAGCTTCCGCCCGCGGCTTTGCCCGCGTGAAATTAGTTTTTATCAATCCTGGTCCTTTATGTCTAAGAGATTCTTACAGAGGCCAGCCTCACGCTAAGAAATCCCATACAAACTTTCGACCTCTATTTCAACCCCTTTCATCCCTTTTTTTTTTAAAAGTAGCCTATGTTCTGTCTCAGGGTCTAAAGATTGTCTGTACCAAATTTCATCAAAATCGGTTGCGAGGTTTAAGCGGGAAAGCGTAACAGACAGACAGACAGAGTTACTTTCGCATTTATAATATTAGTTAGGATAACAAGCTCATTACTAATTAATAAGTAAAAATAATATATTTTGCGTATTTTAATATGAAATCAATATAAAATTAAAACATTAAAAAATATATGAAGTAGTAAATGCCAAATTCATGTCATGTCATTCAAGATACGCGATACGCGAGTCTATTAACTATCTGTATTTTTTTTTAAGTTTTAATATGTATTCTGTACGAACAGTTTATGCATTTTACAGTTTGGTAATGCATATTACTTATTATACTCTATCAAAGATGACTAAGTCTCTATAGTTTTCCTCAAAAGATAATTACATATACTATCACTATGACGAGAGCCATACTCGAGCAAAAATTGCTATTCAAAATTAAATTTCTCATGAATAGATCTCAATACCAACAAAAGTCTTTATAATACCCCCTTAGTGTTTTTTAAAAACCTAGTCATCGAAATCCCGCACTATGCGGTAGTAAAAAAAACATCCCTTTTGCATGTATGGGAGAAAATCGAAAAAAACATTTTTCAGGATTATATTCTAACACTTTTTTGACATAATTAACATACATTTGCATGCAAAATTTCAGCTTTCTTGTACTTACGGTTTCGACGCTATGCCTCAGTCAGGTGGACATGATGAAACTATAAGGGTATCTTTTAGGTAATACGAAACCCTAAAATTATAAAATTTTGAGAAAGTCGTCATATTTATTAAAATCTAATTGATCCATTGGATCAGCATTGCCATACAATACAACGTGGCAATGCCGCCAGCCTTCTGGGCACGTTACCCGCGGTCGACATCGATGCGGACGTATTTTTTGACACCTAAACTTTTTAGTAGATAATATATTTTATTTAATAAGTTTGTATTAGTTTTTATTTGATGTATATATAGTTAGGTTTATATTTAGTTTTAACGTATAGTATAATTTTAAATCTTTAATTGTATTCAATTAAAAATAAATATCCATTGACCCACAACTATTTTCCATAATAAATTAATTCTGCAATACAAAGATGATTAAGTGATATTTATATCTATAATATTTCCAGTAAAATAATGATGAAATATTTAAATTTCAGGTGAAAGAAGCCGGTCTAAGACAAATCGTTTTCCACCAAAAAGTGGTTTCGATCGTGAGTGTCAATGTTGTTGACAGCAACAACAACATAGTTGTCCTTCAATTTCCTGATCCCTTCACCACTGATGACTACTATGAGCTCATCAAGATCAATTTTGATTCCGCTCTTGCCATTGGTAATTACGTTATCACTGTCCATTACAACGGCAAGATCAATGAGAACCCACTGGATAGAGGGTTCTATAAGGGTTACTACTTTTTGAACAATCAGGAAAGGCAAGTTAATTTAAATTATTTCATAGACTATTATTGAGAAAACGGGTTACTCACGTTACTTTAGCCGGGATATGCCGACTAGTTTCGAATCTAGTACGTAGATTCATCAACTGGGCTATTATTCGTCGCCTCCATATCCCGGCTAATCTGCGATCTCTGCACACCGGGCAGCTGCTTAACCTCCTAAGCTACGGTCTCATCTTGCCAGGATCCTTAACTGAATGTTACGTTATTACGTGACATCACGTTCGTCAACCTTAAGTAGGATACCAACCACAATGGCGAAGTAACATTCAGCACAAATGTTGGAAAAATGAACGCGTTCCTTATTTCAATTTCTTATTGATTATTTTTATACTATTAAGCTAAGCTAAGCAAATTATACTGAAATACAGTTTTGACATTTTGCCTGGTCTGCCAATCCCATAAATTTTCAATCATTTCTTATTATTCTCGAGCAAAATTAAGAATTATTTTCGTAAAGTCTGTATTAAATTGGACTACTGCATTTTATTTTAGGATCTACGCCACGACTCAATTCCAGCCTTTCCACGCGAGAAAGGCTTTCCCGTGCTTCGATGAACCTATGTTCAAGTCCCAATATGTGATTGCCATCACCCGCGATACAAACCTCAGCCCATCATACTCTAACATGGACATCGCACAATCCGTGCCGTAAGTACATTCATGTAATTCCAATATTTACTTTAAATCCAATTGTTTTTGACACTTTTGAAAGCTATCTTATCAAAAACTTAATCAGGGATAAATGTTTATGTGTTGTAAAAGTCAAATATTAACAATGATTTATTTTTTATATTGTCCCAAAAGGTATGTTATCGAATTTTACTTTAAAATTATGAATTTATTTGTTTCCTAAACTTAATCACTAAAATAATATGATCTTTCACATAACAAGGATTAAAATACCGAAAACTGCATTCAAATCGGATCAGTAGTTTCCGAGAAAATCGCGAACATAAAAAGGTGACATACATACATACATACGGATCGAATACAGATGCTCTTTTTTTTTTTGAAGTCGGTTAAAAAATAACTGCTCACCTAATAATTTAATGCACAGTCTGATAAAATACCAGTGACCTAATAAACATTTTTTGTTCTCTACAGAGTTGGTACTACCCGCACTCGTGAAGTCTTCTACCCAACTCCTATTATCTCTGCCTATTTGGTCGCATTTCACGTCAGCGATTTCGTTGAAACAAATAGCACCAGTGTAGACGCCAGGCCTTTCAAAATCATCTCCCGTCAAGGTGTAACTGACCAACATAAGTATGCTGCTGAAATCGGTGTCAAAATTACTAATGAATTAGATGACTTCCTCGGCATCCAGTACCATGAAATGGGACAGGGAGTTTTGATGAAGAACGACCACATCGCTTTGCCTGATTTCCCATCCGGAGCTATGGAAAACTGGGGAATGGTTAACTACAGGTATAAAAAAACATTAGTGAAATACAAAAAGTTGTAGAATTTAAATTACAAATTCAAGTTTTGGTCGCAATTATATCATATGATAAGATTTTTTACTTAATAATATTACAATAAAGAAAAAATATTATTTTAAGGATTCTTAATCTTCTATAGATCCGAGAAAATGGAAATATTAATTTTATATAATGGGATAAAATTATAAAAACTAATTTATTAAAATCACGACACTAATTTATTTTTCTTACGAATAATGTTTTTTTTTGCAGAGAAGCTTATCTTCTTTACGATGAAAAGAACACTAACCTACCCAACAAAGTTACCATAGCCACCATCATTGCTCACGAGCTTGGACATAAGTGGTTTGGTAATCTTGTTACGTGCTTCTGGTGGAGCAACCTTTGGCTGAACGAATCTTATGCTAGCTTCTTCGAATACTTTGCTGCTCACTGGGTAAATTAATTTATTAATAACTTTAAATATAAATAAGTCTGAAAAAGAAAACAATTTTTATGTATGTAAACAGAAAAAGTCATTGTATTTTATTTCAAAATTTACTACCTTCCAGGCTGCTCCTGAACTAGAATTAGCTGACCAATTCGTAGTGGATTACGTGCATAGTGCTCTTGCCAGCGACGCCTCCTCCGGCGCTACTCCAATGAATTGGGTAGATGTAGCAAGCCCAGCTTCAGTCACTGCTCACTTCTCCACCACCAGCTACGCCAAGGGTGCTTCGGTACTTAAGATGATAGAGCATTTTGTGGGCATCAGAAATTTCAGGAACGCTCTCCGCTATTACTTGCAGGAACAGTGAGTTTTATTCTCTTTGTAACAAAAATGCACTGTCAAGAGTTAAAACAATTTGTTCCTCAAAAAGTTAAATTTGAACGAAAGTATATTTAGGGTTAAAACTTGATGACTTAATATCCAAGATCAATATCTTCAATAGGTTCTACAATTTTCTTTTGTGACTAGCTAATCAAATCAATTTGTTTTTAGTGCCTACAAAATTGGTACTCCCGAGGATATGTACAACGCCTTCAGGAAGGCTGTAGCCGAAGACTTCACTTTCGTTCGTGACTTCCCCGATGTAGATGTTGGTGCTTTATTTGACAGTTGGGTTGAAAATCGTGGCGCCCCAGTTTTAGATGTTACTTTTGATCCCGCCACTGGAAGAATCACTGTTACTCAGGTATAAAATTATATCATATGTTTTTTAAACATTCATTCTTCCTGATCAGAAAAAAGGGAGAAGATGACTTATTTGCAATCTCTTTGTTACACAACAGCAACGTTACGTGATATCCGGTGACAGGCCCGTCCAAATGTGGCAGATTCCTCTAACTTGGACCCAAGACGGTGAAATTGACTTCAGCAACACCAGAGCTAGCCGCGTCCTCACCACCAGGTCCACAGAATTCACTGGTGCCACTGGTGACAGATGGGTTATTTTCAACCTTGCTCAATCTGGTTTGTATTGCTTTGATACTACGTAATTACAATGTTAAAATTGCTTCTACTTCATCGGTACACCCAACGTAATAAGCAACTGGTTGATAGCTTAACTATACGGATTTAAAAACAACAATGGTTTCAGGTTTATACCGTGTAAACTACGATGACAATAACTGGAGGCTGATTGCTAACTACCTCAAGAGCAACAACAGGGGATTCATCCATAAGTTGAGCAGATCTCAGGTAAGAGATTATGTAGTTTATAATATACAAAATAAGCCCATTTTACTTTTTGTGCAACTTATACAAAGTAACAAAGAAAAATATTAAATGGTATACTGGGTGTAAATAATGTTTTTTTTGCTTCCAGTGTCTCAGAATCATGTACATTCGCTACTAGTAAGCGGTTTCGTCACGATGTCCTTTACACCTTGTATAACCTAACCAAACCAGCATCATTTATTTTAGATTGTCAACGACGTTTTGTATTTTATTCGCTCTGGAGACATTGATCGCAAGCTTGCCTTCGAAGTATTAGACTTCTTGCGGGCAGAAACTGATTACTACGTGTGGGCCGGAGCTCTTGGCCAACTTGACTTCCTGCGCAGACGCTTTGAACATCTGCCTTACGCTGACGCTGTCTTTACGGTAAGCAAAAAGAAAAATCTATTCGTAAATCACCCCAAAATACACCGTTGTGATCGAAAAAAAGGCTTAATAGTATGGTTGACCTGGATGACCATGATCAATAAGGCGATAATTAAATACTGTGTTTTCTTTACTATAGGTCTATCCTGAGTCATATATTCTAATTTATAATTACTAAACTTTGATCTTTATTGCATATAGTCATACCTTCTGGAGCTTATGGAGACCGTAATCCAGAACCTTGGGTTCGAGGAGCGTCCCAACGACTCCACATCAATAATCCTGAACAGGATGCAGATCATGAACTTCGCCTGCAACCTAGGACATGCCGCCTGCATTTTGGATGCCCAGAACAAGTGGACTGTATACCGGGTAAATCTAAATGAGTTGTGAGTAGAACTTCTTTGTTGTATTTTTTACATATTTTCTACTTACCATAAGAAAGTGAAAAAATATGTTTGTTTTATTAAAATATTCAAACGAAAAAATATATAATATTTTTAAATAAATTATTTAAAAATAATTCATTTATTTTGCTTATTTAGTTGCTTGACAAAGGCTTTTTTCCTGAAAAAGGTTTGGCTAGTCAATAGAAAGCCGGTGAACAATAATACAAAATAACATAGCACATCTTAATGAGCTCACGCAGGCTTATTCTAAAATAAATCTGTAAAAAGTTACTATTCAGAAAAAGAGAAAAAAAAAACAATGATGTTCGTTTGTCGGCCTTTCAACTAACTGTCATTTATTTCATAGGGTTCCTGTGAATCTCCGTCGTTACGTCTACTGCGTTGGTCTTCGCCATGGCGATGCCACTGACTACAATATCTTGAGGGACATGTACAACGCCGCTGAGAACACAGCTGATATGGTTGTCATATTGCGAGCCCTTGCATGCACTAAGGATGAAGCTTCCATTGTAGAGTGAGTTAAAAATATAAAAAAAAAATTTTTATAACTTTTGTTTTTAGTTCTTAATCATTTATTTTATACCTATTTCTAGGTTAAGATTAGGATTGTCATCATCAACCTTTAATTTTTTCTCTGAAACCAATTTAAATGGCAGGCTGACCTCAAGTATGACAGTAAAATAATACCGTCATAAATGTGATGTAACTGTCTCGTTGGTCTAGCGGGTTCGATGCCCGGATCGGGTAAAAGTGTTATTTGGGATTTTTGCTTCAGGAAATTCTAAATAGTACCACAGAGTTGGTATTGTGCCCGGTCGATACCTATATACTCATCTACCATCCCATGGGACCTAAACATAACAGGTAAAGTGTGGTAAAGGTAATATAAGGGTGAGGATATGTTTTGGGATGCAATGAAATATTGAGCTTATATTTACGTATTTATTCCAGCTACTTACGGGCGTCCATGGACAACCCTAGAATCCGTATCCACGACCGAACGAATGCTTGGAGCTTCGCTCTTCAGGGCAATAAGGAGAACCTGCCAATTGTCCTAAGATTCTTGTACCAGAACTTCGAAGAAATGAGGACCAAGTACGTATATATGCATTGTAAATGCACTGTTTCATCTTAGAGCCTGTTTTACAATTGTGAGGAATAGTTACTCATCAGGTCATAACAAAAACATTTAACACATTCAAATTGAACAGACTGCTTGCTTTTTAAACAATTGTGTGATTTTTATATATAGGGCGAATTTCACCAGTTTCTGATAAGGTTTCGGATAGTTCAGTGCTTTGTAATTTTGTATATTTCTATACTAAGACATCACACTTAAAAAAATCTAAATGGCATCGAGTAACTTTTTTAATATGTCTGCAAACCTACTTATAATTCATTCAAGATGATTTTTCAACTCAACTTAGTTGAAACAAAACCTATTGTATGTGTCATTTTTAAATACCTTTATCATTGTTTCTTTATTCATAGGTACGGAGGTGACGCGCGACTCAATATTGTCATCAACGCTATCCCTGCGCACTTGACTGACTTTGCCTTGCTCCGGGAGGTATGTGTTATTTTAATAATGAATCTTGTCTTTTTAAGCGGTTTAATTTCGCTTGTTTGTTTTGGTTATATTTAGTAATTCAAAGTACACTTTCTTATTAAACCGTCTAAGTGATAAAAATACTAATTGCTTGCGATAAAATAATTTTTTCATACAGGAGGTAGTCTTTATTCCTCAAAAAGTATCCATTCTTTTACATCTCAATTCCTCAGAATCATATCTAAGTAACGAGGGTGTTTTAAATTATATGACTCGACTATAAAGCAATCTAATACTGCATTTCTTTTAACAGTATCCAATAGTTATGCTAATTTATTTTTCAGTTCCAAGACTGGGTATACGCAAACCAAGTGGCATTGGGAAGTTCATTCTCCACTGCTGTTGCTGCGGTTAACACAGCTCTTAACAACCTAAACTGGGGCAACCAAAACGTCGAAGAGGTTTACAACTTCATTTTAAATCAAAGGAGTTCTTCATCTACCATTCTTGGATCCACCGTCCTCCTGTTGGCAGCGATGTTTGCCCAGCTCCTCCGTTAATTTATGTTTGTTTAAGTTAATATAAATGTAATAATTTAATTTAAATGAGTAAAAGATGTTATTGAATGTGTAAATGTTTATTATTTGATAAATAATGTTCATTTGAATAAAGTATTTTTGTTAATATGTATTCGTTTCATTTTTTCGGATTTATAATTTTCTTATACAATTTTTTTTTACCTTTTAATTATTGTAGCCATTTAGTTCCAGGAATTAAATTTTACTAAAAATAAAATTTACTAACAACATTGACGTCGTACTCCAATATAAACTAGTTTATATGATTATCCAGGCCATAAACTACCTGTGTCCCAAATTTCATCACAACCCCTTTAATTAGTGTAGTTTTTTCTTGAAATATAAACTTGCATCCAGATGTATGGATTAAATCTTCACAAACTTTCGCATTTTAGATTTACATATTATAATTAATAATTACATTTAATTAATAAGCATCTGCTCTGCTCTTTATCCATGAATATAAAAGTAATTCTGTTTGTCTGTGGTGCTTTCAAAGGTGAATAATAATAATCCACAATAACTAAATATGTGTAGTACCTAAGTTTAAACTCTAAAGATAGTGCTGATTTTTATATGGCTTGGACTTTGTATGTATCCTTGACAACCCAGCTGCCAAAGATGCAGGCTTTCTACATAATAAGGTAGGGTAGGTCTCTTTAGGTATTCTAATAAGACTCCAAGACGTCCAAGGTAGATAATTTATATTGCACTGAGAAGACAAACGCCCGGTATGAAAATATCCTTTCGTATCAGAAAGATTCGTTGGGGATTTGTGAAAAAGCTGTAATATAATGTAGTAGTTGTAGCCCACGACTTCATTCGCGTGCAATTCGTTATATTACCTACGATTTTTTTCATGTTATTATACCTTTGTACTCTTTTCCCGTCGCTTTGTTTTCTCGTTTCCACAACATATTTAATTGCTACTCTGCTCCTATTGGTCAAAGCGTGATGTTATAATATTATAGCTTATAACCTGTCCAAAAAAAGGGCTAATAAGAAAATAATAATTCGATTCGGACCCGTAGTTTCTAAAACTAATTTGTTTAACCAAACAAACTATTAGTTCATTTTTATTATTTGTATAGTGACATACGTCCTATTAGGGAACATTGTAAAAGCCAATCAAGTGCATACCACACTTTATCGGACTTTTAAAACATTTCAATATTCGTTAAGCCATAATTGCAGATAAGCTTAAGCTGACGCATATTCCGGCTGTAGTAAAAGTGCAAGATTAAGGAAACATTCACCGCCTTTCAATTTTAGGGACTTCATAATCAGCAATATATTTTATTCCGTTGATTAAGTGACGATAACTGTAAGCTTATTGCTTATCATCCACCAATAAATAAGATTATCCTGACTGATATGATAAAATATTACATACACTATTATTATCATATATCTAAATACTCTTATCGTATTTTTATTTATCGAAACGGTCATTATTGTAATTAGTGTACAGAGGACATTTTTGGTATCAGGTGGGTTCTGTTTTACTTTTGATTTACTCTATTGTGTAATCTTATATCCATAATAACACAAGTTCGGAACTTGAAATGTTTTATCCGTGGTGCAATTAAGTTGAGGAAACGGTTGATTTCGAAATTTAAGTGCATCCTTACTGTCATATAAATACGGTCTATATTGATAGTCGACAATTTTAATTTCGTTTTAGATTCCATTTATAGAATACGTTAGCTCTACTTAACTCAGTTGGAGTAATAAAAAGTAGATTAATAAAGTCTTCAAACATTTCTATACTATTTTATTGTATAATTTGGTAGTACATTATACCTTTCAATAATGGAAAAATACATATCAGTGATTGTTTTCAGAAATGTCCAAAATCTTCATCAGTACCTTGAGCTTTATGCTCTTGGCTTTGGCTTATGGTGACCACCCTTTATCATGGTACAAAGATTTAGAAGAAGCAGTCATTGACGATGTCTCTTATCCAAGAAGTGATGACAAAGCATACAGACTGCCAGAAAATGTTATTCCTTTGGAATACGATATCTACATCGACTTCTACTTCAACGAAAGAACTGATCGACCTTTCAGTTATGATGGCAGAGAAAACATTATTATTCAGGTACCTAAGTAAAACCATACTTATTTAAATGATTTTGCTTGATGCCCAGTTTTAAATCAATATGTTATCTTGTTTGGTTTTGTAATAAATTGTCGTGGACTGTATGATAGGTTTTAATGTAGGTTGTGGTGGTACAGGTATTCGTGGCGACTTGATGAATTAAAACTCCCTCGGGCAGAGTAACAGTACTGGTTTAATATTTACAAGGTTAGCGATGATTATAACTTTACGGAGAGACTGACTAGCTTTTAATCATTTGAATCCACGTTCGCAGCCCCCTATACTGGCGGCCGTTGGCTCCTTCATTTGTTTTCTCTTCCGATAACAAATGACGGAGCATTATTCGATGCATCTTCGGTTATTCTAAATTTAAACTCCATGACGTTCGTGTATAAAGGGTTACGATCTCTATGGTGCTTCAATGTTTTTTTAATCTTAATAAAATTATGAGTCCTTTAATTTTAAGAGTAAATTTAATGTCGTAACATTGTTTTTAAGAGACTTTTACTTTTTAGGCCGTCGAAGAAAATGTTACACAAATTGTTCTTCATGCTAACGTAGACACCATCAATGCGATATCAGTAACAAATAGTGAAGGGGTACCAGTAAGATTGAACACTTTTAAGCCATTCGAAATAGAGACTTTGTATCACTTTTTGAAAATAAACGTGGCAGAACCCTTAGTTAAAGACGCTAAATACAACTTGTTCATTGATTACTCTAGTACCATGAATGAAGGTCCAATGAAAAGAGGTATTTGGAGGGGATGGTACACTGATGCGGATGGCGTTGAAAGGTAAGACTGTTAATGACTAAAGTACACACACACGTATGTATCTTAAAAAAATACCCTTATAATTAAAATAACAGTTAATCAAAACGACAAGTTTAGCTTGATGATAGCAAGGTGATAGTAGCATTTTCTATGACAACTCCATTCCTGCGTTTTACTGTGTCTAATACAAGTTTTCTCAGGGGAAATATGTATATACTCAAGGCCAAGTTTTATGCAATCTATGAACCTTTAAACACCTAAATTTGTCGACGTTGATCGATATTTTTCAGCTTTTGACGTTAAACAAAGGCAGTAAGAGGGCACCAGTGTGCGTTATTCGAGAATCGATCGACGTCAATCGATTTATTTGTAATAAACCCTTAAAATAATTACTTTATGTAAATCGATACATTCTTGTATTTAATTATTTACAGAATTTATGCCACCACTCACTTCCAGCCATACAACGCTAGACAGGCGTTCCCTTGCTGGGATGAGCCTCTCTTCAAGGCCATTTTCAAACTTCATCTGTCAAAACCTGAAACGTATTCTGGCACTTTTACCAACACTCGCTTAGCAGGTTCAACACCGTATGTATATTTGTTAAAAATTTACTTTAAATTTCGCCTTATTTCTTTGACCACTACTATAATCTTCAAACAATCTTTATCTATAGGTTGCCCAACAACAGAATCAGAGATGACTTCTCGGAAACTCCCAAAATGTCATCATATCTTGTGACTTTACTTGTCAGTGAAACCTTCCAACCAATTGCTCAAGACCTCACTCACGATCCACCAATCAGAATCATTGGTAGATCAAACACTGTTGGACTGGCAGACCACGCCCTCAAACTGACGGTCGGAATGACTGATTTCTTCGATAGATACTTTGAATTACCCTACGCTTCTCTGCACCCCAATTTACTCAATGATCATATCTCATCTCCGGATTGGGCATCCGCTGGTACTGAAAACTGGGGAATGGTTAGCTACAGGCAAGTGGTACTTATAAATAAATATGTTCGAATACATGTTCCTAATTTTTAGGGTTCCATAGAGCCTATTAAGAACCCATATACTTTCACCATGTCGGTATGCCCAACTGTCTGATCGTCTGTATGTCTGTCTGAGGCAAAGCATCAAAACCGTTAGGCCCGAAACTGAGTTAAGCGGACGCCCGCGCGGTTTCATACAAAAGTGATGCGTCACGGGGAACTGCGCGGGCGTCCGTCACGGGGCAGCGCGCCCCGCACCCGCGCAACGGGGCATGCCTCCGGACGAAAGCAGCCGTCGCGGGGGCACGCGCGGGGCCCGCACAGCAACCTAGATTTAATAAACGGGCTTATTGGCTGTCGTTTCTTTTTTGCTAGTCGTCGTCGTTGTGCTATGTAATAATACATTAAGCTCTCCATCGCCACGACTATACAAGCACTCCGTTAAAATTGTCCATAAAATAATCCGGCCTCCGCGACGGGAACACGCGACGGGCACCGTCGCGTTCCAACGGAGCCTGCCCGCGTATCCACGCGCGTTGACACGCGACGGCTGCCCGTGGTGGGCGCCCGCTTAACTCAGTTTCAGGCCTTAGTGTTTAACAGCTGAAATTTTGAATGGATATGTAAATAAATAAAATAAATAAATTAATATTTCACAACTCAGACACAACGCCATCTAGTCCCAAACTAAGCAGAGCTTGTAATATGGGTACTAGAATAACTGATACTAATACATATATACTTTTCTTTTGTAAATACATACATATTATATATAGAAACACCCAGACTAAGACAAACCCCCATGTTCATGCACACAAAGATTTGTCTTAAGTGGGAATCGAACCCACGACCTCGGCGTCGCAGGCAGGTACACTACCTACTCCGCCATCCGGTAAGATGCTGCATAAATTATGCTGACAAAGTGGTAAAAAAGGTAAACATAACACCCCCCTAGTGTGAAATTTTGTTAATAAACCTTTTGATAAAACAGTTACACACTTACCCTGGGGTATTACTAAGTAATTTTACTGAGTCATTTGACGTTGTTACTCATTAAATAAATGTATAAGACCCATTGTAAGTTCGTATGGCGGCCGACCGGATGGCGGAGTGGGTACCTACCTGCGACACCGAGGTCGTGGGTTCGATTCCCACTTAAGACAAATCTTTGTGTGCATGAACATGGGGGTTTGTCTTAGTCTGGGTGTTTCTATGTATAATAAGAATGTATTTACAAAAGAAAAGTATATATGTATTAGTATCAGTTATTCTAGCACCCATAGTACAAGCTCTGCTTAGTTTGGGACTAGATGGCGTTGTGTGTAAGTTGTGGAATATTTATTATTTATTTATTTTATTTATATTATAATGGCTGATTACGGAACTCAATTGTATGTGGCCCAATACGCACTTACATGTTTTTTTTAATATGACTTTTATTATAACTTTTTTTTTAATAATGGGATTTCTCTGAGATGATAATGTGAAATTTACTTTTCTAGGGAGCTATACCTCATTCTTGATCCTAATGAAACTCTTATGTCCGTGGAACACTACGCAGCCACTTTGGTCTCTCATGAGCTTGCTCACAAATGGTTTGGTAACTTAATCACTTGCTACTGGTGGAGTAATACCTGGATCAACGAAGGTTATGCCAGTTACTTTGGCTACATCGCTACTAACCAGGTAAGACACCTTTCTTACTGCCATTATTTTAACTAGAGACATATCTCGTTGGCTTTAATGTCTTAGCATTCATGTCAATGTATTCATGTATTCATAGTTAAATCTAAGTACATAATATAACATTATATAAAGTAACATCACGTATATACCCAGAAGAGTGTGGCACGGGAGAACAACACCCACACTTCACCTTTTATGTTTAGGTCCTATGGAAAAGGGGGTGAGCCTATCGCCATTCGTCAGGCACAATTCCAACACCAAGCTGCTATTCTGTATTTCCTGATGATAAGTTGACAAATAACACTTTGCCCGACCCGGGCATCGAACCCGACTTCTAGCGGTGTTAGGCGCATACGCTAACCACTAGCCCATTCCTACTCTAACTCTATTTTCTAAATATATTTCAGATGTTTCCAGAATACGAACTGGATCAGCATTTTAACGCCCGCTACCTCCAAACAAGTCTGGCCTTCGACTCTAGTGTCAACACCGTTCCTCTCAATTACGACGTGAATACGCCAGCTGAAGTCACCGGCCACTTTGGTACCATCAGCTACTCCAAAGCAGCGGCGTTCGTCAGGATGACCGCTAATATCATTTCTCAGGATTCTTTCAGAAAATCTTGCAAATACTTCCTCTTGAACAAGTAAGTTAAACCAACCATTATTATAGTCATGTATTTATTATTTGCCGCGTGTTTTTGCTGTTCAATAATCTAAAATATAATAAATTGCTGCAAAACATCCCAATTAAGATAATTATATTCCCTATCATGAAGTAAGCATCCATCCAATGTAGTTTAAGCTGCAGTTCTTATGACGTAGCTTCTAGAAAGCTATATAAAATGTCCGTATGTTTCGATCTTCGCAGTTAAAAGAAAAAACAAAGTTGTCCCATATTTTCAAGCATCCATAACTTAACATGTATTGAATTTGTTTACAGTTCTTATGAGCCCACGGACCAATACGATCTATTAGCTGCTTTTACTCAAGCATATGAGGAAGACAACAGTTTAGCCGACTATCCCAACTTCAGTTTTGCTGAGTATTACAGAATTTGGGTTAACGAGCCCGGATACCCGGTTCTGAATGTTGACATTAATCATTCTACTGGAGCAATGTCTCTTACTCAGGTACTTTAATATAACAGTTCTTGATTTATTCAAACTATGAAATACGGGTGTTACTCGCGTAATGTTGGTCTATTTAGTCGACCGCGGTTTCACCGGTTATTACGCGAGTAACACCCGTGTTTCATAATTTGAATAATGTTACAAACTCACGTCAGTTTTAATAACAATTGTTCTTGATTTTTTATTTTTTTGGCTTCTAACCCTGTTAGTACATACGAGAAATCTACCGAATGCGTAAATTAATATGTATGTCTTGGTTAAAGTTTCGCAATTAAGAAATTTACATGCGGTAATTTTTTTTTATAAAAAACGTCCCTTACACTAGTAATAACTCCAGTGTTGCGGGGGTGTTCACAAACATTCATTTCACATACCCAAAGTCAGAACAAATCTTTGCGGATCACACACAGATTTGTCCACTTTAACCACTATGCCATAATATGCCAACCGTACACTCAGAACGTGCCTTATGTCAACACCAATAAATATTAAATCTGTGTATTGACATTGCTTCCTTATTTCAGGAACGGTTCTTCCTAAGTGCTTCAGCTGAACCAACAGGTCAAATTTACCCTATTCCTATCACCTACTCTACCAAGAGGAATCCTAACTTCAGCAACTTAAAGCCTACTTACATGATGACTACAGAAAGTCACACCTTACAAAAGGACCAGGGAGAAGAGTGGGTGATCTTCAACAATTTGCAACAAGGTAAACAATCAAGGACTCGGTCACTCTAGGTACAGAAAGTACCAAAATTATGTAACTTTTAAAGGGTTTAATAAATTCAGAAAAACCTTTTTTGAGTTTAAGTAGTGTTTCTAGTAGATTATCGAGCGCATTTTACGTGAAAAAAAGCAAAAAAAAGAATGGTCTCTCAGGAATTTCAAGAAAAAATAATTTCATAGTTATTGATAAAATTTTTAACTAATTCAAGCGGAACTACCTATATAAGGTGATAAATTTATTCTTTAATATTTTTTTTATTTGTATGTCAGTTGTGATATTATATATTCCAGATTCTCATTTTTATTCATTTGTTATATATAAAAGCTTTTAATAATATTTATGGCAGTTTGCTTCACTTGCCAAAATCTTTGCAGATTAATCCAAAGGTTCCACAAGTCTTTTTAATATGATAAAATGGTTATTACGGTAAGAAAATATTACAAAAAGATAAAATATGACTAATTAAGTTTTATTCCATTTTTTTTTTCTTTCAAAAAAAATTTTTCTTATTTTTGAGAAGTAAATTGTGGAAAATCCTGAAGAGATAGAAAAATAAAAATTTTAGATGCGGGTTAAGAGCACCTCAAAATCTAAAAAATCAGTATTGAAATCAAAAAGCTCAAAAATAATTCAATTTGCAGGTCTGTGTATCTTCATACAAGTTTTCGTCAAAAATGTTTCAGTGGTTAAGTTTCGAAAGTGTAACAAACACACAGACATTTATTTTTACACTAACAACATAATAAGTAAGTCTTAAAATGTTAATGTAATAGTTGAGTGTGTTTATTTTTTTTCTAGGACATTATAGAGTAAACTACGATGAAAGAACTTGGGCCTTGATAGCCGAAGCTTTGCTGAACACTGATGAAATTCACTATTTGCAAAGAGCTCAGGTAAATACACATTGATAATTTTATGTGATTAAGTATCTTTTACTATCTAAAATAAAAGTAATCTCTGAATACCTTTTAACTGCATTATGTTAAAAAGGGATAATTACATCCTGAAGTCAAGGACTCCTTGAGATTTTTTTAAGTGACAATTTTAAAGTTGAAGTTAAACGATTGAAGTAATAAAAAAATTAACACGCGTTTGCTCAAAATTGCGATTGTTTGTAAAATTGATTTAAATGCTTGTTAAGATTCTTAAATAATATTTTAATTTTACATATAGATTGCTGATGACATATTTGCATTCATGAGGTCCGGCAGGATGACCCATAACTTCGGATTCAACATTTTGCGATTCCTGAAGAAAGAGACCACTTTCTACGTCTGGGACGCAGCCATTAGTGGCTACACTTGGTTGAGGAACAGATTCAGGCATTTACCTACAAAACAAGCTGAATTTGACGTAAGTTGTAAACTTGGCAGTAGTAAACAGGATAATCATATTATTTGTGTTATTCCTGCGTCATTAGTCCAGCAGAAGTGTTTCGCGACCGCTGATTGTAAGATCGCGATCTCCGGATTGGACAAAAAGGGTTTTGATTCTTTTCTTGTAACATCAGCAAGAAATTTGCCAATGTGGCTCAACCTATATCAAAATTAACTCCTTATCATTAAATATGGGTATGATATATCTGTCTTCTTCTTCGTCGTGTCGATGGCTGAGTCAAATTTTGTTGGCCCAATAAGTGGCCACTGTTATGGCGCTCTCATACATCTTTGTCATACCCTTATTGTTCTTATATTTTTCGTTCTCTCCTACATTAGTATGATGGCATACTTAACAATATATTTGTGGCGGTATCCGCACATAATAAAATTAAATGTCACGTGACCGCGAGTGCTGAATCGCGATATCGAAATGTTCACAGCAAGTGAATATATATACCACTTCCAATACACTACCGTTGGACAGCTGTCCGCCAGGCAATACCACTGAGCCTGGTTGGAGGATCCTCCCTTTGTGGTGGAGGAACATCACACCCTGTTCCTCTACATTGGTGACCCCGACGTGATCAGAACACGCAGAATCACCCCCACTCACTGGGGAATCTCACCGCTCCACCGCGCACCTCGACTCACTGAGGAATTAGCGGCACACAGTCTCGACTCACTGTAGACTCAGCGGAATTCAGTTCCGACTCACTGGAACTCTCATCGACCTCCGGTCATGGAGGGGAGTGATGTGGCGGTATCCGCACATAATAAAATTAAATGTCACGTGACCGCGAGTGCTGAATCGCGATATCGAAATGTTCACAGCAAGTGAATATATATACCACTTCCAATACACTACCGTTGGACAGCTGTCCGCCAGGCAATACCACCGAGCCTGGTCGGAGGGTCCTCCCTTTGTGGTGGAGGAACATCACACCCTGTTCCTCTACATATTTTTTTTGTAGGCATACATTCTTGGTCAAATGGAGCACGCAATAACTACCCTGGGTTTTGAACCTGCGTCTAATGAAACTCCAACCACAAGTATAGCAAGACAGAACATTTTGCAGTTTGCCTGCACATTGGGACATATCAAGTGTATCCAGGAATCCTGGGACAGATTTGTTGACTGGAGAGATAACAATAATCCGTAAGTTTTCGGCTTCTTTAGACTGATACTTTCATACTAATTAAATTTTTAGATCTTTGATCATTGATTAACAAAGATATTTATTTACTTAGAGATCGGTTTACTGGTCGGTATGTAAAGTTACTGCTGTAAATAACATAGGTTATTTTAAATAAATATTGAATACTTTTAAAGACTGTCGAATTCACGCTATAATCAACTAAATTATGGAATAGATTATCATAGTATTTTTAATATTGGTGAAATGGTTTACTTCAGAATTAATGAAATGTATTATTTCCGTGTTTACTGCATACTTTTATTACTTAAATTACAGGGTTAATGCTCGTGTCCGTCGTAATGTTTACTTGACAGCAATGAGAGAGGGAGACCAAAATGACTTCAACTTCCTTCTAAACAAGTTCTACCAATCCAACTTCGCAAATGATCAACTTGAATTGCTTCGAGGTATGGGAGCAGCCACCAGCCCCGAACTTATAACTAGGTAATAAAATTTGTGTTAACGAAATCGAAAACATTAAGTAGATGAT
Source organism: Hypena proboscidalis (assembly GCA_905147285.1). Taxonomy (NCBI): domain Eukaryota; kingdom Metazoa; phylum Arthropoda; class Insecta; order Lepidoptera; family Erebidae; genus Hypena; species Hypena proboscidalis. The sequence goes on along the minus strand of LR990131.1, from coordinate 3,242,496 downwards.
AATGTTAGCATCATCAGCATCCGCTTTATTCTGATTTACCATTTCAGATATCTATCTTTGACTTTGAACAAGGAAGTGAGGTCACATGACAAGCTGAACGCCTTTAATTACGCGCTCCTTGGCAACAAAGAAAATGCTGTGACAGTGCTGCAGTTTGTGAAGAACAACATTGATCGAATCAGAGAAGCGTTAGTATTTTTGTGATCGAATAATTATGCTTGGATACTCCTAGTAGTCAATACAAATTATTTTGAACACCATCGTTTGCGGTGGTTACCGTGTTTTGTCTCCTTGAAATATCATTTACTTTGGGATGATATTTATGACTTGCATGACAAGCAAGCTTGATTGATTTGATTTGTAATTATAGAAATTATAAGTTTTCTGTCATTTTTATGTTTAGGTACGTCGAAGATTCTCCACCTAGACCAGTGCACAGTGCCTTATCAAACCTGGCTGGATACCTTGAAGAGCCTGAGCTTGTCGAAGTAAGTGTTTTCATGAAAAATATTATTCCACTTCCTTGGAACAATTGTGTTTACGGTATTAGAGTTGTTGAGTGTATAACGCTGACGCGTGATTAGTCACGTTGCTTTTTTAAATAATAATATCAGTTAACAAATATTATAATATTACTTACAGTATGAAGACTGGCTCCGCACTACGCAGTCCCACATTCCTCAATACGCCACTGCCATTACCGGCATCAGCTCAGCCAGAAGCAACATGCTCTGGGGCACCAACAATGTTGACATTATTCTTCAAGCAACCAAATCTAGCGCTTCTACTGCAGCTGTGTCGGCTGCTGTTTTGATTTCAATGGCTGTCTTCTCATTATATGTTTGAGAATTTGGAGTTTCAACATCATAAATTATTAATAGCTTTAACTTTTATCGTTGTGTTTCTTTTCTACCCTATCCTTCTAATATTTTGATGCGAACGTTGGTAAGGATTTGTAGATAAGTGGATGTCAGAATTTTTCTTACTTTTGCATGCAAAAACTTCTGGATGGGTTTTAAGGGATTGAGCAAACATAGAACTTATGGCTTAGATTAAAATTATAGGTTACTTTTTATTGACAAACCACAAGGCCAAAACTACATTATCATTTCCGAAACCAATAAAGCCAGAAACATCATAATCAGGAGCAGCAACAATACTGACATTCTTCTTGATCAGACCAGATCAGAGCGACCAGATCTATTTACTGCAACTGCAATCATATCGACTCGATTCTGAATTTAATTTCTGCTCTGCTGTCTCATTATGTGTCTCATCAGAATAATTTTAATGGGGTTAACATTTTGAATATCCAAAGCGGGACATGTTTTGCTTTTGAAATCGTCTTTCCCCCAAAACTGAGCAGACCTAGCTGAGGATTATAACAAGCAGAGCTAGTCTTTGATCTGTATACAGCATGATAGTAAGAGGTTCCAGACCAAGTAGACAAACGAGAGAGGAGACATGAAGATGAGAGCTGAGGGCTACTTCATTAACTCTACCGTCATATTGTCTTCAATTTTAATGTAGAACGTTTAGACGCAACTATAGCTCCCAAAGCACACAGCCATAGTAAAAGCTTACAAAAGGTCGCTGCCTAAATCATTTACAAAATACCTATATATGAACTTATACAATTCTGCAGAAGCAGTAGTTAAAAGCTCTGCTAGTAGTGTGATAATAGATCAAACTAATCGTGATTGATATTAAAATGTGATTTCAATATCACATTTAGAAATGAAAGATTCAATATACTTTAACAAGCTTGAGAAAGACACGATTAGGCGACGATTCCATTAATGATATGACTATTATTTAAAGAAATCAAACATTGTAGGACTAATTTGAATACACTTTTCACAAAAGGTGACTCAGTTTGAATTTAACATTTATAACCGGATTTTATTTATCACATGGATAAAATTTCATGCGTGTGCTATTAGTCATTAACGAATACATTCCATCTGTACTTTACCATAGTTGTAGGTATAGATATGACGGTGTTTTAATAGAAATAAAGAAACGTTAGTTATCAAAAACTTTATCAAAATTTTATTATCTGATTGCTCTAATCCGATAAATGATTATTGCGGGCATTATTTCAATATATCTGTAAAATTATGATTGATAATATAATTAATTAAGATATAGTTCATTTTGCATGGCGTTTTTAAAGAGCAGGTACGTATGGTGTGTTTTTGTTTAAATTATTTTGTTTTCGTTTGCCTAACTTAAAGACATAGTCATCAAAAAATATATTATGCCATACAAATATCATTTTATAGTCAAAGTAAAAATACGATGAAGATTTATAAATTTCACTGGTAGTATAAATATCTATTAAAGCATAACACTCGGAGTATGAGAAAAGTCTTTGGAGGTAGAAGTTTCGTTTTAACCTTGAAGAATATATTAGAATCAACACCGAACTAAATTCAGTTAACATAAACATTACGCCTATATTACCCAGAAAGGTGTAGCAGACGTGTACAACACCCACATTTCAACTGTTATGGTCATAGGGGATAGGGCGTGATCCTATCGCCATCCACCGAACACAATTTCAACTCCGCGCGCTATTGTGAAATGCCTGACGGATAGTTCACATATAACACCCGTGACCCCACGATGAGAGCATACGCTAACCACTTGATCGCACTTGAAGCATCGAAGCAGTCTTGCAATTAAGCTCTTAGGCGGAACATACTAAATTTCATTTGAGGGTGATAGCGCAATTATGACGATAATTTTTGTCTTCTTCTTCTTCGTCGTGTCGATAGCTGGGTCAAATTTTATTTCGACTTGCCATCGTGGTGAAAGGATTAGCCAATTCACTTTGGAGAACTCGCAAATTGTCCAGGGTGCGCCGGACGTAGGGAATCGTTGTGTACGTCACACGAGGAGGCTCCTTTCATGCACACCGTCTTTCATTCTCATTGTCTGCTCCCTTGAAATAAATTTATGAAACCATGCAGTCTATGATGAAAATAATTTCTTCATCTTTCTTACAATAATAATATCGTCTTGTTGTGTATCTTATTTAAATAGATTAGATATGATAAGCGTGAACTTCTCTAGATATCCATCATTTATTTTTTATTTTATAAATGCTAACGTGTATCCATTTAGATAAGTATCAGACTATTCTGGTTAGGTATTCAGTAGGTCTTTGTATCATTATATTCATCATTTAATGTGCCAAAACTATATTTTTTAACATATTCAAGGATAGTTATTTTTATCTTGTCAATGTTAACCATAATAAACATTGACAAGATAATGATTACTCTCCAAATCTAAAAATATGAACTCAACTTCGTTTTTGTGATAACGGTGAATGGTTATCGATAAACAAAAGTGTGTTCGTACATTTGGATATAACTGATATTACTTTATCAAATTTATATTAATTTTCAGCGCCATGCGTTTCACCGGTTGCACTATCCTGGCGCTTGTCGCTTTTGCGAGCGCAGACTTTCCTTTGGATACTTCCATCGAAGGTCCCATTGTCCGCTCGGATGAAGTAGATCCGACTATCTACCGCATTCCTGAAGATTTGGACCCTATCCATTTTGTGGTAGAAGTCACTCCTTACTTTGAAGATGTAGGTGCAAGTGATAAGCAACCCTTTACTTTTGATGGTATTGTCACCCTGACTGTTAAGGTAAGTCGAAGAAAAATGGTACTAACTCGCTACATATCCCTTAAATATATAATTGAGCCTGAACTTTCAAGGCCTTAGTAGTCATGATACTGTTTTTAGTGAATCTTCATAAATACACTTTATCTACACCCATGCTATAAATCCTCTATAAACGTTCTTGAAACAGTTAGCTAATTGCCAACATTAAAACAGTCAGTGTCATAATAACCATTATAACACCCAAACGGGTGTTATAATGTTGTACTGAAATTCATTATGCAACTCCTTTTTTACTCATCGAACAGCCACATTCTCATGGCATCTTTATGAATTTCAAAAAAAGATCATCTCATACACGCGCGTTTCACTACCACAGCGCCGGAATTTAAATAAAAACTTATTCGAATTTTCGAATTGACGTCGTATCCCGCCATTTTTGTTCAATAATAGTATTGAAAAATACTTTTTAATAATTGTACGATCCAAAATGTAAATAATTATTACAATAAATAATTATATTATTACCTATACATAGTTTTTTTGTATTAGATACTCACTAATTAATCTTTCCATGAATTTACATAGAGTTCTTACAACACTGTCCCTAATACCCTATGGTTTCAGAACATTTATAGAGGATTCATATCATGGGTGTAGATAAAGTCTTGTATGCAACTGTTATAATTAGGTATTAAAACACTCATGTGATACTATTATCAAAACCCACACTCGTGTTTTAATACCCCTCATTATAGAACAGTTGCATAAATAACTAATTATTACGTTAGTTATTTAACATGCTGTTTCTCGTTACAGGCCCTTAAAGACAACTTGAATTCGTTCGTAATTCAAGAAAACGTCAGAGAGATAGTATCTGTCACCGTCCTGGATGAAAACGATGTTCCTCTGAGGCTGAACCCAATGAATCCATTTGAGAGAGTCAGACAATACCACTTCCTTAAATTCAACTTGGCGGAAGGAGTCACGCTGGTTAATGGAGCTAACTACAAATTGCGTATTGTATATATCGGCAATCTTAACGAGAGCCCTCTATCTAGAGGCGTGTTCAGAGGAAATCATACTGAAAGTAATGGCAGAGTACGGTAAGATCACTAAGTCACTAAATCTCTAAGTCTCATTTCATGAAACTGACAATTTTAACCGACTTAGAAAAAAGCAGGAAGCTCTCAATTCGATTGTATTTTTTTTTCATGATTATTCGGCGATTACTCAAAGACGCCTGGACAGCTTTGAAAAGTTTTTCTTTTGTCTGAAAGAATATACTTATCATGTGGTCTCATTTCACGATCTGATGATGAGCTCTTAAAGAAATCAAGAGCAACTATTAAATTTAAAAGGCTTCTTTATTGTTTTCCGTATATTACCTAAAGCTCCTCGGATATTTGCATCTAGTAGTCAGCATTTGATGTTGCCGAGCTAATGCTGTAAGGTTCAACTGCTCAACGTCTAGGAGGCGAGACGTTGAATATTACTACGTTAAATATTATAGATGTATAATATCTTACTTTTTAGTGCATTTTTTGTAATTAAAGACGGTTTTCTTTCAAAATTATTATTCTATTATGTGTTGATTTGCAGTTGGTACGCTGCCACTCACTTGCAGCCGACCAATTCCAGACAAGCTTTCCCTTGCTTTGACGAGCCCGGCTTCAAGTCCACCTTTGACATCATCATCAACAGACCAGCGACCTTCATTGAGTCCTACTCAAACATGTGGATTGTCTCAAGTACACCGTGAGTGTTATGCTATGTTTTGAATAGTTATAACATCCATTTTGAATTAAAAAAGTAAATATATAATGATTTACCTTTAAGGGTTTATCGTAGTTACTGCCCACAATGAACCCTTATAGTTTCCCTATGTCCGTCTGTTTGTCTCTCCATACTGATAAGGCACCAAACATTAAGCCCTAATTTCACAGGTGAAAAATATTCAAAGAAACAATATATATTTTTATTTGAGCTAATTTAATTATAATATCTACACAATAACTTATGTTTCAGCAACGGTGATCGCGTAAGGGAAGTCTTTCAAACAACTCCACGCATGGCCGCCTACCTTATAACCTTCCATATCAGCGAAGACTTCGCGGTTATCGCCGATAACAATGACAGTCAAAAGTCCTACAGAATCCTTGCAAGGCCTTCTGCTGCTGGCCAGGGTGAATATGCATTGGAAGTAGGACCACCTTTGACTGATTGGCTGAGTAACTACTTTGGCATTGAATACTACACCATGGAACCGAATATCAAGAATGACCAGCTGGCTTCACCTTACTGGGCATCTGGAGCTACTGAGAATTGGGGATTGGTGACTTACAGGTTAGTAGTTTTCTTTACTTTTCTTCGTTTCATTCAGGGGTCAGCAATTTTAGAGACAAATTTGAGAATGTGCTAGACATATATATATTTGATTGATTTTTAAAGTCTTTATTTGGAATAAAATATAAAGAAATAAATTCAAACGATCTAAGTCTGAATGTAAGTATAACCTGTTGATGTTTTTAAAGGCTATGCGCCTTTACAAACAGTCTTACATAATAACAAAAAATACTTAACATACCTGAATTCAATTTGTTTATCTATCCATCAAATAATGAGCTGATCTTACACAGAGTCCATAGCTATATTGTACTGATAATGAATACACAACATGTGCACTTAATTCATATAAAGAAATTATTATGTCTAAATATCATTTTTAATAGTTATTTATGGTAGTACAAAAAGTTAATATTTCTGTTGTGAGTGCCAATTTTAAATCTTGAGCTTGCGAAAAAGTCTTGAATTGAATCACGAGCGTAGCGAGTGATTCTCATAAAGACTACTTAACAAGCGAAAGATTTTAAGAGGTCACGAACTGGAAATTAAATTTTTCTTACGCGTTACATAAACAACTTTTCACCTCTTCCAGTGAGAAAATATTAAGATTTAAATAAACTCGAACTCGATTGCTTAACCTGGGATAATTCTATGAAATACGACAGTAATACCGATTCAGAATGCGTTTTAGGGCCTTTTGTAAGTCGCCACTTATTAAATATGTCGTACGCTTTCAAATACTTTTCCCGTGATTTTTTTGGTAAAAAGCAAACTTCTGTGTTAGAAGTAAGTTGTCTCAACTTTTTTGAAGTTCCACAAAGTTCTTCATCACTGGATTCACTATTTTTTTGTTAAAAAGTTCCAGTAAACAATTAAACATAAACTGAAAAGAATTTATAGTTGCCCGCGATGACTGACGCAGACACAGACTTCTTTTTTTAAAGAATGCGTTCGAAAATTCATTCCGTAACATTTATTTATAGAGTCTAATATTAAGTACCTGATTTTAATAAATTTAATGGTCAATCACAAATATAAAAACATTTAAATACTAAATAAGCGTGTATTTATATAATTTAAACGTATCGTTTGTAGTTATTTAATAAAATCGATGTCAATGTTTATTAATAACCTACATTGGCTGCTTTGTTTTTTTTTCAGGGATTTTGTAATTCGAAATTTGAATCACTTTGCCTCACTAGTGAGTAAAAACGTTTTTTACTCACTGAATTCTGGCAAGCAAACGATCTTATTCGTGCTGGTGTGGTCAAAATAATATTATTAAATTAAATTGGTGTAAATAATAGATAAATTACAATTATTAACCTCATTGTCATTTACTTATTTTGTATATAGCGGGTAGTTTTATTACTACGGCCGGGCAAACGGCAACGTGAAACAAGCGAGCTAACGTCAGGATTCTCGTAATAAATAGTAATATGGAGTCGATATCGGTTATACGATCGCGCGAAAATTTATGTGTCTAATCTACTTCTGCTTATGTTTGCGATAAGGTTATTCAAATGTTGAGGATTTTTATACATATAAAAACAAAAATTCAAAATGTCCCATGAGTTTTATATGTATAAAAATCCTCAACATATATATATATATATATATATATATATTATTATAAGTACGTTTAATGGTTTAACGTCTCCAGAAATTAATTAATTTATTTTTCAGGGAGCTTCGCTTATTGTACGAAGAAGGTGAGACAAATGCTGCGGACAAGATGAGCATTGGAACTATTACCGCTCACGAGCTGGCCCATAAATGGTTTGGTAACCTCATCACCTGCAGATGGTGGGACAACGTCTGGATCAATGAAGGCTTTGCTAGCTATTTCGAGTATTTCGCTATGGATGGTGTGAGTCCATACATATATTTTAATGTGTTGCTAAATGTTATGTTTATTCAGGTATAAATGTATGCAGACTTGGTAAAATCATGGTTTAAGAATACAATGACGACCTTTCAGAGCTATTTTTTTACAATTGAGGTAAGATAGAAACATAACAATGGATGAGCATCACCAAACAAGATTGAATACTATATTAAATAGTTGGAAGTCTCGTCTTTGTCGAAAACGCTACACCAAAAACGAAAATAATTAAGAATCTATCTCTTGGAGAACATGAATCAACGATTTACATTTTGTTATGTTGCAGGTCGATAAGTCAATGGAACTCGAAGACCAAATCAACATTATGTACGTGCAAAACGCTCTGTCTACTGACTCGTCTGCTTCAACCAGGGCTTTGCAACACACTGTGAACAGTCCTGCCGAAGTCACTGGTCACTTCAGTGGTATCACTTATACGAAAGGAGCTTCATTCTTACTCATGTTGAAACATTTAGTCTCTGAAGATAGTTTCAAGAAAGCTTTGAACTATTTTTTGGTTGATCGGTACGGAATAAATATCTTAAAGTTTTTTTTATTTATTTATAATAATAATAGTAAGTTACATTTACACAGTTTGATGGTTTTTCTCGGCAAAAAATTGTTTATAGGCAAGATGCGCTCTTATATAAAGGGTCTTTCAACAAGGACGAGTCGATGTTAAAATTTAATAAAACAAGATGTGTGTGAGATATTAACGAAATTATTTTTTATTTGAAAGGCCCATTTATGCCATTATGCCCGGTTTACATTATTCCAGTCCAGTGATCTAGCGAGATTCCAGTCCAGTGCTGGACTGGATCTGTTACGTCTACATTATTCCAGTTATTTAGAAGCCGTTGAAGTGTGAACACTACAGTGACAATGATTTCAGATCATGAAGAAGAGATTAGTTTCGAAAATGTTTTAAACGTGCTCAATCACTCTTGCTACAAGAAGTCCGCAAAAACAACCAACACGTGTGTACTTCGTCAGCACTGGAATGGCACTGGATTGGCCGTCTACATTATTACAGTTGCACTGGATTGATCGCACTGGACTGAAAAGTAGACCGCGAATCCAGTTACTGGACTGGAATGCTTACTGGATTCAGTTCATTCCAGTGCCGGTTAACATTTTTCCAGTAAACAATCCAGTACTGAACTGGAACGCTGGACTGGAATAATGTAAACCGGGCATTATGAATGGAATATGACATCGTTCAAATGTCTGCCACGAATTCGTATGGTGGCACGAATCCGAGAGGTCCAATTTTTAATGACTCTGCTGCATAGATCCGGCTGAATCTAAGCCTGCGTTATGTTGGCTTTCAGGGCAACGGTCAATTGTGGCTTACTGGCATATAATACTGAACGGAACTGGCCTTTATATACTGAACATTTGCATAGATTAAATTTTAGCTGTTACCTCGACAGTTAAAACTGTTTGGTCGGTAGCGGTCTCAAATTATATATACCGCTATACCACGAGGCAACATTTAATTTGTAGTATTTTATACTACTACTTTCTCAACTTGATATTTAATGAATTGAGATTTTAACAAATATTAACCTATTATATTATATTTCAGCGCATACGAACACGCTTTCCCAGCAGACCTGTACACGGGTTTCGCCAAAGCGGTCAGTGAAGATGGTATACCTAGCAACACTTTTGATATAAGAGGTTTCATGCAATACTGGGTTGATGAGCCTGGCTACCCAGTACTCAATGTTCAAGTCAATACAGAGACTGGAGTGATGTCTTTGAGCCAGGTAAAGAACATTTCTTTTTGTTTTATATAATCCCACCCACACGCCCACCACTGTGACTCCTGTGACGCCAGGATCTACAGCGGTAACCAACTGAAAGGCACCGTGCATGACACACGGACAATCCCAGGGAGAGTTAAAATTGTCTTGGAACCCGCAACGAATTTAATCAGAAGTATATAGTTAGAGTTGGAAAGTATGTGTATTCTTTTTGTTTTGTTAGATAATATTATTTTGATTTACCATAGAGATTGGCTAAAAGTTATTTTGGTTGGTTTTAAGAGTAATCCATAAGATTGTTTGCAAATGTCTAATACTGGTAAAATATAAAATTCCATACATACTCATGATATTACACATTGCGTTGACGTTGACATTACTTCTAAACTAGTGTAACCCTATAAGTAGTAGCTGCGCCCATTTTGACCCACGTTCAAGTTTACTGCTCCACAACCGTGGAGTATAGCATAATGTCTAAAAACCTTTTTTGAGAGTTTGACTATCAAACACAAAAATAATAATCAAAATTCAACCAGTAATTCTTGAGATTAGCGCTATCAAACGAACAAACTAACTTTATGCCGCGGTTTCGTCTAACAGACAGACAGACAGACAAAATTTTAATAACTGTATTTTAGGCAAAGCTATCGTGCTAATAACTATACCGGCCAAAAAAAACATTGTTATTTTGAAATTAAAAACAGACACTTCAACTTTATTTATTTGTATTAATTGATTTATGACCTTCTTTTTATATGAGGTTTCAGCAATTTCACAATTTTTTATTCATCATCAGGAACGTTTTTACATTAGTGGAACAGGAGAGTCCACTCAGGTTTGGCCTCTGCCTCTCACTTACACCACTGGCAGCAACCCTAACTGGGACAACCTTCAGCCTACCCACGTAATGACAGCAAGAACCGACTCTCTAACCAAGGCTGCAGGCGACGACTGGGTCATCTTTAACGTGAAACAGAAAAGTAAGAATTTTAAATTCTATAACATGACATGAAATCATGCCTATAATGCCGGATACACACCGAATAAACGAAGGTCGTTGTTGTTTGGAGTACTTTGGACAGCTAAGCGGACACCATCGATCGTTTGTTGGCATTCGCTGGCAATTTAAAACGTAGGGTTAACATCAAAGGATTCGTTAGCATTCGCTAAATCACCCAAATAGGACCAACAAATCAGTACCACACTTCACCTATTATGTTAGGTCCCATGTGGGGTACTCCTATAGTCACCTACCGTCTAGTCTGCGTAGGAAAAACACAAACGTGTTATTTGAAACGATCTTTTTAGGGTTCCGTAGTACCTACAAGGAACCCTTATAGTTTCGCCATGCCCGTCTGTCCGTCCGTCTGTCCGAGGCATAGCGACGAAACCGTTGGTGCTAGAAAACTGAAATTTTGCATAAACATGTATGTTAACGATACAAAGAAAGTCGTAGAATAAAATTTGGAAAAATATATTTTTTTCGGGTAGCTCCCCTACATGTAAAGTAGGGATGTTTTTTTTTTGTCGCCTACCTCATAGTGTGGGGTATTGTTAGATAGGACTTTTAAAAACGTTTAGGGGTTGCTAAGACAGTTTTTTGATTTAGAGATCCGTTTGCGAGATAATTAACTTTAAAGAGCAAATTTTTGTTCGAGTAGAGCGTCCCCCCCCCTCTAAAAGCTAAACTACTGGATCCCAAAATCTGAAAAAAATTGTGTCGGTAGTACATGTAATGGACTTTAAAGGAAAACTATAGTGGATAAGTTCACTTCATTAGTTCAAGAGGAATAGGGGTCCAAAGTGTAAAATGCAGTTACTTAGAATAATTCGTGCAAATTACAAAAACCTTCGAAAGTAATGACTTGTATGAAGATGTTACTTCTTTAATACAGATAGTAAATCCCTTTTAAGTCGAAATATGTTGTTACGACTAGCTACGGAACCCTACTGCGCGTGGCCCGACACGCACTTGGTTTAAACTCTTTTATATACGAACTACGTGCTCCGGCAAAGTAAAAATTTCAAGAACTCTTTCGTTTTTTTTACCTGGTTTTGCCAGCTACTTAGTTCGTGTTATTCGAGATAAAAGTTTAATTATGACAATCTAGGTCGTAATCTATTTTCCTACTAAATTTAATCCAAATCTGTTCAGTCGGTGATGACTTATCGCAACTTTTATATTAGTATAATAGATACTAGTTCAAGCCCGCCGCTATGCCCGTGTTAGAAATACCTAGGTTATAAAAATGACAAATAGAAATAGATCATAAGCTTTATATTTTTCAAAATAATAACAATTATACTCTCTATATAACCGTTTTATTTCCATAATCAGATTTAAATTTATTTACTGTTATTTCATAATTTTAAATATCTATATAAAGTAATACAACAATTACATAACCACGATTATTTATTTAGTTATTTTATACAAAATACCCTTTATATGTTTCATGTATGTATATACATATATATAAAAAAATGTGTCTTTACAAAATTATAATAACCCTTATAAACCTTATTATTACATAACCAACAATATTACATTATTATGTGTATTAGTAAAATACTTACCTTTATCCTTCAAATAAAATAAATACTAAAAAAAAAAAAAAAAAAAATAGTCTTTGGTAGGCGCAGAGTAACGCTTTGTTCAATGTCTCGGAGCCTAGTGATTTACAACCGACAATGGCTCGACCTTTTTATAATACTGCCGGTCGACAGTATGTAAAACATAATTAATTTAATTAAAGTATTTATGTAACGACATATGTTTGAAACATAATAAAGCACCACGTAATTTAGTAAATAAGTCAATAGCAACTACAGTTTTGTTTTAACAAGTCACTTCATATTAACTTGTTCTTTATCAACTAACCAATATTATGCATTTTGATACTATTTATATTATTGTACATATTTTTATAATAATCTACAAACTCTACAAATCACGTTTAACTAACTATATTTTTTTCAGATTACTATCGCGTGAACTACGACAGTCAAAACTGGGAACGAATCGCAAATGCCCTTAAAACCAACCACAACAGCATACATCACTTAAACAGAGCACAGGTAAACAATTAAATAAGCTAAACAAAACACTGCTAGTTTATGTAGTCTACATAAAGGCCTTTGTAACCCAAGAACATTCTAAAACTGCAAAAGATTACATATAAAGGCGGGTACAGACTGCTGCAACGCAACATGCAATGCAACACGAAACGAGCATTGCATCAGTGTAGACGCGGGGCGCGCACAACGTGCGCACGAACCGCGCATGTACCTACTCACATCTGTTTCCGAGATGCGCGCGAACGGATCGCAGTAGCGTCGTCTTGTTCCATGTTCGCGCGCGTCTAGCCGTACACACCACACAACCTGTCCACACTGACGCTCCGCGCATACTGCGCGCCCCTTTGTGTTCGTACCAAAAACCGACAAATCTCGGGTCGCTACGCGCAAGAGTTGCAACAATCTGTTCGTGCGCGACCCAGGCGCAGTTCGTGCGCGCGAGGCGTCCACACTATGGGAATTCTGTTACATTACATGATACATTGCAGCAATGTGGACGTCAAATTCTTGCATTGCATGTTGCATTACATGTTACATTGCACCAATGTGTACCCGGCTTAAGATGGTACTAAAAGCTACGTTATTATGCTTCCTGCACCAAACAGAATACTGAGTGCACGGTTGGCACCTTTCAACCATGCTGGTGTTGTGGGTTCGATCCCCACACGAGACAAATCTTTGTGTGATTCGCAAAGATTTGTTCTGACTCTGGGTGTGCACTGTGTGTGTGAAATGAATGTTTGTAAACACCCCCGCGACACAGGAGTTATTCCTAATGCGAGCGTCGTTTTTTTTAAAAAAATACCCATATATTTCAGTTTCATTAATTTAACCACAATGTGACGACACATTGAAGGTAAAACATGTATGTATACAGTTTCTACTGCATTTTTCAGATTGTTGACGACGTCTTCGCCCTGATGCGCTCAGGCAAGATAAGTTACACGCTTGGGTTCCAAGTGCTCGACTTCCTGAAGAAAGACACTAGCTACTACGTCTGGTATCCAGCTATTACCGGTTTCAACTGGCTCAGAAACCGGTTCCTGCACTTACCCAACGTTTTGGCAGATTTTGACGTAAGAATAACTTGGTTATATAAAACAATTAAAGATCAACTGTTACTTACATCGGTTAAAATTTAATGATCTTTATAACTTTTACCCTTTGATATTGTGTAAAAGTGACTATTTAGATAAGTAACATATTTCATGCTGCTTTGTAAGGATATAAAAAGGTAAATGATTATTAGTATTATAAATATTATACATAACATTTTATTTTTAAAAAATATCTTTAATAGGTAGGCTTCATTATAAAACTCAAATAATAATACAAATCTTATTCATCGTCAAAGAGCACTTAACCAATATGGAGAAGAAATTAAAACATACATAGCTGCATAGATGAAACATTGTTTGATGAAATATATTATGATAATCTATTTTATTTAAATACCAAGCGTTCTCGTATACGGATAATTTTTATTTATATTAAGGGACCTCTTATACCTTGACCTTTCTTGTCGTCTTAAATTTTTATGTAATTAAAACAATCCGTATAATTTTAATCGCATTGTAAAATGTTATAATTTTTACCTAGGCTATTCTCTTCGAGTTCCTGGACACGGCTGTCAATGCCTTAGGCTACAACGTTGATCCTGTTGAACCATTGACCACAACCTTGAACCGATTCTACCTCTTGTCTTTCGCTTGTAACATTGGCCACAAAGGATGCGTCAGCGATGCTGAAGCCAAATTCACTGCCTTGGTGAATCAGAATACTGCGTAAGTTTCCTTGCTTTATGTTTTATTATTTCATAACTTCATAAGGTCTTCAGTCCACCTGGCTGGAGGGCGTCCTAATTTGCAGTTGTTGAGTCGCTGTTGCTTTAAGTCTCGTTTGTTTCAATGGCTGCCGGCTCTTCGGCAGACAAGGCCAGCCGCAATAGCTTTTTGCTAAATTATGAGTTTTCTAGTAATGCTTTATTAGTTTTATCTGTTTGACATCGATGATGATTCAATAACTTAATACCATTAATCAAATCTGATCATGAACCTGTCAAGATAATTATCTTATTCATCGATAAGCGAAGGGTTAGCGTGACCAATAGCTATTTACTTTATTGACTGAGTAAATAATGGAGGTTAATGTCTAATCTATGAAGTAATAGCTTTATTATTCCAGAGGAAATTGACCACACCTCGTAGAAAGAATTAAATTAATATGAATTAAGTTATAATTTAAAAAGAGGATTGCCTGGTTGGTCTTAGGGTTTGATTCACTAGTCGAATTATCGATAGGTAAATTTAAGAAATATATTAAAATCAGATTATCTCAAAAAGCTTATTACAGTATTTTAGACTACATAAATGATAATAGTATTTGGAAATGAACTGCTCTTTTTATGTGACTTTCAATATGTATGATAATTGTTATATTTTATTCATTTCGTTTGAGACGGTGCACATGAGTTTCTCACCAGCTCTTCTCATAATGCAATACCCATCGGAGCTGGTACTTAGTTTGATTTTAATCTGATTCTAAACAGTTGGATTAAAATTAATCTAAGCCCCGATTATTCAAAACATTGTAATTAGTATAATTTAGTTTTACTTATAATTTATTTTTATATCATTTGTTTGTAATATTTTGACGTGTTTAAGCGCCAAATTCAAATTCAAATCATTTATTTTCATAGACCCCAGGTCTGTGAATACTTTGCCCAGCGCATTTACAGTAAATATCGCATTACACGAATATGATTTATGAACATTAACTTAGGCATAACAACATAATTGCCGTACAGTTTTTCACGTTGTTTATCTGATTAAAAAAATACTAGTTAAGCTCAACCACCGGTAAACTAAGACTGACAATTTTTTATCAGTATACGCACGATGATTTTATTGACACTATCCCTATGGATAGTGTCAATAAAATCATAAATACCAGATAAGATAAGACAGGTATACTTACTCATACTTATTTAAATTATTGCAGTCTTAATAACTATAAACAATATGATATTGAACATTTTTTTGAAGATGATTAAACTTACCTGTCCATCGCGACAATTGCGTCCCACAATTCCTTTAATTCGATTATAGGTCGTCACAAAATTGTATTACCATATTGTTAAGATTGCTTGTTCTTTGTATTACAGTGTGAATCCCAATTTGAGACGCCATGTGTTCTGCGCTGGTCTTCGCGCTGGAGGATTCGAAGAGTTCAACTTCTTGCGCAATCGCAGACTGAACTCTAACAACCAGGCTGATGAGGCCGCCATGTTGAGGAGCTTGGGATGTACGCCCGATGAAAATGCTGGCAGACAGTAAGTTGACAATGCGAATCAAATGAGAAAAAAGAACAAAGAGAAACAAAAAATATATTTTTGATTTTATTTTAATGTCTCGCATTCGTTTGAAAATTAATGAAATTTCCTACACATTTATGTTCCTTTCGAAAAAAACGGTCACAATAGGGCAAATGATACACATTTAAAAAGGCTGAGCAATCTGCTATTACTTGATTTGCATAGTACAATCTTCAAAGATTAGTAGCTATACATTATGGCTAAATAATTCTTACAATATTTTATAACTAGCTGTTAGCTGCGACTTGGTACACGTTGAATAAAAAAAAAATGCTGTTTGTGTGGCTTAATTTACTTTTAGTTGCCTTGACTAAATTGAAATATTTTTTGCCAGATTTTTGAACATCATTCTGACCCCGGAGGTGAAGTCTCAGGACCGACTGAACGCCTTTACTTTCTACCTGATGGGTAACCGAAACAACGCCAATATTGCCTTGGAGTGGCTTAAAGAAAACATCGATGCTGTCAGGACTGCGTAAGTTTTTTTCCACCTGTTAGTAAGTGGCATCTTCAGTCTAACAATATTCTTAATCCACGAAAAGAATTAAGATGGCTCACTATAATCTAAGGAGTATAATATTATACTTCTTACTTAAGTAATGCTCCAGCTGTAGTTACAGTAGTTAAACGTCTTGCAACTCTTCTATACAAGAGTATTGTAAGGTTCAATACTGGGTTGTAGGAGATTGATGGAGAATGATAGTCACTCTGAGTAATGTTTCAAGCTGTCTATATTAATAATCAGAAACTAAAAATCTGTCAGTTTTTAAGTGCGGGAAAGCCCAATATGGAGAAATCGAAAATGAGTCTTAGTGGATATTACCAGTTTCAGAGGAAACAATTGGTTGGCAGTTTTCCAAAAAAAAGATAATAATGGGTTTAATTGTAATATTATTAAGTCTTACATAATCATAACTTTAAATTTTTAGTTTGTATGTAATCAATTAATGATTAAAACAAGTTTAAAAAATTGGCCACGACAAAACATGATTTTAGTGTTTTGGATATATTATGATTTCTCAATAAAAATTGATCAAATCTTAACAATATTAAAGTTACACCCATATTACGTTAGTATGAAAACACGGCGGTTGTTGGTCTGTTTAAGGTTGATTTTTTATTTTATTTCATTGTATTTTACTTTTTTAGTGTTGTTCTACCCACCTGGTTTAACAGTGTGCTCTCCAACCTCGCTGGTTATTTAAGTGAAGAGGGTTTAATAAATGTAAGTGATAACATTATTTATGTAAAAATACATAAAATAAAATAATCGTACTTTGCTAATTTATAGTTCAGTCAAATATCCAACGTCAAGGTTGAACGCCGAAATAATAGAAGTTGTTATGAAATTATAGCATTAGGTATGAACATTCGTTTTAGCATTTTCTAAATATCAAAATGTGTTTTCGCAAACATTTTGTTTCTACCACTATGATGACAATCTAAAGGATCGAACTCGAAGGCCTGCTATTGCGTTAGTTTTTTGACGCAAGCGTAATGATTCCTTTTAATTCTAGATGGAGTCTTGGCTGAACGCGAACCAGAACTCAATTCCAGAGTATAACGTGGGCCTAAATGCTATCAGATCTGCTAGGACCAGCATGAAATGGGGTGATGATAATGCAGACATTGTTCTCAAGGCCGCTCGGGGCTCAGCAGCAGTAGTCTTACCTACTACCATGGTTCTACTGGCTACGTTACTGACTATGCTCTTGAAGTAATCTAGTTAGCTGCATTTGTAAGTAACTTATAAATTATGTATTATTTACGAATAAATAATTTAATAATGTGTCGAGTTCATTTATTTTTATTTTAGTACAATTACAATTTAGGTCTCTCAAAAGTAAAAAGGTATCGTTTAGGTGAGAGTGGTCCATTGTAGACCGCATCATCACTTACCATGGTCAAAGGCGTACCATCGATAACAACAAATAACTAAAAACAAGGTCTTAAAGGTATACTCCACATCAAATATCTAGGCGGGTCTTAAGTAAGCTGCAGATGGCTGCGGCCAACACAAGGGTCGTACCCTTAGAGGTTGTAAATAGGTCTACTAACTTTTCTCTATTAAAACCTACCTAGATATTTGATTATAATCTATAAGTATTATACACACGGTTAAACATCAAACTGTACACTGAGATTTGCAATCACTGAGTTGTATTGAATAGTCATAGGTTTTAGTTTTCACCTGTTCCTTATTATTGACCAATCTTCATAAAACACAATAAAGCAATAGTGTATCAAATCAAATCAAATCATTTATTCCCATGTGTTTTCATATGGAAATCCTTGAATCGGTTGCGAGCTCAGGTTGGCCATTGCAGGTATAATCTGAAAAAATGGGGAATAATCCAGCCAATCGAAACACATTGCGATTGTGGTGCTACTCAGCAAACAATGACACTCTTCTTGAATGCCCCAATTGCCCTGACAATTGCTCCCTGAGCGATCTGGATGAGGCCTCGGAGAATGCTATTAATGTGGCTACCTACTGGGCCGGGGTGGTAAAAAAACTTTGACCAATAAGAAGAAGAAGATGGGCCCCAAGGGGCGCTTGAACACGTCAAAACAAACATCAAAATACAAAAAATATAAAATTAAAATAAAACTTAACTAATTAAATTATAATTGCAGCTAGCTATGAATCATATCAGACAAAAAACTTGAAAAAAAACAGGATATTATGCCGTAAACATCTTTCTATTTCGTGTCATATTTTTTCAAGGCTTATAACTATTTTTATGCTAATATTCACTAAGATGAGTTCAGTAGGTTAACTGCCTACGACCTATATTGAGAGTGAAACATAGTTTGATTCTAGAATTTAAGTAATTAATTATGTTTAATGAAAATGTCCATTTCTGTACTATCTTTGAGCTAGGTCAATAGAGTAATGGATTCAGAAATAATAAGTTTTTTGTTGTTTCCTTCCAAGTTTTACAGTTAAAACTATATTTATACTCTTTTTCACGAATATGATTGGGTAGTTTAGTTCTGAATACGGAATAATCTTAGGATCGTGAGCTAATGGCTTATCTGTAAATATTTGTAGAAGTGAATGCAGTTCAATATTTGAGAGTGTGCTTCGACACACTCGCAAATGATTAGAAATTTCAAACACGAGCAAAATACATTTTGATACAAATATGCAATCTAAAGTACCTGAATGTTATCTTCTAGAGTAACAATGTGTCACCTCAACACTCTTATGGTTCTACGTGATTATGTTGTAAGACATTATCCATCCGAATAGTTATAAAGTAATACAAGTTTGTTTGCTTTTCAATATTTATTTTAATTTTCTTCTTTTTTTGTGATCTCTACGTCTTTTTCCAAGCCTTTTCCCAATTTAATGAGGCTGAGTTCTAGATAAACAGGTTCAGCAATATTTTTTTATAATTTTCATGGTTCTGAAGTACCTACAAAAAACCCTGATAAATCAAATCAAATCAAATCAAATCATTTATTTCCATGGGCCCCAAGGGGCGCTTGAACACGTCAAAACAAACATCAAAACACAAAAAATATAAAATTAAAATAAAACTTAGCTAACTAAATTATAATAGGTACTTATTGTAATAAAATGATTTGACACCGGAGCTTAGATTGACTTTAATTCAACTTAGAAAATTGAATTAAAATCAATCCAAGTACCAGCTCCGATGGGTATTGCATCATGAGAAGAGCTGGTGAGAAACTCATGTGCACCATCTTTTCAAATAATTCATACAATATTTGTTTGTTTTTTGACAATAATTCTATGTGTAAGTTATAGCAACCAAAACAACATTATAGCTAAATATGGTTATAAAGAGAAAATAAACTTAAATATAGAAATGAAATGAAATTATTATAAATAAATCCATAGTATATAAGGTTGCAATATCTTACACTTATAGTTTCTACCATTCGCGATAGTTTCGCCATGTCCGTCTGTCTGTCCACGGCATAGCGTCGAAACCATTAGTGAAGAAAGCTGCATGGATATGAATGTTAACTATGTCAAAAAAATGGTAGAATAAAACCTTTCTTTTCCGGTTACTTCTGCTACATGAAAAGTGGGGATGGTTGTTTTGTGGCGTACCCTATAGTGTGAGGTATCGTTAGATAGGTCTTTAAAAATCACAAAGGGGTTGGCGAGGCTGTTTTTCGTGTTAGAGATCCGTTTACAAGATAATGTACTCTAAAGAGCAACCCCCCCCCTCACTAAATGCTAAACCGCTTGAAAAATGTGAAAAAATAATAATGGTGGTTGTTTATGTAAAGAAAAACTATAGCGGTGACGTTAACTTAATTAGTTTGAGAGTAATTGGGGTGCAAAGTGTAAAAGGCAGTTACTTAAAAAAATAATGGGTTGAAATAATGACAAAATTAAAAATAATACAAAAACCTTTGAAAATAAATGACTCCAGCGTTCTGTTATCTATTCGTGCAGAATTTCAGGAAGGTATAAGCCCCTAGATCTGAACAATTCAGTATATTAAAATATTTGTGAAAACAAACATTACTAATTATACTTGGTGGAAGTTAGCATACAATCGTAAAATTCATCACGCTTTGGATATTCATAGCAACGTATTATTATTATTATATTACGTCACTTCATTTTTCAGATATAGTATTATTTACCAGGTAGTCCCTTTAACCTACAGGCAACTTCGCACGTATTTTAGAGTTTAGAAATCGATTAATCGATTACTGTCATTCGTATTAGCTCACCTCTAGGTCGGCCATATTTATTTCCTCATTCCTTTTTCGTGCGAGGCAACGAGTGCACGTTTTCTCACAAAGATGCCGAAACGTAGTGCTGAAGAAAAGTTAGCGCACTACCAACGGAAGATAAGAAAAATAAAAGAAGATGCGAAGAAAAAACGCCATAGGCGACTTATGTATTCGTCAGATGACGAAATTATAGAAGGTACGTTATACAATTTAAATATTAAGTGTTTAAAAGGTTCTCATCGGGATTGACTGCGAGTCAATTGCGACAGCGTGGGTGACTGCGAGTTACCCACGCTGATAATTAACCTTGCAAGAAGCTTGCGCATAATTTTATCGGGATCGACCGCGAGTCTATCACGAAAACGAGAGTAACTGCGAGCTACCCTCGAAAAACATAAAACACAGAAAAAACATAACTTTCTTAAGAATGTGTGTTAATCTGATAATATTCGTCTGCGAGACAATAAAAGTGGTGGTTCGATTCAAAATACCCGCAATTAATTGAGATTTATAAGGAATTAATACAAATGCTATAATGTAGCCTTTTGTAATTCCAGAAACTATTCGTACTGAGTTCGACGCGGATAGAACGGATGAGCCATCCGGGACACTGGTAGAAATGTCCGAAATTCTAACGGACGAGCTCTAGCCGCTGCCAGCCGTGCCGATACCGGCATCGTCTTCACCACAGCCACTGTCACATCCGCAGCCGCCTCCTCCTATTAATCCTGTTTTGGAACAGGTAGACACGCAGGTAGTAAGTGCGCCTCTTAGTGAGAGCCCACCAGAACCACCCTTAGATCCAGAATTACTGTCTGCTCTAGGGGCGTGCACATCAGACACGCCTGACTTTGGCGAGCGCATACATGAAAGCTTGGCTAATTTATGGCTCCCTTTACTACGGAAAGGCCTGCCTAAAGAAGACAAAGCTAATCTTACGAAAGAATATTTAATTCCATCAAATTGCAAGCTCTTACAAGCTCCTAAGCTCAATGCAGAGATTTCGGCGGCTGTCTCAGACGTAGTTAGAGGCCGTGATAAAAAACTATCAGTTTTTCAACAACAACTCGGTGCCGGCGTCTCTGCTGTGAACCGAGCTATGAACACGCTGCTCAAAGCTGATGACAAGGTGCAAGTCCTCAAAAATCTAAGCGATGGTTCTCGTCTCTTATCGGATCTGCACTATTGCTTCACTAAAGATAGAACGAAGCTCATTATACCGAGTCTGGAAAAGAACTTCCTACACGTCATTCAGGAGACTGAACGTGACGAGACATTATTCGGTAACTCATTGGGTGAAAAAATTAAGGCCAGCAAGGCTATCGAAAAGCAAGGCCTACAAATTCGAAAAGTGGCTAATACAAAAAGTGTCACTCCCCAGACATCGACTAACCGTCCCACTCAGCAGGGAAACTGGACGGGACCTCCTCGTTACCCGTCCAACAGGGGGGGGCGGGGAGGTCCGCGGAAGCCAGCGGCGACGACGGCTCGCCGACCCTACCCCACGACCACGGCTCACCCACCTGCGAAGAATTACAACCAGCCCAAGACCCGTGCCAACGTGCAGCACTAGTACAGGTACACGCAGGTAGACTTACCTACTTTTACAATTGCTGGTTAAACATAACTAATAATAGAGTTGTGTTGTCATGGATTAAACAAGGCTACACCATCCCCTTTAGTGATAAGGTAATCCAATCTGTAATTCCTCGGTCAAAATTTGGGCGCGACGATAGTCAAGAAATGTCTACTGCTATTGACAAACTAGTACAGTTAGGAGCGGTTTCTGCTTGCTCCCCTTGTAAAGACCAGTTCATATCTAAAATATTTTTAGCCCCTAAGGCCAATGGAGGTAAAAGATTCATACTAAATCTAAAATCATTAAATAAATTCATTTCACATACTCATTTCAAAATGGAGGACTATAGGACGGCATCCAAATTAATACCGGAGGATGGATTTCTTGCCACCATTGATCTAAAAGAAGCTTACCTTTTAGTACCTATAGCTGTAACAGATCGAAAATACCTAAGATTTGAATTTAAATCTCCTAATTCACGACAACCAATCACATACGAATTCACGGCAATGCCTTACGGATTGTCGGTTGCTCCACGGATTTTCACCAAGATAATGAAAGAAGTAATTACTTATCTTAGAAGACAGGGTCATAAATCCGTTATATATCTTGACGATATATTATGCATAGGAAATGACTTCAACGAGTGTAGTAACAACGTACAGTTCACATTAAATTTGTTACAATGCTTGGGCTTCGTCGTGAACACTGAAAAAAGTTCGTTGTATCCTCAACCAACTAAAAGATTTTTAGGTTTCACGTACGATACTTGTCAGTTAACCATGTCATTGCCTTTAGAAAAACGCAGCAATATTGCTCAACAAGTTCAAAAATTCTCACACCTTCCAAGGTGTACAATACGCGATTTTGCAAAACTAATTGGGGTCCTTATTGCGGCATGTCCCGCAACAAAGTATGGCTTCTTATACACAAAAATTTTAGAACGTCAAAAATTCCTTGCCTTACAAGAAAATAACTATAGTTATGAGGCTAAAATAATAATCCCTAATGTGGTCTTAGATGATTTGAATTGGTGGAAACAAAACATTCCCACAACATTTCGTAGTTTAAAACCTATCGATTACAAACATGAAGTATTCACCGACGCTTCTCTAACAGGATGGGGTGCCGTTTGCGGTGATAAGAAGGTTAACGGTAGATGGAAGTTAATAGAAAAAGAATTTCACATCAATTACCTAGAACTGTTGGCGGTTTTCCTAGGTCTTAAAAGTTTTGTTGACAATGAGTCTAATTGCTCAATATTGTTGCGAGTCGATAATACCACAGCTATAAGCTATGTGAACAGAATGGGAGGAATTCAATTTCCCCATCTAAGTAGTCTTACCAGAGACATTTGGCAGTGGTGCGAGACACGCAATATATGGTTATTTGCCTCTTACGTTAACACTAAAGACAATTGCGCCGATGCAGAATCCAGAAAGATAAACCCGGATACTGAATGGGAGTTATCTGATAACGCTTTTCAAAACGTAATAAGACTCTTTGGATGTCCTAAAATCGACCTATTTGCCTCTCGCAGCAATGCCAAATGTGTAAGATTCATCTCCTGGAAACAAGACCCAGATGCCGTCGCCGTAGATGCCTTCACAGTAAATTGGAAGCGTACATATTTTTATGCATTCCCACCATTTTCTTTGATTTTAAAATGTTTACGGAAAATCATTGACGACAAAGCTACCGGAATATTAGTATTTCCGTACTGGCCATCACAGCCATGGTTTCCGCTTTTGCAGAACTTACTAGTAACCAAAATACATTTCTTTAATCCTAATAAATCTTTACTGCAATCTAATTTCAGGGAGCATCACCCCCTGCACGCCAATCTTACCCTGGGGGCCGCGAAGCTCTGCGGACGGCGTTTGCACACCGTGGTGCCCCACCTGCCGCGCTCGACTTGATGATAGCGTCGCTATCCGACAACACTCTCAAGCAGTACAGCGTTACGCTAAAGCTATGGTGGCAGTTTTGTGAGGCTAACAATATTGACGTATTCAATGATTCAGTATTACTAGTATTGTCTTTCTTAACTGAGCAATTCAATAATGGGTGTTCATATGGCTCTTTGAACAGTCACCGATCAGCTTTATCACTTCTTTTAGGTGACACCATCGGATCTGACGATCGTATTAGGCGCCTCCTTAAGGGAGCGTATAAGACTAAGCCCAATTATCCCAAATATACCTCAACTTGGGATCCACAAGTCGTCCTCAATCATATAAGTAACTGGTACCCAAATTTAGAATTAAATATTGAAAACATCACAAAAAAGCTGGTAATACTTTTAGCACTGTGCACAGCGCACAGGGTTCAGACTTTTTCATTGATTAAACTTGAAAATATTACAATTACAGAAGACGGTATCAGGATCGCCATATCTGACTCGGTCAAGACTTCAGCACCTGGTCGTGATCAACCGGTGCTATTCTTACCGTACTTCCGGGAAAATCCAAGAATTTGCCCTGCTTCAGTCCTCAAGGATTACATTTTTGTCACAAAAAATTTGAGAACCACGAATGTAGGTAAACTGTTGTTGACAACAAAACGACCACACAAGGGAGCTACAGCCCAATCCATTAGTCGCTGGATTAAGGCAGTGTTGTCGGAAAGCGGCGTAGACACTTGCGTCTTTAGTGCGCACAGTACACGCCATGCATCCACATCCGCCGCGAGCTCCGCGGGTCTCAGCGTGGATGTTATAAGAAAGACAGCGGGCTGGACGGCCACGTCCAGTACTTTTGCTCGCTTTTACAATAGACCTATGGTAAATACAAGCGAAAGTGATTTCGCAAGATCTGTCGTTTTCTGTCAGAATAATAATTGAAATATTATTTAGTATAATATTGATTACTTACGATTGAGACTGATTATACTAATTAGAATAATAATTATGAAAAGATTTATATTTTGTTTTTACATTAATTAAGTACTTGTGCTTATGAGTTAAAATAAATATTAAGTATCCATCAATGTTTATTTTTTATTTAATATTAAACAATGACTTCCTTAACAATTAAATAGCATAGCTATACACATCATAATGCTAGAACCAAGACAATTCACTTGAAGCATAGCAAAACAAAACTTCGTTCTCTAAATATCTACCTGGTAAATAATACTATATCTGAAAAATGAAGTGACGTAATATAATATATGATCAAACGAACTTCTAAGTGAAGTTCGATCATTATTATATGAGTCACTTCATTTGAAGATATAGTTACCCAAAACCCACCCAAGATGGAACACAGCCACGGCGTATTCCGAACCCATGATTATGAAGTATTGTTTTGGAAAATCTCTAAAAAGAATGAGGAAATAAATATGGCCGACCTAGAGGTGAGCTAATACGAATGACAGTAATCGATTAATCGATTTCTAAACTCTAAAATACGTGCGAAGTTGCCTGTAGGTTAAAGGGACTACCTGGTAAATAATACTATATCTTCAAATGAAGTGACTCATATAATAATGATCGAACTTCACTTAGAAGTTCGTTTGATCATATATTATAATTCTAGCAGCGTTGCGGCATCTTGGATATTTTACACGGTTGGTACTGAATGGTTAAAGGAGCAGTATAGTTGTCGCTTGTCGCCAGTTGAGAACGCTGTTGGAAAATACACGCGGTAAGTGCGGAATAATCCTAACTATGCCTCCGAACTTTCAACTACTACTATATGATAAATGACAAAAAAAATGTAGCCGAAAGTAGCTTTGTAGTTCTTTTATGCTTCACACCTAAACTACCGGATCAATTGTAATGAAATTCGATATGGGGATAGCTGAAGGACATTCTATTTTTTATCGTTTCATTAACGCGCGTATAATAAAAAAAAACTGTTGGTACTCAAAAAAATTGCGGGACTGATATGACGACGGGTTTTCAAAGGCACGGCTGTAACTCATTATTGTCATGATGGTTCCGTGGCCCACAGCAGTAAGCATAGCTGAATTCAGTGAAAATGTTACTTTTAATATTATTAAAACCGACGTGAGGTGAAGATATTATTATTGAGAATATGGGTTTCTCACGTTATTTTAGCCGGTATATCCCGACTAGTTTCGAATCTATTACGTAGATTCATCAACTGGGCGATTATTTTTATTCGTATTCTCAATAATAATGTTACTATTCTTACTAATTTTAGTTTTTAAGAATGTATTTTATTATATTGCTATGATGACCATGTATGACTGCCAAGTCAAATGCTGCCAACAATGAGCAAAACCGATGTTATTCAACACGCTTGCTGATTGCCAGGTCAGTAAAACTACGTGTATTCTAATATTTAAATTATGAACTAACCAGTAATAATAATTTTGCAAAATATATCACATAATGATGTTTTTTGAATAAATTTATCTTGCATATATTTTAATATTATGTTAACCTAAATTGCTACTAAATAGCAATTAGTAAACATCATCATACTTATTAGTCTTGATAGGCTAGATTGTAATGTAAATAAGATATCATAATTATAATCATTGATTTCTTATGTAATAATAATAATAATTTTGGAAAAGATATTTACATAAAAAATAATCAAATTGTTTAGTTTGAAGACTGTACCATTGGTGAACAATTCATTTGATTTAAGCTTTAAACACAACCTAGTTTTAAATAGTTACAAATAATAATAGATCTTTTTTTTAATAAATTTAAAAGTTACGATCGTAAATCCTGTATTATTTTAACCGACTTCAAAAAAAGGAGGAGGTTCTCAAGTCGATTGTATTTTTTTTCATGTTTGTATCCCTGTTACTCGAAGATGCCTGGACCGATTTGAATTTTTTTTTTGTCTGAAACAAGAGAAGATACTTGTCATGTAGTCCCATTTTCACCAGGCCACGATCTGACGACG
Organism: Hypena proboscidalis; assembly: GCA_905147285.1. Classification (NCBI taxonomy): domain Eukaryota; kingdom Metazoa; phylum Arthropoda; class Insecta; order Lepidoptera; family Erebidae; genus Hypena; species Hypena proboscidalis. The sequence continues at coordinate 3,215,215 of LR990131.1, read as the reverse complement.
TGAAAAGATTTTTTTTTTTTTTTAAATCCAGTTAGCTAATATATTTTTTTTAGACTACTGAAATTGCAGTTTTTACTGGTGTATTTTTGCAGTTTTAACTTAAAAACCATCAAATCTAAACTAGAACAAACGTGAAGTTTACCTTGCACCTACACAGGCGGTGGCCGACCGCTGGTGGTAAACCGACCCCCGCACTAGGAATAGCTCCTGTGTCGCGGGGGTATTCACAAACATATATTTCACACACACAAAGCACACACCTAGAGTCAGAACAAATCTTTGCGAATCACACAAAGATTTGTCCCATCGGATCGAACCCACAACACCAGCGCAGTTGAAAGTGGAGAGGCGACCGCTTTAACCACTACGCCAACCGTACACTCAATTAGAACCATCTAAGCATTAATAGGTAGAAACATCGTATATCGATATTTGACCTGTGCAAAGAGCCTCCCCGAATGACGTACACATCGATTCCCTACGTCCGACGCACCCTGGGCAATTCGCGAGTTCTCCAAAGCGAATTGGCTAATCCTTTCACCACGATGGCAAGTCAAAATCAAATTTGACTCAGCCATCGACACGACGAAGAAGAAGAAGAACCCTGTTTCAAAACTGTAAAGTAAAAGACTCGGTCGGACAAACTACAACATAAATCGTATAAACTGTCACATCATTTTGTTTTTTATAATATTTTTTTTATATAACATTTCTTTTAATTTTTTATTATTAAGTAACGTTTACTAAATATATGAAGCCATATGATAAAACTAGTTTGAACACAAGTGTTGCATTATCTATGATAGTGCAGTTTCGAGATGCTGCTTATCAGTTATTTAGTCACGATAGTGTATCTACTAGTTACACTCGTTAATGATACTGCCAACAAGTTAACACTATTTAATTTATTTTTTAATCTTTGTATTATTTTTTCTAACTTTAAAATACGGTTATTTATTTAGTTCAAACTTTCTTCTATTGTCTTTGAGTGGTTGTGTTTTTGAGAACAAATTGGAATACAGGGCGCCACCGCCTCTGTAGGTGCAAGGTAAACTTCACTTTTGTTTTAGTTTAAATTTGATGGTTTTTAAGTTAAACCTGCAGAAATACACCAGTAAAAACTGCATCCAATTTCAGGCAGTAGTTTTTGAGTAATGCCCGGACAAACAAACGGACTGACAAACATCCTAAGAAATATGTTTTGGCTTTCACTATTGTCTTCAAGTTCATTCGTATTTTTTTTATGAATCTCTTCTACGTACATATATGATGGCTCATTTACGGTTATAATTAATAACACTTCGTGGCTTCGCCCCCGTGGTAATTTGATAAGGAGCCTATTTTTCTATTTTTGCCTGTGGTCTTCAACTAATAATCAAAATCGGTCTAGTAGCTTTGGAGCCCATTTGGTATAAACAGATAAACATGCATTTTTCCTCTTTTAATTTTAGTAAAGGTTAAACCAATTATTGCAATCTTTCCTTGTTTTATTACAGAGATGTATCAAAAGCCATTTATTACAGCCATAATATGCCTAGTATTAGAAGGATTACCAAGAGTCAATACAGCAACGGATAAAAACTACAGATTGGAAACAACCATAATTCCTTCTGCATATGAAATAACGATTACTCCATATTTTGAAACAAATCATGAAAAAAAATTTACTTTTGATGGAGAAGTGACCATAGAATTCATTTCAACTGAAGACATGACTGAAATAAAACTTCATTCCGAAGATCTAAACTTCACCGCTGCAAATATAGCTATTACAAATCTTAAAGACAAAGCTAATGTAAATGTAAATAATGTAAAATTTGATACAAAGTACACATTCGCGCGAATTTCTGCTACATTATCTAGAAATGTTGAGTACACACTCGAAATCACATATAGAGGACTTATAAGAGATGACTTGAATGGATTTTATAGAACGTATTTTTATAATGGTGGAAACAAAGTGTAAGTACCTAATATTAACAGTTTCTAATAAAGATATACGATATGCTATGTTCATTGTATCAACATAATTATTGTAAGTATGTGTCGATGACTACCTTGATGATAAGAAAAGATTTGCGGCCAACCAAACTTTCTGGAGCTTTTCTTACTAGATATATATATATATATATTGTATGGAATTCATGTGATCAAATCCACGGATACATAGATACATTAGATCTTACCTTACCATCAGATAATGTGGTAGTTAAAGATGAACGTTTGGAGTGTTTATACACCAACGGACGGTAGATTGAAGACTTTCGTTCGTCAATCAGTGTAATGACACCCTAACACTTCAAAAAAGAATGACAAAATAAAATAAAATAATAATTAAAGTAGCTTTATTAGTAGCCATAATCACAGAAACAAAAAGACCCCTCTCTGGGTTGAAGCGTCATCGCCTTACAGTATAGTTGTACTGATATCTTTAGAGTTAATTAAGGACCCCTGTTTAGGTAAAGGCCTGATAAAAATGAATGAGCTCGAGGGTGGCAGCACCACCGTCTCACCTTTAACCTGCCGCCAAATAGTAGTGCTTTCATTACTGTGTTCCGGTTTGGTGGCTGAAATTACTGGCACATGAGGCATAACACCGTAGTCCTCAGCTGCAGCGACGCATCTATAATCTGCTTCTGTGGATTGTTGATGTCCATGGGCTGTACTCCACTTACCATCAGGTGGTCTACACGTTTGTTCGCTGTGGGCGTAGAATAAAAAAAATAACATACTTTCAATATTTTGTTCCTGCTGACATTAAAAACACTAGATATTATGTTTCAGATGGATGGGTGCTACTCAACTGGAAGCCACACACGCGAGAAAAGTTTTTCCCTGCTTTGATGAACCAAAACTAAAAGCTGTCTTCACTATCAATATTATAATAGAAAACAGCAATGCATTTTCTTTAGCCAATACTAAGTTAAACTCATCCCAATCTCTGTAAGTACCTTTGAGATGAACTCTTATTTAACGAGAAAGGAATAAAGAAAAAGATAAACAAATAACTTGGAATAAAGTACTAGTTTTATGTCCAAGTTCATCAGTCAAATCTAAAGGGAATTGACGTGATCATGTATTATTTACCTTTCTACAGTCTGCCTGCGACCACGGCCAGTGTAATCTGTCTGTTGAAACGTCAAGCTTCCTGCATGATCGTGTTAAATCCTGTTAGATTTTACTTAATCATGCAACGCGTAAGTTTAAAAGTTAATCAGGTTCATCAGTTCTGGATGACCCCCTGGTAGCCTATTCAAAATATTTTTGACAAATGAAATGTTAACTTTATATCATAATTTATATAATTAATCAGCATTTACAAGAAAACTTCTCAGAAACATGTCGAAACACTTTTTCGTGATAGTTTAATACCTCGGTATGTCATTGTCTACCTTATTCCTTATTAACACTATAAAAAAAATCAATGGAATATAAAAAAAATCTTACATAGAATTATTTTATCATATTCCTTTGATTAAACAGTACTAATTTATATTACATTGCAGAGACAACGGATTAACAAAATACACTTACTATCCAACGCCAAAAATGTCGACTTATCTTGTTGCTTTTGTGGTGTCAGAACAAAATCTTAGTAGTTATACAAATGGATCTAAAGAATTTGGTATCTACACACAACCAAATGGAATAAATCAAACTCTTTTCGCGTATGGCTTCGGAAAAACAGTTCTAAAAGCACTTGGTGATTATTTTGATATCGATTACTATTCTACAAATGAGCATAATATGAAAATGGACCATGTTGCTTTGCCTGACTTCGAAGCTGGTGCGATGGAAAATTGGGGCCTCGCTACGTACAGGTTAACACATTTATCCTTCAATATCACTATTGATATTCACGTCAAAGATTGCCTGAGTCCTGTTTAGGATTTAGAAGCTGGTGCGATGGAAAATTCAAGCCTCGCTACAATTTCAACAAATTTCAACACCGACTTCAGAATTATAAAATAATTATTTAATAATTTATATTTAACTAAATGAAAAAACGTATTATTTTGTGCGAAGTAAATTTATTTTTTGCTTTTTATTTTACCTACTTTTTGAAGTCGGTTTTTTTTTTTGTTAAAAATTATTTTATTTTACAATTTTTAGTGATGGGTAGACCGAGCAAGAATGTTTCTCGAATGAGGAGACGACGGTTACTTGAGACGGAAAACTTATTAATAATAATCTCCATACTCCTAACCGTTGAGGAGTTGTACCTTCCAGCATCAGCTCAGCAACTTAAAATGCAAATATCCAAGTAGTTTTAGGAAATATACGAAAAACAATATAGAAGCCTTTGAAATTTGAGGCTTACTCATGATTTCACTAGGATCCCATCATCAAATCTTGACCTCATATTATGAATATACATAATTAATATTCAACGTCTCGCCTCATCTGTGTCTAACTTGAAAGAATACAGTAAACGGCCCCAAGGAGCCTATATTTAAAGAATTATCCCCGTACTCCTAACCGTTGAGGAGTTGTACCTTCCAGCATCAGCTCAGCAACATAAAATGCTGATTACTAGATGCAAATATCCAAGTAGTTTTAGATAATATACAAAAAACAATATAGAAGCCTTTTAAATTTGAGGGTTGCCCTCGATTTCTCTAAGATTCCATAATCAGAATATGACTTGAAAAAAAATGGGACCACATGACGAGTATATCCTCTCAAACAAAAAAAGAATTTCTCAAATCGGTCCAGGCGTCTTCGAGTAATCGGTGAACAAACATAAAAAAAAAAAAAAAAAAAAAAAAAATACAACCGAATTGAGAACCTCCTCCTTTTTTTGAAGTCGGTTAAAAAGTGGCGACAAATGTTTAAATATTAACAAAATCCTTTTTATAGGGAATCTTACTTAATGTACGATGCGGCAGAATCCGGACCAAACTTCAAATACGAAGTTGCTCAGATCATAGCCCACGAAACCACTCACATGTGGTTTGGAGACCTGGTGACTTGTCATTGGTGGAGCGACACTTGGTTGAATGAAGGTTTTGCTAACTACTTCCAGGATTACATTATTACCACGGTGAGTTTTCATTTCACTGAAAGTGAAATCTTCATTAAGTTGGTTAAGTTCATAAATTCATTCATATTTTACAAGAGGGAGTAATTTTAACAAAAATATTTATATATATGTATTTTTTTATACTACGCCCACAGCGATCGAACGTGTAGTCCACCTGATGGTAAGTGGAGTACAGTCCATGGACATCAACAATCTATAAAAGCAGATTATAGATGCGTCGCTGCAGCTGAGGACTACAGTGTTATGCCTCATGTGCCAGTAATTTCAGGGCCTGATCTCACCACCAAACCGGAACACAGTAATGGAAGCACTACTATTTGGCGGCAGGTTAAAGGTGAGAAGGTGGTGCTGCCGCCCTCGAGCTCATTCACAAGAGCTCTGCCACCAGTAAACCTAAAATTAAAATTTTCTCCTAACATTTGTAAATATTAAATCGATCCTATTTTAGATCCTGTTTGATGATCGATGGTCTAGTGGTTAGCGTATGCGCCTCTTACCCCGAGGTTTTGATTTCCGGGTCGGGTAAAGTGTTATTTCAGTCAGGGCTCACGCCCTATTCCATTGGACCTAAACATAACAGATGAAATGTGGGTGTTGTACACCTCTGCCACACTTTTATGGGTAATAAAAGCATGATGTTATGTTATTTTAGATCCTTCCAGAACTAGGTGCAAATAATGTTCTAGTAACAGGTTCAGTCTACCCTGCTTATGAAGCTGACGCTGTTTCTTCCTCACCACCTATCAGTAACGAGGATATTAACTCTCCTGATGAAATCAACCAACACTTTGGAAGAGTCAGCTATGAAAAAGCTAGTTCTGTAATAAGAATGATTCATCATTGGATTGGCGATGATGCCTTTAAATTCGGTCTACGACACTATTTGAAAAATAAGTAAGTGTTTTTGAGATTTCTTTAATTTATGCTTGCTTTGCTTTTGTATAAGCATACACGGGTATTAGTCTTATCTTTACCCCACGCAATTTTACTTGGCTGTCTTGAGTACAATTCTCTCCAGGTAAGGCGAACATTCGACCAATTGACAGGAATTTGTAAAATCCTTCGCGGAGCAATAGATGCGCCGAATCTTCATAGCGCAGTATGTCGCTTATTGTGCTGAACAATTATATCTGTGCGCGGCGACATACTTAACTCGCCGTTCCTACTTGTCGTACTGTAGCGCGATCCATCTCTCCTGTGCCCCGAAGTCTTACCGCGATTAACTCTCTTCTGACATCAAACCCAGTCTGTGACTTGTTTGTGGATGCCTGGACGAAAATATTGTTGGTGCTTGAGATTTAGCGAGATAACTGAGAAGTAATAAAAATTATTGTTTCTTAAAACTGCTCCTGCGGTTAACTTATTGTGTAACTAATTGTGTTGTCTTTTTTCTTTTATGATTTTTTATTTTGTTGTAATTTAATGCTTAATTGTTTCCGTAGATGTATGTATTTAATCAATGTAATTGGTGCTGTACCGTTTTGATTAATAAATAAATAAAATAAATGCTATTAATGAACTTGTCCATCTGATAGTGAGATATATTGTTATTGAGTCTTGAAGGTCTAAAGAAGAGTTAAAATGCTATCTTTTGTGCTAGTGATTTTAGTGTTAATCTCCATAAGTAGCTCGCATATTGGTAATGGGATACAACATGCCATTCACGATTTTGACGTTAATAAGTAAAGAATTAATATGCGCGTATAATATTAAGACCCGATTTTGATTTTTATATTATTTTATTTATTTATTGCCTTTAAAAACATAAACATCATTCTTAAAATTAATACATGGTCCAGATCAACGAATTCAGCGACATGAGCAATAAAAGTGCGTTAAAGCTGTAATGTAAAAAATATTGTAAAGGTAACTTTAATTTGAAAATTATATATTTTTTGCTGTTTTTTAAGGAAGAACTTTAACAGTATTAAATCAGATAAAATCAAGGTCCAATATTAATAGTGACTTTTAAGATGACTAGCCCAGTGCCGATAATTTTTAAGACCAAAAAAAATAATAGTAGGATCAAACCCATTAGAAAAGGGGGAGAATATTATAAAAATTAAAGGAAAAATAATCTACGGCCGATCTGAGGGCGGGAAGGGGGGGTTTTAAGGGTAAAAAACGGTTTTTCTTGATTTCCGGCAAAACTAAAAGTCCTATGAAAAAAAGTCGAATGGCAACGTTGTTGGTTATAAAAAGATCTAAAACTTTTCATATAACCTCAAAATTTATGTGAAAAATAAAAAAATAAAAACAAGTTTTTGGTTTTTTATTTTTATCTTTTACAAACAATAATTTTTCTAGTCTAGTTAGTCTATAGGCTGACCGTTTAACTGAGTCCTCGCCTGCGCGGTACAGGGGCGCGGAGGTATGACGACAAAGGAGATTTCGACAGGTGCGGGCGGTGTGGCACTTAATGAAATATACAGGAGATGAAATGCACTGGAAGATATTTTCTAAGATATGTGACATCATTGGAAAAAAGAAATAGTGATTTATCAAATGAAAAATTGTTAAGAAGATACAAAATTTTAATGAACTTATGTACGTAAATAAAATAATTGGGAATAAACTATTATACTATTTTTTATCTAAACATATAATTAAATCGTAAGAAAGTCAAATCTTTTTTTTGGGTCCAGTTTCTTTTTTCTAAAATATTCGTATACGTTAAAAGCCATTTGCTTGCACTGACTGTTTACTTTATGTCTGAAGATTTTTCGATTCATCTTGAGATTGTTATTACATGTGTACCTCTCACAAGGTGTCTGCAACAGTCAACACATGCGAAAAATTTGCCCACCGCCCGCACCACTCTCAGTCCCCTTTGTCGCCATACCCCCGCGCCCCTGTACCGCGCAGGTGAGGACTCAGTTAAACGGTCAGCCTATAGTAATCTTTCTAGTTTCTTGTCTTGACAGTTGACTTACGATTACGGACCCGGCTAGTTTTTGATCGTAAGCGGCTCAAAGAAATAAGCGATTGGGACTGCACTTTCAGTAAGCTGCGGAATGGCACCTTGTTGTAGTAAGCTGTCATACAATACAAGTGAATTGTGGCAAGGTTCTATCCTATCACCATTTTGTGGGATTATACTGCAAAGTATAGTAGCAAATGTATATTTTTTTTTTTAAAACGACAGCCACACTATGAATAACTCTGTGTCGCGGGGGTGTTCAGAAACAAACATTTACCACACGCAAAGCATACCCGGAGTCAGAACAAATCGTTGCGAATCACACAAAGATTTGTCTCAAAAAGCGGTGAGGCGACCTTTTTAACCACTACGCCGACCGTGTAGCCATATTAACTAGTTAATAATATCAAATTTTTATGATTAAAGCACCTTCGGACCCGGCCATCCATACTTCCTATACGCCAGTTTGGAAGCAGGAGTATCTGAGTATAATGATTCACTGGAAGCTTACCCCAATGCCACGGTGACTCCTATCATGGCCACCTGGATTTCACAAGCTGGTTATCCTGTTGTGAAAGCACTTATTAACTATCACACCGGTACTATTGTTTTGACTCAGGTTAGTTTTTTCATATTGGGGTGGGGTGGTATGCGTAAATGCATTTCCTCGCGTAACAAAAAAAAAAGAAAAAAAAAGGTACACTACCCACTTCGCCATCCGGTCGTTTAGTTTTGTCATTGCTTCAGATATTTATAGTTGATGCATGTTTATTTATATCTATAAAAAATATCGCTTCACTTCTTACACAACGTATGTAGCGAACACGTTTTCTCTTACAAGTGTACATCGGTTGGAGGAAACTACTGCCCATAGACATCAAAAAATTATAAAAGCAGAATGTAGATGCGTTTTTATATCTAAGGATCATAATGTTATGTCTCAAATGCCATGTAATTTTAGTTTCTGATCTCACCACCAAACACACTACTATTTGACGACAGGTCTAAACTAAGACGGTAGTGCTGCTTTTTTTTTTTATTATTCCACTGAGGTGGCAAACAAGCATACGGCCCGCCTGATGGTAAGCAGTTACCGTAGCCCATGGACACTTGCAACGCCAGGGGCATCACGCGTGCGTTGCCGACCCTTCAAAAACCTATTTGCACTCTTTTTAAAGAACCCCATGCTGTAGTCTCTAGGAATCTCTCTAGAAATGTTATAAGCAAACTAATTTGACTTTCAGAAACGGTTCTACCTTGACAAGTCCTCATCCACGAACGAAACCTATTTGATTCCTATTTCATACACTACAGGGGCTTCACCAAACTTTAATGTTACCAAACCACAATTTATTATGCCCTACACTGTATGGCTGATTTCCTTGTCGAGCAATCTTACTGAAGACACCTGGGTTATATTCAATGTGCAAGAAACAGGTTAGTACAAATCATTCTCCGAACCTTTGCCCAGTTTTGGGGTCGGTTTCTAGTCTAAGGGACCATTAATGAAGTACGTCATACGTTAAGGGAGAGGCAGGGGTTCAACAAAGTTACATTCTATGTCATCTCATTGTAAAAAAAAAGTTATATACATAAAATCAAGCGTTTATCCCACGGGGGTAGGCAGAGACGATGGACCGCCATGCGCTTCGCTCCTAACCTACTTCTTTCGCTTCCTCGACATTTATTCATAATCTCGTCATGCTCATGCTCACCGGTTTTGTGTCCTACGTACACATCCTTTCTGAACGCCATTTATCTGGTTCCTATATTATGTCTTTCGTGGACGACTTCTGCCGGTACTTCCAGCCACATCTGCGTTATATATCTCTTTCACTAATCTACTTTCATCCATTCTTTAAACATGACCAAATATATTATAATAATGTCCACTTCTATCTGTGTATTATTTTATAGTTGTTTATTATTATTATATATTATTTTATTATATAAGTTAAAATTATTTTGTTAGCAAATTAACACTAGTTTTATAAGTGTCACACGCTGAGTTTTGAATAACCAATATTTTTTAAGGTTTTTACAGAGTAAACTACGATGACTATTCGTGGCAAGTGATTGCATCAGCTTTAAAAGGAAGTAGCCACAAAGACATTCACCCTTTGAACCGTGCGAAGGTAAGTTATCTATTTTATATAATATTATAAAAAGACATAGCAAAGCTAAAATTTGCTTAAAAATGTTACATGTAAGTTATCTAGTTTTGTCTAGCAGAGAGTGCTAAGATTAAATATATGTACCACGAGCGAGGCCTAAACTTTGAGGCACACGTTTGACCACAATCTCACTGGTTAATGCGGAAGTAACAGGAAACGAAGTATTAATAAAAAAAATACTTTATTAGACTAACAGCGATACAATGTTAATACTAAAACCATAATTAACTTAAATCTAAAACTTTTGGCTATTTATTATACTTAATTGCTAAATTGACAATATTAATAAGTACCTAACAGATGTTGGTGGGAGTAGCAGCGCTGACAAAGCTGATGTTTCAGTCAGCAGACTTCTATGGTTACGTTAAAAAACGATACCACAGACAGCCACGCAAAAGTTAAACTTATAACACCTACGTTTTGCGCCAGGGATTAAAAATACAGTCTCGTCAGTCAAATGATTTTTTATGTTTTTTTAATATATTTTTTTTTCAGATAGTAAATGACCTTTTTGCATTTGTGTTTGCTGATTTGGTTGAGTTTTCTGTTCTTCACAACGTGTTAGATTTCTTAGAAAAAGAAACAGATTATTCAGTCTGGACAGCTGCTTTGAATGGATTGGGCAAGCTGCGAAACAGGTATATGGCTCAAGAAGATATTTTGGCTGAATTAGATGTAAGTAATAATAAAAATAAATAATATTATAAGTTATGATTTTTTTAAATACATTAGTTTAAAAAGAAATGAAATTTACTAAAAAAAATTTTTTTTCATTACCTTTGCGGTATGATTGAGTAAAGTTATTATGAAAGCAGACAGACATTTAGTTCATTAAAATAAAATTTTCGTGTAACTGCACCTGGGGGTTACGGGTTCGAGTCCTGCTGGATTCTTAATTTTCCAACCTTAATATTGTATAAAATACAAAAAGGCATGGCACAACTGTAATTTGCTTCAAAAAGTTTTCGTTTTATTAGTTTAATAAATCTAACAAAGTTTAAACATTAGAGAGGATGCCAGCCGTGATTTTTTATTGGGTGTAGGTATTTATACAATTTTGTCTTTCTTTACATTTCCACTGAAATATATATCTAATGACTGGAATCATATTTTTCTTTCAGAAATATTTTTTAGGTTTGATAAGTACGGCAGTAGATACATTTGGGTACAATGAAAGGAGTAATGATACATTTGAGGATCGAAGGAATCGTCAGCAACTCTTGGAATTTGCTTGCAAACTGGACCATAGTGGTTGTGTGAAAAACACCCTTGAAATGTTCAATAGATTAAAACTAGATGGCGAGAAGTGAGTTTTTAATCTAATAACCAAAGATAATAATGGAAAGGTGGCGAGGAGTGCACGGTTGACGTAGCGGTTAAAGCAGTCACCTCGCCGCTTTCAACTACGGTGGTGTCGTGGGTTCGATCCCCACATGGGACAAATCTTTGTGTGATCCGCAAAGATTTGTTCTGACTCTGGGTGTGCTTTATGTGTGTCAAATGTATGTTTGTGAACACCCCCGCGACACAGGAGTTATTCCTAGTGCGGGCGTCGCAAAAAAAAAGAATAAAAGGTAAAAAAGAAACGGCTAAACTGATGGCCTAATTTAAGGGTTTTCCAAAGTTAAGCACTACTTTCTATGCTTGTTTATGTGTCCTGAATAAACTCGGTTTTAACACCTTATTCACACTCATATCAGATATATTAATATAGAAAAAATGTTGACGGCCGGCGAAAGAATATATCAGAACCCTCACAATTCAAACTAAAGAAGATTTTAAAACCCTTTATTATATCTTTTTACATTTAGATAATTTTAGAGGATTTTAAAATTATTAGACCCTTTAAATCCAAATTATGTTTTAAGGGTGCCAGCAAGTCTGCGCCCAGTTGTTTACACAACTGGATTGCGCTACGGAGATGCAAGCGATTACGATTTCTTATGGGCACGTATGAATAATACCAATGTCGCAAGTGAAGCTCGGACCATAAGCCGAGTTTTGGGATACACCACTGATAAAAATAGTTTTATAAGGTTTGTTGACTCATTAATCAAAAATATTTGTAGTCGATCTTAATAACCAAATGGATAAGGGTTCAAATTCGATTCTTCTTCTTCGTCGTGTCGATGGCTGAGTCAAATTTTATTCTGACTTGCCATCGTGGTGAAAGGATTAGCCAATTCGCTTTGAACTCGCGAATTGCCCAGGGTGCGCCGGACGTAGGGAATCGTTGTGTACGTCACTTGGGAAGGCTCCTTTCATGCACCCCGAACAAATTCGATGATCGATGTCCTGCTGCAAACGTCAACTACTGACTGCAACTGCTTGCAGTTGCAATCAGTAGTTGACGATCGATCAGAGTCAGTAGGGACTGCCTAGCTGCTTTGTTCTCAAGATATTTCATATAAATACACCCAGACCAGTTAGGCATCTGCGTAAGCCACTGCAAGTACTTGCATGTGTGGGTGGCAGTTGAGTTAGTAGCTAGCTTCCAACTGAAGCTACTTAATTGGTTAGCTCTCGATTTTATGCCCATAAAAAAAACATTTTTACTTCTATATCGGTTCCAAAAGTTAAAGCTCAATAAAATGTATAAAACAATAAATGTTGCCCAGCTGTGGGCAAATATAGCCCATATCGAGCGATGGCTGAGTAAGTAAAAAAAATACTAAGTGTTAAAATGGTCTCATTATTTCAGCTATATTACATCAATATCGGAAGATGATAGTCCTATAAGGATGCAAGACCAGCTTGTACCGTTGAAAAGCGTGCTGAGTAACTACACTAACGTACAGATTGTTCTAGATGAGTTGACGATTAATTATGTCACTTGGAATTCTATGTAAGTACTTGTATAGACCAATATCGTTTCTTATGACCATCGTTGCAGAAATGAAACTGATGAGTCTTTAAAAATAAAATGCCTTCATATTTCATCGACATCAGCGCCACACACACACACACACACATACGTCAGCTATAGTATAATAATATTCCACACAAACAGCTCTAATCCATGTATATAAAATGTTTTGATAAACGCTCGTCAATTCCGGGTGGGAGCCTGGTGATCTGTCACACAGGGTTTTCCCTAGTACAGACTCCAGTCTCTCATAAAGGAACATAACATTAATGTCACTAGCATTTTGTTACATTATCAATATGGAAGCGTTGCAATTACGGTAATGAGGGCATTGCTTTTTGTCTCACTAGGTGGCGCCACACAAAATTTGTTGATAGACATTGATTTATTTCAATCATTAGGTTTATACGGTTTTATAGAGGTACATTTCTTTAGCATGTTTTGAAGACAAACATATTAAGAAGCACGGATTTGTTGGTCCCAATTTTAAATAGGAACATAAATACGTCCGTCTCTTTTGTTTTTATATGCCCCTTATGCACAAGTACGATCTTTGTCGCTCGTAAAAAGTGTCTTCAGAACGGCTTAAAGAACTGTGCCTCTATAGACACTTAGAATCTCAATGATCATAGTCTACCCGTAAATAGTGACATTAGAAATTTTGGAGACCTCACACAGTACAAGCATTCCTAGCGGCGAATTTATACGCGATAGCCCTCAATCTAATTACTAATTGATTATTTTTATAGCATTTAGCTATGCTTAGCAAATCATACTAAGAAACAGTTGAAAAAGATATAGGACCGGCAGGATTTGAACCTGCGACCTAACTGTACACCGGGCAGCCGCTTTAGCCATCCAGCTTGCATGCAGCATGTTGGTTTGTATCTTATTCAAGATAGGAACAAATGGATGAACGTGACGTCACGAAATGACGTATCATCACAGTTGAGAAATTTAGGGTTCTGGTCAGAGGCGACCGTAGCTGGATGGCTAAAGCAACTGCCCGGTGTGCAGTAAGATCGCAGGTTCAAATTCTGCCAGTCCCATATCTTTTTCAACTGTTTCTTAGTACTCATTCTGATTCGTTACGGACTGCCTTCCATGACAGCAGCACGTTAATAAAACTTCATATATTATTGGATGTTGATTTTATTTTCAGTTTCTCCAACATGGGTGATCCGCTTAGTCTGATAGCTTCAGCTTTACGTAATCAAAGTGAAATTACCCAGGTAAGAATATTAATAAAAATCACTTCGACAAACTTATAAGCTTGTATTTCACTAGATTAAAGATAAAAAAACTTTATGTACCATTTTGGTTTAATTACCGTTTGTGTATTGTCACACAATAGTAAGGTACAGAAGACAAACTCATGCACATACCTCAGTTTGAGGGTTCCGCAGTACCTACACGGATATAGTTATAGTTTCGCCCCCTTATAGTTTCGCCATGTCCATCTGTTCGCGGCATTGCGTCGAAACAATTAGTGCTCGAAAGCTGAAATTTAGCATAGATAATATATTTATGTTAACTATTTCAAAAAAGTGGTAGAATAAAATCCTGGTTATTTTTTTCGGGATTCCATAGTGTGTGAAATCGTTAGATAGGTCTTTTGAGGACATGAAGGGACTGCTGATACAGTTTTTGATTTTTGAGAGCCGTTTGCGAGATAATTAATTTTGAAGAGCTTTTTTTTGTTCGAGTAGGGCGTCTCTTAAGAGCGTGTATTCCTTTTCAAAATGTTACTGTCAATTTTCGTAGTGTTTTGGGAATATTTCGTAAAAACTGAATGAAAGTATGATTTAATTCAACTAACTTTTTAGAATGCAAGTTTTGAAAGGTAAATATAACAAATTCATTCGTAAATACAGCATAATTTTGTAATTTATCAACTTAACAGTTAATACTCTTTCAACTGATAAAATAGAAAAGTATGCTTTAGTTATTAAATGTAATTGTCATAATTACCTTTTAAAGCCCACATTCTAAAAAGTTAGTTGAATAAAATCATACTTTCATTCAGTTTTAACGAAATATTCCCAAAACACTAAAAAAATTGACAGTTACATTTTGAAAAGGAATACACGCTCTTAAGCTAAACCTAAACTCTTAAGCGTAAGATTTGAAAAAAAATATAGTAGTAATATATATCTATTGTATATTATTTCAATTGATCTCAACACACATTAACAATAATAAGAATTAAAATAAGAACTAAGACATTAGTTTTAGTCTTGTCGCTCATATTTTAACTGTATTATTACTTTGGGGTGTTCAATCAGCTCATTTATTTTTCAGTTTGAAGATTTCCTGCAAAGTTGTAATGCCACAGTGTGCACTGAAGAAGTCAAGACATCTGCAACTAAAGCTCTGACCTCTTCAAAGACAGCACTGATTTGGGCTGAAAGTCATAAAGAAGCTATTTTAGCAGTGTTTAGAAATATTTCTAATACAGTTTTACCGTCTATTTTCACTCTTGTAATTAGTTTAGCTGTTTTGTATATTTATCAATAGTGTTTTTAAACTGTTTGAAGATTATTAACATTAGATTTTAACTTTATAATTATTATACATATTTTTGTTATTATATTATTATTCTTCTTCTTCTTCTTTCGTGTCGATGGCTGCAGTCATATTCTATGAGCCCAGTGCGAGGCGACGCGGATAGGGCTTTCATCGGCTTCCATGAGCGCCTCCTTAGGCGCTGTCTCCACGAGCGAGAGAATCGCGACGAGTCCGCCCTTATATCGTCGGAGAATCTCCACGAACGAGCGATAATTCCGCCGCGTATCGTCGCGAGTCGTAACGGAGTCGCAGCGTTTCCGCGGCGACTCGTAACGGTATCGCCGCGTTTCCTTGACGACGCGGTGTAAAAGAAAGAATTCAGTTACGGCCTGGCCACGGGGATCGGCGGCGCGAACGGCGAAGCGGAGGGCGAGGCGGCCATTCGCGCGGCACCGTTTGCAGGCCACGGGCACTTCACGTTTGCCGCCGCGACCAGTAAGAAAGTTCCACAGCGAAATGTCTTTATCGAAATTATCTCGATATTGCTTAGAAAGTAATAGTTTTTTGGTTGAAGACCTAATATTTGGAAGAGATTGTGGAGTACATGATTTGAATAGGAATCGAGGTATAGATGGAGAATTCCACAAGAAGTACGAGAAATACAGAATGTATCCAGAAAAATTTTTTGAGTATACCAGAATGAGTATTGAAACCTTCGATTATATTCTTATGAATATTCAACCAGAATTGGAGAAAAAAGTAAATGCAAATAGAATCTTAAGTGCCGCTGAAAAATTGTTTTTGACATTAAGGTATGTACCTATTTACTATTTACCCATGTATACACATCCTTCTATATTAATCTATATTACATACATATTTGTCAATATACCTATGTATAAAGGTAATATTTAATTAGCTGATCATATTTTTTATAACTATATTTATTCAAAATATGATCAGCTAATTAATTGTTACCCTGTATATTAATATTTCATGAAATAAAAACACTTTCACATTTTTATGTCATTTATTTAAAAAAATCTTAATTAAGTAGGTAAGTAGGTATAATAAATATTTTTTCGTACAACTAAAACAAAAATCAACTTCACTTAAGAATTATAATAATCAGTCTTTTAATCAGTTTTTTGTTCTTTGTAATCATTATGAATTATAATAATCAGTCTTCGATGTTACTTATGTAGACTCTATTCGTTATTAAAGTTATTATTATTAAGGTTTGGTTGAGTAGAGTAACCAAAGCGCGCATAAGGTTCTCCGTACATCGTGACATTGATTTCGTCTAAAAGAGCCTGGTTTATTTTATTTCTTAACCTTATTTTTTGGATGGTAGGTAGTTTTTCCATTTCCGGCAAAATACTCATTAAAAAATGGTAGTCATCTGATTTTTTTTCACCGTCAACTGGTGTATTTTTAGACATATCGTTTTCTAAAAGTTTTAGTTTTTTTTTCTCAATCTCTAAATACTGTGCCCGAATATCTTGTATATTTTGTCGCCTTTTTGAATTTTTGGAATTAGAGGTAGAGGGTTCAATGGGTGAAGATGCACGAGAAGGTGACCTTGCTTCATTTATACCTTCAATAGACATATTATCATCATTGTTTTCGTTATCGATTATTACACTGTCTCCTTCTTCTAAGTTTGATTCGGCAGCTAAAGGCATGTATTCATCTTTCAAAAATCCTAATAGAGTGAAGTATTTCCAGGCTGGTTCATAATTTGAGGGCGAATCACCCGACCGGGGTTTAGGTATTTTCTTTAATTCTTTACTGTATGTGTCCCTCAGGTTTTTCCATTTCTTTTTGAGATCAACAACTGTAACAAATGGTTTAATTAAGCTACAATATTTAAGTTAGGGTACAGTGAGCTAAGGAAATAGGTCACCCCCAAATAACACATGGTTGACATTTGAAACAAACTTTATCGACCGAATTTTAAATCCTTTATATTTTACGTAGCTGTCATTGTAAACTATCAAATAACGGAAATATTTTTAAACTTGATCAAATTTTTAGAAAATCATCTATTTGTTTGGGGGGTGACCAATCTCCTTACCGCACTGTACTAATACACAGAAATAATGGAGATAGTAAATGTGTAGGTACATAAAGAAAAAATATTTTTTGTTTCAGATTTCTCTCCGTTGGGATGACTTTTAAATCTCTGGCTCAGTCATACTCTCTAGGCCGAAGCACCGTCGCCAAAACGATATATCAAACTTTAAAGGCCATTTGGAAAAAGTTGGTTTTTCAGCATATGTCACCAAAATTAACAAGTGAAGATTTAAAGAAAATTTCAGACGAGTTTTACTCTAGATGGCAATTCCCTAATTGCGTAGGAGCCATAGATGGCAAACATTTTCGCATTCAGAAGCCACCACGGAGCGGTAGCCAATATTATAATTATAAAAAATTTTTTTCATTGGTTCTACAAGCAGTTTCTGATGCTGATTATAAATTTTCTGTGATTGAGATTGGTGGAAGAGGAAGACAAAGTGACGGAGGCACATTTCATTTTTCAAAATTTAATGAATTGCTTACTAACAATCGATTTAATATGCCACTGCCAAAAATATTACCTGGGTCAAATATTTTGTTGCCGCACGTCCTAGTTGGCGACGAAGCCTATCCACTGAAAACGTATCTTATGCGACCCTTTCCATCGAGTAATTTAGATGATTCGAGAAGAATTTTTAACAAAAGATTGTCAAGAGCTCGAGTGACAATTGAGTGTGCTTATGGTATTATGACTAATAAGTGGCGAGTTTTCCTCAAAGCAATCGAAACAGACACCAAACATGCAAAACTAATTATAAAGGTTGGATGTCTACTACATAATATTGTAAGACAAAGAGATGGAAATAGTGATCCTGATTTTAGACGGTACATGCATTCTAGATCAACATCTAATCAAGTTATGACGTCTCGGCGGAACAATAGAGCTACATTATATGCTATAGACATAAGAAATCAATTTAAAGACTACTTTGTAAACTATTTGTGAATGATTAATTATTAGTATGTATGAATAAAAAAAAACCTACTTACCCTCAGAATCTGGAAATTTTATTTTTATTTCTTCCCACAATTTCTTCGCTACATGTTTAAATTTATGCTGCGGATGGCCAGACTTCCAAATAGCTGGTCTAGCTAGTATTTCAGCAATAAAAGTCTCGGTGTTCATTTTTCGCGGCGAAAACAACTAAACTGATTTGATCTCTGCACTATTCGCCGGATTTCGCCGCGACTGCCGCTCGAACCCGTGGCTCGCGCCGTACTGATTCATGCCTTTGTTTTGCTCGTCCGCCGCGCCGCAAGTCGCCCGCGCGATTCGCTCGGCACATTTCGCCGGTCGCATCGCTGGTCGCCGTTGCGCGTGGCTTACATAGTACATTTCTATGAGTTTATTTCAGTCGCTAGACGCTTCGCCGTTCGCACCGCGCGAATATTCGCATCGGCGACTGTCCCGTGGCCAGGCTGTTACGTTTGACAGCGCGCCCGCTGCGCGCTGGTCGCGAGAGCGCGGCGAGTCCGCTGCGAGTCGCGACGGGCTAGCGACGATGTAATGACGTTTCGCACGCTCGTTGCCACTCGTCGGATCGCGGCGATAATATCGCCGTGTGGAGATGGCTCCATAGAGAGTGTATAGAAATACGTCGCACGACGATAATTTCGCCGCGATTCACTCGCTCGTGGAGACAGCGCCTTAGTGCAGGTGGTGGAGCAAGTGGGACTGGTCATGAGGTGGTGAAATAATCATAATCACTTCATGATTATTTATTGTAAACAGTATTGTTAGATTTATTAAGACTATAGAATTGTAAGTAAAAAAACAGGGAAAGATCATACATTAAATAATTATAAATTAAATTTAGGGACAAAAAGACAATACTTAATTATGGTAAAAGCCATAATGTGCGTTAATTTTTGATAATCGATCAGAAGTTTGTAAAAAATTTTGAATTTTGCTATCTATAAAAGAAGAAAACGCTTCGTCAAGTATAGGAGAACATAAGATACATAATGAATATTTATCAATATTTTTTATACCTGGAGCCCAATGGTTAAATTTCTGTATTGCCAAATGTTTTGAAGGAAAGTCATCTAAAAAAAAAAGTTCACATTTAGAAAAAAAATAATGTAAATAATAATTAAAATAATTAATTTTTAATTTAGTTTTATTTAAATTAAATTAATTATTTTATAGAGTTTGTCTTTTATAATCTTCCTTTGTAATGTCCACATTATAAACTGATTTTACGTATTTTGAATGCAAAATAATATACATTATGTAGCGACAAGGCTTCTAGACTACTACAGATATTAACAAAAACAGCCGCTGAATAAAATATCTGAAGGTCCTGCAGCTAAATTAGTAATTTGTGCAGTGCATGCGGAGTTGTACCATGACATATTAACAATCAACTGCTATGTATGTAACACGTAACAGTTGATTTAAATCTATTCTTTGCACTATCAAATATCATTTTAACAGTGCAAAAAATAGATATAAACCTTTGAATCGCAAAATAAAGTATTGCAGCCCGCAACTCAACTTAACTAATTAACTGATTTTGATCTCATAAAAGATCTAACAAAATATACTACAAAACAATTCTTCTAATCTAATTCTCTATTTCAAAATGAAATAATTTTCCATTAATAAAACCAACTTTGATTACAATAATTTTAAATTTATATGGTTTTCTCATGGGTGCCATAGTCAGAACTAGACGAAATTGAAATGGAACCACACGAAAAGCACCAGCATTCAAACAAAAAAAGAATCAATAAAATCGCTTCGCCCAGTCGAAAGTTACGAGGTAACAAACATAAAAAAATACAGACGAATTGAGAACCATCTCCTTCCTTTAAGTCGGTTAAAAATAAACTGCAGAAAGAAAGAAAGAAAAACCATTTATTCTGGCATAATTGCGTCTAAAACTAAAAAACATTATAACTATATAAAAACATTATTAAATAAGCTGCGCTGCGACCTTTTGCTCACCGGGCAGTCGCTTAAAGCAACCATCTCATCCATTTGTTACTCTCTTAAGTACAATATAAGATACAAAGCAACATGGCGAAGTTGCATTCAGCACACATGTTGTAAAGAATGAACGTGTACGATATTTCAACTTCGTATTGATAATTTTTATAGCATTTAGCTATGCTTAGCAGATTATACTCAGAAATAGTTGAAAAAATATGGGACCGACAAGATTTGAAGCTGAAATCTTCTGCACACCGGGCAGTCGCTTTAACCAACCAGCTACGGCCTGCCAGTCCCATATCTATTTCAATTAGTATAATTTGCTAAGCATAGCTAAATGCTATAAAAATAACTAATCAGACCTGTTGATTTAGGTGTATGTCATGTTATCCAGTTATCACTAGATAACTTCAATATTGGTGATACAGTCAAATCATTGAAGAGAGGCACGGTATTGCTAAATACAAACCTTCATCTAGTTACTTGAGTGCCTTTTCAAATTTGTGCTGCAAATATATGATGATATAGATATACGTTTATGTTATCTACGACTGTAATCATGTCATTTTCGATATGGTTAAAAAAACAATTCTGGAGTGTCAGTGAAAAGTGATATATCTCGAATTATATAATTTTTAATATTATTTCATGTAGTAGATCTATACAAAATTACCTAATTTTGAGTCTTATCCCCGTATCTCTAAGGTTTATAATAACCAAGTAAATTTGGTGCATAATGATGTAACTTAAGACTTTTTATCATTTTTAATGTGTAAAAAAATATATTTTAAATCATATTAAATTTAACCAATAAGTTTTTTTAATTTCTTTTGTGTATGATACTACAAATTTAATTACCCACTTTAACACAATATAAACATAAAATTTGAATTAGTACATTGTAATATAACTACACTTCAATTGATATACATATCAGAATTAAGTTACATTATTTTGTGGAAAATGATACAATTTTATTCATTACATAAAAAAACGATTACATCTTTATGAAAATGTGTGAATAATGATACAACTTTTATTAAATCAATGTACACGATAATTTATTATAACAACTATAATATGACGAGTGATTTAATTAGATTTGTATCATTATAAACACAACATCAGCACCGGTGTAAAATGATTTTATCATAGTTGTACCTAAAAACTATGCATTTATTGGAATATTTTTATCATCTAAAATTAGTGAAAAATGATACAAATCAAAGGCGCGGTACTTACCAAATGGACGCCTCCCGCGTTCCTCTTCCCGCGTTGAAATGTGTGAACGAGATGGCTATAGTGATACAGAAACAAATGAGTGAATAAGGAATAACGCGGAGCTTCGTTGCCTGCTCACGCGGTCGTCTCGTCAGTCTCGCTCAGATATTCTTTACAAGCGGACAATGCATAAGGTAAGTAATTTGTATCACTTTACACCAAAAGGCGGATTATTTTATTTACTTTGTTAAATCTTATACATAAGAGTTTTAAATTATAATAATGCTATTTAGTTTAGGTTAATTTAATGACACACTATTTTATTAGTTTAAACATTATGGTTCAATTAAATTTAATTATAAAGTCACTTTTTAAAGAAGTATGTATAATTTAATGCTACTAATATTATGTACGTATTACATCAGTTTCTGTGTTTCTTTAGTAGCTAAACTGATTTGAATTAAATATAGTTCACACTATATTTAATTCAAATCAGTTCCGAAGATGGACATAGCCCCCATTATCAATACTTAAGGGGTAAAAAGTGGGTTCAGTTAAGTTTATGTCTAAATTAGGTAAATATTTTCACCATGACTACCTCGTTGGTCTAGCGATATAAATTGTGTACCGCGCACCGCGAGGTCTCGGGTTCGAAATTTTCAATAGCAGCACGGAGTTGGAGTTGTGCCCGGTGGATGGCGATAGGCTCAGTCCCTATCCCATGGGACTTAAACATAACAGGTGAAGTGTGGGTGTTAAACAATACACCTCTGCCACACCCTTTTGGGTAATATAGGCGTGATATTATGTTTATGTTTATGTTATGTATTTTCACCATTATTTAAGTTTCAATATTTTTACAGTCAGCAAAAGCTCGAATAAATAGGATTATGCAGAGCGTACGAGATGAAGAGAAAGATACTATAATGGAAGAAGGATCTAGTATTTTGGAAAATCAAATTGAAGGGAAGGCGGAAGAATTGAATACTGGAGTCCAAGAATATCAAGAGTTTGAGAACCCAGATACAAGTTTAAATTTATCTGACAAAGAAAATGAAATAATATGTATGACGTTAGACGCAATCGACGTAGAAGAACCATCAGGTGATACAAATATAGAACTTGCGTCAAAATGTCCCGAACCTTTATCACCTAGAATGTTTGACTACAGTTCGGGTAGCAGCGATGACTATATACCGAATACTAGCACAGATGATTCTTCTGACAATAGTCTTTCTAGTCGACTACGACCACGTCCTAATAAATGCCTCCGAAAAAATATCAGAATTTCAGAAAGTTCTTCGGATACATCTGTAGTACAACCAGAACCAGGACCTAGCTGTTCTGGTGCAAACTTGTATAAAAAACGTAAATCGGCTAAAGAGAGAAGAGCTGACAGACAGGAGAGACTCTTTTTAAGAAATTCGGGGAAAAGCTACGTTACAAAATTGGGTAAACTAAAACATGGCAGAACTTTAGCTCCGTTAACAGACTGCCGCATGAAATGTAACAATCGTATACCTCATAATATTAGAGAAGTCATTTTTAAAGAGTATTGGCTTTTAGGTTCGTATGATGAACGAGCTAAGTATACAGAGCGATTAATAAAAATTAATAAAAAGAAAACGCACACCTTGGGGGCGAAGCTTAAACGGGAATACAGTAATACTTATAAAATTATACATTTTAGTGATGAATATAAAATATGTAAAGGTTGCCTATTAAAAACTCTTGGTGAGAGTAATCGGTTCTTACAGACTGTTTGTGAAAAAATAATTAAATATGGGCGGGTACTTAAAAGTGAAAAGGGACGAGCTGCCAGTTACAAAAAAATTTCAGAAGCTCGACTTAAGGAAGTTGAAGAACACATTAATAAATTTCCCGCCTATGAGAGTCACTATTCTCGAGCCAAATCTTCTAGAAAGTATCTAAGTGCAGATCTCTGCATAGTTAAGATGTATCAACTTTACTGTGATGAAAATAGTAACCCTGTTTCTAAATCTGTCTATGCCAAAGTTTTCCAGGATATGAACTTATCTTTTAAAAAACCAAGCATTGATACTTGTAATAAATGTAACCAACTACAAAATAAACTAAAATATACAAAAGAAGCTGAAGAGATTACTAATTTACAGGAACTGTTACTAAAACACCAGGAGGATTATGAGAATGCATACAATGAAAAACGTAAAGACAAAGAAATTGCTAAAAATGATAATTTACATACTTGTGTAGTAGCCTTCGATTTGCAACAGTGCTTACCAACTCCTATGTTAAATACACAATCAGCTTTTTATAAAAGACAATTATGGGTGTACAATCTCACTGTTCATGACTTTATGTCAAATAACGCATACTGTTACATGTGGCCTGAATCAAGTGGTGGCAGAGGCGCTAATCAAATTGCGTCATGTTTATACGATTTTATTACAGTACGATTACCGTTACTGCATCCTACTGCAAATAAGTTAATTATGTATTCTGATTCATGTTCTGGGCAGAATAAAAACTCAATAGTTAGTACGTCATTGCTAGTAGCTGTAAAAGATTCTACGCAACTGTCTGATATAGAACACAAGTTCCTAATTCCCGGCCACACTCATATGGAGGTTGATAGTGATCACGCACTTATCGAAAGAGTAAAAAAACGAACATCTATGAACATTCACCATCCTCGTGATTGGTGTCAGTTAGTAAGAACAGCCTCTAATAGAAGTAACAAATTTTCCGTTATTGAAATGACAGAAAAAGATTTTTATGACTTTGCCCTTTTTTCTAAAAATAACCTGTTAGTAAAAAAAGTAAATGATGCCGGAGAAAAATTTGTTTGGTCTGATGTCCGTGTGATGAAATTTACGAAAGGTCAATTTCCTGCCTTTGAATATAAAGAGAAATTCATAGGTGATTACAAATTAATGTCATACAAGAAGAAAAATAAAGACTATAGTCTTGTTAATATAGACGCCATACCGAAATGTTACAAAGGGCCAGTTCCTATTAGTACCCAAAAGAAAAAAGACTTACTGTCGCTTTTGGATTATATTGATCCAGGAGTTCATGAATTTTATCACAACTTAATAACAAACACTCATGTGCGTGACGTAGATCCTGATATTATTACATCTGAATGAAGGTACAAAAAAGCGTACTAATCTGTTGTTTGATTGAAGTTTTATTTGATTTATAAGAAAAATGGACATTCCTTTTTAAACCTTTTCAGATTCTGAAATGTTCTCTTGTTTAGTTTTCATTAAAAAATTATACTTAAATTTTAGAAAGTATTAGTACTTAATATTGTTTTGACTGATTTAAAGAATTACCTAAGAATATAAATGATAAATATTGTGATATCTAAAATAGGGGCTACTTAAAATAAGTATTGTTACATTTTAAAGTTGCATTTTATTAAGTGTTATTGATAATATTAAGTGATACATACAATATGACTCAAGTTAGTTATTAAGATTTAATGTACCTAGGCTGATTATTATTACAGGTACTTAGATTCTAAAGATTTTGTTTGTTTTTCATACACATTTGATACAGATTAATATTGATAATTATTATTAAACACACTTTATACCAAATCTTGTATTGTTTCATTAAGCCCGCAATAGTACTACCTTCATAGATCTTATTATAGTAATATCAATATACACTAAAATATTTTCAGTTGTATCAACCTAACCATACTTTGTATCAAAGTACACATCATAATTTTATGAACTCTAAAAGTGTCTAATGATACAAGTATATTTTATCTAATTTATTTATAATTAAACACTCAATACTAATTGCCACTTATCAAATTAGCAGATTCAATTTTATTTCATTTGACTTGTTCATTTGTATAAATAGTAACAGAAGAATATAAGAAAGTTGTACCATTTGTCATTAAACCTGTAAACAATGTGTTAAGTGAGTCAAGTACATTTATATCAATAACAACTAAAAAAATTAACAAATATTTGGCGTGTTTAGTGATATAATCGTATATTTTTATAAATTATAAAAAAACTATGCATATTATCCCTCAACTCCTACTATGAAAATATTCGCCATCGTGGTGTTTATTAATTGCACAAACATTTTTTTATTTTAATGCAGTCTAATAAGGGTGATAATTTTTCAAAACATTAAACTTGATTTTCTCAAAACTATGATTTTCAAATTGTATCACTTTTCACTGACACTCCAGAATTTAGTAATTCTTATCTATGTATAGAGATCCTAATTTGTTAAAACTGGAACCCAGATAGAGTACCATACAGGCAAGCAAATTAAATATCACTTGGAAATATTTACTTATACCTCTATTACAATACACACTAAACATTGGCAATACTTTTTAATCTACTTGTGTGGCTCACTGTGCGCATTAGGCAACTGTAAGCACAGTGAGCAGCTGAGTGTAAAATAAATAAATAAATAAATAAATACAGTTAGAAACAATGTATGTCGGCTTTTCCCTTTTTATATCATAACCATCATTTATTGTAATCATGTGTGGCACAAAGGTCTTTAATATAAAATGCATTTCAACATGAACTCCTGCCTGGGCCCGGCAATATACAATTTGGTTTTTAAAACAACTTTATATTTTAAAAACTATTTTACTAAAATATAAAATCAAATAAGCATAAGCGCTGTGGAAGTTTTGCAGA
Organism: Hypena proboscidalis; assembly: GCA_905147285.1. Classification (NCBI taxonomy): domain Eukaryota; kingdom Metazoa; phylum Arthropoda; class Insecta; order Lepidoptera; family Erebidae; genus Hypena; species Hypena proboscidalis. Next base: position 3,188,804 of record LR990131.1, on the reverse strand, counting down.
AATGCAAGACTCCACAGCATTAAAGCTGAGCAACCGCCACTGTTTTCTTACATATTTATTACATTTTTTATAATAGGTACCTGTTTTTGCAAGTGTTAGTTATGTAAGAAAAAAAAAAAATTTTCTTTCTTCTCTTCTTTTCCTTCATAAAAACTGCCAAGTCTAGTAATAGGAACTATTTGTTATTTTTAAATTATCTCAATACTAACTATTCACCTATATTCAGTTTTGTCCTCAAAAAAGTTGCAGAGTATAATAACATCTTGTAAGATTATGTGCTTATTTAGTTTTTGAGGACACAACATTTTTTTGTTTTGGTTGTGGGGAGTCCACATGTAAAGTGGTTTTTTTTTTATCCGAGCCAACAAAACAAAAATGTTACACTTTCATTCTTTATAATGTGTAATTTAAATTTAAAAAATGTGAGTATTTTAAAATAACCCGTAAAAGACAGTCCTAGTCTTGAAGACAATAGTGCATTATCAGAGATAGCGAAGTTTTTAAGATGTTTGTTATCAGACATATTATAGTCGTGTCAATAAGTTGATATCTCAGTCTCAGTTTGGAAAATACTCTGCTTAAGTGAACACAATCGGTAAGTATCATCAATATTTTTTTACCTGTAACTTTTATTAAATTTAAGACTTTTGACAAATTATGGTAGTTTGCAATGCGTTCCTCAGAGAAAATAAACTATAGAGACTCATACACGCTAAAACGTCCAAAAATGAAACGGGCAAAATACTCGCAGAAAAAAACGTAGTAAATTTGACAAGCTAGTGAGAAATAATAGTGTAAATTTTTTACGTTTTTGTTGCATACTTAGTTCGCTTCACGACAGTTCCTCTAGAAAGTTTTCTTCTGAGTGCGTATCTTACTCTGAGTACCTGAGTTATGTGAAGATAATTTGATGACTGCAATTTATTTTAAAGGGTCGTTTGTAGCGGTACTTGATTAAAGAAAATTAATTGAAGATAAAATCATGTCAAATAATCAGTAAAAGTCTAAACACGCACGTATGTTTGCTAAAATTTTTAAATACGCTACCAAATAATTCAGTTTTGAGAAGATGGCACCGCACAAAATATAATATTATACTACTTTTTTTTAGCAGATATGCGTCGACTACTGCTAATTTTAGCAGTAACATGCATCGTATTAGAAACAGCTCATGCAGCAACAGATCCAAACTACAGACTGAACACACCCATTGTACCGTCAGCATACGAAATTTCAATCACACCATACTTCAGTACTGGAGACGGAAAACAATTCACTTTTGATGGAGAAGTTACTATAGAATTCACTACAACCGCTAACACTAATGTAATCAAACTCCATTCTCAAGATCTGAACTACACCGCAGCAAATATTGTTGTAACAGATCTCAGCAGAAATGTAGCTATTACTCTAAATAGTACCAATCCTTTGACTTTCGACACTCATTATACATTTGCGTACATCAATCTGCTTGAGACTTTGGTACCTGATGTTAGATACACCCTCAAAATTTCATATGCTGGACCTATCAGGGAAGATTTGAATGGATTTTATAGGAACTACTATTTTGATAAAGGCGTTAAAAAGTAAGTACTTGATTTTATGTTTCTATATTTAGCACTTTTACTTATGTTATCCCTTATACCTCAAACTATTGCTTTATATCTATCTGGTCTTAGCGTTTATGTTATTAACAGCGACCATATAGTTTTATCTTATAAGTTTATTTGAGATTATGATGATATAAGTAATAATTTAAAAGTAAAGAATGGAACTACAGTACATACATTTTTGTTTATTTTTGCTCTATAACTTTAAGGTCAAAGAGGTAAATACTTAAATAGGAGTCATAGGTTTATATAAAATAAACACAAATTTTATACCGGCGTTTCAGCAAACACTTGATAAAGATGAGATATTTTATCTTAATAATACTTATCTCATCACGATAGACAGTTTTGAAGTAGCGATATCTCAAGCAATTTCGTTCAACATTTCTAGATCAAATTACACAACAAACATCTGAATGATGATAATAACAATGTTATGTTATAAAATGAAACAATGTTTGTGCAGAGTAGTATTTACCTTACTAAACTGTGAAATGTATGCACCTACACAAATACAATGTTTTAATCACAAACTAACATAATTTTGGAACTGAACAGCTCAGGTATTTATTTGACAAATTCTCAAAATTCTGGCTACAGAGCTGCGAGTTACTCTAGTCCTGACATTTTTTGAGTACTACGCAGCCATGCATGTTTAAATTCAGCAGTTCAGAGTTATTTGGTAGACGGAGGTCGAAAAGTGCGACGTCTAGTCCGAGAGTCCTGTAGTAAAGTGTATCGAATCGCCTCATACTGGTTTGTGAGGTCAGCTGCTCACCCGATCCCGAAATGATTGGGAAAAAAACTCGGCACATTTTGTTAACTATACACAATATAATTAAACCTTTATATATAATACTCAATTCATATTTCAGATGGCTGGGCGCCACTCAAATGGAGCCTACTCACGCAAGGAAAGCATTTCCGTGCTTTGACGAACCAGCTCTTAAAGCTGTTTTCACCATCCATATAATACGACCTACCAGCTATAAGCCATCGTTGTCTAATAGCAAGTTGAATTCATCTATGGACCTGTAAGTTTTTATTAAAACCACCATCGCACCATGGCCTCTTATGCGACTTAATTGCGATTGAAAACTGGATTGTTTTTAGTTTTTTGTATTTTTGTTCAAGTCGTACATTAATATTATAATATTTTACGAATGTTTTCAGAGGCAATGGCTTAACGAGAGAAACTTTTCATCCAACACCGAAGATGCCAACATACCTAGTAGCCTTCCTGGTGTCAGAATTTGAAGCCGGTCAATACAGCACGAATGGAACTCGAGAATTTGGTATCTTTACGCGACCTGAAGCCAAAAACCAAACTGCGTATCCTTTTGAGTTCGGAATGAAAGTTCTAGATGGACTTGGGGCATATTTTGGCATCGATTACTATTCTACAAATGAGCACATCAAAATGGATCATGTTTCGATTCCTGATTTCCAAGCTGGTGCTATGGAAAATTGGGGTCTGGTTAAATACAGGTAGGTTTATATAACTTTATTTATTTTATTGTTTTATTATAATGGTTGTATTCTTTTTAGACTAACGTCTAGGATGATAATAATAATAAAAAATAACATAATATAACATTACACCTATATCAGCCAGAAGAGTGTGGCAGAGGTGTACAACAACCACATTTCACCTATTATGTTTAGGTCTCATAGGATAAGGTATATCGCCATCCACCGGGCACAAATCCAACTCCGTGCTGGAATTGAGAATTTCTTGGCAAAAAAATCCCAAATATCGCTTTTGCCCGACCCAAGAATAGAACCCAAGACCTTGCAATAAGAGGCGCATACGCTAACTAGGCCACCATTCAGGCAGTAATAATGTTTTAATTAATTAAATACGTGGTACAAAAGAAACATTACTTTCAGGGAAGCTCTTCTGCTTTACGACCCCGCCACCTCAGGACCGTACTTCAGATACCGGATCGCACAAATCCTAGCCCACGAGACCACTCACATGTGGTTTGGCGATCTTGTGACTTGTCATTGGTGGAGCGACACCTGGCTGAATGAAGGTTTTGCGAACTACTTCCAAGATTACTTGACTGCCATGGTAAGTTTTGTATCAGTTCATGGAGTGCCTGATGTTTTTTGATAGCAATCTGTTTAAACATGGAACATCGACAAGATTCTTAAGTATGAACTTGTAGAAAAGAAATATTAAATCGAAAGCGAATAGTTCACGAAGTTTATTTTTATTTTAATTGATTTTTGAATAGTAAAATTAAATGTTATAATAAGACACGATCGATTTTTATTGGACTTGAAGTGGGGATTGAACTCTCGACCAAAGGATTCCGTCTTAGCGATCTGCAATCTGAGGTATCCAAGCCACACATCAAATCCACGAATCTTTTGACTGTATAATGCAAGTTTTCTAGAGGTTTCGTGTCATATATTGTGCATAATAGTAGGTAGCAACGAACATGGTTGATGTTACAATCAATACAAATGTTGAATTGATGAACACAATTATATAGCATTTAGCGATGTTTAGCAATCTTATCCTAAGAAACATTCGAAAATAGTTATCCTTTTGTGTTATTTACTATATTTATATTTTAGTTTTAATTTGCATCCATTATCTTAATCGTGGGCCGAATATTTAAACTTCTTATGCATTGAAAATGAAGCAAAACTTTTTTATTGCAGCCAACGATATTCATGTTGCACATTGTTTTTTTTTTGTATATTATATTTCAAATAACTGATTTATGTTTTAAATAACACCAGATTCAGTTTCTCTTTAATCTAGATGTCTTGGACTACTCTAATAGCGCCAAGTTTTTTTTTTAATCTCTTAATTTTTATTTTCTGCACAGATTGAGCCAGAACTAGGTTCAGAAAACCTTCTAGTTACCAGTTCAGTGTACGTAGCTTATGATTCCGACGATGATTCGTCTTCACCACCAATCACCAATAATAATGTTAATTCTCCTGCTGAAATCAGCAGCCATTTTGGAAGGATTACGTATCAAAAAGCTGGATCTGTCATCAGAATGATACATCATTGGATTGGAAATGATGCGTTCAAATTTGGTTTGCACTCCTACTTAACTACCAAGTAAGTTATGTTGTTCCACGTAACATTGCTTATTTTTCTGTAAGTGTGGTGTAGTGGTTTAAGCGGTCGCCTCGCCGTTGACCACTGCACTGGTGTTGTGGGTTCGATCCCCACATGGGACAAATCATTTTTTGACACTAGGTGTGCTTGTGTGAGTGAATGTGTGTTTTGCCTTGTCATTGGGATCATTGGATAGTGTAATTGCTTCTGGCGTTCTATCTAATGTAGAAAGAAAAAGAAGTATGATGCTTTGATAAAATTATTGTAGTATAGAGCTATAGAAATTGTAGATGTTATTAAAATAACTACCTTGGATTCGGTTAATGCAAAAGTTTTGATGAGGAAAATGTATTTTGTAAAATAATTTTAAATTCGATCTTTTGCACTCGGCCAACTACTGATGAAGTCATCGACTTATAGTAAGCAGGTATTTAAGCACTTCGAAATTAACACCGTACAATTATCAGTTGTGCACACTTCATACTCAAACAAAATACATTATTTAAGATACTCTAGTTCTTATATCTCGTGATTAACCCTATCAAGTGACATGTGGCACCTCTTCATGCAAGTTTTAGGTACTTTTTGATATCAGATCTTTACAGTTTATACCCAATGGAAGTATCCACTTGTGTTAATAATTCAAGATTATTTTCTTTTACTATACTATGTAATAGTTACAATGTTATGTTATCACTGATAGATGGCGCTCATCAAGTCACCATCTGATGTAAACCTCTGTGAAAAATTATTTGTGTAAAAATAGTTTAACGCCGTTTTAGTGACATATTTATCGTGCAATAAGTGAAAATAGACACAATTTCGAAGCACAAGTGTAATCTACGAAAACAAATTACAGTAACTTTAAAAATATTTGAAACAATTACAAAGTGACTAAGTGAACCATTTTTCATTTTAAAAAACTTAATTCGGGGACGTTACAATCTCAAAGTGTCGAAGATATATGCATCGCCCAGCCAACAAACGTTTTGAGTGAGAAAAATCCACAAACAGTGAGTAACATTACGGAAAAATTGATTTTTACTCAACGGTGATCGTTATTTAATTCAAATTTTGCAAACACTTTGAGTCACATTGCATAATTGATAACAGCGCCATCTCCTTAGGAATAGTGGAACTACCCACTCGATCAATATTCCAGCTTACCAAGTCAAAACCTCAAAACTGCTACTCGATAACAGAGGGCGTTAAGTTATTTTTGTGCGATATTATATTTTATTAACCAAGTACAATGAGTTATGACGATGGCGACAACATCACATTTCGAAAAGCTAGTAAAACGCGTTCTCTGAATGATTTAACAGAAATTGAAGCCAATGTTACAATTAAAACTACATTCGATTCTACAATGTTGAGCACCCCTGACAGCTTAAACAACAGTTGTGATAGTACTGTCATCAATGACCTCAGCGAACAAGTTAAATTACTCTCGAACCAATTATTAAGCGCTCATCAAGAGATAGATAATTTGAATTGTGAAAACTTGAGACTAAAGACTGACTTGGAGAATATGATAATAAAGAATAATAGATACAAAACGATATGCTCGACGCCTGACAGAAAAAGTTTAACACCATCACGCAAGAATAAGAAACCAAACAACAACGGGAAAAATATGACAATCATGCAAAATAAGGAGACACAAACCAGCGATTACACTTGTTCTCCTAAAATAACCGAGGCAAAGAATTCTCCTCACAAATCTCGTAATTACTATAGTAAAATATTGTGTCAAAACATGATACATCAACAAAATACCACTAATGGATTGAAGCGTAAGAATAAACTATGTATTTTAAGTAGTGACAGAACAAAAGGATCATTATCTATAATAGAAGACGTTTTTTCAAACTACTTTCAATACTGCCGCTATATAACACCTGATAGTACGGCTAACACACTTATACACGACATTAAACTGAAATTAAAAGAGTTCACCTTATACGACTACTGCATACTGTTTATAGGTGAGAACGATGTCAAATCGGAGGATTACATAAATAACATGAATGCCTTAAAAGAAGATCTAGAAAAAGTCACCCACACAAATATTATTGTCTGCCTCCCAACGTATATAACAGGTGCACCCATATTTAATTTTAAAGCTGAAATGTTCTCAAATTTTCTTTACTTAACCCTACAATCTAAGGACAACATTTACATTTTTGATAGCAATCGTGACTTAACGTTGGAGATGTTTTCCTTAACAACAGGCAAAATAAAGAATCATGGCTTACGAAATATATGCGAACGAATCATGAACAATATTTTTGTGGACACTAACTTATATGCCCAAATAGACATAGACACACAAAAAAAGCAGTACAGAACAGAAAAACACAGCTATATGTTTTCGTTACTAAGCAAAAACAGTGTACTACGCTAAACATATATCATCAAAATTTATGTGGAATTACTAGTAGGAAAGATGATCTTGAGGTATATTTAAGCGGTTTGTCATATACACTCAATTATATATGTATTTCTGAGCACTTTCTTAACGAAACTTTAGTAAAACAATTTAATTTAAGTAATTATATTATAGGAGCGTATAACACGAGACTTAAAAAAAATAGGGGTGGTTCTCTGATATTGACAACCCATATTAGAAATATGGAGGAACTTTTGATATGTAAAAAATTATATGAAATTAATAGCTTTGAAGTCTGTGGAGTCAAAGATATAGAAACAAATTTGTGTGTTATTTGCTGTTACAGAACACCCATAAATAGTAATTTTGAAATATTTATTGACAGTCTCGAAATTTTACTACAACATTTCCTCAACAAAACATGTATAATCTGTGGGGACTTTAACATTAATATATTAAAAAGTGACACGCGGTGTAACGCATTTATATCGTTACTGACGTGCTACAACTTTCGGTGTCTAATAGACTCGCCTACTTTCAAACGAAACAAATCAGAATCATGCATAGATAATATATTGACTAACTTACCGGACACTAGTATTGAGAGTACAAATGTAGAACATAATGGACTTTCTGATGGACACGCAGGGCAATTATGTAAAATATCCCTAGAAACTATAGAGCTTCGAAATCAACCCAGTTATGTGCTTCAATGTAGAAGAAGCTATAGTGACAAAAACAAAAAGGCTTTTAGGGAAACAATATTAGGGACACAGTGGAGCACTGGCATAAATACTTTTCTTAGCAATTTCAAGGACATTCACTCACATATATTCAGGAAGCGTACTATAAGATTTAATGTTACAAAAAATGGGACATCAAAGTGGATATCGAAAGGAATAAAAATAGCCAGCCAAGTTAAACGCTTCCTTAACTCTATAGATAAAAAAAAAGGTGATAAGTCAGTTATGGAATATCGAAACAGGTATAACCGGTTATACAAAAAGGTCATTAGTGAAGCCAAACGTAATTATGTTAGGAAACAAATAGAAAAAGCATCAGATTCCAGTAAGGAAATCTGGAAGATAGTCAATCAACGGTGCAACAGAACGAAAACAGTAGGTGACGCGCTAATTATGCTTAAAGTCAATAACACTATTACTAATGATCCTTTAGAAGTAGCTAATATCTTTTCAAAACAGTTTGACAATTCAGTGTGCTTAAATTTATGTAATAAGGAATTGGCTATGATGCATTTGAATGATAGTATGGACAGAGTAGATATAAACATGAGTTTTGCTCTGGTGACTGCCTCTGAGATTTATAAAATGGTAAACAACATGGTATGTAAATCTTCTGTTGGTTTTGATAAAATACCATTGACTATTATTAAAACTAATATAGATCTATTAGCAGAGCCGTTAGCAGCACTCTATAACGAGTGTTTAGAAGTGGGTCTATTTCCAGATCAGTTTAAAATTGCAAGGGTTCTCCCAATTTTTAAAAAAGGTAAATAGACAGACCCTTCAAATTATAGACCAATTTCCCTGCTACCAGTACTATCAAAGCTATTAGAAAAAATTATGAAGGATAGGCTTATGAAGCATTTAAGATTACACAACATATTAAATAACGAGCAATACGGATACCAACAATCAATAGGTACTACCGATGCCATACAATCTTTAATTGATGAAGTCATCTGTAATTTAAACGAAAAGCGTAAAGTAGCAGGTATTTTCTTAGATCTCAGCTCCGCATTTGATACTGTTGACCACCGCATACTGTTAGACAAACTGGAACACTATGGTGTTAGAGACGTAGCCTTAAAGTTATTTGAATCCTATTTACAAAACAGGCGACAATATGTAGAAGTTAGGTCAGTGCTGAACGGAGAAGAAAAGATTTGTAAATCCAACCTTACGAAAGTATCCTGTGGTGTTCCCCAGGGATCTGTTTTGGGCCCTATTTTCTTTATCCTTTTCATTAATGACTTGATTACATTTATAAAAAACCGTATACCTGATACCAAAGTCATTATTTTCGCTGACGATACAAACGCGATAATATCAGCAAATAACATAGTTGATTTAGAAACAAACGTCAACAAAGCATTAAAAGCTTTCGAAGAATGGTTTGGTACTAATAATTTAAAACTAAACGTTAACAAAACAAAATGTCTATTATTTAAATCTACTGTTAGGAACAATAGCAATCTTAAAGTAGTGTCTTCTGGGAATATTGTTGAGGTAGTAGATTGTGTTAAGTTTTTGGGCGTTAAAATAGATGCTATGTTAAACTGGAAGCAAGAGACTCAAGCCATTGTCAAGTCTATTAGTTCTGCATGCTACGTGTTAAGAAATCTGAGAGATGAACTCACAGTAAGACAGCTTCGGATGGTATACTTTGCTTTGGTTGAAAGTAAGCTTAGATACAGCATAATTTTCTGGGGAAATAGCTACAAATATAATATAAGTACGACATTTATCATACAAAAAAGGGCTCTCAGAACACTTCTTCGTCTGAAGCAAACAGATTCGTGTAAAGAACATTTTATAAAACTTAGAATCCTAACAGTCCCATGTCTTTATATATTAATGTTATTGACAAACTTTATAAAAAATCTCCACAAAATTGAATCTGACGAAGAAAGAAAAATTAGAGATACCACCCGCAGGAAAGATATACCATCAAAATTACAACCAAAACTCAATGTTGTGAAACACAGTGCAAGGGTACAATCAGTTTGGTTATACAATAAGCTACCCACAGAGCTTAAAAGTATTTATAGTGTCAACTTATTTAAAAATAAACTGAAAACATATTTGTTGGGGAAAGGTTACTACAGTATTGACGAGTTTATTAATGACAAACACTAGATTTTAATCATGTTTTAATTGCTTTGAATATATATATTTTTTTTTTTTTTTTTATGAAATTGTAATATTGTAAATTTTAATATTGTTTATTTCTAATGTTTTGTTTTAATTTATTATATAATGTTGTGTAGTTATTATTAATTTTATGTAGTTTTAAGAAATTTTCAACACAATGTTATGTTGTTATGAAATAAATACTTACTTAGCGCTTACCTAGTATTCTAACGGATTCAATGCTTGTCAATCAATCAATATTTTTGTTGCAAAAATGGGTACAATCTTCTTCGTCGTGTCGATGGCAGAGTCAAATTTTATTTTGATTTACCATCGTGGTGACAGGATTAGCCAATTCGCTTTGGAGAACTCGCAAATTGCCCAGGGTGCGCCGGACGTAGGGAATAGTTGTGTACGATGGTTACAATAATAATAGGTATTACAATTAAATGTTGGTATAAACAATTTGAAATACCAAAGATAGTCCCCTACTAATATATGCCTCAATAGTGGGTCCACTGTGAACTTATACTCATCCTTCTATTGTAGCTCTTTTGGCTCCGGCTACCCTAACTTACTCTACGCTGGATTGCAAGAAGGTGTATCTACATACAATTCATTAGCAGCTTACCCCAATACCTCGGTAGCCACAGTAATGGGTTCCTGGATCACGCAAGCTGGTCACCCCATAGTAACAGCTACCATTGATTATAATACTGGAGCCGTATCATTGAGTCAAGTAAGTTTTAACTATGGTCTGAGGTCTTACTATGAAGAATGATATCCAATTTTTTCAGTTTGATAAAATCAAATGCTACAAGATTAAATGGAATTTGAGTGTTAAAAGAGGTCATAAAGCTTGCACTTGGAAGCAAGCGTCAGCTTCAACGCCCGGCGTATGTAAATATATTTTTATACAAAAGAGACGTGACGACATGACACGTTTGCGTTTGTTACATCCCTACACTGTTTATTAAAATGCTGACTAGATGCTGACTCAGCATCTCTATGTGCGGGGGTGTCGTCCTGCCTCTAGGCTGGTCACCATCACCTTCAGTTCGGGATAGACGGTCCAACAAGTAAGACCAGTCCAGTAATCTTGGGCATTTAACAAGTCTCTAGACTTTGTGTTCGGTTTAACAATAAACTTTTTAATATTCAATTCAATTCTTTCTTTTAAAAAAAACCGATTAATATCCTCGGTATAACAGCGCGCATATTATTTCCAAGAAAATATGTTAACATACGCCGGACGTTGACGTTGACGATTGCTTCCAAGTGCAAGCTTAATACAGTTTTCCCTTTCCAGCATTTATTACAATTTTTTAGAAACGGTTCTACATAAATGGCACGCAATCATCAAACGAGACCTACTTGATTCCTATTACGTACACTACCGGAGCATCCCCGGACTTCAGCAATACCAAACCGAAGTTCATTATGGATTCGAATACAATGTCACTTTCACTGCCAAGTTCTGACACTAAGGATCACTGGGTTATATTTAACGTGCAAGAAACAGGTATGTGCAGTTACCTATATATGATATAAGTAATTGTATCTGCTTTTGGTAACTTATCTGGCACTGATTCATAATACGATTTTTATTATGTATAAGTAGCAAATGCAAGAACTTCTTTTTAAGTGTGCATTGTTGTTTTTATAGTGTCTTACTCATTTGCATGTTGATTGAATTTCGAATAATATTTCCGATTCATATTTCGGTGAGCATTATTTGGAAATCATTATAATACTAGCTTCTGTGCGCGGCCCCGCCTATTTGGTTTGTAGATAATATATATAGTATTCTATATCCTTCTTCAGGTTTTGAACTATCTTCATAGCATTTTTTATCTAGATCTTAAAGCCGTTAAAGCGTAACAGACAGACAAAGTTATTTTCGAATTTATAAATAGGTCCCAAATGGGTTAGAAAATAAAATCCTTCCTAAGTAAGGAATGTTATTTTCCGGCCCCATTTGGACTGTTTGTATGGTCATTATTTTAACAATAACAACTTGTTTTATGAAAAGACATTTTTTAGGTTTTTACAGGGTAAACTACGATGAAAATTCTTGGCAGGTGATCGCATCAGCTTTGAAGGGAAGCAATTTCAAAGACATTCACTATCTGAACCGTGCAAAGGTACAGCCTATATTTACCAAAATACAAAATGTTGAACTTAACGATGTTAAATAACTATTTAAACTAAAAATATTAACACAATACCTAACTGTAGTAAAAAAATGTAATATGAATAAAGAAAGAATTTCAAACTTAACTTAAAGCAATCTATTTTATTATTTTACGTGCAGTGGATCACTTAACAATTCCCTTTTTAATTTTTTTGTATTTTATAGAAAACCTACATTACTTTGTTCTTACTGAAGTATCCTTTAGTGTCAGTTGGACTCTTTGATAACATTTTAAATATTTCAGATTGTCAACGATCTCTTTTCTTTCCTGTATGCCGACGAAGTTAATTTCTCAGTTCTTCACAATGTATTAGATTTCCTGCAACAAGAGACTGAGTACTCAGTCTGGGTTGCTGCTTTGAAGGGCTTTAATAATTTACGGCACAGCTACATGGGTCATACTGATGTGTTGCCAACATTAGACGTAAGAATTTTAAATTGTAATATATTTTGATGTAAGATCTCTTGGATTTAAAGCCAGAACTTCAAGTAATTTACTAATAAGCTTTTTCTATTCTTCATTTGCATAAAATGTAAATGTAAATAACTAAATGTAAACACAATTAAATGTAAATAATCATCGCAGTTTCGTTGACGATATTTTTATACTAGAATCAGAATCAGTTTTATCAATACATTTATTTGTGACTATACTGTTGCTGTGTGGCTCTAAAGACAATATAATTTAAGTTTTAATGATTGAATAGTATAAATGTGTATATTAAGCTTTTGACTTTTAGGATTACATTATTCGTTTATTGAGTTTTGGAGTAGATAAATTTGGATATGATGTAAAGAGCACTGATACTTTCGAGGACTTAAGAAATCGTCAACAAATTTTGGAATTCGCTTGCAAATTGGACCATAGTGGATGTGTAGAACATGCTCTTGCTAAATACAAGGCATTGAAGGAAAACGGAGTTGAGTGAGTAACAGATTTTTGGTTTGTATTCATTCTGGTTAGTTTTGCAGAGTATTGTATCACCTTGTACTAAGTTGCGGGCGGCGGTCTTATGGCAGTTGCTCCACTTTAAATACTGATATACAGCTTAACTCTTTAGACTAGATACCAATCCTAATGTCCTGCCGGTCCCAAAATGTTTCAACTGTTTCTTTTTATAATATGCCAATCAGAACATAAATGCTATAAATATATTCAATTAGTAATTGAAAAAACTGGCCAAATAATTTCCATAAAAATAAAATTCGTTTTGTTCGATTTCATTGTTTCGCTTAATCTTGTCATATAAATTTTCATTTGGTTTTTTAAACTTTTTCAGAGTAGCACCAAGTTTACGTCCAGTAGTCTACATGACGGGATTGCGGTACGGTGATGCAAATGATTACGATTTCTTGTGGAACCGCATGGTTGCTACCAATGTTGCCAATGAAGTTTGGGTTATTGGAGAAGTTCTGGGACATACCACAGACAAGGACAAACTAAAGAGGTTAGTTGCACGGGTATTTTAAATTGAAAATTACTAGTGCGTCTGCATGCATATAGCAATGATTTAAGATGCTCAATTTTGAACTGACATATTTTTTTTAATTTCGTTATTTTTGGAAAGCTTTAACATGGAATCCGATATGTTAAATATTTATCCAAAATGGTCATTACATTAAGTTTGAGTTGAGTAAGCTTACGTAAATGTCATTAACATTATATTTCAGCTATTTGGTATCCATGACGGTGGAAAACAATCCCATTAGGACGCAAGATTTGACAGTACCACTGACTAGTGTTCTGAGCAATTACAGTAATTTACACGTCGTCTTGGACGAGACGAAGTCAAACTACGCCTTGTGGACCTCTATGTAAGAGTTGTTTTCATAATTTATTTTGTAATATGTGTAATGTGATAATAATTATGATATGTTTATTAAAACTGACGTGAGTTTGTAACATTATTCAAATTATAAAATACTGCTGCCTGAGTTGCACTCTCTTGAAAATGCCTAAAAGTATAGGTGAAACCGCGGTCGACTAAATAGACCAACATTACGTGAGTAACACTCGTATTTCATAATTTGAATAATGATGATGGTGATGAAATGAGGAATGGTACTTATATTTTCGTGCAATATATGCATTTAAGTCGGATATTACTGATACTGATATACAATTTCATATTTTTCTTAGCTACACCACGATGGACACACCGCTCAGCACAATTGCCTCAGTTCTACATACTGAGAGTGACTTTAGTGAGGTAAGAATACCTTATATCATTGAAATTTTACTGGACTTAGCTGTAACGGTAAAAGAAGACTAAAGAAAGATGGATCAATTGTGTGAAAGATGACTGGAATATGTAAGTGCTGAAATGACGTCTCAAAGGATATAACTGATTGTGTGTTTTTAATTTTTTGTTACATACTCAGATATTAACTAATATATTTACCCATATTGAATCACATTTAATATCATGGATAGACACAATTTAAACAAAAATATGTAATCTGAATATCTAAGACAAAATAGCCCGTGGTTATTCTTTAAAAAAGAAAAATTGACGGTACCATTTTTGCATCTTATTCTATCAAAGACAAGTTTAGAAGAATTAACCAGTATAATTTGCGAATGTTTTAAACGCAAAATACCAACCTGTGCCACTTCGAAATGTAAACAATAGAATAACCTTTTTCTGCCCGCCCCTAATTGAGGCAACGTCGGTGACCCAAATGAGTGTGGAGCAAACATTCAAACACTCCACTCGATGGACACACATTACGGCGGGACAATGTTTGCGGGGCTGTGTCAACTGGGATTTGCTAATGACTTGACTGTGTTGCCGAATAACCTTTGCCAATATTAAAAGTTTGAAAGACTTAATATTGGCAATGGCACTGTAAAATTATATACAACTACACCTACGTAGAAAGTACCTTATCTTATACGGAGAATATCTATCGAAGAAAGTAAGTGTTTTGGGGAAGTCTTGAACACCTAGACTTTATTTTACTTTTCCGCCCGCTGCGCTCTGCAAAGGGACGAAAAGTAAAAAATACTCGCTCTGCTACGAAGGCGAAGATTTTTTTCTTATTTTAAGTTTTGTTTTTGTTGTTATTGGTAATTTTTGTAGTTTTTGGAAGATATTTGAAAGTTTTTTTTTGTAGTTGCACTAAGTATGTATCATGTCGGAAGAAAGATCGATTTTTCGGGTGTATAATCTCAAACTACATCCTAAATTACTTCTAATACTTTCATCCTATCAGCCGATGCCTTTTTATAAATGCGAGAAAAAAACAACTATTGAGCTTTTTAATTTGAAGTTCTAAATATTATCTACTGCATGTCATTTTTCTTGAGGTAACCTAAAAAGTAACTACTAGTTCAAATTAAAAAAAATACAAAGTAAACGGAGTTATAGTTTTAGTATTAACCGAAGGTTTTGCCTTTACAATACCTAATCAAACACTAATAAATGATATTATAATGTCAACATGCAATGGACAATGCACGTTCAATAAAACTGGGTAACACATGTTTACAATACCGACAATATTATATGAGCAACCTACACGTGTTATATGGATGTAATTTTTTAATTAAACAATTTGCTTTAACCCTAGCGATTTAAAAACATTTTTAAATTAAGAAAAGTTGCAAAGATGTGAGGATGAGAGCACGCCTGAAAAATGAAGATATTATAATGTGCCGTGTCTGCCAAACAGCGCGGGGTAATTTGCCCTGACTGCGTGATTGATTTTTGGCTTCATTTTAGATGAAGCGCTTGTATAAATATATAATGCTATCTATCTTAAATCTATGACTATATGATACTCACCTAAATACCGCCATTACCTTAACAGGATTTACGGCCTCATATTGAAAATCCATATTTGAATAGGACTCCATTACACATTTACACACGACTACCAGCCAATACAATGTGAGGCCGTCTCATATAAGAAATGTATAAGTTGATGTGTGGCCGTGTGTACCCATAGTGACCCGAATTCGATGTATTGGTCAAACATTAGATTGTAGCGTCTCGTTCATCGTTCATCCCATTTGGCAGGCAGCCAGTGAGGAGATATGAAGATGGCGTGATTTGAAGAGATTTAATGCTTAGAAAGAAGTGTTGTTTGACTGAAAAAGATTTTTCGTGAAGTGAGCGTTAACATCACAATTAAAATTGATAAATTATTATTGTTTGTTAAACATATTTATAATTCAATACAGAAAGGGTTCCATCAGTTTTAATCAAGGTTTTGGTGATTTGAATTAATATTAATTAGGTTTGTGACAAATAATAAAAAGTGCGAGCAGTAATGATATTGTTTTAGCACTAGCTAGTGAATTCAACCTTGCCAATTTATAATAATGGTGCAATTAAAGTTGTGTAAGTATATTAATTGCTGCAAAAATTAAAACACATTTTTTATGATTGGTAATAATGTCGTTCCTCAAGTTTTTTCACTGCATGGATTTTAAGTTGTTTTTATATAAATCTTGTTAAAATATCTCCAGTATTATTCTGGTGAGCTGATTAAATATAACAAATCATTAAAAAAAATAATATAAGCAGAATCAGAACAGCTCAAAATATTTACGCTCTATAAAAACAAATTGAGAAGCTGACGGTATTTTTTGCAGCCTATAGTTTCCATCGCTTTTTTTTCGTTTTTAAACCTATTTTTGTTTCTTTTTTTAATTTATTACTTAGCGAAGGTATGTGTATTGTACAGAGCGATTGGAGATAAGTCCCTTTATCTTCCTTCTTTTGAAATAGCTGATTTTTAAATAATATTCTTAATTCTGTTTCTAGTTCGAAAGTTTCCTGGATACCTGTACCTTGTGCACTGAAGACGCCAAGAAGGCTGCAAAAAAAATTCTAGCTAATTCCAGGGCTTCAAAGTCCTGGGCTGATAGCCACAAAGGAGCTATTCTGGCTGCTTTGAAGAATCATTCCACCGCGTTAATGCCATCGGTCTTCGTGATTGTTATTAGTATAGCTGTTTTCTTTACTAGGTATTAAAGTTTTGTATTTTTATATACATTTTAAACGTTATAATTTTTTTGAGTTGTAATTTCTATTTCTTTGTTGGCGACCATTTAACAATATATCTTGCAAATATATTTTTGTTACACTTACTAGCTAGCGTTAAGAATCTTGTATATAATTTTCATTTTTTTATATCGTATTAATTCATTCAATTTATTATGGATAAGTTAAAAGGAAGAGATGCCACTCCACTTGATTGTTAAATGTATTATAAGTTAGTAATATATATTATAATTAATTTTAATATTATTATAGTGCCTAAAATACTTCAATAACGAACAATTTAGTTACTGTTTTTCTAAACCTTCTACATTTCTAAGCTAAATAAAAACAATCGTATTTCACGTGTCCAATAATTTCACTGTATTTTATTTTTGATAGCCCATTTACTCATTTTCAGGTTGAGGGTGCTATTACACCAAAGTTGATCGAAGTATTTGACGTTTTTTCATTTTATTTTATCGAGTAGATACAGAAACAGATGACTGATGAAACGGATTAAACTCTTGATACATAATTATGTTTTATATATAAAAAAAAAATGTGAATCTGACGGGTACTGGGGCTGTTCATACCACAAGGCGTTCGCACCGCGGTATGGATCGCCCAAGGACTTGTTTTGAATGGGTTCGTTCGCACCACTGTCGTCAAAAAAAAAAAAGTAAATAAGTAAAAAAGAATAGTAAAAAAAAGAAAAAAAAGAAAAAAAAAAGTATTTGACGCCCAATTAAGTAAGTACACAGCACTTTAATTAAATAGTTTCAAAAAGAAAGATACGTTAAACAATGAACAAAAGGAATTTAACAACTAAATTATAAGATAAAATTTAGCAAACTATTTTATATTACTATATTATAGAGAGAGTAAGAACACACCACTGCGATGTGTGACGAATAATCGACGTTGATTGATACCTGTGTATAAAAACCTTATGGTGTTAAAACAAAATGTTATACAAAATTTGTGTACAAGGCGGACTTAATGCCATAGGCATTCTCTACCAGTCTACCTTTGGGTGATGCAGAGATTAACAAAGCAGGTGAAGTTATAAAATATAGCGTTAGATTTAAAATAAAAATCTCTACTAACCTAAAAGTAAATGATAGATTTTTGTAATGTTGTGAAATGTTTCAATTCAAATTCAAACTGTTTGTTTATTTCTTTAATAAGTTTACAACAATTAGGTTGTGATTGGAGCCTTCTTTTAAGCAAACAATGCCTGTATTAAAAGACAGAAAAGAAAAAATATTAATAATTTAGACATCGGTAAGTAACAAGTGTGTATGCGTGTGTATGTGTGTATGCGTGTGTATGTGTGTATGCGTGTGTGTTGTGTGTTTGAGTGCCTGTGATGATAATATAGTTTTAAATACACAGCAGCAGATTGTATTGAAGCAAAATCAGCATAGCTAAACACAACTAAAATAAAATTTATTAGGGTTGCCCCAATTAACCGCTGTAAATCCGTAACAGTTTCTCGCGGTAGAGAATGTCAAGACATAAATCCAGACACGTTTAGTAGTTTTATTTTTAAATATGTAAATAAATAATGATAGAAACACTCCGATAAGACAATAGTGTCTATTTTTATTCTGTTGTGGGTGCATTCACAATCACGTAAGGCTGCCATCACACAAAATGGGTGATATATTATTATAATTTTGACGGGAATTAACGCAAAACATGCATATTATTTACCTTTTTAGTTATAGCGATATATAAGCGATAGTTTAAAAGTTAATTTCGCATACCGCTATGGGTGATATAGATATTAATACTTGAAAAGAACCGCACAAATAAAACAATTATTATTAACGTTTTTAGTATTATATAATATTCACAAATTATAATGTTGTTGTTAACTACAACATTTTAATTTAACATTACATTTAAATTACAGAATTACTAGATAATATCAGAAGAGAATAGAAATTAATTTTTCATCTTTCCGACTAAATACTTGTTTGATTGATCAACGAGTTTGTGGTCTTTCAGATGTTAAGACACATCTACAATTCAATCTGTGTATAACTGCCAATGTTATTAGATATTTGAGAATAAACCATTTAATATTACCTTCGAGCCGAGTTCGTAACTGTGATCTTTTATTGCTTATTATAGCTTTACAACTATTGTGATGGCTTTACTATCAATATTAACATCTTTAATGTATACCATAGCCACTACTGTGGGTGTGAACAGTTGCTAAGTGCGGCGTCCCACGCTGCCACTGTCGGACAATTGTCCTGAGTGTTACCGTTACTAATGCTTTGTCACACGTGTGATGTGGGTGATACGGGCCTGGATTGGGTTCAATAATAAGGTTTTAAAGTGGTAACACAACACAAAATTATACTATCCAATGGTTCCAATGACAAGGCTAAATATACAAATGCACACTCTATGTGGAATCGAACCATCAATACTATCATAGTGAAAAGCGGTGATTGAACCGCTTAAACCACTACTCCACACGTGTAGATGATTTTATTAAATAGAGTCTTTTATTAGACGTACTCACAAGAACTCTTCTTATCATGAACCTGTATGAATCAAAGATCGTAAAAAGTTGTAAACAAAACAAAACTCACGTGAAAATATGTAATGACAACGAAATTCTATGAAATAATTGTTTCCAATAAACATTATTGTTAATGTTTCATGTTTTCATTGGCAAAAAACCCATTAAGGAAACCCAAAACAACATTCCATGTGATCAATATTATAATCACACTCCAAAAATATATTTCAAAAGAAACTACTCTGAATAATAGCTAGACGCTGAGCTATACTTTCAATCAGAAATATACGTGTTATATCTAGTTTTTCTTGATCTGTGACATTATATTGAAGTCCCCTCTGACTTCCATACGATTGTAGGAGCACGCGCACTAGGGAAGCTCAAGTCTGACTGGTCAGTAAAGGCGGCGCCAAGTTTCGATGTATGGAGAAGAACAACACTACAAGCATTTACGCGCGCGATGCGATCAGTCGTCTTAAAATACTAGCAAAGTTGGCGGGAAATTCAAAACATTCGACATTCGAATAAAAAAAAGAGATGTGTTAAAAAGTTTAGATTGCAAAAAGTTCTAACGCAAAAATGGAGTGGAAACTTTTTTGTGCGTTTTTTGTTTTTTATTTAATTTCGCAAACGAATGCAGATTTTATTATGGAAGAAGAATGTCTGAACTATACAGTGTATCCATTGCAATATGAACTGAATATATTTCCCCACGTGAATGCTGATAAATCGTATTATGATTGTGATTTAACAATTACTGTAATAGCTAACGCGCCAAATGTAAACGTGATTGAGTTAGACGCTAGAGAAATGGAAATTCACGAAATAAAAGTTCTTGATGGTAGAGGCGATATCATAAACGGAGCCAGGCCTTTTGAATATAATATGATAAATGGAAAATTGTATATTTATTTGAGAGAACCAATGAGAGTGTACAGTGACAACAATAGACAATTTTATTACGTTAAAATTTCATTTAAGAAAATGGTGAAAGAAAATGGAAGCGGTGTCTTTTTAGTAAAGTATTACGACGAGCAAAGCAACGATTTCAAGTAAGTATAATTTATTAAGTCATTTAAAATGACAAGTGATCAATTTTATATATGCCAAAGCTAATTAATACCTTCAATCATTCCATGGCAAGTTAATTTACAATTAGTAATCAAGTGGTAAACCGATAAATATTAATACATTCTTATATTTTAACGTACGTTGACTACGGTATTTTACCTTAATTAGGAAAATAGGGCTTTATAAGACGTCAAAATTTAAAAAGGAAGCAACAATATTTAATTGCCTGTCATTTACCTGCAATTGCAAGACTCCTTATATACAGTTAGTTGATTACTTTCGTAATTAAAGTGAAACCGATGATATTTTATGATGACAGTATATTTATCTCCTTATTTGAACACGTTACAAAGTTATACTAAGCTTGTTGATGTAATAAAATTTTCCGTAACACATTATTTTTTTTGTCTAACTTATGCTGTCCCACTGCTGAGCAAAGGTCTCTCCCATACACGACCACAATTCTCTGTTTTGGGCTCTGTCTGTCCAATCATATTTTTATTTTTTTCTAAGTGTTGTTAAGAGCATCAAAACAAGCACGTTTTAACTGTTCCTTTTTTCAATTCACTACAAAAAATAACATAATATTTAACAATAAAAAAATGTCATCTTTATTTTTTTTAGATTCATCTTCTTCACGATCATAAACGATTTTTTTTTTATCGTTGATGGTAAAAAGGTCTAAATATGACAATGTAAGTACTGCATCAAAACAGTTTGACCTTTTTACCATTACAATGGGGCGCTATGGCTTGTTGAACAAACAAATTAATTAAGCATATCACATAAGCTAATTGTCTGATGTTCATAAATATGTTTCATTAATTTTTCAGTTGTTATCCAAATGTATTAATTATATCCCAGACAGCGATTGTTGAATTCATTGTCCTGCTAAAGTGATAATGTCTGCTATTTTAATTATTTACTTCCGTTGAGTTTTAAATATGTATCATCGGTAAGAATGGTATTTGCAAAAATACTTTTATTATACACATAGTTACAAAAATAAACAATAACTATTGTTGGTACATTAGGGTTGCATTTGTCAAAAGACAAATTTTTACTCCAAATGCCTAAGCCCAAAAAAAACCGACAATGAATCAAAATGCAAAATTTAAAATTCCTCATAGAAATTATCAAGCCAAAAAGAATATTTTTTTTAAGTCTTACATCATTAATGCCAATGTCACTCATACACTAATTACTCATTGACTTATCTTAGGAACACTATTTTAAACACTGGTGACCTAAAAGTCTTTATCTTTTTATATTAACAAGATTTATTACGATAGGTCATGTACAAAATCGTTATCATGTTTATGACACTTTATATTAATGTAAGGAAATAAGTTACCTATTACATAAATTGTAATGTAAATGGTACATTTTTCCTTAAACACAAATGCACCGTGCTACAATTTAGCAGAAGAGAAAAAGTTTTTACCTGTTATGTTTTAACCTACAACCCTCGATTTTTTTACGGTAAGCCATATAAGAATTCTCTTTTTCTTCTTTAATATATCCGTCTATTTCTTACTTCCTTACGAAACTTGTAAATAACTCTTTCTTGCAACTTGAGAGGCATACATATCAAGAAGGCGTGAACAAATTTTTGCACATATAAATGTCAAAATTCATCTTTTAATGTCATAAATGCACATATATGAAAGTCAAAAATGCAAAATAATTTATGTATTTATATTATGTGTAGTTGACCACACGCTGACATTAACTAAGCCGTTCTATCTATTTCAACTTATCTCTGATTTAAAAAAAAAAAACTAATTTACATTTTCAGAAGCCAAGGCATCGAAAACGCATTATATACATATGCATTCATGAAATACAGCATCAATGTGTTTAAAATCACTCTCTCCTTCACAGTCGTTGCTGATGACGTAATTCCTGGATCTAATTATATTCATTCGTAAGGTAACCTTGTATGCATTGAATCAGTTCACTTTTGTTTAATTGACTCACTCATTATATCATCTGACAATGAGCTGCGGTTTTATTGAGAAAAATGTTATTCAGCTATGTGATTTTCAAGTTATTTAAAATTCTTCAGTCACTACCAAGTATGACTTGAAAATTTATTTCTAAGAAATTTATTTAGTACGTGATTTGAAAAAACACAACCGAAAAGTCAACTCAACATTTGTACATTGTGTACTTTTAATGCATATCAGTAAATTTTAAAGAAAAAAAAAAGAAAATAAAAAATATTATTTTGCGACACAAATTAAGATAAAATGGTAATTAAATTTTAAACTGATACCAAAATATACGTGCATAGCATACAAATAAGATTTGGTTTTGTTCACTTCCAAAGATAAAACTTTTGAATTTTTACTCAAAGCATTTTGCTGTTCTAAGCAAATTGTACTTAAAACAATTGAAAAAACGAATCAGACGAGAGTCGAACTCGCGCAAGTAGTACCGCATGAAATTGTTTAATATTAAAGAAACCTTTTAACATAGAATAACAGCAAGTTATAATTATTGTATTAACAATAATTATATATTTAAAGGAGGAGATATAGATAAAAACATTAAACACGTGAGTAAAATCTAACGGGCTTTAACGCGATCATACATTAATTACCTTTAGGCTTTTTTAAATTGTCTGCCGCGTGGAATCCAGTGATCAGAAAAGCAAAACCTCGCTTTGATTCGCAGTCAGCATAATCCGCGAATCCGGACACGGTCAGTGTAGTAAAAAAAGTGAAAAAGTGAGGGTAGACGGAAAATCATAGCCCTCGCCACGGAGAAGGCGCGCCGCTAGAACCAGTCTGCTTGCGGCCACGGCCATTGTTATCTGTCTGCGGAAACGTCAAGCCTAAAAGGTAAATAATGCATGATCGCGTTAATACTCTTTAGATTTTACTTAATCATTCATTCAACGCGTAAGTTTAAAAGTTAATATCAAAGGCGTACGCAAAATGTAAATAAATAATATATCAAAATGCATTGCTCATTTGCAACAAACTCAATACAAATAAGGTAAGACTTCTAGATATCTACTACAAAACATACACTACACGTTTAAGTCTACTTCGGACTATTTGCAAATCACTAGTTTTTATCTATCTTTATGTTGGCGTAAGGTCGAAGCCCATATACGCGGCCTGGACGGCCTTCCTCCCACGTGCAAAGACGGGATCTATCGCGATATATGGTCAAAAACTATAAACAATGAGTTCTTAAGTTTTCTTAGAATATTATGCAAATTAATATTATTAAAACCAACGTGAGGTGAAGACATTATTATTGAGAATACGGGTTACTCACGTTACTTTAGCCGGGATATGCCGACTAGTTTCGAATCTAGTACGTAGATTCATCAACTGGGCTGTTATTCGCGTGTCGTCGCATAGTTTCGAATCTACGTACTAGATTCGAAACTAGTCGACATGTCTCGGCTAAAGTAACGTGAGTTACCGTATTCTCAATAATAATTATGCAAATTGTTTCTAGTTTGATGGATTTCGAGTATCGAGATTGTTTAAAACTTGATCTCCATTCGGCTGTTTTCTTCTCGGCTTTTAAATATATCGTGGCTGTTTTGGGACTATTTTATTATAATAATGGGTATTTTTCTCTGTTCATTATTGCGTTATTTGTTTACAAGATAATTATAGTGGGTGTAGTGTGCAATTGCCAATTCTCTTTGCAATAAAGTAATAGTCATTGATTCTATATGCAATAATTTCAATTTGATATTAAAACTGAAAAGTGTAATTTAAACAATACCTACATAATAGTTTATTTACTTTTTAACGCAGTTTTCTTAAGTTATTTTGGTGATGCATTGTTTAAAATTATTTACTTAATTTTGTGTAGAACTTCTATTATAATTGCTATTAAGCCGCATTAAATTAAACAATAGTTTAATGCTATAAGTAACCGCCACTCAACCTTAACTAAACAATCAATTACAGGCAGTATTTTAGTATCATTAATTGAGGCCCGCTCCCACCAAACTTTTTAATTCACGGTTTTGTTAGATTATTCACGGTTTTGTTAGGTTTGCCAGATTAAAGACTTCATACATAATTATGTTTTACATGTTTCATTTTAACCCTGACGCCTAATTATATCTGTAAACAGCATTTCAATTAAATAGCTACAACAAGAAAGGATGTTAAACAAAGAGCAAAATATATTTAACAACTAAATAACTCGTATATGCATATCTCGCTCTCTCTCTACAAAATTGTGTTACACCATGCCTATCAAAGGTTCCGGGACGCTGAAATATGGTAGCATAAACCATAAAATAATAATAATAATTTTGGATTTTGACATAATATAGAACGCCATTAGCTTAGCGTTAAGCTTGAGTTTAATATGGTGGTGAAATCGGTAGTAAACAATCTATTACGACTTTATTCAGCTGTAATTGTACAGTATTTTAGTATAATTAACTAAATAAATTGTCTGAGCTTCGTCTCAGTCCGTTAGTCATACCAAATGGGACATACACTGTGTTGCTGCCATTGATAGATAAACTGACTGTAAGAGAAACGCCTAGTTTGTCTATGAAAGTCTTTGCTGTGTGTTAGGCGTATGGTGGTCACTTCGTAGTTTACCACTGACGTGAGATATATACAGGGTGGATGCGACATAGCGACATTTATTGAAACCACAGCTTCTATACATGGTAAGTATTAATTTCCACCGGATAAAAATTCTCTGCCGAAAAAAATAAAATCACGTTCTCCGAACAATTTGAACATTGCGATCGTGCAATTTGTTCGGAGACATGGATTTTTTTTTTCGCCAGAGAATAGTTTCAATCAATATATATTAAATCACGATCTTTTACAAGTGGAACTTTAAATTTCAATTTAAAAAGTTGAGTCCCTAATAGGATTAAGATTTGAAGATTTACAACAGAATCACCTTTATCTTTATCACCTCAAACATCATAAATTATCTTATATATAACCTTAGTCAATTTCGTCATATTTGGCTGTATCTAGTTTCTTTGGAGGGAAGTAAAGATACATACTTTTCAACTCCAAATATATACTTCTGATTAAATTCGATGCGGATTCCAAGACAATTTTAACTCTACCTGGGATTGCCCGTGTGTCATGCACGGTGCCTTTCAGCTGGTTACCGCTGTAGATCCTGGCGTCACAGGAGTCACAGTGGTGCCCACCACTGTGACTCCTGTGTGTGGTGGGTGGGATTATATCCCGTAAAAAAAAATGGCTGTATCTACACAGCTCGTTTTTGTTACCTAGTCTTTTAAACGTGTGCAATATAACTAGTCGATTTTTTGATGAATGTATCAATAGTTGTGGCCACGCTGGCCAATGGACTAAATAAGGGATACTATAAATATCAGTTGAGGCAGTGGACATAATAACATATATTTACTATAGCAGTAAAACAGGAAACAAAAAAGAAAAAATTATGTTGAATAAAACGCAAACGTCGTTGATGTATTATAACAAAGTCTAGTTACTTACTGGTGGTAGAGCTCTTGTGAATGAGCTCAAGGGTGGCAGCACCACCGTCTCACCTTTAACCTGCCGCCAAATAGTAGTGCTTCCATTATTGTGTTCCGGTTTGGTGGTGAGATCAGGCCCTGAAATTACTGGCACATGAGGCATAACACCGTAGTCCTCAGCTGCAGCGACGCATCTATAATCTGCTTTTGTGGATTGTTGATGTCCATGGGCTGTACTCCACTTACCATCAGGTGGACTACACGTCCGTTCGCTGTGGGCGTAGTATAAAAAAAATAGTAAAATTATATAATTGTTGAAAAAGTATTCATGCATATAAATCCATAACGCAAAAAAAAAAATACAATAAGAAGTGTATACAAATTGGGTATGCCTATGAATATTAATACTGCCGTATGTTATCAAAACAATAACTGTGATCTCTTAAACACGAAATAAACAACTTGCCCTGCAACGCTAAACTGCGTCTAAATATATCCGGAGCGAGTTGGCCTTGGACAATACCTTGAGCAAGTCAGCAAATGAACCGCTTGTTGTGGGCAATGGACCAAATAAGGGACACTATATTAGGTGATGGGGACAATGGGAAATATACTGGAATGGAACTGACGTGGAATAAGACATTATTGACGTTAAAGCT
This sequence comes from Hypena proboscidalis, assembly GCA_905147285.1. Classification (NCBI taxonomy): domain Eukaryota; kingdom Metazoa; phylum Arthropoda; class Insecta; order Lepidoptera; family Erebidae; genus Hypena; species Hypena proboscidalis. The sequence goes on along the minus strand of LR990131.1, from coordinate 3,161,929 downwards.
GGTGGGATATTGGATAATGAAGCTGATTTATATGGCCTCTGAAGTTTGCAGAGTCTGGTGCCAATTATTTAATTAGGAAAAAGTTACGTACATAATACAAAAGTCTTTGAAAATAGTTACTCATACGAAATTGTTACTTTTTAAATAAAGATAGCAAATCCCAAGTCCAAAATATTTTGTAGCGTCTAACTACGAAACCCTATTGCCTATGGCCCGACACGAACTAGACTTTGATTTTTTATACTTTTTACTTCAGTGCTAAAAGAGCGAACAAGGCAAACATGATAATGCATGACTTTGCTGCTTTGAATAATACGATTATAATATTGATTATATACAAATAAAGTACAAAGTAATTGCTAGCACCTGTGTGTATTGGTAATGTTACCGATACAAATCATTAATCATAAGGTCTAAAAGCATACAATGGTAGGTGGCGCGGAGCAATGACGATGCATTTTTAAAGTAGCATCATAGAATACAGGATACCAGTGCATAGTTTAACTAATCATCCATCTAGCCAACAAGCCGTATTTACGACACCCACGGCGATTGTAGAAGAATTGTGTCGTATAAGTACGCGTTGCCGGCTGGGTGCAAGGCAATTAGGTATAGATCAAGACAATTATTTAATAAAAATACCTACCTTGTTAGATGCCTCAGGTTATCTAAGAAAATATCTTTAATACGATTTAAAATAGGTCTATGAAATTTCGTTCTTTAAATGTCATCCACGCAATCCAGCCAGATGCCATCTTTTTATTATGACTACTGCAAATGACCAATGCTTGGCTATAATCTGCGCACTAATACACCATTATGTCAAAAATGAACGGACTACATCCGTCCGTTGACCAAAAACTTTCTACATATCCTTCTATAGGTTATTACATTAATCAATCATCTATCGATGGCAAAATGGCGGCAAAGTCAAAGCTAGTCGACGACATTCAATGGTTTTTTGAAATAAAATCTATCAATTTACGTTGTTTAATGCTTTCTTCCACCGATTTATTGGTGTTATTGCTCGTTTTTAGCCTTGTAGCGAAGAAAATCTTTGTATTACCTGAGTAATGGTTAGATTATGTTTTTACTTAATAGAAATTTAATAGAATTTCACAATACATCCTTCTTTGGAACTTTGCACACCACCCGGGACACATTCAAAACTAGAGTACGTCATCTTCTTCAATGAAACGACAGCAGAGTCATTAAAAGCTTAATATCTCCTGTGTAAATATTATAATATAATATATTATTTTAATGTATCTGGTACCAATATGGTAACAAATCTTTTCGAATTGTTGATATAATATTATTCTATGAATGTATTCACATTTTTAGCACATTATTTTTTTACATTTTGATTTATTTATGCACCTACCTGTGTTTTGTCTGCATCACCTTAAGGTTGACTGGTAGAAAATGCATTAATGCCGCCGTTGTACAATATTTTATGTGCAAGAAGCTTTAAAAAAAAAATATAATTTTAACATAATAATATTTCGTATTTTAAAACTATCTTTGAGTAAATTACTTTAATATAATATTTGTCTTCCTTTACTTACAGATATTTGTTCCAAACACGACTTTCTCCAGACAAAGCGAAGTACTTCTTGCCTTGCTTCAACAACCCTCGTTTTGAAGCAGTCTTCAAGTTCAAGGTGTATATCGTGCAGAAGAATTGGGATGTCCAGTATACTAACACTAGTTTGTGTATTGCTAAAGAACAGAGGAGAGACAGGTGATATTATAGTATAGTTGTATTATTATAGTACAAATTTTAAAAGAGACGGGTACATAGTTAAAATAGTAATGTTTAAACTGCTACTTTACAGGAAAGCATATAATAGGAAAATGTTTTCAGCATTTGAACAGTTTCAAATCAAGTTCTTTGAATTTTTTCTTATTACTAATTTTTTACATACGACATCAACTTGTTATATTTCATCTATTTATGTTTATTCAACTAGATATTGCTAGTTGTTTGCCTTTACATTATATATATGCCCATAGCCAACTCTACGTAATTTATAAAATAAAACTGATTTAATTAATTGCTTTTCATTAATATTTTATTAAATACTAAAACTGTTTCATGTATCGGCATTCTAGACTACAAATAGTGTGAAATAAGTTTTGAGTTTAAAATATGAAAAAAAATAGTAAATAATAATAAAAAAACAGCGCAAAAGCATAATTCAATTAATATTTATCTGAAAGTATAGAACTAAGATCAATAAATACTAAAATTCTGCATATTATGTACCTATTCAGTCATATAAAAGCAGAAAAAGTAAAAAAAAATATTGTATCCTTATCAAGTAAAACAAATACACAATTTACTTCTACTAGTTGATCACCAGTACTACTAATTGATCGCCGATAGTACTAATAACAACACGATCATTTGCATTATTATCATAATTTGCATCTCCTAGCGACTTAGTACAAGCCCTATTACAATAATATCAATTTGTATGTTTTGCTTCAACCTTGTCTCCGCATTCTGAACTATTTAATACATCTAATCATTGATTTATATTTGTTAAACACTCATTTCTTTTTCTTATTTTAAACACCGATTGTTTTAAGCCAATATCTTGTCAGTTTATTTGCCATCATTCCTTTTCAGTAAATCAGAAAAAAAACATTTAGACAATGCTTAAATTACTTAATCGAAGTAAGTTCCTGTGCACTTCTAGTTTTCCAGAAGAGATCATGCTTTCTCTCATCATAGCCAACTTGGGTGACTAATCGGAAATAGAGAATATTTTCAACTTTCCACTTTTTATTGGGTGATTGAGCTTTAAGCCTATAAAACCCAGGTCTTAGTGCAAGCGGAAGATTTCTTTAATAAAAGACATTGGAGATAAATAGTTAATAATGAGTTAAAAGAAAACTACAAAAGATTTAAACACTCGAAGATTCGATATTTGTTTCAAGCACTACCAATGACTACCATTTTATTTATTTATGTATCGTAAAAAGTTAGACAAAGTATAAAACATACGATAAATTTGCAACACATAATTTTAACCCAAAACAGCTGTTAAGTACTGTACTGTTGTAAGCAGCTCAATATTATTCAACTAACGCTGATTTATAATTTTAAAATATACACCTTTTTGTAAACAAAAAAAAATATATACTTAAAAAAAAAGAGAAAATCACTCAAGGGCTTAGCTAGAGATAATCGCGATCAGTAAGCCCACATCCCATCATAAACAACACGCCCTATAAGGAGCTCGCACCAACAGCAGACACTGAGAATTGTGTCAATTATTGTGATCGTCGTCGTGACCGGTAGCTCGTTGCAAACAGGTAATTTAGAAAATTTACTTGACGTACGCACTCCATATGGACATGATTACTCTATAGTGTCTCTGACTACGATTTTAGATGCATGTTTGGTGATTCTAAGGATTAATTTCAATAGGTTTTCGATTTTTCTGTCCCGTTCAAACATTCGATTCGAGATCGCAAAATGGATAAAACCGAGTTCAGCAGTTTAATACATTCGGTGAAATTAGCCCTCAGAAAATTTACTTGACGTACGCACTCCATATTATGGACATGATTACTCTACGGTTTCTTAACAACGTTTTTGGGCGAATCTTTTGTGGTTCTAAATATAAACCACTAATGAGATTCTACGTATGGATGTAAAGTCAGTCTTGATTTGAAATTATGAAATAATCTTTGGAAACGAAATACTGTTGTGTTAAAATAGGACAAAAGATTTATCACTGATTTAAATTTAGTTCGTAACTAACCATTTTTAATCTATAGTAATTTTACAGAAGCGGTGGCGCCTTTCTATTTTATCACTTTGCGTTCATTTTTATTATCGGTCTTATATAATAATTATATGAAAGCAATATACACATTGAATTTTAATGTAATAGTCGCCCATATTCTATTTATGGATAGCATTAATTCATATACACCTACATAAATTAGCTAGATTATGTATTCAAAAGTACCCACAATAGCTAATGTGTGAATTATAAAATCTCAGGGTATCGCTAATTTGAGATTTCCTTTATACTACCCGACCACGCTAACTCGAAATTTCTCTCGTTTTATATATTAGTTGATCCAGACAGCAAGCTGGGTCACTCTTATTTAGTTTGTCTTGTCCAGTGAACTGAGACTAATCTGATCATGCATGCAATCTATTGTCTCGATCAACTCTGTATTTTTGTATAGATGTATTGTTGGGTAAATATTAGGTAACGGATGTAGAGTAAAAATTAAAAATGAATTATTTATTATGCTCTTAAGTCGAATAATACTGACCATAAAAAAAGCCGAAGAAGAAGCTTCTCTATTTCACTGTATTTCGTAAAAGATGATCAACAAAGTTGATCAATTGGTGTAGTGTGTATAAGTATGTTAATCGCCACTATCGTAAACCAAATGCATCAAAAAAATGTCATACTTATCTTCTCCAAAATATTTTTCATTCAGTCTTTTTAAATCCTTTATGTTTTTTTTGCAGCATGAAAGACGATTATCTCGTGGTTGACTACGTGCCATCTCCTCAGGTCAGCATACACCAAGTTGGGTTCCACTACTCACGGTTTGCGAGTAAAGTGGTACATGCCAAAAAATCTAATGACACCTTCATCCTATGGGCACCTATCGATGAGATCGACGATTTCAAGTTCATTCTTAACTACGGCATTACTATCATCAATTTGATTCAAGAGTACTCCAACACTAATAGGTCTTTAGTACAAGGACCAATTAACTTGGTAGCCGTGCCTTCAATTATCACAGGGTACGAGATTGGAAGCTGGAACCTCTTAACTAACGGGTAAGTGACTCACTTGTTAGAGATCTTAAAGAGCGCTAATTTACTAATTGAGTTTGGAGATCGTCTGACGTTACATTGAGCGCATACATTCAATCGCAGGTATTGCCATTGTTTAACCTACAGAGATGTTTGGCATTCATATGAGAGTTACAGATTTAAAATTAGAAGCAGTCTATGACTTTGAAGCTGGAAAGCTATAAAATGTGCCGACCTTGAGCATTCATGAGACTTCTTGCATGTTGCAATTTTATTTCCTCCACGATATTTTTTTATGAATCCAATATTTTGCTGGTCTTTATACTAAATATATTTTGATTGGCGGCCATCATATTGTTATTATTTTTCAATGTTTGAACTTTTATGACCGTGGCTCAGCGTGGAAATCGGTCGATCATCCACAAAAAAAAATATGAATTGAATCATCCTAAATAGCCTGTTCTAAATTAAATTGCTCAGCACTAAAAACTTTTAATAATTGATGACAGCAAAGAAAAATACATTTTCAAGGTGAAACTCATGAGAAGATGGGTTTTGCAAACAAGAAATTATTTTTCTATGAAATGTTTATCTTCGTTGCAGAACTTGACCTAGACGCTATTTAGGAACTATTTATTTTTTGCGCAAGGTCAGCCAACGAAACCCAGCGCATCATCAGCTGTTATAACAGTTCTGTTTAGTGATGTGACAAATACAAATATTCGTATTCACTTAGTAGCAACATATTTCACGTTTGCACACATTCAAAAATATTGACAATATTTTGCAGTTTGACTTTTTTTGTGATGATTTTTCTAAATAAAAAAATATGTATGTATAAAAATCAAAGTGGGGTAATATTAACAATAATATTGCCACTGCCGCCCCTTCATCCCCTTTAGTGTAGGATTAGTAGATTAAAATATTAAAACTATGTTGCATTAAGGTATTTTGTGGGTAAAGTATTCAGAATCAGTGTTATCAACTTGCAAGTAATTGATTTCACTAAGTTTTAAGTAAAATTTACTTGAGATTTTGATTATGTATTTTATAAATAATATTTTACTTGTAGGGTAAAAGTGAAATCCTCATGAGCAATAATAAGATTGTTAGTTTTTTAGCGTTTTAAGTACAGACATTTACCACTAATTTTATTATTAATTCCTTACACCCATTATTCGTCATGTATCCAAATAAACGTTATGTCTTGCATCACTAGTCGGTTATAATAAACAATTACATTGTGTTTATGTATGTTGCTGCTGTATTATTTATGAGAACAATTTGTTGGAACGTTGAAGAGGCGTATAAAAGAGGATAATTTTAGAATTAATGATAACGTTGCTGCTTCAAGTTTGAATGCGGTGCTTTGATTGTTATGAGTCAGCAAATTCGTCATGATACTGAATTACTTTTTGTTGTGTTTATTCATAAAATAATAATATTAATGATACTATATTTTATATTTAAATTTTCAAATATCCCGAGTAGAATACTCGGGATATTTGAAAATTTAAATATAAAATATTGGAGTCAGAATATCATTGAATCACCAAATTAAATTGCAAATATTTGGGAATACTAATTTTCTATAACATCTTGCTTTTCAGAGCCCACCGCATAGTAACAATCGACCAGTTCACAAGCATCAAACAAATAGAGACAATGGCATTTGAATTAGCTCAGCAGCTCAGTAGGATATGGCTTGGAAACCCAGGAGAAGTAGAAAGAACGAGATGGTATGAAGAATGGTTCAAAGAAGGCATGGCAACGTACTTGGCTTACTATTTTATGACGCAGGTAAAAAAAATAGAGTAACTCATGAAATTCTAGAAAAACCCAAAAAATCTGCTAGTGAACTTGATGTGAAAAGTGCAATAGAAAAGAACAAACCTTTATACTCCTCCAAATAATTAGATAGAAAATTGACAAGAACAAACCAAATCGTTTATTTTGCAAAGATTTAATGATTTTAATAATTATGTCACTAGAATAGGTAGGTATTTAAAGTTTAAAAATATTGGGATACACAAGAGTAAGGTGTGATAAATCAATATTTATCATACCTTATGATATATTATCATCCCTATCACACATGAGTCAAGCAAATTTATTTACTTTAGATAGATACCAGTCTAAAAAAAAACAAAATCAATAAAAAGGAAAGAGATGAACTAAAAAACGCAGTTGACCTGAAACGGCAAGTTTTAAAACATCCTCTTTAATCGTTAAAAGCGTAAGTGTGATACATGGAGTTATCATTGACCACTTCCGATGTCGGACGAGGAGATAAAACACTACTGTCAGTTACCTTGTTGTATTCGGAAGAAACACCTACATACAAAATCATTGCTCGCACGTGACTCGTGATGCCAATTTCTAGGTCAGCGGTGGAAATTGTTATAAATGTAGCATAATATCTCGAAAAAAATTAAGTTTAGCTTTAGGTGTATGGTAAAAAGTCACATGATACAAGGTATCGTTTTGACTTTAAAGTAATCAGCGCGGTACTTGAAACTCTATCTGATTTAGCGTCATGAGACAAACATCCTTTATCATACATATTAGTTGCTTTATCCTTCTTCATTTTAGCAGGTTTGATTTGCATTTTTAAAGTATAAAAGTGGACTACCTTGGTGGTCTATCTCTGCCCCACCGTTCTGAGTAATATAGGCGTAGTAATGTTATGTTATTTCTAAAGAAGCTTAAAATTGTATCATTAGTTGGATCTTAAGAACTTAAAAAATGGAAGGTGTTCTGTTCTTCATCCCAAATTCATGCACTTGTTACGTCTGTCCAATGGTACTGCATTAAATTGTTAGCACCTAATGATTTGGTTACCGATCCAACTATAAATTGATCTAACGTGAGTTTAAAGACAGTTAAAGCGTATTCGTTATATTTGGTAATCGTGTTATAACACTTGTTCAAAATTAGGCAAAAAGTCAAACCAATAAAAAAGAATGCGTGCATTGCGTACGGTACACAAATACGATAGAAATTAGATAGACAAAAATTTAAATTTCGTGTAATTCCATTTATGGGATACGCCTGCGGATCTCGTTTTTTTTTAAATCATTTTTGTTATTTTAAGTCGTCACTTCGGACAACCAAATTTTTAATAAAAACTTATTTTTCAGTACAATCATGGTATAATATTTCCATCTCAACCCGATCAAAGACGTCGTTCTTTAGGCATATACGGCCTACGAATGAAGCACAAAGCCATGGCAATAGATTGGCACAGAAGCACTCCAGCCTTAGAGATCTTCAACACTTCGCTTGCAATAGAGATCCCATCAAGATACAAAGAACTAGTGCAGTTGAAGACTGGTGCGTTACTTTGGATGCTGGAGAACTGGGTTGAGTCGGATAAGTTCCATCAATCACTGGTGAACTATATTTATTCTAGGTAAGTTTCGTATTGTGGTTAGCTTAGAGACAAGGTTGAAGTTGTGACACTACTTTGTTACTTGAGCTGCCAAAGGACTGCGTATACAACAGTAAATGGATTAGATGTCTGTATATCTCAGTACTTTTAGTAGTTGGATCTACTTCATGCATTTTTTTATATTATTGATCAAAGAAAGGTCGATGCGCAGATATTCACTATATACAATTTATTATAAAGGTCATAAGTATTATCATCACATATGTCAAATTTTACGCAATATAATATAATGTTGGGCGAATGTTTAACAATATTTTTTTTAAATTATGAATTATAGTTTTGTGTTTAGGTTTAGGTCAGAGTCTAAAGTTTTTAAGTGGGTCATTTAAATTTATGTACTATTAACGTTGTCATCATTTTATGCTAGAATTCCTATTAGGATTCTCACATCACACCTCGAATACCTTTTTTAAGATAGTATACCAAAATTGTGATGCGAAAGTTTTGTGTAAAATTCCAGAAGGGGAAAATTTATATCGCTGCAAGACTTCTCTTCGACATTAGACAAGGATACTATAGAATGTTCATATCAGTTCTTCAATGGATCCACGGCTTCCCGCATATTAAAATCCTGGCTGCGGCATCCGGGATATCCTGTCATAAATGTACATGTACTGCGAGATAGGACTCCAAACGCTATTCAGTTGAAACAGGTGTGTATATATATTATATTTTTTAATACCCATTTCAAACTGTCAAAACTACTTCAACTTATATTTTTATACATATACTCGTACATACAAGGCATGATAGCCGTGAATGCCTGAATTAACCATTATGTCTAAGCAAAAGATACAAACATTCTCAACTAACTTTTGCCTGCAACTTGGTCGCTATCATAACGAGTTGTTGAACCGGCATGAATATTAAGTCAAGATTAAAGAAAAGTAATCTATCTGATGTCTTTTTTTGTGGTTCGTGTTGTTTTATCGTAAAATTAAAACATACAGTAATTTACACATTATTGTTCATGTAAGAAATTAATTTTATGTCTAAAATTAATTTAATCTTTATATGTTTTCGATTTTCAGAGACAATTCAGCTTTAACCAAGAGAACAGGAAGCTGACCAACTACTTGATCCCTATCTCGTACATCGTACAGAACAACCAGAATTGTTTCAATTGTTACAAGCCAAGGTTCACCATTGGTGCTCAGACGTACACCTTCGGAGAGAATCTGAATGATGGATGGATTCTACTTAATAGAAATGGCTCAGGTAAGCTTCAGTAAATTACACAGAATATTTGTCATTGACTGCTTAGAAATGGTTTTAAAAAATGTTTTTAATCCTGATATTATATTATCCTTGAAATCCGCAAGATAGAAAATACTATGTTCATCAGTACACGAACATCCACAAAATGTTGCCGATACGTCATTACATATGAGAACAATCAAAGTTTGCTTACAAAAATATTATAACAGAAATTTCAGCCCCATATCACCACTTGACTAAAAGACAAAACACTCAATACTCATATTAATTCTGGTAAATAATAAATACAAGGGATATTTAACTACTTATTGTATCAAATAGGTCATTTTAAATGCTAATTCCCAAGGTACATCCAGAACGAAAACACAAATGAATGCATCATAAAATAGATAATAAATAGTATTATTAGTTAGTTGTTTTTATAAGTTTATTCATCTAAAGGTTTAGTTATTTACTATTTCTTTGTCCGTAATTATGTGCAAAAACCTAATGAAAAATTGATATATCATAATTTACCGATCATTGTATGCTACATGAATTATAATTTGAAGAATTGTTTACCCACTGCACTCAATGAATCAGCTACCGAACTGAAATAGATTCATTGCTATTTGAAGGACTTGGGCAAGATCAGTACAATTTTATTATTAGTGCTTGCAATTATGACTCTATTAATGGTTTTACGTTGTGGCTACTCAATGTCTTATTCTTTTGAACACATTTTATTGAATGGTCCATTCGACTTTATAGCTTTCTTTCTTGAAGACGATTTCCTCCATATTATGTATGAACGTTACTGCGTCCCACAAAATCTTTGTTATATCATCAGCAGTGTCAAATACAACGTTTGAGTGATTTTTCTTGTTATTTTTGTCCATTAACAATATAATCCTTTCAAGAGTACGTGTATTCCTAAAGAAAACTGTAGATGTAGAGTCTTGATAAAAATCGCATGCTTCTCTCCGATACGGAACTACTTCGGAGTTTTTTTACGTAAATAAAGTAGGTAAAGTTGATTAATGTTAAAATTAATATGACAATAATATCTAGAATATATAATCTCTCCGTATTGACCCGAAAACAGTAAAAACCTATCTGGAACCCCATGGGTAACACTCATTACCCACACATTCGTTTTAATGCAATGGATGTGATAGAAAAATAAAGAATTGTCTCGATTTAGTTCGCATAATTTTAATTTTCCCATTTTTTATATTTCTGATTTCAGGGTACTATCGCGTCAATTACGATACTGTGACCTGGAGAACCATTGCGAAGGCTTTAAGGCAAAATATGATATCTATTGATGAGATGAACAGGGCGCAGGTAATTTTTCCCTTCAGAATTTTTTTGTTTAATATAATATCTTGCTGCTATGAAAAATGCTATTGGTCATGATATTATTACCGCTTCTACATACTCTAATTTTAAACTATAAATAGGTATAAACTAGACATAGGTAATCGTGCTCCTTAGACCGCATTATCACTTACCATCAGTAAGACTAGCATATGAGCGTGAGATACATGATAAAAACGCGAAAAATCTATCACGTGCCCGTATTCTAGCTTTTTTAGGGTCCTATTCAATCATATGACTAACCAAAATAAAAAGTGTTCATCGAGCGATAATAAAGGATAACATATTATGCAGTGCTCACAGTCAACAGTAAACAAAGCGCTCGTCTTGTGGAGAATAACTGCCTATTTTTGTCATGTGTGTCATTTTTGTCAACATTTCTTGTCAAAAATACAGTTTGCACGACGCTATCTAGTATCGATTATTGATTATATTACAATTTCAGATAGTCAACGATGTTTTAGCCCTGTACGTGGCAGGTGACCTAGACATGGGACTTGCAATGGACATCTTAGATTACCTAGATCTGGAACAAAGTCCTGTTGTATGGGAATCTGTTTTGTATGGCTTCGATTTGTTTGCCAGAGAAGGCGGCGCTGCTTGCAATATGACCAGACATATGTACTGGGAATGGGAGGTAAGGAAGAAGGAAATATGATCTTTTTTAGGGTTCCGTAGTACCTACAAGGAACCCTTATAGTTTCGCCATGTCCGTCTGTCCGTCCGTCTGTCCGTCCGTCTGTCCAAGGCATAGCGACGAAACTACTGGATCCCAAAATCCCAAAAAATGAAAAAAATTGTGTCGGTAGTACATGTAATAAACTTTAAAGGAAAACTATAGCGGATAAGTTCACTTCATTAGTTCAAGAGGAATAGGGGTCCGAAATGTCAGATGCAGTTACTCAGAATATTTCGTTCAAAAAATTCTTGAAACATAAATAAACATACATAATACATATATAAAATCACGCCTTTATCCCACGGGGGTAAGCAGAGACGATGGAACGCCATGTGTTTCGCTCCTTACATACTTCTTTCGCTTCCTTAACATTCATACATCTCGTCATACGTGCTAGCTGGTTTCGTGTATGTACTACAAACATTTCCTTTCTGAAGGACGCCATTTATCTGGTCCCTATATGTCTTTCGAGGATAAAATAAATAATAAAATAAATAATTTCGAGGATAACATAAATAAAATAAATTAAAATAATCATTACATATCTAGGTCATACATAAGATCACAATTTTTATCTCAAGACGAACTACTAGAACAGGTTGAGTGAAAAATATAAATTATTTTACAAAAGGACTCGATAGATGGCGTTGTACTCGTGCAACCGGGACCGACGGCTTAACGTGCTCATCCGATGCACGGAGGAAAAGAAGGTCACCCATCCAACGGCCGACCGCGGTTAGCATTGCCTAACCTGCAAGATCGATCGGTCCGCGCGGCTTCGACTTAGCCACGAGCTCTAATCGGTCAAGTAGTTTCGAAGCCTAAGTGGGGACGATATTTTTTCTGTCGCCTACCCCATAGTGTTGGGTATCGTTAGATAGGTCTTTAAAAACATAATGGGGTTGCTAATACAGTTTTTTGATTTAGGGATCCGTTTGCGAGATAATTAACTTTGAAGAGCAAATTTTCATCAATCACCCCCCTCTAAAAGCTAAACCGATAGCTTAAAAAATCTGAAAAAAATCACGGTGGTAGTATATGTAATAAACTTTTCATGAAAACTATAGCGGTTACTTTAACTTAATTAGTTCTAGAGTAATTGGGGTCCAAAGTGTAAAATGCAGTTACTTAGAATAATTCGTGCAAATTACAAAAACCTTTGAAAGTAATGACTTGTATGAAGATGTTACTTGTTTAATACAGATAGTAAATCCCTTTTAAGTCGAAATATGTTGTTACGACTAGCTACGGAACCCTACTGCGCGTGGCCCGACACGCACGTGGCCGGTTTTTTTTTAATTTTGTAATGTTATACATTCGGCTATGATGTTAATAATACGTTTTTATAAATAACCAACAAGAATCAAATTCAAATTTATTCGATTTATGTTTTTTAGTTTTTAGTTTTTTTACTTAATATATTTATTTTTATATATTACTTGATGATAAATGGCTGGTTAACTTTACATGATTTCAACACTCTTATCGAAAACTACAAGTAGCGACATCTAGCGCGCAATAGAGAAGTTAGAGAAGCACAACAAAGTATGAACGAACGTAATCATTCTTTGTCGTAGTTTTGAGTATCACCACTAGATGTCTCTTCGTAAAATTAGCAATATAATATGAAACAATATCACTCCATTTTCAGGACTTCCTGACGAGAAAAGTATCGAAGATCTTTGGACAACTGATAAAAAGCAAGGACCAACAATTTTTGACCAGGTTATACAGGACCAATGTGGTGGAACTGGCGTGTTCGTTAAATTATGAACCTTGTCACGCACATGTGAAGAAGATGTTTTTAGAAGAGAGAAGAGGAAAACATAAGTAAGGAGTTATTAAAATGTTTTTTTGAAAAAAATAATGGTGTTGGTTAGGCAAAATTCAAACGTTTTCTCCAGATTTAATCCAGTAAGTAAAATTTCACATTATCGCCCACCACCTAACTGGTAAATTTCTAATGATTCCAAGATACCTAATTGTTTGAAAATAATGATTGCATGATTGCCACCACAGATTCTAGTCGTGGTCAGTTTTCATATCCATTGATTAAAAAAATATTTGCAACAACAAATTGAATGATCTCAATGTCCAATTTGCACGGCAAAAGTGAATGTTTTTTTTCGCAAGTTTCACCGTTTAGTAAAATATTTGACTTTATTATTATTTAGAATATGTGGTTTCAATAAATGCTGCATAAACCCTGTATAACCAGTGTTTTGTTCAATTAATTTCTGGCGAAAAACAAAAGATGATTCAACGGTTAATATATTTTTCAGCTTCTTTCCTGACTGCCGTGTGCCATACTTCTATCTCTTAGCTAATGAAACATACAGCAGTACGTACTCAAGAAGATTCAACGCCATTGAGCTGGATGACAAAAATATCGCAGACCATAAAAGGTAAGAAAAAACCTAATTGCCTAATTTCACCGAACATAATTAATAAATAAATAAATAGAAACATAATTGCTAAATTTGGTTTTAGTTCTTTCTATCTTCTTTAAACATTGCACAACGAAAAGAGAGGTGGTTGAAAATGTGTTTAACTAAATTTTGCAAAAAATTCGGACTGGGGTTACAATTGGGGTCCAACATATTGTTTGATGAGAAAAAAACTCAAATGTTAGATTGTATTCTTCTTAATATACCTAAAAATGATCGCTCCTAAGCACAAATAATGTCAATTCGTGGACAATGTTGTGGGTTATGTGATAAACAAAGCTAACCATTGTATCTCTTTTTGTATAAACTGTATCATGTAACTGTTTTTTGTCCCAAATAAATAAATAAACTACCTGGTGACTCTGAATAAGTCATCTGTAATTTGCCGAAAAAAATGCAAAAATATATTATATATGGCTGTTATTAAATACCGTTCATGTAATTTTCAGACGAGAAAAATATGCATTTGTAATGAAGTTGCCGGTGGGAGAACCGAGACCTTTGCCAATTGTGATGTCTACTACTGAACAGGTAAGTTCAAATATTTTAAGTAATAGTTTTCATTAAAAGACGCGGGATAATGTAGTAGTATATCTACTGAAAGAAAGAGAAAAAGAAGTAGATGTCATATTGAAAATTGACATGAGATTCAGACAGAATCCGATCAGGACGGAAGGTTCTCAAGTTTTTTATTTTGACGGCGTACAATTGAATAAGAATTGGATGTAGTGCACATTGTCCAAGTCGTGACTTCCAAACTGACGGACGTGTCCGGTAAATTTAAAAATAACATGTTGAAGACTTTATACCTTGATTGCCTCAATGGTCTACTAGTTAGCGTATGTACCTCTCACCGCGAGGTCTCGGGTTAGATTCCCGGGTCGGGCAAAGTGTTATCTGTGAACTTTACCAAAGCAGCACGGAGTTGGAATTGTGCCCGGTAGACTAAACATAACAGGTGAAATATGAATGTTATACACCTCTGCCATCCCCTTCTGGGTAATATTGGCGTGATGTTATGTTATGATATTTTAATACCTATGAATTATAAAACTTGTAGTATCCAGTTTAATTTCAATCAAAAATAAAATTGGTTATATTTTTTATAATTTTCAGCCAGGCGAGATAGTAACGGAAAAACTTCAAGGTAACGGTAATGGAGCATCATCGGTAACGTTTTCAGGAATTGTTCTCATCATTTTAATGGTTATTATTGAAAGTACAAGATAAAATTGTTATCCATTTCTGAATGGTTTGTGTTCGTTAAAATTAATTAAAATCATAAACATTAATCAGAACTGCTTTGAAACTTAAAAAAAATTGACATTATCAAATCAGATTCTGAAAACATTTAAATGGTATTATTTTATTTATGATTTTTAAGTATATCATAAAATTAATGCAATAAACATTTAATGAAATTTAATTATGTTTTGATGTATTTTACAAATAAGTTGTTATTTTATGTAAGCTGTTTTAAATGTTGTTTTAATTCATTATTTCATTACATTGTACATAATAATAGAAGTCCTAATAATAATAAATTATGATATATTTTTTTTTATTATTATATTCAACCCTTTAATTGATTGTGCCTATATATGAGTACAAACGACTACTGATCAACCTGTACATTGCCAGTATTAGCTGGTCTCGCATTGCACGCGAAACCTATACAACGCGGGACCATCTAAAATAGAATTGTTGATGGGGAACAATTGTTTGGGTGCAATTCCAAACAAAACTCATATATGGGTTTTACTTTAAAATTATTCTTCTTCTTCTTCTTCTCCTTACGTGTCAATGGCATTTTGTTTTCTCATTTTTTATTTAAATTGGTTTTGCCCAGTAGGATGCAACTTCTACTCCCTTGCTTGTGGCTTGCATTAGGTCTTCACGGGCACACGTAGAGGGCGACAATGGGCACGCAGATGAGCCATGTTTTGAATGGGGAATCCACAATCGCACGAGGTATTATTGGAGTTTGTGATTCTCCATTTAGCCAGATTCTCTCTGCAGCGATCAACTTGTGTCCGAAGACGGTTTAAAGACTTCCAGACCGGCCACTGTGCCTACTTCCAGGTGGCAGGTGCTCAGCTAGCTCAAGAAAGCTAAAATTATTAAGCTTTTATCTATTATTGTAGACAAATCATATTTAAAACACTACAATGCACTTTTGTTGGCGTCAATTTTTCATTTTGTATGTAACTTAATTAATTATTAAAACAATTTTGACAAAATGGCAATAAACAAACATGCATTTATGTGTTCAAGATATGATTTATCTAAAAAAAATTATAAAATCTTAATAATATTAAAGTTAAACCCATATTACGTTAGTATTAAAACACGACGCTCAGGGTCTTGCCTTAAAAATGATCAGTAGCCGTGTGAACAAACATTCATTACAATATGAACAAATCTTATTAATGAGAGTCACATTCCTGTTTAATCATGTCTCTTATATTAATTTAAATCATCATAAATATTATTTATACAAAATAAGTATTTTTTTATCTAAATCTAGTCATAAATACTTAGAGGAGTAAATGAAAAACCCAAATTCATTCTTACACAATATATTTTGCTTTAGCACTAGATAATAATGCAATATGTACATATCACATTAATTTTAATATAATTTATAAGTTATTTACTAAAAGAATAAATGTGCCTTAATTTATATTTCGTTTAATAAACGTTTTCTATGTAATATATTTGTTTTATTTTATTGAAAGTATATAAATAATACTAAATAGGAGGCAAGAGGACGCGTTTGCCTCAGATTTAGATTATTTAATAAAAAAATAATAACGTTAATACTAAAATATAAAATATAAGTGAAAATGCAGTAAAAAATATACCTTTATAAATTATTTGCTACTTAATTTTATGATGTACCTAAGAAAATATATTATTTAAATAATAAGTAAAACTAAACTTTAATAACTACAGAATAAATTATAATCTTAATTAAACACTGATTAAATATATTTGAAATTAAAACACTTTGTGCAACTCTCAACCATTAAATTTACAATTAAATACCACTAAGTGACAATTGCCCACTAAAATGCTTAATATAATATTAATAACAATATAAATGTATGTATATTATGTCAAACAATCTCATTACATAACGTGTAGCAAGACGTGATCATCCATCTTCACTTCCATCCAAATACAAAACGCCGATAAACCAGCTTGATAATTTTCACCAATACGTGTTTATTAATTATGAAAAATTAACCGCGAAAAATAAAAAAAACAAATATCGATTAAATTTCACTTGTCTGAAATTTTACGCTCTGCGTTTACTTTTCGGACAAGTCTGAAAATAATTTACATTGTATACCTTATATAGAATTATATACCTACTTTTTATATTATTAAATTGATGAAATCTAAAACACCAAGGCTGTTGTTAGGTTGGCTGCAAATTGGCTATGCTCGAGCGCGGTGCCCGACAATTTGACGATTTTCGACTGCTAAGTGCAGCACAGTCATTAGCGGTCACTATAACTGCCTAGATATTTGACGCGAAGTATAACTTAGATAGAAATAAATCAATAGGTACACTTTTTTGATTTATTCGAGTTTCCTATATTTGGACGAAAGTAACGTAAAACTGCAAATATTATCAATCATGATAATATTGAGTCTTCTCCCTCATACACTCTGTAATATTATTAAAACAATTAACTATAACCATATACCCCTTAAATACTAAATATAATTTTATAAATATACCTACTTCTTATTTGAAATAAATAATAATTAATTTCTAAGGTTGTATTGTAGAGTTCAATATTTTAATATTCTTATTCTTATTCAAAATATAATCTTATCTAATTCTCGTACAGAGATTTTTTCATAATGTAAATTAATAGTACAGTACCCACTAAAAATATTCTTTTATAAATAAATTATTCCTTTCTTTGCTTCATAAATTCTAATGTCTTACAAATAACTATTAACTTCCCTTAGTTTCCATTAAATGTAATATACCGAAATTAAAAATAAGTTGACAAACTAGTGATTCATTAGAGCCACTAGTAATGAAATGCATAGCGCAAATAGCGAGACCATTAACGTAGGAGCGTCATTCTCATCGATCCATTCGTATACGTTTTGTAAGTGCGAATTTTCCCACTCCAGGTCTATCCTGATTCGCTGTTGGGCCGCCTCGGCCGTCATTTGTGAGTCTTCCAAAAAGTTGTTACCAGATTCCACCCAGATACGGAACTGGAAGAAAATGTTTTTATGTAAAAATAAATGTAAATAAATTATACTTAGCTTAAGTCATTTTGTAGGAATGGAGTTTCCAGCAGAACAAAAATTGTTTCGAGAGGTTACTTCCTACACACAAATATTTATACGTCTTTAAAAGAAACACATAGACTGACGTTCATTGCAGAGAATGCATCAGCATGTAGCTGAACCATTCACCATGAGATTTTAAGCGCCCTAAACACCTCAACAAAACATTTGACAGCCAATTAAAATGCTTGATTTCGGTTCACTTGAACATGTTAGTGAACTCACTTGTTAGAATTGAATGATATCGTACGTAATCAGTCGTTTTACAACAGGTTACGGTCGCAGGAGGCACAGCATTACTTGCACAATCAGTTGGTGTAAACAATGTTGATCACGAAAATATACACTTTCTTATCTTTTTTTCTTTTTTTTTTCTTTTTTTTAAAAACGACGCCCGCACTAATATAATGCCTGTATCGCGGGGTGTTCACAAACATACATTTCACACACACAAAGCACAACGAATCTCAGAACAAATCTTTGCGAACCACACAAAGATTTGTCCCATGTGGGAATCGAACCCACAACACCAGTGCAGTGGAGAGCGGTGAGGCGACCGCTTAAACCACTAGACCTCACGTGCAGACTTTAACCGGCTACACGCTACGATTTACAATTTACGCAAGTAAAAAGGAGCGCGTAGTCCACAGAGTACTTTATAGGCGTAGTCGGACCATAAGGTCAAAGCTGAATAGATTGATCGATAAATATGATTTACCGCGGTCAACCGTGGGATGGGTGACCAGTGACCATAATAATAATAATAACAAGTTAAAATTATGTGTGTTTGTCAATCTTCAGAATGTCAGAGGCCAATAAGTCTAACAACTTACTAGTCTAAAAAAGAGTATGCTGCAGTTGCTCTACGTAAAATTATGATATTCCCCAATAAAATGGAGAAATGGCTTGGAGAATCAATGGTGGTACGAGTACTTACATCATTTGTCGGGCCCGGACCAACGATGTTCTCAGCGAGTATATGTACCAGGTCTTCAAACTTCTCTTTGCCACCATACCTGATAGAAAAACAATTGAAATTATAAACTTCATCCAGAACAGAACAGACTCAACTATTTTTTAACCAAAATATTTTTTGTCGGTATTTTTAATTTCTATTAATAATTTATAATATCTACTATGGTTTCATAGTAAATAAATATCTACAAAAATAGGTGAAATATAGGTTAAAACTAGTGGTCCTAAGGAAAAATATGCATCCATGAGCAGTAAGTAAGTAAATACGTATGAATAATTCTTCCTTATCAGTTGGATAAAAATATAAGTACTACATACGTGTTCTTCATTTCTAAGCTCCTCATACTGATGAAGTTCAAAGCGATGTTAGCGTTCTCATAGCTGCTGCGGGCGACGGCGGCAAATATCTTACAGCGTTCTTCTGAACTGTAAGGACTATTTGCGGCTATCGTTTCATCCAAGAAGCTAAAAGAATAAAATGGTAAATCGGTATATTTTTCAATCAATGAAGGTTTTATATCCACATCCGGCCTTCAACAATATTCCGAAGATCGCTGACCTTTTATGGACATGTGACCCGAACATTTTTTTTTTGCTTTTACCTATATATTTAAACAAATTAATACATAGTCATATTAGGCCAGTCAATATAGAGTTGTCAATGGCGTTAGGCTGCAGAAATTCCAAAAACGTTGCATTTTTATATGTTGTTAGAGTACCTAACATAGAAAACCTACCAGTAGTCTAAAACTAGATTTGCAACATTCAAAAACCTGACCTCAAGAGCAAAAGAAAAACTTACCTTCTAATAAAACCATCATCTTGTGAACAGGCCATTGACTCTAAAATGACGACTCTTTCGTACATCGTCAGCACCGTGCTCTCCAACCGTTCGTTCAAGAGTTCGATAATCTCCTCATCTCCTTCTCTGACCATTGAGCAGTATACCGCTGGTCTGATGTCTTGAGGAATATTGGGATTGCTGAAAATTTAAAATTCGTTGTATAAGTCTCTAATATTAAGGGTAGCTAATAGTTTCTTTTATTATGGGGTTTTGCAGACGAAACTGACTAGAAATATGTGACTTGTAATATTGTCAATCCCTTAACTTGTGCTACACGTACCTAACTGCTTTTACGAAAGCTGCAAAAAAAACAGCGATATAAGCCAGCTGGCCTATATACTAGGCTCACAAAATTTGACATTGTTGATAATAAAGATATAAAAATATATCACGGGCGCAACAAACAACGATGATTATGACTAATTCAAGAAATAAAGTTCTACCTACATGATATAAATACGCAAAAATTTTGAAATCTACCTAAGTAGAAAGAAAGGTAACACAAGTATGATTAAAGGTTTTGAAGTTATCAAAAGCACTTACACTGCTGGCTCATTGCTATCAGGATCATAAAAGAAGTCAACGGCAGCAGCAATGCACGGCGCATAATTGGCTCTGCAAGCGTGGTCCATTACCAGGCCTCTAGTCAGCGAATGCATTGCGGGCTCAGAAACTGACTCAGGAGGATCAAATGTTAGCTCATCTTCTACTGATGCTATGGTTCTTCGTACCATTCTCTGAAAAGGCATCGTTGACTTGAGATTTGTTTTCAAATGATACTAGACGCATTATTGTACCAAGGTGTCAAATTATTTTTTAAATCACTAATTACATAATAATTTTCCGAAGAAAAAACTAAGAATCTTTCTAAGGCTTTTATCTAAGCAAGGCGCCATAATATTAAGTCAAAAAAAATACACTACAATAATCCACTAATACACTACAATAATTTAAGAATTTAATTATATTATATTGTGAAATTAAACAATGAAAGTGTTTTAAACTTAATTTTACCAGATATATGTCTTGATCCAAATCATCGTCTTCAGTAATAAGCGCCACGAGGCGTAACCTCAAAAAGTCCATGTTCCTCACAAAAGCTTTCCATACTGCGTATTCGGTTTCCAATTCCATCGACAGCACAACTCGGAATGCAATGTCATAGTCCAGTCTTCCAGCTCTTGCGAGATTTAAAGCATCGTCTACGAGCTGCAAATAAGTTAAAAGAAGGTTTAAAATTATTGTTCAAACATGTTGCCCATTGCGCTATTCTATCTTTCTGGGCATTTCGTGTGACCTTTTGAACGCGTATATATATACCTAAATCATTTATAAAATTTCTTCTACAGGGTGATCTACCAAACTCCTCCAAAATGCTTGACCGATTTATATGCTTTTTTGTTTATTATGTTGCAAAATATATAGTCATAGGTTATTTTTTATCGTTTTTTATCGGCTTTATGGTTTTAAGATAAAATAAAGATAATATATTGTTAATATTATTTAAATTTTTTATAACAAATTACATAAAAATACAAAGAAAACTTATTATTATGTTCAAAAGAACATAAGAAAATACCGGTATAAAAATACCGCGACGAGACAGAAAAAAAGAAGGAGGGATTCTAAAATAAATGCATTTAAATACCATACCGTAGCACGATTTAGCGGGTGTATCACTTCTCGTCTTTCGGGATCCTCGAGAGCTTCAATTATTCTTTCCCACAGCTCTGAATCATAATTGACTCGATAGTAGCCTGCAAATTTAAAAGAACTTGTAACGTTTTGCATGCTTTAATTACTTGGTATGAGTGTCATGAAATCTATGAACTTGAACTGCATCACCTTGAAAACATCGAATTAAAATCGCACATATATCAATGACTGATAAAAATATATTAGTTTAATAAATCATTAAAATATTGAATTAATTGGTTTTGACGAAAGTAGGAATCGCGATAGTACAAAGATTAGAAAAGCATAAGCACTTTTCATCGACATAGCATGTGAGTGAAGCCGCGGATGGAAGCAGCAGGGTTATTACAAAAGAATGCAATTCAATTTGATTCATTTGTCAGTTTAAACCTAAAAAGTTGATAAATTGAAACTAATTGAATTGGAATCCAATCGCAATAAAGCTGTAGAAAGAATTGAACTTACCTTGACCCTGAATATTGAAAAGGATCCAATCATCCTCTTCAAGTCTAACGTTTAATGTTGTAGTGCCGTCAATTATCATATTCTCATGGGGTTGGATGCTATTAAAATCAGGGTTAATACTGGTTGTGAACGTGATTGGTATTAAGTAACTGAGATGGTCCTGAGATACAAAGCTAAAACGCTCCTGAAAGTAATAAATGACTACATAAAACATAAAAACTAATATTATTAAAACCGAGGGACGTGAGGTGAAGACATTATTATTGAGAATACGGGTTATTTACGTTATTTTAGCCGAAGATATGCCACGCGACGGCGCCACGGTATTAATTGCCCAGTTGATGATTCTACGTAATAAATTGAAAATTTGTCGGCATATCTCCTTCTAAAGTAACGTGAGATTAATTCTCAAATTCAAATTCAAATTCAAATTCAAATAATTTATTTTCATAGGCCCCAGGAGGCGCTTGAACACGTCAAAACATTACAAAAAATGATATAAAAGTAAATAATAAATAATACTAAATTATACTAATTACAATGATTTGAATAACCGGGGCTCAGATTAATTTTAATCAAACTGTTAAGAATCGAATTAAAATCAATCTAAGTACCAGCTCCGATGGGTATTGCATTATGAGAAGAGCTGGTGAGAAACTCATGTGCACCATCTTTTAAAATGAAAAATATAACAATATAAAAGTACATAAAAAAATCACATAAGAAGAGCAATTCATTTCCAAATACTATTATCATTTATGTAGTCTGAAATACTATAGTAAGCTTTTTGACATAGTTTAGTTTTAACATATTTTTTAAATTTACCTATCGACAATTCTATTGCGTCTAAAGGAAGTTTATTGTAAAAGCGTATACATTGACCTGGAAACGAGTTAGAGATATAGATATAGAGGTATCTCAATAATAACATAAAACACCATTATAAATTTATTATTAGTATCAAAAAAGTATTAATGCTGGTGGTTGTATACGACCTTAAGAGCAAAAGTACCACTGCCTGACCTTTAACCTGCTGCCGAAATTGTTTTACGGTTAGATCATGCCTTGAAATTATTGGCACATGGACATAATATCGTAGACCTCTAATGAAGCGACGCATCTCAGTCTGCTTTTGTAGACTGTTGATGTTAATAGGTTAAAGTTACCACTTACCATCACGTGGACTTCAAAGCCGTTTGCAAAAGACGTCGTATAAAATTTATATTAATAGAATACAACTGAAAATATTACGTACCTGCATAATGAGTATACCCCCTTGTCTTAACCCGATGTGCAAGAGAGGATATCCGTTGTTCTCTTTCCAGGTTTCGAGATACTCATCAATGTTTTCCACAGCACCGTTACCATTGACAATCCAATCGCTGTTGACGGCATCCACGAAGTTCAAGGAGTTGACGGTTTGTAATGATCTGAAGAAAATACGGTAGGAACTTAATATAACATAGATGGGACAAACTATGGAGAAAACACGACTACCGATCATCAAGCCACTCACTTATTGGCTTCCACTCAAGAAAGATCCACTCAGAAGTCGGACAAACTAGCATTCAACCAACGAGGCAGTATTAAAATAATTAACTTTTTGAAAACTCATTATAATAGTATGCCTCTCAAACAATTTTTTTTTTACCAAAACACTGTTTAGTCAAATTATTATTGTCTTCAAATTTTTTTTTTTTTAATGTATCATTGGTTAAAAATGTAGAATATTTTTCTTGACACCTCTTAGATGATTGAAAAGCAGCAATAGATTATGACGGATTAGATATTGTATCTTCAGCGAATGATAATAGGTACTGTTAGATTTAAAGATGAATACATTTTCATGTATTGATATCATCTTTAATCTTGTCCCTTATTTGTTTATAGAACTTTACGTTTACTTACTAGAAACGTAAAAACCGTTTGTGCGGAATGAGTAACCAAATCCATTTCTATTGTTTTTACCAGAAAAGAAAATATAAATTCACGTTATCTATATAAATTGAACATTGCAATATCAAACAGTATGGGATACCGCTTTTTTTTCATATACTATGCGCTTCTCACCGTGAGTTCTTGGGTTCGACTTTAAGGGTCGGGCAAAGTGTTATTTGAGAATTTGTCACCCTCTATCCCATGATACCTAAACAAAACAGGTGAAATGTGGCTTTTGTACACGTCTGCCTCACCCTTCTGAGTAATATAGGCTTGATGTTATGTTATGAGTTATATTTATTATTAGTTTCAAAAAATTACCTTCCATTAAGCAAAGCTCTAGCAGCTGATTGAATAAAGTCCTGCTCCGGTGAACCAAGAATAATTCTCATCATTCTCATGAGTGCTGGTGCTTTGTATTTCATAAGCCCTTGAAGGTAATGTCTGATATCTTCCTCTTCGAATATATTATCACTTGGCTCGAGTGGTTGAGCGTTAGGATAGGCATCACGAAGCAAGCTCTCTTGGATGACGTCAGTGACAAAAAGTGTATTGACGTCTAATAACGTCACGTCCGTTCCCAGGGGGTCATTTTGGAACTGTAAAATGCATAATTACAACTATTTGTGGATAAAGTTGTGAGTGCACATTTAATCACTGTTTGATTTGTAAAATTTTTGAATTCACTCTTAATGTTGTACCTAACTGTTTGTTTATCCCTAATAAAAAAGAAAAAATATATATGTACATTTGTAAACGAGTTGCAGATGACAACAACTACCTACTTTGGCTGGTAAATACGGATGTAGATAAACAGTGTAAAAAAAAATTTTTTTTTTACATTTTTGATGAAACTATGCAATATTTTTCCTTTCATTTACTGAATAAAGTTAAAATGAGTTATGAAGGTAAAATATTAAAAGTACGATATTAAATCATGCAAAGTGTTCACGACACTGTCTGCGTTTTCATACAAATCATATAGAAAGTGTTTCTTTTTGACATTTCTATAAAAGTGCTTAATTTGACTCGTAGCTTGACATAGTCGGCTTGAGGCTCACCTTATGAGGCTCTGAAATTATTAGCACAAAAGACATACCTAAATTGACATAACATTCTAAAATGTGACGCATTTACAGTGTTGCGAGAATTTGTGGATGTTCAAGGGCTTAAATTGTCACTCAGCATCGTGAACAACACGCTCTAAACTTCGTATAAAAAAACAGTCCGAAAATGGTTATCACGTTCTCGGTAATCTTATCTTATGACACCTGTCTTTACTCAAATACTTTTGAAATACGTTACGTTTAGCTATCCCAGATAAAGAAATTAGAAAAATATGAGTTATCAATGAAGTTGTGCTTGCACGAAAACCAAAAGATAAGAAAAAGTAAAGTATTATTCGCAATAAAGTTAGTAGTGCATTTATTCCTGGCGTTACCTAAAGCCTCATACTCTATCGGAGATAAAATAAGAATGTTTGCCAAATTTAACGTTCCGTATTTATCTGAATAGCAATCGGGTGGCAATTAGGTGCTAAGGTTTGGCTTAGTAAATGTGCTGAATGTATGTATAAATGATATATCATATCATTACAGGCTAAATATTTATCTTTTGATTCGTCTTCTTATTCTTCTTCGTGTCGATGGTAGATGTGTCAAATTTTAGAGGCCTAATAATTGGCCACTACTACAGCGCTTTCTTTAGCATTCATTTAATTTAAAAAAAGATAAGGAATAATAATTGTAGTAAACAAAAAATACATTATTGATGGATAATGAAAAATCTCACCGCTCTCATCAGCTCGTAAGCTGCGTATTCTGCCAATCCGGATACCACCCACTCGAATCTCCAGTTTTCCGGGTAAATTACATATCCAAACCATTGCCTAGCCATAGCCAAGGCTATTTCATAGAATGCTTTCTTCCTTTGCTTTATTGAGGAGACCGTCTCCATGATAATGTAAGGCTCCCTTAAAATCATGATCATCAAAAAAAATTAGTACAGTAAAAGTAAAATATTCAAAAAATCACAGTTTTGGCGAACTCTACAGTTAACTATGCGCATAGAACAAGATGCAATTGGAAGATATTATGTTTCTGACCTTGTTTTTGTTATTGCTTTATTTGCACTAGGTATATTTTTTGTATCAAAGGGGTGTTCACAAACATACATTCTACACACACAAAGCACATCCAGAGTTGGAAGAAGTTGGCAGGAGTTTGGAGTCGATCTCCAAACGGAATAAAAACTATTTGTGTGATCCATAAAGATTCATCCCGTCTGGAGATCAAACCCATAACACCAGCATAGTAGAGAGTGGCGAGGCAACTGCTTAAACCACAACGGCAACCGTGCACTCAATTTATTTATTTTTCTGAAATGAATGGGCTTTGATAGAAATTTGTCTGAGCAAAGTGGTGGAAGAAATATGTCGAGATATTTTGAAAATACGCAGAATTAACCAAAATTTCTGTGTAAAACAGTTAACGTGTTGATCTGCATAACTTACCATATTCCAACAGTCGATAAGGAATGCCAATCTTGATCAATATCAGGGAAAGCTATTATGTTCATTCTACCGTCTTGATCGTTATGAATTTCAAAATATGGTTTGTTGGTCCATTCATTCAAATTATTGAAATAGAAGTTAATGGCTGCAGAAGCTTGAGCATCTAGGGTAGATTGACCTTGTCTTCCAAACAGTAGGACTTGGGCAGTGGGTATGTTGATATTAGAGAAACTGTGTGCCACCATCCCCCATCTGTGAGGCGGGCCTTGCATACCACGGAATTGATTCCTGAAAAGTTACATTGCATGATTAAGTATTTTGATGGTTGAAGAATTGAAACAAATAAGATTAATATTCCTATTGAAATATATTTTGGAAACCTTTACCTAAAATATTATACTTTAGTGTTAATGTTAAATAAAGTACATAAATAGATAGAACTTTTTCTGTTGTGGAGTTGGTAAAAATATTTTAATCATAATAAGATAATGGTACTTACTGGCTGTTTTCTTGCAATGCAGAATTAGAAATCAGGTGTGTATAATCCATGCCATTAAAGGTAAAGCTTATCATAGTATCCTCTGAAGGCTCATCCACGCAAGGGAACACGCTCCGTGCGTGCGTAGGATGTAAATTCATAGCCAGATATGAGCTAAAAAACAATGAAAAAAATACAATTATTCAGTTGAAAGTTTCAAGAATGATCACAAGTGAGAAAGAAGCCTTAAAACTCCTAAATATTCGTGCTTGTAGTATTAAGTCTTTAGAATGGTAAAGGTTTAGTGAGTAAAACTAAGATAGCATAACATCAAATTTCTCTTATTGAAATTCAAAAAACTGAAATCTTAATTTTCGTGAACAAGCGGCTTGCAACAGCCGCAAACTATTAAAAACTCGCTACAACAATAATATACTGCGATATCTTCATTTAATTAGTAAATGTATAGACTAAAGAGTAAACATATTTCTTTAGTTTACCCTTCGCCATTGTTGAATTCTCCTTTATGAAATCCTCGTCCTGTATTCGTATACGGTGCAGTATACTCTATATCAATAACATAAGATGTCGCAACAACTGCTGGAGAGATTTCCAAAATTGAATCATCTAGATTGAAAGCAGTTTCGACCGCATTTGCATCACTAAACACTCCGACTTTCACAGATGTGATGTCGAGACCTTCGGCGTGCAGCAAAATGGGGTCATCTCTTTCCTGCACTAGGGCTACATTGATGACAACACGTCCTTTAAAAGAATCTCCATCGTGTGTCAATTGTACTGCATACTGTCGCACCTCTTGTCCAGGCCTTATATTTCTTAATAAACCACTTCTGGTCACATTGCCTAGTACTATTACAGTATCATTTTTTACACAATCAATGTAAGCGCTTTCAGTCGTTGTCGATTCTTTTTCTGCTTCAATTACGTGTGGTACTTCAGAGTTCTTATAAACTGTATCCGTTGTTGTGAGAGATGATAATTTTACTTCATAAATCGGTAATGACTTCGCAAACACATTTATTAAAACTAAATAGTTTATTAAAATGCACTGCCACTTGAACCTACTCCGGCCCATTTTATTGAATTTAAATGGCCGTTTTTACACACTACTGTCCCATACGTCTCACTTCACTCCTATCCAAGAAAAAAATGGGTCGTTATGATAGATTTGTGAATTTTGTGATCATAATCATCTTGAGAGAGTGATGATAACGTTATAACTAGGTAGGTTTACAGAGATAAAATTGAAGATAGAATTGCATTTCTTAGGAAACTTATCGAGAAGTCTGGATGTTCAACGAAATGAATATCGAGATAAACGGTTCTATTACGGACTTGGTAGTTTACACTTATAAGAAAATCGTCAGTTTTATAATGAATGCAAAAAATACTCTGAGTCTCCTGCCTCTCTATTGCATGTAACAGAATAAGGATACAAAAATAAATACGATGATTATTATATTAAAACAATTATTATATTATTTATTTATCATTATTCATTTTACATTGTAAGGCTTACCCCCTATCACATGAAATCTAAACAAAAAAGGTGAAGTGTGCGTGTGATATATATATTATATATTTTATAAAATTTATTTATTCATTCACTTCGTCTTTAATCATTCAGTAATTTATATTTATTAATTAAACATTTTTAATACCATGTTAATTATTATTCATTGCATTGCAAATGTTTAACTAATTTATTTTATTATATTATTAGCAAATTATTTTATTATTTAAAATGAATAAAATATTGTTTTGTCCTACTTATTTAAGATTATTAGTTTGATTGATTTGTATCTATATAAAGACAGTAACGATCAAAGTCATTTACTTCTCAAAATCGCAATAAATACTATCGCAGTAATCGATTTGATTTGTTGTTTTTTTTCTCTAAATCAGAGAAGGTTTCGTAGGTTTCGTTTCTATAAAGGTGTACGCGATTCATCAGCTTACCCTTCAAGACATAGACAAGCGTGATGTTATGTTATAATTATATTGGTAAAAACAATGAACAGACAAACGATTGCACAGAACGTGGTTTATAAGCTTTTCGTTTTCTACTGCATGTCTCCGAAAAACTTCATCTGATTCTGATAAATTATATACTTAAACCTTCCTTAGAACACAAAAATACTGAAAATTTGCATTCAAATCGGATCAATAGTTTCTGAAATTTTAATTAGAATTTTATAATCTACTTGCTCAATGTACAATCAATTGTTTTGTTTTATTACTGGATAATCTTGCTTAATTTGTATAATTAATTATTACCATCTTTATATAACCTATTTTGTATGTCGTGATGACAAAGCATAGCGCTCTGAAACTTGTTAAGACCATTATTGTATGTACCTATGTTTGACAAATAAAACAATTCTGATTCTGATTATGATTCTGAGATGATAGCGAACATATAAAGTTATATTCAAATAAAGAACCTCCATTATTTGAAGTCCGCTAAAAGCTGAGTCATTAATAATAATCATGTGCATTATAAATATAAGTGATATTTTTAAAGTGAATAAGTGTTCAGTAATTTATGTTGCTGACTGCATATTCTTTGGATGGTATTTAAAAGTGCTTCAATTTATTCCCATATAATTTAACTAATTTTGCCTTTGTTCCACCAAATATACTGAATGTGCACCAAAATATGTTCACTAACATATTTCATAGTGAGCACCTATTTAAGAACTGTTGCAAATTTGTAAAAATAGTACTACACCTATTTTAAAAACACATTGATTCTAGCACGAGCCGAGCGAGCGAAGCGAGCGTGCCGCGGCAGCGGTCGGCGGTGTGTTATGGTCGCAGTTCTAACCTAACCTAACCTACTACTTTACCCATAATTGACCTATGCTATAACTATAGCTTTTATTTTGTGTAACAATCAGGAATATTTGGTGCACGAGAAGTATTTTTCGTGGAAGAATAAAATAATTATTGTTACAATAGAATATTTGCAGCGCACTAGAATAAAAAAGTGTTATTATCTTGGTGATAATTTGGAATTTGTTTGGTGTAACATATTTTGTTGGCCGAGTACACTCCGTCTATAAAGTCGTGACATTAATGTTTAAGGAACTAACATTAATCATGTGTCTGGCAACACCAAACATATGTAAATCAGCTGTCATCGAGTTATTATCTTGGTGATAATTTGGAATTTGTTTGGTGTAACATATTTTGTTGGCCGAGTACACTCCGTCTATAAAGTCGTGACATTAATGTTTGAGGAACTAACATTAATCATGTGTCTGGCAACACCAAACATAAGTAAATCAGCTGTCATCGAGTTTGAGTTGTGGAACAGTTTTCCCTTTGTATTTTTATTGCTTTGGTTAAACTGCAATTAATTAACAAGTAACTACGCAGAAAGGAATAAAAATGAATAAAGTAAATCGGAGTGGCACGCGGGAAGTGATTTTTAAAGTTTTCCAGCGATGTTTCACG
The DNA here is from genome assembly GCA_905147285.1 of Hypena proboscidalis. Taxonomy (NCBI): domain Eukaryota; kingdom Metazoa; phylum Arthropoda; class Insecta; order Lepidoptera; family Erebidae; genus Hypena; species Hypena proboscidalis. The sequence goes on along the minus strand of LR990131.1, from coordinate 3,131,270 downwards.
GAGTACCAAGCTGGACGAATTTTGTACGATTTGGATGATATTTATGGGCGGACAGCATCTATGACGGGTATGTAATCGTGTTATTGTTTGTTTTTAATCTGCCCGAAGTTACAAATTTACTGAATTTACGATTTGGAGACCAAAAAAGGCATTGTTTACATTGCACATTTTTAGGTTAGATTGACATTGTGACATAGGTCATATTATAGTATGACCATAATTTTTGATACATTATGATGGTACAACAAAATCCATTCAGGTTTTATACCAGTTTTGAATTTGAATTAATTGCTTCATGTCAATAAGTTATTGTTTCCATTCCAGTACAATTTTTTTACTTAAAGGTCTACGCTCAGGAAGCGAAATTTACTGCGTTTGGTGAAAATAAACAAACCTCGCCCCATCTATGCCATTGATGAACTTTTAGGAGAATACGGGCACACAGTGTTACGGCTTCCGCCGTATCACTGTGATTTGAATCCCATTGAGCTCATTTGGGCTAACCTAAAACAAAAAGTAGCAGCACAAAATGCTGGGTCACGCGATGTGAAGCAACTTGCTGAAGACGCCTTCAACAGCATTATACTTGAAACATGGAAAACTGCTGCCATCACGTGGAGACGTCTGAAAAAGAGTACTACGAGCGAGGACGTCATCTGTATCGAGACATAGACGAGTTGATTATTCGCTTAGGCGATGATAGCAGCAGTTGTGACAGCAGCTATAGTGATGACAGCGCTGCTGATGAAAGTGGCAACGTAACGTTTCTTAATTTTGAATATTTGGAATCCGATGATGAGTGAGAGTGATCAATCAGTGTTTTTTTTTAACTTTGTGTAATAATTTTATTTTGGTTTAATTAAAAATGCTTATATATTAAAACTTTATAAAGCCCTTACTTTATTTACCTTTGCTTATGAAAAGTTTAACCTACTGTGAATAAAAACAGTAACAAAATATTACTGTTTAATGTGTCTAATTTATTTACTCTTTACTTGAACAAACTGCTAGTATCAAAATCATTTTAGTCACACTATATAGGGTTGCTACATGCAAGTCAGCAGCGCCATCATTTAATGTCACGACTTAATAGACGGTCTGTAGTTTAATTATAGCAAAATAATGAAACGGGTTTAAGAATAATATTTTAGAAATGCGTACATAGGTGACCTTTAGATTTTTGGTGAACACAAAAATATTATCCATATTCTTTTAAGTTTTAATAATATAAATTTGAATTGTCGTCTCGGGGTCCTACGGCATTAGTGTTATCTAGAGTGTTTTGTCTAATCTGCCTCAACATAGCTAAACTCACCTAGAATCTAATGTTCAAGCATCTGAATGTGGAGTATTTGCTTATTTTGATTGACGTTATCATCGAGTATTGCCAAAGTTGATAATGTTTATCGAGATGTATTTATCTTGGGAGATAAGCGTGTACATTCATTTTTACTTAGAGCACATCAGGTACCGATTCAAAATGTTAGTCATGCGTATGAATATAACTAGCTTTTACCAGCGACTTCGTCCGCGTGGAGTCTTTTTTTTAATAATAATAAATATCTCACAACTTACACACAACGCCATCTAGTCCCAAACTAAGCAGAGCTTGTATTTTGGGTACTAGAATAACTGATATTAATACATATATACTTTTCTTTGGTAAATACATACTTATTATACATAGAAACACCCAGACTAAGACAAACCTCCATGTTCATGCACACAAAGATTTGTCTTAAGCGGGAATCGAACCTGCGACCTCGACGTCGCAGGCAGGTACTCCGCCATCCGGTCGTCAAGTTTAAGTCTGTTATATTTAGTAGAAGCTGCTGCCGCGCTTTGAACCGCGTTAAACGTTACTGCCCCGCTTCCATGGAGTGCAGGCTAGTGTTAAATATCAAAAACCTTAATGGATAGTTACACTATCAAACACATAAATAATTATTAAAATCCGATCATTAGTTGCCGAGATTAGCGCTAACTAACAACTAACTTTCTGCCGCGGTTTTGTCTGCGTGGTAGCCAATAAAAAGTAGCAAATGTTACGCGCCTTGTAGTCAGCTACTTGCATATAAATTTTATCGAAATCGGTGTAACCGTTTAGCAGATTAGCCGATACAAACAGACAGACAGACAGACAAAATTTTTAAAAACTGTATTTTAGACATAGGTATCGTGCAAATAACTATATAATCTGAAGAAAACATTGTTATTTTGACATTAAAAACAGATACTTCAATTTATTTATTTGTATTGATGTCAGAAAGAAGCAGGGAGTATGCATTTAACTACATAGATACAACTTGACGACCGGGTGGCGAAGTGGGTAGTGTACCTGCCTGCGACGCCGAGGTCGTGGGTTCGATTCCCACTTAAGACAAATCTTTGTGTGCATGATTATTGGAGGTTTGTCTTAGTCTGGGTGTTTCTATGTATAATAATTATGTATGTATTTACAAAAGAAAAGTATATTTGTATTAGTATCAGTTATTCTAGTACCCATAGTACAAGCTCTGCTTAGTTTGGGACTAGATGGCGTTGTGTGTGAGTTGTGAAATATTTATTTATTTATTATTTATAACTATGAGTTTTAAATGACATTATTGCCACTGCGCGAGTAAAACTGCGGGTTCCTGACAAAATACACGTCAAAGTTTAGAAATATAGGGGATTTGATAGCTTTTACTCAGCCTGGGTTTTAAATTTATCTATGAAATATATAACATAATAACAGTGTTTTGGGATAAGCAACTTAAATGAAATAAGGATAGGTTGCTGTTTTGCAGATCCATTAACATAAGACATTTTGTTTGTGTTGAATGACTGAATTTTCTAGTAATACAAATTGAGGTTGAAACTTTTAATTACGGTAATATTACGGTATTATATTTGTTTCTTAGTTTGTTTTTGACGGCGTCGAATAGAAAAACTGATAGTTTTGTTTAATTTCTTATCTGTAAAAATTATTGTAAAATAATAAATTGTAAACAGGTTAGATAATGCTGGAGGAAGATGATGTTAATTTTAAGTTATAAAACATATTGTAATCAGATTTTCATTTTAAGTGAACTTTTGTTCTTATGGGAAATACATTCTTTAAACCTAAATTTGTCAGTCCAATTGTGAGCGGAGCGAGTGATGCTTTGTCTATGGTTGCAATAGTATAACCGTCAATTTTCTTCATGTTTTATCTTGACATGTTCTCTAGAAAGAAGCTTACTACGAAAATATAGAAATGAATAAATGTTGCACGAGAGTGATTCGATAATTTGAATTTCAGGCGCAAGCATTATAATAAAACTTCAGTAGGCGTTTTCACAACTCAGATATTGTAGGTCTACTGGTACTATTGTAGCAATCAAATTTAGGCCCCATAGTTTTGTCACTGTCCGTGGTGTCTATACTCTTTCCATATAGACACTTTGTCTATATTTGGCATTACTCAGTCTCCCGCTTTGCTTTGGAGGGAAGTAAAGATACATACTTGCCAACTCCAACTATATACTTCGGATTAAATTCGTTGCGGGTTCCAAGACAATTTTAACTTTCCCTGGGATTGCCCGTGTGTCATGCACGGTGCCTTTCAGTTAATGACGGAAACTTTCAATAGCTGCACGGAGTTGGCATATCAGGAGGGACCTAAACACACAAGTGAAGTGTGGGTGTTGTACACCACTCTGCCACACCCTCCTGCGTTATATAAGCGTGATGTCTTTTTCATGTTATCTATAAAATCATGTTCAAGCTATCTCACGGTGGGTTTATCCAATATCAATCTGAGTAATCTACGAATTTGGTACTGACAAGCTCTATCACATGATATCAAATCATGCCGTTGCTTAAAAATATTTAAAAGATCACTGAAGAAATCAACCCAAGTTTGCATTTACATGAATCTATTCAAACTAAAGGTTATTTAGATGATTTTATACTTATGACTGACCATTACATTATTTAAAACATTCAAACATTCAAAATCAGAGTGCTCGGTTGGCGTAGCGGTTAAAGCGGCCGCCTCACCGCTTTTAACTACGCTGGTGTTGTGGGTCCGATCCCCACATGGGACAAATCTTTGTGTGATTCGCAAAGATTTGTTCTGACTCTGGGTGTGCTTTGTGTGTGTGTGAAATGTATGTTTGTGAACACTCCGGCAACACAGGAGTTATTCTTAGTGCGGGCGTCGTTTTTTTTTTAATAGTAAACGTAAGCAATAACATAACCACAAAGCAGCCTATATTATTCGAAGGAAATGGCAGTGGTGTACAACACCCACACTTTAATTGTTATGTTTGGTTCCATGGGATAGAGGGTGAACCAACGAGGTGTTTAAATATGTTTTAAGAGTAAATGGATAACTCCCAGTAGCTCACAGCTCATAAAATATGAACGCAAACAGATCTTTTGCTATCTGCCAAGTTCAACTCTTAGCTCAGTCACAAATAGCCCTTTAGTCATGGAAATAGAGATCCTTGATGGTGGTAAACAAATATAAATAATGAACAATTATTAAGATTCAAGATTTAAGTAATTCATTTTCATAGGCCCCAGGAGGCGCTTGAACAATCGGTGGTATCGATTGTCATTCGATAAATTATAAAAATGACCAAAAAACACTTACTTGGTTCCGTAATTTCCTGCATAAAATCCTTTACCAGCGGTTGCAAGGGATCCAGTATACTCAATAACTAAATCATAAATCGTGGCAGTAGCTCCAGTTTCAATCTCCAACATATCATCATCATTTATTGAAAATTCAGCGGCTTGGGCAGCACCACCAAGAATCGAGAACATAACAGATGAAACTTCTAAATCTCTTATGTGAAATATGATGGGGTCTTCTCGAGTACCGGCATCTAGTATAGTCACTCTAGTTCTAACTATCCCAGCGAACGTCCCAGCATTAGCATTTGGAGTTAATTCAACGTTGTACGAATTAACTACAAGCCCCGGTCTGATTGTGTTTCTCAAAGTTATTTGAGATATATCCGTATCGTTGCCAACCGTTTTATTGACCACATCATTAATCACTTCTTCTTCTATATTTACGGCAACAACTGTATCTATTACTGCAGTAGTTTTAACGTCAATTGGTTTACTTGAGACCATCACTAGGGCATATAGAAACACACATATTTTAAAAAGCCCCATAATTCTAAAACAGTCACTTGGTGGTAATGTTTCATCGGTATTACGCAATTGCGTATATGTCGACTTGTGATGAAGTGTGATACACCACTACTGCTCACTACTGCTCACTACTGGTCAAATTGTGAGCGAAGAGCGGTTGGGTCTTTTACATGTGAAGTAACACAAAAGATAGCAGCCTTACACAACATGCCAATATTATTGACCTAGCTATTTTTATGATTTAAAATTGTTATTGCAGAAAGCAAAGCCAATTTTTTTTAACATTATTTTAAAATTAGAAAGTTGAATTAACATTGGTTTAAGATGGTTATGTGTATTGGTATATGCATTAATTTAATAAGCAATAAAATATATTATTGGGGTTGAACACATTCAATATCGCTTCCACAGAATGTTTTTATTGGATAGTTTTTCATTGGCGGTTAGTTTTCACAGCTCAGTACCGTGTTTTACAGCAATATACTTGAGATGTAACAAAAATAGACGAATCCATTTTTACATTTTCGGATTTGTCACACTTTATAATGAATTCAACCTCACAATATAATGTTTTTAGCAGCGTTGGTGTTTAAATTGCACCTGAAGTGTATACAATGAGCATGATGCTGTGTCATATCTTGCTTAGACATATCTGTACTGATTAGAAGTCGAACCCATCGATAATATTAGATACGATTTGAAACTTATGATTATGGATTTCCAAGAGTACGTTTTTCACATGTTAGATACGTTTTGTCATGAGTGACGTACGGTAATCTTTTTAGTAATTTCGTTTATTTATTAAATTTTGGTTAATATGATGCCAAATATTGGGCCGTTAATGTTGTGCAAAATTGTAAAGATACGTTATTGCTTAAATAGCAATAACGTATCTTTGATAAGGGGATAGTATTGAAAACATTAAAGATTTGATTAACAATAGATCCAAAATACTTAATATCTTTAAAAGAATTCATTAATTTGTAAAAAAATGGATTATGTGTGAAAATCAATGCATAATCCTCACAAACATTCACTCCCCACCCACTCACAGGGCTCCTCACTGCTCTCCTTCACTCTTAGATCTTATTCTTGTTTCCGATCCTAATAAAGTGTCCACTCATGGACAGCTTTCTGCTTCCTTTTCATACCATGATCTTATTTTCCTGTCCTATAAAATCCGTCCTCCTAAACGCAAGAGTCAATATCTCATTCTTCGTAGTTTCAAAAACTTAGATTTGGAGCGTTTGAAGGTGGATGCGAGTAATATCGACTGGTCTTGTTTGTTTGACTGTAATGATTTGGACGAAAAGATTTCTTTATTTAACCTAAATATCTTGAGGTTGTACAATGTGCATGCTCCTCTAAAAAAAGTAAGAGTCAAACATCCTCCTGCGCCTTGGCTCACGCAAGCTATTAAACTGTGTATGTCGAAACGCGATAAGGCAAAGGCACAATATAGAAAGAATCCTAGTGAGGAGAATTGGGATAGATATAAAAAGTTACGCAATCGCTGTAGTCGTATGTGTAGAAATGCCAAAAGACGCCATATACATAATTCAATTGAAAATCTTAATACATCACAAGTGTGGCAGTTTCTCAAGTCCCTCGGCATTGGTAAAACTTCTCACAATATTAGCTCCACACATTTAGATATCAATGCTATTAATATTCATTTCTCTAAATCACCTGTTTGCGTTAATAATAGTACTAAGTCGGCCACTTTAAATTATCTTTCAAATCTTTCTCTGCCTGATAACACTTCCTTCTGTTTTCAACCAGTTGCGGAGCTGGACATTAAGAAGTCCATCCTATCCATATCCTCTAAAGCTGTGGGCGATGATGGCCTTCAGATCCAAATGTTTATTCCTATCCTGTCTGAAATCACTGCCATTATCACTCATATTGTCAATTTCTCCTTGTTCACAAACTCCTTTCCCACTTCCTGGAAGAGGGCTCATGTCATACCTCTGCCAAAAGTCTCCAATCCAACCTCTTTCACCCAATATAGACCTATATCCATCCTTCCCGTCCTGTCCAAAGTCCTGGAGAGGGTTGTCCAAAAGCAACTTTCACAATATCTTTTCTCTAATAGCCTGCTGAGTCCGTATCAGTCTGGATTTCGATCTGGCCACAGTACCGTTACTACGTTGGTAAAAATAACCGATGATGTACGTTTGGCCATTGAAAACAAACTTCTTACTCTTGTAGTGTTACTAGACTTCAGCAGCGCTTTTAACTGTGTTGACTTTGACATCCTATTAGGAATCCTATCCTCTCTTAATATCTCAGCCTCTGCAATTACATGGTTCGCATCTTATCTTCAAGGGCGCTCGCAGTCTGTTCGCTACGAAGATGCCTCATCTGAGTGGTGTGATTTGACTGCGGGTGTTCCCCAAGGTGGCGTTCTTTCTCCTCTACTTTTCTCCGTTTTTATAAATGCTATCACTAAGGTCCTTACTTCACATTACCATCTCTACGCAGACGACTTACAGCTTTATCGTCATTTTAGCGTCGATGAGATTGTCACAGCTATTGATACTGTCAATGATGATCTTGCTAACATTAGTAAATGGGCAAAGTCTTTTGGCCTTTTAGTCAATCCCAACAAGTCGCAAGCAATCATCATTGGTGGCAGATATATGCTAAATCTTATTAATCATATGTCAATCCCCCCGGTGCTATATGATTCTAAACCAGTTATGTACGCAGAAAAAGTAAAAAATCTGGGTATTATCTTCGATCCAAATCTATCATGGGAGGCTCATATTACAGAAGTGAGCAGAAAAATGTTTGGTACGTTCCATTCTCTCAAACGACTCCAAAAATTCCTGCCTTTTCCAACTAAAGTGACTCTTGCACAATCTCTTCTTCTGCCCCTTCTTGACTATGCTGATGTCTGTTTTTTGGATGCAAAGGAGGAACTCCTCAACAAACTTGAGCGTCTGCAGAATCTTGGTATCCGCTTCGTTTTCGGTCTTCGGAAGTATGACCATGTTTCTGAATTCCGAAAACAATTGAAGTGGTTACCAATTCGGCAGCGTCGAGATTCCCACATTCTTTCTCTACTCTTTTCCGTCCTTCACAACCCTAATGCTCCTTCTTATCTTCGTGAACGTTTTGAATATCTTGTGCCCAGGGGAAAATCCTGTCGTACTTCTTCCTCTCTTCTTCTTCGAACTCCTTTACACAGTTCCACTAGGTATGATGGTTCCTTTACTATCCAGGCCGTTAGATTATGGAATAATCTTCCTAATTCGATTCGTGGTAGTCCTTCGTTGGATGTTTTCAGGGAAAGAGTTAAAAAATATTTTCTTTCTCTGACTATTTAGGTAAAGTATATTATCAATATTTATTACATATCAAAGTATTTTATTTATATTTAAGTATGTTTATTTATCTGTGTATTTAGGTTTATATATAGGTAAATTAGAATATATACGTATTTTATTTTATAGTTAGGATAGGTAATAATATATTTATGTCTATTTATTTAGGTTTATGTATTGTAACTTTAGTTACTTTTTAATAATATTTTTACCATAATAATGGTAATTATTGTTTTTCCTTTTACTTTGTTGTACACTTGTTTTTGCCCTCTTTTTGCATCTTCTTCTCCTCAATAACTCTAAGGTTTGCTGGAAGAGAACTCAAATTTGAGTTAAGCTCGCCTTTATTGTATTGTGTGTTATGAATTGTCTTTATAAATTGTTTATGGTACAATAAAAAGTTTAAAAACAAAAACAAACAAACAAACATTTCCATTTACAATAAAATAGTAAACATGTAATAAAAAGGATATTTCTTCGTCACCAGTTAAAAATTTACATAACGCTGTATTGTAAATAGACGAATAATATTAAATAATTTACAAAATACTTAAAGTGAATAAATTAAAACAATAACAAGGGAAAATACATTTATTATTGTCTGGCCGCAGCAAAAATAAGGTGATGATAATTGGATAAGTAGATAAAAAGTTACGAAAATTGCTTATTTATAAAATATCATATAGAAAATGCTCGTAATTTTATTTTTTGTACATTTTTATCGTTAATAAAATTTTATACATTGGGTTTGTAAATATATTTTGTACAAAGTTATAAATCACATCAGTCACTATAAACTCATCAGGCAAATAACATACATACATACATACATACATACATACATACATACATACATACATACATACATACATACATACATACATACATACATACATACATACATACATACATACATACGTACGTACTAAAGTTGAGTAAAATACCGATCTAAATTCATCAAAGAACAAAGTGTGATTTTTTGCTATTACCTTCAGAATATTATTAAAAATCTTGTCATAAACTGCACGTCACTTAACATCGTGGCAACTCCTTTCCACACTTACTGCTCACATTCAGCTCGCCACAAGCTGCCCTGCGGTTTTGTGCTCTTTATCGATCTTTTGATATATTTTTTGTTTATATCACAAAAGGATCTTAAAAAGTTGATACCTAATATGCCTCCAGGTGTTGCGTTATGCTCATTGTGAGGTAACGGCTGTCCCAGAGGGGTAATTATTATTTATTTATTTTTCTTGTTTAAATCTGTGCTAAAAAGTTCATCATGCCATCTCAGTCACACCCACCCATATTTACAGTCTCGCGCTCGCTCCTACAGCTACCCTACATGCTTGTCTGGCACGGGGTTGGATCCATCAAAAATGTCTGGCTAATGAGGAAACATTATCTAATTATTACCGATTAAATATAATATTTATAATACATAAATTTATATATATTAAACAGTTTTTATAATATAACGTAAGTGGATTTATAATTTCATTATCATTGAGGGTGTCTGGCAAGGGGTTGCCACGATGTTAAGTGTCTGGCAATTTATGACGTAATTTTGAATAATATTCTGAAGGTAATACCAAAAAATCAAACTTTATGTTAACAACTCTAATAATATAAATATTTTGAACTGACTGACTGACAAAATGTCACATAGGTAGTGTGCGACAGAGATAAAGCTCTACGAAGCCAAAATTAACCGATGTCTCTTTCCAAAGGTCGATGTGCAATATTTATAGCCGAGTACTGTACATACATACATACATACAAACAAACATACACGTGGTCGCAAACAGCCTGAAAGGTAAATATTGCATGATCGCGTTATTTTCGCATATATTATTATTATTTATAAATCGCGTAAATTCTAAAATTAATTGTTGAAAATAGCGATAAACACAGAAATAATAATGATTAAACTGGATGTAATAGCCGCGGCGCCGCTAGGTTCTCCGTAGTTTTCAGTCAGCCATGCTTCGACGGTGGCCGCATTTTCTTTGGTCCAGATTAAAGACGCGGCAATGTTTTCTCTGATTCCACCAATGGCAGCCAACTCACCGGTCGTGAATATGGTCTGGTGACGGTTGTAGAGCTGGTCAACCTAGAAATGAAATAAATTGGACAGGTAAGTAAAGGTATTTAGAAGAAAAAATGCACAAAAATATTGTAAAGCTAGGTTGAAACTGTCACGAAAATCATTAATTTTATGTTGAATTTTTCAATAAATATTTAAGACATTACAACCATTTAAAAATTGCACAATTAACATGTACGCTTTTTTCTTTATCCGTGATAACAAATATTAAACACTGATAATAGTAGAAGTATGTATGTTATTATTTTGTTTAATTTATCCGTGATACAAAAAACTTACCTTATTTGAATGTTCTTCAGTTGTTAGTCTCCTTGCGAATGTATTGAGGATATTGGTAGTACCGGTAAAGCCTTGCACTCTGTGGAATAAAGGAAAATTATTAGTTTCAAATTACAAATATGTCATCGGAAAACATATCAAAAGTACCGTAAGTAGTAAAGGACAAACGACAGGAAAAAGAAGATCATACATTGCCAGTGATGAAGATTAATAACTTGTGTTTGTTAAATTGAATTAATCTTGGAGTCAGTAAGAAGAAGAGAAAAGTCAGAATAAGTAAAACTTGCGAAGAGTCACCAAAAGTGGTTTTTGCATCAAAGTCCTCTTTCATATTAAAAGCAAGAAATCCCTTTATCTATATTAAGGGAACTTTAAGAGAGTCGTTAGAGCCTTTAAGAAGCATTAATATGAAGGTAAATAGTATCTGACCTTTGTTGGATGAGATGGAAGTTCTCGATAACGAAGTCGAGAGCAGCGTTGGTGCTGTCAGGACTGGCGTTGGTGACCGACACGACGATGGTTTGTCTGTCCTGTTCCCTGACCTGGGAGTTCTCGGCGATTACCTGATTCAGGTAGCTGTTGAAAGAAACAATCGATTATTGTAATCATTTTAAGGATTATTGTATCAGCTTCAAAAAATAATACTTCATTTTTAAGATTATGCTATCAGTAAGTATTGCTCGATCACAACACTGCTCAGTGTAAGTGAATACTTAAGATAAAAAATGGACTGGTTAAGTCTTGCAGAATTTAGTCTTATACCTATTTTAGAAGAAATGTTATGGAAAAACCAACTTTGATCTACCGTCATATAAATTTCTTGTTCGTTGGAAATTTAAAATTTAAATTAATTGAATTTAGAAATTACTTTAGTTTACTCCAAGATTTAAGTTGCTAAATAGTTGCATAGGGAAAATAACGGCTCTTTCTTTAAGCAACATTTACATAAAAATACTGAACTAAAATTATTATTATTTATGACTTGGTATAATCTATTATTTGAAATCAATGATTATTTTGATTTGCATCGATTGGACTTGCGCACTTAGCCGCTATCAAAGCACTCGCCGTTTCAAACAAAATTATCATCTTTCAAATATATTTAATATTTTTATTCCTCCTACCTCAAAACCTGTACAAAAAGTATGTATAACAATCAAATAACTAACAAGCTACGACGTTCTTCATTAGAAGTGCAGCCCAAGGCATTGAGAAGGATGGATTGCTCACTGGAGTCAGAAGTGGAAAGGTACATGTCCCATAAGAAATTGAAGTTCTCCACGCTTCCTCCGCGGAGACCAGAGCAATAGACCAAAGTCTGGATGTCGGGGTTCAGGCGTTGAGCTGCAATGCAAGTGGTATTTTTTATATGTGAGTGCACCATAAATATGTCAGACACCTCAAGCTTATATCCATAGACAAAGAAATAAAAAAGTAATCTACAAAAAATCTAATTAGAAAAAGGCAGCCAATTTTCGTTATTAAAAAAGAACTGAAAGCTGACTGAGGTCTAACATCGGGTAAGAACGATCACCTAATATGATGTTTGGAGCGTGGTGGCTTTGGAACATGTAAAAAGAAAGTTGTGAAAAAGCTATGTCCATAGAATTTTTTTTTTGTATAATAATATGTTGTTTATGGTGATGACTGATATCACCCCCTACTATTATCAGATACTTATCACCGTTTACAACATATCCAAAAATTGCACTTTATACTTTCATAGCAATATTTTGATGTGTTGATATGACTTAATGTAGATTACATTGACACCAGTACTAAAGAAGCATGCAGAATTTCAACTTAATTAATCACCGAGTAAATCAAAGACTATTACATCAAGCTTACTAAAGTCAAGTAGATTAAACCCCAATTTCACAAGCCAGTGTCGTCAGTATAAGCATATATCACACATAAATGAAAGTGACAGCTGTGTTCTTTTTTCAAGTGTAACTAGCGTCACTTCTAAATTCAGTAAGGTAATATTTTAATGGTTTAGAGAAGATTTATCCAGGACCTCTGTTACTGGATCTCAGATAAACATGTATGCTATGTATATTAAAGTGATACAAGAAACAAGGAACTTACTGGGATTATTCTGTAAGTTCTGTAGCAGATCTTGGGCTGTTTCGATACAGTCAGGGTTACCGTAACGGCAGTTCAGGTTTAAGATGATGTTTCTGTGGAACGGCGTCACATGTTCCTCTTCAGTCTTCGCGATGAAACCCAGCTCACCGTATATGGGCTCGGTCAGGTTGAGAATGTAGTGCTACAGACATAAAGAACACAACGTAACATATCACCTATAGAAGCTATCCAGAAGGATATGACTGAGGTGTATGGAACTCATATTTCAACAGTTATATTTAGATCCTATGTTATCAGTGAGCCTGCTCCTATCTGCCGAGCACAATTTCAGCTTGCCTGCAGTTGCTGAGAGTGAGGAAATTGTTTCTTTTTTTCATTATAATACATTTGACCAAATTCATAAAAATCATAAAAGCAAAATTGTTTCACGAGAGATTTATCCATAAGATCGTTTTACTTTAGTAAAAAGTAGAGAAAAGAAGTAGAGAAGCTTGTGTCAATACTATATTCAAAAATATTCTTAATATTCTTAAACCAATTTTTGTTAAACCTAAACCAAACTTCTTTTATTGCATAATGTAAAATATAAGTCCTACTGCAGGTCAGGGCGCTTCTTATTATAATGAAAAAGGTTGGGTTCATCACGACTGCATTAAACTCACCTGGAATAGTTTATATGTGTTGGTTCCACTTAGTACACCATCGAGGTAAGTAAAAGCGGGGTTGACGGATGCCCATGGGATGTAGTCTTTCTCTTTAACCAGGTAGCGAGACAATTCAAAGGCATAGTTGTATTCCTGTAATAAAAGATAAGATTTAAATAAATTGCACTGTGATACATGAGAAGAGATTTGAGGCATCAATTGTTATATTTGACCTTTTTGGAAAGGAGTCCAGGAATGCACTTAAAGTACACACATTAAATTTGAAATCTACGATGTTTTATATTGAATATGACGGTGCATCTTGATAGTATTTGCATGGCATCTATTGGGAATATATGCATCGATATCCCCCGTTCATTTATTCTGAACGCTATCGTAGGTATTTCGAGCATTTGAAACGAATTTCTCAAATATCTCGATATTCGTTCTCTCGAATTCAATTGTACGGAAGTATTTTGGCAATAAAATGATTTTATAGTCTTATTTCTTACGATTTGTATTGATATAAATATTTTTCATATTTTATTTCTACAAGTTTTTACAGTAAATATTTTCGATAAGTAGACAGTTAATAGAACTTGCGCAAAATCAAGACCGGTCATCATTAATAATAACGTGTAACACAATCATGATACGGGGTTTTGATACACCGCTAGAATACGACGACATGTGATACGCCTCAATCCACTTGGAGTCGGTTAAATTTAGTTTTTTAATAATATTGTGTAGTTTTTAATAAAGGTGTCCACAACTTAATATGGAGCCTGATACAATACAATGATAGATACGGCGATATGTATACGGTGATCGGATCGTATACTTTTTGTTAACCAATCAGCTTTGCAATAATAAACAAATTGAAAGTGTCTTCGATATTGACAGTAATTTAATGCTAAAAAATAAATAAAGATTACCCTTATTTGCCTTTGTCCTGAAATATATAATTTTCAGCAGCGAAATCTCGTTACATTTCTGTTAAAACCGCCACTTAATATTGCCAACTGCAAACCTATTTTATTCCAGTCCAATTATTACAACGAATCGAAACACCCTTTGTGTGCGCTTGGCGTATTGTAAAAGAAAAATGTGCGGTCAAGAAGAGTTATTTTATTTTCTGTATGAAGAAATATATTGTGGCCAGGTATTACGATTTTCTTGTAAACCATTTATTCGCATATTCCATAGAGATTCCATCCTTTTGAATCATGAGACTAAAGATTATGCACAACATATATTCCTGGAAGATTGATAATAATCAAACCATTTTTCATGATGATAAAGCCAGCTCAGAATCACAACATATTATAAAACGAAGACCTCCACTGCATCTGACTGTCTCTGACCGTCTATTTACAATGAACTCTAGACTGATTTATTTACCTATTAGATTTGTCAACGTTATGACATACCATGCTGATGGAAAATAGTATAAAAAAATCTTACTAATCGGCCGTTTCTGGCTAGGTTGAAGGAGTCGTCGAGGAGCTGTCCTCGATTGAGAAGGTGGATTTTCGTGTGATCTTCGTCTAAAGCCTTGGCCAAAGCTGCCCAGTTGGCAAGGTCGTAGTTTACTCTGTAGTAACCTAAAATAATTAACAAACCAATGTTTTTAGGAGTTTTGAAGTTTGTAATCATTCGAGATTTTTTTCGTCCTTTGCCACTAAAAATTGCTACTTTCACTTCAAAATTTTCAATGCAATTTAAAAAAATACGACTACGTAAATAAATGGTTGGAGCCGAAGGTAAAAATGAGGTTTATGATATGTTTATTTAACGATCTAGAACACACTAGATCTAGATCTAGAACGATGTAGAACTATAGTCCATAAGGATTCATATAAGATAGCAGAAGCTCTAAGTTTAACAATAGTAGAGGACTTACCAGTCTGCTGCTTATTGAAGATGTACCATTCAGCGGCGCTCAGTCCTTGGATGTTGATGGACTCTGTGGGGGTGTCCACTGGGATCCAGTGTTGGGGTTTGGTGTCAGTGAAGTCAGGGTTAGATGACAGCACCCAGTTGACAGGCACGTGCCAGCGGTCGGTTGAGGTCAGAGAATTGTCAGTTAAGAAACGTTGCTAAAAAAAGGAAGCATGATAAAAATTTAAGAAAAAATATTAAGAGTAAAAAAATATATTTTCATTTAATATAAATGAATCAATATTACTTTTTTTGTTTTTATCAGAACCATTGTTATATACAATATACACAACAATAATTATTAATGTTTTTCAGATAAGCAATGAAATATAAATAGCTCCATTGTATTGCAGTACAATACCTGAAGGTATTACACATAAATGTTAAATAACGGCACTTTCGTGAAGCCAAGAGCGGATCTGCACCAAGCTGATTATGGAGGCTTTGTTTTATCCAAGCTTATTACGAATTACGAGATCACTGTGCATCTAGTCTGTATTTTTTGCCAAGACATTAAAATTGTGTAGTCAGGTTTTTGATGCCGTTGAAGAAATGCAGCCATACTCGTAGTTTAGTAGGCACTTAAATCCTGGCTTTTATACCTTCTAGTAAAAAAGAAAAAAATAAGAAAAGTTAAAGGCTGAGATCTATAGAGCGTACTAAGCCTTAACTTAATGCTGACATCTATAGAATGTATAGACATAGCTTAGGTTTGGCTTAGACTTACCTTGAATAAAACACCACTTTTGTCTTTTTTGTCATAAAAGGCAAAGTTTAAGCTAAGTCTTTATACGCTTTATAGATCTTAGCCTAAGGTTAAGCTTTTTATTTTGATACAAAGACTAAATTGAAGCAAAGTCTATAGATTTTAGCCTAACAGTCGATAAAAAGAGGCGTACCTGTCCAGCTATAACGTTGTCAGCTTCATATCTACTTCGGATGACGGTGATGACCGGGAAACCGCCTTGGTTGACCCATCGCTCCATTATGGTGGACACACTCTATGGGATCGAGTTGCCGGACTCGTCCAAAGCTAGCTGAAGTGAAGCGTAAAGATGGGCAGGAGTGACTGCTTTGCGAGAACTGGGGGACAAATGAAACTAAATGTTTTTTGTTTGTATGAGAAAAAAACAGGCCAAGTGCGTGTCGGGCCACGCGCAGTAGGGTTCCGTAGCTAATCGTAACAACATATTTCGACTTAAAAGGGATTTACTATCTGTATTAAACAAGTAACATCTTCATACAAGTCATTACTTTCAAAGGTTTTTGTAATTTGCACGAATTATTCTAAGTAACTGCCCATCGTCTCTGCCTACCCCCGTGGGATAAAGGCGTGATTTTATAATGTATTAGTATGTTTATTTATGTTTCAAGAATTTTGAACGAAATATTCTGCGTAACTGCATCTGACATTTCGGACCCCTATTCCTCTTGAACTAATGAAGTGAACTTATCCGCTATAGTTTTCCTTTAAAGTTCATTACATGTACTACCGACACAATTTTTTTCAGATTTTGGGATCCAGTAGTTTAGCTTTTAGAGGGGGGGGAGGACGCTCTACTCGAACAAAAATTTGCTCTTTAAAGTTAATTATCTCGCTAACGGATCTCTAAGTCAAAAAACTGTCTTAGCAACCCCTAAACTTTTTTAAAAGTCCTATCTAACAATACCCCACACTATGGGGTAGGCGACAAAAAAAAAAACATCCCTACTTTACATGTAGGGGAGCTACCCGAAAAAAAAAAATTCCAAATTTTATTTTACGACTTTCTTTGTATAGTTAACATACATGTTTATGCAAAATTTCAGTTTTCTAGCACCAATGGTTTCGTCGCAATGCCTCGGACAGACGGACGGACAGACGGACATGGCGAAACTATAAGGGTTCCTTGTAGGTACTACGGAACCCTAAAAATTGGAATTCTTTTGATTTTTTAACAATATAATTGATATCTTAATAGATGAAATAGTAACTGCATGCAGATTAAGTTCCGGACACACTCTTGGTAAAAGTTTAGGATTCTAAATGGAAAAAGTAAACTCACCCAATTATGATTTATGCGGTAAACGAGATGATTTTTATCATTTACTCGTGGAATTCATTCGTAACACTGACAAAAAAACTAGCTGATAAGCGAGCCTTAATCTGTATGACTTTGGAGTCTTTTATGTAATTTTCGCCAAACCAAACTCTGGCGCAAACGCGGCTAGGATGCTAACTTACTCTAAATTGTAGGTACTTTTAAATAATATCATAAAAATTAATCCGATAAAATGTGGGTGCTGTACACCTCTTTCTAACCATTCTGGGTAAAATAGACGTGATGTTATGTTTTTTACTAAGATTATTTTATTTCTGATACGTTTCTATTGCTGATGCTAGTTTATACAAAACTTTTCAGATGAGGCAATTTTCAATGGAATTTGTGTAAGATAGTATTTAACCTCGATTTTTAAATAAATTCGTAAATTATTAATCCTTTTATTTTCTTATGTGTGTGGTGTAAACGATACGTACTTAGCCTTAATGTAATAAATTAATCCTTGTTGGAACACAGCAGGCGTCAGAAAGTGTTGCATCATGCGAATAACGGAGCCAGCTGTTGGAAAAAAAAAGTTATTCTATTTTATACTACGTCAATTGCGAATGGGTTTGCAGTTCCCTTGATAGTTTTCGGTTGCAGACATTTAATTATAATATTGGTGATCTTAACGACGAAGAAAGACTTAGGTATTAGGGTTTGTACACAAAACTGCAATTCAATGCGATTTTGCAACGCAAAAGGATAAGACGCAATGCAGTGATTTCTGCGGCACCATTTTTTAAATCTGAGTTCTTGCGATGCGTCGCGCGAGCTCGCAGATTTTGACAATGCGATGCGGACGTCACAGCGCAGTTTTTTGTACAAGACTTTATATTGGACTAACCTCTAGTAAGGTACCAATAACAAACAGTATTAAATATTTTACATTTAATTAATTGACGCAGTGCGATCAAAATATAGTATGTATTTTTCAATTAGCGTAGAATTCACCCTGTTTTTCTTATTTAAAAGATTTTAACTGCCAGGTTATAATTGGCCGTTCCTTCCGATATGTTGCTGCCACATTGGAATAACGACTGTGCTTATGTGAAATGATGTCGATTTTGACGTATGTATGACCGAACTTTGTTCGGGCGTAACAGAACCGCAATAGTTCGGTTCGGATCTGATTATGGTATGTATGTAGTATAAGCCGAATACAACAACTTCAGTCGTGTTTTTTCGGTTTTGGTAAGGCATGGTGTGTTTAGTAACCGTAGAATACACAATCACTCATAATGCCATCGCCATTAAATTTAAATTTAGAAATGACACACGTGCAAGATTATAACGAAAAGGGATTGTTCAATTGATTATTTAATTTTATCTCTTGGAGTACAAAAATGATTCACATGTCAGTCACGGATACAATCTTCCTTTTTAGATAATAGAAGATTATACTTTATGCCTCTAGATAAATTTAGTAAAACAATTTCACAATACCGTGTAATAGATAGTTTTAAAGTTAGTTGTCATAGAAGTTTTAACATAAAATAATATAAAAATAAATTATAAATTGAAGTAAGCAGGAAAATATTCTCTCCGTGCCCGATATTTGAAAAAACCGCAGTTTAAGAAAATTGAGAATTATGCGGCATCCCTGGTATACAATTCTGTTTATTTTAGTAGAATATATTATTAATTCATAGTTGTTATCCACTTTTTTCCAAAGCCGCTATTTCTTTCTAGCTAAGTCACTACCTATAACTTTGTCATATATTAGGAAAGAAATCTAAACTCAATGGAAGATTAAAATTACCTATATTGTATTTGCCCTTTCAGAGATATAATTTATCTCGGTACTCTAGTGGACATTTGGATCCAATATGCATTGACGCAGAACCCTTAGTCACTCGTGTGACACATGTCATGATTTATCTGCCGATAGAATAACCGTGTAATACCTACGCGTGGTAGATATAACCACAAAATAAAAATATAAAGAAGTATAGCACATGTATCTACTTCACTTTTTACACATACGCCTGTGTTGCATCCTAACAAATAATTAAAAATAAAGTCCTATTCCCGGCTGCCTGTTTTTGAGTTTGTACGGCATGCATATTCCGTAAATGAAATGCAATTAAATATATTTTATAACCAGCTACACAAAATTGACTGTAATTAAACTATTATTGTATTAAATTTCAATATCAACCTTTTTATTCACTGAATCGCACCACGGGTTATCATTCATCTTACCAATAGATATGTATACTTATAGATAAGTCTAACTAAAAACTTGTCACCTAACCGAATTTAAAAGTGACACACATTACACTTGAAAAAAGAACACAGCTGTCACTTTCATTTATCCTGCTAATTATATAAGAACTGTGAAATTAGGGATTAATCTGTTCAACTACAACTACTATGATACTTTGCTGATGAAAGATTATTTTTAAAAATGTACTCACATTTCTGATAGGCCACAGCGTTGAAAGTTCCCAAGATCTCTGATGGACTGTATACAGGGTGAGTCATAGGATTGACGCTGAGTACAGCGTCTGCTTGGAACACGTTCTGCAGCATAATGACGAATTGGTCCATCATGCGCCATTCGGGCAGCACCTGAAAATGTTAAAAGGAATGAGATTTTTTTCATTGCTTTAGATATAAAGTATCTAAGTACCTAACCTATCTTAAAGTAATTATAATTGTTATCTTTTGTTAATACATAAGAAAATTGTACTTCAATAAACCTTCTTATTATAGAAGAACCAGCTAAAACCTAACTCAGGCTATTTTTTACAAAGCATGTTTTTGCTATTTACCATAGCAGTTATTTCTTACATTGCTTTATTACTGTTTCTTTACAACCATCTGGCTAATATAGACGTGATATAATGCTACGTTATGTTATTGTTCTTATTCAATGCCTCTTCTCTTACTCACCAATTCAGTAGCGTAGTTCTCAAAGAAGTTGGCGAAACCTTCATTCAGCCAGGTGTAAGTCCAGGATTGAGGACCCACCTCGTTACCAAACCACTGATGCATGTTCTCGTGACAAACGATACTCCCTACGAACTGTTTGCTTGCCGTGGTGGTCACTTCTTCAGTGACTAGAAGAGCTGCTTCTCTGTTGAAGAAATAAAACTTATTTTGTCTTCAAATTTAGTCCTGATGTCACCAGTTTCTGCCACAGTTTTAGATAGCTAAACGCGATATACAAAATTTACATTTATCAGTAAAAAAAAACGAATAGGCTTATCGAGGACTTAACAGGAACCTGTAAAATTGGCACATATTAACAAAGGAAAATTTCATATCAGCTGATTTAATTGTGTAGAATGAGTATACCCAAAATACAAAGTAGCAGCAAATACACGTTCGTTTGCTGTGGGCGTAGAATAAAAAAAAATTATATATTTTGACATATTTTTTTAATGATTAAGCTACAAAAACCAATTGGTAAGTTCAACAAAAATTTAAAAACTAATTCTTATAAAATTAACAAAAGAGTTTTTCACCTCTTAAGTCATTTTTTGCAAATGAAAGAGTAAAATCTCTTACATAATATGATAAAACGGAGCAGCTTTGTATTTATGGAGTTTATCGCCCGGTTATTATCGTCGTTGCTGAAGTTAGTGGGTACTTACAAAGTATTAAGACCCGTGTTCATACGATTTTAAAGGCGCAAATGAGATTTCTCGGTAGAATTTGAACACAAAATTGTCAGTCAAGTCATAAAATTATGTTCCCTTAAATAAATATCGTTTTGTTTAAGTAAGTACTTTCAAAATTTACTGCACTACACCACTGACAAATATGTCTATTTATTTATCTATTTATTTTATTCCTGTCCTTTAAAAATACCTGGCAAAAATCACTTTATAGTGATAAGATTTTCGAAATATTAACTTAAAAAAATAAGTAAATGACTGCTTAATGTATTTGCAAGATAGCGCCAAACGCGTCAGCGCTTTTACATATTAGAAAAATCTGCACAGGATTTCTTTGTGCATGGACCTTAGTTCACAATTTACTATATTTATAACGACTATTGACAGACGATAAGATGCCATAAATAGCTGTATTAACGACTTATAATAAAATAATATTTCCCTCTTATTTCTTAAGCACTCAATAATACTTATTTTATTGCCGTTTTACGGAAAACGAATCTAAATCTTGAATCTAAGGAATCATTATTACGTAACTAGCTGGCTACCCACAGGGACTGTCGATAAAAGTAGCTTTGTTCATCTGGGCTATAAGCTACTTGTGTACAAAATTTCATTCATACATCCATACTCAAACTTTTGCATTTATAGTACCATATTAAATGTGCTGAAGTAAATCTGATCTCATAGATCTGTATTAATAAGGCTGTAGTAATGTGTAAGAAAGTGAAAGTATAAGAATATGATAATAAAGGTACGAGGCCTACTGACAGTGACCTATTCAGTTTAGAATAACTTATCCAACGTGTATATTTTGCCGTAAATAAAATAATGAAGAGATATAAAAATCTACTATGGCTTGCCATGATTATGACGTTGGGATATAATAAAGATGCAAGAATTTCAGTTCTATACATAAAGGTTTTACGAATGTAGCATAGTAAGTAACCTTATAATAAGTACTCAGCCCTTGAAAATCTACAAGAAATTATATTATTTTAGGTTGTAGATAGACCTACCACCACATACAGGGTTTTTGCCAAAATTGTGGTCTCACCATTAATACAGATCAATAACGCGCGCTGCATCGTACTGTATTATTATTTCAAAAGCGCGCATGCATCTTGCATAATTAAAAAAAAAAAAATCCTATAATCTTATGTATTCTGTCACTTTTGACAGTTTGAGACGTTATGTCTCTCTCAGAGCTGCCGCGTCATTTTAGAAAACCCTTATTATGTAAATATTGGGGTCCAGCAACTATATATAATACTTGTTGTATATTTATATGCATATAGTACTATGTGTACATAGTTGTGTATATAATATACTGTTTTCATCTATTGTTAAACAAAATGTATACATGTCTTACCATAGTTAACTTTGATTGCACCTACCCCTTTTCTCTGCATTACCCTAGGTTGACTGTCAGACAATGCCTCAGGCATTAAGTCCGCCTTGTATATACTTTAATAATTAAGAAGTTAAATAAATAAATTAATATTTTTTTGCCTATAACTATAATATTATCAAGGTATCACAGTGTTCATAATTTGTTATTATTTGTATCTAGTCTAAGTGTTATCTATTACTGACCTGTAGATCACCAATCCCCAGTTCTCCATAGCGCCAGCCGCAAAATCTGGTGCAGCAACTTTATCCATTTTCGGGAATTCATATTTGAAGTCGGTGTATTTTTCTAGGGCTAACATGTTCTTCTGACCATACTCCAATGCAAATTTAGCAGCTTCTTGAGTGCCTGGTCTGGAGTAGACCCTGAAGGGAATTTGGTACAGAGGTTCGACGGCGTTGTCAATGACGTCAAGGTTGGAGACGAGGTAGGCAACGAGGTATGTAGACATTGTTAGGGTGTCCCTGAACTCATGTTTGGTGTAACCTGCTACGTCTAGCCTGTAAAGAAAAATGATTTGCTTGACAATCAGAAAGCTTCTTAAATGCTTTTAGATGTTTGCATTTATGTTGTTCATTCATGCAGTTACAATATCCGAAATAAAAAAGATAGGTAATAAAGTGCAAAAAAACTTTCATTTACGTAGTTTGGGCAGGTATGCACAATTTGAAGAAGGGATTGTATTCCTGGCCAAGACTAGTTTCAGTTTTACATTTTCCATTTTGGAACGGGTTTTACTCGACATGACTCAAAAACTATTTGAAACTTTTTTTTTCATTTGCAAAAAAAATGTGTCTGTGTTAGTTTTTATGTTCCTCGTGTGTAATTCATGTTTACATACAAAATTTTATCCCGTCCGTCACCCACTTCCTTCTTTTTGTGGGAACAAATCGGTCTGCTTTGCATACTTCCGCCCTACTTTTCGTAGGACGTATGCGCCAGCGTAGGTATACATTTCCAAAGATTATTTTTTGTCCTTAAAAAAATCTGTATAAATCTTGGTCTCGGTCGTCTCAGCAAATTATTTTTTTTTTATTATTACTTTTTTAATATTACATACTTGCGTAGGTCAGTCCTGAGATCCATGTTGCTTCTGACCACATCATATGCCGGTGGAGCGTAGATGGTGGTTCTGAAGATAGCCTTGAGGGCGGGCTCATCGTAGCAAGGGAATGCACGACGAGCAAATGTAGCCGCCATTTGAGATGTCACCAGGCTCCTGTTAAGAAGAACAAAGGTCATGTGACATTTTAATAAATATATTAACAATGTTAAAATACATACAAATATTGACAAATCTTACTATTGGATAGAAATGTATTGAAGACATGTACGTCCGCGTATCACTTCATAAAGCTTGTTGTCCTGTTGGCGAGATAGATTTGTTACGTTATAATCATGTTTCCAAATACAAAAATATGACAAAAAGTGACAAAACCTCGCTTGCGCTTGGTATGCTTGCCCTCTGGGTTTATGTTCGTTTTTGTAGCATTACAACAATACTTATAGAATACTTTTTAATCCAAATTTGGAGACTGTTTATTGGGTCAACTAGTAACAATTAAATACTTACACTGTTCTACCATCCTGCTCATAAGTTGACAAATAAACTCCAAACATGTTCGCCGCATAGTGACCCCTGTAGTCGATATTGATAGTAGCAGGCTGCATTGGATTCAATGGAGTGTTTAGCTGAATCCTCAACAAATGAGTATCGTCAGTCGCCATTGTAAAGCTTGAGAAAATGTTTGTGGCAGGCGCATTGTCCGTGAAGACTTGGATTGCGTTTTGTGCAATTTCGAGCTCCATAGCGTGTAGGACAATCTCACTAGTGCTGACGATTGGTAAGATTCTGATTGAGACCTTGCCTTCGAAGTAAGCTGGGTTGTCGGGGTTGAAGAAGAGGCTCACATCGTAGAAGGTAGGTATGGTGTCTGTTGGTAGAACATATCTTCCGGGACGGGGATCAACTGCGTCGTTTCTGACCTCTGTTGAAAGAGGAATGCAGAAAGCGGACCCCAGAAGGGAAAGCAGTGGTAGTAAATACATAACTGAAAGAAAATAGCATATATTATTGAATAACATGGTAGTTATACTGGCGCATAATACTTTTGGTGTTTTTATCTGGTAGATAAGTACATACCTAATATGATAATGCTTTTTCAATTTGTTAATTCGTTACATATTAAAATCCCAATAGAGCAAAAACGTAGATAGAACTACGACACAGTTCGTATAACAGGGATGATGATATCTTTTTTTTATACTACGCATGAAGCGAACGAACGTGTAGTCTACCTGATGGTAAGTGTAGTACAGCTTTTGGACATCAACAACCCACAAAAGCAAATGGTAGATGCATTGTTGCAGTTGAGGACTAGGGCGTTATGCTCCATATGCCAGTAATTTCAGGACTTTAATGTTATTATTGAGAATACGGGTTACTCACGTTATTTTAGCCGGGATATGCCGACTAGTTTCGAATCTATTACGTAGATTCATCAACTGGGCGATTCATATCCCGGCTAAAATAACGTGAATAACCCGTATTCTCAATAATAATGTCTTCACCTCAGGTCGCTCGGTTTGAATGACTTTAATGTTATAAGTAAATGATACGAAAGGAATGCTTAAAATTTGTACATGTAGTGCAATGAATATTAATTGGTAAATTTAAAAAACACAATAACATATTATTAATCAGTCGGATGAATGATTTCTAATCCGATGTATTTAGAGTTTTAAATAAGGGATTAATCCAACTAATTAATAACATGTTATTGTGTTGTTTAATGCATCCGTTACTTTATACGAAGGTAAAGCTTGTCTGATAGTCAAATAATATAAGGTCCTACAGCTTAATTTTGTTGGTATATGTTTTTTTCTGATAAATGTTGAGAAAAATAAAAAAAAATCAAGGGTTTTCAGTTCCTAATCACCCGTATGCACAGTATTTCACCTAGAACATGCTAGGTGGACAAAATTCATGTTATCATTTCCAAGGAAATCTTAATTGCAAAACGCAAACAACACCCCCCAACTCCAAATGCTAAGAATCGGTTGTTTGTCAAATTCTTAACTGGTGAGTTATAGAGTCCAAAAGTCAGGTAATGAGTTTAATGCAACCGTTCCGGTCAATCAGTTGTAATTTAGCGACACATTCGTGCACATCTCATAGTGGCTTCTAGTAATAATGTGAAAGTTTTTGTGATGGATATTAATACTGAGGGTAAGTACTATTATTGTTTTAATCAGAATCTATAAAAATGAATATAGAATTTTTTTAACAAAATGTATATATTTTGGCGTAATTTTTTTCATAAAAAAAACTTTGAACGTTCTAAATATACAACAATTCACCTCTATTTGAGCTAGTTTTTAAATATATCGTAGGAATATCTTTATTGTTTGTAAAAATACACATTTTGTTCAGCAGACATCAGCTGTAGAACATATTTTTTCTTTTTTTTTCAGAACACGTTTACTCTATTTCAAGCCTTTTTCGAAGAGTGGTTGAAATACATGAAGTATGAAAAAAACGCGTATATATGACTATCTTTCTTCAAAATTTTACTTTGGTGACATTACTGAAAGCAGCCAAAAATAAATAAAGTTGAAGATATCAAACTTTTCTAATAAGATTGTTGCCAAAAGGTTGGCTTCAGGAAAATCGATGATTAGGATATAAAAGTTACTATTTTTAATTTTGTTTATTTAGGTATCATGATAAAATATTTATCTTGTATGCATTAAATAATTATGCTGTCTGAATATTATTAAAAAAAAAATCTGTTCTTATAAAAAAAAAAATGCATTACAAAATCATACCAAAAACTATTAATAATGCCTCAATATGACTACCTTTATATAAAAGCATCTTTATATAACATAAAATAATATTGTCCACCTAGCATGTTCTACACGGTATACTGTGGTATGTAATAAATGAATATCCAAGGATCTCTAATCAATAGCAAATGAACTGATTAATTAATTAACTATTTTCTATCTTCCAGTGCAGTGGCCAAAAATCGATTCAACTACATCATTGCACAAGAAAGCAAAACTATCGTAAAACAATGAAATCATATAATTTTGTTATAATATAACTCTGGTAAAAATACCTGTAGAACTTTTTTTTACCGGCAAAATGTAAAAATCATACATTATTTGATTCTAAAATACACTTACCGATTGTATTTGCAAGACCACTACTTAAAACTCAATGAAATAATTTATTATGATGCGAATGGCGTCACGTAATCTTTATAATCGTTTTTTTTAGCTTTTATCAGAATTATCTTTATTGATAAGGCATTTGAATATTATTATTTTTGGTTGATATGCACGACGATGTAGTCTACGGTGGAGCATGAAGCATGTTTAAATACTATATATCGATTAAAAGCAGCTTTCGATCTATTCTAAGACCTACCAAATATACACACATTATTAACATTATCGATATTGTTTGTAAAACTAGTAATCTATTTGTCGTGGATTGATGGCGCCAGAGTGCACCCGACAGCGCCATCTATTAGTTCATTTTGGAACGAAATGAAACAATTTTACCGGAAACGCAAGCGCGAACTTCCGCTTGGACACGATCGTCGGTGGAGGGAATGCAGCGAGGACTGAAAAAAGGACGGAGCGTTGACTCAGTTGAACTCGGACAGTCTAGGCAGACGCTCAGTACCAACGCACGTGTTTGTTTCTAGTAAAACTGTTAGTTTGTTCAAATAAAAGTTATTTGATTTAAATTCTGTTTTCGTTCGAGTACCCGTGACAGTGCCCACATTGTACTAACACTATGTCAGATCACGAACAAGATCCGATGCTTCGCATCTCGGCCACCCATGATGAGACATCAGAAGTGAGATTCACTCGAGCGGAAGAAAACACAGTGAATAGTGCGAGGACGTAACTGTGCGATGAGAATCGGATCGAGCAGCTCCGGCGCGACGCCTGCAACAGCGGCGAACCGCGAGCGACGTGTTGACGTTTGTTACGTCAGTAATCCCAGCGGTGTGCTAATAAATACTGGTGAGTCGTACCCATTTTTATTATGATTCTGGTGCTGAGTGCTCTCTTATCAAAGATTATTATGTTTCGTCAAAGTTTAGTGGCAAGCGCGTAAATAACATTGTTTATTTAACCGGGATTGGGCATAGTAGTTTGCAAAGAACGTAACAAATTTTATCTGAGGTTATGATTAACGATTTGCGATTAGAGATTTTATTTAATTTTCATGTTGTTCCTGATAGTTGTCTTAAAAATGATATTTTAATTGGCCGTGAGATTTTAGATCAGGGTTTTAATGTTAGTATGACACCTGATAGTATTATTTTATGTCGTGATAAGGGTGTTAGGTTATGTGATGTTACAAATAAGCTCAAGAGTAATTCTATTTTCCAAATTGATTGTAATACAGTTGATACCGATGTTCCGCCAGAATTTCGTTCACAATTAATTAATCTTTTGTCTGAATATTCATCCTCGTTTTCTAGTGGTGTTTCTAGTTCCCGTGTTACAACTGGACAGCTGCAAATTAGACTTGTAGATCCTAGTCGAACGGTTAATCGTCGCCCTTACAGGCTTAGTGCTAGTGAGCGCGAGGTTATTACTGCTAAAGTGCGTGAATTAGAGGAAGCAGGTATCATTAGGCCAAGTTGCTCACCTTTTTCTAGTCCAGTGTTGCTCGTGAAAAAGAAGGATGGGTCAGATCGTATGTGTGTCGACTACAGGGAACTGAATGACAACACTGTGTCAGATAGGTTTCCATTGCCTTTGATAGAGGATCTTGTATCTAGGTTAGGTGGTACCACGTGGTTCACGTGCCTTGATATGTTGTCTGGCTATCATCAGATTCCAGTGCATCCTGAGTCAATAGAGCGCACTGCATTCGTGACACCTGATGGTCAGTGGGAATATTTGACCATGCCGTTCGGTTTGAAGAATGCAAGCTCAGTTTACCAGCGTGCGGTGATGAAAGCATTAGGGGATCTTGCTTATAGCTATGCTGTTACATATGTCGATGACATTTTAGTGATTGGGTCCTCAGTGGAGGAGAGTTTAGTTCGTTTACGCATTGTTCTAGATAAATTAACAAAAGCTGGTTTTTCTCTGAATTTTATTAAGTGTTCATTTCTGAAGCGACGGGTAGAATATTTAGGTTTTGTTGTTGAGAATGGCCAAATCAGACCAAACCCAAATAAGATTATAGCCTTGTCCAGACTTCCCCCACCCAAAACCATCACTCAGTTGAGACAGTTTATAGGGCTGGCTACTTATTTCAGACAATTTGTGCCACAGTTCTCAAAAACAATGGCTCCTCTGTTTTGTTTAACGAGTGGCAAGAATAGGTCCATTGGCTGGGAACCGAGTCATGAGGCCATTCGTCAGAAAATTATTTCTTATTTAACCAGTGAGCCAGTTCTAACAATATTCGACCCTGCACATACAATTGAGTTACATACCGATGCCAGTGCTGAAGGTTATGGTGCCATTTTTATTCAAAAAATTAACGGGAAGCAACATGTAGTTGCATATTACAGTCGTCGTACGTCCCCAGCCGAATCCAAATATCACTCATTCGAATTGGAAACGTTAGCTGTCTTTAACGCCATAAAGCATTTTAGACATTACTTGTTAGGTCGTAAGTTTACTGTTGTTACGGATTGCAGTTCTGTTAAGGCCTCTAAAAGCAAAACTGACTTGTCTCCGCGAGTTCATCGTTGGTGGGCCTACATGCAGTCATTTGAGTTTGATATAGTTTATCGGGAAGGCAGTAGAATGAGCCATGTAGACTTTCTTTCCAGAAATTCTCTCCCTACACCTAAGGTACCTTTTACTCGTGTCGAACAAAAGCGTGTTGACTTAGCTGAGCTTTCTAGCAACTGGTTACAAGCTGAACAGGAAAAGGACGAAGAGATCAGTAAGATTGTGTCTGATCTTCGTAATGAAGTATTTCCTGAGGAAACTCGTAATACCTACGAAATTCGTAAGAATATTTTGTATCGCAAAATTCAACGTAACGGTCGCACTCGATGTCTTCCTATTGTACCTAGATCGCTTCGGTGGTCTGTGATTAATAATGTCCATGAATCCGTCATGCACTTAGGATGGGAGAAGACTCTCGAAAAGATTTATGAGCACTATTGGTTTGAAGGCATATCAAAATACGTGAGAAAATTCGTCGACAATTGTATCACCTGTAAAGTAGCGAAACCCCACTCGGGTAAAGTTCAAGCAGAACTTCACCCAATTCCAAAGCTCAATGTTCCATGGCACACGATTCATATTGACGCCTCTGGAAAATTGTCTGGCAAAAACGACATCAAGGAGTACGTGTTCGTCATCATAGATGCGTTTACTAAATTTGTGCTGCTTCGTCATTCTCTAAACATAGACGCCAGTAGTAGTATTCGTGCTATTGAGTATTGTATAGCGTTGTTTGGTGCACCGAAGCGGATAATAGCAGATCAAGGTCGTTGTTTTGCTAGCAAAGATTTTTCTAGTTTCTGCACTTCTAACAACATAGAATTGCACTTGATAGCTACTGGAGGCAGTCGCGCAAATGGTCAGGTTGAAAGAGTAATGAGTACCCTAAAGAGTATGTTGACAGCTGTAGAGACTAGTCGTGACCGCTCTTGGCAGGACGCATTAGGAGAGGTTCAGCTGGCTATGAACTCTACTATTAATAGGGTGACTAAATCGAGCCCTCTCGAGTTAATGATTGGAAGGGTTGCGAGACCACTTAGTTTAGTAACCGTTGATAATGATTTGACTGTAGTTAATTTAGATGAGATCAGAGAGCACGCGACACAGAACATTGAAAGGAATTCTAGTTACGATAAAAATCGGTTTGATCAAAATAAAGCTCAGGTTTCTAAGTTAGCTGTTAATGATTATGTTTTAATTGATAATGAGGAAAGGAATCAGACAAAATTAGACCCTAAATTTAAAGGTCCATTTAAAATTATTGACGTGTTAGACGGGGACAGATACTTGCTAAAGGCTCTAGACTCTAAACGAACTTACAAATACCCCCATGATCGTGTCAGGAAGATACCCGATCACCAAGTTCCTCAAGAATTAGATGTCTTAGTTGATGACAGTGGTAGTGAGACCAAATCCGATTAAAAATGGCTTGTACACTCATACTCGAAACTCTAGACCGCACCTCATGAGTAACATGTGGCGATGGGTCTGCTAAGAATCGTTGGTGCGATTTCTGTCTGTGTTGGTGCACAGAGCGCTTCATGTGTTGTAGCACATTTTGCGCTGGATCTTGTGAATCGTTGGTGCGATTCATATCTGTGTTGGTGCACGGAGCGCTTCATGTGTTGTAGCACATTTTTCGTTAGATCTTGTGAAGAATCGTTGGTGCGATTCTGGCCTGTGTTGGTGCACAGATTGCCACAAAAGTTTCAAGGAGTTGAGTGTGCATTGTTTATGAGTTATGGTAAAGATTAACAGGATTGTTAAAATTGGTTCATTCCTGTTTCGACCAACTGTTTTGACCCACATTCCTAAAAATTCTTGTTTTGACCTACTTTATTTTTCCGTGCTGTTTCGACCCACCTGATAAAAAGTACTGACTGCAATGAAAACGTTGATTTTAGTAAATTGTAAAATGTTAAATAGTTTTACCTGTTGCCTAACCTAATCCATCATTTACTATAGACCTAATCATAACGTGTGTCCATTATTATGATTAGGTCCTTTTTCTTAGCTTATTTCTATGTACAAAGTTTGGTGTGGTTTACATAATATAATAATATGTGTTATGTTAGATGATATTGAGAAATGTGAAATTGGGAAAATGAAAGTAGCATCCTTTATTAATTGTTTCAGGAAAAATGCTAACTATAGCGTTCATGGCTGTATTTTTCGTAGTCTATCCTGAATGTAATCGGGCTCCAATCAGGGATTTCAGACTTGATTAATCTGAATGTCGTTTCATATGTCGATTGCTTTTTATCCATTAACAAAACGTATATCAACGGAATAACGTGTATTTTATCTTCTGAACTGCCAAAGTCTCCATAAATTACTTACAGCTGCTTTAAAGGTTTATTAACACATTTAAATGTGCCATCTGCTAAAAAAATTCTCACATTTTTAATTGACTATCTCAATTCTTCGTGTGCAAATGCCAATATTCTAGTGCTCTGATCTCCATAATCAAAAAATAAAAAAATAGTCTCTGGGTATCTCCACTTCTGATGCAACGGTGAATGTAGATTAAGTAATGTTCTGTGCTTTGTGTCGGGCATTGTACAGGCATGTTTTAATGCTGGCAAAGGCCGGTAATGTTTATACTAAATGCATGCCATTATTTTGCAGTGGTTCTAAGCTTCTGTTGAATATATATTGGATTGGTTGCCCCTCCGCTGATGCAGCTTCTTGTTGGCATCGATATATTTCTCGCTTAATTTCATTTTTTGCAATGCTAGGTATGCATTTGTTGTGTGGGCAAACCTTGATTATTTGCTTGCCAATATTTGTGACCACTTTTCCTTTGCATCTTCTATTAACACACCTCCATGGTACTGTGCCATTTTTGTTGTTTCGCCTCTTTGATAACCCGTATCCATTGTAGAGTAGAATTGGCCCGCCTCTTTTTGATTTTACAAAATATAACTCCCTTGAAGTAAAAGAAGTAGAAGTAGATTGTAAAACATCATCGGTTGCATCCATTTTTTTCGAACCGCGGAGTATTTTACGTGTTAACCAAGCAATATTTAGCTAATAACTGACAAAGTAACTGACTTTTCAAATAACAATATATCTCACCACTCATTTAAAAAAATAATCTCTTTTTTTATAATAATATATCGTTTCGGTAAAATGTTCAAATAACCCAATGTATTGTTTTCAAAGCCATACATTATTTTTATCATAATTTCACTAATTTCACCGAAGCCGCAATTCTGAATCAAAACTACGGATTAGGCAACAATTGCACTTATTCTGACAAATTTAGATTTTTATGACATTCTAAACAATAGTTTATTGGTCCGTGTATTACCTGCTTAAAATTGCTTATCCTTTACGTTAACCCACCCATAAATCATTTATACAAGAACTAGTTTTGTTAACTGATTTTAGAGTTTTAAGAAGCGGCTTGTCGTTTGCGTTGTATATTATTGTATTCGACCATTAATAAATATCCATTATTGGTAACCTTAGAGTCCATTGTAGATACACAAGAGATATATTTTTTTTAATCATTGTCCACCCGTACTGAAGTTAGCTTGTTTGTCTATTAAATAATTCGTGTATATTTTCATTAAAATATCTTTATGTATCTTAAAAGTTATACGTTAGTCTATTTACATCATTTTAACCAAACCCTAATTGAAATAACTTAAAGGTTGTTCTTATATGGATTATTATACTACACTTTACTCAAATCCTTCATTTCATTTCAATACCTAGTGAATCATAAAAGAGCGACTTATTTTGCTGACAGTATTTTTTCTATACAAATTATTTTTGGGACGAACGAGGAATAGAAAGTTGGGCAAATCAAGAAATTTTTTATTAATATTAATAATTTTTAAATTTTGGGTCGAACGCGGAACACATTTTGAGACGAACGCGGAATTTTTTGAGTGGGTCGAAACTTTGTGGTCGAAACAGGAATGAATCTTAAAATTACTTAGTTGTTAACTTGATGATCGGATCTTTTTCAATGATTAATGTTGTGCAGGAAGCACTGTATGCTGTGTATGTAGCCTTAATGACAGGGCATTGTAAATCATAATAATTGATTATTGTACTTAGATTTAGGACAAATCAAGTACCGTTGAGAATCAACCTTGTTTCTATTGGCAGGAAAGCCGAGCTAGATTACTGCCTGAGTATTTTGTCCACAGGTACTACACCCGAGGACGGGTGCTAGTCAGGGATGGCCGTGTCGTGGATTGATGGCGCCAGAGTGCACCCGACAGCGCCATCTATTAGTTCATTTTGGAACGAAATAAAACAATTTTACCGGAAACGCAAGCGCGAACTTCCGCTTGGACACGATCGTCGGTGGAGGGAATGCAGCGAGGACTGAAAAAAGGACGGAGCGTTGACTCAGTTGAACTCGGACAGTCTAGGCAGACGCTCAGTACCAACGCACGTGTTTGTTTCTAGTAAAACTGTTAGTTTGTTCAAATAAAAGTTATTTGATTTAAATTCTGTTTTCGTTCGAGTACCCGCGACAGTGCCCACATTGTACTAACACTATGTCGGATCACAAACAAGATCCGATGCTTCGCATCTCGGCCACCCATGATGCGACATATTGATAAAATACAAACAATATTAAAGATATAATATTAAAATGATTAAAGTAATACAATTAAGTATTATCAATCTTGGTATTTTATATTAAAACCAGTAATCCATTTAATACGAACAAAATTAAGTGTAATGTAATTTGAATGACAAAGGTCAATCACTTTATATGTGAAACTGGATACTTGCTATTGCCTGCAGCTACACTCACGTGGTACATAGATTCAAAATAACCTACAACCTATTCTCAGACCTACCAAAGATCCATAGAAAATTAAAATAAATTAGACTAGGAATTTTATATCTAATGCCGGGGCCAGACACCGGTTGGTAGTAACAAACGGCAATCAGCGAACACCAACGCCGAACACCCTTAAATAAATATAAATAAATATTTCACAACTCACACACAACGCCATCTACTCCCAAACTAAGCAGAGCTTGTACTATGGATACTAGAATAACTGATACTAATACATATATACTTTTCATTTGTAAATACATACATATTATACATAGAAACACCCAGACTAAGACAAACCCCCATGTTCATGCACACAAAGATTTGTCTTAAATGGGAATCGAACCCACGACCTCGGCGTCGCAGGCAGGTACACTACCCACTCCACCATCCGGTCGTCCCTTCACAAACAAGTGTCTTTATTTTTGGCGAACACATCAATATATTCTTGATTGGCAAACATGAAGGTCGTTGAGCTTGTGGCAGCCATTAGTTTTGAATTGACTTTTTTTTTATAGGTCTCATGTGATAGGGGGTGAGCCTATTGCCATGTAACGTGTACAATTTTAAGTCAATGGTCTTATTGAAACCTTCCTGATAAAAAAAGCCCAAGAAAACACATTTGCCCGACTCGGGAATCGAACCCAAGACCTCTAGATTAAGACCCCATAGACTATTCACTAGACCAACAAAGCTGTTATATTTTAATAGAGTTTATATTTAAATTTGGAACGTTTGCCTTCTATAAGCTCGCGCGCAATACTGATTTCTTGCCAAGCGTCTGGACACATCGCAAACTGTTTGCCGAACAATCCTCTGATCTGAGAAGAAAAACCGACACCTATCCCGATCACTGGCGAAGACGAACACAAACAGGCAAAGATCGACGAACATCCGTCCACATGTTGGTGTTCACTGTGGCGAGCGTCTGGAACTGATAAAATACTGTGACTCTGTGTGATTTTCTTTTATAATTAGAAATGGATTATATTAAAATTTAAAAAGCAACATTTTAATATAATAACAGAAATGTTGATAATGATTGTATTATTTGGACGTTTTTTAAATCTCTTCTCTCGTTTAGTGTAAACCAGTGTCTGTTTAAATACAGATAACAATCAGATTTCGTGCCAATGAGATTATTTAACAATAATACATTACACATGTATCTAATCTGTAGAATTGAATTTGAATTGAAGTTACGGTACTAATTATTACGGTCTGGTCTTCTATACTATGTATAATATTATAAAAAGAAAGATTTGATTTTTATTATTTGTTTGTAACGATTAAACTCAAATATTGAAACAGATTTCAAAAATTATTTTCTAGTTACATAGGTTATATTTTATCGAGTTACTTTGCGGCCAAAATGATCAGTAAATTGATTTGGCTAGCAAATATACCAACGTGTTGTCAGGTACTCATTTGTAATCTATAGATAAAAGCGTAGATCAATCTTTATAATAGGTTTTTAATAATTTACCTAAAATATCGGTGTCTAATCTTTTACACTGTTTGTTACAGTTATTAAAAAATAATACCTTCCTTTCAACTTCTAACAGTGCCCTATTTTAAAAAAGATGACACAACGATGGTCGGATGACCATTTTGTCATTAATTGACAAATATTCTAAGAAATTAATTATTGCTGTTAATGTAACACTAATTGGTTTTGTGTTTCCACTACTTTTATTATCAGGTTGTTACTTTTTTGTCATTAAGACTTTATCTATTTCCATAGACAAATCATATCTAAAACACTCAAATCGCGCCCATTTTGTCAAACTAAACAATTAAAAACTGTTATATATAAATATAATACTTCTATGAAAATAAATAAAGACTAAGTAATATTAAAGTACATTACACAAGTGATTACAAAAATAGTAAAAACAAGATACCGATTGTTCCCGTTTAAATACTGTTATTTTAATACCAATAATTAACTAAAATGTTAAAACAGAACATTTTACCCTGGAATATTTAACAATAAGTGACAATATTAATAATATGGTCGTCCGACCATTGTTGTGTCTTTTTTATTAAAATAGGGCACTGTTAGAGGTTTCAAATAATGTCTAGTTTTAAATATTATTTTATCAAAATTCTTAACTTATCTATATCGATAGTAAAATTTTGATAAATGCTGTAATTGATTAATAAAGATTACACCTTCCAAACGCATTATACCTAATTGAATTAGTTTAGTTATAAGTAGTAGCCTTGTAAATACAGTCGGTAAGTGTATTTTTTGTAATATTATTGAATGTGACGTGAGTTGATAACATTTTAACTATTACACAACGGGTATTACTCACGTATTTTTGGGTCTAAATCGAGTGAAACTGCCAGTCGCCTTAGTAGACAAAAATACGTGAGTAATACCCGTTGTGTAATAGTTAAAATGTATTTTTTGTCTTTACATTTTATATATAGTTATAACGGGTGGCGCAAAAGTAAAGACCCTATTTGGTTCAGCTATAACATTTTTTCTAAATTAGAAAACTAGATTTAGATTTTTTTAAATGTATATTTGTGCCATTAAATTTCGTACCATTAGGATTTAAAGATGATGTCTTTTAAATGGTGACCTCCAGAGTTGATACACCTTGAAGAGGATGATTTTCCTTCAAAATTGGTTATGAGTGACGAAGCGCATTTCCATCTCTCAGGGCATGTCAATAAGCAGAATACTCGGTTCTGGGGCACTGATAATCCGCGCATTATTCAAGAAACACCTCTACACCCACTAAAAGTTACTGTATGGTGTGGCATCTGTGTTGACAGAGTGATCGGACCCTATTTTTTCGAAGACGCTGGAGGCAATGCGATAACTGTCACTGGAGAACGCTACAGAACCATGTTACGTGAGTTTTTGATACCCAGTTTGGACGAATTGGGGCTGGAGCACATCTGGTTTCAACAAGACGGCGCTACGGCACACACAGCGCGCGACACTATGGACTTAGTGAGGGACGCTTTTCCAGACCGAGTTATCTCTCGTTTTGGCGATTTGCCTTGGCCTGCAAGATCACCCGATCTGACCAGTCCAGACTTCTTTCTTTGGGGTTTTTTGAAATCTCGGGTGTATGTGAACAAGCCACAGACTCTCGCAGCTCTAAAAGAAAACATTCGTCAAGAAATAACGAACATATCGCAGGAAGTGTTACGGCAAGTTATGCAAAATGTCATAAATAGGGCTCAAATGTGTATCAACTCTGGAGGTCACCATTTAAAAGACATCATCTTTAAATCCTAATGGTACGAAATTTAATGGCACAAATATACATTTAAAAAAATCTAAATCTAGTTTTCTAATTTAGAAAAAATGTTATAGCTGAACCAAATAGGGTCTTTACTTTTGCGCCACCCGTTATATATCGACGGTTCAAAGGAAGGATAAGCGACAAAAAAATTGTTAAGGGAGCCTAAAATCTTTTCGGTTACACCAAACGCAACTAATCAATCTTCAATCTGCCGAGCTCTTTTCCTGATTGGATTGGGTTCGGCTTCTTGTCTAACGGATGTAGCAGAATATCAGTAATTTACGTGGAACGACTGTCATCCGTCCTCAACAACCCAGCACGAGGTAATACAATAGATAGTTTTTTAAACTATTTTTTTTAAAATTTGGAATTGTAATGCTTACTCTGGTAAACAGTAATTGAGCGGTATGGTATTGAGTAGTCTATTGTGGGTAATTGGGGCCTCCTGAATACAAAACAAATACCAAAATAGTTGGATTGGCTCTACATATACATACTACAGATATCTACTTATCGTTAGACTATATTGTGACGCAAGTCGGATGTCTTTCGTCATAATTTATGAATTACAAACAGATTAAATATTACGAGATGAACGCAAATAAAGAACAAATAATTTATGAGGCATTTTTGAATACTTTAAATCATGATGATGTTTAATCAAAAATGGCATAGAAATTATTTGCACTTATCATTGAATAGCGTCTTAGATAACAACCCGGAATATATTATGATAAAATATATATAATAAAAAATATCACTTAATCTTCTTCTATCCAAAGTTAAAAACGTGCAAATGAGCAAACAGGTCTACTTGTGCGTAGTACAGCTAACATTTTTTTTTACCCATGCTGTCCCACTGCTGGACATAGGTCTCCACGATATACGACTATTATATCACTTGAATAATCAAATCGTTGCTGCCTTTGAATGCGACGCATAACTTTCCAAACTCTGTTCCTTCTCTTCTAGACCTTATTTTTGTTTCTTCTTCTTCTCGCGTTATTAAGCATGGACAGTCCCCTGCTGATGCTTTCTCCTATCATGATTTAATTTTTCTCTCATATAAACTTCGTCCTCCCAAGGCTAAGCCGAAAATACTTCTACAGCGCAATTTTGGTGGCATTGATTTGGCAGGTCTTCTTGAAGATGCCAAATGCATAAATTGGGATCCTCTCATTAAGACTGAGTCCATCGATGACAAAGTTGAAATATTCACAACTAATGTGATTAAGCTCTTCGATAAACATGCACCGATTCGAGCGATCAAAGTCAAGCACTTGCCTTCGCCATGGCTTACGGACGAGATGAAAGACATGTTGTCAAAGAAAGCAGCGGCTAAGACGAGATTCAAATGTCGCTCAAGTGATCACAACAAAAACAGATACGTAGAGATTCGAAATCACTGCCATAGGGTGTGTAGAAAAGCACAACGCCAAAATATCCATAAAGAGGTTGAAAACGGAGAACCAGCAAAAGTCTGGAAATTTCTCAGAACGCTGGGAGTTGGAAAATCTCAACATAGTTCGGTTCCTACAAATTTAAACATCGATTTAATAAATCAACATTTCTCCTCTTCGTCCAAATTTGATGGGACTCATAAAGCCAACACCTTGAATTATCTTTCATCCATTCCAACTCCTAGTTACTCACAATTCGTCTTAAATCAATTCACTGATTGTGATGTTAAGAAAAGCATAATGTCTATCACATCGATTGCTGTTGGTAGCGACTGCATCAGCCGTAACATGATCTTGCCCATCCTAGAAGAAATCCTTCCAATAATATCCCATATTTTTAACCACTCCGTGTCCCGTAGCGTCTTTCCCGCTGTTTGGAAAGAGGCCCAAATTATTCCTTTGCCAAAAAAAAACAATCCTTCATCCCTTTCTGAGTATCGGCCCATTTCCATATTGCCTTTCTTGTCTGAAGTCTTTGAACGCCTGGTCCACTCCCAACTCAGTATTTTCCTTAACAAGAACCAACTCCTAAATCCTCTCCAATCCGGTTTCCGTCCTGGGCATAGCACTGCTACGGCGTTGGTCAACGTTACTGATGACATAAGATTTGGTATGGAACATGGTAATCTTACAGTACTCTCCTTACTTGATTTCAGCAATGCTTTCAATACTGTGGATTTCCATGTCCTTCTTGGCATATTTCGCTCTCTTAACATATCTCCAACGGTGATTGATTGGTTTCATAGTTACCTGTTCGGCCGCCGACAACGTGTACGCATTGAAGATTCCTTCTCGTCTTGGTGTAATACTACAGCCGGTGTGCCACAGGGTGGCGTTCTATCTCCTCTACTTTTCACAATTTTTATAAATTCCATTTCTGTAAAACTTAATTCCTCCTACCACCTCTATGCAGATGATCTCCAAATCTACACTCAAGCGCCGTTAAATAACTTAACCCACGCTTTCTGTACCATTAACAAAGACCTAGCACAAATAGCTGAGTGGAGTGAACAACATGGACTAATAGTTAATCCGACTAAAACGCAAGTCATTGTTGTGGGCAGTTCTAGAACATTAGTCAAAATCGACTGGACTCAATTACCGCAAATAGTGTTTAATGGTACAGTTATTCCTATAAGTAATGTTGTGAAAACTTTGGGCATTCAAATTGATAACAATATGTCATGGCAGCCCCAGGTTCGTGGAGTCAGTCGCAAGCTGTATGCGTCGGCGGGTGCTTTACGAAGATTGCGGAATTTTCTTCCGACTGCTACCAAAATTGCGCTCGCACAATCTCTTCTTCTTCCTATTCTCGACTATGCCGGTGTCAGCTATCTTGATCTCACTGAGTTTACGCAAATATGACCACGTGTCTGAATACCGCACTATGCTCAAGTGGCTTCCTATTCGCCTTCGACGGAATACTCATATACTGATTCTACTCTATAATATTCTCTTTAATCCTTCTACTCCCTCTTATTTAAAAGAACGTTTCAAGTTCCTCAATGACGCACATTCATTATCCTTAAGATCATCAGTGAATCTGAGGCTGGAGATGCCAATGCATTCCACTAAATTCTACGATAAGTCTTTTGTAGTACAGGCTACACGGTTGTGGAATGCATTGCCTGTGCCTATCAGACGTGCTCAATCTTTAAATATTTTTAAAAAACTTATAAAAGCTCACTATCTTTCCTTATAGATCTTCCTGTCTCTTTATCTCCTACACTCCATCTCTTTTATGTCTCCCATTCTATATCTTCCTTCTTATTGCTCTTTATATTTTTTGCTGCTGCCTTAAATCGATCTAGTGTATTATTTACTTGAATAGCTATATATGTTTATTGTATATAAATATATATATATGTATGTATATATATGTGTGTGTGTATAATGTATATATTATACTGCTAATCGTATGTACTGTATATTATTTATATGTAAATATATTAGTATTATATGTAAGTATTAATATACCCAAATCCGTTTTTGCAATTATTTCTAGTGCACTAAAAAAAAAATAACTACCTATTTATAATTTCTTAAGCTCTCTTGTCCATCCAAAGGTTGCCTGTAAGAAATTGCTTTTAAAGCGATAAGGCCGCCCATTGTACTATCTAAATGATGTGCTTTATGAAACTGACTTTCTTATTTGTGTACAATAAAGAGTTATCTATCTATCTATCTATCTATCGTTCCTTTTTTGCTAAGTATTTTTAAAACACAACAAAAAATAACCAATTGGGAAACGTCTACTTAGTTCAAGTGGGTTTGTATGTACCGATAGATATGTATAATCTTATCCAACGTCCTTATCAATAAAGGTATCATTCGATTTTAAGAGTTGTATTGTTATTTTTAATACAAATGACGACGCTTACAGTATTTGAAAAAAAAGATAATGTAAGTAAAAATGCAAGCAGCGATAGCCGAGTGGGAGACCGTAGGAATGCGAAGTTAAAGGTCTCGGGTTCGAACCCACGGCACACACATTGAAAGAAGAAGATTCTTCTTCTCGAAGATATGTGTATTTATCATATAAATTATCGCTCGCTAACGGTAAAGTTCAGGACAATTCAAGAAGAGATAAAACTATCAATGAAATCGTATCGAACCAGACTGGATAATCATCCTAACATCCTAGCAATGCAATTAATGCATAGTGATTCAACATTCAAAAGGCTGAAAAGAAAGTCACCCAGAGATTTATAGGGAAATAAGCACACATAAAGGGCGCACGTCGCAGGACTGACAGCCCTCCAAGACAATTTATTATACATCCATAACCATATGCTGAATGTTCAAAGAAACAGATTGCAGAAAAAAAAAAAAAAAAAAAAAAAAAAACGGTGAAGTAAAAACATCGTGAGGAAACCTACATGCCTGAGAGTGCCTAATAAGTGCCCGAGGGTGTGTGATGTCTACCAATCCGCACTTGGCCAGCGTGGTGGACTATGGCCTAACCCTTCTCATCATGAGAAGAGGCCCGAGCCCAGAAGTGGGACATGTATTAAATACAGGGCTGCTATTATATTATTATATTATTTAAGTAAAAATTACAGGCAAGTGGTCCACTAAGATACCATACTGTATTGTGTGTATCTTAAATTGTTTGTTTATTTTTACTATCAAATTCAAAATATTATGTTTGTACTAATAATACATATATGGTGGATTCGACATAGCGACGTTGATTGAAATCTCATTTTTTTTAAATCGTTATGAATAAGACGTGGTTGTACTGTACATACTACGACTGTGTATTACAGCATCATGAACAAATACCACCTACAACCAACAATCGAGTACGAGATGATACGATATTCTTAAAATCGAATGATACACTAGTTGTTAGACTTGACCTCTAACTACCCGCAACGACTTCCATAAATAGGCATAATGCAGCTGACTGCGGAACAGTACACATCCCTGTTCCACATACAAATCTCAAAATTGCTACCATAACAACAAAACTTTGTTTGTTAATTGACAGCAATCAAACAACAGATCCGAGTAATTGCACCGTTGAGTAACAACTGAACATCAACACGTGTTTTCACTCACACATTTATATATTAGGCCAACAGTACCTTTACATGTATGCGATTGTATAACGTGCTCGCCCAGGCTCGTAGGAACATTCGTTTTGTTCAGATGGTCACCCATTCCATGCCCAATCGGGGCTAGCATTGTTAAGCCTGAAGATATGATCAGTTCGAGCAGTATTGAATTAGCCACGAGCTCCTCCTTTAGTTTAATCGTTACTATAAAATTTTAATTTTTTTTTTTTTCAGTCATGTATTTACTTCTACTGCTTACCCTTCTGGGGTCTGTCTTCTGCATTCCTTTCTCAACAGAGGTCAGAAATGACGCCGTTGATACCCGCCCCGCACGATATGTCCTACCAACAGACACCATACCTACCTTCTACGATGTGAGCCTCTTTTTCAACCCTGACAACCCAGCTTACTTCGAAGGCAAGGTCTCAATCAGAATCTTACCAATGGTCAGCACTAGTGAGATTGTCCTACACGCTATGGAGCTCGAAATTGCACAAAACGCAATCCAAGTTTTCACGGAGAATGCGCCTGCCATAAACATTTTCTCAAGCTTTACAATGGCGACTGACGATACTCATTTGTTGAGGATTCAGCTTAATACTCCATTGAATCCAATGCAGCCTGCTACTATCCATATTGACTACAGGGGTCATTATGCGGCGAACATGTTTGGAGTTTATTTGTCAACTTATGAGCAGGATGGTAGAACAGTGTAAGTATTTATTTGTTACAAGCTTGCTCGCCATTTTTCAGCGTGTGATTCGTTGAACCCTACGTCTAACTTAACTTTGCTTTGTTCCCAACAACAACCAAATATGCAAAAATATTGTTTTTTGCGTAACTCTACTACTGACTTAAGCACCATAATTCACACTATTAGCAAAAGAAAACCCCGATATATAAAATTAATTTATTTTTATTCACGTTCAATGACATGAAATTACATGCTTCTAATTTAAATCATAAATGACGAACTTTCATACAACCGTTTCACCTTTATTTTACCCCTTTCGAAGTGAAATTGCCCAAAATCCCCCATGTAAAATTTCAATATTAGATTTGCCATTTTGAACAAAATTAGTTTCTGTGTAATAATGGCACTTTAAACTTTTTGGTAAATTACAATCATGGTTATGTTTTAACAGCTATCATTGATATATTTTTTTACAGCGACGTGATCTCTGTTTGTCTCTTTTTTACAGGAGCCTTGTAACATCTCAACTGCAGCCCACATTTGCTCGTCGTGCATTCCCTTGCTACGATGAGCCCGCCCTGAAAGCTATCTTCAGAACCACCATCTACGCACCACCGGCATACAATGTGGTCAGAAGCAACATGGACCTGAGGACTGATCTGCTGAAGTGAGTAACTCATATAGGTCGTAATGTTTTTATGCATTGCCATTAAATATGTTTTCCTACATTTGCAGCAGCTTTAAATAGATAGTACTAACTTTCATTCTTATCGTCGTGAACATCTTGTAATCTACCCATATTTGCAAATAAATGAATTATTATTATTATTATTCCTCTTTATTTATTTTTAAACTTATTGTTATTATTATTATTATTATCTCTCCACGTGGTTGATAACCTTGACACATTTTATACTCAAATCTTTCTCATAAATTAGCTTATTATTTATAAGAAAGATCCGTTATATATCCGATATATTCGTTCAATCGTTTTTAAGTTTGGTGAAGAACAATGTTTTTAATGTTACATGCCCACATCAATTAAATATTTACTATATATTTATTTTTCTTTTTGTGATGTAAAGTGATTAAATATATAAAAATAACATT
This sequence comes from Hypena proboscidalis, assembly GCA_905147285.1. Classification (NCBI taxonomy): domain Eukaryota; kingdom Metazoa; phylum Arthropoda; class Insecta; order Lepidoptera; family Erebidae; genus Hypena; species Hypena proboscidalis. The sequence continues at coordinate 3,087,008 of LR990131.1, read as the reverse complement.
AGTGATTAAGTATATAAAAATGACAATTTAAACAAAAAGTATGGCGGTATGTTAAAACCATCCATAAAATTCATAATGAAAATTCTGTAATAATTACTTTTTTTTACAGGCAGGACGTAGCTGGTTACGTCAAACATGAATTCAGGGACACCCTAGTGATGTCTACCTACCTCATTGCCTACCTAGTCTCAAACCTTTACTTCATCGACAACGAAGTCAACCCTCTCTATGAAATCCCCTTCAGGGTTTACTCTAGACCAGGCACACAACTTACTGCTGAATTCGCCATGAGGTTCGGTCAAGAGAACATGTTGGCCCTGGAACAATACACCGATTTTAAATATGCGTTTCCAAAGTTGGATAAGGCTGCCGTCCCAGATTTTGCTGCCGGCGCTATGGAAAACTGGGGATTGGTCATCTACAGGTCAGTACTATGAAATGTTTTGACTGGTCACAATACAAATAAAATCGACCATTTATTTATGGATTCCGTGTTCCCGTCTTCTTCTTCTTTTCGTTTCAATGGACAAAGTTTTATATAACCCCAGCCCAGTACGTGGCCACGGTAATAGCGTTCTCTGCAGCCTTGTTAAGGTCATCCAACGAGCGGCTAAGTGACCTTGGCCACATCAACCCAAACCATTTTTTTACAACCTATTTATTCTGCCCATCATTTCATTTCCTTACACCTTATTCGTCCTGTATTAATATTATATTATGGGACCGGATTTATTACTGTACGTTATATTTTGATTCTTAACGTAATGGAAACGCAGCTTAGATTCGTGCCATTCCTCGTAAAAAGACATAAGATAAGTGTTATTTAGAGGGAAATATTTTATTATAAGCCGTAAAAACGCCATTTATGGCATCTTATTGTGAGTCAATAATAGTTATAAATATCGTAAATTTATAACTAAGATTGGTATTACATGCACCATAAAATCTTGTACAGTGTATCTGTAGCCCATAGTTATTAACGCGTCTACTATCTGTTTTTACTTTACCAAATTAGGACACTATTATGCAAGCACTTTGATATAATTTAGGTCATTATAACTAATACAGTACTTACTGGTTCATACTAATTCTATTATGTATTTATCATTGAGTCATCATTTATCATCTATCCTGTCATTATTTTGGCAAAAGGTTAATGACGCTCGGTTTTTTCAATGCAATGTGTCATATCTTCAACAGGGAGGTAGCTCTCCTAGTCACTGAAGGAGTGACCACCACGTCAACCAAACAGAACGTGGGAAGGATCATCTGTCACGAGAACATGCATCAGTGGTTTGGTAATGAGGTGGGTCCTCAGTCCTGGACATACACTTGGCTGAATGAAGGTTTCGCCAACTTCTTTGAAAACTTTGCTACTGATATGGTGAGTTAAAAATTATAAAATCACGTTAAAAGTATAAACCGTAACAAGACTCAACATACATTTATTTTTTTAAAAGGCTCTAAATACTCTAAAACTGGTTGAACTAGAAAGTCGTCTTTGATAAATTATAAAAAGAAACGACGAAGTTTATTTAAAGATTTAACATTTATGATTTTAGTTTTAGTTCTGTATCAATTGTACAAAATGCCTTTGTATAAAATAAAAATCTTTTTCAGGTGGAACCCCAATGGCGCATGATGGATCAATTCGTCATTATGCTGCAGAACGTGTTCCAATCAGACGCTGTGCTCAGCATCAACCCTATGACTCATCCTGTGTACACCCCTGCAGAGATCTTAGGGACTTTTAATGCTGTCGCTTATCAGAAATGTAAGTATTATTTTATTGCGCTAATCTATCTTCTGCATCTTAATAGAGCTGTTTGATATGGTAGCAATGCGGCGACGGCTACCTTTTACGACCATACCCCTCGCCATTGGCAGAGAAGCATTCTCACCCATTGACACCAATATCGTCTCACACAGTAAGTTTTCAGGGGAATTTCTTTCCATGCACAACTAAGTTGGAATGACCCATTTTTTTCCAAGAGTCTACAGCATGGGTTTCTCGAAAAGAGTGCCAAGACATGTATAAAGTGTCTGCGACGCACGAATGATGTGCCTGGAGCTGTAAGTGTTTATAAGCCAGATAACTGTTTACCATCAGCCGGGCTGTATGCTTTGCCATCTTAGTGAAATAAAAAGAAGCAAACCTAAGCTTTGCAAAATAATACAAAGCTTCGTTTCGTACGGATCTTTGAACTTACAATATCGGATGGAAGAATATCACCCTGAGATTTAAATTTGAAAAAGAAGATAGTAATTTTTTTTTCACACGATGTTCGATAAAACCGTGTCAATTTGAAAAGTTAATTAATTATTCGTTATTCTTGGCTTTTCATGGCAGGTTAGTTCAGCGTTGGTTCAACATAATAATAGAGTACCGTAGTGAAACATAATGAAAATATTTTCAAGAAGTTTTTGCAACCAGATACTTCCAAGAGTATTGCAAACAAATTCACTTTTGACGTAGTCGTACATAATTAATGAATTGTAACTACCATATTTTTCCAACAGCTGGCTCCGTTATTCGCATGATGCAACATTTCCTGACACCAGCTGTGTTCCGACAAGGACTTATTTATTACATCAAGGCGCTGTAAGTATTGTTTTCACCAATCAGATAATTGGACGTTAAAACTAATACACCCTGCGTATCAAATATTTGATAAGTTTTCGAATCTGCAAGTTTACCTTACAGAATCATGCCACTGAAAGCATTCTACGTAATTATGTATTCTTGTCTCAAACCTTTTGCTGTTTTTATACAATAGTAATTATACTGGCAAACGAATGCGAGACAATGACACGTGTTATCTGAAGTATCGCATCAGCAATAATTGTATAGTGTCAGAAATTAAACTAATCATTTGCTCAAATAGAAAATATTACTAAGTTCTTTTTTAAGTCATAAAAACTTGAACATTATGGATAGTGTGACTTATTTTTTAAAACAAATTGTAAAGCATAGTATGGATAGTATGATTGTTTGTAAGGTGAATATCTATTTATTTATGCGTCCCCAGTTCCCGCAAAGCAGCCACTCCTGCTGACCTCTACGCTTCACTTCAGCAAGCCTTGGACGAGTCCAGCCACACGACCCGATGGAGCGTGGCCACCGTCATGGACCGATGGGTGAACCAAGGTGGTTTTCCTGTTCTCACCATCACCCGAAGTGCTAGCACTGCAGAATCTGTTGTAGTTGAACAGGTATAGCATTTTTACCGATTGATAAAATTTTTGCCAAGCCGCCGTCATAAAATACAAAGGTCAATTCACTATATTATTTTCAACTTACAGGAACGTTACCTGACTGACAGCTCCCAGAGCTCACCCAACCGCTGGCACGTGCCTGTCAACTATGTGCTATCGTCCAACCCTGACTTTAGCGACACCAAGCCTCAGCACTGGATCCCAGCCGCCTTCCCGGCGGAGTCCATCAACATCCAAGGACTGAGCTCAGCTGATTGGTACATCTTCAATAAGCAGCAGACTGGTAAGTCTGTTATTTGTGGTAAATCTACTGGATCGTGTAGATTCTAATGGACTTTTAAGTTACCACTTACTAGAATCAGGTGGTTCGTTTAACTTGTAATAAACCTTTCACTATGTACTTTTTTATAGCCTCGTCAACACATAGTGTCTTAGTACCACTTAAGTGATATCCGTTTATGTCATAATCCTAAATCACATGACTGTATTTGGCAAATAGATGGTAGCACGACCTCAACCATTTTTTTTTGGTGCTTACAGGTTAGACTTAAAGGTCGTTTTAACTACTTACAGTGCCTTTGGCTCTAAGCATTAGTAAAATATTTTCTGCTCGGATCAGAGACGTATATATTTTTTTTTGTTATTTGTCTGTTGCTTCACAATTTGATAATTATGTTTTAAGGTTACTACAGAGTAAACTACGACGTTGCCAACTGGGTAGCCCTGGCCAAGGCTCTAGATGATAACCACACGACAATCCATCTCCTCAACCGAGGACAGCTTCTTGACGACTCCTTTAACCTAGCCAGAAATGGTCGATTGGTATGTTTTTTACTATTTCTTTTTTGATAATAATATGAAAATTAGCACTTGAATTAAAAAAAATGAGACAAGCCTACAAAGTTTTCAAAACTAGTAGGTTTTATCTAAGTGAGAAAAATATAAATTTAATCAAATTAAATGAAGTAAAAAGTGTGCAAAATTCGTATCATAGATATTTTTTCTACCCTTGGACGAAATGCGTGTTCTCTGAAATCATAATAAAAGACAAAAATATGTGACGAAATGTAATACGTCTTGTTTCACATAAAATAGTTCAAAAGAATCACGACAATAGATGCCGTCAATTATAGATAAGAAGCTTACCTGCATTCCAAAGAGAGTTATATAATTGAAGCCTCTAATCTGCTAGCAGTTCTCTCTATTGTTACCGTTGTAATTAAAACGTCATATTTTATTACAGAACTACGACTATGCCTTTGAATTGTCTCGCTACCTGGTTAAAGAGAAAGACTACATCCCATGGGCATCCGTCAACCCCGCTTTTACTTACCTTGATAATTTACTGAGTGCATCTAGCGCACATGAACTGTTCCAAGTAAGTTTTATTTTTACACAAATGTGATTAACGAAGCTCTTTTATACGTTTAGGAGCCTGTGGCCTGACAAGACGTTTATTAGTAAAGCTGTTGAAATATAAGCGATATCTTTTTAATTCAACAAGACTGTTTCAAAAATATTAAAGATAAAATTCTATATTTTAAAGTATTCAGCTTATTAACACATTTATTTATTGCCTCCGCTTTTTGCTTATATGTTTTTTTATTACTTATAGATCCATCGTTATACTGTTTGCTTTTACAAATTTCTATAAGTTTGGGCAAACAAGTTATTTGGGCGCCTGAAATTGAGTTCAGCAGATGGCTATCGGCTCTCCGTCTATTATTGTATCTGAACATAATATTTAAAATATATTATTATTAATATACTATTTTTCTTCTTTAGCACTACATTCTCAACCTAACTGAGCCTATATACAATGACCTTGGTTTCACCGCAACGGCTGATGAAGAACATGTGACGCCATACCACAGGAACATCATCTTAGACCTAAACTGCCGTCACGGTAACCCAGCCTGTATCAGCACTGCTCAAGATCTGCTTGAAAACTTCAGAAATAATCCCAGTAAGTTGTTTGTTTCTTGTACGAATTTAGTTTGAAAAGCTTACTTCACTTTATTTGTGTGTGTGAAATGTACGTTTGCGACACAGGTGTTATTCCTAGTGCGGCCGTCGAGTTAAAAAAAAACATTGAATTTAGTAACTTTCATTCTATAAGCTCTCATTTACTTTTAAGTTAATTGTTTATACTAGGGACCACTTTTCACTCTCTGATTAAGCTGAAACTTTACATTTATTTTGAATTTTCCCTTTACACAAAGTATTTTAGACGATGTAGTAACCACTTGCATTGCAGCTCAACGCCTGAACCCCGACATCCAAACTCTGGTCTACTGCTCTGGTCTTCGAGGAGGAAGCGTGGAGAACTTCAACTTCTTGTGGGACCTGTACCTTGCCACCTCTGACTCCAGCGAGCAATCCATTCTCCTGAATGCCATGGGCTGCACTTCCAATGAAGAACGTCGTAGCTTGTAAGTCGTTTCATAGCTTAAGTTGTTAAAAAGCCTAACCAGTTTTTTCAAGGACAACAAAGCTACCGATGCTTAGCCAGCTAGCGTGAAGCACTAGTATTATCATTTAAAAAGTACAAATAATTATATACGTGGCAAAACTAGAGTAGCAGAAAGCAAGTAAATTACCGTTATAATTATAGCAACTGAAACTTAAAAATATGTTTTACTTTCCAACAGTTACCTCAATCAGGTGATCGCCGAGAACTCCCAAGTCAGGGAACAGGACCGACACACCATCGTGGTGTCGGTCACCAACGCCAGTCCTAACAGCACTAACGCTGCCCTTGACTTCGTTATCGAGAACTTTAACCTCATCCAACCAAGGTCTGATACTATCTTTCACACTCTTTTCTAAATAGGGCTGCCATTTACCAATTATAACTCGACAATTTTGTCAAATGGCCAAAAGTGTCTAAATTATCAGATTCTCATCTTAATTAAATAAAAGACTAACAGCTGTTAAGTAAATTTTCAAAACGACGTCGTCACGGTAATCTTTGCACTAAGTGTAATGGTGAAAATTAGTAAAAAAATATATCAAAATTATAACCCGAATAAAATAAATAGAAAACACGTTCAATAATATTAACATTTAGTTTCTTTTCTATTGCAAATTAAAAATTATACTTGTTAATTATTTACCGTAAATTATCACAGGTTTTTGAAGCATATATTGGCAATTTCTATAAAATAATATAATTTTTTTTCGCAGAGTACAAGGTTTGACTGGTACCACCAACATTCTCAACGCATTCGCCAGGAGACTAACATCTGAAGAACATTTGAATAAGGTAAGTTTCGTAAGTCGGTTTACTTTTTACCTAAAATACTGGTACTTGCATTTTAGTTAGGACATGTAATTACGAGTATGGAAAACATATCTTAGTAGCAATTTACAATATTCGTATTTGCTAATATATATCAGCCAAACATGGTATTAAATAACATAAATTTTAAACTTACACTGCGCTAATAATCGTCGGACAAACAATAAAATTGAAGATTGCATTAGTTTTAAACAAATTTTGTAAGTAGACTTTAATTACCGGTAAAAAATTGCCTCCCCTCTATTCGCAGACCTACTGAGTACACACAAAATTTATTTTACGGAGAAGTTTGATAACCACCGGTGTCTCAAGATTTTTGCCCGCGGTTCCACCTGCGTAGTTAGTCGCTATACATTTTGCAATATAAAAAAATAACTAACTTCTATTCTCAGACCTACTAAATATATTCAATAAAATTCTAAGAATCGGTTAAGCCATTTCGGAGAAGTTTGAGAACTAACACTGTATGTTTTCCCATCACTTTCACTAAGCTGTGCGATTTTTCTGTTCCTAGGTCGAAGAGCTTTCCACCCGTCACCAGTCAATACTCACCGCCGGTGAGTTGACCGCCATTGGTGGAATCAGAGAAAACATTGCCGCGTCTATCATCTGGACCAAAGACAATGCGGCGACCGTCGAAGCTTGGCTGACTGAAAACTACGGAGAACCCAGCGGCGCCGCGGCTATTACATCTAGTTTAATCATTCTTGTTTCTGTGTTTATGGCTATTTTTAACCATTAATTTAAGGAAGAAATACCTATTTTATATTTTTGATAAATATTAAACAAGGTGTAAATATACTGAAGATGTGATAATCAAACTCAGAATACTTGAACATTATACTTATAAAAGATAAGGCTGAAGTTAACTGAGATTATTAAATGATGACGCAGGTTAATAAAATGTTTCAAATATGACATTGACAACTTTATCATTTTGGAATTACTATTGATATTTATTTTATTTATATTCTAAGATTGATTTAAACATACAAATGAAGTAAGTTAAAATAAGCACGTACATATATACGGACTTACAAACTACTACTACACGTACAGAGCCATTAAGCATTTATGACCAGTTTGTAAAAAAAACATTGTAACTTTAACGCCTTATATTAATTATTACATCTTTACACTGCAAAGAAATTGTAAGAAATGTAAAATATTATTTTAATTTATTTATTAACAATACTAATATTTTCATATTATAAAACTTTATTTATTTTTAATGTTAAGCCCCAGTTTTTGAGGTCTTAGATAAACGTCAAATTGACAGCTGTGTTTGTTTTTCAAGTGTTACATACCGTGTCACTTTTATATTTGGTCAGGTTTTATTTTATGGGATGGATAAAATGTGTAGCGACCATATCTGCTTGCACTACCCGCTAGTACCTACACTCTGGTACCGCCGCAAATCACGCCACCAACATGTGCGTCAACCCGGCACCGTTGACGTCACAACGAACGCCAATACCTGCGCACGCGTTATTGTACTCGCGCAGGCCGGTGCACCGATGACGCGCATACGCAGCGAGTTGACGTCAGAGCGAAGACCAGTACCTGCGTATCTACGCCCTATGGGTTTTGCGTAGGCCGATGCAGCGATGACGCACGCCCGCGAAGTCCTTATAAACGACTGCGAGAAGATAACCAGAACACAACGCATTTCGCTCGCATCGCGCTAACTCGCATTACCTAACTTCCGTACTTATTTATATTATATTTGCCTTTGTAAATAAAAGTTTATTTTTAATTAAAATCATTTTATTCTAACAAAAGTAGTTTTTATTAAAATTAATTTCGTCCAACAAGGATCACTACACTGGTGACCCCTACGAAGAAAAGACACGACGAAGGATCACTACACTGATGACCCCTACGAAGAAAAGACACGACGAAGGATTACCTACAAATGTATTCGCCACCACCTAAACCTTTCGCTAAATGTCATCGATCAAATTAAAAAAAGAAAAGTTGACGACAAAATACAAAATTCCTTTAAAAAACAAAGGAAATATTCAAAATGGCTGAATTAAATTTTTATACCTTTAAATAGTGATTATTCTTCGACGGGACTTCATTTTGATCTTTCACTCAACACTGAATCACTTTTTCCAGTCACAAACAATGAAACACGGATATTAAATATATTTCAGCGAACAAGCTCATTTCAATTTGCTGCGTTTTCGAATTTAGTATGCATTTTGTTGAAGTAGTGATCTTGTCAATCAATGTCCGTGATGGTTAGGTGTTAATATATATTTTATTTAAATTTTAACATCATATGCTACATAAAAATGCATCGAAAGAGATATTTACTAAACATCAAATAACATCACGCCTATATTACCTAGAAAGGTGTGGCGGAGATGTAAATAACCCAAACTTCACCCGTTATGTTTAGGTCCCATGAAATAGGGGGTCAGCCTATCGCTATCCACCGAGCAAAGTTCCAACTCCGTGCTGCTATTGTGAATTTCCTGACGCAAAGTTCACAAATAACACTTTGCCCGACCCGGGAATTGAACCCGAGAACTCGCTTTTAGAGGCCCATACGCTAACCACTAGACCATCAAGGCAGTTAAAATCACAAAAAGGTTCGACTTGTTATTGTAGTACTTTCAGTTTAAAGTACCTAAACAAAAGGATTCAAGATAGTCAATCCAATTTACTCCAAGGACCTTTACATTGAATAACAATGTTGAAACGTTATAACAGTGAGTATTCTGCGACGGCATTTCATTTGTTCTCCTTTCGCTGAATACTGAATCAGCACCTTTTGCAGTCACAAACATTGTAAGATGGATAATTTTATTCCAATGAGCAAGTTCGCTAAGATAAAAAGCATTTTGAATACCGTAGTTAAACTGTTGGGTTGAAGACTTCGTAACATTAATAGAGTAAGAATTTTCTGTTAATACATTTATTATTTACAACGAAGTATATAAGATATAAACAGCGATAGCCGAGTGGGAGGCCGTAGGACTGCTAAGTCAAAGGTCTCGAGTTCGAACCCACGGCACACACCTCTCTCAATAAATCGTTAAAATTCGTGTTTTCGTAGATATGCGTGTATTATTCCTATAAATTATCGCTCGCTAACGGTGAAGGAAACATCGTGAAACCTGCATGCCTGAGAGTGCTGAAAAAGTGCTCGTGGGTAGTGGGAGGTTAACCAATCCGCACTTGGCCTGCGTGGTGGACTATGGCCTAACCCTTCTCATCATAAGAAGAGGCCCAAGTCAGCTATAGGACATATATATTAGCTACACGGCTGCTTTTATTTATACAAAACACATCACGTGTATTTCTAAACAACATGGTCAAACATGTGGCTCTCTTTGGTTACACCTTAAATATTTATTCTCCTTCAAATATATACTTGATTCAAACTTTTTAATAAAGTCACTTAAAGGCAAATGAAAAAAAAAAACATTAAATAAAAATAAAATAATAAAAATCGTTTATTTTCAGACAAAATCCATAGAAAATTATAAATTAAAAGGAAGTTGTTCCAATATCATAAGAAAAGTATTAGTCATATTGAAAAGTTATAAAAGCAATTGGTTAGTCTTACGATACCTTTCAGTACACTGCTCGTGACTCATAGTACACTGCGGATTTGCGAGTGACAGAATATTAAAAAGATAAGATATTAACATTCTGTCTGATGTATATGTATACTTGACTTGTTGATTCATCAACGCCGGAGCTCCCTGGATCTAGAAACCCATTCACTTCGTATCAGTTTTTATTGTAGCGTGTTTCCACATGATGACAGTCTGAGTCTCTTTAAAACCAGAGGAAAAAGAAACCTCTTAGGCAAGCGTGATGAGCCGTTGACCGTATAAACAACTTACCGTTAGTGAGATAAAGATAAATTTGATATTTACGCAATTATAGAACGCCAGAAGGAATTACACTATCCAATGGTCCCAATGACGAGGCCAAATACATACATTCACTCACTCAAGCACACCCAATCTCAAAACAAATCTTTGCGCATCACACAAAGATTTGTCCCATGTGAGGATCGAAGTTAAGAATATATAAAATTATAATATATCAGGTGATAACATAGTTAAACTCATGTCTATCCACCATAAAAAGAACTGAACAGATGGCATAGTGCTTTTAGCCCCTTCGTAACTGGTAACTGAGGAAGGCAAAATGATCGTCATGTGATACTGGTATCGAACAATGCACTATTATTCGTCCTACGTAATTTGTCACTAAATGGTTCGTAACAAGTTACAAGGAAACTATCATTTAAATAACATGACCCATACAATCTTCTTGCTACTTTATAGACTTATCTAAGGTTGGTAAGGGAAAGATTTCATAAAGTAAACAAATCAGAAATTCAAACTTAACTATTTCTACACTCGAAACCAAAATATGTACCAGTTAAAAGTTTGATTACGATTAGGTCCGAAAGCCTTAAACAATTTATTTTATTACAACTATATAAATAATATATATACTTTTTTTATTTTTTTCGTGTACACAAACAACTACACCAAATTCTAAAATTATTTCCATCCCAAGGTTGCCTGGCAGAAATCACTATTAGTGATAAGGCCGCCTATTTGTACTGATATCACTAGAAATAAGTTAATATTGTTACCTCCAGGTGTACAATAAAGTGTATAATAAATAAATAATAATATATTCATTCATCATAATATTCATTATAATTAATATCTTTATGCATTTATATTCTTTCCCTTTCCCAATCCTCTCTAGTACACCTTAAACTTCCCTTTCGTGTCTCTTTCTTACTCTCCATCCAATGGTTGTCTGTAAGAGATTGCCTTAGTTGCGATAAGACCGCCATTTGTACTATCTATTCTTCTTTTTTTCTGTATATTATTTTTCCTTGGTGTGCAATAAAGCTTTTATTATTATTATTATTATTATTATGTGGTTAACGTTTCCGTATCTCGGGAATATGGATTCCCGGACCTTTGGAAGGCATGCGTGGGGCCGAAGCCAACAGCGCATAGGCCCGATTAACGCATTAATCTAAATGTGATGGGGCACAAACCGACGATCATCCCTGTTTACACTATAAAAATGCACCCAAGGACAACCCCCGGTTTGTGTTAAACTATTGCAAACTATGGTAACTAAAAATCTGGTCTATTGTTGTGAGATGCTTATGGACCGATAGTCTCAGACTATGGATTAAAAAAACTAACGCCTGCCCTGAAACACATGAATGAACACGGACAAATAAGCAGACGGTGACTCGCCAACTCACTATATGGGCCCCCCAAACTATCACCTAAGGCAAAGCCATACGGGCGACAGGGCGCAACATTGCCGTGAGCGGCTTGGGGTGTCGAGCGGTGCGGCGCCGATTTCACCATCGAGGTTATTGGGCTAATACCTTAGTACTAGCCCAATAACCAAGAGCGGGTTTCCTCGTAGTTATGCAAAAAGACACTTCCACCCCCGAGCATCTCTGCTCTGGCGACCCCTCTCTGACCAGCCGACCAAGGCAAGAACAGAGCTGAGAGTCCTGCGGGCGCTCTTGGGTTTCCACTCCAACCGGCCAAGCCGGAGACGAGTCCCTGACCGACTCTCTGGGGAATCAGGACCGCAGTGTCGCCACTCACATTCAGCTCGCCACAAGCTGCCCTGCGGTTTGTATGCTCTTTATCGACCATTAGATACATTTTTTGTTTATATCAAATGTAAAAGTTTAAAAAGCAGCCTAATATGCCTCCGGGTGTTGCGCTATCCTCATCGTGAGGTAACGACTGTCCCAGAGGGGTTTATTATTATTATTATTAATAATAACCACCTCAACACAGCTATCACTTTGATTGCTTAGTATTATGCTTTGAGTAACGTTTGCTTGTAACCCATACGGTGCTCACATATTATTATACTAACAAGTTATCGGCTCGCTATCCAACTTTATGTTTGCTTGTTTGCTAAATGATATAAAAATCACTGAAGAGACGTCGTCGTCTCGACGTCCGGAGGGACTAATGGACACACACACCTTTGTTTGACAAGTGGACACGCATGTGCCACTAAGTTTGTTACATTATTATTATTTGTATTCTAAAAAGCTTTTATTATAGACTTAACTTCCTACATATATTACTAATACGAAATTGACTACTACTACTACTGCTACTTTTCTACGCAATAATTACTAAACAGATTTTGTTGTAATTATAATTCATTTCTATACTAATATTATAAAGCTGAGGAATTTGTTTCTTTGGTTGATCGTGATAATTGCAGGTACGGTCTGAATCTAAATATTTTTTTGTGTTGGATAGCCCATTAAGGTTTATAACGCCATGCCACAATTAATAGAAGCGGAGCAGCAATTAAAAAAATGTCACTTTACGTAAAATACTAATAGTCATCTGAATTTGTTGGACTAGAGAGTGACCAAAAAACTTTTTCTTTTGGCACTGTGATTCTCGTTTGATGGGTTTTATGTTATCGAATAGTAACTTTCATCTTGTTTTATATGTTAAGGATCGTAATATTATTTGGCATTAAATCAAAGGATTAAAAAAATAAGTTAAAGGCTAAATAAATAAATAAAAAAAACGGTCGTGTCATCGATACAGTATACAGTATTTTGTATGATTGTGACATCAGTCATGTTGGTTGCTACATACTAATATCTAGGTATAGGTATAATAGATGACGCGAGGCGTCTGGAAAGACGATGCTTCCAGTCAAAAGATTCGTGGCTTTGGAGCAGGGCTTGGATGGCAGAATGGTGAAGGGATAGGCTGGAATCCTATAGTAATAATAAAATAAATACTGTTCTTAGTATTACTGAAACCTATTTAAATATCGGTGAAATATTAAAGAAGTTTTGGCAGACTTTTACCTGAAATAAACGATATAAAGTGAACTACTTATTTATACCGAAACTTGCGTATCAGGTTTTTTTTTTTAACTTTCAATTTAACGATTGTTGGCGTATATTGGCTCTTCATATATCCAGCAAATTGCTGGTAGCGATAAGTGAACTTTATTAAGGTACAGGCAATCTGAAAATTATTAGGGTACCTTGCTCATTATGTTTATAACGTGTTATAAATATGTTAGGGTTTGTGCATATAACGGTTTGTTTTGTAAAAGGAAGTGAAGTAAATGCGTAAATATCAAAGCTTTTGTGGACAAACAAGGGAAGAAGCACCATCGTTTTACCTTTAACCTACCACCAAAGATAAGGGCTTTAAAGGTATAATAACACTTAAAAAGACTGACAATCGATGCATCGATCGATTTGTGCAATCTTAAGCAATTGAATGACATCGGCTCTTCGACCTATGTTCGACGATTCGTCGATCATCGGTTGATTGATTGGTTTAATAGTGGAATAAAACCCGTATTTTGCTTTAAATTTCGGTTTGCTGGTAAAATAAGACACATACAACATATTTTACTCGTCACTTAGTAACGCATTTGCTATCTTTTGTCGATGTAGATGTTGAATTTAACGGGCTTTAGTTACCAATAACCATCAACGGTCCGTGACTTGAAGAGCTCGTTAAATCGTCAGTCAGGTTGTCATTTCACATACACACACACATCTAAGGCAGTCCTTATAGTAAGTTTTTTTTTTATGGTTATTTAGAGGCCAGGAAGTCTGATAACTAGTGTTAATAATCATATGTAAGATAGAAAGAAAGCATTTATTTCAACCACAAGCACAGGGCAACAAATTAGAGATTAGAAAAAAATAGACCATACAGGAATATAAAACAACAACGTTAAAATAAGGTATAAGTCGGCTAGTATGTAGCATGCTATGTTTTTAAACCTTCGCGATTTGAGAACATTTTTAAAAAATTAGACAACAGGTCTAAATCGCGTAATTATTATAAAGGTAAATCATAACAGAGCATAGGTTTTTATTTACCTTTATAATAATTACGCGGCTTAGACCCGTTGTTTAATTTTTTTTAATGTAGCATGCTGCCTCTATGGTGGTGCCGGCAAGGTTCTCAACTCAGTCATATCATCTTGTGCTGGCTTGTGGATGGCAGTCACTCCACCTTTAATACTGATACTGAGAGTAATCCGTCAGACTAGAATCTGATCCTAATGTAATTGCGAAAAGGCACGGTGAATGAATGAGTTACAATTAACCATAAGGTGGACTACAAAGTCGTTCAATACATAGATAGATAGATAGATAACTCTTTATTGTACACAAATTAGAAAGTCAGTTCTATAAAGCACATCTTTTAGATAGTACAATGGGCGGCTATCGCAATAAAAGCAATTTCTTACAGGCAACCGTTTTCGATATACGTCGAAATTAAAATAATATATAATATTTTATGCGCTCTTCAAGTTTAATTATTCTTGCTAATGCCCAACAAAGTCAGCTAATGAAAAAGTAAAAAAACGAAAGGGACGTTAAAACCCATAGATCACCTTAGCGCAAGTCAGTGAGGTTAATTTTACGATGTTTTTAAGTTAAAATACTCGTAATTAAGAAAACCAATTTAAAAGAACTGAAGGGCTCTTAACTTTAACGACTTATGGGAACGTAGATTCCTGAATGTACGGTTTAGGTTTATGTCTTTGAAGTATGTTTCCTACCGCTGAAGATTTAAACATCACGCCTGTATGTATTACCTAGGAGGATGTGGTGGAAGCTTACCGCAATAACATTTTATTACATGAAGGACCTACCGCCATTTACAGAAAGAAAGAAAGAAACGTTTATTTTGGCAAACCATAAGCTTAGTATCACTTCTAAAACTAATTATAATAAAAATTAAATTGATGTGCCAAAAAAGGTACACACCTCAGCATACTACTGCAGCACATCAGCACTACAGCGCTGGTATTCTGGTGCGTCCTGATTGCGAGTAAGGTAGTGCGATATTCGTCCTAATGATGACAAATTCCACTGTCAGACACTTTTATACAGAGAATACAATATAATTATAAGTTATAGAAAAAATAAAACAAATAAAAAAAATAGCAAGCATACGAAATCAGCATCCAGGCTGCTAAATGTTCGGTGCCTGGGTCAGTAAAAACACACACATAGGACTACATAGGACCTCAATAACCATGTAGGCTTCTGATTACTTTCTGCCATTCAGTTATTAAACAAGACATGACACATATTTCAATTATATTTAAAGGTTGAAAAATTAGGAGTCCAGTGAGATTCTAACCCACATCCCTGGCATATCCGTTCCCAGTGCGTTATTTTAATTTCTCAACCAAAGTCTTCAGCGACAGTCGTGCCATCTAATGAGAAGCGATTAAGACATTTTTTTATATTTCTTTGTATAGTCATGCAATAAGTTGTTCGTCTTACTATTTATAAATATTGAATTTAAGAAACGACTGCCTCGTATGCTTAGTAGTTAGCGTTTGCGACCTCTCACCGTCAGGTCTCAGGTTTGAATGCTGGGTCGGGAAAAATGACGAGGATGGAGTTGGAATTGTGCCCAGTGGATAGAAATAGGCTCATCCCCATCACATGGGACTTTAACAAAACAGATAAAATATGGATCTCAAACACCTCTGCCACACCTTCTGTGTAATATAGGCGTGATGTTTTGATTTACACTAATGAGGCAACGCGAAATAATTGTCTCTGGAAAACCCAAAATTGTATTCATGTGAAAATACAAATTCAGCTACAAAATTATGTTCCTGTGTATTCACAAAGAAATGCGAGTGTAATTTACACCTCTTTTGAACTCTTTGAAATTATTTTTTTACATTTTTCTTAATTATAAAGTTTGTATACGAATAAGAATAATTCCGTATTGATATGGCATCATACTTTACCTTAAAAAAATGTCTTTAGATAATAGTAGTTGCATAGTTGGTCTTTTGAATAACGTTTGCACCTTTCACCGGTTTGATGCCCGGATCGATCAAAAGTAAGATTTTTCTATCAACAAAATCTTAATTAGCTGCACATTGTTGAAATTGTGCCAAGCCTGCCGATAGGCTTACTTTCTATCATATTTATTTATTTATTTGGGACAAAAACAGTTACATGATAAAGTTTATACGAAAAGAGATACAATGGTTAGCTTTGTTTATCACATAACCCACATCATTGTCCACGAATTGACAAATCAAATCAAATCAAAATCAAATCAAATCATTTATTTCCATGGGCCCCAAGGGGCGCTTGAACACGTCAAAACAAACATCAAAACACAAAAATATAAAATTCAAATAAAACTTAGCTAACTAAATTATAATACATAATAAAATGATTTGACACCGGAGCTTAGATTGACTTTAATTCAATTTTCAGACATTATTTGTGCTTATATATAGGACCTAAACATAAAAGGTGAAGTGTGGGTGTAATACACTTCTGCCATATCCTTCTAGGTAAAAAAGGCGTGATGTTATGAATAATGTTTATTTTCACAAAACATCAGTAAGCGCTTCATCGTCGCTTATTGGGTTTGACCCACTAACTGGCACAATTTAATAAACATTTGCAATATTTTGTTGAATATTTGCAATATTTTGTTGAATATTTATTCTGTCCGGTGAAATAGAGTAAATAAAAGTAGAGCTTTTACTTATATGATTGATTTTTTATACAATGTCGGTTTGAAACTGCACACCAATTGTTTTTTTTTTTAATTTCAAAATATGCATACTGCGTATACTTAATCATTTTTGTACATACCATGCATATACTTTAAAATGAGTACTTAATCGTCCAATATTTGTACAACGAAATAAGCAAAAAAAAAAACAGGATTAACAAATATTATGTCTCAACTCTAGGTAATACTCCATATTAAAAATTATAAAAGCAAAACTATTGTAACTATATTATTTGGGGTGCATGAAAGGAGCCTCCCCGAGTGACGTACACAACGATTCCCTACGTCCGGCGAACCCTGGGCAATTCGCGAGTTCTCCAAAGCGAATTGGCTAATTCTTTCACCACGATGGCAAGTCAAAATAAAATTTGACTCAGCCATCGACACGACAAAGAAGACTATATTATTTGGTATCAATTATTGCAAAATAACCACATTACAAGCTGTCACTTCCATAGACGTTTACAAAATCATTGACATATCGAGGCACTAAATACGAAATAATTAAACCGAGACACGTTCAAATTGTCTATTATACACGCTGCCGTTTAAGCGGACAGCGTTGCCTGTTGCGTCGTAGCACTGTAGCACCGTAGAGCCTCTACGCTTCGTAGCCAGTTATCCAGCGCGTCTCAACCTTTCCGCTCGCGTGTCGCGCTACCGTGCACTCGACTAACCTACTTTCTACTCGCTCAATTCGTCAGTTCAGTGATTTTTTTTATGCACATTCTATTTTCAAATGGATAAACTTTTAAATTTTATTTTTTTAGTGGCCAGTTATAAATTATGAATGTTTTGGAGTTAATTCTTTTCGGTAAGTGTCATTTTAAAATTATTTAAAGTACATTCATGTTAGATCAGTTCATAGATATCAAATATAGCTTTATATTATTGTCATTATTTTCTAAAAAAATATTCAAGATTAAAAAATATCTTTATTTAAATAAAAATCAGGTAAAAAAGAAAATTAACGAGTTTTGTTTAGCTAGTTCCCATAAAATTTAATATGAAAATGGTGAGCGTTTGGGGAGTTTTTGAACAAGTTTTTCATCCCGTGGGGGCTGTATCCAGGCAAAGTTCGAGTGAAAACTACAATCCTCATGATAAACGATATGATAACTCTGAAAGTTTTGCCAACTTTGCCGTGCTCCGCAGAAATATGAATGTGAATGTATTTTAGTATTAATATGTTTAAGTATTTATCTTTGGTTGAATTTTAAGGTAAAGTAATGTGATTTTTTTTTTATATTAATCGTAATTGTACGTAAAAGATTACTTTATAGTTAATTAAATTATTACACACAATTATGATTATTACACAATAAGTTTTAAAATTTATATAAAGATATATAATATGTTAAAGTATTTATCTTTGCTTGAATTTTGAGGAATAGTAATGTAAATTATTTAAATATATTAATATTAAACACGTTTACGTTAAGTTGGAATATATTTGTTCGTAAAAGGTTACTTTATAGTTTATTATACCTACGCATGTGACTATTTCACAATAAATAAATAAAATTGATATAAAGATATAAACATAATTCTTCTTAACTTGTTCCATAATAAATAAATATTTAGGATTTTTCTACCAGCCTCAAAACATCTTTTCTTGATTGTGTAGTTAGCTTTTTGCTGCCTTCACTGTTTCTTCTGCCCATTTTCTGAAATAAGCAATTATATCTTAAAAACAGTTAAAAAACGACAATCATATAAAATATTGCTTTATTTTATAAACAACCGTGATATGGCTTTCCATAGAATTATAATACCTTAAAAATATATTAAGGGTCCGTTTCACCAGTAACTGATAAATATTATCTCCATAATATATAAATGTGACACAATTTACACACGTGAATAAAGCAGTCATTTTCATTTGTGTGTGCTTTATTTTAATCAATGAATAAAAACTGGTCATAATAATATGTATCAATACGACGTGTTCCGTATTTAAACAGCTTAAAAAATAGCCGAAAAGTAGCTGAACGCATAGGCGGGACGACACATTTTTGTTCATTTCGAACAAGCAAGTGACTCAAATGAATGGAACATAAAATATGACAGCCTGGACATGCCAGCCCGCCTATATGATGTAAAGCAACTCTTACGTAAGTTTTCTCAAATAAGTTAAGGATACAAGATTTTCAATAAGACTAGGTGGGCGTGTGGGCGCGCTGGCTGCACACACATAACATGGTGTCGCGTGTTGCTGCCGTGTGACGTCACGACAATCGCGCACGCCTGATGTAGGGGTCGCCTAACCATTGTTGACTTGATCCTGGCAGAAACTTGCACAATTATAAACCAATATAATCCATCAAACTAAAGAGAAAAGAAAGATCTTGAAAGCGAATTTAGACTTCGCTAAACTATTCAAATCATCATTTTGACAAAACTTGGCTCATTTTGTCGAAATAATGATTTAAGTTTACAAATATTCATTTAGTTTCTTATTGATTTGCAAAAATGACGTAACATATGGCTGCCCGGTGTGCAAAAGGTCACAGGTTCAAATCCTACCGGTCCCATATTTTTTTCAACTGTTTCTTAGTATAGATTTAAGTGTTTTATAATTGATGATTATGACTTTAAAACAGATAAAGACTTTATAATAATATTACAACCAGATAAAGAATGTATAAACATTGCCAGTTGGGCGTGTACCCTTAATAAACACTACAAAGAAAAATAATCAAAACCACTCTTTTACTTCCACATTCTCTTCAACGCAGAAAACTTCGAAAGTCTGTGTCTTTGTGAGAAATTCTGTTTTTTTTATAATAGGTTTTAATTAATAGTCCTCGTGTACAGAGAAATCTTTATTAAAAATACTAGAAGACTCGTTGTTTTGACGTCAAAGATTTTAATGTTCTGTTGTTAATAGATTTTGTTTTTTATTAAATATTAGCTTCCACCCATCAAAATTTAAAAAAAAAAGAATTAGATCAAGATTTTTGAGTCACTTTTATGGCTATGTTTTATTTGCCAGCGATCATCCCAAAATATTAAAAACATCAGATTTTTAAAAGAGTAGCCAATTTTAATATTACTCTCAGAAGTGCGTTGTATATAATTACTGTTTCAGGTATCGAAAATATAATTTGTATCGATAAAATCGAACAATAGGAGAAAATGAATGACTCGAACCTTTTTGTGATGAATGGGCTCCCAACAATAGTGCCAGTTATTATAATTAATATTTCGATGGGTCGGTTCCATCCAACCTTTTAGTTACGCGTTACGTACATGTCCTATTATATCCTCTTTTATAATTGACAACTTAATTTAATTTGATTGATTTATTTGACAATGTAATGCAAACTTGCAGTTAACACAATTTATATAGAATATTTTATTAACTTACATAAGCTCATCACTAAATAATTCAAGAAAAATATAGCTCGCTTATTTGTATTCTGAATGGTTTTCCAACAGAAGTTACGGTAATTATTATAATCAAATTAATATTCGATTTGGATGCAATGATTCAATTTGAGACCTTACGCACATTCACACGCACGTAGACACATATTTGTACACACACACACACATACACAGCACATACGCGCACACACGCACACACTCAAACACACTGAATATAATAATACAAGATGTTCATATTATATTGAGTGTATCCGTTGAATGCAATCTGTATGTACCTAATAATAAGACGAAGACACTGACAACCGAAATACAGTTAACACTAGCTCAGGGGTCAGGGAATTCAAAACTTATGTAACAAAGTTATGTCAATAAAAATTATTCTATTCTATCAAATTGCGTAATATCTATAAAATATTATTTAATGAAACTATTAAACTTTTGTTAAAAGCTGTTAAACTAAACGTAATTTGCATTCAAAGTCTCTAACCATTGTTACTATACTTTTTTTTAGTGTTGTGTGACAAAGCAATAGACTTAACATAAATAAAGCTACTTACGTATCTTACTGAAGTGTTAAGCAGGAATATATTGCACTTATACTTTCCCCATTATATGTAAGTCCTAAGCAAGTAGGACAAGCTTATTGCCATTCACAGAGCATAGCCGCTTATTCTTTGATGTTAGATTTAACGAAAATCATTATCCCTTATTTAACATGTTTGGATAATATATGGACTAACTCAGAAACTAGCTAATTAGCTAGCTATTGACGAGAGACTTTAAGAGATTTTTCTCCTACATAAGTGACCATTGATATTAAAACATACAAAATTGTTGAACTTATCAAAAAAATACGCTATAGTTTATTTTACGGGCGAACTATTTGTATACTAATGTTCAGTAAAGCAGGGAAAGTTGTAATATTTACATTTATTTTATTTTATTTCTATTTTTTACATTAGATAGAACGCCAGAAGCAATTACACTATCCAATGGTCCCACACACATTCACTCACTCAAGCACACCCAGTCTCGGAACAAATCTTTGCAAATCACACAAAGATTTGTCCCATGTGGGGATCGAACCCACAACACCAGTGCAGTGGAGAACGGCGAGGTGACCGCTTAAACCACTACACCACACGTGCAGACATTTCATGTATTTGTTAGTAAAAGGTAACTTATAAAACTGTTACTATTAGCACAACAGGCATCGATTTGTTTCATGAGTAGTATAGAATTGGGGTTCCTGGATCCGTGATCCAGGAACCCTCAATTCCTTATTGGAATTTGAGTCTTTCTATCATCCATTAAATTATTCTAGTCATTTGAGATATGTTTTATCATCCATTCAATTATTCTAATCTGCCAATACATACATTAATTATTCACACTTGATGTGAATTCGATGATGAAATTATTTAATTGATTTAGTTCATTCAACACGAATCCGAGTACCTCGCATTGGGATGCAATGCAATGCTGTAGCTTGTAGTGCATCTATTAGGCATTATATCGATCGCATCTCGTTATCCATTGCACATCGATCTGTCCGGTATCAACGACTTAATCACTTTGAATTTGAGACTTTCTATCATCCCTTCAATCATTCTAGTCGACATGTCCAATCTGATCTACTTTCGTTTTGATTGTTTTATTAGTTCTAAAACATTCAGAATTCTAGTGTAAACAGGTTGCATCTATGGCTCTTGACAAATCTGTCCAATCATGTTAGTTTTTGAAATATGGGAATGGAAAACAGCAGGGAATTATATTTTACCAATAAAAATAAAAAAACTTCGTTTTGTTCTAAAAAAGTTTATTATCAAAGCACCATTTTTTTAAACACAAAACATTTTTTAAAGCACATACTTTTTCATGATAAATACAACTAAACAAATCTTCAGAATACTCATATCGATCATACAAGCTTGATAAACTAGGACAACTCTTATCTTCTAAATTAATTACATTATTATGTTTAAAAATACTTTTTATCCATAGAACTTTTTCTAGACCTTTAGTATAAACAAACTTATCTTTTAAAATATCTAACATAATCGTCTGATAATTTGAATAAGGTATGAATCCTTCATTCCAGTATATTTTTCTGTTACGTTCAATCCATCCAACTTGCCGTCTTTCTGGTTTTGTTAAGTTATAAAAGGGGAATGGAGGCTTTATTAAAAATATTTGCAATTTTTTATCACACCATATAGCAATTTCTTTTATTATAAATTCATTTGCTTCAGTTTTAAAGCCTTGAACATCTACAATGGCAGTCATGATAATCGATGCACTATGTTACTTAAAGGTTTGTATTCCACAAGCCGATCGTTTATAATCAAACAATATGCAGTAGTGTTATCTGGTATTGGTTCCGAACATTCAATCTCCAATCGAACGTCTACTGGTCCTGTTTTTACACTATCGTTTTGCCTTGAACAATCGATAATGAACAGAGGAGCCTTATCTTTAAAGTCCTTTAGATCAAGCAAGGGATCCGCCGGACAGCTGTAATACGACTGTCGAAATTTCGCATACATTTCGTATAATATACTGTATTTGTTCTCAGAAAATTTTAAACCTAATGGTTCATATGGATAATATTGTGAATTCAAAAAGAGCGTAACATTTGTTACTTGACAATGATCAAATAGTGAACAATCTTTTAGTTTATTACTTTTTTTATTCGTTTGTAAACAAAAAATAACATATCTTGGCTTTTCTAATTGTGATGCAGTCTTAACTGACCATGAATGTTTTGTTGTTTTAGGTAGTAAGGGGTACTCATACAAATCCCAATTTCTAAATGCCATTTGAATAGGTTTATCCTTTTCTAGATGTTTTAAAAGTGTTAAACGTTGTCTATCTGATACTTTTATATGCGGTACTCTCCACTGTACTCTATCGATGTTTATTTGAAAGTAAGAAACATCATCTGTAAGTATAGCACTGTTTAAATTAGAGTTACTTCTGTTCAATATAAGTTCATGTTTACAATTTATGACGATTTTACTATAATCCTCTGCAAAGCCCAATATCTTATTTAATGGTATGATAGCACTAAAGTGACCCTTAGTTTGAAATCCGTTTAAGTTCCAACCCCATAATGCAGCCATTTTATTTTCAGCCTCATTTAATGAAACGTATGACTTTACTGTTGACGTTATGCCAGAATTTTTTATGCGATCTATTTCAATACCATTTATTTCGTATCTGATGTCTTGAAACAGGAACAGAACATGATTATTAGTAAATTTAATATCTTTCTCAATTGGTTTCCCATCTTTGTTGAAGAGCTTCGCGTGACCCTCAATGTAAACTGAACTGGCTGATGGCAACACGTATATGTCTTGCTGATGGATGGGTATTCTGATTTCATCGTTTTCTCTAAAGCAGTTGTTATAAGGATTGTAGGAATGAATCTCATAACTTTCGATAGAATTATCGAAGTGCGGCAAATCAGTAATCTGCAGCATATTCATACTTTAAGACCCAACGCTCTGAGAAAGTCTTTATTTGGTTTTGTTAATTTTTTCACTTTTATCTTACGTCTATGCACCTTACTGGTTGTAGAAGAAGTAAGGTGTTTCATTTTAAGAATAGGTTTTATATTGTATAATATCATTTTACTTTCCTCAAATGAAGACGTAGTTGAATATGTTCTATATAAGAGATACTGTAGCCGAACTGATCAACAACTCTAATTGATATGGATGTAATGAGATTTTTGTTAACTGGGAAGTAAATTACGTTCTGAGGTGTTTCTAGGTAATATTTGCCTGCAGTTATAACAGGTATAAATTCATAGATAATATGTGTCGGTATACCGTTAGTGTAAGAACCGTATATTAAATCACACTCAATCCTGATTACAGACGGAATATTATTAGCCACATTTAATACGGAGTTTACAACTGAATAATAAAGCAAACCACACTCATATTTTTCAGATAAATTAAGAGGTGGTTGAAAATACGACTCTAATTCTGATTTATTGCCAGAGATTGTCACAGTTATAGACATAGTCACATACTGAACACTTTACAAAAATTATGTTTTATATATTATATGCTGCTGGACTGCTACAGGCTGATGATGATGCCTACTCCAAAAGTTTTTTAAAAATTTTAAACATAGATGTCCACATTTGTATGGGTGATCACCCTGGAGATTTTGATAGTTATAGTTGATTTTCGAGCCTAAGTATTTTATTAATTCCTTTGACGGTTTAAGATTTCCATAACTATCGAAATATTCAATGTAATCACTACATTTTGCATAGGCTACCCAATGAGAGCCAAGATTTTTAGAACTATCTAAATTAACAACTGCACACTCATTTTTAAAAGGATATTCTGGGAGTTCATCTCTCATAAAGACCCCTCTAAAGTAAGGAATATAATTTCCATATTTTAGAATGTCAAAATTAGTTAAGGCTCGTTTGGGTAGCCGAGGTATTAGTTTTTTTCTTTTGATACAAATATTCCAAGTCCATTTTTATGTGGTTTAAGATGTAACCCTTTGCCAATGCAAAGAGCCTCCATTTTTTCATTATGTCTCTTCGATTCATCGTAAAGTTTTTTAGCCATCTTAAATTCATTTATAGTTTTAGCAATACCAGCTGCTCCACCAGCTAAAGCTCCTGCGGCTGATAATCCGGCAAAAATAGGAATCAAAGGTAATACTCCACCCGTTTTTGGTATTGGAATAATCCGAGGAAGTTTAATGGTTGAATCATTAGATAATTCTCTAGCAGCAGCCATAGCTAATTCTATTGCTGCTTTTTTACATTTAGGTTTAAATTTTTTCATATTTTTTTTCGTAACAGATATAACATTTTTCAGTTTCTTTTTAAGACTTTTGCCATCTGTATCTTTTGCTGCGTTTTGACGTCGAGTTTTTAAGCCAGCACCTGTTCTAATTTTTGTCAGCATTGCATGTTTTACTAAACGTGCTGCGAATTTTTCTCCCGCAGTTGAATCAGAAGCAAGAGATCGTGTTTTAGCCATTTTTAATAGTAGTAGATCAGCACTGTGACGATCTTTCAAGTTTGACGACTTGTAGTAATCAATATCGTGGTTTTTACAATATTCATCCAATTTGTTAACACCTTTGTCTCCACGTGTAAGTCTCTGATGTAATTTAGTGCCAGGACCACAATAATTATATCCTGGCAAATGTAATTCAAATGGTAAGTGGTTTATTAACCAATTAATAAGACTATTCTCTCCAATACACATCACAAGACTAAGCAATTAAGGACTCGACTCTTTTTAATATATTATGGAGATTGTCAAGGCAATTTGGTTTATTTTGTATCTCACAAAACATTTGTTTTATCTATCCAACTATTTTCACCAGAAGACAAACCTAACCATTTTACAAAAACTCTATTCCCTTTCCTTTTAAGAACTTTTTCAACAAGATATACATTGGGATGTTTTGTCTTCTGAAGTTCTTGTTCATAAAATGCTCCTAAGATAGGCTGTCCTCTAATTGTATCCGCTATTAAGTAAGTTATTGGAGTAGTATTCCGTCTGTATCTAATTTTAAATATTTCTGTTGACCAGTTTGGGGTATAGCCTTTTTCGAATGTTCCTTTATACTTACTGATACGAACATAATCACCCACTTTAAACTTAAATTTCGTAATTTTTTGCTTTTTTGTTAATTTATTAAATCTTTCTTGTATTTTTTTTTTATTTACATTATTGACGTTTGCTGGTATTTCCTCGATAGTTCGATGATAGGTGTGATTATATTTTTGGACAACATTTTTCAGGGTATTTTTTATCCAATTATAATTACCTTTCAAACTAAACTCTTTGTACAGTTTCGATTTTAATGTTCTAATAAGTCTCTCAACAATTGAAGCTTTTTTTGATGAAAACGTTGAATAGTGGTTAATATTAAGAGACTGCATAAGATATTTAAATTTATGATTGTAAAACTCTGTGCCATTATCAGTTTGCAAATTCTTAGGAACACGATTATCTTTCAGTAAATTCTCAAAAGCTTTATACACCTCATCTTTGTTTTTACTTTTTAAAGGAAATGCCCAAGCATATTTTGAAAATGTATCAATTATGGTAAGAATATATTTGAAATTATTATTTTCTTTCGAAATTGATTGCATGTCCATTAAATCTGCTTGCCATAGATCATCTATATCCTTAATAATAACACGTCTCCGCGGAAAGTTAACCCTCGCACTTCTATGAATTTCATTTACCACATCCGCTTTACTCATTTTAAAACATTCCTTTTTAATATATTTTTTGGACAGACTGTATATTTACATATTTTAAATATATTTTTAACCGACTTCTTATTCAATTGAATGACATCGTAATACTATATGAAAGGCTCCTGATGATCAGTATTTATTCCTTAATTATATTAGCTTCTTTTAATTCTTCAATTATTGATAATATTTCATTGTTGTGGTTAGTATTACCCGCATCTTTTGAAGCTATTAATAATCGTAATCTTTCAACCAATTCATTGGGATCGTCCCAATATACTAAGTCAGTATTCTTTTTGTATGTCTTAAGCGTCGGTAAACTGCCCCCTATTTTTTGCTGATTGTTTTCCAACGAAATATCAACAAATAATGGTTTGATTATTTCTCGATATTTGAGTCCTTTATCACCTCTTACTTGACCTCTGGGATTAAAATCTCGTTTATGAGCGTTTGTATGATGCAGTATATCTTTGTAAACAAGCCTGTCAGTGTTTGTTACAATTTGTAAATCAGGTTTCCTTCGAAGTAAAAGTTCTTTTAGTCCAGGAGTAAAATCGTAACTTTTATCACCAATTTTAACCAAAACTAATTTATCACCGTCAATACTTTCAATTTTAGAAAATGTTACTACTGAATTACCCATCATCAAAGTTTTGTTGTCAGTTCTTATTCCAAATGGTACATTTACACCATCATAAATACCATAGATATCTTCACTTTGCAAAGAAATTTCTAAATTATTTTTCACTTCTTTTTTTGGGGAACTTGAAAACATTATATCAGCATCATGAAAATCTTCACATTTAGTAGAATTACTTTCACAATTTGTATCCGATTGAATAGGGGCAAAACTTTCGGATATATTTTCATCATTTTTAATATTATTAAGATTTGTCTTTGAATTTATAAGAGTTTTTAGGGGTTCTGCAACTGGTTTGAACATTTTATCTAAAGATAAGTTCATTTTATATTCTTGACTTTTCATTTGTTTTATTTTATTTTTTATGGAGTCAACAGACTTCATTAGTTCGATTTTAATATTTTTCTCCATCCTAAGTAACCACAACTATGTTCAACTAAGGAAGGGATAACACTAACAATGTGTTGTATATAATTCATTAATATTATTATTATTGTATATTAGTGTACATTCATTCATTCAAATTTTAAAAATATATCGAAATTTTGTCTATACCTCCCATTACTTAAAGATGATTCTTTGTTAATAAGAAGAAAGTTGTAATGGTTATTCCACACAGTTTTACAAATATCTTTGAACTGATGCCACGTTAGATCAGAGTTGACATGTTCTTCATAAATGTGCTTTAAATTCACATCATCTTGTTTAAATATTATAAGAAAGTTAGCATTATCACGTAACAACTGTTTCGGGATTTTTGAATAGGTTTGCGATAAGTAAAAACAATCAATTTGCTTATGTCTACCCATGCAGAAATAATTACGGATGTTTATTTGGTTTTCACAAACAACATCGTCAAATATAAATACTGAATTAGGTAAAGCTTCACTCGGAGATATGACATCTTTATCGTCATTAAACTCATAGAATTTTATCTGAGGCACTCTTTTTAAAACTTCTCGTAAAAAACAATATTTTGGTTGAAAATTAGTTTTTGAGTAAAGGTAAAGGTTTTGAAATTTGAGCCCATTTTCATGCAACAATAAACTGATAACAACGTTTGTTTTACCACAATTTGATGGGCCACAAATAATACATCGAATCGTATTTGGTAACAAAGGGCTATGTCTAATTTCTTTAGGAGATTCACCAAGATTAATATTTTTGACATTTAGTGATATGGCTTGTTTGATCAGCTTCATCTTGTCAATTAATTTAATATTAATCTAACATAGATATTTATATAATTGTTTTTTTTCTTATATTTATAGACTTGCCATTACAGGAATTATTCTAAGTAACGAGTCGTGTTACAGGATGTTTGACTAACTTCATTATGTCTATTAAGCAACTAAATAAAATGAGTGAAAGGTACATAACAATAATAATAATAATAAAACAGGGTACAATTTACAAAAATATTTTATTTTTTTATATTATTAATTTAAAAATACATAATTATAGTGCCTCCCCGCATTTTTATACAAAAGATTATTGGTATTGTATTAGATACTTATTATACTTAGTCTTAAGGAACATAAAATTGTGTTTTGAGTACATTTTTTATGTAATTATTAAAAAATATAAACAATTCAATTGATTAAACAATCAAATGATTTTTAGAATTAAAATAAAACAACCATTATTTTAAAATCACATAGTCAAAATTTTAAACACATATTATACAAAATAAACCAGTTAACAAATGTGATTGAAATGACCCCAAGGTACAGTATTAATTTGATTTCCCTGGATGTTCCTCTTATCGTCTATTCTATTTAAAACTATTTTATTTACTTCTTGTGAGAACAGCACATGTTTCATCGATTTTATCATATTCATTTTACACTTTAAAGTTAAGTTTTTAAATAAAACATCTTTATAGTTATATAATGTTAAATTCCCTGAAATAGGCTTTGATACACCTTTAGCTTTGTTTATTTGCGTTTTTAATGATTTAATACAATAAAGTTTTGCTCTTAGACCTATAAATTCAGTAATTGGGTCTCCCCCTAATTCGTCTTTAAATAAACCAGGAATTCTTTCATTTACCTTTGGTATACAGTAATGATTATTCGTTTCAAAATTACTCGTATCATATTGTGATATATCATCACACATGTCTTTATAAAAGTTTTCAGTATGTATTAGATACAATAAACTGTCTGTATCGGTATAGCATAATTTAGCTTTAGCCCCGTATTTAGTCTTAATGAAATTATAATGAAAATTGTACACATGTTGTTTAGAGTATTCTAACACCGCAAATCCAATATATATCGGTCTATCTAAAACAAGTTTTTCAGGATTCAACTGTACGGCTACAAAGTTTTCATTAAATATAGTAAGATTTTTTAAATTAGGTTTTGTAATTAATTTCTCAGCACCTATTACTTTATTAGTTTTGTTCGAATGATCACTCCATCTGGTTATTAATTTAACATCGACATGTTTACGTTTATTTTCAATAGTTTTGCCAAATATCGAGTTATTCAAAAGTTTAAAAAAGTCTCTTTCAAATGATGTTGAAGCGGATTGTCGTAGTGTAGTATTCAAATCTATATATTTTTTTAAAAAACTTTCTTGTCTAAAACAAAGAACTTTATGAATTTTTTTCAAAATCAGACCATTTTTTAGACATTCTTTTAAATGCACATAATGAATAATGTAGTTAAATTTATCATACAAATTTCCAATTAATTTAGGTGTTTTCCCTCCAATAGGTATGAATTTTTCAGGAGCAAAAGGCAAATCGCTATGTGAATTATGTAAATATTCTGGATACGCTATATCTACTTCTAAAATATAGCCGTAATCGGCATTATCAGAAAAATCGAATATATTAAAACATTTTACTTCATCGTTTGTCATGAATTTGAATTCTGAAATCGGTAATTTTCTCGTCATTGCATAGCCATATAGATTATTACAATCTAAATAGATTAAATATGTTGATGGTTTGGAATTATCAAAATGAGGTAAATACATGTTATTAGCTTTAGCGTATCGGTGAGAGCATTGCGCTAACCCTCCACGTATTCCTTTTTCCAACATTTGATACATTTCTAAATCATTGATTAATTCTAAGCGAACACCTGTGTACAGAAGCATAGCATCCCAACTCAATCCAGGTGATGTTACGTAATATGCAGGATCGAGTTTATAATGCTGCAAACAAATTTTTCTAAAATTTTTAAATACATCACACAGTAATAAAACATCACACTTTAAATATAAATCTGTATATTCACCAAGAGAATTAATGTTAAAATAATTCCACACATTTTGAGCATGTTGATAATCAATGTCAGATATATGTTTCGATTGTAAAGTGTTATAAAAATCATCCTTTGCAGGAAGTCGTGTTTCATTGTATTTCTGCCATGAGCAAATATATTCATAGGGATATATTCCTTTTCTTCGTATTAAATGGAATTGTTTTTTGTCTGAGAAATATGATGATAGATGAATAAAATCGTTCTCTCTTAAACTTTTACTCAAATTATCGAGACTTGAATTAAGAAATTGAAAAGAATCTATAAATTTTATCTGTATTGGTTTGCATCCTTTTACAGTATTTATTATTTTGGTTATGGTTAAATATTTTTCTTTAGTTTTTGCAATAATTTTAATTTCACCATCATATTTAGATAATTCTGTTATGAATATATGTGAGTCATATCCACCCAAATTATGAAATATAACAGGTATAAATGGACACACTCTATATATTAAATTACAATATGAATGTGCTGCACCTCGATAGTTGCCTGTAATATGATCGTGATCACAAACTTTATCATCAAATAATAAATGATTACATATGTGGCATGTAGTTGCTGAACGATAATAATCAATTTGTTCGGTTGTCATAGGTTTCATAGGCTTTTTCGTTATTAAAATATTATGAATTAACTTTGCCTCTTCTATCAATCTTTTTATAAATACTTCTACACAATCTGACCCTCTGTATGTCACAAATTTATTAAGACTGCTATCATGTGAACAACATACATAATATGCAAAACAGGATGGTTGATGTAACTTATTTTTCACTGTATTTTGATCATTCTGTTTGTCGTTATAGTTCGATAATATAGTTTCAAAGTCAGCATATATAACAAAATTTATTTTCTGCTTTCGTTCATAATTCTTAAACTGTAAAATACTGTTTTTGTCAGGTAGTATGGTTAAAATTTTAGAGCAACTGTGAGAATAATACTTTGTTTCAGAAGTAAAAAATTGTAAACATGTTTCACATAAATACATTCGACCTTTATGGCATGACACTTGTCGTCGCACTAGCCGCAAAAGGTTTTTTATCAAACAATAATGACCTTTGCTGTTATTTTCAAAATACAATAAGTTAATGTGTTTATCTTTTTTATGATTCGTTATATAAAGAGGACCAGTTACCGTGTTGCGTTCATCTAATCCATAAATATTAATACTTATCTCAGAATTATTATTTTCAAAAAGCTTGATGTCTCTTGGTGAAGGTGGAAATGAAATCCCTTGTAAATTTAATATTGAACTAAAATGTGGATAGGAGTTCGTTCTGCAGACATTATTTTTGGCTGGAAATAACGCAGCGACTATGCTCCATAAAAAACAGTATTCATCATTATTTCGTATATTCAAACAACTCTTTGTATTTTTAATAACAGCAGGTAGTTGTAAGAAAGTACCACCCCGCATAGGGGAATATTTATTTATATTAACCTCTAAATGATTTATAGAAACAAATGACCACCCAGACTCGCAATGTTCGAATTCAGTACATTTTGTTTTTAATGTCTCTATTACTTTTAAAAATATCTCATTTAAATCAGTACTATTGTAAATAATTTCATATTTCGTATTAAATGATTTAAGTTGTTGCTCATTCAATTTAGGTAGTAAAAAATAAGCAAACAACTCAAAGTTAACTTTAATGCTAGTATTCCTCAATATGGATAACTTAATAATTTTAAAAATATCCTTTCGCTTGGCATCTAAGAACGCTTCTGGAGTGAGGTACTCATTTTCTGTAAATGAAGGATTTAAGCGATAGGTCACAATTCTGTTTTTGAATGCTGTTGCAATAGTATCTATATTCTCAAAACTTGATTTTATTAAACAATTCGATTTATGGATATTCGTTCTTTTATGGTATCTGTATTTATGTTCGAGGATATGAATTTTACATTTTTCACAATAAATTGTCTTGAATAAACAGTCAGGCTGACCAACATTCACATTATATTCATGTTCGGGGATAGTAATTTTACGTTTATCATTATTATCAATAAATAAATCAGAACTTGCTGATGGGTCATCGCTGGGTTGTGTTACTGGAATCAAAAGAAGACACAACAAACATCAAACTTTGCACTTTATTAAATAATAAAATATTTGGTTTACAAAGACAATATCATTATTTTAGTGTAAGTAATAAGTATTTTTAATATTAAGGTATAGGTACATGGTACAGGTTATAAGGTACATGATTCGTTATAATATAATATGAAATGTATTTATGTTTATGAATACATGTAGCAAATAGGTTACTCTAAAAACCAATAATTTATTATAACTTTTATTGGTAAGAGCTAATAAATGTTGGAGGGCAGTTTTTGAACTCCTTTCTAACGCTAGTTATAAGTATATGCGTTTAGGCAGCGCCAAGACTCAGAATCGTTACAAAGACAATATAATTATTTTAGTGTAAGTAATTAGTATTTTTAATATTATGATAAGGTACATGATTCGTTACAATTTAATATGAAACGTATTTATGTTTATGAATACATGTAGCAATAGGTTACTCTAAAACCAATAATTTATTATAACTTTTATTGGTAAGTGCTAATAAATGTTGGAGGGCAGTTTTTGAACTCCTTTCTAACGCTTGTTATATATGCGTTTAGGCGGCGCCAAGACTCAGAATCGTTATTAGTTTGGTCTTTGACTGTTATAATAGAGTGGCGCCACCTATGTATAGGTTGGACTCGCTCTATTTCATCAAACTTGTATATTTTTAGTTCGACGTAAAACGCACCTTTTTTACCTTCATCCATTTGACGAGAAAACCCGTTGGCTAACCTCCTCGTAACATAGGAGTAAAGCGGTTGAGTCTTCTTCTCAGCAGCCGTTTGAAGCTCCTCGTCGTCGCTGTCCGAACCGAACAAGTCACGTGCTGTTGACTTGGTGACAGGAGTGATCGGGTGAATAGTAGGCTTGTTCTTTTTGCTTGTGGACGGCCGCGACCCAGAGTTTGATGTTGGCTTGCGCTTCTTGTTTTCTTTTTTTGGCTTAGCCTTCACTTGCTCCTCGTCGGACGACTCGTCATATTCTGATGTTGGCTTACACTTCTTATTTTCTTTTGGATTAGCCTTCACCTGCACCTCGCCCGACGACTCGCTCTCGGAAGGGAAAAGTTGTTCAGCGGTGTGCTTGGACCTAGAAAAAATCAAAATTATATAAATTATTAAATAAGACAAACTACATCCTTTAACATTAGTAAACAATTAATTGAATCGTCAAATAAGCGAATGAAAGTAATACTTGAATGATTGAAATAGTGAGATAATTTATCTACCATCATATTTATTAATGTAATTTTGTTGTATGTTGGATAGTGAAAAGTGAACGCAACTGAATACTTAAAGAAGAATGTATAGTAGAAATGTTGAGTAACAATCGAAAGATGATTATGTACTTACATTTTAAAAGAGTTATATTTTTCTTCGTAGATATATTGAGGTTCAGATGTGACTGCTTCCAGCTGAAGATTTCGTTGTGATTTAGGTTCACCAGGTTCCCACTTATATAGTGATGAATTGCACCATACAATCCCATTTAAGAAATTAGTCCAAGATCCCACTATAGAACGGCCTTTACTGAGCTGACTAAAAATTAATGTAAAAAAAATGTTATATCCAATTAAGCATGTCTATAAATATATGGGTTGTCTATAAAATTTCAGTCCAGAATACGATTAATTAAAAATTATTATTATTGTTATTATTATTATTTTTATCATTGCCCTGTTTTGGTAAAAGGACGAATCTCATACGAATCGAAAGTATGAAGCCAACCAATATGCAATACATTTATTGACATTTAACTGGATTTAAAAAAATACTTTTCATCCATTAACTAGCTCGGTGAAGGTTGTTCTATATCGGGATCCTATACTATAGGGAGTATATGGATAAAAACGCTTCGTCAACTCAACCCAAAATATGAAAATTTAGGACGATGCAATTTCAACTTTATCTATACAGTGCAAGACATAAAATAACATACATTCGCAACACACAAACTATACATTTACAGTATAAACTGGTCTCGCATTGTACGGGAAATCTATACACCGCAAGGCCAGCTTATACTGGCTTGTATAGATTGATGTGTTGCAAAGGTTTAGGTTGATGTGCCGTTGACTGTACAATAAACGCTGACGCTGGACCACCGGGGGAGTCTAACTTGCATAATTCGCAGGTTTGACACCGGCTGCACTCCCGGTTTCGTAAGTAAATATTCTCTTTAAAATAAGTCATGCAATCCGCGGCGGTATGTCTTCGTATTGTTAAGAAATAACATTGACACGTGTTGATTTTAATTACATCAGCACATGTTAATTAAGATAATTTCATAGCTAATTTGAACTCTATATCCTTCAACAATATTTTATTTAAATTCTATATAAACTAAAAAAATAAATAAGTACAAATTAGTTGAAATCTGCCAGCGAGTGAGATTAGACAACCTAACAAAATGTCGGTGAGGAATGTTTTATTTATTTTAAATAATTGTTTTTTGCTCTCTTCATGTTCTAGGCAGCAATATCTACGCACTGGATTAGCAATTCCCAAGCAAATGATCGATTATTCTGCTTTTCCACAAAGTACATAGTTATTATACATCGTTGTCCAGTTGCACACAATGTTTGTCGAATTATAGTTAACTGAAAAGTCGTGTATAATACATACACTTTTATAATTTATCAACATTGCTATCTTTTATTATAAAAAAGAATATTTTAATTTTACCTATAAAATACAGATGGAACGATGATTTGAGTTATAAGAAGTTCGATCCTACTTGAATTAGTGTTTTATTTAATTCTACATAACTCCATTTATTACGTCTTGTACATTTTGGTAAGTGTTTTTCATTATGAATAAATTTATTTTTCAGGACACGGAAGAACTATTTAATTTTATACCTGTGGATCAACCAGCGGTTCAACAAAAACCTGGACAAAAGACCCTCGGTCTTACTCGCAAAAGATCGAAAACGGATCAAACGTTTTTTCAATATATAAAGAAACCTATCACGCGGGGAACAAAAATAATCAAGATTGAAATATATGATACAGAGAGCTTCCCAAAAGCTGAGCACCCGATTTGTCACTGTGAAGCTGATGTATGCGTTCAGCACGTCGTAAAAACGATGTTATTTGATGATATATATTCTAGCACGAGAGAATTAATATCGAAGATTCAGGATGATATCGAAACAAAATCATAGATAATGTAATAATAAGAATAATAATTGGTTACTTGATTAGTGTATAATAGTTTTGTATATTTGTTTTTCAATTATTGTATAGCTTAATTAATATAAATT
Organism: Hypena proboscidalis; assembly: GCA_905147285.1. Taxonomy (NCBI): domain Eukaryota; kingdom Metazoa; phylum Arthropoda; class Insecta; order Lepidoptera; family Erebidae; genus Hypena; species Hypena proboscidalis. Next base: position 3,050,997 of record LR990131.1, on the reverse strand, counting down.
AAAATTATACTAGTAAGCACTATATTGATTATAATTTTAAAGTAGCATGATTATAATATATTAAAATTTTAATAAAATCATGATAAAATAAAAGATACTTCGTTTTATTTATACAGGTATAACAATATAAACACCGATATTCTTTGTATAAATGGCAGCGTTCAGGTCGGCGAGCGCGAATTCCATTATCATTTGGTTGCAATGTTGAATCGATAACATAGTAGCATTGCATCTTAGTGGTTAGATCATTTTAATGAATATAGTAATTATGATAAATGAATATTAAAACTTATAACAGTAATTGACTGATGGTTTACTTAACATCGAGTGTAAAATCATATGCGAATAATTACTGATAAATCAATTAAATAATTTCATCTCCGAATTCACATCAAGTGTGAATAATTAATGTATGTATATGTATTGGCAGATTAGAATAATTGAATGGATGATAAAACATATCTCAAATGACTAGAATAATTGAATGGATGATAGAAAGACTCAAATTCCAATAGGGAATTGGGGTTCCTGGATCCGTGATCCAGGAACCCCAATTCTATACTACTTTCATGTTTACTGATTTTATCGGTATAATGACTATTTACTATCATTAAGGGTCAAACCACCCTCTTCAGTACACAAAGAGGTTTTCAATATTTTGAAGGCAGAATTTTATATCAAGGTTTTCTTTATTGTGTGTACTGATAGTTAATACAAGTTACTTTCCTACTATGACTAAGACTTTTCATTATGTAGAAGTCTTCATTTATTAGTTTGGTTACTGCTTGGCAGCATTGAATTTAAGTAGGCGCAGTTATATAATATAATAATTTATAATAATTTATTTCCAAAAAGTAGATTGTACATGGCATACAGAGTTGTCTTATAATAATTATAGTTATAAAGAAACCAGTACAGCTTTAATAAGAGGAATCATAGGACTCCCTTTCCTAAACTAGGCAGGAAACCTGTCTGTATCTTAGGAAAGGGCATCCATTTTAAATGTCTTAACACGGTTACATACAATATTGGTACGTGCAGTGGGCGAACAATTACTACTTGTATATTGTATTATCTGTCATCATTGTTCACATTTATGATTAAATACTCAAAAACTGGCTCTGGTCTTTATATATTTTTATAGAGATAATATCATATCTAAAACTCTAAAAAACAAGTTTCTCTGTGATCATACTGTCAAAATTGTTTTGATCATTAATTGATATAAACTGAAAATTTAGGACAATAATTTGACAAAAGAGGCACGAATAAACATGCATTTGAGTGTTTTAATCTATACAACTTAATTTTATAAAAATTCTACTGTGTAGTTCTAATAATAATACTTTGACAAAATTAAAAACTAAAAAATATAGTAACACGATCTCACATCTGAAAACTAGCACAGTAATAAATGAAGAATGAATTTTAATTAAAAGTTAGATTACAAATCAAATTCTAGCTAAATGTTCTCAATGACCAAAGGTTATAGTAGTACTTTTAGTCACATTTTAAATGCGAAATTACTTAAACACCAAAATTATTTAAAAAACGAAGAATTGCAATTGTAAGAGTTGTTAATTACAACAACTTTAAAAAAGAGGGTTATTTTTCTACGTATTAAAAAAAACAATGGCTAGGGCCATTGTTTTTTACTGCTTCGGCAGATAAAATAATATATGTTTTTACAGTAAAAGTAAGATCAATCGCATAATAGTTTGATAAATAAAATAATTTAAAGCCCAGTTTCACAAGCTTCTGATAAACCTTGGTAGGATAAACATAAATAAATAGCACACACAACTGTATATCAAACTAAAATTGTGTAACTTTTATATTCAGCCAGGTTATTTTATGTGGCGGATAAAATGTATCCGTGGCTGGTAAAACTGGCGTTTAGAGTAAGAATAAAGCTCCCTTATTTATTCATCAGTAGATTATTGTACAGCCTCCTTTGAACCTCAGACTCTACCTCAAAAGATCTAGTAGATGCAAAGACAAATTTTATTATAACCAACCTTAATAGCTTACTGCAAAGGCGTGCTAGCAATGTATTTTATTTACTCTAGAAAGTTGTAGGAATTAGCAAGTAGGTAAGATTCTACTAAATCACGAATTTTAGTAACTTTTACGTGTATTAAATAAAATCTTACGGAAATTAACGCGATCATGCAATTATTTACCTTTTAGGCTTTACGTTACCTTGCATGATCGCGTTAATTCCCGTTAGATTTTATTTAATCATGCAACGCGTAAGTTTAAAAGTTAATGTTTACGTGTATATCACCCAAACTTCACCTGTTAAGTTTGAGCCTATTGCCATCTACCAGGCACGATTCCAACTCAGTGATGCTATTGTGAATTAATTAATTGAAAAATCCCAAATAATACTTTGCTCTACCCGCGAATCGAAAACGAGACCTTGTGGTAAAAGGCGCATACGCTATAGACCATTGAGACAGTTACACATATTATTATACTTCACACAAATTATATTTTTAGATCTCAACAAAACCTATTTTTTAACCTAATATGTCATAAATATAATTTTCTTTGAAACAAAATTCAAATCATTATGGAATCTCAAATAACTATGAGTTGCACAGTGTGCATTTCTCTAGTGAATGCATTCATTTAAAAACTGAAATTCTGTTCAGTCGGCTCACTGTGTGGATGCTTTTCTTGATTGCTTTGTGCTTCGCGGTGCTATGAAGAAAGTAAAATCTATTTTGTGAAGAGTTCTTTCCATTTATAGCCTGTTTCACATATTTTAATCTACGCAAACAAAGTGAAAAGACAGCTATGTTTGATTTTATGTTTGAAATGTATCACTTTTACATTTGGTCAAGATGTAATTCATTTGGTTAATAACTCTTAGTTGATTGCAATCCGTGGCTACTTTTATTTAGACATTCTACGTGTAAATACAGTTTATCTACCTACAGGTTGAGTGCACGGTTGGCGTGGTGGTTAAAGCGGTCGCCTCGCCGCTTTCAACTGCACTGGTGTTGTGGGTTCGATCCCCACATAGGACAAATCTTTGTGTAATTTGCAAAGATTTGTTCTGACTCTGGGTGTGCTCTGTGTATGTGAAATGTATGTTTGTGAACACCTCGCGACACAGGAGTTATTCCTAGTGCGGGAGTCGTTTTTTTTTTTTTTTAAAAAAAAGGTTACGATATACTTAGTTTAACATTAACGTGTACAGTGTGAATATTTATATTGAATGCATTCATTTGAGAACTGAAATTGAGTTCAGTCGGCTCACTGTGTTGATGCCTTTCTTGACTTGTATGTCTGTAGTATTTACGCACAATTTTTTATTGACGAATACATATTATTAGAAATGTCTAGTACAGTAAATTAGTATAAAATTTTGTTATAATAATTATTAAATAATATATTGATTTGTTTTTACTGTTAGGTTAAACTCTTCATTTTTAAATTTATTTCTTGACTTTTTGTTCTTAACTTCACCGACTACGTTATTCTTTGCACCACATGAAGGTAGACTGGTAGAAAATACCTTAAGCATTAAGTTCGCCAATGTACAGTTTTGTGTATACTGATATTAATAAAATAAACAAACAAATAAATTTTGACATTAACTGTATCAGCTTATAGCTCATTAAAGTTTTTAAACGCAAGACATTAAAATTATTTTCTTATATTAAATTGTGTTTTAAAAGACTTTTTTTCGGATCAAATTTTAATGAAAGAGAGGTTTTCGAGTTTCGTTATTTCTTACTATAATATTAACTATTACTATTTAACTATCATAACACTAAACCACAAATGAGTTTGTTAGAATCACTTAACTGTTCGCGTTCTGCATTGCTGTCTAATTTTCTTTGAAAAGATAATTATAAAGCTGAACATAGCTTTGAGCTTCGCTTGTTTGTGCGATACATGATGAATGTTTTCATTTGATGAATGGCATTCACTTCAGTCGTTCCATGTTTTCCTTTAGCTAATTATTTTTATGCTTTGTGCTTACAAAGAGGTTTAGAATATGTAAACTTTTATTTTCAATGGAAGTTTTCAGTTGGTTTGATCCTAAACGTTAAATATGGCTGGGCTTACCCGCCAATCATTGTTTACCAACTGCTTCTGAGAAATTCCTAATGAACAATATCAAATAACAGTTTTAGGCTGAGGCAGGATTAAACCTGAGTCTACATAGTGAGCTGTAGAACATTTTACCAGCTGACCAGGAATCAAATTCTTTTTCTCGTTAAATGTAGTGAAAATATGATATATAGAGCGTTTTTTTCTTCCATATTGTAAAGAGTTGTATAGTTTTCGTAAAATATTATTATATAAAATATTATTATTGTATTTTCTTGTGCAGCCAAGGTTATACGAATAACTGAGCACCAATTTCACCCACAAAAATGACAACAAAACCGTACGTAGAAAAATAAAAGGATATCAGAACCGTTTGATGCAATATCCGGCGTCACATCTCATCTTGATTGCATCTGAGTGTTGTCACACGCAGCCACCGGCAGCAACGTTCAAACGGATGTTTTTATCTCTCTCCATACTTAACTTTATTATACTTACCTTTACATTAACTTTCTCACTCTATCGTAGGCATATCTATTGTATTTGAGGTGTTTGATATTGAGTTAGCGATGGATATTTTTTTAATAAGCAAATATATACAAATCTTATTTGTAGTTGAGTCAATGTCAATAGGTGTCCTCGTAGGCACTACATCGATGACTAAAGTAGTATGCCAACTTGATTTAACGTCTACTAAGAACTTTTTAAATCACGATTTTTCGTCTTATGTCACAATCAAGTTAGGTTTTTTTAATTGAATAAGTAGTTAACTGATTATCTTCTGAATAAATCCCACAATAATAATTGCGAGTATCACATGATAATTACAGCACTATTCATAAGTTTAAGAAAAAAATGCACCAACGACGCTTTGTTAGTACATTTTTTACTTATTTATAGTGTCGACTTAATTAAGAAATCTTGACAAAATACTACTTGTGATACATTAATTTTCAAAAGAAAATATGAAAAAAAACATTTTCTGAAACAATTCAGCAAACTCAAGTAGCCGATTGAATCTAACTAAAGAATATTATTAAAGTTGCATTACTGGTTTTAAAATTTTATGAGACGGTGTCCCACAGCTTAAGCACTTAGGGGTCGATGCCAAGAAACTTTTATGCTAATATTTAGCAAACAAAGATTTTTTTATTAGAATAAAGCGGCCCTGATTTTGCAAAGGTTTTCGATACTTTGTAATGTTATTTTGATAATAATCCTAATAAAACAGACTGTTGCAATTGTAGTAATATGTTTGGGGATTTCCACAAAGAAATACCATCAATGGTGAGAGTGGGTTCCCTACACAAAATATGGCTCACCTGCTATCATGCCATCGTCTCCTGCCACGTGTACGCGTCAAGATCTTATTATATGCAAGCTACAAAAAAAGGAGTGGACGTTGCTGCTTTTTGGGCAAAAACTGTATAACATAAAAAGCCATTGACACGAAAGAACAAGTAATGTTTTATGTTAGTAGACGAAATGAGTTGTTTTTATTTTAGACATCACACACAAACATAAATACATCACATACATAAAACATGCTGGTGCTTAAGTGCATATCCTACTAATATTATAAATGTGAAAGTTTGTAAAGATGTGTGATGTGGAAGTTTGTTGCTCTTTCACGCAAAATATCAGGTAAATTTTGGTGAATTTTGCACATATATGTAGCATATAGCTTAAATTAATATAAAGGATACTTTTTATCCATGTAGACAGCCGCGGGCGGAAGCTGACATTGCAAATGCCTAGAATTAGGGCCGTCGTTTGTTGCATTTCAGCCCTTAAACATTTTTACCTTCTCCCAACCGAACAAAGTGCTATAAATTTCAATATTCTGGACGTTAAATCAAGAATTAATTAAAATATAAAGGGACGCGTGTCTCGCATCTAAACTGGGTGTTTTCAAACGATTGTTAAAAAACGAAATTAAGCCTCAATTTCACCGGTTGAGTTCACCGCTTAGCTACAGTTTCCGATCTTTCTGTCCCGTTCCGAACATTAACTAAAAGAGAGGGATTGAATTTGGGCTTAGCGTTAACCGCTGTTTAAGAAGTTTGTTGAAATTGGGGCTCAGGCAAAATTAATGTATGTAATATAAAAAAGATTGTGAGTTACGGTGACGTGAATCGCAGAGCGGTAATTCCTTTTTTTGTGTCACGAATCGCATATACCATTAAAATAAAATCGTTAATACGTGAATTCTTGTTCTACTTGACTATTAATTGTATGTCTTTGAAAAAAAATTGTGAAGTTATTATTTTTCTAAGTAGTAAATAAATAATATTATGTTGTTTAACTGATGATTTAACTGTAGTTAAATCAATTTACATCGAAAAAAAACATGTCGTTTATTCATTAAACAATGTTAAAGTTTTTGTTTTGATTTATTATTATGAATTAAGTAAAAAAAACAGTCAGTTTTTATTTAGTACAATGAAAATATTATTCATAAATTGTAACAATTCCGTTGTAACGGGTTACGGGATAGTTAGAGGCCAAAATGACTGACTGCCTCGTATTGGGTTTTGCTGCTCTGATAGCAGTCATTCCACGTAAAATACTAATATTTAGCTAAATCCATTAGGCTAGTGGCAAGCAATATTTACAGTGCATATGGAGGTAGTTAATAGTAATATTTGCAAAACATCCGCACATGATTTACCGGTCTTAACGGGATATAATCCCACCCACACGCCCACCACTGTGACTCCTGTACGCCAGGATCTACAGCGGTAACCAACTGAAGTGCATGACACACGGGCAATCCCAGGGAGAGTTAAAATTGTCTTGGAACCCGCAACGAATTTAATCAGAAGTAGGTATATAGTTGGAGTTGGAAAGTATGTATCTTTACTTCCCTCCAAAGCAAAGCGGGAGGCTGAGTAATGCCAAATATAGGCAAAGTTTCTATATGGAAAAAGTATAGACACCACGGACAGTGACAAAACTATGGGGCCTAAATTTGATTGCTATAATAGGTATGGCAGAAACGGCTAAATGCACGGAAATTTAATCTGTTCGATACGAGATCCTCATAGTGTACCACTCCAGATGTCAATTGTAAGCTATTTAACATAACATTACGTTCGTTGTGCCAAAGACTACTCTCTGATTTACCGGTCTGTGTCCCCGATTTACTGCTTGCTTACCCACTGTATCATCCCTCGATATATCATTGCCAACCCTGCTTCTGATTCAAAGGGACCTTTTTGTCATTCCATTTTTAGAGTTCGGTAGAACTAAGAAGTAACCCTTATTTATTTATTTAATCTTTATGCACTAAAATGTACAAAGGCAGACTTAATACTAAAAGTATTCCCTACCAGTCAACCTTTGGGTGATGCAGAGATGTAGATAGTAGGTGCAGTTTTAAACACGTGTGAGGCAGACACTTAGATAATAAATTAATAGCTATATAAAAAACATTAATATCTATATATTATACTAATACTAACATAATTATTATTACAAAAAATATATATAAACTAAATACAAAATATACATAATATATACAAATACATACATACGTACTTACACAGTAAATAATACATAGTTTAAGACATACACTAACGATGAGATGATATCATTAGTTGAGTTACATACAAACTGAAAATTGAAATAATAATTTTGAATAAATGGCTGCCAATAAACATGCATTTTAGTATTTTATATGTAATTTGTCTACAAAAATAGATGGAACTTAATAATATTAAAGTTAAACCCATATTACTTTTGTATGGAAAACAGCCAAGCAAAAGTTAATTAACCCTCTTAATTATATTATTAATGAGAACATATCTCTGTGTGTATGTCTGTCTAATACACTTTTACGGCTAAACAACTAAGCTATTTTTTATTAAAATTGGTATGGAGATAGTTTAAAATCTAAGAAAGGACATACCTAAGCTACTTTTTACTGACATATCTACTATGCGAGTGAAATCACTCACAGAAGCTAGTATTATATAAAAGTCTTATGTTCACATCAGCAAGTATCGCATCCACGTGTGCTTCCTAATCAAATCAAATCAAATCATTTATTTCCATGGGCCCCAAGGGGCGCTTGAACACGTCAAAACAAACATCAACATACAAAAAATATAAAATTAAAATAAAACTTAGCTAACTAAATTATAATACTTATTGTAATAAAATGATTTGACACCGGAGCTTAGATTGACCTATCCGTAGAGGTATGTAATGAAGTATTTTCAAAGGCTAGCTACACGTGTAACCTTTACATTGTTTACCAACCTTCTGATGATGTGGCACCTCTGTTCATTTTATTTTCGTCAGCAGTAAATCGATTACGCTAATCGTTCGGTCAGGTCATGTGAAATAGGATTAAAAACGGTTGGGTGGTATTTTTAGCAGCACCGAAATGACGCAAAGTCGTCTGATAATGAGTTAGAGCCATATTTTTGGTTTTATTCAGAAAATTATTTGGAAGAAACTCCTTCCTAATTAAAAAAAAAACATAGCTTAAATTATGAGATAATAAAAAAATATAATTCAAATGTAAAAATTACTGCATGGTTCTGAGTAGAGATTAAGCCCCAATTTCATAGGATAAACCTTATTGGCAGCATAAGCATATAACACTCATAAATGAAAATGACAGCTGTGTTATTTTTTCAAGTGTTACTTGTGTCACTTTTAAATTCGGTCAGGTTATATTTTATAACCTAAGATACTGTCCTTGGTCAAATAAATTACTGGCTATTAAGTTTATTAATTTAGTACCGGTCATAATTTTAGTAGATACCTACCCTTTACTTGTGGTAACCAATTAACTTCAAGTAAATTTAATTTGGGATTTCTAAAATATTTTTATTAAAACTGACTTGAGTTTGTAACATTATTCAAATTATGAAATACGGGTATTACTCACGTAATGTTGGTCTATTTGTTGGACGTATCGCACTCTCTTGATAATGCCTAGACGTATAGGCGAAACCGCGGTCGACTAAATAGACCAACATTACGTGAGTAACACCCGTATTTTATAATTTGAATAATTTCTAAAATACTTTTTAATAAAATGAAATACCCACCCGCTAACAGTATTTCGAACAACTTGCGTACAATAGACATGCCTACGGTAGAGCAAGAGAGATATAATAAAGTTAAGTTTAGAACGTTGTACATTGGTGCCGGTGGCTGCGCGTGACGTCACTCAGATGCAATCAAGATGAGATGTGTTGCCGGATATTACATCAAACGCTCCAGATATCGTTTTATTTTTCAAAGTACGATTTTGTTGTCATTTTGTGGGTGAAAAGAAACGCTATAGGTACTCGAGTATCATCGATAGAACATAAAGCGAACACTATAGCCGACGCAGTCTAGGTTATCCCCTACCATAACTGTTTCCAAATTTCGACATACGATTATATGTCATTATGGTGAGTATATTGGTGCCTCGTTATTCGTAAAAGTGCGCTAGGTATAATATTTTATTTGACGCCGGATATTGCTTCAAACGTGCCAGATATCGATCTATTTTTCAACCTACGATTTTGTTGTCATTTTTGTGGGTAGAAAGAGACACTATACTTGATATATCATTTTATACTATTATTGTGAGACGGATATATAAATCTAGTGCCTCGTGATTTTTATACCTTCTATTTGCTGAGGGACTTTCTCTTAAAGGTTTGAAAAATACGCTCTTGGTATGTATGATATTTACTACATTAAACGCCAAAAAATAATGTCACAGCCTCGTGGTCTAGTAGTATTTTTAATTTTCTACAGCTCATTGAGAAGACTGGGTTTTGATCCCCGAGTCAAAATACCAAGAATAAAAAAAGTGAAACGGTCGAACCTTTTCGATCCTTAAAATTTAAATATTTGCTTCAATAAAACTGAATAGTACCTATATTAAAAAAATTAGATAACGAATGTTAAATGCGTAATTATTATTAAGGAAAATACATACCCTATCCCATTGTCTAATTTTTGAAAATGTGTTTTATATTCCCGAAAATTTAAAAACATATGATTATTATTTTCAAAGATTATAACTTATTCACGTAATTCGCATTAATAGCATACTCATCAGAGGTTACGTTTAATTTACAAATCACGTAACATAACTCTTAAGGGCCGTACGTGTTTAGGGTTAGAAACAGCTAATACCTCGCTATATTAGTTTCTCAATAACCAAACTAATTACCTATCCTCAGTAGAACTTCCGAATATCCGCAGTACTGGTAGTAATAGTACTACAAACTATACACACAGTAGTTACGGTAAATGGAATAAGTTCTTGTTCATGTGCAATATTATTTATTCATGAATTCATGAAGACTAAACGTGTTTTCATGATTTGTTTAGACTAATTCTGGCTTGGAAAATACTTGAAATCACTTGAAATAAATACTTGTCAGAAAGCAAAGTACGATTGAACGTGACCTCTAACTTTTTATAAAGATTTTTGTTAAAGATTTAGAATTTTTATCTTAAAATTAAATGAAAATATCTATAAATCCTTAGATTTCACAAAGCACTTAGAATCGTCATACAAAATAATATATTGCTTAATTTAATCCCAAAGATCAAAAACTTAGCGCTGTACGATGCCTAGCCAGCCTTACTATCTCGTGCAAACACTATATTTATTGATCCTTTAAAAAAAGAATAACAAAAAGGTGCCTTTTAATCAGAGGCAGGGTTGGCAGTGACATATCGAGGGATGATACAGTGGGTAAGCAAGCGATAAATCTGGAATACAGACCGGTAAATCGTGTGCGGACGTTTTGCAAATATTTCATGAACTACCTCGATGTTCACTGTAAATAATGCTCATTAAAATTCATTTCCCCTGGTAATATTTTTTCACTACAAAAATAATCTAGTTGCCTGTACAAACGGAAAACGTAAAAATGATAACCGTTGGAAAAGAATACTTACCATGTATCAAAGCTGTTTCAATAAAGGTGGGTTTGTCGCATTCACTCTGTATTACTAGAAGAAAAGCTCATTTTATCTCCAAAAAATACCAATAGGTTGACTAAATTACCGCTCCGTCGTCCACGGCACCGTAACTCACAATCGTTTTTATCTCCTCTTAGCCCCAACTCCACCAAACTTCTTAAACCACGGGTAACGTTAAATCCGGATTTGATCTCTCTCTCATATTCAATATTTGAAACGGTTAGAGAGATCGAATTCCGTAGCTCAGTGTTGAACTCGGTCGGTAATATTAGGCCTTCATTTCGTTCTATAACATTGTTTGAAAACACTCAGTTTAGATGCGGGACACGTGTCCCGTTATATTATAATTAATGCATGATTTTCAGTGAATTGAAATGTATAGCACTTTCATGTTAGCATGTTAGCTGCGACATTAATAAGATGTGTATTTAAGCACCAGACACTGGCATGATGATTTGTGTGTAAAAATGTTGTGTGTTGTCCGAATCTGTCTCCTAACATAAACGTTGACAACAGTCGCTACAGTTTTATTTCAATGTCATCATAGTTAACATAAAATTAAAAAATGTACCATAAAGATGCGCGCGCATCTTTATGTATGTAAATATGTCAATATACGTCGGGCGTTGACGCTGACGCTTGCTTCCAAATGCAAGCTTACAGATACAATATTCTTACAGATAAATCTTTGTTTGCTTAAATAAGCATAAAAATTTCTTGGCACCGACCTTTTAGTGTTTAAGCTGTGGCTAACTCAGTCTCATAAAATTTTAAAACCAGTAATTCATCTTTAATATTCAGAAGATAGATTCAATTCGGTCTTGATTTTGCGAAATTGGTTTCAGAAAATGTTTGTTTCAACAATTGCTTTTGATAGTGATTTTACAATAAGTTTTGTTTTATTTTAGATTAGGTTATGTAAGGTCGATACTGTTTATAAGTAAAAAAACATGTACAATATAAACGTATTGAGATGATTTGCAATCCTAATAAAATTACTTTGCTACTAAAATTATTAGGTTAGATATGTAATTTTAATAAATTAATATTTTAGCGCTAAGCAAGGCTTAATTAAAATCTTATAACTAAATATCCTTCGGCATTTTCATAAAATTATCTTTAGCGATCCTTCAAAATTACGAAAATCTATAGGCACGTGGCAGGCTTTACTTAATACAAAAAAGTATCCTCGTTAGAAGTTCCTACGCCTGAATAGCTTAAGACTAACAGAGCTCTCTGTGGCATGGATAAGGTATTAACTGCTATGTAATGACAACCAAGATTGACATTATACGTGCTTTCCTAAGCTTGGGCACGCTTAGCTGCAATACAACTACATCTACAGCCTATAGCTAATTTAACTTTTATAATTTATAACTTTCAAATACATTTTAAGCTCAAGACAAAACACAAACATTTTTATTATTTAGCACAAATAAAATGAAAACCTTAAACGTGAAAAAAAAATGTACTTATAAAGTACTTTTTTAACTATTGTAACCAAACTAAATCTACAAAATCCTCATTAATCAAGATCTGTCACGCTGTTAACACTGGCGTGGCGGTCAAATAATTTAAAAAACATTTAGTTAACCATTTTAACGAGGGGTAAGATTAAAGAAACACATTCAAGGTTTAAATCAAAGCCAAATACTTTAAATACATAAATCAAATATAACGCTTGGTAGCTGTTTAAATATGTTTGCGCCTTTTGCAGTCAAAACGGTAGGGTCTTGGGGCCGTAGCACTTATAGTCTGTACAAAGAGTTGTCAGCGCATCTAACTGAGGCAACTCGTTCTCGAAATGCTGGCTTATTTTTTAGCCAGCGACTTAGTATCGCAATACAACGCGGTAATGCTGCCAGCATTTTGGGTACGAGGCCTTCTGACAGTGACTTATTAGGTTTAGATTAAGTTATTAAACTAGTTTAATTTAAGATCTTACATGTATATTTTTCTATAAATATAGATATATTTGTTCTTGGTATTTAAGTGTGTCTACGTTAACAAAACTCAATTGCTCTTTTAGTGCCCATTAATTAATTGCTACTTACACTTACTTGTGAATACAAATAATAAACAGAGCAATATTTATTGTCTGGCACAGACAGCTCATTTATAATTAAAATAAACAAGCTATTAATAAATCAACCAGGAATATTTTGAGATAATTTATAGTCTGAGAAAACAGGTATTGGTTCAAAATTGAATGAAGAATGTGTTTGGTAATATATTTTATGTATTCATATATATTATCATGATTAAAAATCTAATAAGAAAACATAATAAAATCTTTTGTAGATTGTGAATGTTTCATGAGCTTATTACCATCTTGCCACTTACTATTAGTTAGACTACATATATTTTTATAAATTAGACTTCGCATCGCTAACATTTTTTTTAACTTTTATTAGGCGCTAGGTGTGTAGATGACAGATTCTATCCTTAACTTGTCACAACTTTGCCTTATATTTTTTTTCTTATTTGATAGATGTTTTAGTTAAATATATTTTTTGTACAGAAAAATATACATAAAGGATCTTATTAAATTAGTCTAATAACTAAATCTAAACTTAATAAGTCACTGTTAAATATTAGATATTTTGCGATATTAGCTTCTTGTATGAAATGAGTATGAGAGAAAGTGTCATTAAATTTTATCTCGTATTGTGACACAAAAGTAAAGATATCTAGTATTTGCAAACGATTTAAAAGAAATAAGGTGAAAGTGATAATTACAGCTGATTGCTTGCAGCTTTGCAGCTGAAGCTTTTCTGAAGTGATCCTGGATAAAATATATATATATATATTTATAGTGTTCTCTCAAATTTTTCTTGTCTTCGTGATGTGCGATGTTATCTCTATCGTGTGTTTCATTACAGTATAATAAGAAAATATGTTTCTTAAATTTTTACGTTAAATTTTACATATTATATTATTATTTTATCTATTTTTATTTCTATAGCAGCAGCAATTATTGTCTTTTGTTTATTAGACATAGAGTTTTAATAATATAAGTATTTAATAAGTCACACGTCGTCCCACCGCTTACAAAGATTACTCTTCATTTAGCAGGCGCTAGGTCGCACAAAGTTAGTCTGCCCAAACTTGTCACAACTTTGCTTATGAATCTTCTTGTTGTTTGACGGATGCTTTGCTACTTGAATATGAGATATTTCGCGATATTAGCTTTTTGTATGAGGGCAACGATATGTCACTTGCTAATGTTTCGGTTTGTTGGAAATGTTATATAAGTCGAGAATAATAATTATTGAAAAATTTAAAACGCACTTTAACATTATAATAACTATAGCTTATTTGTATATAACATCACGCTTATATTACCCAGAAGGGTGTATAGCAACCCACACTTCACCTGTTATGTTTAAGTTTCATGGCATAGGCCTTTCGCCTTCAACCGGGCACAATTCCTACCCCGTGCTGCTATTGTGATTGCCGTATTTCTGACGGAAAGATCACAAATAACACTTTGCATAACCCGCAAATCAAACACGAAACCTCGTGGCGAGAGCCGCATACGCTAGCCACTAGAGAATCGAGGCAGTTTAATTTGTATATTTTATATTAAATACTGCATGAGCCATAATCATAGTTATTTGATTAGTAACTATTTATTTATTACACCTTAGAAAAAGTAGTTTGTTCAAAAAGTATTATTAGCTATTAGTAAAGCTAATCTAATATTCTATAGAACTTATATTAAATTACTGCAGAAAGCAAGGTAAATTCAGTACGATACTTTTATACCTCTCATCATACGCCGACTATTCACTACTAATAGCCGCAAAGCTAACTAACCATCATTCACATCCACAATTCCACTCCAAATGAATTTGCTCTACTTATAACAAGTTTTTTGGGTAAGGAGCTTTTTCCTCCGGCGAGGGATCACGTATCAAAAATTTGTTTTCTACCCTCCGGCTGATAGTAGGGCAAGTTTTATCCCAACTCAATCTTACATTTGCCGAAAATGATCTGTTAGAAATTGGATACTGCCATTTCGTTTTTAGGCCAAAACTTGAAGAGACGTGATTCGCAAACAGAAGTACTACTGTGTCTTGGATTGGTGGTGATACTAGGCCCTAAAAATAATTACTGGTATATGAGGCATATTAGTTATCATAGTTCTCAGATTTAGCAACTACTATCTAATTTGGTAGATTTCGCTTTTCATTGGCTATCGTAGTTGTCTCTTAGCACTAAGTAGACGACATGCCCTTTTGCTACATTTGTCGTATAAAAAAACACAGCTTCACAAGCCACAAATCCACTCAGAAGGAATTCGCTTTACTTTAACAAGTTTTGGAACGAAGTTCCTTATTGCGCGTTGCGAAAGGGGGCTAGGCGGAAAAAAAAGGAACGAAAAGTTGTAACGACACTTTTCGTAGCAATTCTCGTAGCAGCGTAGTAATTACATGCTACGTTACAGCTACGGTGCTACATCATCAGACAAAACAGAAAAATGCGCACGCCTTCTGTGTTCGTCTCTCTTTCTCGCTTATAGAAAAAAAGAGATAAATTAAATAAAAAAAAACTATAAAGAAAAAAATTACTAGAATTGAGTTACTAAAAAAAAAATGCGCGTTTTTCTGTGTCCGTCGCTCCATCTCGCTTATAGAAAAAAAATAAAATTAAAAAAATAATAAGAAAAAAAAAATACTAGAGTTGAGTTTCTGCAAAAATAGGGGCGCTGGCGCGCTCAGAAAGATCTGCGAAGGCGTACACGATCGCTGTTCTAGTCAGATAACAGGGAATAAATAGCTCGATATCGTGAACATTACTCCTCACTTGGATCTGCAGAACATACTTAAACTCTAAATCGGTGGACCTTATATACAGGACCTTGTAACGAAACCATAGCGCGATCTAATTCGATCCCAACGCCATCTATCGCGCGACTTCGGAACTAATTGGTGCTACAGAAATATGCTGCGCATAGAGAAAGCAAGCGAAATATTTTTATTTTGTCTCTCTATGAATAATAAAGTAACTAAAAAAAATATTATCATACTTAAAAAAAAATACAATTCCCGCCTTTTGTTGAGTGTATACAGGTGTTTTGTACATAATAAATTATTAAAAATAGTTACAATAATGAATCCTGACAGTGTTTCTGCACAAATTCTGGATATTGCTGATGGATTTAGGTAAGTAGAGATTTTATACACACGATAATAAATGCTTTTGTATTTTAGCAAGTACACATTATAACCTTTCTTTACTATTGTGCTAACCAAGTCATACGCGTTATAATCTCTTCATTATTGTGTGTTTAGCAAGTGTACGCGTCATAACTATATTAAATTCAAAAGCAAATTATTTTTTAATATTACCACAGAATGTTTACTAATTTTGTTATGTACATTTCATGGAATATACGATTAGAACACATCTAATTATGTCATTGGGATTGGTGATGAGATTATTGATAATGAGATCTGATATTATTATATCGCGAGTAAACTTGCGAATACAATTTAAAAGAAAGCAAGATAATCGCAGAAAAATAATGTTAAAGATAAGGTTTGTTATGTGTGGTTATAGAACTATTACTCCTAGAAACCGAGTACACGCATGAAATCGGCTGCCCAAATTCAAAACCTAGTAACAGGTGTTTTGAGAAAAAAGCGGTTTTTGTCATTTTTCGACTTACTAAACAGTATAGAAAGGATGTAAACCTTAAAACACCCAGTTTCATACGTAATTTTAAAAATAACATTTAGCAAGTCTAAGCAATTTGGCATGATTACGAAAATTTCCTTGAAGTACAAATTCTAAACATAGTATGTCAGAATACAAATTTAAAACCCTAGCAGCTCAAGCGACTTACTAAGTTATGAATTTTAAATACCTACTTGCTATGTTTTGAATTTGTACTTCAAGGAAATTTTCTATATAAATTTTGTAAAATCAATGTAATTTCGTTTAGTAAGTCCAGTGTCACCGGTGCAAGGGGGTGCATTTTCTGGGTTAAAAAAGAATAAAATGAGTTACAAGCAATTTTATCGGTCCAGGCGTGTAGTGCGTGCTTTGTAAGTCGAAAACGAATGCAGGTAAGAAATAACGTCGTTCGCTGTGTGGCAAATAGCGCCATCTTGCTGGAACCACATGTTGTTCACGTACATATTGTTTAATACAAGCCAAAAGAAACTGTTTATCATTGATCTGTAGTGCTCGCCGTTGACGGTGATGGCCTCGCCAAGGTTGTTTTCGAAGATGTATGGACCAATGACGCCGCCAGACTAAAATATGTACCGAACAGTAACTTTTTGTGGATGCATTGCCACCTGGTGAACCACATGTGTGGGTGGTGGTCATCCCATCCCATACGGCAATATCGCTTATTAACAAAACCATTAATCCAAAAAGTGCCTCATCGCTAAAGATATTTTTTTTGCACTAACACTTTTGCGTAGTACACTAAAGAACACTCATTTTGATAATAAAGTTTTATCATTTGCACATGCAGTGCAGCTCAATCGTGTGACTTGCCATCGTGATTTGGCATCAGTGACTGAATAAGAAAAAACTGATTTGAAAGATGCCGCCAAAACAAAATGGCCGCCACAGATTATTAACATGGACCCGCTCTATTTGAAAGACCTTTTTAATCAAGATCTGCATTCATAGGGCTTATGAACGGTACTTTTGTATTATTTTTAATCTTATATATACTATTAATGTATTGAATTTGTTTAGTCTTTACGTTTACCATAGAAATTCAAATTGATAACCTAGCAAGCAGACTTACTAGTATGTTTTGATATTGTTCTTACAGTCATATTTGGGTAAATTTACAAATAAAAATAAAGTATGAGAGATTCAAGTGCAACTATACTCCAAAACGATTACGAGTATTACAACCTAAAATGTCAACAATATAGCACAACTTTTTGCCAAACATCCAAATCGCTATCTGTTCTGGTTTCTTTAGGCGAACGAATCAAAGTAGCCGACCCGTTTTTTGGCTCTCCTGAACATTTTTGTTGGAAGGAGTTACTATGTTTTGATTTTAAGCAGCCGAAATGTAAAGCCACATTAATTGTGCCGTTTCAGTTTAGTGTAACTCTCTGGTATTTATCAGATTTTCGTTTAGTTTGTCTGTCCGCCAAGCGGTGCATTATAATTTTCAATCAATCTGTTTTTAGCCTTACTTTATACTTAAATTCATACAAGCAGTTTATTTATCTAGGCATTATAAGTCTATGCGTGTGTTTGAATGAACCTCGCTTTTGATATTTTGAAATTCGAATAGCGCGAAAGTTTGAAGATAAGAATTATTTTAAAATTAAGTGTGTAAGGCACAGGAAATATTGTTATGTAGCCATTCAGCCTATAGGAGTATTGTGATAATATCTCCACAATGATTTTAAAAGTATCATTCGATTATTTTAAGAGAATGATTAAAGTGATTCTGAATGATCTTGTGTACGCTTGCTACGCTTGATAATTTAATTGTCTTAATGTTTGTTTTTATTTTAATTTGGTTTAAATTTTTGTTACCGTATTTAGTTTATAAATAGACTGTTTTATTTGTTTAGTGGTTAAGGTCGCATACCTTTTACTGCAATCTCGGATGCGAATCCTGATTTGTTGTTATTTGGAATTACCGAACTTCGTTCCATCCGGGTGTCCCTTGACACCTCAGTAGTTTTTTTTGGTTAAAGAGCTTTTTCCTCCGGCGAGGGATCACGTATCAAGAATTTGTTTTGTACCCTCCGGCTGATAGTAGAGCAAGTTTTATCCCAACTCAATCTTACATTTGCCGAATATGATCTGTCAGAAATTGGATAGTGCCATTTCGTTTTTTAGGGCAAAGCTTGAAGAGACGTGATTCGCAAACAGTAGTGTAGTAATAGTACAGACGGCCACCTTTCAACCTATTCATTGCCAGTATGAGATGGTCTCGCGTTATATAGGGTTTTGGTGCAGTGCGAAACCAGCTTATACTGGTAGAGTATAATAATATGTTGATCGATAGCCGTGTGTACACTTTTGTTTTTGATTAACCGACTTCAAAAAAAGGAGGAGGTTCTCAATTCGGTTGTATTTTTTTTTTATGTTTGTTCACCGATTACTCGAAGACGCCTGGACCGATTTGAGAAATTCTTTTTTTGTTTGAAAGGATATACTTGTCATGTGGTCCCATTTTTTTTAAGTCACGTTCTGATGATGGGATCCTAGAGAAATCGAGGGCAACCCTCAAATTTAAAAGGCTTCTATATTGTTTTTTGTATATTATCTAAAGCTACTCGGATATTTGCATCTAGTAGTCAGCATTTTTTGTTGCTGAGCTGATGCTGGAAGGTACAACTCCTCAACGGTTAGGAGTACGGGGATAATTCTTTTAATATAAGCACCTTAAATAAGTTTTCCGTCTCAAGTAACCGTCGTCTTCTCATTCAAGAAACATTCTTGCTCGGTGTACCCATCACTTAAAATCGTAAAATAAAATTATTTTTAACAAAAAAAAAAAACCGACTTTAAACAGAAGGTAAACTAAAAGCAAAAAATAAATTTACTTCGCACAAAATAATACATTTTTTCATTTAGTTAAATAGATATTATTAAATAATTATTTTATAATTCTGAAGTCGGTGCCAAGTAAACAATAACTCTGTATAGATAATTAATCAATCTTTCTAACAACTATTTTATGACTGAATATTAGTTATATTTTTGTCGTAAGTACCAATACTGGGCGACCGCGCACTAGCACAACTACGCCTCCCTTTATTGTGTGTACTGTAATTTGATATTGTAGAAAGGTTGTGCTAGCTTTTACTTGGCACCGACTTCAGAATTGTAAAATAATTATTTAATAATTTCTATTTAACTAAATGAAAAAATGTATTATTTTGTGCGAAGTAAATTTATTTTTTGCTTTTTAGTTTACCTTCTTTTTGAAGTCGGTTTTTTTTTTTGTTAATTTAGTAGTAAAACCAGGCTCTGAAAAGACTGGTGTATGAGACGTAATATCATAGTTATCAGATTGAAATTGCAACGCAATTACAATATTTAAAAATGTGGATATTAAAAGACTGTAGCTTCCACTTACCATTTTGAGGACTACACACCCGTTCGCTTTATACATTGTATAAAATGATATATTTTTTCTTAGCTGTTTTTACCACAGTGAAATGCGTACCTACATTTCAACATGTCCATTCCAACCGGTTGTCTGTCTACCGCAGACATTATACTCGTCAACTGTCTGTGTTATAACAGTGAAGTTTTAGTGGCTTTTAACAGAACACTAGTTTCAACAAGGAAAAAAAAAACCCTTCGTTCACTTGCTATCTATTTAATCTTCACATAATCTCTATTAAATCATTAAGTTAATTTTGCACCTACCATAGTTTTTCTATGCATCACTTAAAGCTTGACTGGTAGCCTTTGCAATATGAATTTGCATGAACTGTAAAAATAAATAAATAATTAACTTGGCAACCAGTAAAGAAAACTGAATTTGATACCGTAAATTTGATTGCACTAGAAATAAGTTGAAGATATTAAAAATTAAAATTATTGTAATTAGTATAATTTAGTGTTACTTATAATTTATTTTTATATCATTTGTTTGTAATATTTTGACGTGTTCAAGCGCCTCCTGGGGCATATGAAAATAAATGATTTGAATTTGAATTTGAATTTGAATTTAAAAAAAACTTTCTGCCAACAAAAGCTCTGACGTTCAGTTTTGACAAAAAAATTATAATTTTATGTCAATTGAGTCATAAGTTGCCATATGCTCTCATTTCAGGTCTTTTCTGAACGAATGAAATTTTTCTGATTTATAAATACAATCTTATATTTTTTACGAGTTTTAGTTTATTTAATAATTTTATATTATTCTTTTATTCAATGTATATAGTTAGGTAATTATTTAATTAGTTTAAAATATTAAATTATAGTTAGGTTAGTATTGTTAATATTTAAATAAAAGATATGTATAGATTAATGAGCAAATAAAAAAAATATATCTATCTTATATTGACTGTACCAAAACTAAGAATTTTTTTGAAGAGAGAGTATAATCAGAAACACAATTCGAAGTACGTAAAAACACAATTTTCTTGTATAAATTGAACATTCCAAATGGTCAAAATGTATAAAAGAAGTAAAACTTTGTTTCGTTTCACTCACTAGTTTTTTCGTAGAAACTAGTGAATTAGATTTGGCTACTGATTCTGTACAAACACTTTTCAGGTCTTTGAGTGTTTTTTGTTTTGTTAGCTAGAGGAAGCTTTTAGTAGTCAAAAGTATTTATTTGCTTACTAAGTGTACAGTTAGGTCTTAAATATTAGAATACAGATCTTGATAACTTAGTAGCCCTTTTCGGGCGTTGCATAGTTCTCTAACTGGACAGTTGACGAGTAAAATGACTGCGGTAGACAGACAACCGGTTGGAATGGACATGTTGAAATGTAGGTACGCATTTCACTGTGGTAAAAACAGCTTGGAAAAAATATATCATTTTAAATACAATTTATATAGCGAACGGGTGTGTAGTCCTAAAAATGGTAAATGGAAAATGGATGTTTTATTATAATATTCTGATGCCACCCCTCCCTTATTAATAACACATTAAATGCAGTAATAACAAGATGGTACCAAGTTTAAATGTCTTCAAAACACAGTCTAAGACCTTAAGTAGCAGTAAGCGAAGTTGTCAGAACTTTGGCGAAACTATAACAAGCTGCATCGCGAGTTTTGTTGTTAAAATGAAAACTAATCTTGAGATTGAGCTCACAACTTTGCTTCTGTACCTAGATGATTATAACCGATGAATAACATATTATGCAAAATAAAAATGAAAAAAAAAAAAAACGATTTATTTTTTTGTGTTACAACATTGATAGGAACGTGTTCTGTAAGAAGACGCCGCTCCTTCGTGGCTATACAGTAATATTACAATATAAATTAATGTTCTTATTATTTATTTATTTACTTCACTAATAATTTTAGTGTGTGTGTGTTTGTGTGTCTGTGTAAGTGTGTGTGAAATAAGACTGCATTGTTTACCATCAGGTGAGATCGTGGTCAAACGCGGCACTTATATACATCATAAAATATTAACCAATAAATTCAAATTCAAATTCAAATCATTTATTTTCATAGGCCCCAGGAGGCGCTTGAACACGTCAAAACATTACAAAAAAATGATATAAAAGTAAATAATAAATAATACTAAATTATACTAATTACAATTATTTGAATAACCGGGGCTCAGATTAATTTTAATCAAACTGTTTAGAATCGAATTAAAATCAATCAAAGGTCCGGCCAAACCTGCGCGTCAATAACGCGGGAAGCGGGACGCGATGCGGGAGCGTCTGCAACGCGAAACTTAACGTGCACACCTGCGCGACTGCAGTGCGAACCGCGAACTTCATTTGGTCGCTAAAGCTGCACGTCTTTGACTCGTATAACTACTTATTTGTTGTGGTGATGACGTCCTCGTACTTAACATCAGAATCTGACTCCGATTAGGAAGATCTTTTATTACTTGCTCTTGCGGAACAAACCTTATAGTCTTTGTTTTTCAAATCATATAAAATAGGATATCCTCTCACTGTTTCTATAAACAGCTCTGTATTATCATCTGTTGTAGTCATCGTGAAACTAAATAATTAATAATGAGGCAGGTAGCTAATAGCTTTCTCGTACGTACGTGACACACGTCTAACCATTAGACGCGTGCATCCCGCTCTGCCAACGCGGCCGTCCCGCGTTGTGGTCGCGCAGGTGTGCAAAGCGCCATAGATAAAGTATGGGTAGCGTCCGCCGCGCGGCAGACGCTCCCGCTTCGCAGTCGCTTTGGTCGCGCAGGTGTGACCGATCCTTAAGTACCAGCTCCGATGGGTATTGCATTATGAGAAGAGCTGGTGAGAAACTCATGTGCACCATCTTTTAAAATGAAAAATATAACAATATAAAAGTACATCAAAAAATCACATAAGAAGAGCAATTCATTTCCAAATACTATTATCATTTATGTAGTCTGAAATACTATAGTAAGCTTTTTGACATAGTTTAGTTTTAACATATTTTTTAAATTTACCTATCGATAATTCTATTGCGTCTAAAGGAAGTTTATTGTAAAAGCGTATACATTGACCTGGAAACGAGTTAGAGATTTGATGGAGCCTAGTAGTGGGCACAGCGAGTTTGTTTTTGTTCCTTAGATTTAATTTATGGAGATCACTATTTTTCTTAAATTTCGTTTGGTTTTTGTGAACTTACATAAAATTTTCGTAAATGTATTGAGAATGTAACGTCATAATATGTATCTCTTTAAATTTATTTCTCAATATTCACACCTACCCATCCTCGTAAACTATTGAACATAAAACATTACGAGGATTTTCAAGATACTTGATACTACTACTGTACTTGAGGTATTTTTTCTTTTTCCTGCTGTATTAAATTATTTTCATAAAAAGTTTTGACTGTCGTACGCACCAGTTCCAGATGGAAATCGTAGCAGTTTTTTTATAAATTAAAGCAAAACGTGATGTAATTTTGATTTAAAACGTATAAAATATTACATTATATCATAATAAATTAACAGATTCACTTTAATTATTTGGCATATCTAAACGCGTTAATACCGATAGAAAGGTTTACAAAATCGCCATCTGTACAGGTCGCGTAATATAGGATTATCAAGATACTCAAAAATATAATTATTTTTATTAGTTTGTTTTGTCGACGCCCGCTCTAGGAATTACTCCTGTGTCGCGGGGGTGTTTACAAACATACATTTCACACATACAGAGCATACCCATAGTCAGAACAAATCTTTGCGAATCACACAAAGATCTGTCCCGTGTGGGGTTGAACCCACAACATCAGCTGAGTTGAGGCGTGGCGACTGCTTTAACCACCACGCCAACCGTGCACTCTTTTCTCAAATATTGTTTTTCTCTCATCTCACACCTTACAGATCGATAACTTTTTCACTCAATCTGTGCAAACAAACGCAATACTGTGTTTCAAGTAAAAGAGCAAAACTCTTGGAAAGTTCATTACAACTTACTGACTCAGTAAATACTGTTTCCAACGTAAAGTCCCTTAATTGCAAATAAACGTCTCTTCAATAAATGGTAGACAATTGGGAGTAAGGACGTCTACCAATTATGAAGTCTGTTCTATACAGGGTTGTTTTAAAAATACTAATAACAACCTATGTTTCATGACATTCCATATTTTTTTTGTATACATTTTAGTGCTTTTCAATATTTCGTATCCAAATACACTCGCTTGCATTAATCGACTTAAAAGATGCATAAAACATTGGTTATATTAAAATACACATGATACTGATCAAAAATCTCTCCATAAGACAAAGCATATATATATGTTTTTATTTTTGTTGGGAATTAGTCAGTATTTTCATTAATAAAAATATTTTTAGTATGTAGACATTAAAATGGGCTTGTTGATTGATGTAATTCCTGTACTAAAAAAAAAACATTTGCTAGTTTAGTAGTAGTAGTAGTTTATTTACAAAAAAATAGACATAAATATCTAATATGTTAGGTATTTAAAAAAATGGTAGGACAAAAGTTGTTTGATATGGTAAATTAACAGCTGCCTAATATTATTTATAAATACTTTTAAAATAACCCTGTTTTATGTCAAAGCAGAACCCGGTAAAGGAATTATGCAGGGTTGCCAGTTTAGGTCAGGTGCGGAATAGCTACGGAATAAATCATTGGCATAGAGTGTCGACTCGTTGAACTTAATGCTATGAGCGACTACAGCCATTCTGCGGTTATAATCACATTTTATGAGTACCGATTGGCTAGCAAATCGGGTATCTAACTATTAGCAAATAATACCAAGACACGATTTTTAAATCAATACTGCAAAACAGAGACATCAAATTCGATTATCATTTCCTTTTAAACATTAAATAGATCGTCGGACGAAAAGAAGTTTTGACGTCGCTAAATTTTTTCGCCATACGAAATGTATGCAAAAAATTGTTCTTGACATGATGAAGAGTATGTCAATTGCCAGGTGGTGTAAAATACTGAATTTGCATGATGATCCGATTCATGACAGAAATCTATCTACAAATCTTACATAAATTTCAATTGTAATTTCAGATCAGATTTTTGAGGCATTTTATTAAAACTGTCTCGATGGTCTAGTGGTTAGCGTATGTCTCACCGCGAGGACTCGGATTCATTCCCGGGTCGGGCAAAGTGGTATTTGCAAACATTCCGTCAGGAAATTCACAATAGCAGTACGGAGTTTGAATTGTGCCCGGTGGATGGCGATAGGCCATGGAATAGGGGACGACCCTATCCGATGGGACCTAAACATAGCAGGTGAAATGTGGGTGTTATACACCTTAGCCACTCTCTTCTGGGTAATATCGGCATGATGTTATATTATGTTATGATTATTAAAAATGACAACTCTTATAATTGCGATTGTTGTAACATTAAATACGCCGAGTTCTCAAGTGCTTGCTTAGAAATTGTCCATCAACATAATGTCAAGTTTATTTTCTTTAAAAGATCAGTGAACATAAAACAAGCGTAATCGTAAAAGATCGAACAGTTGGACCAGCACCATGCAAAAGGATTGCCACATCAAATGTTTTACTATTTGTACTCCAATACCGTTCTTTTAACACTACCTTAAAGTAATTGAATCTAGTAAACAATCACAAATAAAAACGATTTTATGTTTGGCTAAGGACTTAAAGAATCTAAAACAAGACAATATTTAAAATACTGTTAGTTTAAAATAGAATTGACTAAAACAAAAATATAGAAAACTTACGGTCCTAGTCAACTCTTTGGTTAACGAAACGAGATATTTTTATGGTTTACAAATGGTATACAATGCAACCTTATTTTTTGATTTTACCAGGAATGAGAAAATTAAACTAGATTTTACGAGAACACAATTTTCATATAAATTAAACATTTCAAATGGTCAAAATGTATGAAAGAAGTAAATCTTTTTTCATTTTACTCACTAGTTATTTCGTAAAACTAGTGAAATGAATTCGGTTACTGATTTTATTCAAAAAATACAGGTTTTTGTTTTTTTTTTTTTGTTTCGTTGGCTAAAGAAAGAGTAAAATTCACCAAATAAAACACCATACAAATGACTTTTCGAATTTTAAAAACTGCACTTTTGTCAAATTTTCTGTTTTGGGTTCGGGTTTACTCAATGTTATTAAATGAACCGAAATCTATTCTGAGCTAGACGCTTATTGGGCTATGTTGCTTCATAGCTCGTGATCAAAAGCAGTTATGTTAAATATTTACGAAGCAATCGTAATTCTGCCAGCTGGCTCGACCCTCCATTATATTAATTATGTTGCTTGCTCAGATTGTGTTGGCCAGGTAATGCTAGCTCGGCTCTGTCTCAAGACATCTATATCTATCTACACATTTTTTGATAATTTAACTCCCTAGGAGAATGAATACAGGTTATTGTAGGTCTGTATATTATTGTATTATAACTGATTTATAGAATAATTATTGGTAGCTTGAAAGTGAAGTTTAAACTTTTTAATATTGCTCTTCATAGGGCATTTGTTATTATAATTACGCAAAATAACAACTATTAGAGGTTGAAAGTTTATTAGGGGAATTTGAAGAAAATAGCATGGAAATATGGATTCCACGCGGACAAAGTCGTGGGCAAACTTGTCACCACAAATCTCAATATTTTTTTCTTATCGGGATAATTGATAATTATTCAATAAAAAAACAGACTTCAATTACTAATAATGCTTATAAAATAAAAACTACTAGACCAAACTAAAAGAAATTTTTATGGGACCACTTAACAGCTATTTCCCGTCGAACAAAAAAAGAATCACGCGAATCGGTCCATTAGCCGCGACGTAATCGATGTACATACATAGAAAAAAACATACCGGCTGAATTGAGAACCTCCTCCTTTTTGGGAAGTCGGTTAAAAACCATGCGAAACATGACTCAAAGAAATTATCAGTACTTTAAAAAGTAAAATTTATTGTAAAATCAAATAAATGAGCAACGTGCGAGCTAATGTGTGCAGTTTTACATCACTATCTACCTAAACTCTTAAACAATAAGTTCAGAATCAACTTATTGATAAGCAAATCTACGCATCAGCGCGGCAGACTGTACCCAGTTCGATAACATTTCATCTCCGCCGCACCTGCCACACACAACTTTGGATTTTATGCCCGACTATAAATTGGACGTCTTGCTTTATGCTACTTTGTTTTCAGATTGCACGCAATAGCAATTTTATACGGAGTATAAAATGTGATGTTAGCTATTACATGTCTGGTGTTTGACTTTTTATGTATGGAAGAGAAAGGATTTGGCAAAAAACTTCATACATCCAAAAGAGATGTTATGTTTAAAATGTGTATTATATAAAAGTGATTATTAATTTAGTTAATGCCTAAAGGCTTTATATAATAGCCAACCTAGAGTGAAGCAGAGATGAGAGCAAAGAAAGGTGTAGGAGTAGACCAGTGAGTGAATGTTTAAAAGTTAATTATTTAAAGTTATCTCCATAAGACTTCAAAAACGAAAATTCAATAATATACTATGTCATATTTTGAGATTATAATTCGCAACTCGATATTCAAGACGAAATTGTATATTAATTAAACTCGATTAATTGCCTGTCAGATTAATGGCTCTGTTGATATTGAAATAATTCCTGTCACTATCAACTACTTTGTAAAGCTTTCGATTTGAAGTAGTCTAAGCTAATCTCGATCGTAAGACACAGCCATTTTGCCACGGCACAGTTAAAAGCGCTCCCACACTGGCGGCGCGGCGGAGTCAAAATGTAAACTTTTGTAATTACTGATGTGGAATCACTCACGGTTTATCTTTAATAGTATTAAGGTAACATATCATAAACACTAAAATGCTTGCTTGTTAGTGGCCATTTTGTCATCGTGTTATAGATATGATTTGTCTATTATAATAGATTAAAACTTAATAATACTTAAGTTAAACCCATATTACTTTTCTATGAAAAACAGCTAACAATAGTTTCCCTTAATGATCAATTTTATTCGGTTTTTATTAGAATTTTCCATTAAATATTCATTAATATTTATGACTAACCACTTACGAAGTGTGAATTTTTTACTGTGTTTTAACGTGACATTATTTAAATTCACGTATGACCAATAAGAATACATAATGCATGTTTTAGCTCTTAAAGTTAGAATTATTATCTCTTTATTTATTTTACAACTTCTTCTTCTTCGTCGTGTCGATGGCTGAGTCAAATTTTATTTTGACTTGCCATCGTGGTGAAAGGATTAGCCAATTCGCTTTGGAGAACTCGCGAATTCCCCAGGGTGCGCCGGACGTAGGGAATCGTTGTGTACGTTACTCGGGGAGGCTCCTTTTTTGCACCCCAACAACAACAATACAACTTATTTTATATTTTTAAATTCAAAATAATAAAAAAAAACATTTAAAATATAAAAAAACAGTGTCCCACCGACATCGGGTGCAGGGACCAAGCTGCCGGTGGTTATGGCTCCAGAGAGAGGCACATACTTGTTAAACTGTTTGAATAACATAACACAATGTCTGCACGTGTGGTGTAGTGGTTTAAGCGGTCGCCTCGCCACTCTCCACTGCACTGGTGTTGTGGGTTCGATCCCCACATGGGACAAATCTTTGTGTGATTCGCAAAGATTTGTTCTGAGACTGGGTGTGCTTGAGTGAGTGAATGCGGGACCATTGGATAGTGTAATTGCTTCTGGCGTTCTATCTAATGTAAAAAAATCCAAATTTATCTTTATCTTTACAATATAACGCGTAAATTTTTGCCAAGAAGCATTTAACCTGTTATGTTTAGATGCTATGTGGATGAGTACGCCTATCGCCATCCTCAGCCATTTTTCAGCTGTATAATAATTGTACATAATTTTTTAAATCATTTGGATTTGAATATATTTTAGATAACTAGTGATTTGACTGATCAAAGCCTTTAAGTATGCCGACCATCCTCAAGATAAAACAAAACAAGAATCCATCGTTTAGAATTCCACAAATTCTTTAGGAATTCCGAACGATTGCGGTGATGTTGCATACCTTTGAGGCACCGGCAGTGCAGCGCGGGCAATAGTCGATTAGTCAAACTAATCGACTATTGCCCGCGCTGCACGGCCGGTGAATTGAACTGAATCGCTTACCGATTCAACCATTCCGGGGTGCAATTTGATGGTAGTTCATCTTAGTTAACACTAAATTACAAATACAGTTTGAATTACGAATAACCTACTGTTCAGCAAAGATATTTAAGTCCTAAGTAATAGAGAGCAACATTTTAGCCGTCACAGACCAGGACTCATATTTAGAATAATATTTTTCGGAAGGTATATAAGTAATACATGATAAGTGGCGTCCTTTACATTATAAGCACGTAGTGTACGAAACCGGCGCGACAAGCTTGTAGGAATGTTGCAGCAGAAAAAGAGGTGGGTATGTTGGAAGTGTAGCACATTGCGTTCCATAGTCACTGCCTACCACCTGCACCGTGAGATTAAAGCGTTTTATGTGTACCTATGTATGTACTTATTGCTATTTAAAGTTAAACTCTTTTCCTACCTAAATTACTTTGCATGAATAAGAACATGATAAAATAAAGTAAATTGCAACAACAAATACAAGGAATAATAAAATTAGTAAAAAAAAATAAAAAAATACAAAGATTATTAATGTAATGTTAATAGAAATTAAAGTATTTCCATTTGTTGATATTAAAAATATGATACTGTAGAATAGTCTACATGACTATAGTTCTATGTATTAAGATGGTTGAAATATTTAAATGTAATCAATTTTCCCACAGACAAACAACGAAAGTTGTTTTGTTGAACTCTGCTTAGTGTAATTTATATTGTATTTATTTATAAAAATAAATATTATTTATATTTTAAATATTTTGTTTTGTACTTTGAATGAATAAATGTAGAATTTTATAGTTTTATATTCTTAAATGTACTTTACTTTTTTAAGTTGTATTTAAACATAAAAAACATGAGAGAAAATAAATGAATGAGAAAATAATAAATAATGAAATAAATAAAAAAAGCTAACATTACATGCATATTAAGCACACGTATAACGTAGAACAACCTATAATTATCTGTGTTGTGTCGTCAAGCGTCATATCTTGGCACACCTGTAGGAAGCGATAATATCGCTTTATTTCTAACCGGATGTATCGGAGCTACGTAGCTATATTAGTTTTGATGTCCCAGTTATTATTCAAGAGCTGGTAACTGAATAAGTACAAGTAAAGATTCAATAAAATCCTCGATACAAGAAGTATTTATTTGCTATTGTATATTAACTACTATCAAGAGGATCTCACAGCTGTAAGTCACCGGGTGAGAAATATAAATATGTCTTTCTTGTAATTAAAAAAAAAAATGTTGTATGAAAAAAGTGAGCAAAACTTAATTTTACTTACAGTTTTGCTTTCACTCAAAGCAAAGTTAAGTTTTACTCACTGCTAGCCTTTATTTATTGTGTTTTTTTAATGTCACACAACTTTTACACCACGTCACCTAGTCCCAAACTAAGCAGAACTTTACTATGGGTACTATTTAGAAAGAAAGAAAGAAAGAAAGAAAGAAAACATTTATTCTGACAAAAAAATAAATAGGAGAATAAAACAATAGAATATATGTATTTCGAGCTACTGAGGTAAAAAAATATATATGCGAGATGAAATCAAAGTTATTTACATCTCGTGCTTTTGAGTCTCTCACTACGCTCATGATTCTAGCCTAGATTCAGTGGCTACGCTCGTGATTCTACTATAGAATTTTTCGTGTATTCCTTATTGCAGGAGTTAAGCACGAGAAAAAAACCGGCCAAGTGCGAGTCAGACTCGCGCACCGAGGGTTCCGTACAAAACTGTAGGTATATTAGTAAAAGTTATGGTATTTTTATTGCTAAATGAAATCCATAACATAACAATGTGGAAAGCTGACGGTACCTTGTCAATACATATATGAAAACATTTTCAAAATTCTCGTGTCGCGGTGTTTGTTTCCAAACTCCTCCGAAATGGCTGAACCAATTTGCATGAAATTTTGTGTGCATATCGGGTAGGTCTGAGAATCGGCCAAAATCTATTTTTTTATTTTTTTTTTGTTAATCGCATAACAACGTTTGCTGGGTCAGCAAGTCTAATATATAAAATTCTCGTGTTGCGGTGTTTGTTTCCAAACTCCTCCGAAACGTCTGAACCGATTTGCATGAAATTTTGTGTGCATATCGGGTAGGTCTGAGAATCGGCCAACATCTGTTTTTTTTTTTTAATCGCTGAACAACGTTTGCTGGGTCAGCTAGTAAGTTTATGATTATTAAAAAAAATATACTATGTGATGTAACTAAAAATTTAAGATTTTCGGAATTTTTCCTATATGTGTACTTTATAACGTTGCTTCATGCCAAATTTCAAGTTTCCAGGTCGTCTGGAAGTATCCTTTAGGTTTTGATTCCCTTGCGAGTAGTTGCGAGTTTCAAAATATGCGGCTTTAATTGCTGTATCTTTTGATTGCGTTGACGTAGAAGTTTGATTTTGTTACAGCTTAAAGATATTATAGACTTGAGTATTTGTTAAGAATTTCAATATAATACCACTACGCGTTCATGAGTAAAGGGGTAATAAGTTTAAAATTATTAAAAATATTTTTATTATATGATGTAACTAAAAATTTATGCTTTTCGCAATTTTTCCTTTATCTGTGTTATAAGACGTTGCTTCGTACCAAATTTCAAGATTCTGAGTTCACGGGAAGTACCCTGTAGGTTTTGATTCCCTTGCGAGTGTCGAAAATTTGCGGCATAAACGGGAGTATCTTTTGATCGCGTTGACTTAGAAGTTTGATTTTTTCACAGCTCCAAGAGACCATAGACTTGAGTATTTGATATGAATTTCAGCTTGATACCTCCACGCGTTCCTGAGAAAAAAGGTCTTGACAGACAGACAGACAGACGGACAACAAAGTGATCCTATAAGGGTTCCGTTTTTACCTTTTGAGGTACGAAACCCTAAAAATACGAACTTTGCTCTCTTCTAATTGATTCTTTTTATAGCATTTAGCTATGCTTAGAAAAATATAATAAGAAACAGTTGAAAAAGATATGGGACCGGCAGGTTTTGAACCTGCGACCTTACTGCAAACCGGGCAGCCGCTTTAGCCATCCAGCTAAGGTCGCCTCTTAGCAGAACCCTAAATTTCTCAACTGTATGATACGTCATTTCGTGACGTCACGTTCATCCATTTGTTCCTATCTTAAGTAGGATACAAACGAACATGGCATAGTTACATTCAGCACAAATTATGTAAAGAATGAACGCGTACGTTATTTCAACTTCTAATTGATTATTTTTATAGCATTTAGCTATGCTTAGCAAATTATACTAAGAGTTGCTTATACTAATTGCTCTCTTGCTGCACAAATAACAATTAATCAATATTAGTTATCTATCCTTCTTCGAAACGGCTAAATCGATTTTACAAGGTGGATGCAACTTAACAGCTTTTATTGAAACCACATATTAAAGACGTAGTTAGTGTTCATGTCTACCGGTTAAATAAAATTAATGAGACAATCTTCATTTTACATTCACTATATTTTTATCGGTAAATATGCGTATGAAATAATTATTCTCTGTTCAACCATTTATGTATTTTTTATGTACTCTTCAGACATATTTTATACTTAAACATAAGTATATAAGATCTATTTAACGTTGCACACAACAACCAATTTCTATAATGCCTCAGTGCATCTTGGCGTGTCCACAGGAAGCGATAATATTGTAATATTCCCAACTGGATAAATACATGGTGTGGTATTTATTTATTTATTTATTTATTATGTATGTAAGTACGTTTGCACTGCTAATGAACTAGGATGTTGTTTTAGCTAAGTGATTTCAATACTATGAAATGATACAAATGCAGTACATATTTCTATGCTTGGTGTATATAAGCGAGCCCATAAGAAGCGATATGATCAGTTTATTCCTACATATATACCGATAGTACGTGGTAAGACTACAAAACTTACGGTACGGTTTTAGTTAGTTAATTGTTATGTTTAGGTCCCAAGGGATTGGGGGTGAGCCTATCGCCATCCACCGGTTAGAATTTTGACTCCGTGCTGCTATTGTATCGAACCCGAGACTTTGCGGTGAGAGGCGCATACGCTACCCACTAGATCATTGAGGCAGTCCTAAACTCTAGGCCATCAAGGCATCTAAGTAAAAACCATAAAATTGTGGGTATAGACACTATTTATATTAAATCTTTTGACGACCAGATGGCGGAGTGGGTAGTGTACCTGCCTGCGACGCCGAGGTCGCGGGTTCGATTCCCGCTTAAGGCAAATCTTTGTGTGCATAAACATGGGGGTTTGTCTTAGTCTGGGTGTTTCTATGTATCTTAAGTATGTATTTACAAAAGAAAAGTAAATATGTATTAGTATCAGTTATTCTAGTACCCATATTACAAGCTCTGCTTAGTTTGGGACTAGATGGCGTTGTGTGTAAGTTGTGAGATATTTATATTTATTTATTATAAATCTTTCATAACTTATACGGAATACAGTATGTTGCATCCAGTAACCGTAATTTCAAAGTTTGAACTCGACTGACTTTTTAAAACCAAGACATTTACATTCAAGCTCGTTTAAAAGTTCAAATATACTTTATGTTCCATCAAACCTATATAGGCTCAGCCGTTATCACATGTAACATAATCATAACAGATGAAATGTGGGTATAATACATCTCTGCCATACCCTTCGAGCTAATATAGGCGTGATGTTATGTTATTCTTAAAAACAACTTTTTATTGAACAAATCCGTTTAATCTTGCGACATTTACATTTATTCCCAAGATAAACTTCATAAAATGTAATTCAGGTATAATCACTATCTTCATTTTTCTAGAGGCGAGATTTAGAGCTCTCCGTGGTACGCTTTACTCGAGTTTCAGTCTATGATTATGCTAATTCAGCTGCCAATTTCAGATAGAAACTATGACGGTAACTCTCACTTAATGTATGAATATTGTTCATGAGCTTTGATGATTTTCTTTTATGAAGGACAAAAGAAAAGGAGGTTGTGGCAGAGATGTACAACACCCACACTTCACCTGTTATGTCTAGGTCCCGTGGGATAGGGAGTCATAAATTCACAAAATCTGTGCTGTTATTGAAAATTTTCGAATAACATTATTGGTCGACCCGGGCATCGAACCCGAGAATTCGCAGTGAGAAGCGCATACGCTAACTAATGGACCAAAGAAGCATCATGCATTGTCCTAAGATTACATTAATATAATTATACCTACTGAGTTACAACCATTAATAACATCTTTCTTCTTTGGTTTCTAAGTTCAAATGAAAGAAAGAAAATCATTTATTCTGGCATAATAAAAATAGAATACATTATAATACATCTAAAACTAAATAATTAAAAATACTATTAATAATGCCAGAAATGGTACGCATCTCAGCACAATACTGCAGCGCTGATATTCTGATGCGCCCAGAACAAATGCTACAATTTATAAAATCGGTAATATTAGGAACCACATGTTTTAATGATTCTTAATTTAAAAAATAAAGAATAAGTTCAATTGTTTAAGAGTTCTGGCTCTTTCTCAGGGGAGTATGGCGTCCCCAACATTAGGGATGAGGCGTAGGCGAACGTTGAGCGTGTGGGCGTGCTGGCTGCACATACGTCACACGGCAGCAACACGTGACGGCGTGTGACGTGCGTGCAGCCAGCGCGCCCACACGCCCGACGTTTGCGCACGCCTAATGTGAGGTCAGCCTATGGGTTGGAGTGTGGGGTGAGACAGGGAGGCTGTATATGAATGGGTTAATTGGGATGCTGACTATAACCTTCATTAAATACAATGGTAAAATACCTGCAGTCACACTTTTTACTAATCAAATCCGTTTAATCTTACGCCATTTAGTTTTATTCCCAAGGTAAGTTTCATAAAATGTAATTCAGTTGTAATCACTATCTTCATTTTTTTAGAGCCGTGATTCCAAGCGTTCTCACGCTTTACTCGAGTTTCAGGCTATGATTATGCTAATTCAGCTGCAAATTTTAGTTGGCAACTATGAGGGTAACTCTCGTCATACGTATGAAAATTGTACATGAGTTAAAGGAGTTGTTTTTTTAAGCTCAATAGAGTTTGTGTCGTGAACACTAAATAATAATTGAGACTGAACATGTATTTTTATAAACTTAAAACACGAATTTGAATTACTTTGCCCATAAATTCGCCCAAAATCATAATAAAGCATCAAATAACGCCAATGTTTTGACATTTTAAATGCAGCGAATTAAAAAAGGCATATTGCTTGTCACGTGACGAACTCGTTGCGTAACATTAGACAGTATGTATCCCCTGAAAATTAAATTGATTTAAGTTCTATTAGAAATAATTCTACCAGAGCCCATGAATAACAATGTATTGCATGTAAAACACGACAATATTAGCCTAATAACTAACTCAGTCACTAATCCCTTGGTACAATGGCTACAAGAATCGATCGGTACGCAGTGGTTGACGCCGTTCACGAGTCGATGGAGTCCCTCACGCGCTCTCCCAAGCACGTCATTCGGGTACACCAGTTTGATATTCACTACCCACGTGTAATTCTCTTTTCCATGTAGGTACGATATTTTTGTCAAGGTTGACAAAAATCTGATATGCATAATATCAGCAGTCCTGAGTTTGGTAAGTCATTTCTTCACTTATAACTAAGTAATTATAAGAAGGTTTAGTAGCAGAGTAAGTACTCTGCTACTAATCCCTTGGTACAATGGCTACAAGAATCGATCGGTACGCAGTGGTTGACGCCGTTCACGAGTCGATGGAGTCCCTCACGCGCTCTCCCAAGCACGTCATTCGGGTACACCAGTTTGATACTCACTATCCACGAGTAATTCTCTTTCACATGTACGATATTTTTGTCAAGGTTAATAAAAAATCTGATATTATGCCTCGGCAGTCTTGAGTTTAGTATGTTATTTCATCACTACCACCCGTCCGCCCTTGCCCGTTGCCTTTGGCTTTCCTCACCGTAGCATGTACCAAAAAACAGTACTTAACTTCAAATCGACGAAAAGTCCCACATCTTTTTGTTTTCTTTTAACATCACGGTACGATTATGTTTAAAGCAAAATATTTCTATTGTTGAAATTTTCAGATCAAAACAATAATATCCGTACATTGTTTTTAGAACTCGACAACTTTCAAGGTTGTTTCTGATATTCATAACTTGAGGTAAATAGGTATTATGAATAATTTGCAACCAAACATTAAAATAATAACGAAAGAGGAAGTAAATTTTGTAATATTTTGGGCCAGATTCTGAGGTTCAGGATAGTTATTATCCAGCCTATAAAAATAACATGACTGAATTTAAAAGAGAAATTAGTTACATTTGATAAGAGAACACTAATGTCACTTTTATTTATGTGTGTTATATGCTTATCCTGCCAATAAAGTTTATTTGACACCCGTGAAATTGGGGCGTAGTCTCGGAATAAACAAAGATTTTAAGATTGACATTTTTAAAGGCAAACAGACACAAAAAGAATAATCAAAATGTAACCAGTAGTTATTTCGATTAGCCCACTCAAACAAACAAAAACTTTTTCTCGGGGTTTCGTCTGCGTAATTAACACATCGATAAAAGTAACTTAAGTTACGCGCTTTGTAGTCAGTTGCCTGCGTCTAAAATTTTATTGAAATTGGTCTAGCCGTAGTGAAGATTAGGCGGTACAGACAGACAGACAAAATCTTTAAAGACTGTATTTTAGGCAAAAGTATCGTGCAAACAAGCTTGGAAAACATTGTTTTTTCTTTTTTTTTTTCACACAACTCACACACAATGCCATCTGGTCCCAAACTAAGCAGAGCTTGTACTTTGGGTACTAGAATAACTGATACTAATACATATATACTTTTCTTTTTGTAAATACATACTTATTAAATATAGAAACACCCAGACTAAGACAAACCCCCATGTTCATGCACACAAAGATTTGTCTTAAGTGGGAATCGAATCCACGACCTCGGCGTCGCAGGCAGGTACACTACTCACTTCGCCATCCGGTCGTCATTGTTATTTTGACATTAAATACTGACACTTTAATGTTATCTATTTGTATTGATAACGGAACACGCCTAAACAATAACATGAATCAAATTATTAATTAGCAACAAATTATCTTCCCAAGATCAACAGCAAAATTGCTCGGCACGCGTGTTGCAATATTGCTGAGCACGTGATATTAAACAGAGCGTATCTACGTTTATTATCTGTTTCTATTAATTTGATACCAATTTCAATTTACATGCTAATTTCATTTTGTTGTTGTTTCTGGTAATGTTTGTTGGGGTAATGTAAGCGTTGTAAAGTCACAGCGTTTCAAGTTTGTAAACGTTGTATTATTTCTACATAAAAAAACGGTAGAACTTAGAACCAAAACCCACGGTTCGATTCTGATTTTGTAAATGATTGAAAGTACATATTTGATATTATATTTTGCTAAAGTTTGTTAAGTCAAAGCACTTTGATGTTACAACGAGTATTTAAATTCACAATCATGTGAATTTGATGGTTGACTAGGGCTAATTGTTACTTTTACAGCCTTAGCTGAGATGGTATAATAAAAGCAGCCCTATAACTAAAACATATCTCACTGCTGGCCATGAGCCTTTTTTGAATACAATAAAAAAACTAAATACCATCTTGGTCTTTAAAACTTAACTTCAGACCTCAAAAACTGCAAATAAACGAAATTACTAACATTATTTGTATGACTTCAAACAGTAGTACCTTAACTTATTTGAGTATTAAAGTAATTTTAAAAGTTAAAACATTTTTAACTAGAGTTTGTTTGGAAATGATGTAATCATACATTTTACACCCTAATCACACAGCCCGAAATCCGAATTAAAAAGTATCTGAAAGTCATAAATCAACAAAAAGTAATTAGAAAACTAATTAATTTAAAAGTAACAGGCTTGGCTTGAAAACTTCGTTAGTCCAGTTGTACAATCAATGGATTGTTATCTGCGTGAGTGCCTTTTTATCAAGAAGTTTTCGAATCGGACGTGGTCTTTGTTGCTATTATTGAACCAAAGTATATGACATTGTATTCAGTATGGGTATCTAAAAAAATCAGAAACCGATTGAATCTATGAATCGAGTCTTCAAAATCAAAGCAAATTTATGTTTTTGAGTAAGACTAGATTAGACATATTTGCGGTGTCTAACACGGAGAATATCTATCAAAGAAAGTGAGTGTTTTTGAACGAGTTCTGAACAGCAGTTTAAAAGTGCGCAGCGGTAGAAAAAGTAGAAAAGTTTTTGTAATTATTAGTCGATTTTGGTAAATTTTGGTTGATTTTGTAATATTTCATTGATTTTCATAAATTTTGGTAGTTTCTGTTATTTTTGGTAGCTTTTGGTAGATTTTGGTGGGGTTTTTTTATTGTAGGTGTAGTATAATGCACTATGTATCACTTGGAAGAAAGTTCGATTTCTTTCGGGCGTATTTAGTTCGAGGTCCGAAACGAAGCTACACCCTCAATCAAATCGACTACTATAATACCTTGATGTACAATGTACTAATAATTACGTTTATGTTTACCAGCAATGGGAAAGAGACATAAAAGACCAGCTACCAGGTGTCATTTTTTTTAATGGACGAAGTAGAAGTAGACAACTCCGACTGGTCGAGAAAACTACTAATAGTCAAGCTCAAATCTTTATCGTGGGTCATCATAATGTATTGATATAAGTATGTTTAGTTTATTTAAGTAACTCTATACAGTAATCTTCGCCAGCCTACTCGACGTTAAATTACATTGAGCCTGATTCTCGGAATTCCTTTCACTATGAGTATAGAATCGAGCTCAGAACAGATAAAGGTAATGTTGGAGCACATAAATATGCCTCATTGTGTTGTAGATACGAAAAAACGAGCCTGATCGGTGCCATCAGGCACAAATCGTTTGAGGTCAGCTACGGAAGGATGTTACACCTTTCCATTCTAGGCAAAAGTGAGGTAAAGAATGTGATATCTGAATCTTAAAACATAATACTAACGATCTTAATATAGCTACTGCAAAAATATAAGTTCTTGATACTCATAACGTCATAAATGAATAGTTTTTAAAAACTAAAAACCCAATTTAATTTTTACTTAAGAACTAAATGTGGTAGAGTTCTAGATTTAAGTACATCTATATATAGGTATATAAAAATGAAACCCGTTTTCCGTTGTCACGATATAGCATGAAAACAGCTTGACCGATTTGGCTGTTTTTTTTTTTTTGTAGTTTTCTAATACTCTGTACAAGGATCTTGCGAAAAAAAATAAAAAATATTAATAAATTTTCTGTAAAAATATAAGTGAAATTATTGAACCCTACGGAATAAACACTATTATGAAAATATATATTTTGTTTTTTATTTAATAAAATTAGTAAAGTCCTTCTCAGGTATGACGAGACCAGGGAAATAGGTATTCATTTTTATAAGGAGGATATTATAGATTCCAGTTCAAATTGAATAGGTACGCATACATAAGATAGGTCAGCTATACAAAATAAAGTAGTGCATCAAATTTACGCTAAGGCGGTACGAAGTTCGCCGGGTCAGCTAGTATATAATATGTAAAATCATAATGGAGGTCGTAAAGCCCCTAAACCAAGGCCCTATTCAATAAAGATAACATATTTAATTTAAACTAAGAAAATTTATTTTCGTTTTACGGCTAATAAGTGACAAAATTGTTGGATTGTCACTATTGTCATCTTTAGTAAAATGAAGTTAACAATTACACTTGTACTTATTATCACTATAATCAGCTCATCTTAGTTCAGTTTAACTTCAAACAATAACTAAGACGTTGATTAAAGCCTGAAGCTTAAAGTATTTTTTAGTGTGATTGCTCACCAACAACTGAACATTTACTACAACAAACAACGCCGTTCCTTCAGACGTCCGTTTCAAAGTCCATAAATCATGTAAAAAACTGTCTAGACTGTAGACGTTCATTAATCCTTCAATATTAAACTCTATTTCATTGAAAATCTTCAATAAACTGAAGATGAAAAGGATAATTAATGTTTCATAATCATTGTCATTTCAGAAATTTGCACTGAATCACCTTTAGGGTTCATTAAATTTAAATAAAGCGGTTTAATGATAAGACTGGGATTTCAATGATAACTGTGACTGGATTTTTAACGAGGTCTGTTGCGAATGGCGTCATTCTTTGTAAAGAAAAATGACGTTGTACGGCTATCAAAGAGTACTTAATCAATATGGAGAGAAAATGAAAGCAAATATTATTAGAATAATTCTGCCAAACTCGCGGTGGAGCTGGGGGTAAATTGTTCAGCGCATCTATGATTTGACAACTAGGTTTTATATGACGTGCTCTTGCCACTTATACCAGCAGGGGACGCCTTCAATGACTAGTCCTTACGGCTTAACAGTCTAAGACGGCTATAGATATTGGTTAAATTGTAAATTTTTGACATTAAAATCGTATAACTGACGGTAGAGAATGAAACATTTAGATTGGTCATTATGTACATTTTTTAAACGTACAAAGATCTGTTTACATGAAATATGGTATCGATTTTAGTGACAAGAAATTCGGCAGGTTTATATAGAAAACTTGTTCTTGGCTTGGTAATCGATCTCGTTGAAAAATAAATCTTACATTTCTACCATTTGTATACCATGTCTGCCGGGCTATTTATTGTCCATAAATTACAAGAAAATTGCGCTGCAAGGCTTTTTACCCTATTCTATAAAAATTAAGCGGTCATCGATTGTATATGATGATATGTGCGTGTTATAAGTACTTACAACAATCGTGTCAAATCGAAACACGTCACATTTCATTGACGCGATAATATCTGAGCATAAGGAATCGGTAAATACGGCCGCTATAGAAAATAACTATAGTTATATACACAACTTAGCTTCTACCCGCAGTGCAGTAAAAGTAGCCTATGTATATGTACTCAGGTCTTGAATAATCTCCATAGCAAAAAAAATTAAAAAAAATACTATTCAAACAAAGAGTCGTATCAGCAGTTGCTCTTAGTAAAATATTGATATTGAATTTACAATCAGATCCCAATATAACTAGAATACATTTTGGGATATAAGATGGTCCGAACTTCAAGTGTAAAGATGT
This sequence comes from Hypena proboscidalis, assembly GCA_905147285.1. Classification (NCBI taxonomy): domain Eukaryota; kingdom Metazoa; phylum Arthropoda; class Insecta; order Lepidoptera; family Erebidae; genus Hypena; species Hypena proboscidalis. Next base: position 3,009,675 of record LR990131.1, on the reverse strand, counting down.
AAGCAAAATAACATCAAATATAGAAACCTTCGATCCGACCCGATCCACTCAATTTGTCTTGCCAAAAACCTGACCTGGCAATGATTGGTTAGGTATCGTACCTTTCCAAATATAGCCACTGCTAAAAGTATCAAAGATAGGGTGGTATTCATCCCACGTGAGATTAAGGTGGGTTCATATGTGGTCACTCGATATTAAAGGGCCCAAAGATGAGGTTATACAAACAGTTCTATAAAGTTCAGCAATAAAAAACAATCAATTGGTTTTCCCAAAACAAAACCTGGCAATCATTGGTTAGTTGTCGTACCTTTCCTTATATAGCCGATACTCATTCTGAGGGAGGTGTGTTTATAAAGGATTTTGGTTAGGGCAAGTTCACGTGTGATCAATTAAAATCAAAGAGTTTGAATGTGAATACGATTTATACAGTCTTATACCATTAAGCGATACATTACAATCAAACATTATTCGTAAACAAAACCAGCCAATAAATATGAACCAATAGTTTATCGGTTTGTTTTCATATCTCTTCTTATTCAGGCAATTCTCACTCATGATATAGGTTTATGTTATTTTTGAAGTGTCACCAGTCGACATTAAAGATGCCGAAGCTAAATACTGTGCATAGTTTATAAGACCTATGAATACAATACAAACAGTCTGTTGCTTTTCAAAAGACATAACCTAGAATAGATTGATTCGTTTTTGTAATGTTGCCCAAAATAGCCAAAACTAAAGGTGAGTTCAAGTGTGGTCAATCGAAAATAACTGGTTCTTAAAGTAAGGTTAATATATAACTTTGACGACCGGATGGCGGAGTAGGTAGTGTTCGATTCCCACTTAAGACAAATCTTTGTGTACATGAACATGGGGGTTTGTTTTAGTCTGGGTGTTTCTATGTTAATATGTGTGTATTTACAAAAGAAAAGTATATATTTGTATTAGTATCAGTTATTCTAGTACCCATATTACAAGCTCTGCTTAGTTTGAGACTAGATGGCGTTGTGTGTGAGTTGTGAAATATTTATTTAAAAATATTTATTATTAAGTCCGTCCGGCGCACTTTATGGAAAAAAACGTGGGCATATGAGCAGTTTACTCGTACAGGAAGATGTTGTAGGGTAGTGAGTGTGAACTGTGTTGTCAAACACGGGATGTGTACAGAGAAAAGTATTACTACTGTTTGTGCCCGAATATAGTGTATGTTTATGGCACACTATTAAATCAAGTAAAAACATGTAAAACGCTAAGTCAGTCGTTCGACGCAGCGTAAATAAATGTTTAACGTGGCAAAAGGAAAACTATGAATAAATTATTTTAGGCGATGCCCGTAATTGATAGTAAGTTAATAGAGCCACGGAAAAAATAAGTTTGATATGCAAATAATAGCAGGTATATAGGTTGCGAATATAATTTCTTTGTATAATAGGGCACTACTAACTACATTTTGTTATTTTTTTTCAAGACTGCATTTTTTAAATTAAAGCTTCCTAACGCCTTACAGTTTATATTCCATCTAACTACAAACTGAAAGCTTAACATGTACACAGCCTATCTTGGCATCCTTGAGATAGTCCATTTCCAGTCGAGTAGGCCAGCCAGTGAACCAATGAACTCACATGCTTATGTACGCGTTACATACGCCATTTACGTCACTGTGCCACAGAATACAAACGCAGTAGGACAATGAAATAATTTTGAATAAAGAATCTCATCATATCTTTTGCTAAAGTATTAGTGATTTTTTTGTTTGAATGTGCAATTAAGCTGTTGAGATCCATAATTGTCTTAGAGAAATAATCCATCTGGAAGTGTCATTGTCAAGCTAACCCGCTGCTAAACGTGAATGATTTGACACGCGGTACAACTTACAGCTCCCCTGCGAGTTTTGGCAGCATTATTTGGATAGATATTTGCATTTATTGCTAATCCATATTAGTCTTGTATTTCACATACAAAACTAACATGGATTTATGCTTGTTGTATCTTGTACAAAAATGTGATAAAACATCGTTTGATTAATTAAATTTTAATGTTAAAGTAAAAATCATTCCTATGTATTTATTTCCATCTCAAATCAAACTTTTAAAATCTTACTAACAACAAAAATTTAATAACACCTATGCTAACATTCCCTTATGTTTTTTAAAGCATAATGGGTAATATAAAGTTTCCAAAAGGTTGATGAAATGCAACCAACCAAAAAACCTTACTTTAAAATTATGTTATCTAAAACCAAATAGAAATAGTTGTACACTTCAACGATCAAACCAAGCGCTTCCTTTTCAGATGAAATAAGGCTGTGATCGCATGGACGGCGCCGCCCGGCGTTCCGGGGCGAGGCCGGACGGCCGCCCGTTTGGCACGCGCCTTATCTAACACGGTGAGATTTGAATAGACGACAGTGAGTGGGGTTCATAATAGCTTTTCAATGCACTGTTTATAAGTAAGTAGGTTGCATTATCTATGATTTCAAGAACGTTTGAAATTATAACAGGTTAATTGTATAACTATACCATGTCCATTCGTTTATTTCATTTTCGATAGCTGGCGGTTTTCTCGAAATAATATTCTATAGTAATGCCATACTTTATTGACGGCGAACACTTTTTAGTCATGACCCTGTGTCATAAGTCATAACAGAAAAGAACAGACTTGAAATAAGATAAATCGATCATATTTTTGTAAAAAAACATAATTTGATTTTATTTATGTATTGTCTTATAAAAAAAAAAAAAATTGTGCCTTGACTCCATAATTAATTATTGGCTATAAATAAGTTGAAATCTTGGAATTTCAAATGAAACAATATAATTTATGATCTACGAATAATAAAAGTCAAGAAATGTAACTCAAGCTCAAAGAAGTCACCACGAAAACAAGACCACGGTAGGCGGGGCTAAAAACTGGACCGCGCAGCGCTGCCAGTTCGCCGGTGTCATTGATTCGATGCGCTCCTGCCGCGGATTATTATAATTGCGAAAAAAAATGTTTTTTACAGTGTTTACATACGGCAAATATGCCGTCATGTGTTGTTAGGTGTTGTAGAAGCCATACGGATATGATACATTCTGGAATCACTTTTCATATGTGAGTAATAACCATTTTAAAATCCTATACTTGCGACGCGTGGAAAGTGTTATGCAACACGAATGCAATGTAAAGCTTAATGTATACGTTTTTTTACTAGCTTACTAAAGGAAAAATGATAGTATGCATTAGTTTAATTTATTATATTATAAATATAATTTTACAGATTCCCGAAAAATGAAGTGCAGCGGAAAAAGTTCTAAAAGGAAATTTCTCAGAGTTCGATTACATAATATGGCCAAAAAATAATCTTTACTCATTTCTACCCGTCATAAGTTGAATACTAATTATATTCAAAAGGACATAATTATTTTCTAGGCTATTTTATTGAATAAAAAGTAAACATATAAACAAGCTTACTTTTTTTTTTTTTTTTAAACGGCGCCCGCACTAGGAATAACTCCTGTGTTGCGGGGGTGTTCACAAACATACATTTCACACACCCAAAGCACACCCAGAGTCAGAACAAATCTTTGCGAATCACACAAAGATTTGTCCCATGTGGGGATCGAACCCACAACACCAGCGTAGATGAAAGCGGCGAGGCGACCGCTTTAACCGCTACGCCAAACGTGCACTTATTTTTCAAATCCCCATTTACGCAATTCCTGCCGCCCCTTATTGCGTAACACACTATCAATATTGAAGTAATATACTTCTACACCAATAAGACTGTGATCCATTGCTTCACATGTTCGATAAAATGAGTTGCTTTACAATGTAAAAAGCGCAATGAATGTTGTTGATCTGTCAAAATTAAACGCATTGCTACTGATAGCGTGTTACGCAATTATCAGCTGGTCTGACATTGGCGCTACCAATCACTATTATTCGTGGGTAAAAAGCCTTAAATGGGTTAAAATACTATTGAATTTTAGATGCTTACGATCAATGATATTATAGAACTATAGATATGTTACGTTCATAGAAATTACGATTTAAATCCGTTCCGAGCTATTCCAAATTGCACACATTGACAAATGTCCGCAGCGCACGCATCCTTATCGCTCTAATGTCAAAACAATATCGCTTTCTCTTTCTTAACTTGAACATGGCGCATGGCGTCTGGCACGTGACTGCGCTCGACGTAGGCCACACGCAAACTAAACACAAGACGTCCCAATTGGGACGTATTTGAGTATTCACAGCGCGAGCGCTTATAACATATCTGCTTTTGTTTTTATATAATATCATTGCTTACGATACAATACTACAACATATAAAGAAACATTTTAATTTTAAAACCACTAAAATCTCAATCTTATTCAAGAATGGTTTAGTTAAATTACAACTAATTAATTTAAGTAATATTAGTAGTGCAAAAATACAATTTTTTTTTTGTTATGACTTATGACTTATCCGTTCATACTTATTGCATAACATCGTCCACGCATCTCGGACTGCAGCAGGCACGCGAACCAATCACTATTATCTGTCATGCCGAAAACCAATAATCGCGCTTGCCGGCATACAATGCGTTACGCGACCGCAGCTCATTGGCTTATTTGCATGTGTGTTCTTTCGTTTGAATACTTTGTCTATGTAGTAGTGTGTGGAGCAGAATTTCTTGTTGATTTTGTTCACAGTTACGCTTCCTTAGTTTTATTATTCGTAGTTTATGATTATATATTTTTTAATTCAATGATTCATCAGAATATTAATTATTTAAAAATAACCTTTTAAACGATAATTAATATAAAACAAAACATTTCTGTAAACTTTAATCGATATAAATTCTTCTTAAATGAAATCGATTATTATGTCAATTAGAATTGTTACTATGTAAAGGCATCACTAATAAGGTAATGTCAAAAAGAAAATAAACGGTTGGACAAGGTATAGAATAGTTTTGGTTGTGTTTTGTTTTCTAATAGCTTTTTTAGAATACCGAATGAATCTTTAAAAAAGAAAATAGTAGTGTAGTAGTAGCATTGTGGTATTACGTTTTTTCTGCACTGTTTTTTATGAAACGTTACCAATATTGTACATTTTGATAGTTCTAGCTATAAAATAAGTAATTCAAACTCCAGTTATGTAAATATAACAACGAAAGGTAAAATCACACTTCCATTAATACAAGCATGGATTTAGATGGCTTCAGTATTTATATATAATATAATATTCTAGGCTTTCAAGCGATTAAATCAATCTAATGACGTTCGCAAATAGAACTGATAACGTTTTCATTATTGTAAGTGCAAGATGGAGTGAAGTACATAATAATTGAAAACTGCTCTTTAACAATATTGAGGCATTTTAGCATAGCATAATTATGAAGTTTTTAAAACGATCAATAGATATCTTATTTATTTATATGAATACAATAAGAGCAGCCGCACATAGCCTATTCAGAAATTCATATATTTATTATTTAATTATTATTTAACAAGACAAGCCTTGAGCAAAATTAAAAAAAAAAAACATAAAGTCCACGAACCCAATTGAATAAACTTTATTTTGTCCATCCTAAGGTTGCCTGGAAGAGATCGTATCAAGCGATAAGGCCTTTGTACTTTATAGTTTTAAGTACCTATTTCTTTGTAAAAATAATAAATAATAATCTATCTATATGTCTATCTAAATGCCGGGAGTGTATGTGCTCTCTCATTGAAAAGTATAAAAAGAAGAGCACACAGAACAACCTGAAAAAACACATTAAGAAAAAAAATATTAGGTATAAAAATTCCCGGCTATGTGTGCCCGGCCTAATAACAATGACAAAACTGTTTAATAATTAGTGACTGTCAACAGTTTAACGCGTGTCACTTTAAATTAATTAAACCCTGTGGTATTGTAATAGCTTTGTTTCAACTGACTAGTGGCTTAGCAATCTTATATATATGAAAATGAAACCCGTTTTCCGTTGTCACGACTTGGCATGAAAACGGCTTGACCGATTTGGCTGATATTTTTTTTTGTAGTTTTCTAATACTATGTACAAGGTTGTTACGGCAAAAAAAAAAAAAAAAAAAAGGTATTCATTTTTATATGGGGGATATTATAGATTCCAGTTCAAATTGAATAGGTACGCATACATAAGATAGGTCAGCTATACAAAATAAAGTAGTGCATCAAATTTACGCTAAGGCGGTACGAAGTTCGCCGGGTCAGCTAGTGTCATTATAATTTATTAATTGTTAGCCATTCAACGTTCAGTCATATTACTAATTGTTCTTAGTAATATTACTGATATTTTGACTTGTGACTGATAATTTTTTAAACTTTAATTTGATAGAGTTTTATTAAAGTTATCTTGCATTAATAACAACTAGTTAATAATTACACCGTTTTCTATTCAAATAGGATATAAATAACAACATCACCGCTATAATATTGTAATTACTGTTATTTCACTTTTACTGTCAAAAATTCTATATTCAAAAGTACTTTTTTATTTAAAATTGCGAGTTTTACCAGATGTAGGTACTATGTAAAGGTGCCCCTACACCGCAAGCTTTTGTCTGAAATGTTACAATCTGACTGTCAAGCATTCGCTTGTAATTAAACACAATTTTATTTCCGAATTAATGTTAAATTTCGAATGTTTTCGTAGCGCCCTGCAATAAATAAAAATTAATAAATATCTCACAACTTACACACAACGTCATCTAGTCCCAATCTAAGCAGAGCTTATACTATGGGTACTGAATGGGTTTGAATAACTGATACTAATACATATATATACTTTTCTTTTGTAAATACATACTTATTATACATATAACCATTCAGACTCAGACAAACCCACACAAAGATTTGTCTTAAGCGGGAATCGAACCTGCGACCTCGGCGTCGCAGGTAGGTACACTACCTACTCCGGCATTCGGTTGCCAAAATGCTCGGTTCTTCCCTAATATTTGAAACTGTAACGTTACATTAGCAATTAGCAAGTGCTTTCAGTCAGGGAGCACCTATCTATGGTTAATTATAGTACACTACACTCCACGTTTGACACTTCAAAAAACTATTAGGATAAAACTTGTTTTAACAAAGCTATAACAATTCCGTAACATTCAATTAAAACAAGCAATCACCTAAAATACTGTCGACAGTTACTAATTAATATAAGGCTTTGTGTATTAATTGCGCGACCAAAGTTAGTTAAGATTATCTATCGAATCAAAACGACGTTGATGGAAGTAATTTATCAATCACGATTAACGCGAAAGCTTTTGATTTGTAAAGTTATACGATCAAAATTTTGGGATAATTCACGCAATTAAGTTACCGATTTATCAGCAACAAGGTTTGTCTTCTTGAAATATAAGTATTGCAGATTATTGCATATGTATCGTTGCAAATTAAATCAAATCGAATCATTTATTTCACACAAATAAAAATTAAAATTAAAATAAAACAAAAAAAAAAAATAAAATAATACATAGCTTATTAAATTATAATACTTATTGCAATAAAATGATTTGACACCGGAGCTTAGATTGACTTTAATTCAACTTAGAAATTTGAATTAAAATCAATCCAAGTACCAGCTCCGATCGGTATTGCATCATGAGAAGAGCTGGTGAGAAACTCATGTGCACCATCTTTTCAAATAATTCATACAATATTTGTTTTTTTTTGACAATAATTCTGTGTAAGTTATTGCAACCAAAACAACATTATGGCTAAAGATGGTTATGGAGAGAAAATAAACTTAAATATTGCAATAGAATTAAATTGCGTCGCTATTCTTATTATGCCTCTTGCACATACACATACTCGTAGCCTAACCTCAACAACAAACCAAAAAACAACAAGTGCACTAATTAGTAGCAGAATAAGGGTAGACTCACGAGTGCCGTGTTCTCATACTGACGTAATATGTGTTTAACTTTAATATTATTAAGTTGTTTTCTATTTTTATAGAAAAATCATATCTAAAACACTAAAATGCATGTTTGTTTGAAAATTGAAAATTGTTTTAATAATTAATCGAGTTACATACAAACTGTAAAATTAAAATAATAATTTCAAAAAAATAGCCGCCAACAAACATTTATTTTTGTGTTTCAGATAGGTATGATTTGTCAATACAAACAGATTAAATCTAAGTGATATTGAAGTTAAACCCATATTACTTTTGTATGGCAAACTGCCAAGCACTTCTATATATAATATAATAAGAATTAGATAGAGGAAGCACTTAGATAGACGAACACATCTCACCCTTAAGAAGGTGAGATAGATGGAAGTGCTTCCTCTACCTAATTCTTTCACAATTTATACCTACTATTTTTACCCCGACTGCTAAAGAAGAGTTTTGTTTGTTGTACTCAAAGTTTAAATAACGAAAGTCTTACGTTCACTTTTGTTACAGACGCACAAGTGAGACTCAGCCGGGACTCAAGAAAACCAGGACAATAATTATACAAAGACAATCATGAACTCCACGGAGACCAGCCTTGACGTCAACCGCTCCACGCCGATTTATACTATCGGTACCAGCTTTATTACTCAATGGTAAGTCATGACAGTCGAAGCTGTAACAACCGATAAACCTTCAAGTGACGCAATACATAGCGCGGTCGGTCGTTGGAAAGGTGACCATATTGACTTGAGGCTAAACTGTCGGTCCCAGTTGTCAGTGTCATATTTGATAGTTGTTACGGGTAGTCAAAATCCAGTAATACTTAAATTTGACAAAATATGAAATATTTTGGCGACAATCTGTTAAATTATGTTTCAATCAATCATATATACATAGTATAAAACTGAGTTTATCCGTCATTTACCACGCCAAAACATTTAATATTTTCTTACGTGTTAATAAAATTATTATGTACTATATTACAGTCTAACCAATTCTTAGAACGTACATAAAATTATAAACATTATCATAAAAGAGTTATAAAGAACTATCTCATAATACATTCATATCACAAGTAACGGCAATATGCTGTTCATAAAAATGCAAATTGCTGCAATACGAATATTGCATGCAACAGATGCAGCAAATAGGCAAATGCATTCACTAGAAATATCGAATATAACAATACCGTTTCTGACATGCGTTTTAAGGATTTAGTAGACTTTATACAATGTTTGTATTATTATTGTATTTAAATACGAGCCTTCGCCTTGGCTTTATTGGTGAACACCGCAAAATAATCCGCTTAATAGCTTTTGAATTTATCGTGACCTGACTTTAGTGTTCATTCGGCACACAACAGTTAATTGTCGGTTACTGCTGTTGATCTTGGTGACACAGGAGTCATAATGCTGGACGAGTGTGGATGGTATTTACATTTTTTTTTTAATGCTGTTCATTTTTTGGTCACTCTGACACGAATGATCTCTTTTCAAACAATAATAAATTCAAGCGTCATCGTACTATTTCCATCTGGGTGGTATAACGTTTAATCTATAGGTACTTATACTCTGTCCATTTCTTTATTTTCTTTTTGACATATTACATTTAGGGATGCCTTCACACGTTACTGATTCGATTTGAAATCATAATCGATGTTGTCTAAGAAGAACTTTCAATCTATTAATTACATCGAAATGGTATGGTTCATTATTAATTATTCGTTTATTAGTAGTTTTTATTAGATGAAATAAATATACAAAATAATAATATAATAATAATGTCACATACCTACTTAGTCTATGACGGTTTCCTAGTTACCTTTGTTTACATTTTCATTTTTTAATTCCAAGATTTCGACATAATTTATTATATTCTTTTTTTATATAAATACAGACAATACACAAAAAAGCCAAATTATTCTTTTTCTTATTGATCGATTTATTTCATTTCACGATTTGATTTATAGTCTGTGGTTGTTTGTTACAAACAGTGAACTTCCCTAAAAAGTGCCGCTTGTCAATAAAGTACATTATTATTGTAGTAAATTAATCTGACAAAAAGAAACGGTAATTCATAGGCGTGATCTGTCAAAAAGAAAATAAAGGAATGGACAAAGTATAGTAATATTATGTTATTTCCGCTAAAATAGGCAAACTCCAATCTCCATTTGTTGCATGGGACCGCAAAGCCTTACAAATCCGGATATATATGTAATTAAATCCGTATTACCCGCGTCTGTATTACAATGAAATCATATTCTACATCCTGAGAACGGATTTAAACGAGTATTTGGGTTAGAATATGTCTGTATATGATTTTAATTTGACGACCGGATGGCGGAGTGGGTAGTGTACCTGCCTGCGACGCCGAGGTCGTGGGTTCGATTCCCACTTAAGACAAATCTTTGTGTGCATGAACATGGGGATTTGTCTTAGTCTGGGTGTTTCTATGTATAATAAGTATGTATTTACAAAAGAAAAGTATATATGTATTAGTATCAGTTATTCTAGTACCCATATTACAAGCTTTGCTTAGTTTGGGACTAGATGGCGTTGTGTGAAAGTTGTGAGATATTTATTTATTTATATTTAGGTCATGGTAATTATTTTCTTACATTAATAGTAAAACAGTACGATTTGGTATACAAATGAGTATTTATAATTTTATTCGCGGGTACAATACCCGCCTCATTACGTTTATAAAAAAACAGCGATCAACTTGTGATATCAAATAACTATGATCATACTATTGTTACGAATAGTATGATTTATGCGAAAATTTGTGAAGATGGGGCAGAAAAGTTCATGAGTGGCGGCCGCGAACCGGCAGGCGCAGCGTGGGTCGCCCACCAGATGGACGGATGATCTGGTTAAGATCGCAGGGAGCCATTGGCTTCAGACTAGACATGGGAAAAACGGCTCACCAAAAAGAAAAGAGTGATACGGTTCTTTTCGGTCAAAGAATCGTATCACTCTTTTGGCTCTTTGGGTCATTTGGCTCAGCGAGTCTAGCTCATGTATTAATTTCTCTCAGTCAGATCAGAGCCGATGCAACGCTTCATTCATGAGTGAGTTGGTATCAAGCGATCTAGTTCAATTTTAATATATGAATGAGTTACAATTCTCGTACTGTGGGTGGATCTTCAGACAATAGATATTATAGTTCTGCTTTTCCCCGCTGGATATAAGCGCTACGGGTGTGTTTATTTACTGTATATTATCTGTGGCCATTACATCATCTTCCTTCATAAATAATTAAATAATTATAAAGTTTCGGTTTTTGGACACTATGTGGCGTTAGGGTTATTACAAGCTTAATTTTATCTATTGAACACTGTGGCGCTACTTGTTACAATATTATTATTTACATTTAATGTTAATATGACCCCACAAACTATACCTAACTCGAAATACCAGCACAGCTGTTTCTATAATAAAACATCTAGGTAACAAAGAATAGAAACATAACAGGCTTTAAACTGTTTTGTTTACGGAGCAAATGTATGTTTGTCAAAACGTCAACACGAGAAAAGAAAATATTCCCGCCTAAATGATGGGTGCCACGGAATATTCTGCTTTATTACTTCCTTACGCTTGACTTATTTTACAATAAACGTATTTAACCGTTCGTCGGGATTTGGAATGATCGGAAACATTCGGCGCAGATCGGACACCCCGAATCGCGGCCGGTCTGCGTTCACTCACTGGCTCTCGCCCAGTGATTCCTGAACGATATGACGCGGAGCCAAATGAAGAGCCGAAGAGCCATTTAATATCACACTGAGCCGATTGAGATACGATTCAGTGTGCGTACGCCCAGCGAAATGTTGTTGAATTTAAAGATTTTAAGTATGCAGATATTTAGTGTATGACGTCGTGTAATTGTGTATGGTAAAAAAAAATTTGTGCATGCAGCCATTGTGGAGAAATTCACCAAAAACTGATTCCGCTGGGCGAACGTTGTCCTGGCGGAACTTTTTTTAATCCATCGACTTTAGAAGAAAAGAGATGTGTCCAAAAATTAGTGTGTATTTGTGTGTAATTGTGTATGTATAAATAAAATTAGTGCATGCTTAAACTTCGGAGAAATTCAAGTTTCCGCTGCGCGAACGTTTGGCCATTAGCTAGTTTTCATATAAAGCGCTTACATAGAGAGCTGTAGATTTTTACATAGGTTGTTTTGAATTTGTTTATATTTGTTTAAAAAACAGATTTAGAAAAAAAATAATGGTTTTAAAGATAAAAATATAAACGTAAAATACTCTTATTAGGTCTTAGTTCTTAAAGTATGCACTTTGGGGTCTAGATTTTCACGTTTATACAAACTTTGTAAGTGTCTGCAACATGTTGCCAAGTATCAATGATGTTCCGTTAGTAATTAAAGAGTTGTAGGGCAATTTACCATGAATAGTTGTGGTTTTTGTTGTGTTTACAAAGCAGTCAAATATCACGACGTTCTAAAGGAATTGCATGGTAAAATGTATGCCTAATTAGTGTATTCATTCAACTATGCACATGCAAAATTTAATGTCATTAAATTCAGTAATTAAAGAAAAACAATTAAAATACTGACGAAGCATCGAAAACCTACATAACCGACCAAGTACGGATGGCTACAAAAAAGCGGCCGTACCATATATATAAGAGACGTTCTTAATCTTCCAATATAGTATTTATTAATATGGTACAGTTGCGTACACAAGCGTTAGGAATCGTATCTATTTTATGTCTATTTTTTCACACTAGAATATTTTTGATCATTTTATAACTACAATACTTAGACTATTTAACCAGAGGACTAACCTTAAGCGTTCAAACAAAATAATTCTGCATATTTTGGTGGGGTGCGGTGGAACACGCTCACATACATAAGTTACCACCAGTACAACGGTATACAACAATTAAAAATTGAGTCTAGAAGTAGTTTTTTTTAAGTTATTAGATTGTTTGATCCACTAAAGTTGCAAAGGGGAACGCTCGTGCATGCTTAGTCCAGTGGTTAAATAGTGTAATAAGCTACAATATGATAAATATTTACCTAAACAGTAGTACTTACACGTGGTAATTATTTAATTTTCTTAAGGGGTCTATAGTTAGAATCCTGATCCGTGAAATCTTCAATAGAAATTAGCTGTATGAATTTTATTTGTCTTAAATAATATATTAATATCTAGATTATATCTCAAGTATCAAGCGCATACTTAAATAAAGTACCAACGTAAATAGTACCTACTTTCTGTCATAGTCAAAAAGATTTAAAAAAGTAGGTGTACACAAATAAATGACCTATAAATTATATCGAAACAATTGTGTTATCACCTATACCGAGTTCAATACCAGTATTATACTGCAAATTTTGGGATGTTACCTAAATATATTGCACGGCCGCTTTTTTGTAGCCATCCGAACTTGGTCGGGCTATGTAGGTTTTCGATGCTTCGTCAGTATTTTAATTGTTTTTCTTTAATTACTGAATTTAATGACATGAAATTTTGCATGTGCATAGTTTAATGAATACACTAATTATTGGCATACATTTTACCATGCAATTCCTTTAGAAGGTCGTGATATTTGACTGCTTTGTACACACAACAAAAACCACAACTATTCATGGTAAATTGCCCTACAACTCTTTAATTACTAACGGAACATCATTGATACTTGGCAAAATGTTGCAGACACTTACAAGGTTTGTATAAACGTGAAAATCTAGACCCCAAAGTGCATACTTTAAGAACTAAGACCTAATAAGAGTATTTTATGTTTATATTTTTATCTTTAAAACCCTTAATTTTTTTCTAAATCTGTTTTTTAAACAAATATAAACAAATTCAAAACAACCTATGTAAAAATCTACAGCTCTCTATGTAAGCGCTTTATATGAAAACTAGCTAATGGCCAAACGTTCGCGCAGCGGAAACTTGAATTTCTCCGAAGTTTAAGCATGCACTAATTTTATTTATACATACACAATTACACACAAATACACACTAATTTTTGGACACATCTCTTTGCTTCTAAAGTCGATGGATTAAAAAAAGTTCCGCCAGGACAACGTTCGCCCAGCGGAATCAGTTTTTGGTGAATTTCTCCACAATGGCTGCATGCACAAATTTTTTTTTACCATACACAATTACACGACGTCATACACTAAATATCTGCATACTTAAAATCTTTAAATTTAACAACATTCCGCTGGGAATACGCACACTACGATTCATTTGAAAAGAGCCGGTTCTTTTGTGTCATTCATTCATTCACTACCCATGTCTACTTCAGACGGCCCAAAACCGCGCGTTGTGATGGATGTCCAACAGTGGACGTCATTGGGCTGAAATGATGAGATTCATTCAGTTTAATTCTAAACCGTTTATGAAATAAGAACATCGTCGTAAAATCGCAATAAAAATGCAAACGGTCGCTCCTTGTGCCATTAGATGCTCTGAATTGTTCATTTTACGATCTCCATGCTTGTGGGCAATGCACTAAATTCACTCCATGTGAATTATATACAAGAGAATAGACACTGGGTCGTGGTAAAAAATAGTACGTGGAAGTATTGAGTATTCATGAAGGCTTTTGCTATATTTTGGATGGCTATTGCGATTGCGAGTGTCTCATGCTGAATATTTTAAAGAAAAACTGCCTAAGCGCGTGTCGACCCACGTGCACAAAGTGTTCATTGATAGTCGTTAACTACATATTTTGGACTTAAAAGGGATTTACTTCGTATAGTGAACAAGTAACAATATCAAACAAGTTATTATTTTCAAAGGTATTTATATTAATTTTGAACTATTCCAAGTAACTGCATTTTGCAAAATGGGCCCTAATTAGTCTTGAACTAATAAAGTTGACATATCCGCTATTGTTTTCCTTGAAAGTTCATTATATATACGACCAACATGTTTTTTTTTCAGATTCTTCAAAGCTTTTTGAGTAGAGCGGGTCGCCCACTCGAACAAAAATTTGTTTTTAAAGTTAATTATCTCCCAAACGAATTTCTTAATCAAAAAACTGTCATATAAATTCCACAGTATTATTAAAAGACCCATCTCACTTTTTTTTTCTGCTGCTGATAACGTTAAAATAAAAGTTTTTTCAATAGTGCTGAGGGTAAAAAACAAACCATTCAAGGGGGCTTCGCTTTTTATGAGCGGAAAATGTCCTTAAGCTGATGAGTTAACAATATCTTATGACGTCAGCAATTCGACCGATATCACTCCATTTCACGAGATTGCGGTCCCTTGAATGTATGTTCTATTGCTTTTCAGGAAAATAATTTTCTTTTTATGATTTGTGATGACATAGTGGAACGGATTTTAGAAGGTATTTTATAAAATAAGAAAACCGGCAAAGTGCGTCTTGGAACCCGCAAATTTAGTACCGTAACAAATGTAGGAACTGGTACTTGGATTGATTTTCATTCTAATTTCTAATTTCTTAGTCATTCTTAGCTCCGGTGATTCAAATCATTTTAATGTAATAATTTAATAAGTTAAGTTTTATTTTATTTTGTTATTTGTTTTGACGTGTTTCTAGCGGTCTTTGGGGCCGAAACTAGTCGGCATATCCCGGCTAAAGTAACGTGAGTAACCCGTATTCTCAATAATAATGTTCTCACCTCACTTCGGTTTTAATAAGATTAGATATCAGATTACTTTTTGGACCGCAAAGAAAAATCGTAATTTTTCTAGTTAACCGTTTGACAACGTCAGAAGAATTATTGTTCGTTCGTCTACTAAACAAGCAAACTAAATATAACGAATCTGCCAGGACATAATTGCTCGGAACGAATTTCAATCCAATTAGGAGCAAAAATGTTTTTCTTTGTAGTCACTGTTAAAAGTTTTCATTAATATCGGAAATATTTGCGGGAAAATTTGAAGAGAATATTGTACTTGAAATTGGTACACGTTTTACATTGATAAGAATTTTTGTGGTATGTAAAATAGTTATAATACATCTTAATGTACAACCTGGTGTGCATGAAAGGAGCCTCCCCGAGTGACGTACACAACGATTCCCTACGTCCGGCGCACCCTGAGCAATTCGCGAGTTCTCCAAAGCGAATTGGCTAATCCTTTCACCACGATGCCAAGTCAAAATAAAATTTGATTCAGCCATCGACACGACGAAGAAGAAGAAGAATGTACAACCTTAGTGTACATCTTATAACCTGTAACCATAGTGTACCATCTTAGTGTTGTGGGTAGATCTTATTCGACTCATTAAATATAACCTGACCGAATTTAAAAGAGAAATGTTACACTTGAGAGAAGAACACAGCTGTCACTTTTATTTATGTGTGTTATATGCTTATACTGCCAATACGTCAGTCGTGCGTCAGTCCTGTAGAAACATTCCTCCTCCTGTAGAAGCATCTGAGGCACCCAAACAAAATAATAATCATGTTTAGTTATTAATTTATCTATTATAACCGTTTCCTTATTATTTTTAGTAGTTAGAGCTTTTTGAGTTTTCTATACTGATTTTGCTGTGTGCACATAATATGTATAATGTTACGATCCAGATCTGAGCTGTACATAATCTATTTTTAAAGTTTTCATGATTGTAATCTGTTTTGTGCGCCTAATAATTAAATAAATAAAAAAAAAGAAGGTTTATCTAATAACTGAAAAATTGTGGCTTAAACGTTTACCTTTCTAAAAGACATATAAAGAGACGTAACGATTTAAATACACCATACAGTGCAGATACTTGTTATTTGATCTTAGAATATAATTGATAATTAATAATAAATAAAATAAATAAATAAAATAAAAAATAAAAATAGCCTTTATTTCCTCTGACCATACACTGAATAAACAATTAAATTGAGATATAACTATATTTAAAAAACTTATTACCTAAACTTATCTAAACATACTTTTAATGCAGCTAAATCTAATCTATAATCGTAAACATTTTATTTCCTTAGAATTTACTTTTTTGTATCAGCTACCAGGTCAGGCTGTCCTGCGACATAGGCCTCCTCAAGTGCCCTCCACATTTGTCGATCCCTTGCTGTCCTTCTCCAGCCCTTGGGCAAATCGTCTTCCCACCTTTTTATCTGCCTTCCTCTGCTTCTTTTTCCGTCCCTGGGATACCATTCTGTCACATCTTTTGTCCACTTGTCTTTTTGTGTCCTCATCATGTGACCTGTCCATTTCCATTTCAGGGTTCGTGTCTTCACTCTAACATCCGCTACCTTCGTGATTTTCCTTATTGTTGTAGCTCTCGTTTTGTCTTTCAGCCTTAGACCCATCATGCTCCTTTCCATACCTCTTTGGCATACTCCCAGCTTGTGGTCGATCTTCTGTGTCAGGGGCCAGGTCTGGCAGCCGTAAGTAAGGCATGGAAGTATACAAGTATTGTACAGGGTTCGCTTTTCCGATATGGGTACAGATTTGTTTTTCATTATTTCCCTGAGTGACCAGTACCTTTTCCAAGTGTTGTTGATTCTTCTTTCTGCCTCTTTAGTCGATAAGTCTTTGACAGATATGGCTTGACCCAAGTATATGTATTCTTTTACATATTCGATAATTAATAATAGCCGGCACTAAATATAAATCACCAATTGAAAGACGAAAAGACAAAATATGTCTCATCCTATTGGTGAGCCGTCAAACTGAAGCTGAAGCAAAAAAAATATAATATTCATTACAAAATATTAGATATCACGGGATATATACCATTTATTTTATTGTTACTGCAGTTGTATCGTCAACAAGCGGCTTGCAACAACTGCGAAGTAACGGAACCACAAATTACATGGTATTCGTAAATATCCCGTGATATTTAATATTTTGTAAGAAGATGACCATATTTAGTCTCGAATCTTACACAATATTCATGTTGAATATGATATCAAATTGATATAGAAACTGCACTATCATGTTCAATATTTCTAGTGAATGCATTTGCCTCTTTGCTGCATCTTTTGCATATTTGCAGTTGCAATATTCGCATTGCAGCAATTTGCATTTTTATGAACAGCATATTGCCGTTACTTGTAAGATGAATAATACATGGGACGCTTTGTATTGTATCTCTATTATGGAGGTTTTACTTTACTTTTACTAAACTTAGGTTTATCACGAAAACCTCCATAGGTATTTATTGTCACACTTTTAGGTACTTATTTTTGGTTGTAATATTGTTTTCTTTATAGAGCCTCATTTTGGATATAATTAGCCAAAAAACAAACACAAATTTTTTGAGAGACAGAAAACTGTGTTATTAAACTCAGTTTTTCTGTCTCTAGATTTTTTTTTAATTTAAGATAATTATATAAATTTAATTCTAAAATCACACAACATAATGAAATAAGCATATCATAAATAAATAATTGGAAAATATTATAAATAAATTAAGTGTATTTGCGTAAAAATACCAATTTATAAATTAACAAGAAAAATGTTTGAACTTAACATAACGACACGCTTTTAATACCCAGAAGGGTGTGCCAGATATGAGAACACCCACATTTCACCTGTAATGTTTAGGTCCCATACGGTAGGCTGACAAGATTAGGCGCACGGTGGTGTTTTAGTGGGTGAGGGCCCCACATAACCGCACCGTCCCCCCGAACGGTGCGGTATGCGGTCAGGTACATTTCACCACCTATAAAAAAAAAAAAAAGGCGGTCAGCCTAGATCTATTCACCGGGCACAAATTCGACTCCGTGCTGCTATTAAGAATTTCCGGACGGAAATATTCCATATAATACTTTTGCCCGACCCGGGACTCGGAACCGAGACCTCGCGGTAAGAGGCAAATACGCTAACCACTAGACTAAAGTCAAAAATTTATTAAAATATGGAGGTTCAAGATGATTTTTCTACTTTCCATAGGAAAATGCAGAAAATGAGACAACGCACGTGCCTTACCTCAGCGGGTGGTGAGCAGGAGTGCCACGGGGAGTACGTCTCCAACACCACCAACTTCACAGACCTCTACTTTTTTAATAGCACCTTACAGAATATCCTCACGGCCAACGGAGAATTGGTGAGTTGATTTCTTTTTAAAAGGTATATAGTAGATAGGTCTTTATAAAATAGTACTATTCAGTAGTAGGAACTATCTATTAGAAATGTCACTTTGAAAAGAGTCTGCAGTTCTCTTGATGGTAAAGGGTAACAAGAGCACAAACATCATCATTAAAAAAGATAAATATGTCTATGTAACGTAGGACTACTTCGTTACCTATTTCACTTTTAAAAGTGATTGAAGACAGATTTACATGATAAAAGTTTTGCAAGGCCTTCCTTAGTTAATAATTATAGCAGCCCTGTATCTAATACATGTCTTACTACTGGGCACGGGCTTCTTCTAATGATGAGAAGGATTAGGTTATAGTCTACCACGCCAGCCAAATGCGCTGGAGCACTATTTAGGCACTCTCAGGCATGCAAGTTTCCTCCCAATGTTTTCTTTCACCGTTAACGAGCGATAATTTATATGATAAATACACACAAATCTTTGAACCCAAGACCTTTGACTTTATAATTCTACGCGGTCTCCCAATCAGCTATCGCTTTTTTAGTTAGAACGTGCTTGCAAAGCTTGCATCGTGTAAATGGACCTTTATAAACTGAGAACCGTTTATTTCTCATGAAATTGCCAAAATATTTCCAGCAATAGAAACTGGTGCATAACTGTAATGACTAAAGTTAGGAGTTTTGGCATTGGCTTGCATTATTCATAGTTAAATGCTCATGAATGTAGTGTACTGGTTGAATTTCCGTATGAAATTCACGACTTTTCAATTCTATTTTAAAATAATAGAATTTTATTCAAACAGCTAAAACTTAAGCTGTAGCAAAATAGGTTCTTGTAGAAAAAATGCGATTGTTAATTATGTTCATTAGTGATGTTTAGGTTATTTTTAAACATGTTAGATTGTTAAACATGTCTTTTATATTCAAACCTACATAATTCAGTTCGTATTTATAATTATTTACAAATCGAAATAAAAACATTAAAAACCATTAAGCAAAAACGTAATGAACATAATTATTATGTTTAATTTTGACCTTAAACGTTATCGCAAGTTCAAATAACTAGCTTTTGCATCAAATTTTCCAATTAGTTCGTATCACGGAGGGAGTTTCGACTTTGCTCAGAAACTTTAGCCGTGCATTTTATGGCAGGTCTACGAAGTTTCAGGTATAACGTATTAAGCTATGAATTATCATCTAGGCGGCCGGATGGCAGCGCGTGTAGTGTGGCTGTCTGCGTCTCGGGTTCAATTCCCGCTCAAGACAAATCTTTGTGGGCACAAATCAATAACAAACAAATATTTGAACATAGAGATTTGTGTTTCTATGTATAATTAGTATGTGTTTACAATATGTGTATTAGTATCAGTTATTCTAGTACCCGTCGGTTTAATTTGGGACTGGATGGCATTGTGTGTATGTTGTGAGATATTTATTGCGTGTAGTTTTATCTTCAGTTTATGATAATTACTATACAACCAAATAATATACAAATAAATATTTTTATCATTGAATAATTTACACAATATATAGCAACTTTCGTAATAAAACCATTTTCATAAATGCAATATTTCCTTTAGCTATCAAACAAAATTAATAACTTCTTATACAGAGTATCGGTCAGTGACGTCACAGACCGCTATTCTTCAGTATGAAGCAATTGGGTGAATCTATAATTAATGTGAATTTAAAATTGTATTATCTAAGGAAGTTGAAGTGATAAGAAAGTATTTTGTAATGAGGTTTCTGATATCGAGAGGTTATTCGATTCGACACACAAATATAAAAAAAAACAACATTGCCATTAGCCTATAGAAAAGGGCAATCAAATATATGGTACGGTCACACAATTTGTACCATTTGACAGCAAAAATACATTCTAAAACATTTTTATCCTTAATCAACCATAACAGTAAAGCAACACAATCCCAACTTAAGAGCCCAGCAACTATTTACTTAGCTAAGCTACATGTAGCATGTGTAGTTGATTGTTGCGGTACGCCTGTTGCTACAAACAAGGAATACATTCCCGTGACGTCACGTGCCCTACATTTCTGGCTGTAGAAACTGGCCCCTAGACTGTTGTTAGTCCTCGTTACTATGCAAGGAACTATTTTGGTATGTGATCCACTATGGATATTCATAAATATGAATATGGGTTAGAAAATGGCTTGTAGTCTTAAGTGGTGGCATACATGAAATCCCGCTTTATCCCATGGAGGTTGGCAGGGACGACGGA
The DNA here is from genome assembly GCA_905147285.1 of Hypena proboscidalis. Classification (NCBI taxonomy): domain Eukaryota; kingdom Metazoa; phylum Arthropoda; class Insecta; order Lepidoptera; family Erebidae; genus Hypena; species Hypena proboscidalis. The sequence continues at coordinate 2,988,537 of LR990131.1, read as the reverse complement.
ATTCCATATGCAGCGGTTTCTTACACATACTTCTTCAGCTACCTCAACATTCATGTATATCGTCATGCATGCTCGCTGGTTTCGTCACAGAGTCTGTGGTTTTGTGAACTTATATCTGAAGGACGCCACCAATCTGGTTGATGTATGTTTTCATGTAGTTAGAACTGCGTTGAATTTTATTACTAAAGAGCGAGTGATTTTTTTTAAATTATACTACAACAAATACGTAATCATATTTGTTGTAGTTTGTTTAATGAACAACTAAGAATGATTATATTACCATCATATTCGTTTGTTTTTGTAACGAATCATTAGTTATTTTCGAGAGTCTAAATAAATAGAACAAGAACCACATTAATTACAATCCAACCAAAAATTTAAAATTTGGTTAATCAAAAACATTATTAAAATTATAACGCGTTTTCTAAGTAGATACCTAATGAGTACGAAAGGTAATTACTTTCCATTTGAAACAAAATTTTCTTTCACTTCAGCTAATTTATCCCAAAACTTGAACTTCTGAAGTAAAATTCGGTAACGAGTTTTATTTTATAAGCTAAATTATTCTTTAATATTATCTGGTCTTTTAGATAAAAAGGATTAGCTTCTCTCAATCTTCGGCTGTTCATTAAGTTTAATTGCCCTTATATCGGGTGGCGAGCCTTTTTCCGATAAGGCTCAAGTAATAATGAATAGCCAACTTTCTTATTGTGTTTTTTGACAATGGACTGATAGAAGATTAAGATAATGTAATGGAATGACGCAGTTCTTAATTATTTTTATTTTTTTTTTATTCCACTGAGGTGGCAAACAAGCATACGGCCCGCCTGATGGTAAGCAGTTACCGTAGCCTATGGACACTTGCAACGCCAGAGGCATCACACGTCCGTTGCCGACCCTTCAAAAACCTATTTGCACTCTTTTTAAAGAACCCCATGCTGTAGTCTCTTGTAGTCAATTTGAACGCCGAGGTAAAAAAATTGTATTAATTTATGGAGAAGCAAACCTTGCTCGTTCGAGAAGGATAGGGTGAGACAGGGAAGAATGGAAGAATCTGGAGGAGACCTATGTCAAGGGACAACCTGGCTTACCGATGTCTGAGTAAGAAAAATATAATTTAATGTAAAAAAAATAATAAAAATAAAGTCAGAGTAATAAAGGCTATTTCTATTTTTTATTTATTTATTTTAACCTTGCTCGTGTAATATAGGTATATTTTTTAAGCTTTTACTAATTTACTATACAAAACGTTATATTATTATTTTTTCGTTTCAAGAGTATTAAGAATATATAAGATATAATGTAATCATACACTTTTGTTTCAAAAAAAAAACCATATAAGTATGAGTATAGTTTTTAAAATAAAATTCAATATACAATGATCAATTTAGAATTTTTTGAATTAGATAGGATAATAATAATAAACTCATATTGGTATATATATATTATTATTGGTCCCTGTATCCGATGATATTTTTTAGTACTTATATTTAAAAATGTAGAATTTTATACTTTTATATTTTTAAATGTACTTTACTTTTATAATTTATATTTAAACATATAAAAAATGAGAAAAAGGATTAAATGAGTGAATAATAAACTCAAGTAATTACTTTTTCAAGTTTGTTTCAAGACTGCAGCGCAGACATGAAATCATTAAGCACTATTTTGGCTTGCGTACGAATTGTATACGAACTTGCCGATTAGGTATATACCTATATTACCTGCGCCCTTGACTTTTGTGAAGGGCATTGAGTCCATCAAAACAGGCACGTCTTCCTCCGACGGAACACTGCCTCTATTATTCCAACTGGATACGTTTGTGAGCTCATCTATGTTTTTTATTATAATACCACCTCAACCTCTGCTGTACGTCTATAAAATACAGTAATATATTTTTCACCACACCAGCACGAAAAAGATCGTTTGCTTGCGAGAATTCAGTGAGTAATAACGCTTATTACTCACTAGTGAGGCAAAGTGATTTAAATTTCAAAATTTCAAGATAAGTTAAAAATTATATTTATTTAGGTATTAGGTATTTTCTTTACCTATCTTTACTTTAAGCAAATGAAAAAAATAAAAATGTTTCTAAGCTCCATACACTCTGAAACTACAACGCCTTTTCTTTTAAATCTGTCCATCCAAAGGTTGCCTGGCAGAAATTGCGTTAAGCGATAAGGCCGCCCTTTGCATATTGTTATTATCTTTAAATAGTTATCTTTAGTTTGTAATTGAATGGTGTGCAAATAAAGTTGTTATCTATCTATCTATCTATCTATTTCGAAACACTAAATCCTTCCAATGAATAGGCGCTAATAAAAACAAAACAGCCACCATGTAGGTTATAACCTACATGGTGGCTGTTTTGTTGTTTGACATAATTTTTTTTTAAAAACTACAAACGATACGTTTTAATTATTTTAAATTATATTAATACACGCTTATTTAGTATTTTAATGTTTTTATATTCGTGATTAACCATTACATTTAATAAAAAATAAGTATTATAACTGTCTGGGTTGGTGATAGGGAGAGAAAACAAACGAAGCTTTACTTTTGCGTGAGAAAAGAACGTCTATTATAAAAAAAACAAGAACACCCATAAAGTTAATGAAACAAATAGTCACTAGGAACTAGGTACATGTTAACAAATGACACGAAAAGAAGTTCACACAATACAATGGCGGCGCATAGCCAGCGAGACGCGGAGGATTACTTTGGCGCGTGTGTATCGGTGCGCGGGCGTCGGCCAAGAGAGCGAGCTTTGGCGAACGAACTCCCTTTTCGGCGACTGGCGCGCCGTGAACTGCGACCGAACCTGCGGCGCGACGGGAAACTATTTTGAAGGTCTCCGAACGGCGAGCGACCGAATGCCACTTTGGCGCGCGTTTTAAAACGCGCGCTATAACCTCCCCCTCTAGCCTAACCGAACGCCCTCGCGGTTAGGGCTAGTCTAAATACCTACGGGGTCTACCTCGTTTACGTTTCTCCCTAACAGGAGGCTCTACCTCTCCGGAGAAAGGTGTGAGATGCGAAACGTGATATTTGCCTATATCTTGCCCCGTTTGAATATTTTCCAAACCATAAGTAGTCGGAGTGTACACTTTACCTACTTTGTATGGGCCGTCACGACGTGGGATGAACTTCGCGGTTTGTCCGCGTCCTGCGTCGTTAGGGCCTTGAGTCTTAAGCAATACTAAGTCACCTACCTTAAACTCCGGTGATGGCCTGCGTTCGTGCTCGGGTACTACTAAATAGCAGTCTTCCCCATCGTCTGACTCTAAACTGTACCTGTATAGGATGCCATCAGATACGGTGTATCCGCGGTCTGACCAAGGTCTCCCCCTAGAGGGTTCGTCCGACTCCAAGTCTTCGACGATTTTCTTCACTTCAGGATCCGACAGCTGGTTTTCACGGATGTCACTACTAGTCCTTTTGGGCATGTCAACGACGGTCGTGTGCAACTCGCAGTTTTGTTCCTGCGGGCACACAGGTCGCGATAGCGTGTCCGCTACTACATTAGACTTACCGGGCACGTATACAATGTTTAAATTGAATTCTTGCAGTACCAACGCCCATCTGGCTAATCGCCCGCTGGGCGATCTCTGGTTCATCAGCCATCGAAGGGGCTGGTGATCTGTGCGGACTGTTACCTCAGCGGTCTCTACGTACCCTCTAAACTTACCTAATGCCCACACGACGGCGAGTGCTTCCCGCTCGGTCGTGCAGTAGTTTCGCTCAGCATCGTTTAGTAGGCGGCTCGCGTACTCGATGGGCCTTTCGTCTGGCCCCTCCCCCTGCAGGAGAGCAGCTCCCAGGCAATATGCACTGCTATCGGTGCAAATTACGAACGGCTTCGTCTCGTCTGCCTGGCGGAGTATGGGGGCAGATACCAGGAGGGATTTGATTTTATCGAAAGCCTCTTGCTGCTCGGCGTCCCTCCTGCTCTGTGACAACCTGTACGGCGGACTGGCAATAGGTTCCTGTTGCGGGCTTACCTTGATCCGATGCGTAGCGAATTCGGTGGCGGGCCCTCCGCGTGCAAACTGCGGCGCGCGCTCACCAATGTAAGAATTGAGTGCGCTTCGCTGCTCGGGGTTCAACTTGGTACCTTCGTCCGAGCGCAGCGCCAACTCCGACGATGAGGCGCGCATTAGGTCAGACTCCGCCGGACTAAGCGTGTAAGAGTACACCAAGTCATAAGGTATATTAGGACTATCAGCAAATACCCACTGGCGTCGGGCCACATCTATAATCATGCCAGCCCGAGCCAAAAAATCTACACCTAGGAGCGTTCTCGTGTCACTGTTAGGTAACACTAACAGCTGACATGGTATCTTACGGCCCTGTATAACAATTTCGACTTCAGCTGTCATCATGTCTCTCCATTGTTTCGTTCCATCGGCTAACTGAACAAAAAGTTTAACTTTACCAAAAGAAACCCCAGATTCAAGAAGTACTTTATGTAGTAGGGGGCTCGCAATGCTATGCGTAGCCCCTGTGTCTACGATTGCTACGCCGTAGCGCCCCGAGACGTCAATATTAACCATCGGGTATGATTCATGCATGCTCATGCTAGATAGCTTAATACACGAATCGTTATTACGAAAACTATCTATTTCGATGCTATTGAACGACAGCTTAGCATCAGACTTTTCGTTGCAAACATCGCATTTTGATCTCACAACACCTTCTTTTCCGCAACCGTAACACCGTATTGGGTTCGTACCTTTATCGGTTGTAGCTATGCTAGCCTTTCGACACTCGGTCGTTGAATGCCCTAACGCTTTACAAAATGTGCATCTAATACGCGGAGCTCTGGGAGTTTGATTCGAGTTAGAAGTGAGTTTGTTGTCGGTAGTAGCGGATCGATCGGTCGCAGCACTCGCGGCCGGCCGCACGTTCGGTTTCGCGGTAGCGATGACGGGCGCGGGGTTTAATTCAGATAATGAATCCTCCGCGAGTCTCGCTCGCTTTGACAAATCGTTTAAATCGACTATACTGTCTCGCGGTAACCTTTTTCTTATGCGACGGTGTAATAAACTATACACTATGTCCACTTGCATCACGACCGGCACTATGTACGGTAATTTAACAATTAAAGATCGTACCTTAGACACAAATACCTCTGCGCGCTCCGTATCGCTGTGTTCTTGCGCGAAGATCTCGCGCAGAATCCGGTAGGCTGGCCTCTGAGCGCCGTAGGCAGCGCGTAGGCGCGCCAGCGCCTCAGGCCACGAAGCGACGTCAGGGCGGGTGCCGCGCCACCATACGGCCGCGTCGCCGGCTAGGAGCATGGCGAGGCCCCGTAACGCGTGTTCGTCGGACACGTCGGTGCACTCCTTGTACACTTCAACTGCGTCGATGAACGCCTCCAAGGTGTCAGCATCACGTGACTGCCCGTCGAACCTCGCGGTACATCGCGCAAAGTTCCCGCCGGACGACGCGGGTGCATTGGGTGCGCTCCGCGAAGGTGATGCCGCAGGCGTCGACGCCACAGGGTTCCACTGGTTGCTGTTACGTTGTATCGATCGTAGAGTAGCTACTAGTGTGTGGTTGTTCTCAGCCTGTGTCCGGGCGAACGATTCCATCATTGTAATTAGTAGCTTCTCGGTGTTGGACGTCGCGGCGGGCGCCCCAGTGCGGGATCCGCCGGCGGCGAAGTCACGAGCGGCGGCGCCGCCCTCGGCGCGCGTCACGTCGCTGTAGTACGATGCGGCGGCGGGGGCTCCGATGCAGGCCCCGCCGACGGCGAAGTCACGAACGGCGGCGCCGGCCTCGGCGCACGTCACGTCGTTGTAGTACGGTGTGGCGGGGGCTCTGGTGCGAGCCCCGCCGACGGCGAAGTCACGAACGGCGGCGCCGGCATCGGCGCGCGTCCGGTCGCTGTAGTACGGTGCCGCGGCGGGTGCTCCGGTTCGGTCCCCGCCGGCGGCGAAGTCGCGAACGGCGGCGCCAGCCTCGGCGCGCGTCCGTTCGCTGTAGTACGGTGCCGCGGCGGGTGCTCCGGTTCGGTCCCCGCCGGCGGCGAAGTCGCGAGCGGCGGCGCCGGCCTTGGCGCGCGTCCGTTCGCTGTAGTACGGCGCCGCGGCGGGTGCTCCAATTCGGGCCCCGCCGGCGGCGAAGTCGCGAACGGCGGCGCCAGCCTCGGCGCGCGTCCGTTCGATGTAGTACGGTGCCGCGGCGGGTGCTCCGGTTCGGTCCCCGCCGGCGGCGAAGTCGCGAACGGCGGCGCCAGCCTCGGCGCGCGTCCGTTCGATGTAGTACGGTGCCGCGGCGGGTGCTCCGGTTCGGTCCCCGCCGGCGGCGATGTCGCGAACGGCGGCGCCAGCCTCGGCGCGCGTCCGGTCGCTGTAGAAGTCGGCAGCGGGGACTCCAGCACTTGTCCCGCCGGGCACGTGGTCGAGAGCGCCGACGCCGGTGTCGGCGCGCGTCTCGTCTTCTGTGTCAGTCGTGGTACGTGCTTGGGTGATTGCGGCTCCGGCGTCGGGCCGCGTTGTCACCACGGAGCCCCGATCGTCATCGGACGCGGTATCGCTGCTGTGCTCTTCCTGCTGTTGCTCGTTTGCCGCGTGTGCCGCGCGGGTTGCTCGCGTTCTACGCATGCTTCTTTTCGTATGTGGGTTCGTTCACGTGTTAGGTATGCACTAATCACTGCCGCTAGTTGGGAGCCACTTATAACTGTCTGGGTTGGTGATAGGGAGAGAAAACAAACGAAGCTTTACTTTTGCGTGAGAAAAGAACGTCTATTATAAAAAAAACAAGAACACCCATAAAGTTAATGAAACAAATAGTCACTAGGAACTAGGTACATGTTAACAAATGACACGAAAAGAAGTTCACACAATACAATGGCGGCGCATAGCCAGCGAGACGCGGAGGATTACTTTGGCGCGTGTGTATCGGTGCGCGGGCGTCGGCCAAGAGAGCGAGCTTTGGCGAACGAACTCCCTTTTCGGCGACTGGCGCGCCGTGAACTGCGACCGAACCTGCGGCGCGACGGGAAACTATTTTGAAGGTCTCCGAACGGCGAGCGACCGAATGCCACTTTGGCGCGCGTTTTAAAACGCGCGCTATAGTATTTAATATTAGACTCCATACATAAATGTTAAGGAACGAATTTCCAAACGCATTCTTAAAAAAAAAAAGTGTGTCTGTGTCAGTGTCATTAATCGCAGGGAACTTTAAATTCTTTTCAGTTTATGTTTAATTGTTGACTGCAATTTTTTAACAAAAAAATGAATGTGTGAATCAAGTGATAAAGAACTTTGTGGAACTTCAGAATAGTTGAAACAACTTGCTAGTAGAAGCAAGTTAGAAGCTAGTACACAGAAGTTTGCTTTTTACCAGAAAAATCACGTGAGAAGTATTTGAAAGCATACGACATATTTAATAAGTGGCGACTTTCAGAAGGCGCTAAAACGCATTCTGAATCGGTATTCTCTACTATCGTATTACATAGAATTATCCAAAGTTAAGCAATCGAGTACGAGTTTATTTAAATCTTAATATTTTCTCACTGGAAGAGGTGAAAAGTTTTGTATGTAACACGTAAGAAAAATTTAATTTCCAGTTCGTGACCTCTTAAATCTCTCACTTGCGAAGTAGTCTTTATTAGAATCACTCGCTACGCTTGTGATTTAATTCAAGACTACTTCGCAAGCTCAAGATTTAAAATTGGCACTCACAACAGAAATATAAACTTTTTCTCACTTGTACCATAAATAACTATTATTTTTTATAAGTATTTTATCAATATCTACCTGGTACTTTTTGCATGGAATTAAGGGATAAAATAGGGGAATATAGTACTGATTTTGTGTTTCGTTTAAAACAATGTAAGATCACGCCTGTGTTACCCAGAAGAGTGTAGCAGAGGTTTGTACCATTTATATTACAACTATTATGTTCATATTTTGTTCACTATGTTAAACAATCGTACGTATCAATAATATCAAAATTATCTTATTCTACCTTGCGTGGAAGAGGCAATTTTTGTTTTCCGATAGGTTTTGTTTTTCTCTAATATTATGATTAATTTTATTTTGTATAAAGTTTTCAGAATTTGAGTCAAGTTTTGTCTTCCTATTCATTTTCATTTAGTTTTAACAATTACCGTTGGCAATCAGTGGCGGCGCAATCTCTACCTATACGTTTAAAATTAAAAGATTTAAAAATTAAAAGATTTAAAAATTAAAATAAATAATACAATCGATCTTTTGTGAAATCGTCACACAGTTCATAAAAGGAGTTTGGTAATTTTACCTCATACAAAAACTTTTTTTAATCTTTAAAGAGCCAACCTCTTTAAGATTTATTCAATATTTGTGATTCATAATGGCCGCAAATAATGTTTTTAAAAATAAACATGACATTTGTCACTGAAATAAAAAAAAACTAAAAATAAAAATATATTAGTTCTTACTAAATAAAATAAAACGGTATAAATAGTTTATTATTTTAGCATTCTATTAGAATTACCTCTTTGAACAACATGTTTGCCTGGTAGCTGAGATCTCCGCAAACAGGTATATAAAATGATGAAATCTGTTACTTTTTGCATTTAAAGTTTGCTCTCTCCGACTTTTAGACCCCATTTCTTATTCTAATTTAAACCATAATTAAAGTTATTTCTAAAAAATCATACATTTTCTTTACAAACTAGTTCTCTATCAAACTTATTGTTCAAGTTACACTAACAGACTGACTACTCTTAGTGTCTTGTTCCCTTTGCTCACAATAGTCAGACAAAGGCAGTAGCTGAGGTGCGAGGCATTGTTTAACGTCAGACAGTAATCGATCGACATTATCGTCGACTGTGTCAGGGCCAAATATGCTGCTCTTTTGTGCAAGAAATATGAAGGATAATGCTTGCATTGTGTCTTTAACAGCGTTATACGAGGTAGTTACTCGAAGAATACTAGGCAGTAATTTCATTTACGTATCTATTAATTTATAAAATAAAAAAAAAATACTGGCTGAAAATTTGTATTTTAAAAATTACCCTGTATGTTCTTAGTTTACCATAAATAAATGGTTAATAAAATTTGTGTTGCCATACGACGTTAAAATGCTGTTAGATGAATCAATACCAGTTTCAGAGCTATTTTATTGTAATAAGACAGTATTGGCAAGGTTATAATGTATACAAGCTGGTTATCAGTATATGCTTTGTTTGTTTGAAATTTACGTTTGTGAACACCCCTGTGACACAGGAGTTAAAGAAAAGAAAATATACGTAAAAATATAACTTAAATATTTATTTTCTAATACAATTAGTCTTGTAACTCCTTTGTTCTTAGTATACTTGACCTACATAAGTTACTTGATCAAACTTAAAACAAATTAATTTAATATGGCCTACATTGAATAAAACAGACTACTGAGCGAGTTTCTTGTTAAAATTCTCAAGAAAAGATAACGAGCTAAAGTAATAAACCTATTACGAAAGGAGTAGGAGAAGAGATGTAATAAATTAAACGAATTTATAGTAAATACAGCAAGTAAATAAAGAAAACTTACGTTAGTTAACGAAATAATACCTTACATTACATTAATTGATCAAAAATATTTGCAACACACATTAATCCCTCTATCCAAGTTTTAGAAATATATTTCTTAACATGTTTTTCAAACCTATTTTAAAACATTGCCCGCACCATGACGTAATCCGTGTATATACGATAGCAAAAAGTGTTGCATCGGAGGCACTTTACAAATAGTGCTAGAAAAACACTAAATGCACCCAGAGCGGGAACGATGATTTTAGAATTGCGTTTGATACGGTTTCGCGTGCAATTCAAATAAATTGCAACGGCTAACAATCATACCAAGTATTCTGGTAAATCTTATCACGGTAATTTATTAGTAAATATTTTTATGTAAATAAAATTAATGCATGATTTTAAACTTTTGCGATTTGTACACATAATTTTATTTTATAGACATAGTTATTATTTAAAATATTAACGCTATTAAGACCCGTGTCTACAATATATAATAATAAATTTGTCAGTTCAAAATAGTAAATAACTGAAATTTTATCTCAAGTATAGCGTCACGTTTGAAAGCGTTTGTAATTGGGTAATAAATCTAACTGATTAACATTGTAAATGTAATATACAAGTTTCGAGAATAAAAAAATAATAATAAGAATATACGTAGATTAGATTGCAAAAATAAGAATTCAACAGACGTTGCTTATCCGTCCGAGTTTTAAGAACATATTGTTCAGTTTCAGTGTGTTTATTCCATACCCATTTTAAAACCTTTCCCGCATCATGTCGTAATCTGTGTATCTAACAAAAAGTGTTGGATCGGAGGCACTTTACAAATAGTGCAAAAACAAACATCAAATATACCCAGAGCGGGCTAGCGGATTTTAGAATTGAATTTGATACAGTTTCGCGTTAAATTCGAATACGCTGCAACAGATAAAATATACGTAAATGTTTATATTTCAAGAATTTATTTTAAGGCCGATATTGTGAATTTAAAAATATGTTAGTTATAACGGGTGGCGCAAAAGTAAAGACCCTATTTGGTTCAGCTATAACATTTTTTCTAAATTAGAAAACTAGATTTAGATTTTATTAAATGTATATTTGTGCCATTAAATTTCGTACCATTAGGATTTAAAGATGATGTCTTTTAAATGGTGACCTCCAGAGTTGATACACATTTGAGCCCTATTTATGACATTTTGCATAACTTGCCGTAACACTTCCTGCGATATGTTCGTTATTTCTTGACGAATGTTTTCTTTTAGAGCTGCGAGAGTCTGTGGCTTGTTCACATACACCCGAGATTTCAAAAAACCCCAAAGAAAGAAGTCTGGACTGGTCAGATCGGGTGATCTTGCAGGCCAAGGCAAATCGCCAAAACGAGAGATAACTCGGTCTGGAAAAGCGTCCCTCACTAAGTCCATAGTGTCGCGCGCTGTGTGTGCCGTAGCGCCGTCTTGTTGAAACCAGATGTGCTCCAGCCCCAATTCGTCCAAACTGGGTATCAAAAACTCACGTAACATGGTTCTGTAGCGTTCTCCAGTGACAGTTATCGCATTGCCTCCAGCGTCTTCGAAAAAATAGGGTCCGATCACTCTGTCAACACAGATGCCACACCATACAGTAACTTTTAGTGGGTGTAGAGGTGTTTCTTGAATAATGCGCGGATTATCAGTGCCCCAGAACCGAGTATTCTGCTTATTGACATGCCCTGAGAGATGGAAATGCGCTTCGACACTCATAACCAATTTTGAAGGAAAATCATCCTCTTCAAGGTTGAGGTTTATGACGCGCTGGCAGTAATCTAGACGAGCTCGGTGGTCAGCAGGCAGCAGCTGATGAGTCATTTGAGTTTTATACGGGAACATCTTTAAGTCTTTCACCAAAATACGCTGTAGGGTCCGTCTGGAAATGCCCAATTGCGTGGCACGTCGCCTCGTTGATGTTTCTGGACACTCTTCCACATCTTCGCGCACAGCATCGATATTTTCAGCTGAACGGCCTGTTCTTGGTCTCCCAGACTTAGGTCTATCCAATGTTGAGCCAGTTGCTTCAAGGCGTGTGGCAAAGCGTCGAATTGTGCGACCAATCGGTGCCGGACGGTGGGGAAATCGTCGACGAAATTCACGTTGTGTTCTTATCACTGATGAATTATTCCGTAAGAACATTGACACAATTATTCCACGTTCTTGGGGAGTAAAACGGTCCATGTTTATTTTCAGTGTATTTTACATTTGTTCACTACACAATTTTCAACAACAGAATGACAGAAAATGTCATATAAAAAAAAAAAAAGTATTTTCTTTAGTGTCAGTACTTTTGCGCCACCCAGTATATATATAGGACACCTTTTAAAATAATAGGTAAACATAAACCAAATCCAAGAATTTTAGTTACAAAATATAGTATCGTAACTAAAATTCTTGCATTAAATCTAACTATTTTATGATCATCCAAAGTTTCATGAGCGAGTCCATTTTTAAAGTACAAAATTTATTACACACACAATTTATAGCAACTTTAGTAATATAACCAGTATTTCATATAGAAATACTCAAGCATGACGTCACGCCATTGTAGCCGTTTGTTTGGAGCGTTTGGGCGAGTCTATTATTAATGTGACTTAAAATAGTAATTCTTCTAATGATGTTTCTAATAACGATAGGTGTTTAAAATTACATACGAAAATAAAAATTGGTGATTCTTGATTCAAATTCATGATCATGATTCTCAGATTTAAATTCATGATCATGTAAGTAATCAGAACTGATTAGCTGACTCGTTGGTCTAGTGGTTAGCGTATGCGACTTCTCACCTCGAGTTGGTTTAGAGTTTGATTATCGGGTTGGGTTGAAAAGTAAAAAAGTGTTATTTGAGACTTTTTCTCTATAGCAATGGATGGCAATGGTCTCACCCCTATCCCATGAGACTTAACAGGTGAAGTGTGGGTGTTATACAACACTGCCACATCCTTCTGGGTAATATAGATTATGTCTAACATCATATTTTGTTTCAGCAACCAGTCCTCCCACCATTTCCTCTATGGTTGGCCGCCATCTTCGCGACGTGCCTCATTCTGGTCATCTTACTGACGGTCAGCGGCAACGTGCTGGTACTCCTGGCCTTCTTGGTGGATAGGACCATCAGACAACCCAGCAATTACTTCATTGCTTCGTTGGCTGCTACGGATCTTTTGATTGGTATGTTTCTTATTTTCTCCTTACTAGTTTCACAAATAATATATGTATACCTTTTTCATTAATCACTACATTTTTGTAAAAACCACATAATAAATCTCTTAAGTAGTTTTTGAGCTTATTACTAACAGACAATAAGACAGCCAAACGAAGCGGAGGGCTTTGTCTTATAATATGTAAGGATATCTAAAGTCCACCAGATGGTGAGTGGCACATGGACATACACAATCCATTTAAAAACTAGATGACCTTCGCAGTTTTACCCGCGTCTAACGTTATTCTGCACGTTGCCAGTCAGAAAATAAGCAAAACGCCATTTATCGATTATTTGTTTAAACTTAACTATAACTTATACCCCTAAAAACTAAAAAGAGGACTCTTAAAAAAAAATGATAAACCCCGATTTAGAAATTCAATTATTTTTACTCAAGGTAAACTATATCACATTTCGTACTTCTTACTTCAAAGTGACGATCAACCCCTTTTTGACCCCCATACGACCGATCAACCCCTTTTTGACCCCCTTTGGAGTAAAATTTCTAAAAAATCATTCGAACAATAATTCAAGTTTCTTGCCCAAGCGGCTTAGGATGCATTGATGAATCAGCTATTCGGGTTAAAAATTATTATTATTATTATTATCTATTTGGTGTCAGGATGAAGGTTATACGGTGATGCTTTTCAAAAGTTAAACTATTGTTAAATTATTTAAATTAAAAAAAATCGGAACGCGGCAGTTAAGGTTTTAATGTTACTTGTTTACTTGTTAATTTGATAAAAAAATGACTATTAAAAATAATACTAAAACTAAAAGCATGTAAATTCTGTCCCTGACATTTGACACACTCATTTTGTATGTAAATTTTGCAAAATACAGTTGGCGTCCCATTAATGAGAAAGTTCCTCTTTAATTAGCTAAGTAAAAGTTAAAATGCTCTCCCAAAAATTAAAGATTAGTTTATCTCTAACAATCGACTTTCGTGCTATTATAATACACTAGAAATATTATAAGATATTATTATGTATAATAATTTCCAGCGTAACCTATATCCACAGGTTTAATTAAAGATACCTGGTAAGAGAAATGGTGTTAATATTTTACAAATAAATTCAATCTTTGTTTTGAAAACTAGCATTTAGGTCATGCCGAAATTCGAACCATATTCTGGCAACATTAATTTTGCATGCCACTATTAATTACTTCAATGAACATCATTTAATGATTTTGGTGACAATTTTAATCACCTGGTCACGTTTCAGTGTCACAAACCACAATGAAATATATTATGTAACCACTGAATATGATTTCAATAACAAATTATTTCATTTAAAAAGTACCGTAATAACCGGACAAATTTACAAATCCTTACTATCCTTACTAATATTATAAATGAGAAAGTGACGCTGTATGTCTGATACGCTTTAACTGTTAAATTACTAAACTGATCTTAATAGTTCAAGTTTGAGGAGCTACGCAGCTAAAGTCATAGTCAAATCATTTATTTTCATAAATCCCAAGAGAAAACGTCAAGAAACATTTTACTGTAATTAAAATGTTTATTGACGTTTTCCCTTGGGATTTGGCAAATGAAAAAAATCTAAAGTAAAATTAAAATTTCACTTATCAAAATAATATGTGTTACCGAAGCTTAGATCATTTTTAATCGAACTGTTTCGGTTAAAATTATAATTAATCTATTTTATTTTATTTTATTTTTATTTTATTTATTTGGAATAACAAACAATTACACAATAAGAAATACAAGTTTTTAAAGCAAACTAAACTTAAATAATAAAAAACAAAATACAATTGCGTAATCGACGACGTTATCCACAAAATACATATTTAAATATAATTTTAAAGCCGTACATAAGCTATTTTTTTCTTAATAAATCTATGTAATTAATCATACTATAAATATATAATATATGTTTAAAGAACAAAAAAAAGCAATACAATAGTAAAACCAAAAACAAAAAGAAATTAACGAAAACACTATAATTACTGCAATGCTATGGAATAATCCTTAATTGCCTTCAATATATGCACTCTAAACTGTCCGGGAGACATACAAAATACATCGAAATCTGAAAGCACTTCATTATAATTAGTGATGAGTCGACGCAAAGGTGCTCGCAAGCCTGCATTAGTGCGGCATTTAGTTACAGCGAAAAGCGGTTTATCTCGTGCAGTGCGTCTATGGGAGGTCCTAGGGACAAGGTAACAAATTTGGTTGCATAATTCGGAACAATCGTATGCATTGTTACATAGGTCGTACAAGAGCATGGTGTCTAGATACATTCGACGGTTCCTTAGGCTTAGCAAATTATACTTCTCAAGCAGATTGTCATAGCTCAAAGAGGCGCGGAAGCAACGGTAATGAAGTGCTTTAAGAAATTTTTTTTGAACTTTCTCTATCGCTATCGAATACTTGTCATAATGAGGACTCCAGACCGACACTGCATACTCCAGTTGTGATCTTATTAATGATTTATATAGAAGCTGGTAAGTTTTGGGACGTATGAAATCTGTGGTTGATCTCATGACGAAGCCATACATACGCCACGCATTGCTCACAATGGCCTCGATGTGCTGGTCCAAGTGAAGCTTGTCGTCCAACAAAACACCAAGATCTCTTACTGTTGTGACACGCTGTAGAGGTGAATTATTTAAAACGTAGGGAAAATTAATATTTTTTTTGTTTTTTGTAAAACTCAGACAGCAACACTTGGCGATGCTTAGTTGCAATTTATTATTATTACAGTACTCTGTAAGGCGTCTAAGGTCATCCTGGAATGCGCAACAGTCATTAAGAGTTTTTATTGGACTAAAAATTTTTAAGTCATCTGCATATAATAAAAATTTTGAATTTTGAATACATTCACTTATGTCATTAATAAAAATGATGAACAATAGTGGACCTAATATTGATCCTTGTGGAACGCCAGAGGTAACAGAGATAGTAGCTGAATGAAAACCATTCAGAACTACCCTCTGTGTTCTATTTGAAATATAAGACGCAAACCACCTCAGAAGATCCCCGCGTATCCCATTGTAGGCGATTTTATTTAAAAGTAACTCATGGTCAACCTTATCGAAAGCTTTCCGAAAATCAGTATAAACAGCGTCCACCTGTATACCACGGTCCATATTATTAAATAAGTATTCTGTGTATGTCATCAGATTTAGATCTAAGTACTAGGATTGCATAGTTGAGAAGAGCATTTTTCAAATAATAAATCACACATTTTTTTCTATAATATTTCAGGTAAGTGTAAGTTATTGCTACATCAAATCTTTATATAAAGGAAAAAAATAATAGTATACCATATTGCGAAGGAATAAATATTCAATGTCAAATGAAAATAATATTAAATAACCAAATACTTTTTAATAATTATACATGTCGCAGCCAACTAGCTTTATCCGGAGTTTAGTTATCAGCCTAGGCCGTTAACCGAATGCCGGCATCTAATGAAATAGCTGAATAACAATAAGCTAATTAATTGAGCGCAACGTTTAACCAAATGACTGAAAGTTGTGTAATCATTTGGTTAAATTGAAAAAAAAAACACTTTGCTAGTAGTTTATTTTGTCAATCTAGTCCTTGACAAGCATTTAGATTCTGGAACTCGCCGGCCGTTTTACTATCGGCCCAGTGATTTTATTGGATGAGCGACCTAGGCGTCAAATTGGCTGGCTATTTTTTCTAGATAGCTGCGACATACCTACCTACCATTAAAACGTAGTGGAACAGTTATTTAAAAGTTCAAACGATAAAACTATTTAGTTAAAAACTTCTTTCTGATTAAAACTTTCTTTTGTGTTCAACTTTATATTAAAGCAATTAAAAATTCTTGTACGTTTTTAGTTTTAAAAC
This sequence comes from Hypena proboscidalis, assembly GCA_905147285.1. Taxonomy (NCBI): domain Eukaryota; kingdom Metazoa; phylum Arthropoda; class Insecta; order Lepidoptera; family Erebidae; genus Hypena; species Hypena proboscidalis. The sequence goes on along the minus strand of LR990131.1, from coordinate 2,971,953 downwards.
TCAAGTCGAACTTTTTGTTGAACTATTTTACCTCAGTCGAAGTTTTATACAGGATTTTAACTCTGTATAACGTCGATTGTACCATAGACTTGTTTAATTTAATTTTCACGAGTACTTTAATACTTGCTATATGAATTGTGTAGCAAATAATGATTATAAACATAAGATATATTTTTAAAAACATTGCACACAACGTATTTATTTTTTTGATTAAACTAAACGTACATTTTATCTTTAATGGAATATTTAATCTGCGTACGTTCATAATATTTTTAAAATATCTCATAGATTTTATTTTCAGTGTTGGAATTAGGTGTTTTCAGCACGGGACATTTTATTTTTAAATTCATTTGTTATGTATTAGCTACATTTATTTTCTTATTTTACATGTGTGCGTTTGTATGTTTAGTATTTTATTATTATATAAACTAAGATATACAGGGTGGCCCGTTTATAGTAATCCAAAGAATTTTCACAGATGTAGGGCCGGCCAATGATTGATTTAAACGCAACATATGTTCCGCGAAATTTAATAGTTTAAAAGTTATGATTTTTTAAAGTTTTTTCGTAAAATCGCCACTTTGAGTCATGTAAACCTCTCTAAAGCGAAAATGATTGGATAAAATCGAATCAAATTTGGTGTGTATATAGCTAAAACATGTAGCTAGCAGGAAATAAGCTATTTTTAAGATTATTCTAAAATGGTAATATAGTTTTATACCTTTTTAAAAGCAGTTTGTAATTTTCATATGTTAAAGTATGATTTTCAAAAAAATCTAGTAAATTAAAAATGTTCTACACAAAATTTTCTAATCGTGGTAAAAACTACCTTAAGATGTGAGGATAGCGTTAATAAAAAAAAAAGTATCATGACTATCGAAAGTTCTTCAGAATTGAACATTGTATGGACTAAGTAGTTAAAAAACTATGGGTGTGTATTTTTACCTTATACGTCATTTGAACAAATTAAAGTTTAAAACGAAAAGAAAAACACTAGAGTAGGTTAAAAATAAAGAATTTAATTTAAAAAAAACAAAAAAAATTCAACATGTCGCAAAAAAGTTTGTTGGTCCTTTTGAACTACCAGCTCGCCTGAATGCTGGAGTTTACTTAAATTTTCTTCAAATTGAGTTGCCCGGCCTTCTAGGCGAAATTTTCCCCCATGTACGAGAGGGGATGTGGCTGCAACACGACGGCGCAACTTGTCACTTTGCGGTAAGAGTTAGGGAGCTCCTAAACGAAGCATATCCGGAAAGATGGATTGGTCGTGGTGATACAATTGTTTGGCCCCACAATTACCCGACTTAAACCCCATAGACTTCTTCATTATGGGGATATTTTAAGGAGATCGTTTATAGTCGGGAAAGTAGGTCTGAGCCAGAGTTACGACAAAAAATAGAAGTTGCAGTAAGAAAAATAAATGCAAGTGCACAGCCTTTCAATAGGCTTAAATGGACTTTTTTGAGAAGGTGTTTATGCATTGAAAGAGAGGGCAGACAATTTGAAAATTTTTTGTAATGTTTTTTTTTTATTTTTTATGTTTTTTTATTAAATTCTCTTTCTTTATCCTACTTTAGTGTTTTCTTTTGATTATTAAGTTTAATTTGTTTAAATTACGTATAAGGCAAAAATACACACCTTTAGTTTTTTAACTACTTAGTGCATACAATGTTCAATTCTGAAGAACTTTCGATAGTCATGATACTTTTTTTTTTATTAACGCTATCCTCACATTTTAAGGTAGTTTTTACCACGATTAGAAAATTTTGTGTAGAACATTTTTAATTTACTAGATTTTTTTGAAAATCATACTTTAACATATGAAAATTACAAACTGCTTTTAAAAAGGTATAAAACTATATTACCATTTTAGAATAATCTTAAAAAAAGCTTATTTCCTGCTAGCTACATGTTTTAGCTATATACACACCAAATTTGATTCGATTTTATCCAATCATTTTCGCTTTAGAGAGGTTTACATGACTCAAAGTGGCGATTTTACGAAAAAACTTTAAAAAATCATAACTTTTAAACTATTGATTTTCGCGGAACATATGTTGCGTTTAAATCAATCATTGGCCGGCCCTACATCTGTGAAAATTCTTTGGACTACTATAAACGGGCCACCCTGTATATCTGAATTAATGTGTAAATGTGGTATCATTAAATTTATCTAGACATTCGAACACTGTTAAGGATGATAAAAATAAATGGAAAATAATTTATTATCTTTGTCTGCAGGTACTTTGTCGATGCCATTCTACACTGACTACGTTTTGAAGGGTTACTGGCATTTAGGACCCTTACTCTGCGACCTTTGGCTGTCCGTCGACTACACCGTATGTCTTGTTTCACAGTACACTGTCCTTCTCATCACCGTAGATAGATTCTGCAGTGTCAAAATCGCGGCTAGATATAGAGCCTGGCGGACTAAAAATCGAGTCATCTGGATGGTAACAGTGACGTGGATTATACCAGCGTTACTATTCTTTACGACAATATTTGGCTGGGAACATTTCGTGGGATTCAGAGATTTACAAGAAGGTGAATGTGCCGTTCAATTTTTAAAAGATCCCATTTTTAACACAGCTTTAATCATAGGTTATTATTGGACTACGCTGTTTGTCTTGATTGTATTATATGCTGGAATTTTTAAGACAGCGTACGATATGCAGAAAAAAAGTGAAGCAAAGCAAAGGAAAATGCAATCAATGGTTGCTTTAAGTGCTGGAGTTATGCAAGGAATGGCCGGCCGAGCCGCCGGTATGGCAGCTTTATCGAAGGCAACTATTACCAGTGAAGAGCAAATTAAGGTGTCTGAGTCAGTAAGAAAAGATTCTACTTCAAAAGGATCACTTGCTGCCCCTTTGTTAAATCTGGGTGGTTCGACTGATTCAAATTCAAGTCAGAAATCTTCAGCTCATAAAAGTAGTGCCACTGCAACGGGTACTTCAATAACAAATGAATCTGATGGAGATAAGAAAGAAGATCAAGTAGAAGCGGAAAGGTCAAGCAGTCCTGCATTTGATTCAGATGAAGAAAGTACAACACAGACCAATGTCAAAAAGCGCCCATCCGTCGCAAACTTGGTGATGCAGACTGGTGCAATGCAGTTATTAAATAACATGCGTTTTAATGGGGGAATGTTAATTAAATCAGACCTGACAAAACAATCACCTATTATGAAACATGAGACTGAAAAGCCAAAATCATCTTTATCGCAGATATCTGAAAAAAGTTTGCTAGATACAGACAATCCCGACACACAAAGTAATGATCATACACATGCACCCACTATTCCTCTGTCTACCGCTAGTTTCATATCTCCAATGTCATCTGGTATAGCAACACCGTCCGAACCAAGAGAAGTGTCGACGACAATTGCTCAAAGAATTATTCCGCCACCATCTGAATTTCGCTGCAGTCCAGCAGCATCAGAAAGTCCTCCATCACATTCAGAATCATCTAGAACTAGGACCGTAAAACTTGTAAAAGGTGATGGTACTTCGTACGACGTCCTTGTTGGTATGGATGGAGCTGACTTAAGATACATGGATGAGAGTTCTGTTATATTAGCTTCCCCAACTTATGAAAGTCCACCATCTTCCGTGACATTTGCCACTGCCACTGAACCCTCGTCTCCACCAACATTGAATTCTGGTAATGTAACCAATACATCGCTATTACAAGCAGCTTTAATCCGAGCGACCGCAGAAGCTCAAGTGACAACGCCAAAAACTAATTTCTCGCCTCCGCCTCCTGTAAAAGTGAACACTGAAGTCAGTTTAACAACAGGAGAACGGCCTAAGCCCGTTATAACTCTCGTGTCGTCTTCCAACAACAATGAGTCTCAATCAACAAAACCAACTGAAGTAAAAATCTCTCCATTGAAACTTAATCCCGCAATAAGTCCAGCGGTCGAGAACAGCGATGTATCAAGCACTGTAGTAACTGGGTCAGGTCGCGGCGATTCCAAGAAAGAGTTTGTGAAAAACATAGGAAAAAAATTAAAAGCTAAGCGTTCGAAGCGAGACGGCCTTTTCCCGAGTATTGGCCGGCAGAAATCTAAATCAGAAAACCGAGCACGGAAAGCTTTTAGAACTATATCGTTCATATTAGGGGCCTTTGTCATTTGTTGGACTCCGTACCACATACTAGCTTTAGTGGAAGGCTTTTGTACCGACCCACCGTGCATCAACAAACATTTATACATGTTTTCGTATTTCCTATGTTACGCAAACAGTCCCATCAACCCATTTTGCTACGCGTTGGCAAATCAGCAATTCAAGAAGACTTTCACGAGACTCCTCCGGGGTGATTTCCACATCACCTAGTCCATGTATGTCGGTCACCGCAATGCGTAAACAAAAGACTCTGTTTGAGAATTGCACGGTGAGTGAGAGCGCACAATTTTCAATGAAAAATTGTTTACATATTAAGACAATACCAGTTTATAATGACTTCGTTAAATGCTTTCAATGTATAGAAATGGAATCGTGTAGATTATATTATTTGTATTAAATGTATAGCGATTTCGGCTTTATAAAAGCAAATTTATGATATTATGTAAATAGTTTTAATAGTTATTAATAAAATTATAATTTATTTAAAAGTTCAGAACTGACAATAAAATGTTAGATCGTGTGTAAAAAGTCGGATTAAAGTCTCTTCATACTTCTAAGTGATAGTAATAATACGTAGAGTTAATAGTATTTGCTTCAATTTTTGTCGAAGACATTGTGGTACGAGTATATAAATGTTTGTAGATTTGTATGGGTAATTGTTTAAATGTAAGAGAATTTATGTGTATAAACGCCATGATAGTATTGTGTGTGACAATGAGTTGGTAACTTAAGAAAAAGATAATAAACGTGAAACTTAATTAGGATTAATAAATCTTTACATAGAAACCATATCATTTCCGGAATGAAAAAAATTAATCAAATAACTCTAGTGTAGTATTTGCAGTTTAATTTTAATTAGAACCTACTCATGGTCACTTACTCAAACAAACGCTTCAAAGCTTTCAGCCTCGAGCCCAGCTAAAGTTTTTGAGCGTTGGAAATAGTCAATTACAATAATATTTGTATACTTAGTATAACTAACTATGCGGGCCTAAACCGTTTTAGTATTAGTTATATAGCCACCAAAGTATTAGGCGTAGTTCTCATTAATTAATACGGAACACGTAACTCCGTAGTCCTTCTGTTAAAAAAAAAATACTCCATTAAGGAAATGCTTCAGGTTTTGTAGTTAAACAGTCTGATATTTAGTTTAGTCTATTTGTTATAAAAAATACTTGTTTTTGATGTACATATCATAATTTAGACAATATCTGTCAAAGTCTGAAACATTTTCATAGATCATTGGAATACTTTCCCAAATGTATAGACGATATAAAACTGTAATTTATTGCATCATTTAATGAATTAATGAATTTGCAAAATGAAAGACAAAAGTGAAATAAAATTAGTTAAATGTTATTAAAAATAGAAATATGATAGCCAGTACAAACAATTTGTTTCCATAAACATACGTAGAAATAATAATGTTGAAATATATAATGCCCCGATAATAATATTATTATAGAAAATGTATTTAATATTGTAGAAAATCATTTTATAAAACCTGATTTTAGACTAATCAAGCCATAAATAAAATACTTACAGTAGCCAATGATTACTTAATTTAAATTTATTCAAAGTATTACGAAATGTATTGTTACAAAAAACCCAACCTTAAAAAACATGTCATGATTTTCGTTTTTACTTTTAATACCTGCAACGTACAACGTAATTATTTATTGTTATTCTTAAATTTTAAAATAATTATTTTCTATGAATTGAAATTTTAAAAGTATTATCTCTTCCTATTACTCGTGTGTAAATAATTATAAAAATTTATAACAATAGCTTATGGACAGTATTTATTTGAAATAATAATAATTTATAATTATAATAAATTAGTGTTCTCGCCTTAGTACTGTGTCAATAACTACTATATAAAATTGTAAATAGGCTTTGTATACTGTCTGTTCATTTTGTGTCGAAAAAGGAAAATTTTAAATAAATAAAAAATAGTAATTAAATTACCTGGTTTTATTTATATTGCTTCCTGTTTATTCTTCGACCGTGACTCCTGTGAACTGTCAAAGATAGTCAAAAGCATGAACTTATTATTTTTTAGTAAAACAATTATTGACAGATTATTTTCACAAAAATTTGGGTTTTATGAACGTTCATAATTCGATAGCTGATTCAGCATCATTTATAAATTTTGTATAACAAACATTTACTCGAAATAACATAACAACACATTATATAAAACATAACAATGTTTTATGAATTTAATCTGATAAACAGCACGAGGATTAAAACGAATAAAATAAAAAAATTAAATTTAAATAAATAAAAATACATGACACGAACAAAACATACAATTTTGGCTGTAAAACATCGTCCATTTATTGTAGCCTTTATTCATAAAATACAAAATAACCGTGTAAACGAAACATTTTATTTATCAATAAATAAATTTGATAAATATAGAACGTATCCTCCTCACTGATTCACGAGACTCGATAAAACCAATTGGAATCGTTTGCATGTTTTTATTACCTTCATATCAGGCCATAAATTTTCCTCACTGAACACCGACAGATACCATGAACATTTACAAATGCATACACGCGTTTGTTTTATTTTTGTTTGACAAAGATTTTACAGAAATATAATACTATACTGCCTCAACTTTACATGTATTAGATAAACCTGGTAGGATAAGATCATAAAGCTCATAAATGAAAGTGACAGCTGTGTTTTTTTTCAAGTGTAACTTGTGTCACTTATATATATAGATATAGCAATCAGGCAGCTAGACCAGCTAGCTGCCTGATTGCTCTAGATTTTTTATTCAAGTAGTGCTCACTGCAAGGTCTTGAGTATGATTTTCGAGTTGGGCAAATTGTTATTTCGGATTTCTTCGTCAGTAAAGTTTCAATAGCAGCATGAAGTTGAAATAAAATTGTACGCAATAGGCTCACCCCCTATCCCATGGGACCTAAGGTGGTGAAATGAGGGTGTTGTACATCTTTGTCACACTTTTCTGGGTAATAAAGGCGTGATGTTTTGTTATGTTATGTAGTATAAAAAGCCTAGTATGATACAGCCAAAAAAACATAAGCAAAGCACAACAGCTCGTGTTTTGGCCATTGAATTCAACGTAGAAATACATTAAAATAATGAGTTGGTTTATTACCAAACTGAACTTTACCGGGTATTTCAAGGCACACTAACATTCCGGAACGAAATCAATGAAACACGAATGGTACATTGAATTCAAATGCGAAAAGCACTATCGCAAAGCCGCTTTTAAGTTGAACCGTTTATAGCTTTCTCAAATCGAAATAGCGCTGCATTGCCACAGGGATGTGTGATGTCATATTTTAAAGAAAACAATACATTGAGTACGGCTTCTAGTCTAACGGATTTAGCTGAATATCAGTATTTAACGAAGAAGGACAGCTATCAGACCCCTACAGCCCAGTACAAGGTGATACAATAATATTAGTTAGTTAGTTGGCGAACTTTCTGGAATTTGACTACCCATAACTGTTTAAATGGCAACCGGGAACAACGGCTTATTGTGCTCTCCGAGGAACGGAGGAAAACACGTAATGTTAAGTCGATTCCAGTCGTTCCAGTCACCAATCCATCGCCCGACCGTGGTTAGCATTGCATCCGAGGTAGTCATATCTTTACATGAGGACTGCTGCAGTATAACGTACTTAAATTAAACAATAGATATTTGTGCAACAAGAGAGCAAAGTTCTTATTTTCTTCGAGTGTTAATATTGAGTCCCGCGAATTAGCGAAAGATTCTATAGTGGAATCAGGAGTATAGCAAGTTATTCTAGGTTAGAATCTTTAGCTTATTTGGGACTCAAAAGCACGAGATGTAAATAACTTTGATCTTGTGTCACACATACAACTTTTCACCTCAACTGCAGCAGTTTGAAATAGTAAGTATCCAAAGTACAAGTCCTGCTTAGTTTAGGACTATATGACGTGATGTAAAAGTAGTGTGACATAAAAAAAATAAACGTACAGTGAACAAAACTCAACTTTGCTTCGAACGTGAGCAAAACTCGAAGCAAAATCGAGTTTTGCCTTGCATATTTAAGACTGCCTTGTGTTTGCAAAATAAAACACAAATGAGAAACTTATTTCACGTTTCTTCAAAGAATCAACATAAGAAACATTTTTTTTACAAATCTGAAAGATCTCGTTCTGCTAATGGTTCACAATTTCAGAGATTTAAGAAATTGCTGTGAGCCATCAACGTAATTGTAGTAAAGCATCATCATTCCAACAACATAACGAGTTTTCGGTTGTCCTAAAAAATTTACCCAAAGTTGAATATAACTGAATAATGTTATTTAAAAAAAAATAAAGTGAAGTTTTTTATTTGACCGTATTCCGTGTTGTATTTACTCTGGCAGTTAACAAAAATTGAATCATAAATAAAAATACATACTTTAAATCACGTTAGTAATGACGGCAGTTTTGTTCAGATTTAAATTGAGTTCATTAGATAAACAATTTTGAGACTAAACATGGTTATTTTCTTACTAAATATTAATCTCAACAAATATTCATAATAAATATCCCGTGATATCGAATATTTAAAATAGTAGTTTTTTGTCACATATAACTGAGAAGAACGGACGTATTTTTTGACACCTGAATTTTTTACGAGTTTTGTTTTATTTAATAATTTTATATTATTCATTTATTCAATGTGTATATAGTTAGGTATTTATTTCATTACTTTAAAATATTAAATTATAGCTAGGTTAGTATTGTAAATATTTAATTAATAATAAATGAGTCATTGTCCATAGTAAAAAAACTGAGAAGATAATTGTTTATCAAAGAGTGTCGGTAAACAGCCGCTAAAATCTTTAGTGAACATGTTTTCCTCAGAAACAACCTTGATGTAACCCAACCCCGTTCTGAAATTAGTGCAAAAAATCGCCTGAATACCAAACAGATTACCCGTACCCATGAACTAATAACAAAGCAGACAAAGTAATCAGAGAAAACAAGCAAAAGAAACTGAAGCAACAAAAATCGGTATAATTTGTCTCAGGAGGTGACAGTGTCGTGACGAATGCTATTAAGCTTCAAACGAAAATAAACGAAGGCCTCGCTAACGTCAGAGTCTTTGTAACTTCGATTTGAAACTGTTCGGTGGTTTGCTTGTATAAGTAAGCTTTATAACTACTATCCTCTATTTGCAGCTTCTTTCGCTGTCGTCGATAAAAGTAGCTTACATAATTATGTCAACATACATTATCATTCATATTTGGGCCAAACTGCATCAAAATCCATCTATTAGCATACTAATGCATTAATTATCTGGCAGTTTCGTGTCCAAACACGTCTTTCCATGATCTATAAGTAGCATTATATTGTAGTACTTTGGCTACATTAGACTGCCTCGTTGTTCTAGCGGTATAATTTAAGTATTGTATTAAGTTTATATTATAGTAGTAGTAGTTATTTTTTTTTTATTAAGTCAACTCGGCTTCTCAGATGGGGCAAAAGCGTTATTTGGGATTTATCCCCTGAATTGTACCCAGTAGAGATGGCAATAAGCTTATCCCATAGGACATATACGTTACCGGTAAAATTTGGGTCTTGCACACCTCTGCCAGACTTCTGGTAATATAGGTATGTTAAGAACAAGAGAAAATGTTATTTATATAAAAGTTTTATGTTAAAATTAAACAAAATTGAGAGGAAAGAAAAGTTTTGAATATAGTAAATTTTAATTTGTAGCGATTAGCTTACAATTAATATGGTAAAGTAGTATTCGAGTTAAACTGACATTAACATTTTTTCAGCATTTTTTTTTATAAAATTGTTTTGGATATCTTCAGGCACAACCGCTGTTATTGAGAATTTCCTGATGCAAAAATCGCAAATAACACTTCCCGACCCGGTAATCAAACCCAAGACCTTTTGGAGAGAGGCATCATACGCTAACCGCTAGACCAACCATAAAATACAAATTGTGGTAAATTAAGTCAAATGCTACCATACTACTTACCATAAACGAATTTTTATCTTAGTGATTACAAGAAATTTAAGATTAATTCTAAGAAAGACTATTAAAATTGAGTATTATTTTATAACTCTTATCTCGAATCTACGATTCCATTAGATGATAGCGTTATGTGTAATATCTAATATTATCATGTAATTAGTCAAACCCCAAGGGTATAGGAATGGACACGGATTAACTATCAATTTATTCAGAAATGCAATTAGGCTGGACACCGGTGAGAATTATATTATTAGCTTATGACGTATATAATATTTGATCATATCTAAAACAGTTACATTATTAATTTATCAGTATTTGTTTGTTTGAAAATGGCGGCCGATGACAATCAGCTGATGAGAATGTTGTTGTTTATCGCAGTGAAATTCGTTATAAAATGATGAAAAAATGTAATAAATTCTCGATAAAGTCAATGTATTATACCAGGAACTACCTTAACACCTACATACTATTTTTACCCGTCTCCACAAATCCAATGATGACGTCTCAGTTCTATATTCAGCCCTCGACCACACAACTAGATGTAGTGCAAATCGTTTTGCACCCCATATAAAACAGGCCGAGATAGTCGTCATAACGGAGCGACAGTAGTGTTGACAGTACCTCGTGTGGTTCGAGTCAAGGGATGAAGCGGAATAAGTAAGTAAAATGGATGTTAATAAATAATAAATATTTCACAACTCACACACAACGCCATCTAGTCCCAAACTAAGCAGAGCTTGTACTATGGGTACTAGAATAACTGATACTAATACATGTATGCTTTTCTTTTGTAAATACATACATATTATACATAGAAACACCCAGACTAAGACAAACCCCCATGTTCATGCACACAAAGATTTGTCTTAAGTGGGAATTGAACCCACGACCTCAGCGTCGCAGGTAGGTACACTACCCGCTCCGCCATCCGTTGGGTGTTAATAAATTATTATCATTTACTACAGCGATTTAGCCCTAATTTTACAGGTGTTAAATGAACCTTATTGGCAGCATAAGCAAATAAAACACATAAATGAAAGTGACAGCTGTGTTTTTGTTTCAAGTGTAACTTGTTTCACTTTTAATTCGGTCAGGGCATAATTATGGGTCGAATAAGATCTACCCAGAACCCCAGAAACTGGCCTTTAGTGAATGATTTAAAACCCTTACAGTTGGACAAAAAGAACACCAAAATAACACAAATTTGAAACCTATGAAATGTTGAACTAATCGTAAACTTTACTTCTTTGAAACATCATTACTTCGACCACTTTATCATTATGTTGCCAGGATATATAAATTAGTGTCCGTTTCTTGCCAAGCTGTTCTTCATTACACAGCAATGGACTTTACAAACTTACAATATAAATAATAATTTAGTGAATTAAAATATTTTACGAAACAAGTTGGGTCAAAATACAGCTATATTCTTGGGGTTTCAGCTGGACGGCGGCTAGCTAACAAAACACGTCACATATTTCAAAATTTGATTAGTTTAGTTTATTTCGTAGCTTAAAAACTGTATTAATTTTATTTAAATATCAATAAGGAACATACAGTTGCATTTTCATTCCACCAATGGATGTCAGGATATCTCGCGATCTGCTTTGACTTGGGCACATCGGGTTGTCAACTCAAACAATACAGAAAGAGAAGGCATTATAAACGAGCAGCTCGCTTCAATTTGTTCTGCTGTTCTTCTATCTAGTTCTATATCTAGAAAAAACACAATATCTTCTATATTTCTTTATCTATAACAAATTACAATAACAATACTCTAAATTGTAATGAAATCCGTTTCAAGAGATCATATTACTTTGTCTCGAATTTCTGTTTGCAACATTTTGTTCTAATAATAGCAATATAACGATTAGTTAAAAGACAGACATTATTTTCAGCTACTTAAACTTATTGAACTCTTTGTTTTTATTCGAATTAATCACTTAGCTTCAATGAGAGGTAATAAATCGCCCTGTTTTCCTACAGTCGTAATTGGGATATAACTCTAACTAACTCTAATCTCCGATTATTATCTTTTTATAGACATATCATATTGATAATGAATGTTTGTTCGTGCATATTTTGTTTAAATTATTATTTTATGTTTAGTTTGTATTTATGATTGGAACAAAATGGACACGAAAACGGGGTGATTATCTCCTTCTTATATCCAGCAAAAATGTTCTGATGTCTCGATATGTCATTTCGTGTTATTAATTTTGAAAAAAATACTTGTTCAGAAAACCAAAAAAAAGTATGTATATGAGGTTTTCTTATAGGTACACGTCCCTTTCAGTACAAGTTTATCCCCGTAGAAAGACAGACGCAGTGCATTTTCGATTTCAGAAAGCTATAAACGAGTAAACTTGAAAGCGGCTTTACGATAGTGCTTTCGCATTCAAGCTCAATGTACCGTTCGTGTTTCATTGATTTTGTTTAGGAATGTTAGTCTGTATTGAAATACACTATAAGGTCAGTAGGTTTTGTAATTCCAATGCATTATTATATAATGCGTCTTTATGCTTAGCATTAAATATACATTAAAGATATTATTTTATAACTAGCATACCGCGAGTTTCATCGATAAAAAGTAATGGATATGTTAATACAGGCCATAGACTCGTAGGCCAAAATCAACCCGATTGTTCTTGCGTTAAAAAGTAATAAATGATTAAGCCATTCGCAAAACCTAACAAACCTTTACATTAATCTACACTAATATTATAAAGAGAAAAGATTTGTATTTGATTATTTATACCCAGAAAAAATCTTCTAATTTACGGAAACGATATTAATAAAAAATTGTGTGAGAAAATTTTAATTTCCAGTTCGTCACCTTTTAAATCCTTCGCTTACTAAGTAGTCTTTATTAGAATGTTTGAGACCCCAGGTATAATATAGGCTACTTTTTACTGACGTACCAGGCAAGTACCACCCCGTATTCTAGTATAACAGCAATTATTTTTAATTGCGCTCATCTATTTGTTCTTTGTCAAACAAAAATAAATAAATGCGTGTATGCATTTGTAAATGTGCATGGTATCTGTCGGTGTTCAGTGAGGAAAATTAATGGGCTGATATGAAGGTAATAAAAACATGCAAACGATTCCAATTGCTTTTATCGCCTCGCGTGAATCAGTTTGGAGGGTGCGTTCTATATTTATCAAATTTATTTATTGATAAACAAAATATTTTCTTTACACGGTAATTTTTGTACCCGACTATTATGTGTCACAAATAAAGTACAGTTTACACGCGGCACCTATAGTATAAAATGTATATTTACATTAAATTTTACCACATCGAAGACACAACGATAAAAAATACAAATGAAATGTACTGGACATTTCATTTGTATTTATTTATTTATTTAACAATTTATGTACACACACAAGAATGGTAAGAAGGACAAACACAAAATAAACAACAACAAGTACAAAGGCACTGCTTATTTCTTAAAGAAATTTCTTCCAGCAGACCTGCGAGATGAGATCGTAATAACTATGATAAAAAGAAATAAAGCAATGTGCGATAGAAATAAACAAAAGGATAGGTTATACACGCATACATACTATATTTTATTATACTAAATAAATCATACATACATAACAAAAAATAATATATATATACATAAAATAATTATAATTATGATATTAAATCATGTCATAAGGAGTTAACAGGCAGAGGACAGATAATGTTCTTTAACTAAAAAAAAACGTCTTATTGTTGATTTATGTTGTGTGGGTACCTTTGTGCAGAATTTTGTGCATTGATTTACTTCACATATAAACTTAAAACCTCTAAATGACCTCCTTGGGTAATGATATTGTCAAAAAAATGTCATAGTTCATTAACGTCATGTAAGGAACTTTAACGTAATTACCAGTTTTGAAGTAAGACCTCCAACTACACAACTATGAAAACCGCATCTGATTGCAGTAGTTATTGCGCGTTAAACTAACCCATGCAACTTGAATCCGAACATGAAACAAAACAGTTCGTAATCAAAATCTTAGTGACTTTGACGTTAAGTGATAATGTATGTTGTTGTTACTTTTATCGATGACAGCAAGAGAAGTTGCAAACAGAGATAAATTGTTATAAAAAATACTGATACAAGCAAACCACCGAACAGTTTCAAATCGAAGTTACAAAGACTCTGACGTTAGCGAGGCCTTCGTTTATTTTCGTTTGAAGCTTAATAGCATTCGTCACGACACTGTCACCTCCTGAGACAAATTATACCGATTTTTGTTGCTTCAGTTTCTTTTGCTTGTTTTCTCTGATTACTTTGTCTGCTTTGTTATTAGTTCATGGTTGCGAGTAATCTGTTTGGTGTTCAGGCGATTTTTTGCACCAATTTTAGATCGGGGTTGGGTTTCGTCAAGGTTGTTTCTGAGTGAAAATGGTTGATGCTATTTGCGACTGTTTACCTACACACCTAATAAACTTTTTCTCCTCGTCTACATGCAATATACATCCTAATCTATAATTTAATTGTGTGAGGTAATAAAAACACTGAAATGACATTTCTAAACCCAGCATAACTGCCACATATTTATTTTTCCAAGTAATAAGTCATAGTAATGCATAAGAACATAATATCAAAAAAACACTCGTTGTGATTTCATATTTCAGACCTTTATCAGCCTTCAGCCTCGTTCCTTTTATTCAGCTTCTAGCCAAGGTCCCTCTCTTTTGACAAAGACGAACCAAAAACAGCAACATTTTTTAATAGGCATATTACGGACGCCACAGACACATATTTGAGGTTTTATTCTGTTGTACCTTCTTTGATGAGAACGATCGCGAAAAACATCAAGAGCAAAGGACGTAATGAGGCCCTATTACGTGCGCAACTGGGCGTTAAAAAGGTAAAAAATACCTGCCTACTTAGTTAAAAATATTGTGCTATTAGCAGGTAAATATTCATTTTACTTTTGATGTCTCAGCGGGAAAAGGTTATATTTCTAGAAATCGATATGTGTTACAGACAAACAAGGTTATGCTTTGAAAATTCTTTGAAATAGGCCACGTTTTACCTACGGTTGAAAATTGACGAAAAGTTTCATGGTTTTCAATTCAATACTCTAAACTCATTGCATAAATTAACTTTTAAACTTACGCGTTGCATGATTAAATAAAATCTAACGCGAATTAACCCTTTCAGAAACCATGGCCAGTGTAACCTGTAAGCCAAAACGTCAAGCCTAAAAGGTAAATCATTGCATAAAGTCAAAAAGAGTAAGTATATACAAAAAGGATTAAATCCTTATGAGGAGTTCGTTATTAAAGAGGATTATTATACCCTGATATAAAATATATTTCACAATGCGACAAAATTATATCATTCAGAGATAAAATTCTAAATAAATTATAAAAACTCCTTTTATATTTTACATTACATATTTAATAAAAAAATATGTTTAGGTTACTTCAATGCACACGTGAAAATATAGACTGTTGACTACCTTATATGGCCTTTTCTATTATTTACACCTAACAAGGAAATGACACCACCACAGTATTATTTTCCCACAATGTCTCACCACCATTATTTCCTTATCTCCCTCATTCAGAAGTAACACCTCACAATACTCGGCCCTGAATACTACAGATACAGCCATGTTTGTAGATATTCGTAGAGAGCTGTCCTCCGTCCCGCCGTTGTAGTAAATTATACGACACGGACTATTGTTCGCGAAATGAACACGTGACGGTGGTGACGTCACTGTAAATATAAAAAGGCAGTAGTTTCAATATCCATGTTAAGGAATAAAAATCACAATAGCCTGATGACGTGAAAGTACCTGGTTGTAAAGATGATACATAATCCAGCATTACGTTAACAAACTGAAACTATTTGTACGCGAAAGAATAATACACATTATAATAAACTTTTAGAATGTCACTTTTAAATACCAAATGACCTCTCTGTATAATGTTCCTGTGATAGAAAAATCAATCAAATTTAATTGACTCTATTTTTATTGGAAGCATTCTTATCATTTAGTACGTAATATTATGTAGGTATTGCCTTTTCTTCTCATTATGATATCATTTCCATATGGAAGTAAGTAACATTGCCACGGTATTATTCGCACAATGTTTCCCACCACCATTATTTCCTTATCTCCCTCATTCAGAAGTAAAACCTCACAATACTCGGCCCTGAGTACTACAGATACAGCCTCCATTTGTAGATATTCGTAGAGAGCTGTCCTCCGTCCCTCCGTTGTAGTAAATTATACGACACGGACTAATTGTTCGCGAAATGAACACGTGACGGTGGTGAAGTCACAATAAACAAAAATAATAGTTTAAAAAAACTAAAAAACACGCTTTTAAAGTACTTCTAACTAAAAAGTGAAAAATAATTCCTAATATAAGCTGAAAAAAGCGTGGGTTGCTCGATAGACGAAAAATATGGCACAGAGCGCCCCACGCTTTTTTCAGCTTATATTAGGAATTATTTTTCACTTTTTAGTTAGAAGTACTTTAAAAGCGTGTTTTTTAGTTTTTTTAAACTATTATTTATTTTCTACTTTTTAGTTTGGTTTATTTATAAGAGCGTTTTTTTTTTTTTTTTTTTTTTTATATATTTTTATTTTTTTTTTATCGAATTATTGCATTGTCATCGATCTTTGACAGGTGTGCAAAATTTGAATGAAATCTGTCCGTTTAAAGTGGGTCAAAATCGAGTCCAAAGGAGTCGGTTACATACAAACAAACAAACAAACAAACAAACAAACATACAGGTGAAGCTAATATAAGCGTGTTAAAAAGCAGTAGTTCAAGTTAAATAATTTCATATTACAATTGAATACTATCATTTAACATAATAATTTTTAATAATAGTCATAACCTCTTGGGAGCAACTTCTATATACTACTACTATAAAAAAATACTGCCTTGTAACTTCAGCATATTGTAATGATATAATTATTTATGCTTAAAATTAAATATATAGTCATAACAATAAATATATAATAAACACTTTAAGTTTTCATAGTCATAGTAATCTGTATTGAGGTTATCACTGTAGGTTATCACCGGTGTTAAGACGAAAACTTACTAAATCTAGGGTGGACCATACGCTAGTGAAGATCTTTAGTGTAGTAAATGACCCAAGGCTACATAACTGCTTACCATCAGGCGGGCGGAACAATCCGTGGGCCGTATGCTTTTTCGATATCTTAGACGTATAAAAGTAAGTAAGTAAATGAAGTTATACTTCGGTAATATTTTTGCAGAGTGACGTCAACTCATAGGCATGGCTTTATTGTTTAAGATACACTTTCTTCTGTTTATAAAAGTTAATTAAACCCAGCTTCATTTGTGTAATAGCTCTATTTCACAAATGATGTAGATTTGCGATAATTTTGTATACGTAATTTGGAACAAATGTTATTATGTATGATTGCGAAGGTAATTTAAAAACACGCTGATGGGATTTACAGACACCGACTAAACAATTTAAAAAGTGTATTTGTAGTACAAGGTCTAAAATATAAAAGATCAAAAATCTTGGAGCATTACCATCGTTTTCTGCAAAAATAAAAATATCTTTCAGCTGATTCCGTTTACTAATTCACACACGCGTACACATCAACCTCTACATTTCCATTATAAGCTGGTCTAGCACTGCACGGAAAGCCTATACAAAGCAAGAGCATTTTATACTGGAAATGTATAGGCTGATCAGTAGCATAAAAACATAGAGAGTCATTCAAATAAAATTTGATATCGGGTGAAAATTTAATGAAGTAGGTAATTTTCTAAAATAATTTAATTAGGGTCAACCAAAATATATTACTGACTGAATCAGTTTTCTTTTAAATTAATCTTAGGCGTCGACCACGTTATGCCTGCGCGATTGACGGGTGTGTGGGGGCGCTGGCTGCACACACATCTCATGGCAGCAGCACGCGACACCATGTGATGTGTGTGCAGCCAGTGCACACACACGGCCGACGATTGCGCACGCCTAACGTGGGTCAGACTTAAATATGATGGATGTGTACTTTATATGATGGGGTGCTAAAATGGTATTTTTGAGTAATAAAAATAAACGCAAACAAGTGTCCGCAATAATATTCCTAATTTCTGCGTAGCAATTTTTACACTACTAATGTCAGCAGCTTGCCTGTACCACGGTAATTGAGTCTCGTTGGTTATAAAACCATTTTATGTACACTTCATACATCAAAACTAGACCTTACGCTGATTGTAATAAAGATCTATCACCCGCAAAATGTTCTTCAATAACTTTGCCCGATATAAGTCAGCAAAGATACATCTGCGTTTCAGATAGATCAAATTGAACTTTATGTTGTTGTGATACGGATTCTTGGCAGGTAATATTAATGGGTGGGTATCATATGCCGTTGCTGCAATTAGCGCATCGTCATCCCTATTCTGTTATTGCGAGTGGACGGTTGAAGCTGTGCATGCCTTCCCGTTGCACATAATTTATATGTGGTGTGTATTGCTAGCTCAAGGCTTTTTCAACAAAGGAATAAGGAAACACGTGCACAATGTGGAACAATAAGAGGAATTAACAAAATAGAATCACGCTTTTACAACCTAAAAGAGGTGTATTACATCACTGATTATATTATTAAGGTCCCATGTGATAGAAGCTAAGCCTATCACCATCGGCAAGGCATAATTTCAGACATTGTGCTATTATTAAACTGTTTTTTGATAGAAAAATCGTAAATAACACTTGTTCGACCCGTGGTGTGTTGAAAGTGTGACCAAATGGGATACGATCAATTAAAAAAAAAACAATAAACTGTGATTATTTCGGCATACACCGGAGATAATGGATATAAATAATACAGCAAAAATTTTACGGTTATTCTTTAGCTACAACTAGCCTGTCGAAGTTCCTAAAAAAATCCGGGCTACAGCCCATACATTTCTAAACTTTAACGTGTACGCTCTGCTCGCACGGTGGGTAATAATGTCATTTAAAAAGTAAGGCTGCTGTAATAGACTTGTTACCCATCACCTCATTTTGCTATCGCACCCAACAGCAAAGTTAATCCGCAGCTCATCTCGATGTTAATCTCGGTAGCCGTCATCTCATTCTATCAATAGCTTTTCTTCCTGTTTCAAAGTTATAAATCGTACACGCGAGCCATTTGCAATTTAATGGCATTATTTCCATAATCGACGTCCGGTTCGTGACGGCTCAGCTTCTGTGTGTTCAATATTAATGCTTCTAGTGTTCGGCATCAGAGATAATCACAATATTGAAAGGTGTCATTATTAAGTCGGTTTAGGATTGACTATATTGAAAGGGGACTTGATGGCTATCCAATTAATATATACACTGGAGCAATAACCAATCTAACTATGCCTCTTTTGTCTAATTTTACTAACAACTTACTCAACTTAGTCAATGATATTAGACAAGTACTACAAGTTAAGATGACAACGTCTATTCTTTCTATCTCACTCAGAAAACTTACGAGCGCGGCTCAATATTGGCTTTGTTTTTTTAATCTAAAGTTTTGGGACAAGACAAACTCAAAGATAGGCTCAGTAGGAAATTAGCATTAGGTATTATAAATTTAGCTTTCGAAATATTAAACTGTAAAAATAATTAATAGGAAGACAGTTTAGATTTGAAATAAGTATGATGCTAAACGTATTACTAAGTTTCACTTTCGTTTTCCCAAAACTTTTCTCGGAACCTTACCTTTTGGAAGACTTTTACAACTTGGATTTATAGGGTTAGGTCCTAATATGTCCTTGAGATACACTCAAACCTTACTAAAAGGTTTGCTACTTTTGGGTGATTGATGAAGATAAGAAATATAAAACACGAGCACTCAGATGTCTACGTTTCAATATTCAGAAAAAGGTCCCGATCACTTTATAAGAATGTAAAATACTTAGAAACAAAATTCTGTTTTGAACCTGTCTAACAGTTAACCTACTAGTGTAATTAGCTCATCCGCTCATGCACTGGCCTGGCTGAATGAAGATATATATATGGTTGTGTAGCTGGTACAATTGCATAACAGCACCTTGCACTATCATTAATCACATAATCAATCAATATATCAATTTATGTTTTTAAACTTTCGCGATTTGAAAACATTTTTCAAAAGTTAGACAACAGTCGGCTCGTGACCAAGAATGATGCAAGTCATTTGAAACGTCGAGCATAGGTATTTATTTACCTTTATAATAATTACGCGATTCAGACCCGTTGTCTAACTTTTGAAAAATATATCAATTTATTTTATTTGCTCAAAATATGGTACATTAGATTATCAGAAACACATATTTTGCCCTATATGACGTGCAAATATTTTTGAATCCATCACAATAATTTGTACATAATGGCTAGTTATCATTTTGTTCTTATAGTTAAAATATTCTCAATCTTAATTTATTTCTCTACAATCTTAATTATATTGGATTATAATAAACAATTTATTATACAAAATCAACTCATACTATAATAAAATTATAAATTCAATTAAGATAATACAGTTCCTATACCATAAATTAAATTAGGAAAAGTCAAATTAGAAGAAGACATAAAATTCTTCATAAAAATTAAATTGTAATATTCTTATCTTCTTGAAAATCTTTAAGTATGTTTAATTATTAGTAAGTTAAATAGTTTATTTTTAAACAATGTAAACCGTTAGTTATGTTATTGTGTATACGTTAACTGGCATGCCTTAATGGTAAGCCCGATACAGGGATGCTTGTGTGTCGACTACAGTACGGTCTATAAAATTAATTACAGTTAATTCAAACATATTTATATCAAATAAAATATGATTATAGTACCGATTATGCTATCAAAGATTCGTTAGACTTCATTTCGTGGTTTATCTAAATACACTACAGGTAGATATAACAGAATCATAAACATAACATCACTTTATTATTCGATTGCTGATTATCTCAATGACACATTATAACAACTATGCTAACTGTATTATGATTATCGAATTATTATATTTGAATTTTGATATTGACATTATGATCATACAATTTTTACAATTTAATTTTTTTTTGACTTTAATATAAATATCTCATTAATGTTGCATTGGGAAATCTGCATGTGGATTTTTTATTACTTTTATTATATGTTTTTATAGGTATTTGTTTTGCATAGGTATTTATTTACCTTTATAATAATTACGCGATTCAGACCCGTTGTCTAACTTTTGAAAAATATTACTTTTATTGTTTATTACTTTAGGAAAAACTGCATGTTGAAGAGGCTCACATTGTTTTGTGTAGCTTATTAATAACAATAATAATTTTAATTTTATGTATTATTATTTGCACGCCGTAATTGGCAGAATATGACGACACGTTGTTATTAGTTTAAGTCACCTTAAGTACCATATTCATCCAAATAAATATTTACTTACTTACTACTTACTTATCACGCCTATTACCAAAAATGGTGTGGCAGAGATGCAATTCACCCATACTTCACCTGATATGTTTAGGTCCCATGTGATAAGATGAGCCTATCAATTCAATTTCTGTCAGGCAGACATCAACTACTTCTCATACCCTAAAGTATACCTACGCATGAATAAACTTACCTATCTTATTCCAATATATTCCAATCTGCACGTCACACCTCCTAAGAGACCATCCAATGCTCTGTCGTTTCATAACAACGCTATGTATCTTTATTTTATTTTATGTTTTGCTTATAATTTTGAAAGCAAATCTACAGGCCCTTTAGACAATAAGTATGAGTATGCATCAATGGGCTCGATAGCTTCAATAGCAGATAGAAATACGAACGACTTTTGCCTTCAAAATTGCAACTTTAAATTTTCTTGATTAAAAAATATTAACTATTTGGTAGCAAGCAATAGAGCTGATTTAATTTTGCGGGTTCCATCTGATGGGGAATTGGCTGCATATCGTCGTTCGTGTACCGTCAAGATGGATAAATATACAGTTAAACACAATGACATCATTGATTGAATATCAAAGATTAAATTAACAATTAACAAAGTCAAGGGCAATTAACAAAGTCGGATCTGAAATAAGCTGTTAAGGAGGTGATCCCTTTCATGTTTCAATTTCTTCAAAAATATTGAATGTTGATATTAACTGCTTTTTAGGGTTCGTATTTAACACATAGGTACTATCGCTAAACCAGTTTACTAAACCCTGACATTTACTGGATCTGGAAATCAAAGTAAATTAATTAGAAGTAAAGTGATACAATATTAAAAACCCCACTTAAACCATTACAATAAACAACGGCACTAACTACGGCAATAAACTTGAATCTCATTCATTTAAGATTCAATGAAGATGAATTTCATTCAACAATTACTTAAGTACCCGGTGCCGTTAAATTAAAAATGCAAGCGGACAACGCGCAACAAGACGAACAACACCAACAACTGGAAGCAACAAAGAGCAATAGTCGCGAAACAATGCTCGTTGTCAGCGAGAAATGAATTAAATTCACCGTAGCTATGAAATGAAACATACTGGTTTGTTTGAGAATGCGGTATGCGCCATTTTATTAAGACTAAAATTGCAATTTTATGGAGCTTTTTGCCGTAAAAAATGTTGGTAAAACAGTGCATAAATATGTAGTTATTAAAACTGGTTTTGCAGAATGCAATAATAGTTCTTTTATGTTGATATGCTCTGTGGTAATTTTGTTAAGTTTTTACTTTCAAAACTGAGTCTGGAATTGTTTTCTGACCTAATTGGTAGTACTGGATATCTCTAAAAATGTTTTGCTTACAAGTGACTACGCAAATAGAAATGAATGAAAAAATATATGTCAGTCCTTCCGAAGTTCATATCTAACAAGTAAAGAGGTAAAACCAGTTATTTTAACATAAAAAAAAAAAAATAAAAAAAATAACTCAAAAGAAGATTGACAGACTGTCAAAGTTAATTCAAATATATATTTTTTTTTCAAATTAGGTGCATACAAAATTTCATTTACATAGCATGACAACTAATGACTTAATATCTAAGATAGTATACACATTACAATTGTGTGTTGTTCAGGGGATGCCTACACTAGGAAAACCTGTGTGTGTGAATTGTCTGTTGTGTGTGTGTGTGTGTGTGTGTGTGTGTGTGTGTGAAAGTCACCCAACATTTTATTTGACAAGATGGATGTTGACGTGTACATTCCAGAGAAAACAAGAATCATGCTCCATGATCGAACAAGTAATAGGTTTCTATAATATTTGAATACAAGGATTCAGAAAAATAAAATTTAAAATTACATGTCTAAATAATTTAAAAAAATAATAACATTTTGAAACTTTGATTTGATTTTCGCTTAAGCCTTGGCTTCAAATACAACTTAGTTCTACTTTCCATTAATAACAAAAACATCTTACATAAGTCTCAATTTATTAGCAACGACCTTCCAACAAATCCATTATTACAACTTCACGTCTGGAGCACCTTCAATAGCTATTGTTTACGCTCTTTCAAAACATTTAAATGTTGAGTGCTATTTAATACAGACTTGTTGAAGTCCATTAAATTATTTATTCAGTTACAACGTTCTGACGGTGAACAATGAAATGATGACTAGAGTAGCCAGTGCGACGAGCTACGGCACTGTTATATACTTTCTGTTTAAGGTGTGTTCTTGTCTGGTGAATTTTATTGTGGAAAGTGAGTAATTTATTTTCGCAAAGTGCTCTGTGAACGAAAGTCGAATAATAATTTTGTAATTTGCCAACATCCGTAACATAATATCACGCCAATAATATTATCCAGAAGGGGGTAGCAGAGGTGTCTTACAGCCACAATTTTGACCTGTAATGTTTAGGTAATATTGTGATAGTTGGTCAGCCACTCGCCATCTTCCGATCCGTGCTGCTATTGAGTATTGTTGATGGAAAAAGCCCAAAAAACTGTTTTGCCTGACCCGAAAATTTAACCTTTCGGTAACAGGTCACATACTCTTATACTTGACTAGCCCGTGAACATCAAATAGCCCACAAAATATTTGTATATGCGTTGTTACATCTGAGGAAAACAACGTAATTACTTTATTTTAGTTCCGAATCTCATCATCAAACATATCTCCATTTAATTTTGGCAATAGATTATTTTAAAGATGATGACAAGTTTGTTCACAAAAGCTCTACCAAAATCAAATGAATACCTAGCAGAATAGATTGTATACAGTTGATACATTATAATTAAAAAATAGCAGCAATAGTGTTTTTATCTTCCCAAACACTCGAAATATTCAACTAGTAACAACCTTCATGGACCATTTTGTATTTTATCCGGCTCTATTGTTCGTCAGGCATCATTCATCCAAGCCTTCAGTCATTAGTGGAATGTTCAAACGTGCTGGTTGTATTGTTTTGAATTTATGGTAAACAAGAATTTAGCCACAAATAGTCGTGATATTAAAACATTAATTAACCAGTATAAAACATAACATAACATCACGCCAATATTACCCAGAAGGATATGGCGGATTCCCATGGGATATGGGGTGAGCCTATCGCCATCAACCTTGCACAAGCCAGACATGGAACTCGAGACCTTGCAGTGAGAGGCGCATACGGTAATCCTTTGACCATCAAGGCAGTATAAAATAAATAATATAAAATATAAATATATCACAACTTACACACAACGCCATCTAGTCCCAAACTAAGCAGAGCTTGTACTATGGGTACTAGAATAACTGATACTACTACATATATACTTTTCTTTTGTAAATACATACTTATTATACATAGAAACACCCAGACTAAGACAAACCCCCATACTCATGAACACAAAGATTTGTCTTAAGCGGGAATCGAACCCGCGACCTCGGCGTCGCAGGCAGGTGCACTACCCACTTCCCCATGCGGTCGTCGATAAAAAAGTAATAATTTGTTATTCCCCAAGTTTTAGTCAATCAATTTGTTGTTCAGATTTATAGGTCAAATCAGGGATCGTGACGCTTCTAAAGTTAGCTGCAGATGGCTGCTCGACCATAAAAGACCTTGAGAGAGGCTGACAACCTTGCGACGATGCTTCAGACTTTGTAGTCTGGTTTCGTCAGATCGTTATCGCAGATTATTCTCTTGTAGCACTATAGTAAATATTATGTAATGAAAAGGTGTACAAGACTAAAGGGAAGATGATTTGAACATTACATTGCACACAAATAAGACGTAGGAAGAAATATAGAGACATAATTAACTAAAATTTTCATTCAAAGCTTGTTCCAAAAGTTACGTAGACGAAATCACAAGGTTTGTATACGCTCTAGATAATATTGATCTCAATTTTAAGAGGGGACAAATATCGTATTTTCAGTAGTTTGGTAATCGGGTTAAAACTTTAATGTTATTAAGTTCTTATCGATTTAATAGACAAATCATGTCAAAAACACTGAATTGTATGTTTTTCTGTTCCCATTTTGTTAAATTTCACTTAATTATTAAATGATATGGATTAATTTGCCCAAAATGGGCACGAACAAATATGCGTTTTATGTGTTTTCGTTATGTATAGGCGTGCTTTGTTTGTGTAAATTGTATGTTTGTCATCACCCCTACGACACAAAAGTTATTCCTAGAGCGGGCGTCGTTTTTTTAATAAAAAAAGAAAAGAAAAGATGAAAGATATGTCGTTAAAAAATAGATAAATACTTGATAACATCACAATAACAACTCGATTTAGATTGTATGAAAATGGGGCGGTCGGGAGCCCGCTCTTAATAATAAAGTGTATTAAAGATTACACGTGTATCGTTCTTAATTAAAAGTTACCTCGCGTTTGTTGTGTGTTTATTAAGTGGGTAATAACATATCAAAACGTACACATGGCTACCGATCAATCTATACATTTCCATGATAAGATGGTCCCGCGTTGTATATGTTTTCTGTGCAAAGCGAAATCAGCTTATAATGGAAATGTATAGGTTGATCGGTAGCCGTCTGCACTTTAATGCTCGTGAAGTCGTAATTATTGATTTTGGCTTTAAATTTACTCTACGATATAAATAAATAAATTTGATGTTTTTATTAGATGCTGTTTGAAATTGAAACAGCGTGAATATTTGTAAAGAAAACTATATATTTTCTATTACATTAAAATTATAAAAACACTAACGTGTGCCCACGCACATAGGTACGATAGAAAAAGGGAAGAGACAAAATTAAGTGTTGCCACTTCAAATAATTTAGTGATGTGATAATGTTAATCGACTAAACAAAATAATATTATGAAAGTCACATCAATAAATTAATTATACAAAAACTATATGTTCTTGTCTTGAACAGTTGCTTGTTATTAATGCAATATAGGTAAGCGTATTACAAAAAAAAATAAAATGACAATAACAGTTCTTGTAAGATTTGCAGTCTCATTTAATTTGAATTTACTTTTCCAAGTTTAAGTTTCCAAGCATGTACCAAAATATGAGCTACTTTTCACATTTGTACTGTCGCGCGTCGCACAAAATTGTGAGATATACATAGCCTGTAGTGAGAAAATCTTTCTGGCAATATCGTGCTATATCTTTATTGCATACAAGTGGCTACGAGATTTTATATTGAAAAGCTTTTATTGTATTGTAGAATACATTCTCCTACAAACTTTGACAGAATTTTATGTCAAGCTAAGCATTATTCTAGAGCCAATTTTGCCTAAAATACAGTTAAAAATTTTGTCTGTCTGATTATCTTTCCGTTTGTTTCGTTTAATCCTTGTAATGGTTGGATCGATTTAAATAAAATTTTAGATGTAAGTACTGACTACAATGTGCGTAACGTAGGTTTTTTATCGATGTTAGTTTGTTTGTTTGATAACGCTAATCTCGAGATGCTGGTCGAATCTTGATAATTCTTTTTGTGTTTGATAGTCTAACTGTCAATAAAAGTCTTTAGATATTTAACATTACGCTAAACTCCGCAAAAGCGGAGCGGTAAGGTTGAACGCGGGGCAAAGCGCGGTGGAAGATACTACTTAACACAAAGAATTCCATGCGAAAAAAGTCGCAGGCAAAAGCTAGTTGACAATAATTGCATTAAAAATATTAGGTTAAAAAAACTCACATTGAATTAAATCGTTAGAGTTCACGCTCAGCGACGCGAATCTAATTAAACCAAGATGAAGTGGCTATTAATTTGTACTATATTTACTTATTTGGTATTTAATTTTTGATGTTAGTTTAAGGATGTGTTTGTACTTGGCGTGTTTTAAGCAAAACGTTTTATTCCAGTCAAACACTTTTAATTACATTTCACAATGACTAATTTACAGTTTTTTTTTTATTAAAAAAAAACGATGCTCGCACTAGGAATAACTCCTGTGTCGCGGGGTTCTTCACAAACATACATTTCACACACACAAAGCACACCCAGAGTCAGAACATATCCTTGCGAATCACACAAAGATTGGTCCTGTGTGGGGATCGAACCCACAACACCAGCGTAGTTGAAAGCGGTGAGGCGACTGCTTTAACCACTACGCCAACCGTGCACTCTGGTATTATAAATGGCAGCCGTGGCGTTATATATATATAATAATAATATATAAGGCATTGGTTTTACGATCGATGGGATGGGTTTCGAATCCTGGTCATTACACCACGGACGTGAACTTTCCCCTAACACAAGCGAAATAAGCTTAGGTGGAGGGGTTAACAAAAATACTAATAAATTGTGTTTTCGAATCAATAGTAAGTTTTGTATATAAACATCATCATGGATCCTGTCGGGCAAGCAAATTAGTTTATGCAAATATTTCACTGTTTCATCGTTAAGGTATTTGTTGTGGATTGGGTTAATACGAAGAAACCAGGAATAAAGATAATAAATTATATTAGGAAAATAAACTAAAGAAAAACAGTGAACTTAGAATGATAAAACCAAAAGACTGACAAGAAGCTTAATTGTCAAAATATAAAAGCAAATTCTTATAAAAAACTAAATATGTACAAATAATATACAAAAAGGTCCGATTGGGCACAGTATTCGTTAATGATATGGTTGCGTTTGCTTATCAATAACTCTTGTCTTTGTCTGAACGTGTGGTGTAGTGGTTCAAGTTGTCGCCTCGCCGCTCTCCACTCCACTGGTGTTGTGGGTTCGATCCCACATTGAACAAATCTTTATGTGAGTGAATGTGTGTATTTAGCCTTGTCATTGAGACCATTGGATAGTGTAATGGCTTCTGGCGTTCTATTTAATGTAAAAAAAATATAACTCTTTTAGTTGCCTGGTGAAAAGATGCATCTTTCTTTATTATTTAAAACATTGTTTGGAAATCTGGTCTCTTAATTTCTCAATATTTTTATCGGGTTTTTTTTTATATGTGACTTCTAATTTATGTGTCAAAAGATAGGCTTAGTAATACTTACAATGAATGAGAACAAGAAACCAATTATCTTAAAACATAAAGTACATATTAATAAAAGTTTTAGTCTAACGTTGAATCCGCTAAATGTCATCCAGTCCTAAGGCGGTTTACACGCAAACTCATCGAAGTGTAACAGCACGCGAACTGCTACTCTAATCGATAGCTTTTATGCTGTGAAGCCGGTTTCAAGAGCTTGTAATAGCTTTTAATTGAATAATACAAGTAAACTATTTATTTTAATAACTAAATACATGTAATATTTAAAGCAAATTTTAGCTTTGCTATGCATTTATTTTATAATATTAAAGTTGAAAAATTTAGAATCCAGCAGGACTCGAACCTGCACCCCCTGCCAATTCAGCTATGGATTCGTATGCTGCTGGACTCGAAATTTCTCAACTCTTTGTGCCAGCGTCGTAGGTATATATATATATATATACCTTAGCTAGACGAAACATTACTTGGTTTAAGCGCCACCTATGCGATGAGTGATAAGTCACTTAGTCACATACAGTACGTTTGAATTAAGATCAACACAATACTGTCGAGAGATGACGCATTTCTATCAAATACTTGTAATATTTAAAGCAAATTTTAGCTTTGCTATGCATTTATTTTATAGAACCAAGTAATGGTTCGTCTAGCTAAGGTATATAGGTATATACAGGGTGGATGCGACATAGCGACATTTATTGAAACCACAGCTTCTATACATGGCCAGTATGCATTTCCACCGGATAAAAAATTCTCTGGCGAAAAAAAAAATCCACGTCTTCCGAACAAATTGCACGATCGCAATGTTCAA
Organism: Hypena proboscidalis; assembly: GCA_905147285.1. Classification (NCBI taxonomy): domain Eukaryota; kingdom Metazoa; phylum Arthropoda; class Insecta; order Lepidoptera; family Erebidae; genus Hypena; species Hypena proboscidalis. The sequence continues at coordinate 2,942,672 of LR990131.1, read as the reverse complement.
ATTGTTCGGAGAAAGTGATTTTTTTTTTTTCGCCAGAGAATTTTTATCCGGTGGAAATTGATACTTACCATGTATAGAAGCTGTGGTTTCAATAAATGTCGCTATGTCGCATCCACCCCGTTTATATACCTACGACGCTGGCACAAAGAGTTGAGAAATTTCGAGTCCAGCAGCATACGAATCCATAGCTGAATTGGCAAAGCACTTGGGGCGTATACCCAGGGGGTGCAGGTTCGAGTCCTGCTGGATTCTTAATTTTTCAACTTTAATATTATAACTAAATACATCATTATGAGATACTTTCTAATATTTCAACGTATCTATTTCTCGCGGCTCCCCCTTTATGGGATGTCGACCTAGTAGTATAGTAAATATACATGGTGACTGCGACATAGTGACCTCCACCAGTTTTAATTTCTTCGGTTTATTATTCTGATACTATACCTATATCTTTGCAAACCTAATTTGTAAAGATTAATCGTTGTCTAGTAAGTTGCAAAAGATAATTTTTAAGCTATCTCAGAAAAATAATCTAGTATGAACTCATTTTCAACTTGTATGAATCTTATCTCAATCATCTTCATCTAATGAGCACTGCAGCTACGATTTCATAACATAGCATGCAGTGCCTACGGCGTAGATCAATCAATCTCCGTAGCCGCTTCGCTACGGAGCTACGAGCAGATGAAATTGATTTCAAAGTTCCCTCGCTCATTATTTTCTTAGTGAACTTCTATAGCTAATAATAAACGAGAGGAATATACCTCAAAAATAATTTTTGACTACATATACCTACAGATACATATACCTGTTCCTATGTGGTAAAATATTAAAAGTTTTATCGAACATTTAAACATTAATGTAAGTATTTTTTCAATAGAAAAAGTAATAAGTAATGTAACTTAAAAAAAAATACTCGTGCCAGCTTTCTTAAAATGATATTTCAGCAGCCATAAACATGCCAAGTCCTTGAATGCCTTCAAACTCAATACAGCGCCTATGACCAAAAAGCAGCATCTTAAAATTAACATTTTCTTCGCAATATTATTCACTCAACATTATATTAATCATAAAACACAAAGCTACCGACAATTTTATACAGCAATATATCTTAAAATTCAGTACACTTTCAACAGACACAAAATTTAATCTTAACCATTGTAAAATGATATATACAGCAGCCACGATAAACACGCCAAGTCCTTGAATACCTCTTAACTCAATACAGCGCCTATCACGAAGAGGCAGCGTCTTAAATTGCCTCTGCCACCGAACACGAATCCAGTAACTCAACGCAAGCGTTCGACAGAATGAGATTCATCCAAGAACATTTTAACACGATAAAGTCGTGGTAAATATTTTTCTAATATTTTCTTGATGGAACTACGTGAAGTTTGAAGAGAAGGCTCAGGCTTGGCTGTGATATGTTTGATCTAAACCAGATTCGATGACAAATTATTATTGTACTTGTTTTGGAACATTTTGTAACTTTGCCAATTGAGACATCGTTGGTAGTACATACGTACTGACTTTGTGATAAGTATATTATTGGTATTATGTTGTGTGTTGAATTTAATTATATTTTCCGAATCGTATAAATAGTCAATGGTCTGTGTGCTGGCTGTTCACGAATAAAACGACATTTACAGTACCATACACCTCTAGCACATCTATATATCATCTATTTGTAACATCTACTATAGTTGTATTGTACCCACTTTCGTAAATAAATAATTGATTGATTGATTGATTGATTGACATCTTTCTGGGTAATATAAGCGTGATGTTAAATTAATTTATGTACTCACGTCTTAAATATTGGAGAAAACTTCAAAAGTATAATATAACTTGTTTTAACTCAATCACATGCTCTTTTGCCTCTTTTAGAAAGAAAGAAAGAAAGAAAACATTTATTCTGACAAAAAATAAATAGGAGAATAAAACAATTGAACTTACAACTAAACAAACTTTTTGCCAGAAGTGGACACCATCTCAGCCATATGCTGCAGAGCAACAAAGCCCTGCAGCGCTGATTCTGATGGCGCCAGAGAGAGAGGACGGACGATATCACATAAAAATAATAATAATATTAAAAACTTAAGTATGTACATATGAACATCAAGAAATAACAAAGGTAAGATCTAAAATTAAATTTCAAAAATAAAAAAAACATAATGGTTTCTCTGTTTTTACAGTGAACTTACATAACAACAACCCACAGATTACGTAAAGACCTGTCAGTAAAATAGCGTTTTTATCATCTCATCATGATTGTCCCGTGTGCGACACTCCACGACGTCGCGACAAGGTCACGAGCGACGTCTCGTAAGTGAATATGGCAAGCGATATTCGGTGTTACGCTGGATATTGCGAGTTTATCGATACGGTTAATAGAATATCGGTTGGTGAACGTTTTATGAGGTTGTGGTTAAAAGGCTGTGGAAATATCGTTGAGGTTAAGGTTACTGGGATAAACAGCTATTTAAGATTGTGTTATAATTATATTACGCAATTTTTTTTTTTTATTTATTTGGAACAACAAACAATTACACAATAAACATACATAACATTTAGAGTACTTCAAAGAGTGACAATTATGTAATCAACAACGTTATTCACAAAATACATTTATAATATATATATTTATAATTTCAATCGTTATTCCAGTAGTCAACTTAATTCTTATGTAATTGCGCATCGTAAGATTGCAAACTCGATTGTTTTGATTTAAGTTTTTGCCCTAAGCATCGAGCGTTGAGTTCATTGCTCTGATTAAGCAATATTTGTCGTGACACTTAATCTACATAGACGCCTAAGCGAGCCTTTTTTTTTTTTTTTTTGAGAATCGGCCGGAGCGCCTCCACGGTGCGAAAACCAGCACGTGGAGCCTCCAGCCGATTCCCCCACCGGACCATCAGCGTCCGGTGGGCCTCCTCCCGCCACGCACGCAGCTGCTCGGGCATGGGGACAGAACCCTCAGCCCGAGCAGCCGCCCTGCGCCTGTACACTTCGGCGAGCACTTCCGCATCCAAATCCCACGGGGGTGTTCCGGCCAACGCACACGCTGCGTCGGTCGACACCGTGCGGTATCCACGAATGGCCTTGACCGCCAGGACGCGCTGCGGTCTCCACAACCGCGCCCTGTTCCCGGCGGACAAGGCCTCCGCCCACACGGGTGCGCCGTACAGTGCCATTGACCGTACCACCCCCGCGTAAAGCCGTCGGCTGGCGACGCTGGCGCCACCCACGTTCGGCAAAAGCCGACCGAGAGCGGCAGCCACGCCTTCCAGCTTGGGCACCAAAATGCGGAAGTGCTCGTCGAAGCTCCACCGCCTGTCTATCACTAGGCCCAGATATTTAAACTGGGCCTCGATCCGTACGAGGACCGAGCCGACGGTAATCGAGGCGCCAGCAGGTGGCCCGCGACGAGGCCCGTGAAACATCACGGCCTCAGTCTTGGCAGGGGCCACCCTAAGTCCCAGCGCCTCGATGCGCCCGACCACTTGGGACACACCCACTGTGGCCAGGCGTGCCGCCTCCTCGGAGTTCCGACCCCGGGCCGTGACGAGCGTGTCATCCGCATAGCAGATGACGTCTAGGCCCGGGGGGAAAGCCCCACGCAGCACCCAGTCGTAACCGATGTTCCACAGGAGCGGCCCTAGGACCGATCCCTGTGGGACACCGCACGACGCCTAAGCGAGCCTAGCCTAAGCGAGTAAATCAAGTCTATAGTCATCGAATAGCTAGCCGGTAAAATAATTGCAAGTGCGTGCACGGTATTTAGTAGTAACACTACTTAATATTAGAAACATAATACAATTATAATATAAAATAAAAATAAAAATGTATATATAAACGAATAATTAATGTTATAAAAGGGCTCCAAATTTTTAAATCGGAGGAAAACTGTGACAATATTATAAAAAAAAAAACTACTTAATAAGATGCACGCTCAAAGAGTATTTCAATTGACTGGCGGTATCAACTACCCTATTGCAAGTACCTCAATAGTAAGCTATGAACTAAAATAAACTTTAGCTAAATAGCTCAATAACCTTTACAGAACTTTTATATAAAATTATTATTATTAGTGTAACGTACGACTGCTGACGGTACAAATTGTACTCAGGCGCAAATGCGCAGTTGCTCGGCTCGGCAGTCGTCTCTCCACATTCACGCCATTAGGTCATTAGATTTAATTAATAACATAAGTATGTATTTCTGGTACCAGTCAATAAAGTATATAATTAGCACGCAACTTCTATCAATTCAAATCACCATGAAGATTCCTCTACAATTAGCTTTGCAATGTAAATTAGGCTTTAGCCTATGTAAGTGAATCTAGACTCGCATTGTGTCATCGTACGTAGACGTACGTACGTATGTACATACGTTGCAAGGCAAACGTATTAGTACGTACAGTAGATGAGTAATCAGTTTAAATGTGGGTGTGTGTATAGCATTTGATAATGTCGTCTGAAGCTGTTCAGACACGATCTTAGCTGAGAATCTTCGTGTTTAGTTTGTGGATTAGGAACTATCGTGTTCTGTTTGAAGATATCTAGATAAATAGTTTAGTGCAGGAGCATTGCAGTTTCATTACAATTACGTAGATTTTGAGATTGCGATACCCGTAGGTTGAGCGTAAGCAAAATTAAAAAGTAATATTGATATTAAATTAGAAACAAAGGTTCAATTAAAATGGAAATAAAGTTAAAAATATTGGTATATTGGCAAATAATCCCCATTTTTTGATGTAAATTTTTGTAATAAAAGAATTGAATAGACATAGTTTATTTAGTTGCCCCTTACGATGTATTTATGCATCCTTTCAATTTAATTCCACGTCTGTGCCAATTTATAAAATCCCAACAAAAATATGTAAACAGGGAATTGTGAAATAAATGTAGTGTCTATAGAATAAGCAATTCAATTTATAAGTTGGTAAATCGATCATTTAAAAATAGCTTAGTAGTAGACACAGTAAAGCTGAGCACTTTATATAATTAGTAGGTCGAGTGCTAGACGGTAAAAGATAGCATGAACCATGAACTACGTTCATTAGATACAGTTCGTTCTGTAGATCGTAGTTTGTTGCTGTTTGAGATTGAAACTGTAGTTTTGAGCCCGATAGTACTCTTAGCCTCAATATCACAGGTGTGAAATAAACCTCATAAGCAGGATACGCTCAAAACACACATAAATGAAAGTGACAGCTGTGTTCTTTTTCCAAGTGTAACTTGTGTCACTTTAAAATTCGGTCGGGTTATATTTTATGTGTCAAATACGATCTTTCTAAACCTCAAAAACTAGCCCTTAATTTAGTTTAGTTTAATACTTTATTGTACACATAAATTACAATAATACAATTACATAAAAGTGGTGATGACAAAAGGTGAACTTAACTCAAAAATGAGTTTTCTGCCAGCAAACCTTTGAGGGCTAGAGGAAAAAGACACTCGTAATATTATTATTATGTGAGAGTAAAGTGTACAAACAAAGAGAGATGAAAAAATAAATAAATAAGATACTTAAATAAAAGAATAAGTTTATTTAAGTATCTTATTTATTTCTTATTTATTGAGTGTACAAACAAAGAAAGATGAAAAAATAAATAAATAAGATACTTAAATAAAAGAACTAGTTTATTTAAGTATCTTATTTATTTATTTTTTCATCTCTCTTTGTTTGTACACTAAACCAATAATAATATACCTAATGTAATCTAAATTATTTACACAACATACATTAACAATACTTACGATAAAACTAATTTATATAATATATGTTTAACATAAAATAATTAAAAAAATTATTGTCATGTTACTGACACACAGTGTTTGTTTTTACAAACGTAATAAACATTACTAACAATATTAAATTCAACCTCCTTTTACTTAACAAATAGAAAATATAAAATTATATCAATTTATCGATAACTATAAAATATAATTCATTCAGCCATTGATTATTTCTCCGCTATTATTTATTCGGTACTCGATCGACTGTGAAATGATATCTAAAGACCGATCTGCAAGCCTTATTTTGTTCAATGGCCCATAAAATTTGCCTTTTGCTGAATCCCAACGAGTCTCACACAGTGACTAGGTATAATATGATATTTGTAGGACTTAAGTTTTTTTGTTCAGTCAGCAATTAAATATCATATTTGAAAAGTTTGCTGTTCCTTCAAAGACAAAGATCTACAATTTCACGGGTGTTAAATAAACCTAGTTAGATATTGGCAGGATAAGCATATAGCACACACAAATGAAAGTGACAGCTGTGTTCTTTTTTCAAGTGTAACTTGTGTCCCTTTTCAATTCGGACAGGTTATATTTTACGGGTCGGATAAGAACTACCCAGAGCCTAAATATTGGTCCTTAAGTATAAATATAATTTTAGAAGCAAGTTCACATTATGCAAATCGTCTATACGTCTATAGAGCTGATACGCGCGGATGCAAATATTAAAAATAAAATGACTTTTGGTTTCAAACATCAATTAAAATTTAATGTTTGCTTATAAAATTCGGTGTTCCGACAGTTACATACGCTTAGAACTTTAAATTTACGGAAGTGATTTTAACTCTACCATTTACTTTGAATGGATGATACTATCTTCATAATAAAATACAAAGAAAATGTGTTTTACACATGTGTAGAAAGAAAACTATTACGGAACTAAAAATGCTGGACAGAAATTGCTCCTTAATATAAAAGTGTCCCTTGAGAGGTCCGTTCTGTCGCACACCTACATAACTGACAGTTGGATAGACGCTACATTTATTTCACAATCCCTGGTTTACCTAATTTTTGTGTGATAACTCAAATTGGCTCAAACGTAAAAAAAAAATAGGAGGATATTAAATATATATATTATATATCGTTACCAAAAAGTGTTTTTAGAACTTTGCTGTGGGATTGGATACCTACGCTATAATATTTATAATTCAAACTTGAAGTGACGTTTATTCTTACAATATTTTTGTGCAAAATCTATGCTCAATTTTCAGGAGGAGAACAAAAGAGCATTTTCTCTGTCTCAACTCTAATTAAGTGGATATATATTTGTATATGTTTTATGTATGGAAATATATCTTAATATGTATGTATATATTTTATGTTAAACATATATTATATAAATTAGTTTTATCGTAAGTATTGTTAATGTATGTTGTGTAAATAATTTAGATTACATTAGGTATATTATTATTGGTTTAGTGTACAAACAAAGAGAGATGAAAAAATAAATATTAAAAACAATTTGAGTTATCACACAAAAATTAGGTAAACCACGGATTGTGAAATAAATGTAGCGTCTATCCAACTGTCAGTTATGTAGGTGTGCGACAGAACGGACCTCTCAAGGGACACTTTTATATTAAGGAGCAATTTCTGTCCAGCATTTTTAGTTCCGTAATAGTTTTCTTTCTACACATGTGTAAAACACATTTTCTTTGTATTTTCTTATGAAGATAGTATCATCCATTCAAAGTAAATGGTAGAGTTAAAATCACTTCCGTAAATTTAAAGTTCTAAGCGTATGTAACTGTCGGAACACCGAATTTTATAAGCAAACGTATTAAATTTTAATTGATGTTTGAAACCAAAAGTCATTTTATTTTTAATATTTGCATCCGCGCGTATCAGCTCTATAGACGTATAGACGATTTGCATGATGTGAACTTGCTTCTAAAATTATATTTATACTTAAGGACCAATATTTAGGCTCTGGGTAGTTCTTATCCGACTCGTAAAATATAACCTGTCCGAATTGAAAAGGGACACAAGTTACACTTGAAAAAAGAACACAGCTGTCACTTTCATTTGTGTGTGCTATATGCTTATCCTGCCAATATCTAACTAGGTTTATCTAACACCCGTGAAATTGTGGATAAATCTATCTTTGTCTTTGAAGGAACAGCAAACTTTTCAAATATGATATTTGTTCAAGAACGAAGCCAATATATTTACGCTGGCAATAACTCGCTATGTTGGCCAACCGTAGTTCGCACGCCATTGGTCAATTCAAATTATAGTTTTAAGTTTATTATGTTCCCCAACCTTTTTTCTCCTCGAATCATGTACTAATTCGCCATCTTGTCGCATTACAACTATCATTAAGAACACACCTGAGTTTCCTTTCAACGCAAAAATCCTAAGCAAGAATCCTAAACTACCAAAAATCAACTTACCGTATCGGTCGCATACACTTGCCGATACATGCTGGACCTTCGAGCCGAAGTTTCACGAAAAAAGAAGCAAGCGAATCCAGGTGCAAGCGCAGGCGCATGCGAAACTCTTGGCACAGAACGTGGCCAGACGCAAGAACTAGGACCGGCAAGAGGCGGGCAGAAATACGCGGACTGGTGTGGTCATCCATACGAGCAAAGCGCGCACTCGGGTACGTCCAGCCATCCTTCCTATTTCCAAACCTCACCAGTTCTCTTGTGTAATACCGTGTTCTTCAACTGATTTCAGTAGATAATCCTCGTGCTGGGGTTGCGCACTTCAACCAGATCCCGTTAGCATCTACCTGTGCCGGTGGTATTGACTGTGAGTACATCTTCTTTCCATTAACCGCCAAAAAATGTCGTTATCTGTTGAAGGTGCAAAGTCTCGTGATAGGTCTCCTAGTGCTAATAGTGATAATCCTACTCGTGTTCGTGACCTAATTCGCAAACGTGGCATATTGAAAGGCAGGCTCACAAAGTTTGCCAATTATCTAGAAAACATAAAGAATGTGACATCCGATCGGGATAGTGTTGCTCTAAAATTACGAGTTGGAGGCGCTAAAAATCTACTTACTGAATTTTCCGAGATTCAGAGTGAAATAGAAACGCATGTTATAGACTCTGAGCTTGATAGACAGTTGGAAGAACGACTTCAATTCGAAGATTCGTATTACGATGTAATGGCGCAGGCCGAGTTATTGTTAAAGCGCGTTAAGGTCAGTGACGGTTCGTGCTCAAACGGTGATAAATTAAAATCGGTTAAGCTGCCTACTATAAAAATGCCCTCCTTTTGTGGATCGTTTGAAACTTGGCTACCTTTTAGAGAAACGTTCACCTCTTTAGTCCATAATTCTACAGAGATCAGCGATATTCAAAAGTTTCATTATTTACAAAATTCACTTAAAGGAAGTGCTGCCACCGTTGTAGATGCAATTGAATTCTCTTCAGAAAATTATATAGTTGCCTGGGAGCTGTTACTAAATAGATACAATAACAACCGGCTTTTACTTCATAATCATGTTAAAGCCTTATTTGATTTACAACCAGTCAGGAAGGAATCGTCTGTCTTATTGAGACAACTCATAGACACAGTCTCGAAGACCTTACGCTCTCTCAAAATACTAGGCGAACCCACTGAGCACTGGGACACACTTGTTATTTATTTAATTGTATTAAAAATAGATAAAACTTCGGAGCGCAAATGGGAACAACACAAAAGTCAAATCTCGTCAAAGAATGATTCTCAATCTTCGATAAAATTGTCACATCTGATCGAGTTCCTAGAGGACCGAGCTGACACGTTGGAAACATTGCACGGTTCGACAGAAACAGATTCCAATAAAAAACAAAACACTAAATCACACACTCAAACGTCACGATGTAATGTTTCCACCAAGTCACAACAATCTGGGCCCGGTCGCAATAGAAACTGTGTCGTATGTAACGCTAATCATCCTTTATACGCTTGTGAACAATTTATAAACTCAAATATAGATTATAAATTGAAGATAATTAGCGAAAATAAACTGTGCGAGAACTGTTTACGTCGCGGGCACACTGTTGATGTCTGTCGTTTTGGTCCGTGTAGGAAATGCAACCAAAAACATAACAGCATTATTCACGTTGACGCTCCGGAATCCGTTGCGCTTCATACATTATGCGAAAACAAACTGGTTTCGACATTAGAACCAGTGACAACTATGAAGCCTGTACACCCCACTAGCAGCTCAGTCCCCCCAGACATCCTTCCGATCACTGATAAGAATTCCGGGTCATGCGCATCGATTCATTCAATTCAGGTAAACAAGTCACACAGTTGCATGTATAAACAACACGCGCAGCGTGCATGTGTGCAGCCTGTTTTGTTGTCAACTGCACTCGTCGATATCGTAGATAAATATGGCAATTATCATACGGCGCGTGCATTATTAGATTCAGGTAGCCAAAGATGCTTTATTACTAAGGCACTCTGTAGCTTATTAGGCGTAGAATTATTACAGTCCACTCACGAAATACGTGGTGTAGGCGATATTGTGACAAAGTGTTCGCAATATTGTGTTATTGACATCAAATCGCGAGTCAATAAATACACCTTCAATACACAATGTTTTGTATTACCACATATAGCGTCTCTGCCGCTGTGTGAATTAAGCGCACAACAGTTCTGCATTCCAGACGACATACAGCTGGCAGACCCGCAATTCTTTATGTCCAACGATATTGATCTATTATTAGGCGCGGATCAATTTTGGAACTTATTACTTAATGATAAAATACGCTTGAAATGTGGTCCCATTCTACACAACACTAAATTCGGTTGGATAGTTTCGGGGTCAATAAACTTTAATTCAATTACGCACAATAAACAAATAAAGTGTAACTTTACACAGTCTATAGAAACACAGCTTAGGATGTTTTGGGAGCTCGAGGAAGTCACTAGGGATTGGGATAAGCGCACAGATGAGGAGCGTGCATGCGAGGAGCATTTCGTACAAAATGTTACGCGTAATAAAGACGGAAGGTTCTGTGTACGCATACCTTATAAACTTCCCATTGAACTAATTGGTGAATCATATTCTCAAGCTGAACGTCGATTCTTGGCATTAGAAAAACGTTTAATTCGCAATCCTAATTTTAAGAAACTATACAGCGATTTCATTCATGAATATAAACAATTGGAACATATGAGTAGTGTAGAAACATATGGATCCCCTCACTATTTTATTCCTCACCATGGAGGACCGTTTCTAATTTTGAACCGTAAGGGCCGAGGTGCTAAGACTACCAAGGCATACATATGTCTATTTGTGTGTTTCGTTACGCGTGCGGTACATTTAGAGCTTGTCACTGACCTTTCCACGGATGGATACTTACTTGCATTAAAACGATTTATTTCACGTCGTGGAAAGCCAAGCGACATCTTTTCTGATAATGGCAGGAACTTTGTGGGCTTGATGAACGCATTTTCAAAATTTTTAGATAGTCAACAGATCAAATTTCATTTAATTCCACCGTATAGTCCAGAGCTTGGCGGTTTGTGGGAGGCGGGTGTCAAATCCTGTAAATATCACCTGCGTCGGGTGGTACGGAATGCGCATCTCACGTACGAGGAATTTAGCACGGTATTGACTCAAGTAGAAGCCGTCCTGAATTCCCGTCCTTTAACTCCTCTATCCGCAGATCCAAGTGATTTGCTACCACTCAGCCCCGCTCACTTTTTGGTTGGTCGTTCCCTTACTGCACCTGCTTGCGAAGATGTGACTGACACGCCAGTACACCGTCTTTCACGCTACCAGAGACTCGAACAACTCAGGCAACATTTCTGGAGCCGTTGGACTAAGGAATACATCTCAGAACTTCAAATAAGAACAAAATGGCAGCATGACACTACTCGTCTTGAACCAAATACGCTAGTGGTCATCAAGGACGATAACCTTCCGCCTCTGAAGTGGCAGTTGGGGCGTATCCTGAGAAGTTTTCCTGGGAAAGACAACATCTCGAGGGTGGCAGACATACGCACAGCTACTGGAGTGATTCGACGGTCATACAGAAAAATCTGTCCCCTTGTGGACGTAGGAGAAGACAATCAGAAGAAGACTTAGAAAGCTACAGCTTTCAAGGCCGGGGGCATGTTCAAGAACGAAGCCAATATATTTACGCTGGCAATAACTCGCTATGTTGGCCAACCGTAGTTCGCACGCCATTGGTCAATTCAAATTATAGTTTTAAGTTTATTATGTTCCCCAACCTTTTTTCTCCTCGAATCATGTACTAATTCGCCATCTTGTCGCATTACAACTATCATTAAGAACACACCTGAGTTTCCTTTCAACGCAAAAATCCTAAGCAAGAATCCTAAACTACAAAAAATCAACTTACCGTATCGGTCGCATACACTTGCCGATACAATATTTAATTGCTGACTGAACAAAAAAACTTAAGTCCTACAAATATCATATTATACCTAGTCACTGTGTGAGACTCGTTGGGATTCAGCAAAAGGCAAATTTTATGGGCCATTGAACAAAATAAGGCTTGCAGATCGGTCTTTAGATATCATTTCACAGTCGATCGAGTACCGAATAAATAATAGCGGAGAAATAATCAATGGCTGAATGAATTATATTTTATAGTTATCGATAAATTGATATAATTTTATATTTTCTATTTGTTAAGTAAAAGGAGGTTGAATTTAATATTGTTAGTAATGTTTATTACGTTTGTAAAAACAAACACTGTGTGTAAGTAACATGACAATAACATCTCGCCTACTACCCAGGACTGTGAACTGATGATAGAGTAAAACACTTAAAACGTTTTCTGTTATGTTAAGTTTCCATGTAATAGGGAGTTAGCCAATCACCATTTTTCTGGCATTATTGTACTAAGATACTATTTTTGTTTAGACATTCATAACATTTCATAACACTAAAGTCTAAACTCGCTTGTTCTATCATCAAATGTCAACCTTATTGACCTTGACAATTTCAAAGGAAATGTTTGTCAAATCGGTCATGAATCAACTTTGCTGATAGTACACAGAAAATTGTGGTTATAGTTATAAAAAATCAAAACTATTTTTCAAACAGTTCAAACCAAAATTTTATGAGAACATACCTTAATGTCTCCCTTCAGTTGGTTACTCCTAGACACGTAATCTCGTAACGATATTCGAACAGCCTTTAACCACAAACTCATAAAACGTTCACCAACCGATTTTCTATTAACCGTATCGATAAACTCGCAATATCCAGCGTAACACCGAATATCGCTTGCCATATTCACTTACGAGACGTCGCTCGTGACCTTGTCGCGACGTCGTGGAGTGTCGCACACGGGACAATCATGATGAGATGATAACAACGCTATTTTACAGACAGGTCTTTACGTAATCTGTGGGTTGTTGTTGTGTAAGTTCACTGTAAAAGAGGTAAAGAAAGTAAAATTGAGTATGTGACTGAATTAAAACAAGTTCTAATATAATGTTTTGACGACCTGATGGCGGAACGGGTAGTGTACCTGCCTGCGACGCCGAGGTCGCGGGTTCGATTCCCGCTTAAGACAAATCTTTGTGTGCATGAACATGGGGTTTGTCTTAGTCTGGGTATTTCTATATATAATAAGTATGTATTTACAAAAGAAAAGTATATATTATGTATTATAGTATCAGTTATTCTAGTACCCATAGTACAAGCTCTGCTTAGTTTGGGACTAGATGGCGTTGTGTGTATGTTGTGAGATATTTAATGTTGATGTTTTTTTGGGTTCCATACCTCAAGAAGAAAAATCGACACCCTTATACGATCACTCGTGAAAATATTCAGGACGTGGTTTCGAATTTTCATAATGGGTAGTCGTGTATAACGAGCATACAGCTTTTTACACGATTTTAATAAAATGAAAATCAACAAGCAACATTGTATTTATATGGAAATATAAAATCTCAAAGCTTACGTTTTACAAAGTAAAAAATTATATAGGCTAATCGATGTCTGCAAAGGCAAAGTTACAAAAAATATTCCGAAACAAGTACAATAATGTAATTTGTCATCGAATCTGGTTGAGATCAAACATATCACAGCCAAGCCTGAGCTTTCTCTTCAAACTTCACGATTTTCCATCAAGAAAATATTGGAAAAATATTTACCACGACTTTATCGTGTTAAAATGTTCTTGGATGAATCTCATTTTGTCGAACGCTTGCGTTGAGTTACTGGATTCGTGTTCGGTGGCAGAGGCAATTTAAGACGCTGCCTCTTCGTGATAGGCGCTGTATTGAGTTAAGAGGTATTCAAGGACTTGGCGTGTTTATCGTGGCTGCTGAATATATCATTTTACAATGGTTAAGATTAAATTTTGTGTCTGTTGAAAGTGTATTGAAGTTAAAGATATATTGCTGTATAACATTGTCGGTAGCTTTGTGTTTTATAATTAATATAATGTTGCGTGAATAATGTTTCGATGAAAATGTTAATTGTAAGATGCTGCCTTTTGGTCATAGGCGCTGTATCGAGTTTGAAGGACTTGGCATGTTTATGGCTGCTGAAATATTATTTTAGGGATTGACTATAAGGTAAGTTTTGTTGGCTGAAGCTGGCACGAGTACTGTATTGAGTTAAAAGGCATTCAAGGATTTGGCGTGTTTATCGCCATACCGTTAAGAATGGTTCTGATATGGCGCTTATTTTGGGCGTATTGATTTTATAAACAAAAGCCAAGTATTGGATAATACAATTCTCGATTGACTGCATGTTTTATATTAATTGCTTGCTAAAAATAATGGCCATTCTAGTAAGTTTAAACGTAATTTTATTGGTGTTATAGAAACAACAGCAATTGTAATAAAAAGGAGGAATGTCTGTCGTAAGAAAATAAATAAAAATGTGTAACGTTTTTTCAGACTACATAACATAACACATATTACCCAGAAGGGTAATACCCACATTTTACCTGGTTTTTAGGTCCAATGGTATAGAGGGTGAGCCTATCGCCATCTACCGGGCACAATTCCAACATCGTGCTGCTATTGAGAATTTTGAAAAAAGTTTACAAAAAAACACTTTGTCCGACGCGGGAACCGAACCCGAGAACTTGTGGGAAAAGGCGCATACGCTAACCACAAGATAAGCGAGACAGTATTTTAAGACTATCACTGTTATTCTACTCCTTCTTTCGTGTCAATGGCTTTATGTTATATGTTATATAGTTTTTGCCCAAAAAGCAGCAACGTCCACTCCTTTTTTTGTGGCTTGCATAAGATCTTGACGCGTACACGTGGCAGGAGACAACGGGCATGATAGCAGATGAGCCATATTTTGTGTAGGGAACCCGCACTCACAATTGATGGTATTAGTTTGTGTAAATCCCCACTTAACCAGGTTCTCCCTACAGCGGCTACTTGTGTCCGGAGGCGGTTAAGAGACTTCCAAATTGGCCACTGTAGCCCGCTACCAGGTGGTGATGCTCGGCTGGTTCAAGAATCACTTTTATTATGAAATACTCTTACAATTGCAATTTACTTTGACTACAAGATGTATACGACTAGTTCATTGAACTAAGTGGCTAAGCAATAAACACAGCTACACCCAATCTAGGTATAAATTCAAGCGAGTGAGTAACGTCTAGGAACGTATCAACGTACACGAAGCCAAGCTAAGAGAGTAATCAGTTTAATTGGAGGTATAATTATTCATAGTGTTTGATAGTGTTGTCTCAAAGTGTTTGGCACGAAGCGTGATGGTGAATAGATTCTCACCATCACGTTTCGTGCCAATGCACCCTGTACAGCTATCTAGCTGTAATTATGTCTACAAAGTATAATAATTTTAGAGTTTCCAATCTATTTACGGAAAAAGAGAGAAAATAAAACGCAGCATCTAGTTTTAATTGAGGGATTGTTATTTTACGCAGTTGTTTCAGTGACGTAGAGAAAAATATATAAAAAGCTTAATGTTATGAATGAAACCTTTGATAAAAAACCGCGTTCTATTGTGAATTTCCTGATAGAAAGTCCTCAAATAACACTTTGCCCGACCCGGGTATCGAACCCGAGACCTCGTGGTGAGAGACACATACGCTAACCACTAGACCATCAAGGCAGTTATAAAATAAGCAAACAAAATAATAGGTACATCAATTAGTTAAAAATAGATAAATAAATAAATATTTCACAACTCACACACAACGCCTTCTAGTCCCAAACTAAGCAGGGCTTGTACTATAGGTACTAGAATAACTGATACTAATACATATATACTTTTCTTTTTTTTGTATATACATACTTATTATACATAGAAACACCCAGACTAAGACAAACCCCCATGTTCATGCACACAAAGATTTGTCTTAAGTGGGAATCGAACCCACGACCGCTCTCCGCCATCCGGTCGTCAAGATTAATAGTAGCTATACAGTAAATCTGAGCACTTTATATAATTAGTAGGTCGAGTGCTAGATGGTAGACGATAGCATGAACCATGAGCTTCGTTCATTAGATACAGTTCACTTTGTTGATCGTCTTTTGTGGATGATCTGTATTGAAAATTGAAGTTAAACTATCTTTAAAGCAGCGATAGCCGAATGGCAGACCGTAGAACTACAAAGTCAAAGGTCCTGGGGTTCGAACCCACGGTACATACCGTTTTTGACGATATGCGTTTATTTATCATATAAATTATCGCTCGACAACAGTGAAAGACAGTACACATCGCGTGTAACACAGGACTTTAAGGGTACTTTTTAGGCACTCTCAGGCATACAGGTGCATGCCTGAGAGTGCCTAAAAAGTACTCGAGGTCGTGTAAAGTCTACCAATCCGCACTTGGCCAGCGTGGTGGACTATGGCCGTACTCTTTTCATCATAAGAAAAAGCTCGTGCTCAGTATTGGGACATGTATTAAATAGAAGGCTGCTATTATTATTTAAACCCGATAGAATTCTTGATAGTATGAATAAATATTAACTAAACTTACATTAATTCTACACATGAACAAGAATGATAAAACAAAAAGTAAAAAAAAATATAAAAGGCTTATTACTCCGTGGCGAATGGCGATGCCTACCAATCCATGGAATAGATTTAGAAGAGAAAATAAGAAAGAGCAGTTTAAAGTGTACAGAGTAGTTAGTGATTAAATTTATCAAGTGAATTAACGTCACTTGAATTTTAACCACTCAATAAATTGTAAACATTGAACTCAATGTTTACAATTTATTGAGTGGTTTCACTTTAAACTGCTCTTTCTTATTGTATTCCAACTGGAATACAATTTATCTGTACAGAATTACCAGCTGCAAAGTTCAATAAGTTTCTAAAAATACACCTTTCGGCTCTCGATGTTTTATGCAGCCTTCCAATTTTTATTCCACGTCCGAGCCAATTTAAGTAATCCCAACAAAATTGGGTAAACCAGGAATTTTAGATAAATGTAGCGTCTATCCATCTGTCAGTTATGTGGGTGTGCGACAGAACGGCCCTCTCAAGGGAGAGTTTTATATCAACGGACGATTTCTGTCCAGCATTATTACAGTACTTGTGGTAGTGTTTTATAAAAGTGTGTTCAGTGTGTTCATTGTGTGTTCAAACACATTTTCTTCAAATACAATATAGACTTACATAACAATTAATCATGCCTATCGGCGCAATTACAACTGTTCGTCGATGATAATTAGGATAAGTAATTTAATTGTCCTAAAATTGGTTTATAAGCCATCAGTTGATTATTTTTGAGTTGATTACGATGTAAAAGATTGTAATTTCAATACTTAAATTACAAACTTGTGAACTCGTGCACGTGGCCGAGTCTTATTAAAGCGGCCGCGCTGTGGGCGATCAACACATGTCTCGTCTTCACGAGGAGGAGTAAGACTCCATTTGAGAGTGGCTTAGCCACGGGCAAATTGTCGTGCCTCTTCTCCGCAAGGAGGGGGGTCCACGAAGATACGCGACGATCGACACAGTCGCTCTCGAGCCGCCGCACAGTACGGACCTCTCTCTGACGTCATTACGCTACCCGTTGAATAAACGAAGCATATAAAAGTACTTGGAAGTTTTCCTTTGAAGACCCTGAGTGAGTAATCATGAAGACAACAATTGTGACGTCTGCAATGGTAACGTCACACTTTTTAAAAACGCTCTGGAGATACCTTCTCCGTCATACCTTTATTAGCCAGAAGGGTGAGGCCGAGGTGTACAACACCCACACTTCACTTGTTATGTTTAAAGCCCATGGGAAAGGGGGGTGAGCCTATCGCCATCCACCGGGCACAATTCCAACATCATGCTGCTTTTAAAAAATCCTCCCGGAAAGATCTAAAATAACATGCCCGACCTGGGAAATAACCGAGACCATGCTACACAAATTATACTACTACCAACGTGGCAGTCAAAAATGACTTACCTTTAAGATGAATTGATTTATCCAAACAGCATTTAATACCCTTTCAAGGTGTTTACTTGCAAATGGATGAACTTGTAAAATCACAATAGAATATTCCATTACTCTCACAGCTGTAAACTTACGTGCAAATAACTTCTGTGGACACCAAATTTTACGAGTTTACCTGCATTAAAGTTTTCTCGTGGAAATTCGAGTAACGTACCGAAGTTTTATGTAAAATTTGTTTACTTTTATTGCTCTGTAAGAGTTTTAAGTGGCAGCTCCCGTAAGTAATCTCAGTTACCGTAGGTATTTTTAAACAAACCATCTTCCTAAAGATTACTTGTGAAACAACTTTTTGATAATAATTACATCAAACATTGCTATGGCTTTTTAATAAATAACATAACATAACATCACGCCTATATTACCTAGAAGAGTGTGGCTGAGGTGTACAACACCCACATTTCACCTGTTATGTTTAGGTCCCATGGGATAGGCTTATATTGCCATCCACTGGGCACAATTCCAACTCCGTGCTGCTATTATGAATTTACTGACGGAACACAGGTCACATATAGCACATTGCCCGACCCGCGAATCGAAACCTTGCGGTAAAAGGCGCATACGCTAACCACTAGACCATCAAGGTAAGTTGGTAATAAGTCATATTGCGTAGTGAAAAGGTTCGCATAATGTACGAATCAAATATTGTACAATGTATATGGTTTAGTTTTTTTTTTTCATGGTTAACCTAAATTTAATAATGAAAACAAATATTCAAAAATGTTTATTAAGATAGAAACTAAATTTTGATAGCTATACCACATGCTTTACGCTTCTTACATACCTCTTTACATGGCATTACATCTCTCCCTACCCTCGTGAAATAAAGAGCTTCCCACTATTGAGATCAGGACGGCTACTAACAGTTATGCATTCAAAATGAAAGTTCGCTAACTCTTTTTTAGGAATGCCGCAGAGTTTTTACTTTACACTGTAATATAATTTGTATTGATGTATCGTTTTAAGTATTATATGTATATCATTTCTATTCAGGGTTAGTATTTTTATTTCATGTTTTTAATTTAATTCATTGTTACTCTTTTTGACTTTGTTATCTCTGCACCACCTGAAGGTAGACTGGTAGAGAATGCCCTAGGCGTTAAGTCCGCCAATATACACTGCTGTATATGAAGTTTTCATAATTAAATAAATAAAGACGTGTTTTTCGTTGGTTTGTTATTTATGTAAGAAATGTTTTATCAACATTGAATTATTGACTAACTCGTCCAAGGCACTAATGCCATCAAATCCGCCAAAGATTTGTCGGATATTAAACCGAATGATGTCAAATCTTACCGAAGGCGAAAATTGTGGCAATATTAAGAGTTTATTTAATAGTAGATGTGAACACTTCCTCGACATCCGCCGGCGTTTCGGTAACAAGCAATTTAAACCTTGAATCTGAATAGCATCAGATTTAATTGAAAGTATTTTGGTAAATATTAAGGTTATGAGTCAATATTGTCTAATAATGGATTTAGATTTATGCAAGAATCTGATATTTTAAGAATAATTTATTTAATTTGCAGTTAACAAAAAAAATATTTTACAGGCATTTTTTATTAAAAATCTTAAAATTTAATAATAAAAAACAAAATCATACCTAACTATGTACAGCTGGAAGAGTAATAGAAATAAAAAAATTAAAAAGTTACGCGAAAAAAATAATTAAATGTTTGATAGCTCTTTGTATTTGTTGAATATTGAATAATATATTGTTGGTTATCTAGGGACACAGTAGTGGCCCCAGCAATCAAAACTTGTGGCTTCACCGTTTCGATACCGTTACATGGGTGTAATTCAATCATTTTTCTTCTGTTACACAGTAGTTCTTGAAGACAATAAATGGCCAGCCCACATATTTTAACTAAGGCGTAGAGTTTGTGTAGTTAGGGCTTGTAAAGTAAGGGCATGTAGAGATATAAGCTTGGCCTTACATATTATATAAGGCCAGTGTTTAAAAGTTATTAGATCTTATTAAGATCTAACAAGTTTTGGACTCTCCAGGCGATATTATGGCCTCGTCTGAGCAACATTTCAATTGAAAATGTTTTTATGTTTCTGGTGGGCTCTATAATTATTAAAGTAAGAAACATTATATTCAACAAACAACAAAAAACAAGCATCCTTAGATTTACTACCGAGTTCTTTACAAATAAAATAATAAAAAAACAAAAAAAGTTCATATACGATTTATCATATTAGACAACTAAGAGTCAAGAACTGTCAAAAGGACCCCCAAATGGATGTCAAAGCCTTCAAAATAATCAAATATGAAATATGCCACAGACACGATTCTATATTAAATACGTAGAATAATAATAATGCAATTTATCTTATTCCTCTGATGTAACTAATTTGCAAGACAACCAAGGTCCTGTTAATTACTCATACATTATACAAACCTAATCGTATTACAAACGGACAATAGGACTCACCCAAATTAGTGACAAAACATGTGGCATGCCACGCGAGTACATCCTAAGTTTAATTCCATATCAGATATGTAGAATATGCCCAGGTTTGAGAAATAGGAAGTTATTGTTTGCATTCCACAATTTTTTTTACAGGTATTAAATTACATTTAAATATAATAATTAAAAGGCTTAGAACCTGAAATATTGGCACCAGAAGCATAATTAGTAATAATGTTGTACTTCTTTGATATAACAATGTGTCTGTGTGTTAAATTGTCTAACCAAGGGTTTGGTAAATGTTAAGTAAAATAATAATATAATAATTTATAATCATTCATGAGTTTCAATTACAATAAAAATATTCAAAATTAAAATTAAAAACAAAAGCCACGTTACATAGTGTTACGTAGATATACGAAGAAAGCCGCTAAAGTAAGAAACTGTGGCGCAGCTATGATTGCCTGTCTCCATAATTTTCAACCTCACTTAGCTCCAATAAAAATCTCATCTAAGTTAAATAAGTAAGTGACAATTTATTCGGACTATTTGAAACTTTGACTTTGACTATTAGAAATTGAGTAGGTAAGATTCCAGAGTAATATTATTTTGACTGAATACATACATACATACATTTTGGCTTAACATAATCAGGTTATACATCTGAGGGTCAAGAAGACCCCAAATTAGTGTCAAAGCCTTCGAAATTATCAAACATGTAGCATGCCACGCGCACATCTTAAAGTTTAATTCCATATCAGATATGTGGAATATGCTCAGGTAAGCTGCTCGTCCTTTGTGCTCAGGATCAAAGGATCCGCCGGGTCGGTGCGGATTAATATAGCCTTATTCAATAGTATATGACACGTGAGTGCTGGATGTGGCCTCGTTAAATGAAACCTTAAAATATTCCCAAATTAATTACACATCAAAAAATTCAAGGCGTTCAATCTTCTCTTAGAGAGAAATACCTTATATTTTCTCCTCCAAATATTCAGGTGATTACTATAGTAGTGTCAGATGACACAAAAAAGTTATCATGTAAAATAGTTGAACGATTTCGAATAAATTTGTGGTAAGAAAAACCACTTTTACCCTTGACTTTTCTCTCATAGTTACTGGCACAAAAAAACATCATTATCTTAACCCCAATTTGACCATATTTCTTATTCTGTGGTTAAAAATAAACGAAGTGCGATCCCCTCTCTCATTCAATGTTTGAATGACGAGATCGAAAATCGTATCGCAGCGATGAAATTATGCCAGTAAAAGTGGCCCTTAAGGATAAACTCCCGAGCGCCGCGTTTTCATACTAACGTAATATGGGTTTGTATTTTTTTACACAAATCATGTCTAAAACACAAAAACGCATGTTTTTTCGTGACCATTTTGTCATAAATGTTTAAATCATCTTTTGAGTTACATACAAACTAATAAGTTTAATTAATAATTTTGCATTTTAGTGTAAGTATTTTTCTATGAACCAAGCAATTTTTTCCCCTTAATCCTGCTGAAGTAACGCATATGAAATCTTTTGTAGATGTTTACAAGCTGTTACCGCCATTTACTACGAGTATCAAGTGATTTACAATTTCAATTACTTTCTAAGTAATGCGATGAAATATAGGCAGATGCTATGCTACACGTTCAATATTAATCGTATGATATTTATCTTGCAGCCGTAATTTTATAAGGCGAACCATATCATTATACACTTTACTACATAGCGGTATACATCGGGTTCCTAGATAAATCGCAACTTATATTGAACGGGTAGTCCTCCATTGAAATTGTAGCATCTGCCCTTAGGATATTATTTTCTCCATGGCAAGCGTTTCAGTGTTGGCTAACATACTTCCCAGTAAAGACATAAAGACAACTAGATAGTAAAAGTCTAGCGTACTACTTTATGATACTTCTTTTATACTACATTACTTACGTATCGCCTTTGTGCAGTCTTCTGCTACGAAACTAAATTTGTTTCGGAGTAAATGTCAGCCACTACTACGAGAATAAAGTGCACTTATGTTGATATACATAGTCGTGTTCCTATTTTCCTCGTATGCGGCATTCTTGAGGTGCTTCTAGAACCGCGAGCATTCGCTTGCAAAGTGACGTTACATATTAATAATTTCACCATTCTGAAAGGCGAACCGACAGTGCGCAATTTGTAATTATATAATCCGAAATTTTATTCGATAAATGTTACATTACAATTCTTGTTAGTCCGGAAGAAAGATACAGTTTCTCAAAATGATTCTGCAACGTTACATTATAGGCGTATGCTCGACGATTTGGGAGCAACTTTCGCCCAAAGCGAGCGTTTCAGTGTTGGCTAAAATAAATCCCAGTAATTATATAGAGAAAACTAGGTGGTAAAAGTCCAGCTTATTTTATGTTACTACTTTTATACTACATTACTTACGTATCGCCTTTGTGCAGTCTTCTGCTACGAAACTAAATTTGTTTCGTAGTAAATGTCACCCACTACTACGAAAATAAAGTGCACTTATGTTGATATACATTGTCGTCCTTATATTCCTTTTTCCCCAAAGTATCGTATGACAGTCTTACAATATATCTGACAACACATTAATATACAGAATGAATGCGATGAACCGGTAAAAAATAAAATAACAAATAATTTTAATACAATTAAAGAATTGAGCAGTTAAAAATAGGTTTTAAGTTTTTTTACAGCCAAAAAATGATTAATGTTATCTCTTCCAGTAAATAGTTATCAGCAGTCTTATATTGAAAGCGAAGTACAATCTACGAAGATCGGATTATGACACTTAAATAGGGGTCTTTTGATAACTACATCTGTTTCGTAATATAGATGGATATTGGGATTCTTATCTAATATATTTCAATAGATTTTTTTGAAAATGATTACTGGGCACTCATATTTTCTATTTACAGATATGTTGAGACGATATTTCTATGGAAATTATGTTTTTATTTCTAATCTGAGATTTTGATCAATTTTACTAGTTTTAGAGAAAAAGTTTGGTTATATATAGCACTATACTATATATTATTTATTATAACCAATTTGTTTCTCTCATTCAATTACTATTATAGTTTTTACTACGTCTAACATTATATATATTATCACCGAATTTCGTGCTCTGCTTTTTTCTTAACTTTGTTCGCATAACCAAACTTGTAAACCACCATCAAATAAACCCATTAAATGATTAATGTCTGGCTTGCAACCGCTCGCTTACATCTAAGCCCACTCGATCTCCCCATCAATTACTCGATCGATCGATTCAACCGAACCATGGCGATTATGCCGATGTCCTATGATCCCTGTGCGTTAAGTGAAGATTAATAATGTTCAGAGTGGAAATTACGGTCACTGAAATATTTAACCAAATTATAAAAAAAAAATTGGTCTTAAATCTTAATTTATAATCTTTACGTATTTTAATTCAATCAAAAATCACTTAGTTATCATGCGTGAAAGAGTTACAAACAATCACATATCTACTATTATTTACCTTAGTATATATTCATTGAATAAAAGAATAATATAAAATTATTAAATAAACCAAAACTCGTAAAAAATTCAGGTGTCAAAAAATACGTCCGCATCGATGTCGACCGCAGGTAACGTGCCCAGAAGGCTGGCGACATTGCCACGTTGTATGGCAATGCTGATCCTTTGTCCAAAATAGAAGCCAGCCTTATGGTCACGTGAAGAGTCATAATCTTTTGGTTATCTCTTTAAAAAGAGAACGAGCGCGAGGACCCCACGGTCCCAGCGTCTCGACCCCAAACGGCTCAAATACATAATTCCCAATTAGATTATTGTATTTGCGCCGCTTGAGAGCCTCCGCTGAAGCAGCAGCAGCGCCAGCACTAGCTGATGTGCTTGGAAGGTGTGATGGCGCGAGGGTGTCGACGCATGTTGAGTCCCACACCAAAGGCCTACCCATCTTCCATGGCAGTAATGACATTTTTTCATTTTTCAGTTTTACTGATAAAGCTCTAATTTCACAGGTGTTAGATAAACCTTCATTGTAGGATAAGCCAAGAACACACATAAATGACTATTACAGCTGTGTTCTTTATTTAAGCGTTACTTGGGTCACTTTTCTCTCACGGTCGGTAAGGTTATATTTTATGATGCAGACAAGAACTTGCCGGAACCTCTGAAATTGGGTTTAATAGCTTAAGGAAATTGATTTAGTTAAGCGTATTCTACTTAACCTTTACTTAATAAACAAAAACCTACGGAACTTTAATGCTACTTACTCACATTTAGCATGACTCAATAGTTTTTCTCACAACTCGACGGCTCGAGCCAGATTGATATAAATCTCAATGAAAATACCTTTGCAATGAATTTGTGGATGAAAATCTGTGATTTTTACTTGACCTATTCGCTGGATCGAGTATTAACGTATATGAGAACATACAGCTACATAACAACCTATACATTGCCAGTATAAGATGATCGCATGTTGTATAGGCTTTACGTGGTAGGATTTACTGGTGGTAGAGCTCTTGTACTGGTGGTAGAGCTCTTGTGAATGAGCTCGAGGGCGGCAGCACCACCGTCTCACCTTTAACCTGCCGCCAAATAGTAGTGCTTCCATTACTGTGTTCCGGTTTGTCGGTGAGATCAGGCCCTGAAATTACTGGCACATGAGGCATAACACCGTAGTCCTCAGCTGCAGCGAAGCATCTATAATCTGCTTTTGTGGATTGTTGATGTCCATGGACTGTACTCCACTTACCATCAGGTGGACTACACGCTCGTTCGCTGTAGGCGTAGTATAAAAAAAGTGCAATGTGAGACCAGCTTATATTGGAAATGCATAGCTTGATCGATAGTCGTACTAAACTTAAAAGAACATTTGGTAACATTCATCACGTTTGTTCCACACCCGTATACAGAGCATCGTATCATTCACAAGTACAAACAAACATGAATACATTGTTTGTCATTGTATTTGCACGCATCCGTAACAAGGACAAGCTCTCGTTTTTGTATACCTAAATCGTACGTGAGCTTGATACAGTTGAACGTATTGAGGTCTTAACTCAATTTGAAGTACATACAATAAAATTTATAATACTTTATACACATTGCCAAATATAGTTATGTATACGACTTACTTTAAAAAAAAAGGATAATCAGGATATACTTCATTTATCTATATAAAAATAAAAAAAATTGTAAATAAGGTGTCAGACTGCTTCAATGGTTTAGTGATTAGTGTATTCACCTCTCATCGCGAGGTCTCAGGTTCGAATCCCGGGTCGGGCAAAGTGTTATTTGTGAAATTGAGAATAGCAGCACGGAGTTGGAATTGTGCCCGGTGGATGGCGATAGGCTCACCACCTATCCCATGTGACCTAAACGTAACCGGTGAAATGTGGGTGTTGTACACCTCAGCTACACCCTTCTGGGTAATATAGGCGTGATGTTATGTTATGCTATGTTATGTTAAGGCGTTAAAAAAACTTCAAAATATATACTTGCCAAACTTACGTATTCTAAAACCAAATTACTATTGATTATAGTATTTGGTTTAAATATTATTATTTTTAACCGACTTCCAAAAAAGGAGGAGGTTCTCAATTCGACCGGGATGTTTTTTTTTCTATGTATGTACATCGATTACGTTGCGGTTAATGGACCGATTCACGTGATTCTTTTTTTGTTCGACGTGAAATAGCTGCCAGGTGGTGGTCATAAAAAATTCTTTCAGTTTGGTCTAGTAGTTTTTATTTTATAAGCATTATTAGTAATTGAAGTCGGTTTTTTTTTTTGTAAATTATTATTGTTCGATTTTTCAATCGCTGCATAGAGTTATGCATGAAATAATTCGTTACTAATACAAAAGTGTCATTATCGTGTTCGATTATAAGGTAATCTAAAAAAAACTGGTACATTCTCTGAGAAACTTTAAACTTTGTCTATTAATCGTGTCTAGTTTAGGACAGTAAATTAATGAATAAAATAGCAAGACGTAACAAAGTTTGCGTTTTCGAAGCTTCTGTCATTAATCCAGCGCGCCGGCTGTGGTCGAGCTACCAAGTTAGGGCTTAGACACAAAACTGCGCATCAAAGCGATGCTAATTCGCAATGCAAAAACAACGAAGCGAATGGCTGTGATGCGATTTCGCGTAAAATAGCAATAGCCTAAGAGCTAGTAGACGCCGAACTTACGAATTTATAAAAGCTGAAAGTTTTGCTGTTTATACATCTAATAGAAGTTAAAACGACCTTCAAATATTAAATTAGAATCGTGGTGGCTTAAGGAGATATAAAAAAGGTGGTTTAAAATACTTACGTTTTAGTATAAAGTATAAAGTGCACCCACACACACATGAAAGGAGCCTCCCCGAGTGACGTACACAACGATTCCCTACGTCCGGCGCACCCTGGGATATTTGCGAGTTCTCCAAAGCGAATTGGCTAATCCTTTCACCACGATGGCAAGTCAAAATAAAATTTGACTCAGCCATCGACACCACGAAGAAGAAGAAGATGAAGTATAAAGCGTAATTTTTGGATATTATTATGTTGACCGTGGTGATAGTAGGAATCATCCTCCACTATTCGCAGACACCTTTAAACTTTTGAACTTTTGAGTCAGTCAGTTTGGAACCAAGTTACGTGGTTGTCAATAGTTGTGGATGATTTTAGGCATCACTAAGGTAACAATTTTTTTTTTAATCGCGTGACCTAAGTTTTTATTAAACGTGTAATTTGGGCGGCCACTGGCTCTTACGCTACAAGAGCGAAGCAAGAGTTACCGAAATGCGCGTTGCGAAGCATTTCACAAGATCTTAGGATACCTCGCGCGAGCTCATAGATTCTTACGACAGCGCATCTAAACTTTAAATTGTTTGAATTGGTTCCTGCAAGAACTTGATACCTGAAATTGCTGCTTAAAAAATGTACTTAATATATTCATAGCTACTAACTAGTTGAAAAGTGTCATAAAGATCCGTTTTCACCAAATAAAGGATTTGACTTCAGTAATTTTTGACCAAGTCATAGCCTTATGTAATATTAAAGTTGAAAAATTAAGAATCCAGCAGGACTCGAACCTGCACCTCTTGGGTATACGCCCCAAGTGCTTTGCCAATTCAGCTATGGATTCGCATGCTGCCGGACTCGAAATTTCTCAACTCTTTTGTGCCAGCCGAAGCTAGACGAACCATTACTTGGTTTTAGCGCCATCTATGCGTTACTTATTCACATAATCGCATACAGTACGTTTGAATTAAGATCAACTCATTACTGTCGAGAGATGACGCATTTTTATCAATACTTGTAATATTTAAAGCAAATTTTAGCTTTGCTATGCATTTATTTTTATGTAATATTAAAGTTGAAAAATTAAGAATCCAGCAGGACTCGAACCTGCACCCCCTGGGTATACGCCCCAAGTGCTTTTCCAATTCAGCTATGGATTCGCATGCTGCCGGACTCGAAATTTCTCAACTCTTTTGTGCCAGCCGAAGCTAGACGAACCATTACTTGGTTTTAGCGCCATCTATGCGTTACTTATTCACATAATCGCATACAGTACGTTTGAATTAAGATCAACTCATTACTGTCGAGAGATGACGCATTTTTATCAATACTTGTAATATTTAAAGCAAATTTTAGCTTTGCTATGCATTTATTTTTATGTAATATTAAAGTTGAAAAATTAAGAATCCAGCAGGACTCGAACCTGCACCTCTTGGGTATACGCCCCAAGTGCTTTGCCAATTCAGCTATGGATTCGCATGCTGCCGGACTCGAAATTTCTCAACTCTTTTGTGCCAGCCGAAGCTAGACGAACCATTACTTGGTTTTAGCGCCATCTATGCGTTACTTATTCACATAATCGCATACAGTACGTTTGAATTAAGATCAACTCATTACTGTCGAGAGATGACGCATTTTTATCAATACTTGTAATATTTAAAGCAAATTTTAGCTTTGCTATGCATTTATTTTTATGTAATATTAAAGTTGAAAAATTAAGAATCCAGCAGGACTCGAACCTGCACCTCTTGGGTATACGCCCCAAGTGCTTTGCCAATTCAGCTATGGATTCGCATGCTGCCGGACTCGAAATTTCTCAACTCTTTTGTGCCAGCCGAAGCTAGACGAACCATTACTTGGTTTTAGCGCCATCTATGCGTTACTTATTCACATAATCGCATACAGTACGTTTGAATTAAGATCAACTCATTACTGTCGAGAGATGACGCATTTTTATCAATACTTGTAATATTTAAAGCAAATTTTAGCTTTGCTATGCATTTATTGCTGGATTCTTAATTTTTCAACTTTAATATTACATAAAAATAAATGCATAGCAAAGCTAAAATTTGCTTTAAATATTACAAGTCATAGCCTTGTTAAATAAATGATATAGATTTTTTTTTAAACTGTGGCCACAGCGAACGAACGTGTAGTCCACCTGATGGTAAGTGGAGTACAGCCCATGGACATCAACAATCCACACAAGCAGATTATAGATGCGTCGCTGCAGCTGAGGATTACGGTGTTATGCCTCATGTACCAGTAATTTCAAGGCCTGATCTCACCACCAAACCGGAACACAGTAATGGAAGCACTACTATTTGGCGGCAGGTTAAAGGAGAGAAAGTGGTGCTGCCGCCCTCGAGCTCATTCACAAGAGCTCTACCACCATTATGTAAAACAATGATATTACTTAGATAAAATATTTCACAACGACAACACTATTGTAAAGAATAGTTTTTCTTGAAATAGAACAGTAACAGAACGTCCGGCGGTGGATGGATATTCTAGTGAATCTACATAATTCAATTTCAGTACAACAGTAGCTTAGGGTGGTTACAAACTTGTGACAGGATAATGGACCGTACTGTGTAACACTATGATAGTTTATTTATCAGGTTACCATCACAAAACCAGCCTATATAGAACGTAAAAGGAGGTTTGTAGTCTTTTTAATTTATGCTAGCTGATTTAAAAAGTTTTTATTCATTATTATTTAATTGATACTGGCAGTTAAGAATGTTTTGATAAAAAAATGTGACATTAAATGCCGAACTTTTTATCTTTTTCTACTATATTACGAGCGGAGCGAGTGATGCTTTGTCTATGACTATATTAGTGTTTATGACATAAAAGAAAACAAATAAAGCCGTGGCTTAAAAGACAGACCTTTGAAATATACGAATACCAAGTAAATAGAGCTTTGTCATAGTAACTTTGGTTTCATATTTGACCGAGTAATATAAACAAATTTATAATCTTTGGTTTTTTCGCTATAATTGTACAATATAACCTAAATTCAAGTTTCTAGATAAACCCTCTAAGTACTTCAAAGATTTTTAGTTGTTTGCTTTGCCATACTTTCTGAGGGTTTATTGCAATTATCTTTTGAATCTGTAAATTTAGAAACTTGAGTTCTTTATAGATTTAGGAAACCATTATTCTTCGTATTTGATATCAATTTCATTTCTGTAGCTTAACGCGTTTTGGAGTAAAAAAGTTGTAACAGGTGGACAATCGAGAAATCTTATAAGGGTTTCGTCTTTTCCTTATGAGATACGAAACCCTGAAAACTGACGTAAATTGCAGTTAGATAATAATATAGTATACGTTCAGGTTGAGGAGGAGAAAAGCCAAGTATGGAGCCTCCCTTAGCTTTTACATTGTAGGCAGTGCCGGCTCTTATTTTTTATTTGATAATAAAGTTTTAAGACTATCGTGTGTGTAAAAAAGTCTGTCTTCATCTTGTATAGAATAAAAGAAAAATTGCCTGAATACAAGGGTTTTGTATTGTAACATTTCACAACATATTTCGTCAAATATTGTTTCCATTTATCATGAACGTGATTTATCACTGTTCGGCTATAAAAATATCATGATGCGATCTAAAACTTAACTAAACTTAACTAAACTTCTTTAAAAGCATAGTTTGTCTAAGTTTTCATATTTCTAACCAATATCTCTGAAAAATATATTATTAAACAATAACTTTTTGTTATAATATACTCGTAACACCAATAGGTACAGTTTCAATGCGATAACCGAGAAGTATCAATTGCAGCTAGAGCACAAATTGGTTCCACTCAATGCAAAAGTTTAAATTATCTGCTTTATAGGCCAGTTAATGGTAGATTGCTCTATCAAATACTGCAAATACAATTTCAATTTGTGAATACAATTTTCATTTGAATGGACTTGGCCTATATAAACCTAGCGAGCCGATAAACTCAAGGATGTCTGTTACGTATAGACATTTTCTTATATAACCTTCATACGTGAATGGTTTCCTTCACCTTTGTAGCGATTGACAAGTTTTATGTAATTGCATTATCGCATGTTCTCTGCTGCTGTATATTTGAAAGGAAAAATAACTTAAATATGTTACTCTCATATTGACAAATAAATGTGTATTCCTTTTGATGTGGAAATTAAAAATACCCGCTTAAAACCATGTTCATTGACTCAGGGTAAGTCATTCGATAAATTTTGTACAAAAATGTTTTCTAATATAAGTATTGCACCAAATCAATCGACTTCGGAATTACCCTAAGAAAAGGTGAAATGGTGTTCAGTATTCCCTGCCCTATTTACTAAATATAAAAAATTGCGAAAGTAGTTTAATAGCATAACCAACTAGGTAAAAGCTCTATTAAAGCGTACAAACTCCAAACAATATTTGTTATGCGGTTGATAGTTGAGCCGCTTCCGTAGATCCATTACTGCTCGACCCGCCTCTAATGTAATAATGTACGGGCTAACCGCGCAATGTGAAACAAACAAATTTTGTTTGTAGTGCATCGCTAACTCACTTAGCTTGTTCGTGATTAGGTTTTCGTGCATACGGTAAAGGGGTTGGTTGATGATCGAGTTTGTGAGTACATATATGCTTATAGTTGTCGGTACTTTTATCGAGAACTCTTAGATGTTAGTAAAAGGCCGTGGTCATGCAAGGCCTTATACTAAGTTTTTATTGCCTTCTTCTCATTGGTTAAGTTAATAGCAGCTAGGATCCATCAATAGTAAAGTAATATTTGGAGCAATTTATTTAGTAAACAAACTACAACGAACTTATCTATAGATTATTTTTAAAGCATTTTGCTGTGCTCAGAAATTATACTTAAAACAGTTAAAAAAGTTATGGGACCGGTAGGGTTTGAACTTGCGACCTTCTGCACACCTGGCAGCCGTTTTAACCAACCAGCTACGGTCGCCTCTTCCTAGGACCTTAAATTTCTCAAATTAGGGAACTGCGTCATTTGGTCCTAAATATTATTTAATTTATTTACTTATTTATTTACTTAAATATTTTATTAAGTTCTTGCTCGCTCGCCCGCGTGATACGCTACGTTGATAAACAGTATCTTATAATAATGTTAATCCAGATTATACGCTACAACTGTGCAAAACGTAACAAGTATTCATACACACACTCATCCACAAATCTTCACAAACGTTTGCATAAGTAGGATCGGATCTCACTACGAAACTAGAACCATGAAATATACGGAAACAATGCTGTATTAAATAATGCAATGCTTCTTAAGACTCTCCTACTTGCTCATGTCCTAAAATGCAGACATTTGAAAGACGTATTCACATGGATAAACAATTGAAAATATACTAAAAACAGTTGAAAAATTATTGACCGGCAGGGTTTGAACTTGCGACCTCTGCACAACAGGCAGCCGCTTTAACCACTAAGCTACGGTTGCCTCTTTCCAGGACTGACAAGAGGACGTTTTCAACTGTTTCTTAGTATAATTTGCTAAGCATAGCTAATGCTATAAACATAATCAATAAGAAGTAGAATATAAAACATATTCAAGATAACTTCTAATTGATTATTTTTATAGCATTTAGCTATGCTTACGTGACGTCACGAAATGACGTATCATATAGTTGAGAAATTTAGGGTTCTGGTAAGAGGCGACCGTAGCTGGATGGCTAAAGCGGCTGCCCGGTGTGCAGTAAGGTCGCAGGTTCAAATCCTGCCGGTCCCATATCTTTTTCAACTGTTTCTTAGTATATTCAAGATAATAAAGAAGTAGGTATTCACACAGACAGTAGCACGCAACCTCACGCAACCCTCTTATTGATTTATTCATTAACGCCTCGCCGTACCTCGAGATAATAAAGTATATTAGCCATAAGTGTACGCCATATTTGTTATCATAAACGCTACGGATTACTTTTTTATGAGCCATCTTATATTGGGAACCGTTTTAGTGCTGATACGGATTTGGTGGATAAACATATTTTTGTTAAGACACCCCAGAAATCTTCAAATAGCTCTGACGCAATCACAATATAATTTTTAGGGTCTGTTTCACAAAGTCCGAGGTAGAGATAAACGTCAGATAATTTTTAACTTTACCAAATATGAAAGTGACACAATTCAAACGTAAAATCGAACGCTTCAATTTGATTGTGTTATATTTTATCATTATAAATAATGTTTACTTTTTATTTGAAACAAGCCCTTTGGAGCTGAGTTGTTGGCCAACAATTCATATTATGAAAGCTGTTTATAATGTATATACGTAAGTTATATGATAGCGGTGTTTGAGAACCACTTTTTCGCGACATTAGAGCCACTATTTCTAAAAACTAAATGATTATATAATAGATTTCTTTATCGCAAATAAATTGTTGCTAAAAGCATATCTTTAGCCTTAGTATTTATCTCGCAGTAGTCTAGATAGACTAATAAAATATAAATATTAAGTCATTAAGGCATTAAGTCCGCCTTTGTCACAAATTTTGTGCAAGAAGTTTTTAAATAAATAAATAAATATGAAAATGTGGGCTTGGAAAATCAGATGGGCCCTATTGCTATGTAAAGGACAAGAAAAAACGTAATGGAAACGAGCGTCGCAAATGCCACAGTAGAACATCTTAATAAAAAAAGGTGCTATTATTTATTCAGGACAGTTTATTATCTCGCAAGGAGCGGTGTTAATAAATCTCGCCGGTATGACATTATACCAGCAGGCTGAGTATAAATGGATGTACGGATGAAACTGGCAATAGTTGTATAAAACTGAAATGGATCTCTATTAATTAACTTTTAAAGATATTGATTTCATACAAACATCACCCCTATATTAGCCAAAAGGGTGTGGCAGAGGTGTACAATACTACACTTCACCTGTTATGTTTAGGTTCCATGGGATAGGGGATGAGCCTATCGCCATATATTCCTGCTTTGAAGAGGCCTAAATTGAACTCATGCACATGCTTTGGCAGGGCGTTCCATTCATAGCAGTTCGGAAATGCTCTTTGAGTATTTGAAGAATATCTACCGCGAATGGATACTGGAATGCTGTTTGACTGGAAATCCGATGAAGAAAGGTTAACACATTATCATACTCGTGACTTCATGTCAGTAAAAAACATATTTGCAAAAATAGAATACAATAAAAATATAGGCCTTATAAATAAAATTACGTATAAACATTCAGCTTCAGAGACTAAAAACAAAATTAGCTGTAACACTTAAGTTTGTATGCAGCCGCGTGTTTAACTTGAACAATTTTAAGTAACTTAGAACAACGATGTAATAATAAATGACTGAAGAAGTTGCTCTACGCTTATTTATCGCTTTCTTTTGACTTACATTTCCCAGAAAAACGGTGTTCAAGGTTTTTTTTTAACTTTGTAGTAGAAGTAGTCAATTTTAAGTATACCAGCTTAATAATTCACTAAACTTATAAAACCGTATTTAAGATCGCAATTTATAGAAAATTATGATATGAAATCGGAGTCATAATTATTTAATAATTTATGTGATTAAGTTTGTATTTTACTCAAAAATTATATATTTTTCGGAGCATAATATTAATTATATATAAATTAACTATTCTGACGTCAGCATTGCTGACGTCACAATAGTTGTCTTTTTTTTTTATACTACACCTACAGCGAACGAGCGTGTAGTCCACCTGATGGTAAGTGGAGTACAGCCCATGGACATCAACAATCCATAAAAGCAGATTGTAGATGCGTCACTGCAGCTGAGGACTAAGGTGTTATGCCTCATGTGCCAGTAATTTCAGGGCCTGATCTCACCACCAAACCGGAACACAGTAATGGAAGCACTACTGTTTGGCGGCAGGTTAAAGGTGAGACGGTGGTGCTGCCGCCCTCGAGCTCATTCACAAGAGCTCTACCACCAGTAAATGTCTTCATGATTACTAATTCAGGTTCTTAAAAGGAAAACTTCACATTACTTTTTTAAGCTTCGTTTATTCAACGGGTAGCGTAATGACGTCACAGAGAGGTCCGTACTGTATGGCGGCTTGAGAGCGACTGTGTCGATCGCCTACAGTGCGGCCATTTTTAACACGCTTATATTAGCTTCACCTGTATGTATGTATGTAACCGACTCCTTTGGACTCGATTTTGACCCACTTTAAACGGACATATTTCATTCAAATTTTGCACACCTGTCAAAGATCGATGACAATGCAATAATTCGATAAAAAAAAAAAAAAAAAAAATAATAAAAAAAAAAAATAAAAACGCTCTTTTAAATAAACCAAACTAAAAAGTAGAAAATAAATAATAGTTTAAAAAACTAAAAAAGACAAGAGACTAAGACTCGGCGCACGTGCACGAGTTTACAAGTTTGTAGGTTAAGTATTGAAATTACAATCTTAACATTAATTTTACATCGTAATCAACTCAAAAATAATCAACTAATGGTTTATTAACTAATTTTAGGACCATCATATTATTAATCTTAATTATTATCGACGATCAGTTGTAATTGCGCCGATAGGTATTAATAAAAGACAGACCATGAGTATATTAAGTATATTCACTAGCACAGGTGGTCTCAGTATTGAGTTACTCTCATAGTGCAATGCGTCGGTTATTCGATACTTAAGAGCGATTTGGCGCACTACCAAAGAATATGTTCCTAAGTACGACACATCGTTAACATCCTGACATCAAACGATTAGTTTCAAAATCTCCGTACCTTTATTTCAGAGCTATTTTCATTTCAGCAATATAATATATTGTAAAGAAACTAGAAAATTACTCAGCAGAAGTTACAAATGGTTTCGTTATTAGCTGCTTATTTGGCGTTAAAAATTACTTTCGTCAATCATTGAGTTAACGAATGTTTCTCACTCAGAGTCTTTAGACTTAGGTTAGTAGCTAATACGTGTAATTGTTTCAACTTTTAATAAATATTTAAACTAACTACTGACCGCAGTTTTGCTCCGTGGTATGTCGTTCTAAAGTAGCCTTTGTACATGCTCACATTTACAGATATCTAAATACCAAATGTCAATAAGAGATCAAATAAAACCAGAACGAGTAACCGACAAAGTTTCTTAATCAGTATGCCTTGCCTCTATGGTCTAGTGGTTAGCGTATGCGTCTCTCATCGAGGTCTCGGGTATAATTTCCGGGTCGGGCAAAGTGTTATTTATAAAATTTCGTTTGAGTTGTAATTGTTCCAGGATGGCTATTGGCTCACCCCCTATCCCATTGGACCTAAACATAACAGGTAAAAATAAAAAATGTGGGTATTGTACACTCTCTGCCACACCCTTCTGAGTAATATAACCGTTATTTTATGTTACATTATGTTATGTTATGCAGTATTTCTTTCTGGTCATTTGCCTAAACTATATTAAAATCCACATTAATAATACTTTGGCGAAGACATTTCATAACATTAAAGTCTAAATTCACCTGACAACGAATGTTAAGTAGTGAAAGTTATCGAGTTAAAACAAACTAATAGCGACTTTATAAAATGTGTCAATTTCAATCGAAACAATTGTTAAATAGGTTATGAATCTATTGGTTATAGTTTCACAGTTTTAATTAAGTTGCGGGAACATCAAGGGAAATGTAAATTACTTTACAAAACCTGCAACTCGTCTTTGTAATTCCCCCAAAATAATTGTTGAATACCATTACATTTTCAATTTCATTTCATGACACAAAACCGCAAATGTTGAGCGCAACAGATAATTTGTATAGCTTGTCATTAGAGTGATATTACCCGAGTAAGCCTTTGTACTAATTACATTCTGTTTTGGGAAATGGCTAGAATGGTTATAGTATTATGTGTGTGTTAAAAAAGTTAAAATTAGTTTTCTTAACGTTTACTACTTTCCACAAACGGCTCCGCTCTTGTGGTTGGTCCACATTGACATTGTTTTTTAAAGTCGCCGGCACTAGGCATTACTCCTGTGTCGCGGGAGTGTTCACAAACATACATTTCACACACACAAAGCACACCCAGAGTCAGAATAAATATTTGCGGATCACACAAAGATTTGTCGTGTGGGGATCGAACCTAATGGGGGTAGGTGTACCAGCGCAGTTAAAAGCGTTGAGGCGACCGCTTTAACCACAAAGCCAACCGTGCAATCAATGATTAATTTTCAAACCTTCCTTATGAATCACTCTAAATATTAGTGTAAGCTGCATGATTGATCCGTTCAGTAGTTTCTCAGTTTATCGCAAACGGACAGACAGGCAGACAGACAAGACGTATTACTTAGTTTTATAATATAGATTTAACGGATTAGTGAAAATGTGATGTTACAAGTAATTAGGTAATGATTTCACTTTTGAACAGTAAATTTAGAAGTATTTGTTTCTAGCTACCTCAATTTATAGTGAGCAATTGCATCGTCCGCGTTCACGATAATCGCCGACCTTGCGTATTCCTCGGCATGCGATGTACACACGGCTACCGATCAACCTATACAATTCCAGTTTAAACCGGTCTCGCTTGATCAGTAGTGTGTAAGCTTGTTCGATACCCATTATCGATTTACGTTTCATGCGGGGCAAGTGTAGTTATTTTTAACCGACTTCAAACAAAATGAGGAGGTTCTCAGTTTTGGAACGAAGTTCCTTATCGCGCGTTGCGAAAGGGGGCTAGACGGAAAAAATTGGGACGAAAAGTTGTAACGACACATTTCGTAGCAATTCTCGTAACGGCGTAGTAATTACATGCTACGTTACAGCTACGGTGCTACATCATCAGACACACAGAGGAAAATGCACACGCCGCAAATAATCGAAAGGAACTTCGTTCCATCCGGGTGTCCCTTGACACCTCAGTAGTTTTGTTTTTTTTAATGTTTGTTCCCTGATTACTCGAAAAAGCCTTGACTGATTTGAGAAATTCTTCTAGATGTCTGAAAGAGTATACTTGTCACGGGGTTCCATTTTCGTCAGATTACGACACTGTTGATGGAATCCTAAAGAAATTGAGGGCAATCCTCAAATTTTAAATGTTTCTAATGTTTTTAATGTTTTTCGTATATTACTTAAAACTATTTGGATATTTGCATCTAGTAGTCAGCATTTCATGTTGCAGAGCTGATGCTTAACTGGCTTGTTGTGAACAACAAGCCAGTCAAGCATTTACTGGTGGTAGAGCTCCTGTGAATGCGCTCGAGGGCGGCAGCACCACCGTCTCAC
Source organism: Hypena proboscidalis (assembly GCA_905147285.1). Taxonomy (NCBI): domain Eukaryota; kingdom Metazoa; phylum Arthropoda; class Insecta; order Lepidoptera; family Erebidae; genus Hypena; species Hypena proboscidalis. Next base: position 2,904,614 of record LR990131.1, on the reverse strand, counting down.
CTTTAACCTGCCGCCAAATAGTAGTGCTTCCATTACTGTGTTTCGGTTTGTCGGTGAGATCAGGCCCTGAAATTACTGGCACATGAGGCATAACACCGTAGTCCTCAGCTGCAGCGAAGCATCTATAATCTGCTTTTGTGGATTGTTGATGTCCATGGACTGTACTCCACTTACCATCAGGTGGACTACACGTTCGTTCGCTGTGGGCGTAGTATATAAAAAAAAAAAAACAAGTGAAGCGCGAGATAAAAGATTCTTCGTATATAAATAAGCTACGTTAAGTTAATCCTTTACGCTGTGGTTTGTATTTGGACACAAACCATACCATTGTATTAAGATATTTGTGGAGTACTAGTATTATTTTCGAGAGCAGCAGCACCACCGTCTCACCTATAACCAACCGCCAAATAGTAGTGCTCCGCTCCGATCATGAGTCAGATGAAGCGATGCACAATTTGCTTTGAGGATTTTGGTGACTATGGGCTGTAGTTATAATATAAATATAGTTTTATATAATATATCATACACCGTATAAAGAACATACCTATGTTATATATCAAAGATGTACTATCGAATAACACTGTCTTCTTCAGTTACCAAACACAATAGTGCCTAATCACCTTACGAAGTTCAGTGAGCAAGCAAAATTCATGCGACACATGCTACCACATCCGCCTGGAACTGCTTGCAACTTGTCTGTTACTGCCTGTAAGCTCCTGTATCGTACTGAGTACTCTTATTGTTTGGACAACTCGATCCAACGTAAGGTTTTCAAACATTTTTTGAGTTAATAGAATGTATGCCACACGAAAATCAAAACATAGAAAACAATGGTGGTTTTATTTTATGGATAGAACTATTATAAACAAACGCGAGGGTTAAAGCACCATTTCACCTTTAACCTACCGCTAAATAGTAGTGCTTGAATTACTGCATTCTGGTTTTATGGCGAGATCAGGCCCTGAATTGGCACATGAGGCATAACACCGTAGTTTTCAAGTCAACAGACACATCTACAATCTACTTTTGTGGATGGTTGATGTCCAGGAGCTGTAGTTATCACTTACCATCAAATGCCCTCAAGCCATGTCTATCAAAATATACAACCGTCATCTGGAAGAAATAAAATCACAAGAAACGGCATCTGCATTTATAATTAAATTATTTTTTTAGTAGAAAAATGCCACTACTCTATTAATGAATATAATATGAATGATTAAATTATTAAATCGTCACAGGTACTCATAGTAAATAATATGTTAAATGGCTATACCAATTTTACAATAATGTGATTATCATCCTCTCTCCTATTTTGCTATGCCCGACAGGGTCCACAATGACTCAAATTAATGTTAAACCTTACCACCTAAGAATACTTTGAGGCATGCAATAAAGTTTTGAATTTGAATTGAATTTGAAAATGGACTATACGTCTATTCACTACATACGTCACAGAAAGAATGTACACTAGGTGACCTAAATACGAAGGTGTGCTCATACTCATTCATTTGTTAAACCAAGAACAGTCAGATTTCCAACAAACAATTTTATAAATGTAGGTTCCAAATATTAACTCGCAGCTGTTAATTAAAACAGTCGTTCGTTCACACTTTCCGTTCGGATGAACAGATTCAGAACAAATATTAAAACCAATCGTACAAATGCACACTCCTTTTCTGTTCATATTGTGATTTAATGAAAATTTGTGGCTAGTTTGTTTTTTACGAATGTAGTTATAGTTATTTGTGCAACTAGAGAACAAAGTTCGTATTTTCTTCGAGTGCTGTAGTGTAGTGAGGGACTCAAAGACACGAGATGTAAATAACTTTGATCTCGTGTTGCACATTCAACTTTTCACCTCAGCATCTCGAAATAGTACCCATAGTACATTTTGTGCTTAGTTTGGGACTAAATTACGTGTTGAGTAATTATGTATAACAATTTCTAATTGATTATATTATAGCATTTAGCTATGCTTAGCAAATTATACTAAACAGCAGTTGAAAAAATCTAAGTATAGTACCAATTATTAATCTTTCTCAAATGATTTACTATACCGCTGGTCTAATAACGAGCAACATAATAATATAAGTTTACATTTTAATTTTGTTTATGGATTTGAATAATGTCAATATTTTTGCAACTTTTAAAACAACACATAGAAAACTAACTTCAAGAAACGGAAAATGCATAACATACCTGTTCACCATAAAACAATTTATATATCTCAACACCGAAACCGCAACACTACATTGAATGAGGTGCAGACGGAAATTACAGCCAGGTAAGCCGCGGCTATTATTTCCACCGTCTCCATGGAGCCTTTGTTCTGAGCGGCGCGGCGTGAAGATAACGACTTCGCTGTCACGCTGGATTCAAAACTGGAATAGTGTTTGTGTTCTGTTAAACGAGTCCTGCTATCCTTCGAGACTATTTAAAATTAGAATGAACAGTTAAAAGTAGAATAATGATTATACCAGTTAAAAAGTTTTTGAAAAAAAGCCGGCTCCAAAATACCTCGAAAAAGCATTTAATAACACAAAAAGTTGATTAAATAAACTATTTGAAGTCTGTGCTGATCATTTTCTGCCAAATACGGACTTCACAAACTATTTTATTCGTTTTTTGCGTTACTAAATGCTTTTCAAGGTATTTTGAAGTCGGTTTTTTTTCAAATCATTTTATTATTTTTTCTAGTGTAGTTAAGCTAGTTAAGTATCGTTACTAGACAGTAACGATACTTAAATATAACTATATAAATACAATAATACACCTAACACCTTTATAAAAGTAAATTTATACATTAACAGATCAAATCATATTACGAAAACTTATATTCAAAATTAATAATTACAATTACGTATGGATCACCTATCAAGTATACCCTTTCAAACAAAATAAATATTCTCAAATCGGTCTAGGCGTCTTCGAGTTATCGGATAAAAATATTAAAAAAATACAATCGTATTGTGAACCATTTTAGAAGACGGTTAAAAAATAATCAATAGTTAAAAAAAATATATTAAGTGCCAAGATGTTTACATTTTATTTACATTCTAAATATATTAGTATAAATGACAGAAAGTTTGCAATCGACAAAAAACCTCCTGCAATAGACTTAGCCTGTCCTGCAGGTTGTTGTGACGAATATCACAAAAACCTCCCTGTTTGAAGAAGTGGCTTCTAAAGATGTCCTAGATAGCACATTACACAAATTAATGATACCTACTACACTCTATACTTAGTTCTATTTTAATATAAGCTAATAAATAAATAACAACGAAGTAAGGTAAGGTAGGCTACGACTATTATGTCAAGCGTCTCTACGAAGGCTTTGTGCTGCGCTCCTGTCTAGAAGATAACGGCTTTAAAGTTACAATCTGGAATCTGAACTAAAACAGCGTTTATGTAGTGTAAGTTTCGTTTTATATAAGTTCTGTAGTTCTTAAAAAGATATGGGCATTAAAACTAAAACCAAGTTATTCCAAAACAAGTTTAATCAAAAAGAATGCTACTGTTTTAAAATATAAAACAAAAAAACACTAAAAACTCGTGTTAAGTAACACTTTGCGGCGCTCGTACGCCGAAACTATTGAATTAAATTAAAAATTCAAATTCAAAATCATTTATTTGTACATCATATAGGTATAACACAGATGTTCTCTTAAATAATTATAACATATATTAAAACATAATAACATAAACATAATAACATATTACATATAACATTGGTCGCTATGTCTTGTTAACATTGGCGTACAAATATAACATTTCTAGTAAGAACATAGTGGTAGTAATAGGTAGTATAACAATATTAAAACTTAAATGTAAAATACAAAGCTATTTATCAGTTAAATATTCATCCACTGAAAAAACTTATTGTTCATAATAATGTTAATAATTCGTTTTTAAAATCAATGAAATGAAATAAAAACAAATTTATTCCTTAGACTTCAGTAAGCACTCTAAATCATCATAGAAATATAATTCTATTCTAAATTCACGGCGGTTAAACTAACTAAACTATATAATATATAACATTATAAAAGATTAAGAATCCAGCAGGACTCGAACCTGCTCCCCTGGGTATACGCCCCAAGTGCTTTGCCAATTCAGCTATGGATTAATTATAATTTAATTTTTCAACTTTAATATTATATAAAATACAAAAGGCATAGCAAAGCTAAAATTTGCTTTAAAATATTACAATTATAAAAGATCTCTTTAGTTTAATTTCGTAGAAGACGATTTCATGTTAAATGAAAATAATTATCGTCAAAAAGCGACTAAAGACAAACAACACCAGTGTGTGACATTTACTTAAAAGTAACATGACTGTGCACTCGTTCACTCAGTAACATACAATTATTCTTCGTCGTGTCGATGGCTGAGTCAAATTTTATTTTAACTTGCCATCGTGGTGAAAGGAATAGCCAATTCGCTTTGAAGAACTCGCGAATTGCCCAAGGTGCGCCGGACGTAGGGAATCGTTGTGTACGTCACTAGGGGAGGCTCCTTTCATGCACCCAGACAACATACAATTTAAAAAGTTATTTTTAATTAAACCTGAAACAAACATATTTCATGTTCAGTAACTAATGTTCTTATAATAACATAACATTATAATTCAAAATTAAAGTTCGCAAACTTTTGACCGAAAATTTGGCAGACTCATCATAATGTTTAATTCTTCATTCCCCTTCTCTTCATCCGTTATTTATATATATGTATATATTTATAAATATATACATATTTTTGTATATTATTGACGTAGTATTATGTATGTACCATATATGTACTAATATGTATTTAATCGATTTTCAAATCAGTGTATATTATTTTACTATTAGTTTTATTGAAACGCACCTACCTTTGTTTCTCCGCACCACCCTAGGTTGACTGTTAGAGAATGCCACTAGGCATTAAGTCCACCTATGTACCATTTTGTGTGCAAAAAGTTAAATAAATAAATAAATAAAATAACATCAACTATAGCTATAACTACCCGATAGGTTATGGCAACGGTGTATAACACCCACATTACACCTGTTATGTTTCACATGATTAGTTCATATTATCATGGACACATGGGTCCACATTATAGGAAAGGTCCAATGTGAAAGGGGTGAGTCATCGCCATCCACCGGGTACAATTTCAACTCCGTCCTGCTAGTGAAATTTTTTACTAACGAAAATTTACAACCAACCCGTTTGCCTGACCCGGAATCAAACCCGTGACCTCTCAATGAAAAATCCCATGAGTTCAACAAGGCTGTTTAGAATATTCTATTAATATTTTATTTTTTCTACTTGACTACCTTTGTCTATAATTGAAGTAGTTTCCAACACGTGCAAGTATTCACACTCAGACCTATTTGCAGGTGGAAATGGTTCCCAGGTGTCATTTATCTTTATTACCTTTCAATTTAAGTTTATTTTTGTAGATAAAAATACTAATAAGTTAACAAGAATATACCAGTCTCTAATTGAGTTATCTTGCAGTTTCAAAACATAAATCGAGATGACTTATATCAATACACAATCTATTATTTTAATATAAAGCTACTTTGTTTGTTTGGTTGAACGTGTAAATCTCAGAAACTACTGATCCGAATCAAATTTTATATCTATATTGGAAATTATGGAAGCTATTTGTAGGCTGTATTTACGCTATGACTAATAGAAGCGTAAAAGCACTGAAATATTTATTATCTAAACGTCACGGGGACGGAACAGTAACATATAACGCAATTAACAATAGTTAATTATAAAGAGGAATTCCACGTGGATGCGGTCACGAGTAACAGCTAGTTTCTGCTAATTATAAAGGTTTAAGATTTTTTCTATTTGTTTGTATGTAAAAATCTTCGAATCTACTGGACCGATGTTATCGAAAATTGGTGTGGAGACAGATCAAGATTCCAAAAATAATATAGGCAATAATTTATCCACGAAACACGCAGGCTGGTCCGCACGCAGGAGCTAGTGTGAAATAAAACAATAAATCATCATTGATAATGCAAACTGTTGCTATTTTTAACCGACTTCAAAAAAAGGAGGAGGTTGTCAATTCGGTTGTATTTTTTTTTTTTTTTATGTTTGTTCGCCGATTACTCGAAGACGCCTGGACCGATTTGAGAAATTCTTTTTTTGTTTGAAAGGATATACTTGTCATGTGGTCCCATTTTTTTCAAGTCACGTTCTAATGATGGGATCCTAGAGAAATCGAGGGCAACCCTCAAATTTAAAAGGCTTCTATATTGTTTTTTGTATATTATCTTAAGCTACTCGGATATTTGCATCTAGTAGTCAGCATTTTATGTTGCTGAGCTGATGCTGGAAGATGGAACTCCTCAACGGTTAGGAGTACGGGGATAATTCTTTATAGGCTCCTTGTGGCCGTTTCCTGTATTCTTTCAAGTTATACACAGATGCGGCGAGACGTTGAATATTACTTATGTATATTCATAATATGAGGTCATGATTTGATGATGGGATCGTAGAGAAATCATGGGTAACCCCTTAAATTTCAAAGGCTTCTATTTTGTGTTTCGTATATTACCTAAAACTACTTGGATATTTGCATTTTAAGTTGCTGAGCTGATGCTGAAAGGTACAACTCCTCAACGGTTAGGAGTACGGGAATTATTATTAATAAGTTTTCCGTCTCAAGTAACCGTCGTCTCCTCATTCGAGAAAAATTCTTGCTCGGTCTACCCATCACTTAAAATCGTAAAATAAAATAATTTTTAACAAAAAAAACCGACTTCAAAAAGTAGGTAAACTAAAAAGCAAAAAGTAAATTTACTTCGCACAAAGTTATACGTTTTTTCATTTAGTTAAATAGAAATTATTAAATAATTATTTAATAATTCTGAAGTCGGTGCCAAGTAAACAATAACTCTGTATAGATAATATCAATCTTTCTAACAACTATTTTCTGACTGAATATTAGTTAATTATTAACTTAATTATCCGATTTACTTGGCACCGACTTCAGAATTATTAAATAATTATTTAATAATTTCTATTTAACTTAATGAAAAAACGTATAACTTTGTGCGAAGTAAATTTACTTTTTGCTTTTTAGTTTACCTACTTTTTGAAGTCGGTTTTTATTGTTTCAGACCCATCACATTGTGGTGTAGTGGGTAAAGCGGTCGCCTGGCCGCTCTCCACTGAAAGGTTAAAGGTAATGAAATTGCCTACTACTATTAATTCTATTTCGCTGGCGTAACGTAATTATCTGTCATCCTTTCAGTCTTTTCTTGGGTTGCGGTCACATTTTGCGGTAAATTTTATACCCCAGTTACCTTTTAATAGTTGCCATCACTGGTGAGTTAGTCAGTTAGATATTGAGAGTAAAGGTCATATACCTATATAAAATTACATCTTTTTCCTATGAATAGATCTACAATTGCAAACTTGCAGCTGTGTAGAATTAACTCTTATCAAACTAACTTAAATATTAGGAAACGTAATAATACAAATTACAATAAATATATTTATTTTTCGATTAAAAAAATTTATATATTCGACGACCGGATGGCGAAGTGGGTAGTGTACCTGCCAGCGACGCCGAGGTCGTGGGTTCGATTCCCACTCAAGTCAAATCTTTGTGTGCATGAACATGGGGGTTTGTCTTAGTCTGGGTGTTTCTATGTATAATAAGTATATATTTACAAAAGAAAATTATATATGTATTAGTATCAGTTATTCTAGTACCCATAGTAAAAGCTCTGCTTAGTTTGGGACTAGATGGCGTTGTGTGCGAGTTGTGAAATATTTATTTATTCATTTATTTATATCTCTATCTCGATGGTCTAGTAGTCAGCGTATGTGCCTCTCACTGCGGGTTCTCAGGTTCGGTCGGCCAATGTGTTATTTGGGAACTATAGCAGCACGGAGTTGGAAGTGTGCTCGGTGGATGACGATAGGCTCACCCCATATCTCATTGGACAGGTGAAATGTGGGTGTTGTACATCTCTGCCACACCCTTCTGGATAATATAGGCGTGATGTTATGTTGTGTTAATAAATAATGTACCTTGTAATAGCACTCATCATTTTTCCTTGCAAAAATAAATTTGATATGTCCTAAAGAGACCATCACTGTTAATGTGATTGATCACCATCATTGTTATTAATTGAGCTTCATCGTAAATCTTTACCCGATTGACACACCGGATTATGTTTCCAATTCATATGTATAGAAAAGAAGCGAGAGACACTCTATTGAAACGCTTAGAACAAGTATTTGACCTGTTGCATTACCACTTGGAAGATGTCCAAGCAAATATTTAACATTCGCTTCAGAAACGGAAGAATATCACAAGTGCCAAATATCGCTACTCTTATACTTATTTAAAGAAAAACTACGCAAGGTATGCCAACCCAAGACGCAAAAAACGCTGATAAAAATTTAACTATATGACAAGTATACACTTTTAAACAAAATAAACAGTCGAAAGAAAATAAAACGTCGGGAAATCAAAGTAAGTGAAATTTAAGTGAAATATCGCGATAAAATCCGTAAAATTGAAGTGTTAGTCATGTATAACATTCGCGTAAACCTTAGAAAATATTAAAATAAACAGTTTTAAATCGGTTCAAGCGTCTTCGAGTAATCGACAAACAAACTTAAAAAAAATGAAAAAAAAAATCGAATTGAAAACGTCCTTCTCTTTTTTAAGACGGTTAAAAATACGACAATTTTAAAGAGCTTTTATGAACGTGGTCGAGGTCTGTCTTGTCTTTAATATATCGCTATAATATAGTAGTATATAATAGTAATGCTTTCACCACTGTTCCAGTTTTGTGATGCTATTTGGATCTGAAATTATGGACAAAATCTTAGAACTTGGCGATTTTGAAGTAAGCAGCAGATGGTTGCTCGACCAACTGACGATTGCAAAACATCTGCAATATTTTTGTGGATTTTCTATTCAATTAATAATTAAAAATAAAAATAAAACAAAACAAAATTCATATTAACCTAAAAATAAATAACTACATCTAAAACTATGTACAAACCTAGTCTAAAAGACCGCTACCAGTGGGCAACGTTCCCAAAATGCTGGCAGCATTGCCACGTTGTATGGCAATGCTCAAATTCTGGCCAAAATAAATACCAGCATTTTGAGAACGTGTGGCCTCAAACAGGCGAGCTGAAATCTGTTTGTACAGATTGAGCGCTTCCGGCCCCCACGGCCCTAATGTCTCTACCCCAAAAGGCACAAACAAATATCCATTTTGTGGATATACCTACATTAAACAACTTTAAAACCATCTAAAAACATTAACATAATGCTATAGTACAAAACTTACTAACAGTGTTTCTCATCTCGTGTTAATGTGCAATGAAATAACTACTGGAACTGGAAATTCTCTACTCCATAAAAATGTTCATAAAGTTTTAAATTAATTGTTCGCCAGTACCGCGAACTCATTGTAACAATCGTTATTTGTGGAATGCGGACATTCCAGACGAAGATTGGCATTGCTAATGTAACAATTTAGATAGCTTTTATTTCCTACAAAATAATTATGAAAATATAGAGGAATTTTTGATATTCGGGCAAGGGAAAGATGGACCGAAGATTTTTTTTTTGCATTCCACTAAGGCCTACTTAGTAGTAAGTAGATACCATAGCCATTGGACACTTGCAAGGCCAGGCGCATAAATCGTTTGTAACCGAGTCTTTAAAAAACCTTGTGGGGATGAGCTCACTGTCGTTGGCGAGAAAGACGCTGGTAGACCGAAGCCGTAGAATATAGTTCATTATACAAGCGGTTGAACGCACAAAGGAAGGCCAGTTCTCTCCTCGGATTGAGTGGTTCAATACCGTCTGAGAACTTGGAATGATCGACTATCCTGACAGCTCGTCTTTGGTACTCAGGTACTCCAGCCCAAAGGTGTCAGCAATACTCCGTGTGGGACCTGATGGAAGTATTTGAAAAATAATAGTAGACTTTAGTAATCAGCAACCAATGCTTTCGTATTTATACGTAATTTGTGTACCCATAGTCCATTTAAAAAAACGTATGTCATAAAATATATATATAACTACAGCTATTACAATAATGTCGCGTTAAACATGACTCATCACTTTTAATCCTCATTTAAAAATAATAAATTTCATGATTCTTTTGCACTGCAAATTTGATCCTGGTTTCTTTACGTGATTACTTAACAGGTATATTTTGTTTTCTTTGTTAAGAAATCTTCAATTCTAAAGATTATTTATATCAATAAATGTGCAATACATATGTATTAGGTATCCGTATAAGTTTTAATTAAATTACAAATTGTGTGAACGAATTCACATATTGACATGAAATATTTGCTAAAACGGGCTATTTACCAAATTTATATACTGTTCTAATATTTCGAAAACTCTATGCTACAAACATGGACATAGCAAATTAACAACAGCATGGTAAATATTCCGTTTCATTAAACACTATGTGTGATATATCAGGATAATCTTCAATATCGATTCTAATTGATTATACAAACTCTTTTTACTCGAGTGAGTAAACACGTCGATTAAGGTGGTGATGGATTTTACATTTAGATTATTATATTTTGTTACATCGAGTCGGCTCGATGCGAGTCTTTAATATGACATTTGAAGTCCACTCGTTAAGTTTTACTCTTATCGGAGTAAAACTATCGAGTAATATCGAATGTGAGTACTCAGCATTGAAAATTCAATTGATTTTTTTGCAAAAACAAGTTGATCTGCATTCTGCAGTCTCCAAACCGTCGGTAGATTCACATTGATAAATTTATTCGCAGCCAAAACTACACGATTCGTTACTTAGGTAAAGCAAACAGTTTTGGGAATGGATGCATCTGCATCGACCCGTAGATAGGTCGCATTGCTGATTGCATGCAGATATTGAGCCAATATTTGTCCTTTGCATGGCTAACGTATAGCTTGTAATTAAACATTCATGATCCACGTTATATTTTTTTTTCGTTATTCAATTTTATCAAATTCAAATTCAAATCATTTATTTTCATAGGCCCCAGGAGGCGCTTGAACTCATCATCAATATCGTTTTTAGTATTTCTTTTTATATTTCATAATGTGTGTATAATATTAACGAAGTTGTCTAAAGAAATAAATAGAGTTTATTTTGTAAACAACATTTAGCGTTAGAATATGACAATTCCAATAAAAAAAATATTACCATAATGATATTGAGTTCATAGATTTAAGACAACTGCAATTTAATATTTTATAGGATTCTAAATCTTCTTAGCGGCTGATTTTAATAAAATTTCTTGCAGGTAACTGACTACAAGGCGCGTAACATATGCATTGTTTATATCGATGTGCCTACAACGGCGACGAAACCGAGGCAGAAAGATTTTTTTTAATAGCGTTAATCTCAAGAATTACTGGTCAAATTTTCTTCTTTTTTCTTTTTGTGTTTGATATTCCAACTTTAAATAAAGGTATTTAAATATAAACTATTAAGGTAGCTAAAAAAAAAAAATTAAAAAAAAAAAGATAGCAGGAGCAATGCACATGATCGATCATTGTGGCAAGCTTTAGGGGAGGCCTATGCTGGCAAGCAAGACAATCTTCAAGAAACCGGTGTCAATTAAGTTTGTGTAAATAAAAGTGTATAATTTAAATGTAAGATTGTTGAATAAAGGCTTTATTATTATTATTATTAAGCTAAACTCCATGGGAGCGGAACAGTAGGGTTGAACGCGGGTCAAGCGCGGCAGAAGCTTTCTTCTTAGTACAACTAATTCAACGTGGACGATGTCGCGGGCAAAAGCTAGTTCAGATCTTCATTATTTATGTGGCAAAAAAATCATTTGCTTGGTACGTACAATCGACCTTCGTGCCCCTAAAAGAATTAATTAAACCAGCGTTAAATCACCAATGACACAGCTGCCTCACTTTATTGGCGGGCACTTTTGACACACAAGGTCACACACCACGAAGGCCGTATGTACACGTACTGCAGAAAAATCGTGCAATTGGATTTTACGAGATATAATAAATGTAGATTACGAAATTAACTTTTAAACTTACGCATTTTTATTTTTTTTATTTTTTTTTTGGAATAACAAACAATTACACAATAAGTAATACAAGTTTTTAAAGCAAACTAAACTTAAATAATAAAAACAAAATACAATTGCGTAATCGACGACGTTATCCACAAAATACATATTTAAACATAATTTTAAAGCCGTACATAAGCTATTTTTTTTAATAAATCTATGTAATTAACCATACTATAAATATATATGTCTAAAGAAAAAAAAACAATAAATTAGTGAAATGTTGCATGATTAAGTAAAATCTAACGGAAATTAACGCGATCATGCATTATTTACCTTTTAGGCTTGACGTTTTGGCAGACAGATTACACTGGCTAGGTAGATCATGAAGTTTAGGAAAGAGCACTAGTTTACATTTATAAGACCCAAGTGGTCTCATGCCTATCAATACAAACAAATTAAATTGAAGTGTCTGTTTTTATTGTCAAATAACAATGTTTTCTTCAGTTGATATAGTTATTTACACGATACCAATGCCTAAAATACAGATTTAATTTTTTTATTTATTTATTTATTCATTATATCTTATAAGCTAACAGACACATCCAAAACGCTTACAAGATTAATTATTACAATTAACAAACAAAAAAGAAAAACAACAAAAAAAAAAAAACAATTATTTACAAAATTATTCATAGTTTTAAAGCAATAAAAATATAGTAAAATCAATCAAAAATAAAAAATCTATTCATAAGGTCGTCATAAATTTCAAAGACAATATAAAAATAGATTAAAATTAAAAAATAATAAATAATAATAATAACAAGAAAAATAAGATGTCAGTTCAGTACTGAGTCAAATTAAATATTAAAATAGTAATAAATTAGGTATAATAGCATGTCAGATTAAAAAATAATAATCATTAAATTAGTTTACTGTATGTCATTTAAAAATATATGAAATTGATTATACAAATGTCCCAATCCATCGGCAAATAAATCTAGTTCGTGGTGCTGGGCAAGTATGTCCGCGATAGTACGGAGTGCGCGGTTGGTGGGAGCGTGCCGGCCACGCTCTGTGCGCGCGGCGGGTGGCTCCAGAAGCCGAGGACGTCGGCGCGGCGCCACCTGCAGGCCCTCCGAGTCCGCTGATATGTTCCCGGGGACCAAGAGCCGGACTCGCTCTACTATTCGGGGACTATCATTTTTTTATTATAGATTATCGATAGATAATGGGCGACTTGAGACATAGACATTTTTCATTTATGACTGTCTGTCTGTCTGTTTGTATCAGCTATTCTTCTAAACGGCTGAACCAATTCTGATAAAATTTTAGATGCAGGTAACTGACTGTAATGGGCGTAACATAGGCTACTTTGTATTGATGTACCTACCACGCAGACGAAACCGCTGGAGAAAGTTAGTTTGTTTGTTTGTTGGCGAAAATCTCGGAAGAAGTCGCGGGCAAAAGCTAATATAGTAAACTAATAGTACAACAGAAATTACAAGTAGTCCAAAACAAATCCGAAAAAAGACCTATCATGTACTATCATAGTTGACCAGATTATAGATCACATCTTAGTGTATTCCCTTTACTTAGGCTCCTATTTGTTTGTATTGTTTTATAATATAACATAACATCATGCCTTTATTACCCAGAACAACACCCACACTTCACCTGTTATCTTTAAGACCCATTGAATTGGGGGTGAGCCTTTCGCCATCCACCGGGCACAATTATTCCTCTGTCTAATCTGCACCTACCTATGCTTATCTCTGCACCACCCTAGGTTGACTGTTAGAGAATGCCATAAGGCATTAAGTCCGCCTATGTACTATTTTTATGTGCAATAAGTTAAATAAATAAATAAATAAAATAAAAATTCGAACTCGGTGCTGCTATTATGAATTTCACATAACACTGTGCCCGACCCGGGCATTGAACCCATCTAAGACTTCGCGGTGATACGCTAACCACTAGACCATCGAGGCAGTTATATTATTCGGTTGTAATATTTTTACAAAACTGCAAAATATGTTTAATGCTTTTACCAGACATTTTTCAATTTGTGAGACAATATATGGGTGTTAGTTTGATATATTTTTGGTACGTGCGTCTAAAATACAATTTAGTTTAGAAATATTTTGAAAGCGCGTTGTAGTCACGTAGAACTTGTAGAACAAAGCGTAGCGTTGGCTCTACGGCGTAGCAGCGTAGCAACAAAGGACGGAAAGATGAAATATTTCCTTTATCCGCACACCAAGCATTTTTTTATTGTTTGAAGAACTTTATTTGTTTTTAGACAAATACATCTTCAGCGAGATGACCGGACGCTTTGATGCTGTTTTTTTTAATCTAACTAATTATTCAAATTATGAAATACGGGTGTTACTCACGTAATGTTGGTCTATTTAGTCAGTGCAAGACTGGCTGCGACTCAGGCGCGACGTATCGCACTCTCTTGATAATGCCTAGACGTATAGGCGAAACCGTGGTCGACTAAATAGACCAACATTACGTAAGTAACACCCGTATTTCATAATTTGAATAATGTTACAAACTCACGTCAGTTTTAATAACAAAAAAAAATCCGACTTCAAAAAGTAGGTAAACTAAAAAGCAAAAAATAAATTTGCTTCGCACAAAATAATACGTTTTTTCATTTAGTTAAATAGAAATTATTAAATAATTATTTTATCATTCTGAAGTTGGTGCCAAGTTAAAACAACCTTTCAACAATATCAAATTACAGTTCACACAAAAAGGGAGGCGTAGTTGTGCTAGTGCGCGGTCGCCCAGTACTTACCACAGAAATATAACTAATATTCAGTCAGAAAAAAGTTGTTAGAACGATTGCTATTATCTATACAGTACTTGGCACCGACTTCAGAATTATAAAATAATTATTTAATAATTTCTATTTAACTAAATGAAAAAACGTATTATTTTGTGCGAAGCAAATTTATTTTTTGCTTTTTAGTTTACCTACTTTTTGAAGTCGGTTTTTTTTTTGTTAAAAATTATTTTATTTCACGATTTTAAGTGATGGGTAGACCGAGCAAGAATGTTTCTCAAATGAGGAGACGACGGTTACTTGAGACGAAAAACTTATTAATAATAAACAAGAATTAAATCCTTTTTCCTGACTATTGAGGGTCACGACCTTCCATCATCAGCTCATTTGACACAATAACTAGCAGTAGGAATATGCGTACAGTAGTGAAAGAATTATCCTTTAACTCCTAACTATTGAGGAGTTGACCTTCCATCATCAGCTCAATCACATAAAATTATTGCGACCAAGCGTAAATCCTGGCCTCGATTAATAAAATATGAGGGTTGCCCCCAATTTCTCTGGGATCCCATCATCAGATCATGACATGCTGACAATGGGACCACCTTTGAAATATCTCCGTTCCAACAGCTCACTTGACATCATAACTAGCAGTCTGAATATGTGTACAGTAGTGAAAGAATTATCCTTTAAATCCTAACGATTGAGGAGTTGACCTTCCATCATCAGCTCAGTCACATAAAAATACGTAAATACTGGTGTAGCTTTGAAAAACACACTAAAAACATTACATGTGCCTATAAAATTCGATCACGACATGCTGACAGTCGGACCCCTTTGGAATCATCTCCTGTCCAACAAAAAAAGAATCATCAAAATCAGTTCATAAACGACGGATCTCCGTCGTTTATGAACTGATTTTGATGATTCTTTTATAGACAATATATGGGTGTTAGTTTGATATATTTTTGGTACGTGCGTCTAAAATACAATTTAGTTTAGAAATATTTTGAAAGCGCGTTGTAGTCACGTAGAACTTGTAGAACAAAGCGTAGCGTTGGCTCTACGGCGTAGCAGCGTAGCAACAAAGGACGGAAAGATGAAATATTTCCTTTGCACGGATATCTATCCGTGAACAAACATAAAAAAAAGCAACATATATACGAATTGAATTGAGAACCTCCTCCTTTTTTAGAAGTCGGTTAATAATCTAACTAATGGCAATATTGTTGGATAATCGGGCATATATCGCGTATTTTTGATGGTCTAGTGGCTAGCGTATGCGCCTCGCACCATGTGGTCTCGGGTTCGATTCCCGGGCAAAGTGTTATTTGTGAACTTTTCGTCAGAAAATTCACAATAGCAGTACGCAGTTGGAATGGTGCCCGGTGAATGTCGATAGGTGTTGTATACCTGTGCCTCACCCTAAGAAAAATATATAAGCGTGCAATTATGTTATAATAATTTTGATTGTAAATATCGTTTTCTGTTAGAAACTAAATACCGATTCATTCCTAAATTCTAATTAAATGCAAATACACTGAAACGTATAAGATAACACTGGATTTAGGTTTGATAGATAGATAACTCTTTACTGTACTTTTGAAAGTCAGTTTCATAAAACACATCTTTTAGATAGTACAAAGGGCGGCCTTATCGCTATAGAAGCAATTTCTTACAGGCGACCTTTGGATGGACAAGAGAGCTTAAGAAATTATAAATAGGTACTTTTTTTGGTGCACTAGAAATAATTGTATAATAGATTTATTGATATATTAACTTAATACGAACATGTAATAAACTGTACATACGTAAGCACTATATATACATTATACACACACATATATATATATTAAATTACACATGTAAATAATACACTGGATCGATTCAAGACAGCAGCAAAAATAAGAAGAAAGACATAGAATGGGATATATAAGGGTGTATTTCAACAAGAGGTTTTTTGTGTCATTTCGGTTTGCTTGTGAGGTTAGAGTTTAAATTCACTGGCACATCAAGTCTGATTTTGAATTGCCGAATAGATTTTAGAAACCATTTTTTTTGTTCACAGTTATACCTAACTACAGAAGTCAGCCATAAACAAAAAATCGATTCAAGTATATTATTGAGAGGATATACGACCCATCGAGCAGTAGATTTAATGGTGCCTAAACAAATAACACATGTTGACGCACTCGTAAAGTGAAGATTCGATCATGTGGGGCATTTTATTACTATACAAATAGTACTACTGATTTGGGTTTAAGAATAAATAAGATTTCATATATTGGGTGGATTAGATCATTGGTAAACAAAGTGGTACCCATAAACAAGTTTTCTCGAAATTTATCGCACATCCCAGTTCATTTATACGAACACTAGAAGAGGCATGATTATTGTCATGATTGTTTTTGACTTGAAAACTGCTGTATTGATTTCAAAAAAATAAAAAAATACTATAAAATTGTACGAGCAACCCCGTACATCGCAATAGTTTTAGATTTATGCTGACTTCAACGCGCAGCGAAGCGAACAAAATACATACATTCGACATAATAATCAGTAGTTTTTTTTTTTTTTTTTTTTTATAGGTTTTAAAACTCGAACTTTTGTCCCTTGCATGACAAGAGGAGTAGTGCGGCGGTATTTTATTTTTATGTATTATGTATATTTATTTTGTTTATATTATTATTATATTTTTGGTTTTAGTTTAGTTTTTATTTTGTGATAGAGAGAAACAGACAACATTATTTGTTTCTCTCTATCACAATTGTACATACTGTTTCAGCAAATTTTAAGAAGTGAGGCCTTGTTGTTTTTTCGGCCAGGAGGCGTGGTGCTTCGGTTGCCTCTAAATAATCAGTAGTTGCAATCAATCGGTTCGGGTAACATCAAAACGTTCCTTTCGCCGCGTGTCGGTCAATTAACATAAGTTTTCGGTATAATCTATCTGACTTTAAATACATTACTTTAAACTTAACTATCAGACTTTCTTCTTCTTCGTCATGTCAATGGCTGAGTCAAATTTTAATTTGACTTGCCATCTTGGTGAAGGGATCAGCCTATTTGCTTTGGAGAACTCGCGAATTGCCCAGGGTGCGCCGGACGTAGGGAATCGTTGTGTACGTCACTCGGGGAAGCTTCTTTCATGCACCCTACTACAACTATCAGACTTATCATTTAGATGTACCTTACCCGTATAAAAATATTTTACATATTAACAAAGACTTGAATTTATTGAATTTTCCATAGAAAAAGTCTATGGAGTACTTTTAGTTTTAAATAATCAATTATATTCAATTATAACTGCGCAGCTTATCGTTAAACCATAACAATATACTTATTTTATATAATATTAAAGTTGAAAAACTAAGAATCCTGCAGGACTTGAAACTGCACCAACCAATACAAAAAGCTAAAATTTTGCTTTAAAATATTACAAGAACTATAAAACTTGTTAAAGTTGCGTGTGTTTTGACTGATACATTCAGTAAAGAACTGTCAAAGGTAACGATATTTAAATCGGTTTAGTTTCACACGCTATGCGCTATTTATTGACAGAAGTTAAAGTTGTGTAGGTAAAACGGCCTTATTTTGTATCTGTGAATTCATTCTTTAAGGGTTGCCACAGTGAATTAATATACTTGTGATCTTGCAAGCGCTATTGAAGGCTACTACAATATATAATAGTTTTTAAACTTGTAATAAATAAAAAAAAGATAAACTATAATACTTATAGATTTAAGTGTGATCTGTATTGCATGCCTTAGGGTAAAATATGGTGGTCTTTACTATTTTGTAACATCAATGTATACCCATATTTGCAATAAAAATATTGAAGTTTGAAGTTTACAGTAAACTAGAGGACAAAACATAGAATATAAATAAAATAAATTATTTTTTTTGGTGTTAAAATACTCGATTGAGCAATGAAATTGATATTGTAATAATAGGAAATTATAAGCAGCAAATTTACGAGTAAATAATTTAATGTCTACAGTAATTTTATCATGAAAATAAAATTATTGAACAGGTGACAAACAGCGCGCAAATTTCTTGCCCACGCAATATTTTGAAGATGGATTTTTTGAAATTTTAACTATTTATCCAATAAAAATCACGACAAACGATACATTTCATTTTCATATATTCAGAATACACGAAACCTAGACATAATTTAAATCCTTCATCAAACCAATGGTTCAATTCAAATCACTCACCCATAAACACATTATAAAGATACGTTCAAGCCGGTTCAATGATTTCTGAGAATAAATACGTAAACGACGAAGTCTTACTTTCACGTGTTGTTAAATCGAGTATGTTTAAAACCAATTATATAATTTATATTATTATGAATATGGGCCTGCTGTTATTATAGAAGAAAACACGTCAAATATTTTGTGACTTGAAATAAATCCATGTTAACGTAACTTATTCGGAAAGTTATTTTCGTAAGAAAATTATGTGTACATATTATGTAAATGCTATTACACAAGATTATTTAATAATAGCAGCCATGTAAATAATACATGTCTCACTGCTGGGCTCAGGCCTCTTCTCATGATGAGAATGGTTAGGCCATAGAACCCCACGTTGGCCAAGTGCGGATTGGTGGCGTCACACGACCTCAAGTACTTTTTAGGCACTCTCAGGCATGCAGGTTTTATCACGATGCTGTCCATCACCGTTAGCGTGTAATAATTTATATAATAAATACGAAAATATCTTTGAAAAGACGAATCTTAACGATATATTGACAGAGGTTTGTGCCGTGGGTTCTAACACAAGACCTTTGACTTCGCAGTCCTACGGTCTCCCACTCGGCTATCGCTGCTGTCAAGATTATTGACCACAAAAAAAATTCAAGATGGAATTTTGATTTCAAACACAGACAACACAGATGCCAAATAAACAAAACGCAATCATAATTTCCATCCTTCATGAAACCACGGTTCAATTCAAATCACTCACCCATAAGCACTTTATAAAGATACGCTCAAGCCGGTTCAATGATTTCTGAGAATAAACACGCAAACGACGAAGTTTTACCTTCGCGTGTTGTTAAATCGAGTGTATTTTAAACCAATTAGGTCTAAAGTTGGGTCGAACGCGGTTTGCTGCTATGTGTAGTCTGCACGTAAATTGGTTTGCTATAAATTGGTTCAAAGTAGTGGTTTTGCGGTGATGGTTTGACTATGAATAGAACTCATCAGGTTGCGTGGTGGCGTTCCGTTGTTCACTGATTTAAAAAATTGTGACATGAAATGGTTTTAATTTGTGTAAAAAAGGCATTTTTACTCGTACGTTACTTACCGTCTAGAGAAGACTTCGTAACTCTTATTTTTTCCTTTTTAGATTCCGTACCCAAAGGCGAAAATGGAACCCCTATCAGTATGTGTGTTTCTTGAACCGTGATGGTTAGAGAGTTGTTGTAATTTACAGATGATGTGTAACAAATTCTGCTATAACAACAACAATACATTTACAATAAAAAACCCGTAGAAAATAAATATTTAAGGTGGATACAACAAACGTGTTTTTTTTTTACTTGTTTGTGGTCTATATACAGGGTGGATGCGACATAGCGACATTTATTGAAACCACAGCTTCTATACATGGCCAGTATGCATTTCCACCGGATAAAAAATTCTCTGGTGAAAAAAAAAATCCACGTCTTTCGAACAAATTGCACGATCGCAATGTTCAAATTGTTCGGAGAACGTGATTTTTTTTTTTCGCCAGGGAATTTTTATCCGGTGGAAATTGATACCTACCATGTATAGAAGCTGTGGTTTCAATAAATGTCGCTATGTCGGATCCACCCCGTATAAATATTTGCAGAGTTTTGTATTTACTTTAAAAATAAATAATGTATTTAAAATAAATATTTTAAAGGTCTCCCATACAACTGAAACGTTGATTTTTTCTACCATTTTTATAGACAATGGTATGGAACCCTTGATGAGCGAGTCTGACTCCCACATGGCCGGTTTTTTTTATTAAATAATAAAAAATAAATAATTAATATAACTTTTCAATGAAATTATAGTGAAAATTATTATGATATTATTACAGTCATCCTGCGCATCATATTCTAAGGAAAAAAAAGCAACCTTGCTTCATAAACACACCACTCGCATAACTAATATAAAGTATCTCTATTTGTTAGCTCTTCTATTCCGAAGTCCTACAGTAAAAGTCAGCCAATACTGTACGACACAATACAAATATGGGAGCGTTGTACTTCACATACAAACTCAATACAGAGCTACGCAAACACGTTCCTAGCCCTCGGAACGTGCACGATACGAGATACTCTAGTAACTTGTTTATTGCACTCATTCTGTTCTAAGAAAAGAGGGCACTTTGTACTTATATAGTTTATTTTTGTATGCAAACACAAAAGCGATGTATACATGGCAAAAAAAATATTTGCTTTTTATTGTAAGTTCAAAACAGATTATTTTAACCGACAAAGTAAAATGTATTGCGAAAAATAATTTTGATACGACTCAAACAGTATACAATCGCATACTAAGTGCAATACAATAATGAAAGTAAACTTTAATTCTGTGATTTACCAAAGGAGAGGTCCTTTGGTAAATCACAGAATTAAAGTTTGATTGTAGTTTGATATGATCAGTAAATTTCTCTCAAATTATTCGGTCTAACTAACACCCAAAATTGCCTAACTTACACCATATTGCCATGCCTGGCCATGTTACACGTTCCAATTTGCGTACCTAATTGAAACTGCTTCGATCACATCAATCTGATTTAGAATATACCTGGGGCAGGCGCCTGGACGGCTGCCAAAACGATATTCCGAGCATATCTTTACTTGTATGTGAATATCTGCCATATGCAATTGGTTTAAACGAGTAAAATTGTATTAAAGTATTTACTTTATATCACAATACTGCGTGGTAGTGCATTTTTGGTACGGTGTGGTTCTCCAGTTATTAAGTTTATTTTATGTAGGACTAGCTGGGCCCCGCTGTTTAACCCGTGAACAAAAAATTGCCAGTTTGTAGTCATAAAGACGCGGTTTTCTCTTGCGCCCGCGCGCGCGCTGTGAAAATTGATTTTGTTTTATACACTAATACCTGCATTCTACGGAAGTTGCGGGACTGGAGCCACATGCGGGGGTGGGCAAAAACCGCATTGTAGGTTCTTAGCCTTACATTCAGATATATTGGTTATACTAGTTGATGTAAATATAAAGATTTAATAAATAAATATTAAAGTGAAAAAGAAGAATGTTTCTGACAATGATATATTAAAGAGATAGGTTTGGCAAAATGATTACACATGCCGTTTAATTATTTTTGGCTATCTCCTTGGCAACATATATGGGTTTTCATTGTTACACCTACACAATGCAAACTATATAAAGCTTACCTTCGGATTGAAAAAAAAACACAAAAGCTTTCGTCTTTCACCATGACATTTAGTAAGGTTGCCATGTTATTGACCTTCTAAACATTTGACCTTGACCTTGGAAATTATTACTATCAGCCGGTCAATATCGCATTAATAACTTTATTTAATACTTGTCGAATAGTAGCTAGACCTAAAGATGACGTAAAATTGGGTAAAAGTATTACAAAACTAGAGGCACTGTTTTGGCTACCTCCATCAAAGATGTCTATAGTGTATATTATTGAACCCATAATACAAAGGCTTTCGCTTTCAATTTTGCCATGACATTTAATAAGTTCAGCATTGTGTAATTGACCTTAGAATATGAGACCGTGACCTTGAAAAAGTCAATATTGCTGCTGAATTGGATATCAACCGATCGATGGCAAACTAGCTTTCCATAAGACTTGTTTAAAAGGAGTTCGACTTATTTTGTATAAAATCACGCCTTTACTCGTGGTAGAGCTCTTGTGAAAGTGCGCGAGGGCGGCTGCACCGCCGTCTCACCTTTAACCTGCCGCCAAATAGTAGTGCTTCCATTATTGTGTTCCGGTTTGGTGGTGAGATCAGGCCCTGAAAATACTGGCACATGAGGCATAGCACCGTAGTCCTCAGCTGCACCGACGCATCTATAATCTGCTTTTGTGGAATGTTGATGTCCATGGGCTGTACTCCACTTACCATCTGGTGGACTACAGGTTCGTTCGCTGTGGGCGTTGTATATAAAAAAAAAATATCCCACGGGGGTAGGTAGAGACGATGAAACGCCATGTGCTTCGTTCCTTACATACTTCTTTCGCTTTTTCAACATTAATACATCTCGTCAAACATGCTCGCCGATTTCTACTACGTACATGTCCTTTCTAAACGACGCCATTTATCTTGTCCCTAAATGTCTTTCGTGGACGACGTCTTCCGGTACATATTTTGTATTTTGGTAAGACGGATATAAAACGGTAAAGATATAGAACGGTAAGATAAAAAAAAATATTTTGACCTACAAGGTATTCCACTGTGATTGACCTTTCGATTTAAATTACCATGTTTGTTAAAGAGATTAAACCTACAGTCTATGCCGGCACAAAGATATTTCCAAAAATTCAAATATGGATTAAAATAATTAAAATATGTTTGTAAGACTGTATCTTTAAAAGGAATAAACCTACATATAGTATTAAATGATTTTCTAATTCAAGAAATCCACATGTTAGGTCCACTTACAAAAGTAAGCTTAAGGGAACTAACCCAATAACCATAACGATAGCATTACAAACATGTTATTTTAATATTTATAATCCCATATGAATGCCCGCTACACTTCATTGGACCGGCTAATTAACGCGTTGTATCCAAAGATTACAGCGACGTTCATTACTACCCAGTTCTCGTTAACAACAGCCATTGGGATTAGATGTCTATTTTAGTTTCATGTAGCTCTAATTATAATTCATTTGTTTTTTTTAATACGATATAGCAAACGGACTAGTAGAACTGATGGTAAGTGGTCACTACAGCCCATGGACATTAACAATTCGCAATAGCAGATTGTAGAGAAGACTACAGTATTGTGCCTCATGGTGCAAGTAATTTAAGAGCCTGACATATATGTCAAAAGAAAGTATGCGAAGTTATAACTTGGCATACTTTAATTTGGCATAATAAGGCATCATGTTTTTTTGGCATAAAAGCCATTTGGCGTATTTGTCTTTTGGCGTACTATTTTAATAATATTCTAATTCAACAAAATACTTTTCGTACGTAAAATAAACTAGTAGTGGCTTAGGGACTAAGTATAGGCCTAAGGGCCGACCCGTCGCACGATGTTTTTATGATAATCACTTTAAATTTCTTTTGATCTTAATTAAGTAAAAAGCCAATATGCCAAAAATTACGCGAATTGATAGTTATGCCAAGTAAAGTATGCCAAATAATGACTGTGCGAAAATAAAATGTGCGTAACGTGTTATGCTAAACTGAATTATGCGAGATAATATAATGCGAAAAAAGGGAACTTTATATTATGTAATTTATTTTCAGACTTTATTGCCAATAAAATAAGCTACGAAATTTCCTATACACATTTATAACTACTTGAAGAGAGTATGATAAATAAGATCGTATTTTAATACAGTTTCTTCAAACCCAATCAACAGGTTCAAATTAAGCTAAACCCTCAAATACTTTGGTTGAAAAGTTTGATTGAGTTTGACATCACCGACCAATTTATTGGCTCGAGTTCAATAACTTTTGGTGATCGTTTGAAGATATCAAAGTTGCCTCGAGCGAGAAATATTACTTAAACATTCGTCACAAGTAGCTTATCAGACCTAAAAATAAAATATATGCAATACACAATTTTCTAAAGGGTACAAAGCTTACATAATAACAATGTAAAGATACTTACCTAATAGAATAATTAATATAAAAGTACGCGCGATACTTAATTGAATAGTTTTACTCGTAAAACAATGCTATTAATAGGCAAACTAATCTGAGAAAGCCTAATTTATTGTTGTTTACTTTTTCACTACCAAAAAGTGTCCACAGAAATTACACTTTTTAATTTATGAAGTGTCCCGCTGTTAGGTTTAAGAAGATTATGTGTCTGTAAAACTAGTTAGAATTGTATGATTGTTGTTACTAGGGTAATAAATGAACACTGGCTGGTAACTACTATTATTACTACTAAATAAAGAAATTTTAAAAACAAACAAACAAAGGGTACAAAGCAGGCAATTTATGCTTTGTTTCGACAGCGTTCATCGCTCTTTGTATATGAATCGCGTCGTGTAGCGTAGCACTAGCCACATTACGTCGCTCACATAGGACAAAGTCTAAGTTTCAACAACACGCAATGAATGGTGGCAAATCGCTGCTGCAACAGTGGCAAACATGCGCTACTTTAAACTGTATTGTATACAATAAAATAACAAATTGTAGTATTCACCAAGCACTTTTGTTTGCGTTGTTATAAAGGAGGTGGCGCGTGACAGCTACAGGCGACCACCGGTAGTGGCTGTATTGTGCGGGTCCTTAGCAACATATATAGAAAAAACTTACAAGAATAATTGATGGTTACATAAAAATAATATTCTACATACGGTTTATTTCTATTGTAAAAAAAATCACGTGGTAAAAATATTGATAACAAGTTCAAGGAATCATTACAATAGATATTCAAAGCGGCTTATTCTTGACGACTCACACGAATTGTTAGTAGAAAATTTTATTTTATCAAATCATGACATCACGCCTATAAAACCAAGAAGGGTGTGGCAGAGGTGTTTAACACTCACACTTACCTGTTTTGTTCAGGTTCATGTGACAGAGGGTGAGCAAACTATCTACTAGACACATTTCTAGACTGCGCAGTGGTGTTGAAAATTACCCGAAGTTTTTAAAAAGAAATATTTTTTTCTGATAAAGATCTTCACAGAAATAATAACAACTATAGTCCCATATATTACTTTTCAGCGATAAAATTATCGCGCGATAAAAGTCGTGGTGCGCGCCTGGGCACGAACGTATCGCACTAAGATGGTCCTAGCCTTCGCGAGCATACGCCGGTTATGTTACATTTTAAGAACAACATTTCGAATTATTATTATTTATTATTTATTGAAAAAACACTAAAGAAATATAAAGTTACATTAAATAAATTGAAAATATATACAATGGTAAAAATAAAAAGGCAAATATTTACATTATTTCGAATTGTATTTGATATTTGAGTTTCTCACCAGCTCTTCTCATGATGCCATACCCATCGGAGCTGGTACTTGGATTGATTTTATTTCATATCTCTCAGTTGAATTAAAGTCAATCTAAGCTCCGGTGTCAAATCATTTTATTACAATAAGTATTATAATTTAGTTAGCTAATTTTTGTTTTTATTTTATATTTTTGTATTTTGATGTTTGTTTTGACGTGTTCAAGCGCCCCTTGGGGCCCATGGAAATAAATGATTTGATTTGATTTGATATGAACATTCGACCCTGTAACGTTACATTACAGTAGGTCTGGGAGCACCTTTATGTCATCAAATCTTAGTGGTATAAGGTGTCACCACGTGAGGGATTACATCTACCGAGGGGATTACAGACAGAACCAATCAGGACAGTAATCAAATCTCACGTGCTAAGTAATCACTATCACTTCATAGAATGAAACAGTCGCTCCCGCTGCCTGTCTGTCTGTTCCTATGTATCCTAAGATCTTTAAAATTACGCACCGGATTTTGAAGCGTAATTTTTCAATATGTAGAATGAGTCATAACGATTCTTTTATCTATAAAACAGCATATTAGAGTTAATTCGTGATGTTAGGTATGAATGTTATGTGATTCTTGACTGTCATGAATTTGATTCTGTCACAATCAGAATCAATCGTAACAGGGTTTCGTTTCCGAAACTCAGCAAATAGGAGATGCAGAAAAATGAACTTCCTCTCCCTTTGGAACATGCATATTACAGTTCTATTTAGAACCCTAAACAAAGCCAAGGCGGGGCGCTAGTAATAATATAAACTTAATATTTGGTCTTCCTCTATGGATTTCACAAGAATATGTATTTAAAGCTGAGAATGCGTATAAGTTTAAAAACATGTTGTAGTACTTAAATAATTTACTTAAATTTGTTTTATAAGATACGATAAAACAGTTACTGCAAGTCATTATTAAAATACGTGGATCTAATTGTTTCATAAAATTGCCCCAGACTACGTAGCATTTTTGTTTCATGTTTAAATATCGCATATTTGTGGAAGAAACAAAGTCTTAGTTTATTCTCATAGACAAAAACTTGTTGCTTAATGAATACAAGCTTTTTTAGAATTAATTTGCCTGCTGCCTAGATGGCCTAGTGGTTAGCGTATGCGCTTCTAACTGCGAGGTCACAGGGTCGAGTCCCGGTTTGGGCAGTGTTATTTGTGAATATTTCCGTCAGGCGTCAGTCACAATACCAGCATGGAGTTGGAAATGTGCCCCGTCGATGGCGATAGGCTCTCTAACAATCCAATGAGACCCAAACTTAACAAATGAAATGAAGGTCGTACACCTCTGCCACACCCTTCTGGGTAATATAGGCGTGATGTTATGAATGTATGTATGTAAAGTAATTTGGTTCATTGAGCCCAAATACTTTTATTATTCTGCTAGTATGAAAAGTATTCAAAACTTTGAAGTAAAGTATTTGAATCTAAGATTCTGCGCAAGTTTCTTGTTATCAAATATAAAACAAGCGCTTTGTCAGAAACTTGTTCTTTGAAAACTTTAAGTTTTATTAGTTTTAAGTTTGCATCAATAACCTTTGTAGGATTTTCACGAGAGTGGGCATGGTGACTAATTCATAGATAGTAAAACACATTCTCTAACTTTAATTCATTAACTATGAATTGTTATTATTATTAGCGCTATTTTAAGCGCTAAATCCTTCTTCATTTCTGTCTAAACTACCTTTCTGTAAATCTTTTACACTAATGTCCATCCAAAAGGTTGCCTGGAAGAACCGTTAAGCGTTAAGCGATAAGGCCGCCCTTTGTGCATAATATTGTTATTGAAAATTTCGTACTAAATGTATTTCCTATGTCTTATGCACAAATAAAGTTTTTTATCTATCTATCTATTTATCTATGAAGTTATGAATTTTGTTTGATAGCTATTTGAAATATTGCGTTTATGAAAATGGTTTTATTACGACAGTTGCTATAAATTGTCTGGGATTTTAATGATAACATTATTTTTTAATAAAAATACTCAAGCGTGACGTCACGCCATTGAAGCCGTTTGGGCGAGTCTATAAAACTTTCCTCTTCATAATATTAATATAGATGAGTTTGTAATCATTCTGAACAGCGTCTTATGGATATATACTTACAGCTCATTACGACATCGCTAAGAACACACCTCTTTTATAACATTATTAAAGAAACAAGTTAATTTAGCTTTAAAACTTTCAGTACCTTTACAAATGGCATTTCCTACGTTAAATTCAGTCCTAATACCCTTCTTCTTCTTCGTCGTGTCGATGGCTGAGTCGAATTTTATTTTGACTTGCCATCGTGGTGAAAGGATTAGCCAATTCGCTTTAGAGAACTCGCGAATTGGCCAGGGTGCGCCGGACGTAGGGAATCGTTGTGTACGTCACTCGGGGAGGCTCCTTTCATGCACCCCCTAATACCCTTGGGCTGTGGGAATCGATTAGCCAATACAGAGTAATTGGGGATTTAGCTATCCATTCAAACATTTGTACGTATTTAACTTTCAGAAATTTCTACTACGTTATGCTTTGCAAGAACCTATTTCATTTGATACCCATAATAGATAACAATGGAGAAGATTTCTGTAAAATTTAAATCAATATGCTTTTTGTCCCATAACAATAGATTTGAATTTCGCATTTGTAGTCTTTTGGACCAATCAGAGCCGCTCATTTCATTCCTAGAAAGAAGCGACATCTGTTGGCTGAGTTATTAGTAGATTTTCTTCATTCACTTGTTCAGATTTCTGAACATTTAGAAGTAACAAAAAAGATAAGCTTTTAAGATTTCGTTCGATTCTCGGCTCGGGCAAAGTTTTAGTTGTGAACTTTCCGTCAGAAAATTCACAGTAGCAGTTCGTAGTTGGAATTGTACTACCTGGTGAATGGCTCACCCCTTATCCTATGACATCTAAACATAACAGGTGAAATGTGGGTGTTGTACACCTCTGCCACACCCTTCTGGGTAATATCTGCAGTAATCTGTGAACAGAGCATCAGGTAAGTAAAGCATCTATTCGTAACTAAAATGAAAAAAAAATAATGGGAAAAAAACTATGTTAAAACCTAAAGTTAATAACTATGTACACCAGCCTAATCTAAAAAACCACTGTCAGTGGGCAACGTTCCCAAAATCAACTTCTGGCCGAAATAAATACCAGCATTCTGAGAACGTGTGGCCTCAAACAGGCAAGTCGAAATTTACATCAATTGTATAAGAAAATCTAAAAGAAATTTCAACAATTTTTGAATATTAGTATCGCATCATAGGCTGTCGTATGACGTCACATCTAATTTTGATCCCATTAAAGCCGGAGTAGGTCGCAGCGAGCGGTAATGAGTGCAGGTGCGCGACTCACACTCACTAATGTGATTGTGAGCGCACTATGCTTGATAAGCAGAGCTTGATCTCTCTCTAATACACTTTGTTGCTAACTGGGTTCCGACTACATGGCTGATGGAAAAATGTAATGGAAAATGCTTTTGAACAATGATGACTTTTTATGCCTAGCTGCAAATATCATTGAGATTTATACGAATAATTTAAGTACTGGATAAAGCAATATCACCTATTTAAATGGGTTATATATTGCTTTTTAATCATTTAATCAACATTATACTGACTTTACCTAACCTAAAAATGAAAACATGAATGAAAATTTAAGTACCTAATACGTTGGATGGCAATGCTTATAGAGAGTGTCTCATTAGTATCGGTCAGTATGAGGAATTCTGTAATTATAAGACATACACAAATCTGATCTTAGAAACAATGACATCGAAACCAAAACTGCATGGTTAGAAAACTTGTACTCAGCTCGCGAAGCAAACACGGTCTAATGGTTTTCTTTTTAGCATTATTTCTTCACTCTTAATATGATGACTGAAAAAAAGTATTTTAAGAAAGTGTGGTCTGAAACAGGCGATAAATAATATAATCATTGCATTATAATAATTAATTTGAAAACATTACCTTGTTTTTCGACATTATCTAAGAAAACCGAGTTATACTCCGGTTAGACCACATCAAGCATTTTTCTTTGCAAAATTTCTAGTATCCTAACTCGTAATTCTACTACTCAAATAGTGGGATGCCATACTCATACAAGGTGGAAGCTAATAAAGTCATATTGTTCGTTCAAGGTAACAAAAGAAGGATTTTCTTTGTTATTTTGTCGCACTGAGCACATACAGTAAAGGTATTATTAGCATTCGCTCGGGTTTCATGCGATTCATGATAGAACAATGCACCTACGAGTACTAGACGAGAAGAACTATGGGTTTTACATTAGGCTACTGATTTGTGAAATGTGGAAAATGCGTTGGCGAAAATTCTCAATAGCAGCACGGAGTAGTATCTGGTGAAGTATGTGTGGTATACACTTCTGCCTCCTGGTTAATATTGTCGTAATGTTATGTTATGTGGTAAATGTTTGTTTGTATTGCACAAGCTCCGAAACGACAGAGTCGATCTTCGTGAAAATTTGTGTGGACATAGTTCATAAATTCAGAAAAAGCACAGTCTACTTGTCGACATGCCAATAAATAGATCGAGCAATTCGATGCCGGCTGTCAAGCCACCGATATATTTTCGTACCATGGTTTTCCAATTCCATATCATCAATAAATTGGTTACTTGAAATTTCGGCCAGACGCATTTAGGTCAATCTTGATTACTGAAATACAGCTAAATTTAACCCGGTGGAAATACCCCTAATGAATACTGTTTATTCTGATATGATTAAATCTGGTTTATAAAACGCCTATACTATGACTATCTATTTGCTATTTAATAGTAATAAAGGATATGCGGATGAGGTTCTTTGATGAAGATATTCATTCATTTATTTATTCAGAACAAAAATACATTTGTGTTGAAAAGGTAACCTACACGAGAAATAATATAAAAAAACACACAATAATAAATAACAAATCAAAGAATAAAATAATCAATGTCATCAAAAATAATAAAAAAATAAAAACTAAAACAAATTACAACATTGAATTAATTACTATGTCAGAAGCATACAAACAAATTAAACAATAAATCATAGAACACATTAAATTAATAAATGTCAAAAAAAATAAAAAAACAAAAATATAAACTAAAACAAATTATAACATTCAATCAAGTCAGAAAAATACAATTATTTTAATAATATTCAATTAATTATCACATTTAATTATAATAATTTGAATTGAAGGCATAAAATACAGTAAACGGTGTTGTCGTGCCTATAATGAAAAAAGTACCCGTACTCCTTGATGAGTTGGACCTTCCAGCACCAGCTCAGCAGTGATGTTGGCTGCTAGATGCAAATATCTAAGTAGCTTTAGGAAATATACAAAATCTCTGCAACAGCCTATAAAGTTTGAGGGTTGCCCTTGATTTCTTTGGGATTCCATCATCAGTTCCTGACTTGGTGGATATGATAACATTTCGAAAGCACAATTTCTCAAATAAAAAAAAAAAATCAGACAATCATTTAAAAAAAAATACGCATCGAACATAGAACCTCCTTCTTTTTGGAAGCCGGTTAAAAAGGAGATATAGACAACCACATTTCGCATCACAAAATAAATCTGCGTAACTTATGCATAAATTGATGTTAACGTATTTCAACACGAAGATTTGTTATTTTTCGAACGACCCATCCTAAAAATACTGTGGTTAGTGTCCTTTAGCTTTACACCTAAGCCCGGATAAACGGTCCGGTGTAAAAAGAGATAATCCGGGTTACCCGGCGTCGACTTTGCAACACCTTTACTCCGATCAAAGGGTAAAAGATTTTCTGTTGTTGATATAACCGTTTTGGGTTTTATCTTATCGGTATAAATAAAATTGTAGCAGACGTCAATTTTAAAAATAAATATATAATGATGAAGAAAATACGTCATGAAATCTAACATAAGTAATGATTTGAATACCAGACAGACACCCAATAACTAACAGAAAATATGAAACTTCATAGTTGTCTGTATGTAATTAGAACCAAGTTCAAAGCCTGCCACTGGTAGGGGGCAATATCTACTATCACTATTCTATGCTATCATTATAAACAACACCATAAAATGACGCCTTACATTATGACACTTTTCTATATTTGTCAAAAGTCACCACGATCCAAATTCCATATTTGGTGAATGTTCGTACCTATGCTTGAGTCACAAACAGGGAAACTTTCAGCTTTTATAGTGTACATTATAATGTCAAATTTGAACTGCTTGAACATGTACTTATATAAATAACTGTTTTAAATGGAAAAAGCATGTTCATTCTGTTAAATTATGTTCTGTCGTATGTATATAATATTAAGTGTTCATATAAATGTTTCCTGTTAGACGGTTCGACAAAACATGACAAAGCCTGGCTGGACAATATAAAGCAGAAAAGTCTTCATATCATCAACGCAGCACTACCCGTTGAGGACTCGTGTCTGCGACAAAATGTGGCAAAAAATGCCGTGCTGCTATTGGCTTGATCAGCCACAAGAAGAAATGTATGCAGCAGCAGTAGTCACACAAACAACATGCACTGCAACAATTATCTGAGAATATGCTGTGGCCAGTGATGAGGTCATAGAAGTAACCCAGATAATTACTAGTTTCAAGTAATCTACGTGAATGTTGTTATCTGTGGTCTGATTGATTGCTGTGGTCCAGTGATTGACAATTGTTTGGCACCATCTTGATAGATGATTGATCGATTAAGATTACAAGTAGATAAGACGTAGCATTTCAAGTTCTCGCAAAGTTCAAACTAGTACTCTAATCTATATTATAATATTACGATTGAAGAAACATTTACCTT
Organism: Hypena proboscidalis; assembly: GCA_905147285.1. Lineage (NCBI taxonomy): Eukaryota > Metazoa > Arthropoda > Insecta > Lepidoptera > Erebidae > Hypena > Hypena proboscidalis. The sequence goes on along the minus strand of LR990131.1, from coordinate 2,871,802 downwards.
TGAATTTCATCTACTGTAGTTAAAACTTTTATATTTAAAAATAACTGTAAATATTTTTTTATAAAAACTACACTTTGACATCGACCAATCACTATTTTTTTTGATTATCAGATATAACGTAAACTTTTATTCATTATATTTAACTACAGAAGAAGAAGAAGAAGAAGAGTAAAATTTGGAAAGATTTTTATATACTAATCGAATTATTCGTATCCAAAAATCTTTATCAAATTTTTACACCATAAATAGATCATCAGTTAAATAAAGCCGACAGTAGGCTAAGTTAACAATAGGATATATTACTTATTCCCTAATACTTAGTTACCAAAACACAGGTTCTTACATTTCAAAACTCATTACGTTTTGCCAACCCACGGTATGTGACATTTCATATCTGTAAGACCAAATATGTAGTTATGTAGCTCACAGCCCCAGGTAGCCCTTTCTTCATACCATAGCAACAAGTTACTCCGCAAATCAAATATAATATCCACATAGTTGCCGCCCGCTGACGTAATCGTCCACAACTTAGTGGAGTTAGTAACGCTAATATTGGTCGGAAACTTTGTTTATTTATTGTAATAAACGTACGATTAATAAAGTTATTTTATGTATAAGTTTTGTTTGCTAGACCATTATATTTATTCTCAATGCCTCTGATACCCCAGAGCACCGTGTTTTCATACTTACGTTATATGAGTTTAACTAGAATATTATTAAGTTTTTATCTATTTTTAGGGTTCCGTACCTCAAAAGGTAAAAACGGAACCCTTATAGGATCACTTTGTTGTCCGTCTGTCTATCTGTCTGTCTGTCTGTCTGTCAAGACCTTTTTTCTCAGGAACGCGTGGAGGATCAAGCTAAAATTCATATCAAATACTCAAGTCTATGGTCTCTTGGAGCTGTGAAAAAATCAAACTTCTAAGTCAACGCGATCAAAAGATACTCCCGTTTATGCCGTAAATTTTCGACACTCGCAAGGGAATCAAAACCTACAGGGTACTTCCCGTGAACTCAGAATCTTGAAATTTGGTACGAAGCAACGTCTTATAACACAGATAAAGGAAAAATTGCGAAAAGCATAAATTTTTAGTTACATCATATAATAAAAATATTTTTAATAATTTTAAACTTATTACCCCTTTACTCATGAACGCGTAGTGGTATTATATTGAAATTCTTAACAAATACTCAAGTCTATAATATCTTTAAGCTGTAACAAAATCAAACTTCTACGTCAACGCAATCAAAAGATACAGCAATTAAAGCCGCATATTTTGAAACTCGCAACTACTCGCAAGGGAATCAAAACCTAAAGGATACTTCCAGACGACCTGGAATCTTGAAATTTGGCATGAAGCAACGTTATAAAGTACACATATAGGAAAAATTCCGAAAATCTTAAATTTTTAGTTACATCACATAGTATATTTTTTTTAATAATCATAAACTTACTAGCTGACCCAGCAAACGTTGTTCAGCGATTAAAAAAAAAAACAGATGTTGGCCGATTCTCAGACCTACCCGATATGCACACAAAATTTCATGCAAATCGGTTCAGCCGTTTCGGAGGTGTTTGGAAACAAACACCGCAACACGAGAATTTTATATTTAGCAATAAAAATACCATAACTTTTACTTATATACCTACAGGTTTGTACGGAACCCTCGGTGCGCGAGTCTGACTCGCACTTGGCCGGTTTTTTATTGACCAATCATATCCAGAAAACTAAAATGCTATTTAAAACATTAGTTGAGTTTATAATTATGTAACCTGAAAAAAACAATGAAAATATAATTTGTTCCCCCTTAAATTGATATTAATTAGACTAGCACAGTCACAATGATATTGCCAATGTTATTCATTATGGAAGAGTAGCGTTACCCTAGACTATCCCAATAATTGTGCAATTCGCCGGCTATCTTTGGGATAGAAAAAAAACGTTCGCACCCAGAACTTCAAAACTTATTCTAATTTATTTGCAATTTTCTACTGACGAGTAAAATTCTTCCAAGATCGATTTTTCAATAAAAAATATCCATCATCAGCTTCTGATTTCCTTGACACGCGCTGTGCCTAATCTAAATCTAACTTGAAAAAATCTGCTAAAGATATTTAAAGAATTATCTCAACTTCCATGGGATCCAAATTCCAAACCTCTTTTTCCGAAGTCGTTTAAAAAGAACATAGTAAACTATTCCATATAAGATACAATGTATTCTCTACATACAGCCTCCTGGTAAGGTGTTTGAAGTTGAATATATAGAGATAAGGTAACTTTCTTAGTTAAAAGATATTTCGCGAGCTTTGGCCGGCGCTCGCTCGTTGCAAATATTTTATATTCAGAGGGATCCGTACATCGAGTTTACCTGATATTTTACATTTTGTTGGTTCACTCACGCGGAAAAGGTTCTTGAATAAATATTGGTATTTTGGAGAAGGTAGCCTTTCTAATAATATAAACTACTATTTACTTACGGAGATTATTGGATAGTTTGCTATATTTTCCATGATCCGAAGTTTTGCGCTTCCAAATTGACTTGATATTTTATTTTTACGCTGCAAGTTTTTTATTTTAGGGCACTTTTTGTACCTTTGTATTTATTTGTAATATTTTTACTGACTGCCTCGGTGGTGAAGTGGTTAAATTTTACAGCCTCTCATCGCGAGGTTTCGGGTTCGATTACCGAGTCGGGCAAAAGAGTTATTTGGGATTTTTTCATCTGGCAGTTCTCAATAACAGCACAGGAGTTGAAATTGAGCCCGGTGGCTGGCCATAGGCTCACTAGACTAACAAAACGTGAAGTTATGTTATGCCTAAATTTGATACGTAGTAACTATGAAAACATAATTATTAAGTATCCATAAATATTAGTTTACTGTTTCTTTTATAAAACAGAGATCTTGAAATGTGTTAACAACGTTAGGATGAGAACACTAACCGCGACAAAATTCATAAAAGTGCCATCATGTTTAAATTGTCGTAAGAGAAAATGTTGGACAGATCTCTTAAAGTTTAATCTGCAACTTGTTGAAGTCGTGTTTGTTTTGAGCTATCTTCAAGTGATGAGTTTTAACTAAAAATGTGTAATATTAAACTCTTAACTTGTTGTGATATATAGGGTACACCACGGACATGACACATGGAGGCGAAGTGTATTAACTTTGGTAGATAGAAGATTTTACTGAAATAAGACTTACTTTTATTGTCAAAGTAAAACAAACTGCATGCAAAGATTTATGAATATTAAAATTTGTTTGTGTCGCCGGAGAGTTGAACCAGATCAAATCTGAAAAAATAACACGCTGTACTTTTAAAAAATTAATTGATAGCATTAATCATAAGAAATCTCTTAAACAAACGTGATATGCGTGGTGCATAGCAGTAGATACTTACGGTTCGCACTCACGGCTATGCATTAAGTTATACATTTGCAGCATAAAATGGTCTCGTTTTGCATGCGACGCCGGCGGCGCTGTCTGGCTCTTAAAAGCCAAGGTATTTCAGTAGCATTTTATGAAAAAATGTGTCAGTTTTTTCAAAAAATCCTACAATAATATCCATATTATTCATACATAACGGCTGAATATATATGACAGACATTTAAGGCAAAGACTCACTACGAACGCCGCCGGTAACGACCGGATGTGAATACGTACTCTCATTTATAGCTACGGTCTTATACAAGCAGTATTTTTTTGTGTACACACACCTTATAAAATTTTATGCGCAAAGATGTATGTAATATACCTAAGTTTATATATTTGAGGTTTTATAGAGAATTAGGTTTATATCGTGGATGTTCATGTGTTTTTATGGCTCATGAATGTTCTGATTTGGTACTAAAAAGTGCGTTTGGTGGCAAACAATTTCTTTTTGCTGTAAAATGAGATCATATACGCGTAATGTCAAAGCATAAATGGTTGTTCAACGAATATTATCAATTTTAAGGGCCTTACGAGCGCACACACATATAATACTAAATAAAAAATACAAGCAATTGCTTAGTTTGGGAATCAGTAACAGTACTTTTTGTTTCAAATATGTTCTAGTGTCATACCTTAAGCAAACAATTTTGTGATTAATTTGAGTCAATAAATGCTTTTATTTATTTATTATTTTATAAGTACAGTCAAAAAAAATGTTGGCTTTGAAGCGAGATTTGAACCCGCGACTATAGGATTAACCTTAACTTTAACTCAGCCATCCAAACTCCGCTGCAAATCCACGAATCTTTTGGTTATTTGAATTTTTCGACTGTTCTTAGAATTAGATTGCTATATAAATCAATTAGAAAAAGCCAACCGTAAGTTTAAACCAATTACTACTATAACTTCAATGGGAGTTATAATATTTTCTTACTCTTTGTATTGTTATGCTTTTTGTGCCCAATACGTTCCGTAGCTACTGGACTGATCATGATGAACATTGTAGAGATAGCTCAGACCACAGAAAAATATAGGCTTATTTTTATTGACACGCTGACGGAGCCGAGAACGGAACCTAGTCTAATATAATCATTATCACACATAGAACCTATTGTGTACATAAACCCCCTCCCCCTACCTCCTTCAGCTTTCAGCTTTTAACCCCTTCTTAGCGCACCTAGTCAAGCACGGAAACTATGTACAAATTTCAAGATTCTAGGCCCAGTGGTTTAGGCCCTGCGTTGATGAATCAGTCAGTCGGGCGAACAATAATATAAGTATAGTTTATGTTAGGCAATTTTTTTTATTTTTTATTTATTAAACTTTTACACAAAAAAAATAGTACAAAGGCGGACTTAATGCCTGATGGCGTGAATTTGCATTGTTTTGCGTAATTTGAGCAGGGATGATTATAATCCTATGTTGACAGGAAAATCAGGTTGTCAGGGAAGAACATACTGAGATTTGCTTGATAAATGGGTATTTGAGAAACGATTATGCTTCTTTTGAATCAAGTTTATATTTTTCTTATACACAAAACAAACTGCAACTTCTTTATACACCTTATTTTATAATGATAATTATAATTAAGTCATTTGTAGAAAAAAATATATAGCTAGCTGCGTGAGTAACAAGAAAATAACTACGATTTTGATGTTTATTTTTTTATTTGGTGGTTTTTTTATACTCTTCAAAATCAGAAACATTTTAAAGCTAGCAAGAAATTATTAGTATTTTAAAAACGATATTTTTTGTATTAATTAAGAGTGAAATAGTTCTGTGTTTAAAGTTCACGTAAAGAAGACGATTCGAAAGCGAGCTGTTTCTAAGAATCTAGAACTTTACGGTGTGTGTTTATTTAAAGTACTACAAGCTCGATTCGTATCGCTTATAACATAGCTATCTATTCCATATCATATCAGTACCGATGTGCTGTATCTAGGTCAGCCTATCACTTGCCACCGTCTCGTGAAGCTACGGATGGAGACGGTATTAAAAGATTAAAGCCTCATTCAGTTCTACTGAGACCATAGACATACGATTTAAGCACCAATACAAATGACATGTATGTGAACGGAATCTCTTACGTACTTCTATGTTCACGCAATATACTTGTTAATCAGTACATTGCGTCGCAACGCGCGATAAGGAACTTCGTTCCAAAAGTACAAAACGGCAACAACATATGGCCTTGGGGCCGTAGCACCTTTAGTTTGTACAAAGAGTTGTTAGCGCGTCTAAAGTACTAAGGCAACTCGTTCTCGAAATGCCAGCTTTTATTTCAACCAGCGACTTATTATCGCAAAACAATGCCGTAATGCTACCAGCATTTTGGGTACGAGGTCTTCTGACAGTCACTTATTAAGTTTAAATTATGTTATTTGACTAGTTTAATTAAAGATCTAACATATTTGTTTTTCTGTAAATAAAGATATTTCAAAGAACAATGAAATATAACGCTACTTTAATATACAAAACGTATCAAAACGCAAATGACGGTATTATAGTAAAATATCGTCAAAGGCAATCTCCTACATCGTTCATATAAATTAAGGATGTAACTTCAAATTAAAAGGATTGTTTTAATGAGCTTTGTCCACAAAAAATATGTGTGAAGTGACACAGCTTCCTCGTCACAATAAACACAGAGTCCTTCAACAAAATAAGAACTCTATAGCTTTTGTACTACCGTTTATTTTACATTTGCAGCCAAATCTTTGCCTTTGTCTGATTTAAGGAATGTTAAATTTTATGTGAATATTAGGGTTTTTTGTATCGCGAATGTTTCCGTTTTGTGGTGCGTCGCGGGTTCTTTAGAGAAGGTACACAGAGAAAAATATGTTAGCAAATAAAGCCTTAGCTTCAGCAAAGAATAAAAATGACATGATGTTTAAAATATGCTCATCAGTGTTACAAAAAATATTAGATGCCTGAAAGCCTTTTGTATCACATTTAACAATGCAGATGTTTTTTAAATGCATCGTTGGTGTACTTATTGGTAAGCTTCGGTAAGCTCTCACCACTTGGTCTCGGGTTCTGGATAGAATAAAAGTTTGATTTGGGATTTTCTTTCAAAAAATTATCATCAGCAGCACGAAGTTACAATTGTTCCCGGTGGATAGCGATTGATTCACCCATTTTCAAATGGTACTTAATCATAACAGGTGAAATGTGGTTTTTATATATATCATTGCCTAATCCTTCTAAGTAATATAGACGTGTAGTCATGTTATGAGTTAGTTATTTTGTAAACAAATATCTAAAAATAAATCAAATCATCTGTCACACCAAATAGGAAAATCATTACATCTTACCCATTTCAGTCATCATTATTATAATATATTGTTGATGCAAAGCTTGACATCCAATCCGCCTGATCTCGGATACCACAACATTCGCTATACTTTTATGCAAACTCAAGACACGCGGTGACAATGATTGATGCTGTTCTGTAAACGGATCCGGGACAAAAACAAAAGTTAAACAACAATGAATAAATGTTTGCTTTATTTTTCTATGCATAATTTGAACGGAATGTGTAGGCTTTGGTAAGCTGTTTATATTTCGAGATTTATGAGGGATTCGTCCAAAAGTTTTGTTTATTAATACCTTAACGTTTTATGTTTTTGGGAAAGGAATTAAAATTGAACTGTTGTTGTACAAATCTAACTTTGTTATGACATCAGACAGTAATTTACTTTTTATCGACTTCTTCTATGGTTTAGTGGTTAGCATATGTGCATCTCTGCGTAAGGTCACGGGTTCGATTCCCGGGTTTGGCAAAGTGTTATTTGTGTACTTTCCGCCAGGAAATTTATAATAGCAGCACAGAGCTCGAATTGTGCCTGGTGAGTGGCGATAGGCTCACCCATGCAACTTAAATGTGGGTGTTGTAAACCTCTGCCACACCCACCTAGGTAATTTTATCTATGTAAAATTTCATATGGATTTAGCTTTGATTTGTTGACATTATTCCTATTCAATTTTTCCTATTAATACCTACACCGTATTAGTTGCTTCACAAGAGATAAATCTGTAGAAATGTTATTCAAATAAAGATTTAACCCCAGCTTTAAATAAAACATTGAATACCTTCACTACGGGCAAGCTTAGCATTTCTGAATAGTTTCATGCCCGGAACGCTCTTCTTCGAGCTTCAGTATTCCTTGTAATAATGACTACAAAATTCAGGCAAAGGATTTAAAGAAATACAAACATTTTTAGTAAAGTTAACGCTGCTTTTCTCATTATGTAGCTTATCTACTACAAAATAAATGCAGATGTATGTAACCAGCATTAATTAGAATGTTTTATGGAGTAAGATGTCCAAGATTCTTCTAGATCTACCTATAGGTATTTTGAACCTCAACTTTTATCAAAAACCTTTACTATTTTATTCAGCTTTAATTTCCAAACGGCAATCAATACAATAAAAATAACAATTTCTCGTTCCGTTTTCGTGAATCGCATTATTTGCTAAATCTTTTCGAAAATTCAAAGAGACTTTCTAGGTGCTTTAAATTCATAACTACATCCATTATTTTTTAACTCGTCAATGAAACTAAATCTTCAAATTCAAAACAAAATAACGAACTCAAAATACTAGTAGCGTCATTTAAATTGGGTAGATTAACCAAATTACACGTCGCTGCTGTGTTGTCGGAACATCGTGTGGTTACCTATTGTTACGCTTCTTAACACGTACTAAACAATTGACCATCGCAACTTCAGCCTCCTTGCCTCCCTGAAACTTTCTACTTGTTACACTTTCCAAACAAAACTGTAGGAACATAGAGAAGTCAACTTAAACTAGGCGTCCAGAACATCAGACAACCTACATAGCAAATATCAGATATTTTGAACGAATTAGAACTTAATTGAAAGCAGGTAAAGAAGGTTTTTTTTTCTAAAATTCTCAGTAGTAGTACGGATAATGCAAATGTGCCCCGTGAATGGTGACAAGTTAGCCCCCATCACACAGGATTTAAACACAGCAACGTAGGTGATTGACACCTCTGCCACTTGTTATATTATATTATATTACTTAGTATCGCTGTACAACGCGGTAATGCTGCCAGCATTTTTTTTTACACTACGCCATCAGCGAACGAACGTGTGAACCTGATGGTAAGTGGAGTACAGCCCATGGAGATCAACAATCCACAAAAGCAGATTATAGATGCGTCGCTGCAGCTGAGGACTAAGGTTTTATGCCTCATGTGCCAGTAATTTCAGGGCCTGATCTCACTACCAAACCGGAACACAGTAATGGAAGCACTACTATTTGGCGGCAGGTTAAAGGTGAGACGGTGGTGCTGCTGCCCTCAAGCTCGTTCACAATAGCTCTACCACCAGTAAGCATTTTGGGACCAAGGCCTTCTGACAGTGACTTATTAGGTTTAGATTAAGTTATTAGACTAATTTAATTTAAGTTAATAATAAATTTTTGTGTTATAATTTCAATTTGTTAGACCGATGTCTCATTTATCATGCCTGGGTTTGTTCCATTGTCAAACCAGACACGTCATATCTAACCTCCACACAATGCGTTTGATTCTCGATTTGTCTGACCTTTGTACACCACTGTTTGGTATTGGCATTTGAATAGAAGTAACCCTAATACTATCCACAAATTAATAGTGTAAGTATTTTTACTTGGTACCCAAGTAATTGGGTGTGTGGCTTGGAGAACGATAACTATTATATTATATACTTGGATTGATTTTAATTCAAATCTCTAAGTTGAATTAAAGTCAATCTAAGCTCCGGTGTCAAATCATTTTATTACAATAAGTATTATAATTTAGTTAGCTAAGTTTTAATTTTATATTTTTTGTATTTTGATGTTTGTTTTGACGTGTTCAAGCACCCAAGTTGGGGCCCATGGAAATAAATGATTTGATTTGATTTGATTTGACTACTCTTTATTTATTTTTTGTTTTTTATTGATATATGTAAGTACTTAAGTATTAGTTAATTATTTTTTAATTTAATACCGTCCGTCTCTCTCTGACTCCATCAGAAAATCAGCGCTGCAGAGCTTTATTGCTGCATCTTATGGGTGAGATGGTGACTATTTCTGGCAAATTGACTGACTATTATTTTAAGTTTAATTTTTTGCTCTTTTTGTCACAACAAATGTTTCTTTATTTCTTTCTTTTCTTGAGATAAAGTCATCTAAATTCTTCGATATAACGTTACATAATTTGGAGTGTTTCGAATTGCAAGATTAATTGTATGAGGAACGCTGGCCTCATCGGGGAATTGAACTTTGAAATGATACCAGTATATGGGAAGCATGTTGTAGACGGAGTTAGAGGGCATCAAGGGACAGTTAAAACTTAATGATGTCTGTAGGGTGTTTCCTTATCACATATTATATTGCGGTGAGGTATATCGGTAATCCAAAAAGTATAATTGGTTTAAAAAAAACATGTGTAAATATTGAATACACTGAATATAATCTGCAAATAGCCTTAAAGTTTTGAATACCTACCTATGAGTAAAACATGTTCAATATCGTTGTAATTGATATCATCTATCACTTCAAAAATCACTTAATTTCTCAAGTTAATAAGCAAATTTCATAACTAAGGAATTTGCATTAATTAACTTAATATTGTGATGTGTTATTTACCTGTTTACATTGTTAATAATTAATATGTGATTTATTTATAAGCTTTGAAATGCGAATTGTTAGCCTAATAAAGTGTTAAATACCTACCTGCTACAAATTGTAACTTTGGTAAGTGCATTTGTTTAAAGTATTACTTATTATATAAAGATATTTGAAAATGAAAAAAAAAACATCTATTTAATTACATAATTATAGTTAGTTGACATCGATGCGGACGTACTTTTTGACACCTGAACTTTTTACGAGATTTATTTTATTAAATAAGTTTATATTATCCTTTTATTTGATGTATTTTTTAATTCGTTTTGACGTTTAAATTGTAGTTAGTTTAATAATGTTATTATAGTAATAATATATTTTAAATATAACTAGTTCAAATAATATCAGTATCCAATACTATGGAAGCAAAAAAACACTTAATCAATTTGGAGAGTAAAAAAAGCAAATATCTATGCAAATAAACCAGCCAAAACCGTGGGGAAGCAGGGGTAGAGTGCTCTGCGCATCTACGATTTGACAACACATTATAATATGGCGAGCAGGCGCGGCAAGAGACCGTCTAAAAAACGCTATGTAACTAACTAAACTTGACTTTAACTTAAACTTATTTCAACTGAACCATAAACACCAAACAATTTGCACCAATTCGTTTAAAATGCAAACTATTTAAATGCATCCTCTCGTCCCAAACATAACTCGAGAACAAACACTATAAAGTGCAATGTTTATGTGGAAACAAATTTAAAACCGTCAACTCGAGCTTCTCGAAACGAAACATTAGCACGTTCGAAGCCGAGCGGAAAATGCGCTCTTTTATCTTTGTCTATCTTGTAAAAAAGATTGTATTTGTTTTACAATTGGATTTTTCGTTTATCTGATGATAAAATCGAAAACTTATCTCATCAATATTGCTACATATATCAAAACTTGCTCCCATACCGATCAAAAACAGTGTTTGTCAATCATGATGGCGACCAATATTATGAATACAAAAGAAAGAATTTTGATGAACGTTTGTATTAAATTGACATAAGAAATACGTGGGTAAAACCAAGAGTGAAAGCTAGCATTTATATAAAAAGTCAGATCAATGCCTGAAATAAATAAAAATCAGTTGTAACAAACTTATTCGGTTACAAACCAATTACTAAACATCGCCTCAGTGCTCTTTTCTGCAATAAGAAAAGAAATGGAAATAAGTTGTAAAGTTTCAAGTACAGATCTGCTGAACAACGAATAACTTTCAACTTTGCCAGCCAAGTGTACTCGTTACAACTTAAGTTGTAGGAGATAAATAAGTGCCGGTTCGATTTAAAATGTGACATCTTGACGGCACTTAGGAGATTTGCGATTGAACTTTTATTTCTTGTGAAGTTTATATGTAACTTCTACTCGGGAAAAGATTTTGTTGGTCTTATTGACACGTGTGATAAATATTCGAAATCTTTGATAATATGAACGAAAATTTATTAATCCGTTTTAGCAATAGTTTATAATATAAGATTCAAATCTTTCAAGATTCAAGATTCAAATCATTTATTATCATAGGCCCTATGGGGCGTTTGAGCACGTCAGCACATTACAAACAAAAAATATAAAAATAAATTAGAAGTAAAACTAAATTATACTATTTACAATGATTTGAATAACCGGGACTTAGATTAATTTTAATCCAACTGTTTAGAATTAGATTAAATTCAATCTAAGTACATACCAACTGCGATGGGTATTGCATCATGAGAAGAGCTGGTGAGAAACTCATGTGCACCATCTTTTCAAATAATATTGAATTGTATTGTATGCATATTAAAAGTCACATAAGAAGAGCAATTTATTTCAAAATACAATAATAATTTATGTATTCTAAAATACTGTAGTAAGCTTTTTGACATTATCGGATTGTAATCTATTTCTTTAATATACCTATCGATATATCGGTTCTAATGGAAGTTTATTGTAGAAGCGTATACATTGACCTTGGAACGAGTAAGAGACCTTATGGAGCCTAGTAGTGGGCACAGCGAGTTTGTTTTTCTTCCTTAGAAAACTAGCGTGAGTGATTATTGTCTGAAATGGTTACTTACGAATTTTCTACCTCATTGTAATCCAAATCTTTAAGCCATAGTTTGATAGTGTTTTTAATTTGGTAATTTGATAGATGTCATTTTCACTAGAAATAAAGCTAAAATTACTAATTCTGATATTGAAAAAATCATCTTCATGTTACTGCTATAAATACTGAATACATTCAATTACGCCTACGGCAATATAAGCGGTATATTATAAAAAAAAATAATTTAAAATTAACTGAAATCTCGATAATTTAACCTATCCTAGCCGACGTCGTATATCATATACCGATTTATCAAGTCAATTATATTAAAAATATTCAGCAAGACCCAGTATGTTCTACCCCGTTAACCTGATTTTCCCGTCAACATAAGATTATAATCATCTCTGCTCAAATTACGCCAGAGAATGCAAAGTCACGACATTTGCTTAACATAATACTACATAATCTTGTTGTTGGGCGATACTGCTTGTTTGACATTTAATTGGGTTATGTACACAATACTACGCATGAATTAGCAATAAATTGTAAAAATGTTTTCAAAGCTAAGCTCAATAAACTTTTGTTACAAAAAGCATATTATGCCATTGCCGACTTTTAAATGATAAATTTTAATTTTCATTTAATTTTTATAAATTTTAATTTAATTAATATTTTTATTGTTTAATGTACAAAATTGCAGCTATGTAAATAATTCAAATTATTAATCAATTATATAGTATAATCTTTTTAAATTTAATTAATGGAGTGCATGAAAGGAGCCTCCCCGAGTGACGTACACAACGATCTCCTACGTCCGGCGTTTCCCGGGCAATTCGCGAGTTCTCCAAAGCGAATCGGCTAATCCTTTCACCACGATGGCAAGTCAAAATAAAATTTGACTCCGCCATCGACACGATGAAGAAGAAGAAGAAGATTTAATTAATATAATAAATTAACTTGTACACCGCAGCATGTGGTAGGACATAGCGTACTATATAACATTAAACTTAAGAACTGTAATACTAACCTATGATCCACAAATGAATAAATGAATGAATTGTGTCTGATGGATGTCGATGGGCTCACCCCTGTCATATGGGACCTAAATATAACAGTAGTACACCTCTGCCACACCCTTGTCAATAACAAAGGCGTGATGTTCTGTTTTGTAATTACGCTTGATCCAATAGATTATAATATTAGTTAATAAAGTAATGGTGAAACAAATCGACATAAAATGCAATTGGCAAAATTGCTCAGAAAAAGATTATACTGCGTTTAACTTAGACAATTAAACCATAAGGACTAGTAACTGTCAGGCATCCCCCGCTGCCAAACATGAAAGAGCGCCGTACTTCAGCGTCATATAAATCTACCCCCCTACTCCCACACGAGTTTTGCCAAACTTATTTATATATTATACTTCCTTTCATTTCGTCTCCATATTGACTAAGTGCTCTTACGTTTCATAATGCGCATGATTACGTAATCTAGAGATATATAAACGTAGAGTGAAAGCTAGCATGGAATTATATATTAAAACCTAGTTTTTATAAAATACTACTCTTAGTTTAAATCGTATGTCAAGTGTATATTTGCTTATATATTTAAATTTCAAAACGGGCAAAAGCTTAAAAAAAAACAACGAAACAGCCAATAAAACTGCAGTTGAAGTCGAAAGAACAGTATTTTTTACATTCTTACTTATAACTTATAAAGAACAAAACTCATCGCTTGAAGACAGCTTAAAACAAATAGTACCTACGCTCAAGAACTGCGATGCACAACTTCAACAAGTTGCAGATAAAACTTTAAGAGAACTGTTCAACTTTTTCTCTTACGACAATTTAAAAATGATACCACTATTATGAACTTTGTCGCGGTCAGTGTTCTTATCCCGACTGCGACTTGGAAAGCTCTTAATAATGGTTGTAGCCGGAACGGACTATGTGTACTAATTCCTACATAATAGCAGCCCTGTATCTTATACATGTCCCACTGCTGGGCTCGGGCCTCTTCTCATGACGAAAAGGGTTATGCCATAGACCACCACGCTGGCCAAGTGCGGATTGGTAGACTTCACACACCCTCAAGGTTTCCTCACGATGTTTCCTTCACCGTTAGCGAGCGATAATTTATATGATAATTACACACATAAAAAATATATTTTCTTTTAATAAACTGGCGGGTGAAGTGTGGATATTATAAACCTCTCAATATAGGCGTGAGGTTACGTTATGATATAGTTATAATATAACTACCAGCCTATAAACATTTGAGACGCATGTCATGTTTTTTAGTTTATTCCATTGATTGTATATTTATTTATTTATTTAAACTTTTGCACATATTTAAGTACAGAGGCGGACTTAATGCCTAGTGGCATTCTCTAACAGTCAACCTTGGGTGGTGCAGAGAAAAGCAAGGGTAGGTCCAATATGAGAAAATAACTGAAGTGTTTACTGTGTTGAATATATATCAAATCAATACATAAAAAAACATACAATAGGTACATAGATATACAAAATGTTATAACATATACAATTGTGAATAAATACAGTAGGTAATAATAATACATAAACAAGAAATATATATAAAAGATGATAAAAGCTAAATTTAATACATTATGATGATTCTGCCAACTGATCGGTAAGTAGTTTGCTCACTTTAACTTTGAAAGTGAACCGTGTCCTGATCTCCTGAGATATACCTACGTGTATACGTGTTTTCATGCTTGTAATATTGAATTGTATGAATTTAACAAGTAAACCCAACTGTATGTACGTTTTTAATTATAATTGTTGTTGAAACCGTGGCCGTGTATTATTTCAAAGTATAAATAAAGTTGAAGTTCAAAGAATCAGTGTTATGCTATCCCAAATTACGCGACGCATTAGAGTCATGGAGCCATGAGTAATATCATCAAACGCAGAGCCTAAGAACACACAGTTTGTGAGTTTGAGAGTGTGGCTTATTCCAATCATTATTTTAAGAACAATATAAAGCAGTTTCTCCTAAATAATGTCCACGTACCCAAAATGTAGTAATGTATATCTATAGTTGATCTTAATTCAAACTTACAGTATGTGAATAGTGACTTATTACATCACATAGATGGCGCTAAAACCAAATAAGGTTCGTCTAGCTAAAAGCTGGCACAAAAAGAGTTGAGAAATTTCGAGTCCGGCAGCATACGAATCCATAGCTGAATTGGCAAAGCACTTGGGGCGTATACCCAGGGGGTGCAGGTTCGAGTCCTGCTGGATTCTTAATTTTTCAACTTTAATATTTTATAAATTACAAAAATGCATAGCAAAGCTAAAATTTGCTTTAAATTATTACATGTATATCTATGTCTGATTAAAATCAACAATATTACCTTCTGCAAAATGCCAATATTTATTCAAGAATCTTTTCCGATTGAGTAAACCAGCAAATTGTAAAATATCAGATAAACTCGATGCAGAGATCTGAATATAAAGTATTCGCTACGAACGCGAGCGCCGGCCGATGCTTGCGAAATACCTTCTATCTATTGTAAGAAATTTACCCATAACAATTCTACTCAACTTAACACATAGGTGTGTATTAAGTTGACCGCGAGGCAGTATACTGAGATGAGGTTATATCTAATATTGAATGGTTTTTGTGCTCTAGTTATAACATTACCCAGAGGGTTATGGCAGAGCTGTAAAACACCCGCACTTCAATAAGAAAATTGGTGTTTAAGTAACATTCAACGTAGTTACAATTATTTAATTATTACAACAATATATAAAAAAAGTTGCCGCCAATAATTGACGGTGACATTTTTTGTCCATCTTGTTTTATTTTTAGCAAAACTAAGCTATTTATAACTTTTATATGTGGTTTTTATAGGTCAGGAGTTTTAAAATAAAAATGTGTTATAAAATTGTAGCTTAGGTAACATTAAAATATTCAAATAATAAAGGGTTTTTTAATCTTATAAAATATTTATTCAAAGTTACCCGATTCTCAGTATAACGTTGAACAGATTGTTTGGGCAAATTTCTGAAAGTTGCGCTGTTTTAGCCGTAAATTTATTGTTTTAAATAAATAATTTATTTTAAAACAACACTATTTATTTATTAAAATACAGAGGTTGTAAGTAAAATTATATTGTAATTTATAGGAAAGTGTAAAACACATTAAAAAATTCCAAATTTTACTGTAATAATATTTAACAAGTATGTATACGTTATATAAAGGATCAGCATTGCCATACAACGTGGCAAACGCCGGCCGTCGACATCGATGCAGACGTATTTTTTGACACCTAAACTTTTTAGTAGATATATTTTATTCATTAAGTTTGTATTATTTTTAATTTGATGTACATTTAGTGAGGTTTATATTTAGTTTTAACGTATTTAATAATATTGTGTAATTTTAAATATTTAATTGCATCATATTAAAAAAAATTGTTATACAAATAAAATGTTATGCTATGCTTTAGTATACGTTAATTATTATTATTATTATTTTTGAATAAAATATGTTAAATAAAACATCAGTTGATAAAACCGATTAATGTCAACGTGGGCTTTAGAACTGCATGGTTGCTCCTTTTTTCAGAGCCCATTTATCAGAGGGATATTGTGTTTCAAAATTTAAATTCGACTTTTACACACTGATATTAGTCATGCAAACAAGCCTACTTTTAATATATCGATGTTGCTTACAGTTTCTTTACATAAATAATAATTTCCATTCAAAGGTAAGAAAGCCTATCTTCTAATAATTAATATCCAAGAGTTTCTAATTAGAAGTAGCTTTATATTTATAACTGTTGTAATTTGGTTGTCCTGTCGCAGTGAATACATAAATTATGGCGTACTAAATTATCATAAATTGGCACCGTGCCCGACACCTAATTGACTAGGGCGCCACATTTAATAAGATTCCGATTTCACACAATACCTACCCTTTGATAAGTCATTTATTATAATATAATCACTTTCGTTCTTTTAAAAAGGTACAAGTCTGAAGATCCTTCCATTAAACTTTGCTTCAAGTATGAAACATAACTATACTTAGTAGAACATACATAAAGAAAAAGGCAGCGTCGGAGAGAGCACAGACAAAAAGGCAAATTACTTAGATCGTGTAAGTTTTTGTGCGCAGTACTAGTAAAGGGTTATTGGCGATCTGTCACACAGTAATGTACTTTTTGCAGTCTTGAGATGGAATCGAAGTAATGAAGTTTAAATATCCTTGCCTTATCAAACACGGAAACATATATTTATATTATTATTTTAGACTTCAGAATAAATAAATCTTTATTAAAGCAACTTACCAATAATACTAAAAAGCAAGAAATTTCGTTAAATTTAGTGTTGCCATTTCTTAGATGAGTTTTCGATATTATCCGATAAACGAAGATTGTTTGTAAAACAAATACAATCTTTTTTACAAGATAGACAAAGATAAAAGAGCGCATTTTCCGCTCGGCTCCGAACGTGCTAATGTTTCATTTCGAGAAGCTCGAGTTGACGGTTTTAAATTTGTTTCCACATAAACATTGCACTTTATAGTGTTTGTTCTCGAGTTATGTTTGGGACTAGAGGATGCATTTAAAACTTTAGCATTCAAAACGAAGAGCTAGAAAATAATACATTCATATTTTTTGGGTTGCTGTTAGAAAATTCATGAACTTTATTCATAATGTTGTAATCTGTTATTTTTTGTGTACAATAAAGCATTTGAATATTTTTTTTATTCAAGAATAATATAAAATAACTATTTTAATGCCATAAAGGGAAACTATGTACAATAAAAGTAAATAAATAAAAAAAAACCAATTCCTATTTACAAATTTACAGGTCATAAATTCTTCTTCCGCATTGACCACCGGCATTGCCACGTTGAATAGCAATGCTGATTATTAAAAAAAAAAATGGTGTACTTTATTTACTTTAGCCATGAATAAGTCGTAATACAGTGTTAGTTAACGCACTCCTCTGGCTAACTTGCCACGTTCAATGGCTTGACCGATTATGTATTGTGTATATTTAGTAAATCTTAAAATGGGAGGTAAGCTTTTTTTTATACTGCAGGCGGTAGTCGCAGGTAAGCAAGTCTACAAATTTAAATTGACACAGAATCTGGTAATATTTGGTGTGATCAGAGATCGTTTAAGCTTGTACCCATTAGTCAGTTGTAGAAGTCGATAACACATACGCCTTTAATCCCAAACAAGATTAATGTTTCTTGCGATACACCGCTATAGTTTACGGACCAGCAAAACTTTTTTATAAAAAAATAATACTTTTTTTTTTTAAAAGCTTACTAGCAATTTGCAAATACAAATTATTAGTATTCTTGTTAACCTCCTCCAGCTTAGCTTAATTCCCTTGTGTTAGAAAGTTCACGTCCGTGGTGTAATGGCCAGGATTCGAACCCTCGACCTCTTGACCGTAATTCCGATCGTAAGACCGATGCCTTATCCATTGCGCCACGGCCGCTTCAACTTACTTACTATAATATAACTTTGTAAAAACATAATAATAGCCGCCCTGTATAAATGACATGTCCCACTGCTGGGCTCGGGACTCTTTTCATGATGAGAAGGGTAAGGCCATAGTCCACCACGCTGGCCAAGTGCGGATTGGTAGACTTCACACACGCTCAAGTACTTTTTAGGCACTTTCAGGCATGCAGATTTCCTCACGATGTTTTCCTTCACCGTTATGATAAAGTTCCATATTTATTATAAACTATACCAGTCAAGTTGAATTTTAATTTAATACAATTATGCCGTTATTATACGTACCTTACGGCATTAGGAATCTTTAAAGATCTGTTGTTTCAATATATTACATCTCACATACAAAAGCGGTCTCCCGGTTTCCACAAATTTTAGACGACAGAAGTTATGATTGAATAACCAATCAGGTTAAGTTGTGTTCACAACGAAACCACCTCAATTAAACCTCATTGGTTTCAATCACATATTTTTCTTGTCTCCACTTTGATGGAATCCGTTATTGTATTGCGGCTTTATCCTATGAAGTTTTACAAAATAAGTCTCCAAACATCCTAATATTACTTTTCTACATTTCACTCTATATTTCAAGCAAAGTACCGTAACCACAGGTATTATACTAACAAAATACAGACTTCCAACTTCGGAGACATTATGTAGTACGCATAAAAACTCGTGAAATCCTGGTATTACGGAGACACATGCTCTTGTATGACTATGGCAAAAGTTAAGTCTTTACACGCGCACAAAAGACAAGTTTCGTGAACGTACGAGCGCATTCACATGATGGAATATGAGATTCATGTATTGTTTTCATTGGAATATCAACATTTTACTTTTAACTTAATCTTATACTTACTTATGTTTGATTACCTACAATAAATGTAAACATGTTTGATACCACAGTCAAACTGTATATTTACCGTTTTGTGGGACATTGTACAAGTTCTTAAGTTTTTATGTACCTGCATAACTCAATAAATAACATAACATAAAATAATATCTTGTTTATATTACCAAGAAGTGTTAGGCAAAGGTGTACGACACCCACACTTCACCTACCGGAATGAGCCTATCGCCATCCTAAAGGCACTCTTCAAAATCATAATATAATTTTTTTTTGATTCACGGCTACTGCGGAACTAAGACATTAAAGCATAGACTAGTAGGCTCAGAGGAAATAAAGCTAGTAGGCTTCCAAATTCATTCATTCAGGCTCAAAGTAGACTTTATGTTTAGACTTTCTGAAGAAGACTTTCAATCCCATGTGAATAAATTTTTTTATGTTATTTTCAAACAAAGGGTAATAACAGTTTACCGTCACGACGTACTGCACACAACAAAGATAAAATAAAGTTTACAAACGGTAATGTTCCTAATTCACCTTTGTGTTACTTTTATGGGTTTTATGAGTCCACTTTGCAAATAAACAAACTCGGGCAATTTTATGACTTTCTAGATTTTTGTTAAAATAACTCCACGGTGGAAAGGAAAAACATTTTAAACGGCATTTGGCAAATTGTTTAGCAGAGCTGTGTAAGATTTTATTTGGGAACAAATGTTAGAACTTTTGTATTGATGTTTTTTTTTATATTTTGTGTGTCCGATTAGTTTCTTACCAGATCGATAGAGAATCCAAAAAACTATTGAACTGTATATAAAACTAATTTTCGACCAGGAAAAACACATGGAATTTAACGTGTTTTTCCTTTCCACCGTCGATGTAGTTAAAGATAAAGTAAAAATCTTTTTTATTCAAACGAATAAAACAGTTATCTCGGTGATAAATTTATTTATAAGTGTAGTACCTGAATTTATTCAGTCATTAATATTTTTCTATTTGACTTCGGTAAGTACTACAAAATAATAAGAAGTTGGAACTTTTTGCAGAAATCAGCACTTTTATCTGCGAAGCAAAAAGGGTTTATTCTTCACATGTAACAAAATATAATTTTATGATTCACTAACTTTTGCTTCTACTACCCTTGTAACGGTTTTATGAATAAAAATTTACACGAAATGTAATTTGACGACACGAATGGAATAACTTACGAATTCTTTGTCAAAGTTCCCTCCTTTGAAGTTTCAAAAAGATTTCTTTAATCTCATAACGGAACGTGTGGAAACTGAACGAAAAGACTTTCTTTTTACATGATTGTTGCCAAACTAAACGCTGAAAGAAATGCTTTGAAGAAGGGTTCTTTGGTAATTTAAATAGAGGGACGAGCAGCTGAGAATAGTTTTTCTTTTTCATTTTCTTCATAATGTACAAATTTGAATGTACAATTTATGGTACAAATTCATTCTTTATGTAACGCTTAATTTTTACTTGTTTATTTTAAACTTATGTATATATAAAGGGAACATAATATGTTGCCTATATTATAGAAAACGACGTCAAATGATAATAAGATGAATATACTGATTGATTGGGTTTACTTTAATTCAGTTTTTCCCTAACACAAGCACATGTCCAACATGTGTTAAACATGACATAAACAAAATTTTAGAATCCCTCATAAATCTCAAAAAAATAAATCTAACCAAAGCCTAACCGATCCAGATAAATTATGCATAGAAAACTCATAAAAAAAACGTTTATTCATTGTTGTTTAACTTTTGTTTTTGTCCCAGATCCGTTTACCGAACAGCATCAATCATTGTCACCCCGTGTCTTGAGTTTGCATAAAAGTATAGCGAATGTTGTGGTATCCGAGATGAAGCGGATTGGATGTCACTCTAGCTGTGCATCAACAAGATTTTGTGACAACTCAAACAGGTAAGATGGAATGATTTGCCAATTTGGTATGACAGGTTCGAGATAAACTTGGTAAAAATCAAAGGAATTTGTTGCGGCTTGCATCGTCCACCGTTACCTAAAAAAACCGGCCAAGTGCGTGTCGGGCCACGCGCAGTAGGCTTCCGTAGCTAGTCGTAACAACATATTTCGACTTAAAAGGGATTTACTATCTGTATTAAACAAGTAACATCTTCATACAAGTCATTACTTTCAAAGGTTTTTGTAATTTGCACGAATTATTCTAAGTAACTGCATTTTACACTTTGGACCCCAATTACTCTAGAACTAATTAAGTTAAAGTAAGCAGATAAATAGCGTCCTTCAGATAGGAAATGTTTGTAGTACACGAAACCAGCTAGCACGTATGACGAGATGTATGAATGTTAAGGAAGCGAAAGAAGTATGTAAGGAGCGAAGCACATGGCGTTCCATCGTCTCTGCCTACCCCCGTGGGATAAAGGCGTGATTTTATATATGTATTATGTATGTTTATTTATGTTTCAAGAATTTTGAACGAAATATTCTGAGTAACTGCATCTGACATTTCGGACCCCTATTCCTCTTGAACTAATGAAGTGAACTTATCCGCTATAGTTTTCCTTTAAAGTTCATTACATGTACTACCGACACAATTTTTTTCAGATTTTAGGATCCAGTAGTATAGCTTTTAGAGGGGGGGGGACGCCCTACTTGAACAAAAATTTACTCTTTAAAGTTAATTATCTCGCAACCGAATCCCTAAATCAAAAAACTGTCTTAGCAACCCCTAAACGTTTTTAAAAGTCCTATCTAACAATACCCCACACTATGGGGTAGGCGACAAAAAAAAAAACATCCCTACTTTACATGTAGGGGAACTACCTGAAAAAAAAATATTTTTCCAAATTTTACTCTACGACTTTCTTTGTTTAGTTAACATACATATTTATGCAAAATTTCAGTTTTCTAGCACCAACGGTTTCGTCGCTATACCGTGGACAGACAGACGGACATGGCGAAACTATAAGGGTTCCTTGTAGGTACTACGGAACCCTAAAAACGGGCCTTCACCTTCTTATACTTCAGGCCTTAGTTCGATATAACGACGTATGTCTTGCGCTGTTGACGAAACCTCTTTCTTCTACCAGCATATAAATTTCATTTCGAATTATAACTTTATAATGAAACTAATAGAGTTTAGATTTTCTTGTAGGATTTGTCTTATCGTAGTGATTGTAATCTGAAATTTCTCACATCTTTGTATTAGATGAAGGTCATTAAAACAACCCTTTTTAATTTATTCATTTTAGGATTGCCGCCAAGTTGTTTTCTCTTGGAAATAACCCTCGATGACATTATTTTAAATTGTATATTGACTAATTTGTATTTGTGTTTTCATTTCGTAAAGTTAACTCTTTAGAACATTATTTTGTTAAAATCTAGAGGTACCCATAGGAATTTGTTTTTTTTTTAAAGTAAACATATTACCGAAGTTCCACGCTGACGAAGCCGTGAGCATTTATATATTTCTTACAAAATTAAATTCCATTAAATTTAATCCTTACATCTTGCCATCTAACTTTGACTAGAACATTAACATATGCTACACTATCATATCCAAGTTCATTCAGACAAGAACCAGCTCACTTCTCCGCTTCCTTCGTGAAGCTGAGAAGTGAGCCACTGAAGCTGAGTCAAGACAAAATAATAATAATAATAATAATTTGAATTTTTTACATTAAAGAACGCCAGAAGCAATTACACTATCCAATGGTCCCAATGATAAGGCCAAATACACACATTCACTCACACAAGCACACCCAGTCTCAGAACAAATCTTTGCGAATCACACAAAGATTTGTCCCATGTGGGGATCGAACCCACAACACCAGTGTAGTGGAGAGCGGCGAGGCGACCGCTTAAACCACTACGCCACACGTGCAAATAAGATGTAAATAACGAAATTCTATTGGTTCTTTACAACACATCTCCGCTCCGTTCTTGTCTCCATTTTGGTGGAGTCTGGGACTTAACAATCATATTATTAGCTGATAGAAAATCTTTATTGATCTAACGTAAACTTAAATACAACTTGTAATCAGAAGAAGTGTAAATTGAGTTACATACCTAGTCAAGACGAGACGCGTGAACTCGTAATTAACTTTGATGCTTAATTAGACAATCAATGGAGCGGTTAATTGATTACAGTGTGAAACTAGGGATAATACACGATGGGATGTTTGGAATAGCATAATGGCTAAATCATCTGTAAACTATTATTCATCACGAGTCTCGTGCCAGTCATTAATAGTCATTATTATTCTCTCAGCCTTTACACAATTACATTGGATTATACTGAACATCAATATTATAAGGCATAATAATTATTTGGCAAAAAAAGAAAAAGTATGTTATTATGTACTACTGATTTTTTTTGTGTGCTTTGAATAATAATAATGTATTTCAAACCGTTTCTCGGCCAAAAAGCGATAAAGTTGTTGCATTGTGATACGTTGCCTAGTAACTAATGGTAAGCATTAAATCAAAAAGCGTAATGGGAAACAGTTCATCAAGGCAAAAATATCAAAAATACAGTGAGAAATATCGGTCTCTTACAATAACATACATTTTTCAATCTATGAATAATTTATTACATTTTCATAGTATATTTTCGGCAATAGCCCTTATAAACAAAGACACAAACATACTATGTCCCATATAATTGTAGGAATGTATTAAACGGTCGAAGCTTTTGCCCAAACTGTCGTTTGCACTGCAAAAATTTAAAGAAAGGACAATTTGTCATGTGTTTTTGTGTGATTTTACATAAGAGAATGTTTTAGTAACAAAAGGGTCACACGGATTTGTATAACATTCTCATTTTGCGTGTTATTTTCAGTTCCTACGTAAACTTGTTAAAGACGAGTTTTATTGCCAAAACAGACTTCTTGGGTTGGTCAATTCATATGCCTTTATTTCTAAGACCTTCAAGAGACTCCCGAGCGCCGTGCTTTTATACTAACGTAATATGGGTTTAAATTTAATATTATTAAGTTTTAATCTATTACTAAAGAAAAATCATATCTTAAACTCTCAATTGCATTTTTGGTTTATGGTAATTTTGTCTTAAAAGATAAAAAAATATATATATTTTTTTTTTTGTAGGCCGTACGGACTTATACATTATCCGTAAAATTACATTATAAATGTAAAATTTTTGTCCTTCAATGAAACGGACGTAAACGCTCTTCATATCCTATTTTATGAATGAATTAAAATCTAACAATTAATACATATTCAGTATACAATGAGCATGAATAGCACAAAACGCATGCTTAAACTTGACATAGTCATAACGCGTTCACAAAGGCTCAGCCACGCATTGTAATGTGTTCAATCAAATGCACATCCATTGTGTACCTACTACTGTTGAAATGAAGGTGGTTTATTCCAGCTCAATTGTCAATACTAGCTCCATGGGATTTTGGGTACTTGTAATATTTTAAAGCAAATTTTAGCTTTGCAATGCCTTTTTGTATTTTATATAATATTAAAGTTGAAAAACCAAGTGAGGTTTCGTCTAGCTAAAAAGGTATATATATATATATACCTATGACGCTGGCACAAAAAGAGTTGAGAAATTTCGAGTCCAGCAGCATACAAATCCATAGCTGAATTGGCAAAGCACTTGGGGCGTATACCCAAGGGGTGCAGGTTCGAGTCCTGCTGGATTCTTAATTTTTCAGGGATTTTGGGTTTTGACTTTCAATACACTACAATTTGGACTTTAAATACACAACAATTTTGACGGGTCCTAGACAAGCAAGTACTAAAACACAATTTTGAGATTAATGGCTAATTTTTCCGGCCAGGGTGTAACACTCAACCCCGTTTTCAATATCTATACTCTTTCAATGTTTGAAAGAGACAGAGAGAGAAAAAGGGGACCGTTAGACTGGGCCCTAAAACATTCGCGATAACAGCATGGAGTTGGTATTGTGCCCGGTGGATGGCGATAGGCTCACCCCCTGTCCCAAGGGACATAACAGGTGAAATGTGGATGTTGTACACCTCTGCCACACTCTTCTGGGTAATATACGCGTGATGTTATGTTATGTAGGTAGAAACAAAGAAACGTAATACTTCTTTTGCTTCTTCAACATTCATACATCTTGTCGTAAAAGCCTGTCAGTTGTGTGTACTTGTAAAATTTGGTATTTATTCCCTTAAAATTACCAAAACGCCGATCACGTACTCTCGGTGATTGATCAACAGCGAGCGGTATGTAAAAGCCTCGCCTGCATTAGCTCTACAGTGAAGAGACGTGAGTCAACACAAGAACACGACAATATATATGAGCCATAACCCCCTTACCCCCTCTTTTAATTGACAAACGCGTCGCGTCGGCCCGCATTGGCATGTATGGATGGATTTTGGATACGAGAATTTATGAAGATAAGACTTGTGTAACAAAGATTCTGTATCCTTTGATATATTCTCAATATTAGATCTTTTTTTAGTCATGAGAGTAAGTCATTTACAAATGACACTCTTATTTAATAACCATTAAAAAATTGTTGATTTGTTGAATAGTTTCTTTGAAATCGTGCACTAAGTGCAACAATGCACATCATTATTAGCAATTAACTAGTAGCAAATTCACTTAATTAACAAGATGCGTCGCGCCTGAGTCGCACATCGCTCTTGAAAATGTCGACTAAATAGACCAACATTACGTGAGTAACACCCGTATTTTATATTTTGAATAATGTTACAAACTCACGTCAATTTAAATAAAAATAAGATGCAATCATCCTAAAAATGTGACTTACTGATTTCAATAGAACTTATTATTGTAGTGTAGAATGTTTGTTAATAGCGTAGCATCGCCAAGTTTAACTACACCAGTTCCAACAAATTACACTAACTGAAATGAGGTCTTCATCCAGGGGTGCGATATATTATACCTTAAAAACTTAACACATGAGAATGTGTTAAGTTTTTAAGTAATTGAGTTTAATGAGAATTAAACTCAATTTATCATAGATATCAATCATCAATCATGAAACATACTAAAAATCGCAAATAATTTGAAATGTTAACAAAATCCATTTAATTAGTGAGTATAATTCATCACCAACGGTCGTGACGAGACATGATAAATAACAGCTTTTCAATAATAGCAAAACCTTCAAAATTGAAATACTTCAATAGTAGAATTATAATAAACCTTATTTTCTGAGCCATAGTGTTTGAATTTCGTTGAGTAATTGGCTTCAAATTGGTGGTCATAGCCTATAATTGGATTGTTACAATTCAGCCGTGCAACAGTTTGGTGAATGCTGGCAACAAAAGATATTGTGCTAAGCCAAAATAGATATTCTTAGTTTACCAGCTCATTAATAAATTTATTAAATGTAATGTTCTGGTTGTCTGTAAGTGTTACAAATGTCTAAATCTTTCAATGCTTAATAACTTAATTTGTTAATTTAAGATGTAAGTACTGTAGATAATCCTAAATGAATAAAAAAATAAAAAATAATAATAATAAATAACTTCATTTACTCGCGAGCTCAAGATTCCGTTCTATCGCTCTCCCATCTGAACTATCTAAGGTCCAAAACATTTGTCGACTTTTTCTTAGTAGGTGATAAGTATTTCATAATACTCTAGTCTCTATACTCTTTTTTCAAGGTTTCTTATAGCCAAAAGCAATAATGAATGGCCAATCTTTTTAATATTGAGTGCGTTTCAAATCAAAGGCAGGTTCAACACAGACAATAGAAATTCTTGCGACGCTCAAAGGCCAAAAATATTAAAATATTCGCGAGGAATATTGTTACGAGAATTTTCATATTTCTATATATTAATGGACCTTTCTGAAATATTTTAGCTCATTACTTAAGGCCATTTTGTCCCGGTAATGTTATCCCAAGATGTCGTGTTGAGGATATCTAGAATTTCTTACAAAAGACAAGCAAAAACCTTCCTAAGCCCCTTTTAATTAAGTTCTAATTCCATCCTCAGATCTGATACCTGTGGTGTAGATTGTCTGACGTTCTACATGCCAATTCAAAGTTGATCCCTTGGTGCTTCTAGAGTAGAACATGTAAAGTTCTACAGTAGGAAAGTTTCAGGGGGCGTGGAAGATCAAGTTACGTTGGTTAGTTGTTCAGTACGTGTTTAGAAGCGTTACATTAGGAAACGACAAGATGTTCTGACAAACAGCGTATGATTTCGAGCTCTTGTTAGCATTGTAATTTGGTTAATCAGACCAATTTTTCAAGTTGTTAACTTTTTTTTTTTTTTACTGAGGTGGCAAACAAGCATACGGCCCGTCTGATGGTAAGCAGTTACCGTAGCCTATGGAAAAATTATGTAAAAACTTGAAGTAATCACGTTTATATTGTGGTGAGAGAAAATAGTGATTTAATAAAATAAAAAAATGTTTAAATATATAAGTCATTCTGAAGCCGATCTCCAAACTCATGCCAATGTGATTGTGCATGAGTTTGGAGAAATGAGGATTATAATAATGATTGATTATTTTTAGTAATTTATACTAAGAAACAGTTGAAAAAATACATTTAAAATAATTATGTCAAGAAATACATTTTAAATCATAATATATCAAACTTGAACAACATTTTATTCCTAATTTTGTTATAAAATACCTAGTTCTTTACTGTAGAAACACAACCACGGCCATATTATGCCACTGCTTTAGATGAACCCATTTCTTTTAAGTTTTAGTACACGTTTCAGGTTTTATCTAGTCTTTCAAGAAAGATCTAGACTGATTTATTTGGGTTACTAAGTAAAATTCGCAATTCCAACATACATCCCTTAAAAGGGATTGGAGATACGTTTTTCTCTACGTTCTTACCCTTTAATGCAATTGATGTGTTTCAACCCTTATTTACAGGCTCTCTGTAGTCCGACGACGAACCTTCAAACAAAGTCATAAAACGTAGTAGTTTTACAACAGACACACCAATCAGCTCGGTCCAACATCTGACATCTGTCACTCAGTGTCCACTTGCAAGGAACATTCTATCTCGGAGGTTACGTATTTCATCTTGAGATTAAATTATTTTTAGATGTGAAAAGTTTTGTTGTAATATTTACTAGAAACCACGAGCTACAAACTTTTCTTGTGATAGGTATATGTTACTTCCGAGCTTAATCACAGGTATTCAAAGCTGCAGTTTTGAGGATTTACTTTCTTCTTGAAGACTGATAAAACGCTTAACTCAATGTCCCACGTCCAACATTACATCCTTCCAGAGATGACGTATTAAAGTAATTGAGGTTCCTCAACCCTTCTTCTTCTTCTTCTTCCTCAACCCTTATTTATAGGGAATCTGTATTTTTAAGCGAATATAGCTTCGCTTTTTAGAGTTTTGCAAATTTAATTTTCCCGTCAGACTTGGCGTCATTTCGGTTATGTTTTAGCGGCAAAAAGAACTTGGGACATTTCTGGCGACTTTTCTAGGTTCTACAAAAGATATTATTTAGTTAAAAAATTAAGCTAAAAAACTATTTAGGTTGACATTATAAGACAGACTGCAGTTTTTCAAAAGTTAGACAACGGGTCTGAATCGCGTAATTATTATAAAGGTAAATAAATACCTATGCTCGACGTTTCCAGTCGGCTCGTGACCAATAATGATGCAAGTCATTCGAAACGTCGAGCATAGGTATTTATTTACCTTTATAATAATTACGCGATTCAGACCCGTTGTCTAACTTTTGAAAATTGTTCTCAAATCGCGAAAGTTTAAAAACATAGACTGCAGTTTTCTTTATTTAATTTTATTTTTAAATGAATGAAACTAGAAAAATCATGTAAATATCAAAGGATGGTTAATACTTTAACCGAAAAGTTAACTCTTGTGAGTGAAAACTTAAAATGTTGGTTGGAGACCTAAATAAAAAAGCTTATCAGGTGCAGAGATGTGAGATCTAGCAACTTTCTGGCAACTTATGGCACTGAATGTGGCGACTTGATTTTTTTTGAGTTGGCAACATACTTAACAATATTTAAAGTTTCTAGGGCGCCTCGAATGCACTACCCTTGATATATTGGTTTTCAGTTTGTTGCCATTATGGGTACAAATTTCCATTTTAACCTAATTTCCCAACTGTATGATGTATATGTATCTATTTGTTTCCAGTGCTCAAATGTGCACTGGAAACAAATAGATACACATATACAAGGGGATAAATTCAAAAAAAGTTAAGCTTTAAATAATACAAAATTTAGTTGTAATATTTACCAAGAGCAACGAATTGCAGACTCGAAATGAAACACGGTCAGTTATTTTGTACCTTCTTTAAATATTTACTGGAACGCTCCAAAAGAATTGTTAACAAAGCTGTTGAAAAGAAAATTCCGGCAGCAACTAAAAACTCTTGGTTTTTAACTTCAACTATTGCATTGTATGATTTTATTATTGTTATTTTCACGTTTTTCATTTTAATAGCATGCTATAGACATCGCCTGGTTAAATCGTTAGTCGAAACGTAAAGCTAAAAGGTAAATAATATGCATGATCCACGTAAAAGTAATAATAAAGCAAAAATATTGATTGAAACACTAAGTAACCAGTACATTTTTTTACCATGAAGTTGTCAATAACATCGAATTCGATAAAGCGTACTTCGCACTCAAGAAGTTCCCACATGAAAAACAAGGTAACCAATGTTTCAAAGAGCAACAAACCAACTCAAACGGAAAGTAATTACCTTGCTTAAGGTCTTTGCAGAGCTATAAACAAGTGTAGAGATAATGTTAATAACTCCAAAGTACTGGTGCAGCGATTTCATGGCTGGGTGAGAGCTTTCCATTACATTAATCCAACGACTCAAATTTGGATGAAACAGGGATATTACTACGAGATGTAAAGCATTCGATTGTCACTGTAGTTTAGAAATTGTATTATCCCGCATTTTTTTATGTTTTTAATAGAAAATCTTATAATTATTTCCTCATTGGTCTAGTGGTTAGCTTATTATTTTTTATTTATTTATTTATTTAACTTTTCGCACAGATACATGTGTCGAAGGCGGACTTAATGCCAAAGGCATTTTCTACCAGTCAACCTTAAGGTGGTGCAGAAATATGTTTGGGTAGGTGCATAAGTATCGAAAATTAAATGATTTTTAAATAAATAAGCTTATGCGCTTCTCACCGCGATGGCTCAGGTTCGATTCCTAGGTCGGGCGAAGTGTTATTTGTGAACTTTCCGTCAGGAAATTCACAATAGCAGCATGGGGTTGGAATTATGCCCGGTGCATGATGATAAACTTACCCCCTATCAAACGGAACCTCTAAACATAACAGGTGAAGTGTGGGTGTTGTACACCTCTGCCCTTCTGGAAAATATAGGCGTGACGTTATGTTATGTTATGTAACAGTTTATGGGTTAGGTAACTTAAAGCCTGAGATCGACTTGGTCTTAGTTTAGCTTTTTTTTAGACTCTCTTTTTGTGAAAAAAATACAAAACCAGTGTTTTTCTGTCAAATTAAGGCACAGCTAAGTTTATTCTAATTACGCTTTATAGAACTTAGCCTAAGAGGTTACTAGATCCATATAAAAGAATTAATGTTCTAAATACTTCTAATTAGACTAGAAAAACCCTTATATGTATTTTAAAGGTTAAAAGCAGAACTTATGTGCGACACGAGATCAAATTTATACACATCTCGTGCTTTTGAGTCCCTCACATTGCTCAAGATTCTAGAGACTATATAATCTTTTAGGCCTCAAATTTAGCACTCGAAGAAAATACGAACTTTGCTCTCTGGTTGCCCAAAAAACATTGTACATTTTTACTTCTATCTAAGTGCTATATAATTAGTTTATGGAAATAGACAATTTCGAGTTGAGTTGAGCTACCTAAAACACGTGGTAGGAACTCACTGAAAACCAGTTAGCAGTATTCTGCTGAACATTCAACTGTCCAAGCATTTTAACTTGTCGCTCATTTAAATTATAAGTTTTGTTTTTTAAAGCTATTGCAAATTTTCGCGCTCTGAACTATTTCCGTTCGAAAAGTTCGAGTTTTGTGATAAAGAAAAAAAAAATAACGAGTTTAAATTGAATGAAGTTTTAGTATGAATAAACACAAAATAGACTTAAACATTAGGTGCATTTCTATAGCAAATTGTATAGTTTTATATAATTGTGGCTCTCTGATTAAATATTATGTCTACAATAGAAATATTCATATAATTCATCGCTTATAAATTTTGAGTGCGTTATGTTTAAATTGTTTGTTTGTTTGTACCCAAAAATATTCGAATCTACTGAAAGGATCTTGATCCCTAAAATAATATCTGTTACTATTTATCAACGTAGAATGCGGTCGGAGCCACGCGTACAAGCTAGTACTAGTGTTGTATAAGGCTAAGCTTTAAAGGCTTTTAAGGCTTTAAGGTTTTAGCTTTAAAAGCTTTAAAGCTTCAAGGCTATAGCCATAAAGGCTTAGAAGGCTTTGAGGTTTTAGCTTTAAAAGCTTCAAGGCTTTAGCCATGGAAGCTTTAAAGGCTTTAAGATCTTAAAATAAAAACCAAAACCTTAAGAGTGTTATTCCTTCTCAATATGTAACTGTCAATTTTTGTAGTTTTTTGGGAATATTTCGTAAAAACTGAATGAAAGTATGATTTTATTCAACTAACTTTTTAGAATGTGGGCTTTACAAGGTAATATTTACCTTGTAAAGCCCACAATATTTAAATATGAATTTAAAGGTGCAAGCCTTAAAAGTTTTTAAAGCTTTAAAGCTGCAAGCTTTAAAGGTTTAAAACCTTTAAGGCTTGAGCCCTTAAAGCTAAAGGTTCAAGGCTCAAGGCTCGAGGCTCGAGGCTCAAGGCTTAAATTTACAACACTTTAGCTAGTACTATAAGACAAATAAGCCTTTTTAGGGTTCCGTTGCCGAATAGCAAAAAACGGAACCCTTAATGAGTCGTCATGTCTGTCCGTCTGTCCGTCCGTATGTCACAGCCACTTTTTTCCGTAAATATATATTTTTTTCATCAAACCCTGTGTGGGATCTATGGATAGGTCTTCAAAAATAATATTGAGGTTTCTAATATTTTTTTTCTCTAAACTGAATAATTTTCAAATTCAAATTCAAATAACTTCTAAAATAAGAGAATGATAAATGTAAAAATAATACAATGATGTACATTACCAGGCAAACTTCCACTTAAAATTGGTTTGAACGAGATCTAATAATTAGTTTTTTTTAATATGTAATAAATCGTAAACCGCATTTTACCTTTCATTCAATCAACTCCAATATAATAAAGAATTAAGAAAAACATTCATTTAGATGTATAGTGGTACGGAACCCTACGTGCGCGAGTCCGACTCGCACTTGGCTGGTTTTTTAAACGACACTTTGATAAAAGTCTTTTAATTACTAAACAGTAAAATCCGCGTCAAAATAAATTCAATAAGTCACATAACGTAGTAGCACATAAAACAGATAGATACAGCAGAAATATATATAAAACTATTCGCAAAAAATGCATTTCAGTTTCCATTTCGCCAAGCCTTATTAATTAATTTTATACAAGGCTTCAAAACCAGACGCCGCAACTCAATATTTGCAATATTTGCAGTTTCCAAGCACCCATTCATTTAATACGGACTGTAGCAGAACCTACCTATTAATGTATAATGCTTGTGGTTAAACTTTGAGGGCCGTAGTCGAAGTTATTAGCAACAGCGATGATTTAATTATAGTCTTTGTGTGAAGTTATGTTAATATAATCTAATATAATAAAAACGAAAGTTTTATTTTGTTTGTTTTTTACGATTCAATAAAATTCTATAACTGTTCTTCAAAAATGTCTTCAGTATTAGAATGCCAGATTATTCTTGAGTCATAGGCAATATTTTAGCAAGGTTCAACACAGGCGAAGCTGCGCGTGCCAGCTAGTATATTTCAATTCTGTAAATAAGAAATCAACTCAGTAGATTATTACTGACTCATTTGATGCTAAAGACACTATCATAGTTCTGAAAACAATTAAATTTTGGGGAAAGAATAAGGTGACTTCTAAGAATTTTCGAGCTCTTGAATAAAACCGTTGCTACGGTAAGGCCTTGAAATTACTGACACTGTATCCTGTATTATCTTTTACTTTTTGATTCCAGATAGATATTCGTATGTAACATACGTCTTCTAATATATAAGTCCACTTTCTAACGATACTTTTTCAATAATAAGCAATTAACATATCATAACATCATGCCTATATTACCCAGACGGGTGTG
This sequence comes from Hypena proboscidalis, assembly GCA_905147285.1. Classification (NCBI taxonomy): domain Eukaryota; kingdom Metazoa; phylum Arthropoda; class Insecta; order Lepidoptera; family Erebidae; genus Hypena; species Hypena proboscidalis. Next base: position 2,838,108 of record LR990131.1, on the reverse strand, counting down.
GCAGAGGTGTACAACACCCACATTTCACCTGTTGTGTTTAGGTCCCATGGGATAGAGGGTGAGCCTATCACCATCCACTGGTCACAATTCCAACTCCGTGCTGCTAGTGTAGACCATCGAGGCAGCATTGTATTAAAATTCAAGAATATAATCGCTTGTACCTTATCCCACATCCAGCTTAACTTTAATACTATTGTGGTACACACCGCAGCGACCGCAGCATCTAAAGTTTCGCTGCAAATATTTTCATGAATCTCTTACCGGACTTTATAGCCTGGACAGACTTTTATATCATAATGCCTTGAACTGGCTGAAGTAGGTCTTGTGAGAATCTGCTTTATATGAAAATATTATTATTTGAAGTAATAAAGAAACTCACTTTTTCATTACTCTCAGGTTTGGCTATTCATTTGGGATAGACTGACCTACTTTTTCCTATTTGACCAACCAAGTATTTTAAAAGCTATCTAGTTGTACAAATAACTTTTATGGTACTGCCTCGATAGTTTAGTGTTAAGCCTATGCGCCTCTCACTGCGAAGTCTCGGGTTCGATTCCTGAGTCGTGCAAAGCGTTATTTGTGAACTTTCCGACAGGAAAATCACAATAGCAGCACGGAATTGCAATTGTGCCCGGTGGAGGGCGATTGGCTCACCCCCTATCCCAAAGAACCTAAAATCATAACAGGTGAAATGTGGGTATTGTACGGCTTTGCAAACCCTTCTAGGTAATATAGGCGTGATGTTATTTTATGTTAAGACTGTTCTATGGCACTTTATAGGACAGACAATAGACTAGTAAATAGTAGTGGTAAATAACTTTAATAAAGAAAAGGATTGTCTGTTTTTAATGTCAAAATAACAATGATTTTTATTTAAATATTTACAGTACTAACCTAACTATAATTTAATATTTTAAACTAATGAAATAAATACCTGACTATAGGTTATGTTTTTGTACCAAATAAAGGAAATATAATAATATTTTAAAGCAAATTTTAGCTTTGCTATGCCTTTTTGTACTTTATATAATATTAAAGTTGAAAAATTAAGAATCCAACACGACTCGAACCTGCACACCTTGGGTATACGCCCCAAGTTCTTCGCCAATTCAGCTATGGATTCGTATGCCGCTAGAGTCGAAATTTCTCAACTCTTTTGTGCCAGCGTCATAGGTATATATATATACCTTAGCTAGACGAACCTTATTTGGTTTTAGGAATAAAACACATAAATAAATATACCGTACTACAGCCTTCAGCAATACATTATTACGACACCCCGTCAGTTAACTAACGGCATGAATTGTTTTCGGCACAAATAAATAGGAAATATCAAACTGACAAACTACTAATATGCTATATTAGTAAAGTTTCCACAATGGTTGCCTATTTGGGATATTACGTGACCCTTGTTCAAACTTGTCTACACATAGCACATAGCTATTAATGATATACTCCCAAGCGCCGTGTTTCATACTAACGTAATATGGGTTAAATTTTAATATTATTAAGATTTTATCCTTTTTTTATAAACAAATCATATCTGAAATACTAAAATACATATTTGTTCGTCAAATTGTTTAAATCATTAATTGAGTTACATACAAACTGCTACTGCTGGTCCCTACGTACAAACTGCTCTAGAAATAATTTGTATGGACAATGTATATTTTTTTTTCTAAAATGATTTTTTAGTTTTAGAAACTTTGTACTTGTTCTCTTATACGATTTGCAAAAGACGTTAAATAGGTAATATTAAAAAAATATTTATATCCAGGACTATGTATATGGAAAATCTAAAGCCAATTGAGCAATAAAAAAAATTGCCATTTTTGACATGTCTTTATGTACAGTGGGCCAACGAGTTAGCTATGCAGGGCAAAAACTTCTAAGTCATAGTAAAGACTTACTACACTAGTTATAGATAAGTGAGTTACATATCTAAATAGTGGGTATATTACTCTTATTACATATGCAATTCACACATACATATCTCTTGCAGTCAGTTTGCACTATGGCATAGAAGTTTTTGCCCTGCATACCTAATTGCTTGGCCCACTGTACGAAGGGACCGTCGATATAATAACATTAAAGTTTAACTAACCTATTTTTTTTTTCTAGAATAACTTAAAAGCTAAAGTAAGTAGCTATATGAGATCAGATCAGCTTATACTGGTAATGTAGCTTGATTTGTACCCACGTATACCTACCTGCCGAAGGTTTCATAGAGTCACCTATTGTACTGACTTACTAACTTTAATTGTTTTTTTTTATAGCATTTAGCTATGCTTAGCAAATTATACTACCAGCTACGGTCGCCTCTAACCAGAACCCTAAATTTCTCAACTGTATGATACGTCATTTCTACTACTCTACTTACTAACTTTACTAATGAGATCAATATTGTTCTGACAATATTATATTATCTTTTTTTTTATACTACGCCCACAGCAAACGAACATGTAGTCCACCTGATGGTAAGTAGAGTACAGCCCAAGGACATCAACAATCCACTAAAGCAGATTGCAGATGCGTCGCTGCAGCTGAGGACTACGGTGTTATGCCTCATGTGCCAGTAATTTCAGGGCCTGATCTCACCACCAAACCGGAACACAGTAATGGAAGCACTACTATTTGGCGGCAGGTTAAAGGTGAGACGGTGGTGCTGCCGCCCTCGAGCTCATTCACAAGAGCTCTACCACTAGGTGAGGTCTACCTATAAAATGAGGTATGAAGACTTTAGCGCTTATTTGGACTAAACCATACACAGCACAATACATTTATACTAATATTATAAAGAGGAAACATTTCGTTGTTTGTTTGTTTGTACCCAAAAATCTTCAAATCTACTTGACTGATTTTAATGAAAATTGGTATGAAGAAAGTTCAAATCCTCAGAAATAATATAGGCTACTTTTTACTGACATACCACGCGGGCAAAGCTAGTATTTTATAAATCAGAAGAATAAGCTTTTCTCATTTAAGTCTGATTTCTGTTAAATCGCGTTTCACTGGACAAAAAATCATATACTGTTCAATATAAGGTATTCAAAGCATTTTTTTTATAAATAAAAAGATTCTATACATCATAAAAGCTTTTAAATAAATAACAAGATTCTTGGCTTCAAAAGCAAACTTGTCTATTGCCAAAGTTTCGTCAAAAGCAAACTAATACAGAAATTTGTTGGTAAAATTCCTATTGTTGGTACTGAAGCGTTATAATTTATTCTTACTTACATAGTACCTTTATGTTCTGGTGACGCTGTAGTATTTGTGGTTTACGGGCCTTACGACTTCGATTTCTGATTGCAATAGGGATGTGCCTTATCTCATCCCATAAAAAAAATGTTTCATACTTTCATAATTGAATAACAAAGTTATTAGAGTACTCAACAATTTTTATAAGTTTTCTATTCGAAAATATGTACAAACACGTGAATAAAGTACTATTGGGATTACTTATTTTTTATTATTTAATATTATTTATTGATTAAATTAGATACTTATTGCGCTTAAAGTATAACCCAATACGCACAATAAGCGAGGTATACATTTTTATGACATAAATAAATTACATAATTTTTCAAAAAAATTGGACACACATTTTGAAAAATTCAGCAAACTTCATGTAAAAAATATCAACCTCTGGATGCTGAGCAATCAGTGTGTTGATAGCGTGGTTGGTTGGCGCAAATTGTGCAGTGCACGTCCGAACGGGTGCTATCGCCATGAGACGGCGCGAGCGCAGCCGCGTGTACTGGTTAGGAGCTATTATTAGATATAACGGGCTATTTACCATGTGAATTTGTTGTAGCGAGTAATTTCGATATTTCAGTGATGTTATAACAAACAATGTTACAACAAATATACATGGTAAATATGCCGTTATATCTAAAAATTAGTAAGAAATAATCATGTTTAGTCCCAAAACTATACTATTTAGATGTTCACTTGTTTGATATTTCATAATTATTTTACTTTATTTTTTCAATTATTTTTCATTGCAGATTTGTCTGGAAGTTCTGGAAGGGGTCGTCCTTAAAAGACATGTAGGTACCAGATAAATGGCGTCCTTCAAAAAGGACAAGTACGTGGTAAACTAAAGCGGCGAGCATGTATAACGAGATGTATGAATGTTAAGAAAGCGAAAGAAGTTTGTAAAGAGCGTTGCACATGGCGATCTATCTTATCTGCCTACCCACGTGGGATAAAGTCGTGGTTATATGTAAGTATGTTTGATTTTTCACATTATAATTAATTATTTTCAGATCTTGGGAGACTGTTGGAGAATATTCCTAGGCTTAATTTTCTATATTTCGAGAAAAAAATTAAGCTGAAATGCGTATGATTATTCTAACCATTTGTCATTAATGCAAAATTCCGTTTATAGCTTTTAAATCATATTGTATTGTAAAATGTTAAAGGAAATTAGAATATTATATTTAAATAAAAATAAATATTTAGATACATGACATAAATAACAACAAAATTAAGAAAAACATCTATATTTATGTGATGGTTATGCCTTAAAAATAACTGCCTTATAGCTGAAACTCAAAAGATAGGTTATAACTATAAGTTTTAGATGAAATAAATCATATCAGCAACTTTCAAAGTACTGTGACATCCCTAACGTTTTTAACGTAACCTTGTACCGTCGTCACGCAACCAAAGAGTTCTCCAAACAACGTCACCGAATTTATACCCCTGAACAATGTTGTGGCAGGTAGTTTTATTTAGTGTTAGTATCGTCTATGGAATTTGAAAGAGGATATAAAGCCTGAAAATGGTAGTCATACTAGCTGTATTGTGAGCTGATGCTACGTGTCACGTAAAAAAAACGACTACAAAGAAATATTAAATTTATTATTAACATAACATCACGCCTATAGTAATATGTGTGTAAACAGAAGGGTGTGGCAGAGGTGTACAACACCCACATTTCACCTGTTATGTTTAGATCCCATGGGATAGGGGATGAATCTATCGCCATCCACTGAGCACAATTCCAACTCTGTGCTGCTATTGTGAATTGCCAGGTTGATACGTGATTTATATATATTTGATAATAATTAAAACTGCCTCGATGGCCTAGTGGTTAGCGTATGCTCCTCTTACCGCGAAGTTGTGGGTTCGATTTCCGGGTCTGGCAAAGTGTTATTTGTTAACTTTCTATCTTTTAGGTTTTCTTGTAGTACTCTTAAGTGTGGTAGAACTTTTATGATCAAACATTTTACTCACCTGCCAAATAATTTCTGAATCTGGTTCTTCTGGTTGGTTCTAATATAATATTACTACAACTATAATATCACTAGATATTAGGCACTGAAATGAGTTACACAGGAACAAAGAACGTATAATATTGCAGTCCTTATATGCAGTGACGCTTGACCAATAATTTTATGAAATTTCTCCCTCACCATCAGGTAGACTATCTTCGATTTTTAAATATAGGTTTATTACTCTGCATCCTTAATTCATAGCATATCGCTATACCAAGCTCGAATATAGACAATCTTACATCTCCGAGTAACCTTGCCAGGCAATATAGACTAATATCCCTACGTGTTTACACCAAACAAGCAATGTCCTTATCCAATCGGAACTGTTCACCTTCGAGACTCAATCAACCTGTTGATTGCAACTTGAGTGCTAGTCTAAGTCGATGGAACTATGTGAAGCTATTTGTGAGAAAGTGGGCAGACAGTGAGTGTAAGTTTGTGTAAAGGAGGCGTTGCAACGTCCATAGAAAATGATGTCACGTCCGGCAGCTGAGAAAATAGATAGATAGATAGAGTAATCTTTATTGTACACCAATATTAACAAAGGTTATTTTGTAAACAGATGCACTCAGAAATTATATATTTATATTTATTTTGATACAATACAAAAGAATAAATAAATACAGTGGTTCTGAGGTAGACAGAAACACTGAGCCCCACACTAGGATATCCTGTGTTGTGGTGTCCAGTCTCTTTCATCTTATTAAATTTTATGTTTTAACATTTAAAAATTGCATGCATTAGTATTCTTAATAATAGATTATTTAAATAATGTATATTGCACAATGGGTGGCCATAACACTATAAGCAATTTCTTACAGGCAACCTTAGGATGGACAAGTAATTAAATGAGCAAAGTTACAGCCAGTTGTTGGAAAATACCTCATACAATAGAGAAGTGTGCTAATAAGGCGGATACCTTCGATTGTCATCCTTACTGGCCATCATATCACGTGTCATTAGCTCTAAAAAACTACGCAATACATTTTGATGCAAATTTTGAAATATTTATATTATATTTATATACATATTATATTAAAGAAAAGCTAAAACAAACAAAGATTTGTAATGTGACACGTTTACATTGGAAAGATTGGCTAAAATAAAATATTCCTGTATTTAGTACTAAGGTTATGTGACCAAAATAAATATGACACAAGTCTAAACATCCCACCAGTTATTATATGACCCATGTGATTTTGTGAACCAAGTATGCTGCGCCGAAATTAATTCAGAGCAATATTTTTATGTGATAGCCAATAAGGATGAGGACCAAAAATATGTAATTAAGTTATACTCATTTTCAAATTCAAATTCAAAATGTTTAGGAACTTTTTCGGATACGTATCATTCCTGCCAGAGCTGAGGTGACCCTATATCGCATTTATCTTGTATATTCTCGTTCAAAGTAAATTACCTTTGACAGTAGACCTTGGCAAAACATAAAATTAATTAAATTTAATTGACTGTATCTGACCTTTTATTTTTTAGAAAGGGAAATGCATGACGCATACCACTGATCCGGGCAGAGGCAGTGGTTATGTCCGAGTTGTACGGACTAAATCCCAGTGTGTTCCGTCAACAAGACTTTGCCGGGGTGCCAGGTATCGCTCGCCCATAGACGCTGGCGACTGTATCTGACCTAAACTTATATAGAGGTTCAAATAAATTGGACCATAACAAGATAACGAGCACGGCAACAAGCCTACGCTGGCGTTCTGAAATGCATCTTGCAGTCAATGCGCTTATAGACATGATATGATTCTACAAACTTGGATTATGTAATTTTTTTTCTATAAATACAGTCTAAGGTAAATTGATAAATCCTTTGTGTAACATTAGCTTTCTTTGTTAAAATATGCAGTAATAGTATAAAAATAATATATATTATAATAGTTATAGTATACATAAAATAACCCTCCTTCTGACGCAGTCGGGTAATAAGTCATAAATTGTTAGCATATATAATGTAAACTAAGTTTTGAAACATTTGCATACCTGTACTATAGGTGGAATATGTCTTGAACTATATAGTACACTGTAAGGACTATCGTTGTACCATACTTCAAGAAAATAAATGATGATTTGATTTGATTTAATTTGATTTAATTTGATTTAAGATTTTAGTATCTTGATTTTTATTGTCTCAGAAAATTTACAACAATACTAATTACGAATCCTAAGAGTTTGCCACCTTTACCACTATCTGCGATCAACATGAAAAACATCAGCAACCGTGTTCGATACAATGTAGATTTTTTATTAGCTCCATCAAAGTTTCCATTTCGCACATCTGTATTACCAGCCCTTTAAGCACACTTGCCACCCTTGACTTTTAGATTTAACTATGCCGTAGTTATCAACATCAATTTGTCAATTTCTTTTGTTTTTTGACGTTTCTATGTGGATAACTACGTCATCGTTGAATAGTAATGTCAAGAGTGGCTGTGCACGGGAGCATGTAGATTATTGCAAACCTACGTACAACTTACAAACACAGATCTTAAAGGACAACTTAATATTTCATTGGTCATGCTATCACACAAAGATCAACAAAGGTTTACAATTTATTCCTAAACATTTTCAAGCGTCATTTTCTTGAGCTGATTACTATAGAATATTCGGCGTCTCATCCACATTTATAATTCTATGCACACGAACGAACCAGAGCAGCTTGTATGCTACCCGCGAATATTGAGTGAATTCCCATGTACCGTGTAAGATGAATTTAAGTTTATTTTATTTTTATTTTATTTTATTTAAAAGGTACAGAAACAGATGACAGATTAAACACTTCATACATTATTATGTTTTACATGAAAAACAAATACAAATCTGACGCCCAATTATATCTGTACACAGCACTTCAATTATATAGCTTCAACAAGAAAGGTAGTACGTTATACATAAAACAAAAGGAATTTAACAACTAAATTACAAGATAAAATTTAAATTAAATTAAATTAGGTAGCTAAAGTAAACTAGTTTATAACTATGAAGATTCTAAATTAAACAATGATGTTTTGAATTTATTGAGTACATCCTGAAAAATATCTGTTTGAGAGCATACTAAATTATAATTTTTACACATTCTTATTAGTGGACTATTCTGTGAGACATTATTATTACAAGATGGAACACTAAATAGTTGTGGAGTACGCACAGATCGTGTTGGAATCTTAAAATTTAACTTATTAACAAGGTCACAATCAAGTGAGCCGTTCACAATTTTATGTAGAGTGCACATGTCGGTCACCCATCTTCTATTTTCCAGACTCGTCATTTTAAAATTCACCAGCCGGGCATCGTATTCAGGTATTTTACGCCGTAAACCATACTTTATGCATAGAGCCCTTACAAACCGTCTTTGTATGGATTCCAGGCGGTCAATATGGGTGTTATATATTGGGGCCCAAACAGAGGAGCAGTATTCAAGTATGCTTCTTACCAGACTGTTGTAAATGATGATCACTGAATCTGCTCGTTTAAACGGCTTAGCATTACGAAGCACGAAGGACAGTATGCGATTGGCTTTAGAGCATACATGGTCGTAATGCGGTCTGAAAGACATAACGTTGTCGAAAATCACACCCAAATCACGAACTTTATCAACTCTTTCTACGACATCGTCTTTGATTTTATATTTATAATCTATTGGTTTTTTGTTTTTGGAGAAAGTGATGACCTGACATTTTTTTGTGTTTAGTGACATTGAATTCAGTTGGCACCAGTCGACAATACAGTCAATGTCTGACTGAAGAACCTCGCAGTCTCGGTGACTGTAAATGCGACGGAAAATTTTTATATCATCCGCATAAGCTAAACATTCGCTATTGATTTTACTTAGTAAGTCATTAAGGAATAATATAAATAGCAAAGGGCCAAGGTTTGACCCCTGTGGAATGCCAGAAGTAGCTAAAAACGGTATAGAATCGTATCCGCTTAGTGCCACCAGTTGCGTACGGTTCAATAAATAGGAAGTAACCCATCTGTGTAGGCTCCCGTGAATACCAGCAAGCTGTGCCTTGGATAACAGTGCAAAATGATCCACACGATCAAAAGCTTTTGCAAAATCTGTGTAAACTGCGTCTACTTGTACTTTTTTGTTAAAGGATTCGCATATAAAAGTGGTGTAGGTCAAGAGATTACTATTAGTTGACCGACCTGTAACAAAACCATGCTGACGTGGGTTTAGCATATGCCTGAGATGGTTGTAGATATGTTCATAGACTAAACCCTCAAATATTTTGGCGAACCAGTTTAAAATGCAAATAGGCCTATAGTTTGTAATGTCACTTTTATCTCCAGACTTATAAATGGGAGTAATTTTGGCTATTTTCCACAAGCTGGGAAAAACTCCATCACGTAGAGATTTATTGTATATGATCGACAAAGGCCTAACTAGTGCTTTTGCGCAAAGACGTATAAAGATTGGCGGGATATTATCAAAACCTCCATTTTTGGATAGATCTATATTTTCTAACTTTTTTAAAATACTACTGTTTGGGATTTCAATTTTAGTAATAGAGTAGCTACTACACGCCTGAAAGTATGAATCGTCATAACTGGTTGAGCTTGGGCAGTAAACGGAAGAAAAGTAGCTTGCAAAAAGATTGACAATATCCTCACCGGTATTACCAATCTTATTGTTATAATACATTCGACTGGGAATAGCGTTAGTGACTCGTTTACTTTTTGTATAACGCCAGAACGCCTTAATGTTAAGCTTAAGATCCTCTTCTATTCTATCGATATAAGTCCTAAAACATTCATCAGTAGCTATTTTGACTCTTGCTCTGTGCATGGAAAACATGTCATAGTCTCTTGGATTTGCATAGCGCTTAAATCTACTGCAGAGGCGGCTCGTCCTTAGGTGCACTGGTGCAGTGCACTCCCAGATAAAATACGTTAGATAATATTCCTTTACTCTATTTACTCTATACATTCTAAACTAAATAATATGTATTTATCTTCACTCATATTAACAACAAAAAAATATTACATTGCCTACCCGTACAAAGTGGAATGTTTAAAAGACATTCGGTGCGGTGTCATGTCAAGTAGAAGTAAAGTTGGAACGAGCGGTGCGCTAGCGATTACGCTCCTACTGCAGAAATTTCAATACAACGCTTAGTACTAAATTCCATAAGTGCGAAAGAGAAACATCGATGCGGCCCGGCGCGTGAAACAAAAATTTTGTACGAGATTTTCGCCTAGACTGGAGCGCCGCTCCTGCTGCGCGACGTTGCCAGATTGCGTTTTTATAGTAGAATATGACTTCAGCAGCTCAACTCAACAGCAGGGCGCGACCGCGGGTAACGCGGGCGCGGGGAATTTTGAATTGTTGCCGATCTTACGTAAACAAACTAAATGAGTCGTGTCGTTGTGTCCGCGTTGCTCTGTTAATTTACGGTAATTTCGTATTTTTCAATTGATATTCTTGTAATTAAGACTTATAATAAAAATAGTTTGTGCTTGACCGACCGAAAGGTGCGCCTATGAAACGTACCTTCCCAAACTATGAAGTGACACCCCACCGTAAATGGTAAGCTCTTGTTTCTTTTGCTATTTTTTAAGTGAACACCCATAAAAAAATGTCACGAGCCGCCTCTGACTGTGAGCTCTATTTTTTGATGCGATTAGATGTATTAAATCTTTCGAGAACCATGTTGGATATTTATTATTGGTGATTTTGGTTTTAGGCGTATATTTTTCTTTTATATTAAAGATATTATCGTAGAAAAAATGTACAAACTCGTCACATCCTAATTTCGAAGCAAATGCGTCCCAGTCAATCTGTTGTAATTCTCGTTGACATCCCTCGTAATCCGTTTTGCGATAACATAATTTTTGAAATGTGCTATTATGTACCAATGTGGATGTTGTTTTTAATATTAGAACTTCAAACGGTGGATGATGTTTATCAAGCCGGCTAATTGGTAACGTTGTTGTCAATCTACAATAGTCAGAACAGTCCGTAATAAATAAGTCAAGGATCCGCTCATTATGGTTACTTATATTGTTAAGTTGTTGTATTGAGATGGAGTGGAACAGATCATACAGGGACTTAGATTTGTCACAATTGTAATTTTGAGGACATCCTGATTTATTCGACCAAATCATGTCGCCCAAGTTACAATCACCCAAAACACAGGTCATGTTATTTGGTGAACTATAAAATTTGTACTTACATTGATTGAAAAACTCACACACCGCATTTGAAGGCTAATATTCAGGCAGGTAAACAACGCACAGATTTATATTAAAAGAAGCATTAACTTTGATTTGCAGCCACAGATCCTCTAGAAATTCAGACTGCCAATCACTTCTAAGAGTAACCTGAAATCTTTTTAAGTAAGCCACAAGAACACCTCCACCATGACTCTTTTTATAATGGGCACGAAACCATAAATCACGATCTCTGCGTACAACACAATATCTATCATCAAATAATTCCGACGATAGGACAGTTTCATCCAACCACGTTTCACACAAGCAAATTATGTCATAATTATTACTTAGCACGGTGTTATAAATATCTATAGTTTTACTTTTCATACCTCTTATGTTTTGGAAGTAGATAGACAGAGACATTAAAGTATTAATAAAAAACAAAATAACGTTGTTCACAAACTAATAACTTACTAACTAACAGATAAGGCTAAGACTATCCTGGTTTTTAATTAGTATATACTTATCACCTACAGCTTTTCTCACATAAATGCGTCCATTTTTAATCCACACAAATTTATATCCTAATTCCTTCGCTTTCTTGCGCGCTAAAGCATGCAGGGATTTTTTGGTTGGTGAAAGATGTTCCGACACGTATACTGGTAACCTTTCACCAGCTATGCCTAGCAGACTGGTGTTAAATTTCGCAGTAGGATTCGCTTTATTATACCGATACATTGCGGAATAGAACTCGTCACGAACTCTTACACTTCTAAATTTATCTACTATCGCGCGTGGATATTTACTCTCCTTGTTAATTTTTGCCACCCTGGTGCACTTAATCAACTTGTCATCTTTTAGGCTATGACCAATTACCGAAGAACACTGCTGCAACAGATTGGGTAGATTTTCATTATGGTGCTCAGGTACGCCTTGTATCTCCAAATTATTCTCGCGTAGATGTTGCTCTAGGTTGTTTAGGCGGTCAGACATTGCCGATACCGTAGTTTTGAGGGCGGCATTTTCCTTGGTTAAAAGTCCGTTATCCCTGTTCAACGTCTCAATCATATTCTTCATTTCGTCATGCATTGAGCTCAAGAAGTCCATGGATTGATGAAATTCAGCCAAGTCTTGCTTGATTGGTGACAGCTCGGACTTTAACACACGTGATATCATTGCAGGAAGTTCAGCCTTTATAGCTTTGAGTACTTGATCGCTAATGGCCGTGACAAAGGCATCATCTTTATTGGTAGAGCTGCTCAGACTGGTTAATTGATGAGTGTCAGTCTGCTTTTTCCTTGTGGTAATATTATCCAGTCCCATATCTTCATCACTAGCGTTGCAATTACGCGGCTCGTCCTCCTTGATATTGCGAACTGGTGTATTTGTGTTGCCCGTCTTTGGTAACTTACTCCTGCATTCGTGACACACCCACTTAGCCTTTTGGTCTTTATTCATAGACAGAAAATATTTTTTATCGGGTACATTTGCGCATACCAGATCGTAAAATTTGCGGCATTTGTTACATTTCAAACAGTCTTGATTATCAACAAACCCTCGACAGCCCCCGCAAATAATATTTTTAGACGCCATCTGTGAGTCTTATCGAGAACTATGTCACACCAATCTATGTCAGTTACGTGCGAGCATACAACTTAACGTGATTTGCAGATCTTCTAATAGAGGGCGCTTTATGAGTGACGCGTCCCTTTAACAACTTTACATACACATGGCAAATTTCGCCGCGCAGCCTCACTTACTCGTGGCGCAGCGGTATAAGCACTCGCCTCGGGAAATGCGGCCGCTGGTTCGAGCCTTGGTCACCGCAGCAATTTTTCCAATTTGTGATTCGCTGCCAAAAATTATAGGTAATGTGTTTCTCACCAAGTATGCGACCATTAGCGACGATCAGGATGGGTCAGGGGAGTTTCTTGAGATTTCCTATCTCGCTTCCACCGCCCACTGGGAGGAGTTCTACGAAGAGACTCCAAACAAAAGAACGAGAGGTACCGATTTAAGGGAATTGACAAATCACTAATTTAGTTTAAATAATCAATTAAAATTGCAAAAATATTTCAACACACGTCCGTTCTCTAAGAAGCCTGAGAGCACGATGTTAAGGAAAATTAAAAAAAAAATCAGATTCTCGTTGCCTCATCATACTGCCTGGTGGTTAGAGTATGCGCCTCTGACCGTGAGATCTCGGACTCAATTCAATTTGTCAAAAGTGTTATTTGAGATATTTCCGTCAGAAAATTCTCAGCAGCACGCAGTTGGATTTGGGCCCGTTGCATGGCGATAGGCTCACCCCCTATCACATGGAACTTAGACATGTGAAGTGATGGTGTTACACACCTCGGCCCTTCTGGGTAGGTAATATAGGTGTGTTGTTATGTTTTGTAAAAATTAAAACAGCAGTGGCTTTCTTATGCCCAACATTCTGCGTTCAAAATCTAGGGCACATATCATGTCATGGCAATTAATCTCAATAAAGTGAGAACTTGAGGTGTGAATTAAAAAGGATGTATATCTTGTGTTCAAACCATGTTAAGCTTAGCCACCGCTTATTTAAAGAATGGCACCAATTAGGTAATGGCAGTGACAATTATTTAAAAAATATATTTTATACTTTTATACTTTAAATTATTACTTAAATTATTAAATCAAATTCTTATTATTATTTTAATTATTATTATTTTTAATGTTTAATTTTTATGGAATGCTATTTGTTAATGACTATTTTAATTACTTATTTATTTCAACTATACATCTCAATTTTTAATTCTATTTCTACTTTCAATTATAATGTAATATGACATGTTGTGTAGATTTTAAGTTTGTCTGTTGTTTCATGCATTTTAGTATCTATTTATTAATTACAAAATTTTATTTCTGTTCTTGTAAATGTAGACGCTGTGGTCTCCTCTAATTGAGGAAACACATAATTTATATATTGTGAATGTTATTATTAATAATATGTTGTGTATTTCTTGTTGGAGATCCTATAAATAAATAAATAAATAAATAAATAAATAAATGTTAAATGTTTGCTAACGGTGAAAGTTTATTTCTATCATCACCACAATCAAAATATCCATAATTTACGCCTTATACCAAGTGTGACGTAACTTCTTGTCCATTTTTTTTTTATATCTCCCAAAGGCACGTGATCACAATTCTATATTTGTCATACATATAGTTTATAACCCGAATCAATAAGTTGGCTACTATTTATCCACAAATTACGTGGATCGAGCCACGGGTGGCAGCTAGTATTCTTTAATCTATTTCACTACATATTTCTTTATTTCATAAAACACTAATGTATTCCACTATCAACCGCTTAACTTATTGTACTACCTTTATACTGCAGCCACCATTTCCCTGCACCACTCTCCATTTAATAACCTAAAAACCATTCACAACATACATTTAAAATCTCAAACGAACCACTGTGCTGTTCCAGTCAAGCGAAAACCGTCCCTATTTCGTGAGGAACAGAGATTGTGTGTTTTTATCTTTGAAACGGTGGCTAGGAGATTGCATTCTGTTCATACTTCGTTCATCGCGAGGTCGTGGGCCAAAGCTAGAAGCGCCAATGCTAGCCATGGCCGGATATCGGCAATTTCCTTTAGACTCAGCAACACCAATATTGAATAAACTGCTTTGTACTGAACTTTTCGTTTCCTGGGGATATTGTTTTGTTCGTGGAAAAATATTGTTGTAAACCTTTGCGGTGAAATAAAAGAGTAATAAAATTACCTAAGCAATGCTTTTCGTGTATTAGTTATTATCCAAACCTTTTCCCGGTGTACAGTTGGCGTAGTGGTTTAAGCGGTCGCCTCGCCGCTCTTCACTGCGCTGGTGTTGTGGGTTCGATCTCCACACGCGACTAATCTTTGTGTGATCCGCAAAAAATTGTTCTAACTCTAGGTGTGCTTTGTGCGTATGAAATATATGTATACTCCTGCGCCACGGGGTATTCACAAAACACCCCGCGACGCAGGAGTAATTCTTAGTGCGAGTTTAAAAAAAATATTAATAATAACTTTGGGTCGGCTTCTTGTTTCACGGATTCAGCTGACTCTTAGTATTTTACATAAAACAACTGCCATCAGACATTCACAACCCACATCAGTGCCTATACCATAATTATAAAAATCTCGTGTCAGAGTGTTAGTTATCGAACTCCTCCAAAACGGATATATTTGGAAGTTTTGATCTTAGGCGGTAAAATAGTTTTTATACCGCTATGTGAACGTGGACATAGCAGGCGGGTGGAGCAGCAAGCAATAGCTAGTTCAATTAAACATCATATTCTCATAAAAACACCGCTCCAGCTTATACCTTCGACCGCCCCTCCATTCCATAGAAGCACGTGGATCGTATGAATACGAAAAGAGCCCCTTCATTCAACCGCCAAGAAGAGGCTCGTTACGCATCTCCGGCTCAAATGGAACCTTTTATCGCGGTGCACCCAGGTCCCACAGGAACACAGCTTTACTAGGCTATATTGTGAGGTTTGATGATGGAGGAGTCTATTTGGTTAGTATAATAAGAAACACTGGCACTGGCAAAAGGTGACCGTAGCTGGATGGCTAAAGCGACTGCCCGGTGTGCAGTAGGTCGCAGGTTCAAATCCTGCCGGTCCCATATCTTTTTCAACTGTTTCTTAGTATAATAAGAAACAGTTGAAAAAGATTTACTGAAGTAACAGTTGAAAATGATTTGTATCCTACTTAAGATAGGAACAAATGGATGAACGTGACGTCACGAAATGACGTAACATAAAGTTGAGAAATTTAGGGTTCTGGTAAGATGCGACCGTAGCTGGATGGCTAAAGCGGCTACCCGGTGTGCAGTAGGTCGCAGGTTCAAATCCTGCCGGTCTCATATCTTTTACAACTGTTTCCTATTATAATTTGCTAAGCATAGCTAAATGAAATAAAAATAATCAATTAGAAATCACCTATATTATTTAAAAGGGTATGGAAGTAGTGTTTAACACTCTTGCCTTCATCTGTTATGTTTAGGACCCATGCGTGATACTAAATCACAAGGAGCCTATCACCATCCACCTGCCACAATTCTCTGAAATTGTGCCTGGTGGTTAATAAATATTCACTGTATATCTAAATAAATATATTAACTTTTTATTAACTCCATATTCACTTGGCACCGGAACATTAATATTAACTTGACAGATCTATACTTTCTTTATCTACATAATATTATAAAGCTAAGGAATTTGTTTGTTTGTTTGTTTGGTTAGTTAGTTGAACGGGCTTATCTCAGAAATTACTGGACAGAATTAAATTAACCTTTTTAATTTTTTTGGTTTGTTAATGTACCGATAAAGTCGCGAACAAGTGCTAATAAGTACCTAAACATAAATTTTTAGGTTTATGACAACTTAGTACACCACGTGAATATCTTTCTCCTCATCATTTATCTCTATCCAATGGTTGTGTGATAAAAATAGCCGCAGAGCGATAAGACCGCCAACTGTACCTTTACTAATTTTAAGTGTTTGTTCAAGAACGCCTATAATAAATATCACCGCAACACGCGTCAAGTTACGTTAGCATGCTTAGATGTTAAGTTAGCTTTAAGTTCCTTATAGATTCAATCTATTGCCATCATTGTAAGAAACAGCATTACAAATTCACTTAGCCGAATCTACGCAGTTTTAATTCACCAAATTTTCCTGGTTTTTTTTTTTTTTTATACAACTCTTGACAACAATCCTCAAAAGCAGATTATAGATGCGTCGCTGCAGCTGAGGAGTACGGTGTTATGCCTCACGTGCCAGTAATTTCAGGGCCTGATCTCACCACCAAACCGGAACACAGTAATGGAAGCACTACTATTTGGCGCCAGGTTAAAGGTGAGACGGTGGTGCTGCCGCCCTCGAGCTCATTCACAAGAGCTCTACCACCAGTTCTCTAATATCTATACCCCAAACAGTGTTTTTTTATAAATTTATGGTGTACAATATAGAGTTAAGTTATATTACGTTATAAGCCTTCGTAGGTAGAATACAACACTCGTTTATTAAGAGTATTGGAAGTATTCGGATTCACTGAGTTGGATACACAATCGCCGCATTTTCTCTGTATACCTTGGAGCTTGCAGCCGTACACCTCTGTTCCAACTGGTTAGCTCTGTTGAACTCAAAATAAAATGCATTCTATTCTTAGAAAAGTTGAGTGTATTTATTGACTGTTATTCAACAAGAAATGTAGGGAGTTCGCCTATCGTCATCCACAAGGACGCAATTCCAGACTCTGCATTGCAAACGGAATACGTTGTATATACTACTTACTAATTTGCATAATCTGACAAGCAAAGCACAAATTATTTTTGAAATATATGTATTTGTTTTCTTGATTATATATAATATTTATTGTATATATAATGTATAATGCTGTGTGTATATGATAATAAATATGTATATAATATATATGCATATTTTGGTTTACTCATTTGGTTGACTGTCAGACAAGGCCTCAGGCATTAAGTCTGCCTTGTACGGACTTTTGTGCTGAAGTTAAATAAATAGATAAGTAGTAATCTTCCTTACCTATATATTTTTAAAACTCGCTGTGATCGATTTTTCCTGGAATAATCATAACTACAGTTTTCTACACCCAAAATTTGTATAATTTTAGTACGTCAATAATATTGGAGCATGTAAACATTAATGTAAAGTTCTCCAAATTCTTCTAAATTGAATAACTTCCAGCTGCTTCTAATCCAAACAATAAATCCGTCAACAACGCAATAAGCTGCCATTTAATTGGCAAATAATGAGGTCATCCGGCAGACCGCCAATTTGACTGCAAGGAACAGAGCGCTCGTTTGAGGCACATTTGCATCACAAAGCAGTGGCAATGACGTGCTGGTCACGTGACCGCCGGCGTGATGACCGGTGACAAACAAACGACGGTTTTTACCTGATTCTGCACACACTATTTTGGTTTGGCTTTTAGCTCTCTCGTGTTGATGCTAGCAATTATGCTTTTGTGTAGTTGACAAGGAGTCGAGTGGTGAAAAGTGATTTTGTATTTTTTTTTCAAATTCAAACTACCTCGCTGGCCTACGCGAGGTTTTGGCTTCGATTTCCAGTTCGAACAAAAGTGTTATATGGGTATTTCCTTACCGGCAATACCCATCGGAGCTGGTACTTGGATTGATTTTAATTCAAATCTCTAAGTTGAATTAAAGTCAATCTAACCTCCAGTGTCGAATCATTTTATTACAATAAGTATTATAAGTAATTTAGATAGCTTAGTTTTATTCTAATTTTATATTTTTTGTATTTTGATGTTTGTTTTGACGTGTTCAAGCGCCCCTTGGGGCCCATGGAAATAAATGATTTGATTTGATTTTGATTTGATTTGATTGCTTCAGGATTTTCATAATAGCAGAACGGAGTTGGAATTTTGTCCGGTGGATGGCGATAGACTTATGTTGTGTTTAGGTCCCATGTGATGGGTCCTTTCACATTGGGCCTGACATAACATGTGAAATGTGGGTGTTATTCGCCTCTGCCACTGCCTTCTGGGCTCTTTTTATGTGACTTTCAATATGTATGAATTGTTATATTTAATTCATTTCATTTAAGACGGTGCACATGAGTTTCTCACCAGCTCTTCTCATAATGCAATACCCATTGGAGCTGGTACTTAGTTTGATTTAAATCTGATTCTAAACAGTTTGATTAAAATTAATCTATTTATTCAAATCATTGTAATTAGTATAATTTAGTTTTACTTATAATTTATTTTTATATCATTTGTTTGTAATATTTTGACGTGTTTAAGTGCCTCCTGGGGCCTATGAAAATAAATGATTTGAATTTGAATTTGAATAAAGGTGTGGTATTATGCGTGTGTCCACGATTAAAAATTTTATGTTTAGTATAAGTATAAAAAGTAAGAAATACTTAAGTAATATTCAACAAAGAATACAGCAAACGGCCATAAAATACCTATATTATAAGAATTATCCGCGTTCTCCTAACCGTTGAGGAGGTGTACCTTCCAGCATCAGCTCAGCAACATGATATGCTAACTCCTAGATGCAAATATCTGAGTAGCTTTAGTTTAATATACGACAAACAATAAAGAAGCATTTAAATTTTGAGGGTTGCTCTAGATTTTTCTAGAATCCCATCATCAGTTCATGACCCAACCTCATCAGATTGGGACCACATGACAAGTATACTCTTTACAAAAAAAAAATTCTCAAAACGGTCCAGGCGTCTTCGACCAATCGACAAACATAATAAAATCACAAATACATTCACATTGAGAACCTCCTTTTTTGAAATCGGTTAAAAAAAGGTTTGTCATTTTAATTTTAAGCATTTTAAATCATGTAACATTCTTAGGTAATTTTAACTAAGTGCTTAATTACAAAATTCCGTTCAGAAATGTCTAATAAACCAGTATAATTGAATATAAAAATAATTATAAACTGCTTAGTATGCCGAGGACATAGTATTTGATGACAAATAGCTGTTCTTAGCCCTTGTCAAATGAGCTACGTTTCACGAAACTCAATTTGTTGTCGTGGACATACTGTTCTTTTGTTTGGCTAGCAACCTATTAAACTAATAAATTATCTATTTGGGAGTACAGCTTTCGATAAAAGCTTGAAGATTTAAACACATAAAAGCTCATGAATTTATAAAGGTACAAAAACAGTTTTTTGTTAGACTTTGACATAATATCATAGTGCTATTTCTTAACAGCTTAATTTAAACACGTGCGTATTTATAATTACATTCATTTTAAACGAAGGTTTTATCTTCTTGTTATGGTAATATTCGCACAGTGGTAATGTTACGATTATTACAAGATCGTACTTTTCTATGCGTATGGCGGTATCCGCACATATTCAAATACTCACTCGTCACAAATGTTACAGAGCGCTGAATCGCGATAACGAAGTGTTCCCAGCAAGTGAACATAAATACTACTTCCAAGATGCTAACGTTGGACAGTTCGCCGGGCAATACCACAGAGAATGGTCAGAGGATCCTCCCTTTGTGGTGGAGAAACATCACACCTGTTCCTTTATACGTGTCTTTTTTACATCACAACTGTGAGAACGATGTAATGTAGCTACAAAATGCCGACGCCATCGTCAAATCTCTGCAACCAAGTACTCACCGGCGAACCGTTTCATCTACTGTAACCAAAACAGCTCAGTGTGTACGTGGAGAGACACTCGCGAACCACGTACACACTTGGTTACAGTGTCTGCAACGAGATATACTAACTAGATTCCACCAGAGACTCTGCCCGCAGGTTTATATCAAACTTGACAAAGTATGAACTTAAACCTTCTACATGAATCACTTCTCTCTATCGGTGAAAACTGGGTTATAATCCGTTCAGTAGTTTTCAAGTTTATCAGAAACAGACAGACAGACAGACAGTCGGGACGCAGGACTTTGTGTTTTATGTAAGATTGAGAAGATTTCCAAAACAAACATCCATGTGTATCGCACAAGCGACTGTTCGGAGCGTTCCAACAAAATGAGAGCTAGCTTCATTTAACATATTAATTTAACCGCCGCTCTACGCGATTAGATGCCGCGGCATTTACAGAATTTAGTTAAACATTTACATTGATATTCTTGTTACAAGCTCATGTTTACCTCGCTATCTTCAGGCGTGAGGCTAAATAATAAAATACTATGCACTACTTTTCTATTGTCAAGAACTTTTTTGACACAGATCTGGCTGATTCAAAGTTCGAGATATTGCATTAGTAGTAATGAAATTAAAGTGTACAATTCAATCATTAAAACAAATTTCAATTAATAATAATAAAACAATTAAATAAAAATTATGGATATGGATGTCACAATTATGTCAATTGAATAAACTATACTATTAGTATAATTATAATTTTAAGGTGGTCTGTTAAATACACTAAACACTGTCAATTATTTCATTAGATTATTATCTACAACGTATCTGTTAGAAATTCTGTGACGGAATAGTAACATTTTAGCAGTAGCAGAACCTCCTCCTCCTTTGTCTTTTTAATTTGAAAGCTGGTACTTGGATTGATTTTAATTCAAATCTCTAAGTTGAATTAAAGTCAATCTAAGCTCCGGTGTCAAATCATTTTATTACAATAAGTATTATAATAGCTAAGTTTTATTTTAATTTTATATTTTTGTGTTTTGATGTTTGTTTTGACGTCTTCAAGCGCCCCTTGAGGCCATGGAAATAAATGATTTGATTTGATTTCATTTGATTTTGTAAAGGGTTGTTTTTTGATGGTATCAGGTAATTTATTGGTAATATATTTATTTTTGTATTACTGGTGGGTTATGGCATATTACAAAGAGGGCAGGAGACGAATAGGGAAGACTTTGCCATATCCTCAATTCCGACTGAAGTCCTGAAGATAATTGATGTAGATCATAATTACAATGTCCATGTATTTACTTAGGCAAATACGTGAATTAGTCCACGCACGCAATAATGGCTATTCAATATTAATGGGCACACAACAGCGCACAATTAACCAGTAATTGTCCAGTAATGCCACTAAGTAATGCAAGCTTGTGTAATTGAGCGGGTGGAATTGAATTGTACTAGCGCTACAATAAAAGCTCGTTGTATTGATCGACTTGGTTCGTTTGTATAATAAATGTTTTACAATTATTTTTTTTAAACAATAGACTACATTCATACTTATTAATAATAACTATAAACTAAGCAATTATATTCAAAACTAAGGCTGTTTGTACAAAAAGCTGCATTGCAATCAATAAAGCAAATTAACTTTTAAAGCAAATTACGCACGTGATGGGTCCGAGTGTATACAATAAATTGCCAGTTACGATCACTGCAGCACCTATTCTGGCCTGTTTCAAGTCCCGACTAAAACGCTGGCTTGTCGAACAAACATTTTATGACTATAATCATTTTTTTAATTGTAAAGTACAGAAATATTTGATAATATTTGACATAATTATTATTATTTGTAGTAAATTGACATTTAATTAGTATTGACATTATTATTAGTAAGTTTAAAACAAATCTGACAACTTTATTATATTTATTTTTGACTATATTTATTGACATTGTATTTGCTTGACTAAACTCTCGGACTTGTTATTTTCACTCACACTCACACACACTCCCACACACACGTATCCGCAAAAAGTATGTATTTTTGTTATTATTTTCTATTTTTATTTTGAAGCACTGCCGTTTATATCTCTTCTAGATAACAACAATAATATCTACTCATTATTTCGAAAGGGGCCTGGCAACCTGTAACACAGGTATTTTCTAATACCTATTTCGGGCACCAGTCTCTCGCAAGTTGACCATCTTAAATTGTATTAGATATAATTAGACACTAAGAGCAATTTGTGAAGAGAAAATAAATGATTTTGAATTGAATTGAATTGAATTTTAAGATTGATTTGGATGTATTTAATTAAAATTGACATATACTATGCAATAATATAATTATATAAGTGGATATTGGTATGACGTGTAAATCGACGTTATGAAATTAAATGAATATGAATATGAATATGAATAACTTAATTTTACTGCCTCGATAGTATAGAGGTTAGCGTATCTCATAACGAACTCTTGGGTGCGATTCCCGGGTCGTGTAAAGTGTTATTTGTGAATTTTTCGTCAGGAAATTCACAACAGCAGAATGGAGTTGGAATTGTGCCCGGTAAATGGCGATAGGCTCGCCTTCTATCCCATGGAACCTAAACATAACAGTTGAAATGTGTCCCTACCATACCCCTCTGGGTAGTATAGGCGTGTTGTTATGATGATGACTGACTTTACTTTACTAGTAGAGCTGTAAGCTGTAGTAAATTATCCGGCGGTATTCTAGCTCGTCTTTAATTACTAAAATGATACAAGAAGCTGAAATATACATATACGAAACTGTCAATTTCAATTTAAATTTTCAATTTATTTATTTTGTGAAACACATGTGGATACAGATGTTTTTACAAATAAAAAAGGTACAGTCCATGTTCTGCCCATACAGGCATACAAAGTTTTCCCTCAAGGCTTCTTAAACTATTATACATTAATCAAATATAGTAAAATCCTGCAGTCATAATAATAAGGTTAATTCAAAAATAATTGTAGATAATAATAGTAACATGTCAAAAGTGATTTAAACAATATCCCATTAAAATGACAATAAATTAGTATGTGATTAAAAATAATGTCAATAAATTAGCTTAATTTAATAATATGGATCAACCAACAAATAGAATTTAAATAAATATATTAGTATGAGAATCAATTGTATTTAATTAAAATCGATCATTAAAATATTCTTTGAGAGAATAATAAGCTTTGCTATATAATAACTGAACAAGTTTATTTTTAAATTCATTTATATTCTTGCTTACCTTTATTTGGTTGTGCAGCTTATTATATACCTTTGGTGCCATCGCAAAAACACTTCTGTGAGCAAAGGCAGTTTTTGTTGGTAGCAATGTCAGTCAGTATAATAATATCAAATATCTATCTATATGCAAAAAATATTTGCTATTGTGAATAATATGTTTTTAGACAATTGTTTTCAAATCTCTTTGCGTTATTTCCAATCTGCGATTCCGTATTTAATTTCCTTTCATGTCAAACGTGTTTAAGAAAACAAATGTTTTTGTGGCGGAGTTAAGGAAATGGGGCAATTTCCATCGCTGCATATTGTTACGTGTCATTTGGTTCTCGCAAAATAAACTGTGGCAATGGGCTGGTCACGTCTGCCGATGGACCGACAGCCGTTGGAGCAAACGAGTCCTAGAATGGAGACCGCGACTCGGCAACCGTAAGGTAGGACGCCCCCTGCCAGGTGGACTGACGACCTGAAGAAGGTCGCTGGAGGGGACTGGATGCGGAAGGCGCAGGACCGGGTGTTGTGGCGCAAATTGGGAGAAGCCTGTGTCCAGCAGTTGACTGCGAGCGGCTGAATGATTATATGGTTCTCGTGACCATTACGTTTATACGCTTTTAATGACCGACCATGAAACAAAGCAACCCTTGTTACATGGAATTGGTTAGACTATTTTACAAATTAGTGATTTAATTAACTACTAACAGTACTAAAAAGTGAGTTATCAAATTTAAACACGATAGGCCCTGAAAAAACTGGCACATGAGGCATAACACCGTAGTCCTCAGCTGCAGCGACGCATTTATAATATGCTTTTGTGGATTGTTGAAGTCCATGGGCTGTACTCCACTTACCATCAGGTGGACTACACGTTCGTTCGCTGTGGGCGTAGTAAAAAAAAAATAATAATCTTGCGTTGATTTCGATTTTAAAGTAAAGATGACATTAATGTTATTTGGCACTGAAAATGCATTTCTGACTCGCATTATTTCTATAAATGGAATCATACGTAATTTAAATTTCTGTAAATCAAATACCATCCTTATGAAGGGTAATGATGCATGTATGTAATTTCAAAATCGACCGTCTTTTTTACATAATCACTCCAGATATGACTTAATAGTTTTAAATTTAGTCTACATTTTTTCTTTTGAAGTCAGACATGTAATTTTATGTCTAGTAGATTTTAACATAAAGATAACTGAGCTTCAGACAACACGAAGCATATTAACCAAAGAATTAAAACTGCAAATGCAGGTTCAATTCGTATGAAACTCGTGATCAGAGCTGAAACAAGTTACCGGCGAAGTTACTGCCTTACTTATTGCTCTGCTCATTTAACTTGGACAAGGTATCGATTCCACTCTTATTTATGTATTATAATAATAGCAGCCCTGTATCCAATCTGTCCCACTGCTGGGTTCGGGCCTCTTCTCATGATAAGAAGGGTTAGGCCATAGTCCACCACACTAGCCAAGTGCGGATTGGTGGACTTCACACGACTTAGAGTATAATTTATGTATTAATATTCTTTAAATGAGTTTGAAAGGTTCAATAAGCCGATGCTGATTTATCATTATGTTCTTTTAAATAGCTGTTGTCTGCCTCTGTGGTATTATTATGAAGAGACTCAGTTAGATGCAATCAAAACCAGTAAATAATCTATTGTGAGGAATAATGAAGAAATGAGATGAAAAAGAGTTTTGTTAATGAAATTGAAAAATAATAATATGGTAAATTCGCTTCAGATATTTTGAACCCAAAGTGTTAATAACAATGTTTTTTTTTGTTATTTATAACATAACAACATCCTGCCTTTATAACCCAGAAGGGTGTGGTAGACGTATAAAACACCCACATCCGTTTAGGTCCCATGGGATAGCGGGTAAGCCTATCGCCATCCAGTGGGCACAATTCCGACTCTGTGCTACTAATGTCAATTTCCTAACGGAAAGTTCTGAAAGAACACTTTGCACGAACCGGGAATCGATTCCGAGACCTCGCGGTGAAAGGCGCATACGCTAACCACTTCACCACCCAGGCCGAGAGTTTTTTGCTTATTACATACTTAATCCATAAAAAATAAGTATGAACAACAGTTTCACAGCAGTTGAAAATATCCACGAGTCACAAAAGTCTGAAATAATGTAACAACTCAAACCATTTTATATCTCAATAAATCTAGGGTTAAGGGTGAGTAAATTAAGAAATAAAAACTCATATAAAAAACTTTCTGCAATAAAAATGACATAAGGGTTTTGAAGTAAATATAACACGTTCAAATGAATATTGTGTGCCCTTTTTCTCAAAAAACCTGAAGAGATTTACGTTTGCTAAAAATATTTAAAAATAAAACCGGTATAAAATACAGCCGAACGCATTTCTATCATAAACGTTCAAACAGTTTTTTTATCCGGCATTGAATTGCGGGCAGGTGCAGGCTTCGCCATTAGGTTGAGAGTCAATTAAGGCACTCGAGGCGCTTGAGTCTCCACTCAAATCTCATTACTGGCCAGCTTACTGGAATTATTGCTACCAATTTTGATGTTATTCGACTTTTGTTTTAGGCTAAGCTAATCAAATTTTTCTGAAAGTTGAACTTTCAGAAAAATTTGATTAGCTTATTTTTGAAGGAAATATAAAAAATGCGACTCTAATAAAAATGAAATAAATTTTAGATTAATGTGGCCTTACTAATATACTAAGAAACGGACGAAAAATTTTTGGACCTGAAGTGGAGTATTTCGTCCTATCGCTCTCCCATCTGAGGTATCCAAGCCACATTCAAAATCACAAATCTTTTGACTGTATGATGCATGTTTGCCTGTATTTAATACATGTCCCACTGCTGGGCTCGGGCCTCTTCTCATGATGAGAAGGGTTAGGCCATAGACCACCACGCTGGCCAAGTGCGGATTGGTAGACTTCACACACCCTTGAGTAATTTTAGGTACTCTCAGGCATGCAGGTTTCCTCACGATGTTTCCCTTCACCGTTAGCGAGCGATAATTTAAATGATAAATACACACCTATCTTCGAAAAGACGAATCTTAACGATTTATTAAGAATAAAAGATTAAAAGATTATTTATTTTGTTCCAACATGTGTGTAGGTTTTTGGTGTTACAATGTGGTTTATGTCACAACATGCTCTGTCCTTTGTAAAGGACATACAAAATTATAAATTCATAAAATTTTAATAATATTTTATCATGCCTTAATTATAACATTCATTAGGATCCAAAATAATAGTCATTATACATAATAAATTATATATATATATATATATATAATTATATATTGAGAGAGGTGTGTGCCGTGGGTTCGAACTCGAGACCATTGTCTTTGCAGTCCTACGGTCTCCCACTCGGCCACCGCTGCTTCTTACTGATATTTATTACGAACAGTTTGAGGACTAAAATAAAATAACATTAAAATAAATTATGATTTTCGACTGAACATGGGCAATAGTTTCGGCACGTTACATATAAAAATAGTCATGAGTTTTTCTTTTTCCAAAGGCATGGCTCATAATAGTTAACCATTACACTCCACAAAAATGGCAGTTGAACCCAAAGTAAGCTATAGCCACGAAATGTGGCGATTCAACTAATGGTTTTCCTTATTTCCACCTCTTAAAGACCCCATTCTAGCAAAGTTATGAGAAAGTTAATAAGCTTTTATGTAACAGTTGCCTGAGGGATAAGTTAGTATAAGTTGTTGTTATAGTTAATTCCATGAAACGATAAAGACAAATATGGCAATGAAAAATTTTGTGATTATATTGGTTTCAGTTTGTTACACAGGTTTGACTAACTAACCATTGTTTCATATCATAACGTAGGCAGCATTTGATTTAAATCTCATGAGAAGATTTAAATCAAATGCTGCCTAACGTTAGGGCACTTGACAGGATCTATGTCGGGCATGTTCTTTGCAAAAAAGAAAAGTACGTAGAGTACGTACGAAGTAGTACGTAAAGTCTACGCAGAATTAATTTACTACCCTTCTCTTCCCTGACCGTATTCCTGAAGATAACGAATAAACAGGAGCTTGTAACAAGAATATCAATGTGGATTTTTAACTAAATTCTGTAAATTCCGCGGCAGCTAATACTGAATAACATAATATACTAAATGAAGCAAACTTTTATTTTGATAAAGCGCACTGAACAATCACTGCAAGGGATACATATGGAAACAATGGAAAATATTATTATATTAGAATCCAGATCAAGAAACCAAAAGCTTCAGCGACCCAAATTCATGCTATTTTTAAAACTAGACTATAATCTACACTACATGATGTCACTAGAAACGGCGAGACCTATAAGCAATAAAAAATAACGCCATCTATATTCTGTAGCTTGCATGACAACAACTCGCAGTATGTGCGATACACTGCACTCGACGCATTCATCACGGTCACCTGAGGAGTTGATTCATGGGGATGCTATTTCAGAAGTTAGATGCTTGTAACTGAGAACAGTGCGTAGTGCTAGTTATGTTAAAGGATGCGTGATTACAACCGAAACAGAAACACATTTATTTTGATAGCTTGTTATTTGCCATCAAATAAATAGTGTTTGTTATTTTTTGTTTCGCTTCGAAGTAACTAAAAAACTAACCTGATGGATCTTGGATAAACATTATCGTAGATCTTTCTTGAAGCCATGAATCTATTAGGGTATAAAGATCACACTCTTATTTTTTAAATTTGTTGAAGAACGTAGTGAAAACGCCATAATATAATATTTTAGTAGGGCTTTCACACTATTAAATGTTTAACAGCGTGGTCTGACTTCTTCCCTAAGCTAACAGGAGCTAACAGTAGGGCAACTGTAACAATATCAAATAACTTCTTTCTCCCTATGTACATTTTACCTTCCCACCGCACAAGCAGTGTGGACAGAAGCTCGGTGTTTTTTTTTCACACCAATTATAATGATTGGAAAAAGTAACGTTGTTAGTGAATAATCACTATTTATGTATATATAGCTATATGTATATCTCTGTAACTTAACTAGGCACTACCCGAAGCTGCATAGTAATTTATTGGACTTATGGTAAGACTTGATTACTCATTCCTATTAACTATGACCCCCTTTTAAATCGGTTAACCCAACAAAACAGTGTGACGTCGTGCTTCGCGCCGTCCACTGCCAACTTCCCTTTGTACCCCTTAACTAGGACCCAAGGATATCTACCTAAAAATCTTGCCTGTATTGCTATACGATAGTAAACCATACGTTACCAAAGTTAAGTGTTTTTATTTTATTCTGCCTATTATTATTATACCTGGATTCCTAAAATCTAGGACAACGTTTCAACATTATGCCTCACAAATTGAGTTTCGTGAAACGTAGCTCATTTGACAAGGGCTAAGAACAGCTATTTGTCATCAAATACTATGTCCTCGGCATACTAAACAGTTTATAATAATCTTTAATATTCAATTTAGATGCTGCTTGCAGAATTCCCTACTGAGTTGTCTAATAGACGTCTCTCAAGGGAATTCGGCAATTGGAAACTGATTGATGTTATTAAAATACCTCTCGCTATTAGAAAGATCATCAAATCAATCACTACTATTTTAAATTTACATTAATATAGACACGCCCTAACGCGTCAAACAAACGACTACAACGGCGTGACGCCACTGCCTTGTAGCTTGTATGCAAAGTTATGAATTTGTTTGATGCTATATGAAAGGCTTAAAATTTCATTTTAATTAGATTCAGCTTGAATTTTCTAATGAAAACAAAAATTACAGCAGAGAAACCCTCTCAAACGGAAAAGGCTATATTTTTCGCTACAATAATAGTCGCTACAATAATATAGTTTCGCTACAAAAATTTTTTTGTAACAAAAATGGAAAAAAAACACTTTGATCCCGCCTGTCAAATGCACAAAAGCTGAATTACCAGCATCAACACGAATGAGCCAAAAGCCATGCGAAATTAATCTGTTGTGTGCAGATTCAGGTAAAAATCGTTTGTTTGTTGGCGGTCACGTGACCAGCACGTCATTGGCACGGCTTTGTGATGCAAATGTGATTCAAACAAACGCTCCATGTTCCTTACCGTAACCAAAACTTTCAGATATCTGAAATATAATATACCGGAACCGATTTAAAAATTTCGTAATATATCGGATTGTTTGAAATTCTAATGAGACCCGATATGTAAGGTTTACTGGATAAGCACCATTATATAGGGGTTAAGGGTAAAAAATAAATAGAAAGTTACAAGTTAGTAGGTGTTTTGACGATCTGATGATTGATTTTGATGATGTTCATGGGGTTAAAGAGTTGTACACTTAATGTAGTCGTTTTATTTTGGAATTTTCTCTTAGAATATAACTAGCCCTGGTAGTAACACAGCGCCTTACGTGGACGAATCAACGTATGTACGTGATTGCGACGGTTCGGCGCGACGTAGCCCAGCGTGCCAATGCTGTGCGCACGGATCTGCATCTACCGCCAACCTGTCAGCAATGTGCCAATTCTGGTTCGCGTCTATTGTTCACTTACAGCTTAGCAAAGAAGTGAATTGAAAAATAATTTATAGAAACGAAGTTTGGAAGTTTTGAAATCTTTGCTTTTTTTACAAGTCTAATAAAAGTATAATATCAAGGTCCCACATATCCCTGTGATTATTTGTAAAATAAGTCAATATTCATCTAAATAAAGCTATGAACTTATAAGTAAAAGCGCTATACTTCAGTAACACATTTGTTTATATCGGCGCCTTCTACTTCCTTTCTCTTGGCGGGTATGATCCGTCAGTGCCACCTTGTTTGATTTTTATAGAAAATAAGTCGAAAAGCCTGGGTGGCAGAGCTGCTTTGGTGCCATTTCTTACTTAGTGTTTTTTTGCAGATTATATTGAAAAATAATCTGATTGACATTGCCGTCGCACTTCACATTATTGCCAACTATGTACTAAATTTATTCACAAATCCGTATTCGAAACCGGAACTAACACATTCTATCCATAACATCCCTGCCTGCCAGTCAAATTGGCGGTCTAGCGGGTGACGTAATTATTTGCCAATTAAATGGAAGCTTATCACGTTGTTGTTGTTCATTGTTTTGGGATGGAAGCTATTCACTTTAGAAGCGTTTGGAGTAATTCAAATGATGTTACAATATAATTTTGTATTCAATTTTGTGGTTAATGTTATACCTAACTAATACAGACCGTATTATTACGTGAACAGTCAATAGCAAGTCATGATGCTATTAGATCATTAAGCCCCACGGAAACACAATATGCATTGATCAACCTTCTTCACATTCTTTTAGATTACGCCAAATAGTAGTGCTTCCATTACTGTGTTCCGGTTTGGTGGTGAGATTAGGCCCTGAAATTACTGGTACATGAGGCATAACACCGTAGTCCTCAGCTGCAGCGACGCATCTTTAATCTGCTTCTGTGGATTTCTGATGTCCATGAGCTGTATTCCACTTACCATCAGGTGGACTACACGTTCATTTGCTGTCCGCGTAGTATAAAAAAATCAAAAAAAAAGATTATTTTTAAACATGCCAATCCGTTCATAGATGGACAATTTCAACAAGCCGAAGGTTATGTAGTTTTCTTTCAGTTATACCTTTGTCAGCCAACAAGAAACATATTGCAAACTGGTACTACTATCTTCCATATAATTAATTCAAACAGCGTCATGTAATTTGCCCCTAATTTAAGACTCAGTTAGACGTTGATTTATAAGTGATGTAAATTAAAAGGCGCCCTTACCGTACCTACAATTTAAGGCTGTACTAAATTCTGAACCCTTTGTACTTGCTCAACATATTTAATTAGGAATTAACACATTTTACACTGATTTATTTGCTTTAATTTAATATTTTGGTATTTTATTTTATTTTTTATTTTATTTTATTTGGAAAACTTACAGCTATACACATACACATTAAAAGAAAAAATAAACACAATGAAGGCCATTTACAAGTTTCCACAGATAGAAGTAAAGAAAATAAATACATACTGGTCGGTACAGAGTAACAGATATATATATAAGATTACATCAATACAAAATATTAAATACACAAATTAAAATAAACAGCATATCAAATCTAGAGGAAAAATATTGTGTTTATAATTTTTCCAATTCATTTTTATTTTTTATCGCTATAAATTTAAGTTTACGAAAGTTTTAGATAACTAAACAAGCAGTTAAAACAATTATTTTATTACATATTCTGCTGTCTAAGAATCAGTAACATAATTATCAATCATGTAATATGTATTACGGTAATTATCAATGTTAAAGAATAAAGACAAATATCGCTATCCAATGACTGCCCATACTACCCTACCACCTGCACAAGAGAGGTTCTCATGAACGCTGATGAGAGCGCTAAAACGGTGGCCACTTATTGGGCTAACAAAATTTGACTCCGCCATCGACACGTCGAAGAAGAAGAATGACACAGATGTCTAGCCTCATGATATCAGAAAAAAGCCAAACTAACACTTTTGCCTGACCCGGGCATAGAACCCAAGACCTCGCGGTGATAAACCACACAAACTACCCACTAGACCAATGAAAGTTTACACTATAACGTATTTCAACTTCTTATTGATTATTTTTATAGCATTTAGCTATGCTAAGCAAATTATACTGATAAACAGTTGAAAAAATTTAGGACCTGCAGGATTTGAATCTGCGACCTTCTGCACACCGGGCAGTCGCTTTAACCAACCAGCTACGGTCACCTCTTGCCAGGACCCTAAATTTGTCAACTGTATGTTACGTCATTTCGTGACGTCACGTTCATTCATTTCTTCCTATCTTAGGTAGGATACAATCCTATCTTAGGTAGGTTAAAGCGACTGCCTGGTGTGCAGAAGGTCGCAGTTTCAAATTCTGTCGATACCATAATTTAAATAAATAAAATAAAAAAATTATAATGTTTATTTGAGACAAGTAAAGTATATACATATTTTTCACTTATCTTGTTATTTGACGCTATTCTTTTACATATGTACAAAATAAAGGTACTGGCACTGTTTACTAAACTAGGCAGAAGCCTGTATTTTAGCTGACTGTGTTCAGTCACAGGAAGAGCCACTTTAAAAACATTATTTAGGCGTGAAAGTCGTTGCACAGCGAGTCATTAAGCAGGAGTATAATTATATTAAGTAAATAATAGTAATGTACTAATCAAGTACAGTTTTTACCATAGAAATCTTAATAATAAGGCAATAGAAATGTCAAAGACGCGTGACCTTGTCGCCGCGCATCTGTCAAGTCAAACACAAGTGCGAGTTGAGGAATTGTCGTCTTAATGTCATCGCAAAAAGAATAATTTTGTTTGCAGGAATACAAGCGCATTTGTCTAATCGAACACAAGTGCGAGTTGAGGAATTGTCGTCTTAATGTCATCGCCAAAAAGAATAATTTTGTTTGCAGGAATACAAAAAGTGGTATTTGAAAACCGGCGACATGCGTCCCAGTGTTAAAAGATAGTCGATAGCATTTCTATTGACTAGTTATTAAGATTTCTATGGTTTTTACAGTTTTAATTCATATTTGATTGGGTGTGTTGTGTGTGTGAGTGTGTAGAGTGAAAGTGGGAGTGTGAAGTGTGTGTTTCTGTTGAGGTATTATGTGAATTTTTCAACTGTTTATCAGTACTATAAACGGATTTAAAAACCAAACAATTTAAAATCGGTACAATTATGCGGCAGTGCAAACGAAGTTACAATTACATGGAGTTAAAAGCCGCATTCGCAATTCATTTACATAACGATTGCCTCAAAGTCAAACATTTTACCCCACAACATTAAAAACTGTACCGTAATCATATTATTGTTTCCAAATTACCCCTAATGTTTGAAACAAGGAGCTATTCAAGTGTAGATATGGTATTAATTACTTGTTCATCTATTAGTAGAAGTCGGAATAGATAGAGTACATTTGACGTAACTAATTTTTAACCGACTTCAAAAAAAGGAGGAGGTTCTCAATTCGGTTGTATGTTTTTTTTTTTTTTTTTTTTTTTTTTATGTTTGTTCGCCGATTACTCGAAGACGCCTGGACCGATTTGAGAAATTCTTTTTTGTTTGATAGGATATACTTGTCATGTGGTCCCATTTTTTTCAAGTCACGTTCTGATGATAGGACCTTAGAGAAATCGAGGGCAACCCTCAAATTTAAAAGGCTTCTATATTGTTTTTTATATATTATCTAAAGCTACTCGAATATTTGCATCTAGTAGTCAGCATTTTATGTCGCTGAGCTGATGCTGGAAGGTACAACTCCTCAACGGTTAGGAGTACGGGGATAATTCTTTAAATATAGGCTCCTTGAGGCCGTTAACTGTATTCTTTCAAGTTATACACAGATGAGGCGAGACGTTGAATATTACTTATGTTATTAACTATATTCATAATATGAGGTCATGATTTCATGATGGGATCCTAGAGAAATCATGGGTAACCCTCAAATTTCAAAGGTTTCTATATTGTTTTTCGTATATTACCTAAAACTACTTGGATATTTGCATTTTAAGTTGCTTAGCTGATGCTGGAAGGTACAACTCCTCAACGGTTAGGAGTACGGGAATTATTATTAATAAGTTTTCCGTCTCAAGTAACCGTCGTCTCCTCATTCGAGAAACGTTCTGGTCTACCCATCACTTAAAATCGTAAAATAAAATAATTTTTAACAAAAAAAAAACCGACTTCAAAAAGTAGGTAAACTAAAAAGCAAAAAATAAATTTACTTCGCACAAAATAATACGTTTTTTCATTTAGTATAAAATAGAAATTATTAAATAATTATTTTATAATTCTGAAGTCGGTGCCAAGTAAACAATAACTCTGTATAGACTAATCTTTCTAACAACTATTTTCTGACTAAATATTAGTTCTTAATTATCCGATTTACTTGGCACCGACTTCAGAATTATAAAATAATTATTTAATAATTTCTATTTTATACTAAATGAAAAAACGTATTATTTTGTCCGAAGTAAATTTATTTTTTGCTTTTTAGTTTACCTACTTTTTGAAGTCGGTTTTTTTTTTTGTTAAAAATTATTTTTAACATTAAAAACTGTACCGTAATCATATTATTGTTTCCAAATTACCCCTAATGTTTGAAACATGGAGCTATTCAAGTGTAGATATGGTATTGATAATTTTCTCATCTTTTAGTAGAAGTCGGAATAGATAGAGTACATTTACTTAATGGTGTGCATGAAAGGAGCCTCCCCGAGTGACGTACACAACGATTCCCTACGTCCGGCGCACCCTGGGCAATTCGCGAGTTCTCCCAAGCGAATTGGCTAATCCTTTCACCACGATGGCAAGTCAAAATAAATTTTGTCTCAGCCATCGACACGACGAAGAAGAAGATTTACTTAAAGCTCTAGGGGTTCGCGTTTTAATTCACATATTTTTTATATCGCAATTTTAGAGGAAATGACAACACGACTATATTATACTACCCAGCAGGGTGTGGTAAAAGTGTACAACACTTCACCAGTTATAACATAACATAATAGTAACATTAATCGCATTGACATTCAAGCAACGTGGCAATGCTGTAAGCCTTCTGAACACGTTCCCTGCAGTCGAGGTCGATGCGGAGGAATTTTATGACACCTTACCTGTAAATTTGTAAATAGCTATTTGTTATTTTTTATTTTTACTAACTTAGATATAATTAATTAATTTAATATTAATTAGAAAATTTATTTTATTGTAAATAATTGTAAAATTGTAATTGAATTAAATGAAAAATATTACACTTAAAAAAAATAGTAACATTAAAAGACAAAATAAATTTACATTTATTTGTAGATAACTAAGTCCTAATCAAATAAAAAGTCAAAATTCGCAAGCCGTGCTAGTGTAATTAATGGATAATTTCACGTAAATGTGCAATTATTAGAACATTTACAACTGATTTTAAATGTTTTTTTTGTTAACTGTCATCAAATTGAACAACTATTAGCCATTCATAGCCATATCTACTTTTCTTAGATCCATGTTTGAACTCAACCAAGGTCGTCACAAACAAAACGTCTTGTACCTGATTTCACTACTACGTTCCTAATTAAGGTCTATAGTCGTGTTTCAACGCATAGCCCCGTAGTATAGGAGTGTACATACGGCCACCGTTCAACCTATACATTGGCAGAATAAGCTGCTCTCGCATGGCACGGAATGTCTATACAACACGAGACCATGTTATACTAGAATTGTATAGGTTGAAGTAGCCGTGTGTACTTAATACCAAATCAATATGAGGTGAATATGTTGTGGAGCAGCGATAGCCGAGTGGGAGACCGTAGGACTGCAAAGTTAAAGGTTCGAACCCACGGCACACACCGCTCGTCTTTTCGAACATATGTGTGTATTTATCATATAAATTATCGCTTGCTAACGGTGAAGGTAAACATCGTGAGGAAACCTACATGCCTGAGAGTGCCTAATAAGTGCTCGAGGGTGAGTGATGTCTACCAATCCGCACTTGGCCAGCGTGGTGGACTATGGCCAAACTCTTCTCATCATGAGAAGAGGCCCGAGCCCAGCAGTGGGACATGTATTAAGTACAGGGCTGCTATAACTATATAACTATATGTTGTGGAACCTGTTTTGAGCTTATACCATTAATTAGAATTAGGCTCTGATTAACCGCTGAAAGATTTGGAATTTCACAAATGACCCAAATGACTAACTAAGGGCCAATTTTACTAGCCGAGTTCAAAGTTGAAAGAACATTTTCGATCTCTTTCTCCCTCGCGTTCAAGCATTGAACGACACAGTAATCGAAAGCGAGGTTAAAGAAGTTTGGTGAAATTAAAAAAGTTTTAATAGAATTATCTTTAAAATTTCATAACGATTTTAAATTACGTAATATTATGACTTGAACATAACGTGTTGCCTTGCAGGATAGCTTGCAAATTCGAGCATGCTACCAACAGATTGAATTTTGTTCAAATCGTGCATGAAATGAAGGCGTAAAATGAGGAAATGAAATTGATGTCATTTATTTAAAGGCCTCGTTTGAAGATCTTTTTTTTATACAAAGTAAATTCAATTTTCTTTCGTATAAAACCGTTTTGGTCTTGTACAGTAACTAATCACCGAGCGCCAATCATTCAACCTGATTGATACGATTTAACTAAATTACAACAATTTTATAGCAATTTAAAGTACAACAATTTAATACCGATTAAATAAAAAAAATGCAAGAAGTATTCAAAGTAAATATACAATTCGAAAAGTATATTCTTTTAATCCTTTAATATCAAATGGAGGAATGCACATTAGTTACTAATAGTCGAGATTTAAAAATTGCCTTGTTACCTACACTACTCATGGGCACGTGACTAGCTGTCATTACTGTCAAGTAAATACTGTTTACCGCGCTTATTGAAAATCGGTCGGTTCTTGTAAAAAAAAATGTTTTTTTGATAATAAACGTACGTCAGATTATACAAGTGTTTTAAAAGTCCGCCTAACAGTACAAAACATTTTACTTTTATCTTTGCAACGTTTGTATTCATGAGCTATTTTTATTCAAAACTTAGTTAAAGATCGGCCATGAAAATCTGCTTTTTGAAAAATATCAGTCCAAACTTATCCAAATAATATTTAAAATACAAAAGTTTGTGCAGATTTGTTGATATTTGTTTAGCTTTCACGCAAAAACTACCGGGTAAATCTTGATTAACCCGGTAGTTTTGTATTAACTGTCATACTTATTTCAGACGTACAAAATGAAGCACGCGCAAAATGAAGAAATTGAAAATAAAAATAGAAATGTCATCAAGTCTTTTGTAGCCATGACACAATAAAAGTACCACGCGGGTGAAAGCTAGTTAATAAATAAGACTGGAATCAATACCGCTTAAGCCAACTTAAATGTATTTAGTAAGACAGTAACTTGAAACTAGCCTTGCTCGGCTTTGATCAAATGTTTCTTTCGAATCGATCTCGCATTTGCAGTTTTAATTCATCGTTTAATATTCTCGAGGGTTAGCGGTGTCTGCAGTCCAGTTCGCTTTTTAAGTTAAGTGATGCAAAATGCAGTATTTAGTTAGTACTGATGAAGCGGTGGCTTTTTCAACTTTGCAGTTAAAACTTTATAGACAGAATACAATAAAATATTTTCCTGGACAGGCCAAGAGTTTTAGTTTAGATAGACATTATTATGTGGCATAAAAATGTTGACAGTTCATCTTTATTCAAAGACACCGCAAATTGTTTTTAATTTACCAGTACTATTTTACTAAAAAGGTTAGAAAACTTATTATTAAGAAGTTAAATCCAACTTCTTGATCCTTTTACGACAGTAGTAAACAGTGCCAGGTTCTGGAAGCTAATTACACACTCAACGATTTATCATTCGTTCAGAAATCCGTCAGAAAACGATTGATACCGACTCGTTTTAACAAGGTATTGTTTTGTTTTATGGCCGGTCATTAGCAGCCTTCAAGCGTAATGGTCACGGGAACCATATGACACGTAACAATTTGTATAATAGCAATGGAAATTGCCCCATTTCCTTACCTTCGCCACATTTATTTTCTTAAACACTTTGACATGAAGGGAAATTAAATACGGAATCACAATTTTGTAATAATGTAAATCGTATTTAAAACACTTTCATATAAATTTATGTTTCCACATTTTTTTATTTCTCTTTCCTTTCCATTTTTCGTCTAGATTTACTTTTCTTTTATTTATTTTTTTCCTAATCCTTTTAATCGACATATTAATGGTCTTTTATTGTAGTTGCTATTTATCATCATGTTATTATTATTATAAGTACTACATAATTATGCTTATGCATACTTCGTATACCAAATTAAAAAAAATAAAATAGCAGTCTCCAGACTAATAAAACTCATTATAAAAGTTGTTATTAATCTCACTTTTGAAGGATTAAAAGTTATAATTAATTGCTGCCAAGGGATAACCCAACATGTGTACCGAGCAAACATTGTTTTATGTTTGTGTACATTAAGCTGGTTTAATTTTGTAGGTGTACTACTACAGTAAACTGAGTTATTATAATAGACAACTAAAAATGGTATAGTTATTGAATTTATTTATTTAGTTTTTACTTTACAAAATTTAATATTAGTATACACTCCTTACATCTGAACCTAACATAACTCAATTATTGGCATACTTAACTTTACCTAACTACATTATTTTCAACTACGCAGTTCTAATGTTGCAACAAAAAGATTTATACTTCAGAGCCAAACAACATCTTGAACGAGAGGCAACGTGTTTTATCGTACATTTTTCGCAAATTCTTTTTTAAAAGTTCTAATAATATAGAATAAGTTCTAAAAATATGATATGTTGATCAAAAATTATATTTGCCGACATATCGTATTTTGTTTTAAACTTTCTAGTAGATTTATTGATTTAGCATTCATTGCATTCCTACGAACCAAATGAATAAGGTAGCAAATCGGGACATAAAAATAAGAGTTCTGAATCTGTTTAAAACATGAAATAATCGAACCGTATTCAAGATCATCCAATAAAAATATGCATCAAAGTTTCAATACCGATCGGCCACTTGGCTCACTGTAAAAATCCCAATCCACACATTTTGTAAAGCAATCGTAGCGTAAGGCCGGTCCGCATTTGCGCAATTGCCTTGACGCCGGGCGGCCGGTCTGCTACCTTATTATGTAACTTCAAAGGCGATGACGAAGGCCATTGTATTGATTACAAATGTCAAACAATGAAAGGAAAATATCAATTGTTATTAAGAATACGAGTTACTCACGTTATTTTACCGACTAGTTTGCGCGACGGCGACGAAAACGATTAATTGCCCAGTTTATGAATCTACGTATTAGATTCGAAACTAATCGTCATAACGCCGGCTAAAATGACATAGTAGTATTTTCAATAACAATGTCTTCACCTTACGTCGGTTTTAATAGAAAAATATCAAATTTGAATGCTACATGGTACTAATCTTTGTTTTTTTTTATGCTGGTTAGGTTCGCGTTTGACCACGATCTTACCTGATGGTAAATGATGATGCGGTCTACCGTGGAGCATACTTACCTATGAGATACCTATTTACTCTCGTTTCGAAACACCCAGGTTGTACTCATGCGAAAAAACGGACTTGCCATATTTAGGCAGCGATAGTCGAATTGGAGACCATTGGATTACGATGTCCAAAGGTTGAAATGAGATGTGCGAAGGGTTTACGTTTGTAGCCATGGCACATACTTCAGTATATAAATTGTAAAGATTCTTACTTTCGAATAGATATATAGATAAAACTTTGTTTGTGCATACAACAAGAGAGTTACATTTAATAGAAATGTTTAGGTTTCATATGCACAAAAGGCGGCCTTATCACTTAATGCGAACTCTTGCAGGCCTTCCAGGATCGAAAATATGTGTGACTGTGTGTAATTATTATGAATTATAACTAGCGTTAAAGGCAAACAACGCAAGTTGAACAGCATACCTGAGAGCATGCACTTGGCCAGCGTTGTGGACTATCGCCTAACCCTTCTAAACATGAGAAGAGGCACGAGCCCAGCAGAAAGATACTTTATACAGAGCTGTCATTCTTAAATAGACTTCACGAACGCCATTGAAGTTACATAATAAGGTAGTTGTACGTACACGAACCAAAATAACGCGAACCTGCCCTACATACCGGCACCAGCGGGGTGATTTAGATGACAAGTCATGAGAGGTAAGCGGGTGTTATTCTTAATAGTGATACGTGATTCAGAAATCATCATCGCACAATGAAAAAAAAAACTTCAAACTTCAAACTTTCACAAACCGCTCAGGTCTCATACTAATTAAAGTTACGAAATAATACATAATGTTTCATTTGATGTCTTGACGTGGAAGGTAAAAATAATTAAGGCATACATGGCAGCCAAAAGAAATTAAACCGTATGCGTCGGCCAAAAGAACTAAAGTCATATTTTTTGGTCACGTGACTTAAGTACTTATACTAATGCGTGTCTAGATTTCAATTGTGTAAAGAATTAAATTTAACTACAACTGTTAAATCCTGGACATACAATTGCAATTTAAAACAACAAATCATTTGCCAACCTATTGCTTAACTTTAAATTTAGAGACTGACCTTATTTTAATATTAGTTTTAATAATCAACTGTTCTAATCAAGTATATTAATTAAAATAAAAAAATAAAATAAATGACTTAAAAGCTAAATTATATAAGTACAAACCTAATCTAAAAGACCGCCGCCAGTGCGCAACGTGCCCAAAATCCTGGCATCATTGCCACGTTGTATAGCAATGCTTAACTTCTGACCAAAATAAATACCAGATTTATGAGAACGTGTGGCCTCAAAATTCAAGTTGAAAATAATCTAAAAAAAAAATAATGGAGTTGGCTATTTTTTTATAACTTGTCCCACACAAAAAAGTATACGGTAGCGTAGGTCATCTACATCGATTAAGCTGCATTGAGCCTATGACATTGTTCCGTAGCGCAGTTTTAAAAGCTGGCCCGTGCTACGAGGCTACGAGCTACGGCGTAGCACGGAAATTGCACAGGTTTTAAGACGTGAAAAGAATGAAGTGTTTTTTCTGTAGTTATTATTTTGTTCTTTTATTTATATATATATATTAATCACTCATCATCTTAATAGTTTATTTCTAATTCCTTTTTAAATAACAGATTTATACATACATACCTACAATAACTTATAATATGATATTTACAAAACTTTAAAGAGCATCAAAAACTCTTCCGCATCGATGTCAAAGGGCGACATCGTGCCCAAAAGGCTGGCAGCATTGCCACGTTGTATGGCAATGCTTATTCTTTGAGCCAAATAAAAACCAGCCTTTTGGTCACGAGACACATCGATAAGTATTTTTGATATTTCCTTAAAAAGCTTGGCCCCTAAGGTTTCGACCGTGTTTTTTTTAATATTTGATATCATTTTTCGTAAAATCAGTCCAGAAGTAATAATGTAGAGGGTATTGCTTGTCAAGAAATTTAGTGTTAAATGAATTCTAACTATGGATGAATATTCTTTATTATAATTGTGTATGATATGTATTTAAATGTAGTTGGGCTAGCATAACGAGCGCGAGATAGATTTTGTCATGCTAAAAAACGCGACTCTATGATAGCGCGACTTATTGAAGTTATATACCTTCTTATCAAACACACTGATCAATAGATATTCAAAACAAATTTGCTACTTACCATTCCTTTGAAATACACAGAACTATGTAACAACGGCAGCAACACTCATCCCTGTATAAACCCATATCAATCACAATCAAACTTTGCTTTCCACAAACTTTTTTATTTCATATCATCGGTGTATAGAAAAGGGTTTGCTTACCCGTTTAATAATAAGTTTTACCGATCGGAAAGCGCTAGCGGTCCAGTTTCCATCAAAATGGAGCGAAGAATCGCACCAAAGCTGACAGGTAATTGCCACGTATCTCATCTCTTCTCAGCTTCGCTTTGTGGCCCGCTGGCTGCGCAGAGTTCTATACAAAAATGAGACTTTCCGCTCCTCTCTTTTTCTCTCTGCTTGATCCATTTCCATCATAGCGGAGGAGGTGTGGACAAAATCTGATTGGTTAGTCAAGACACAGCTTTTCTCCGCTCCACTTTGATAGAAACTGGGCCTAAGAGAGAGCGTATCAAATATATAACGATTAGTGCAGTTAGATTGAAGGTAAAATTGTAATAGAATTCAGTAATCTTCAGAAGAAGAATGAAAAGTAATTAATTAATATCTTATTTTAACACTTTATTGTACTCAAAATACTTGACATAATAAATGGCATTCAATATGAAAGAAAAAAGACAAAGGTGTTATTATATTTACTTTTAGCTAGTTATGTCTAATGTTCCTAGTAAAAAACAAACGAGTTGCAGGATTTGGTTCTAGGTTCTGTGCTTGTTGTAACTAATAAAAATAAACATTAAAACTTTTGAATCGAAAATAAAGTAGAAAACTTCCACAGTTAAAAATGTAATTCAGGGTACTGCGTGTCTAAGTATTAAAATTCATAATTTGGTCTTATATTTGATGCGATACGTCTTTTGTTTGATGATTTTATTTTATTCACTTGCAGACCACGTCTAATGACTAACTTATACCACATCAAAGCAGCTACACAGTAGCGTCCGCACCAAAACAAAATTAAAAGAAAAAATAACCGAGGAAGCGGTGGAAAGAAAACTGTATAAAAATAGTGTCTCAGCAGGTAACTGTTTCCTTACTACTCATTCACCAGTTAAAAAAAATAAATCAGTTTACTAAGCTAAAAATCTCGTACCACATTAGTGTGAAGTAAATCCTTTATTAGAAACCGTTAGCCTTTGCTCTTTGCACTGCACCAGCCGGAGTGCACTCATAAATATTTCACAAACACTAAAATTGAATTTAAAAAAGCCAACGACCACCTCACCGGTTTACACGACAGATGAAGCAAGGTAAATGTGTGTTAGGGCAAAGTGCTAAATGCAAAAATTATGAATCGGCTTTTCTATTATCATTCCTTAATTCCATAGCAATAATAAAATGCGTACCTTCAGTTTTAGCAGAAGTAGGTTTACGACCCGTGTAACCCGAAGTGTATGCCGAAACGTAAAGCCTAAAAGATTAATTTAGCAAGATCTCGTTATAGTGCAATTGCACGATGACAAGTTTTGGGTGGTTTTTTTTTATAGGTAGACAATAGTTAACAGTATAGGTAGTAATAGTCTTAGACTTAGACCATCGCTATTTACGATTGCCTAAACAGAATACGACCACGTTTACTTAACAGCTCTTTAACATCACCATCTTTAAAATTACAAAATAATCATCCCATCAAGGCACGACCGTAGCGTCCGCAGC
The DNA here is from genome assembly GCA_905147285.1 of Hypena proboscidalis. NCBI lineage: Eukaryota > Metazoa > Arthropoda > Insecta > Lepidoptera > Erebidae > Hypena > Hypena proboscidalis. The sequence goes on along the minus strand of LR990131.1, from coordinate 2,794,358 downwards.
GAAACGAAATAAAAAAAAAAAGTTCGATAAAAGCTTGGTGGAGGCGGTGGTGGAAAGAAAAATGTATAAAAATAGTGTCGTCTCAGCGACCAGGTAACTGTTTCCGTTCCCAATAAAAACGTCAAGTCGCGCTGGGAAATAACTGCCGAGCTTAAAACACGAGTACTCTTCGTAAACCGCACAGATTGAACCTTTATTGCTTTAATATTTACTTACTTCTTTTCTGTGTTTATGACTTCATTCACTTCAGTAACGTGGGACACAAAGGAAAACTAAATTCTAACTTGAGGCTCATTCATAGGAACGAAAGAAAGTTATATTTACCAGCAAAGTATTCTCCATTATCCACAAATATGAATGATTTTTAGTATGGTGTATGAATTCGCCGAAAGGGGTGCTTGTGTAACGTGAGGTCTCCCAAATGTCAAATAACACTATTTGCGTCAGTATTTCATGTTGTTGAACTGATGTTGGAAGATACAACTCCGCTACGGTTAGGAGTACGGATATAATTCTTTAAATATTATACACAGATGAGGCAAGATGTTTCATTTACTTAAGTACTAACTACTTTTAGTGCATTTTTTTTGCAATTGATGTCGGTTTTTTTTTGTAAATAAAATTTATAGTACAACAATATATGACACATCTTACTAATGCAAAAGTTTGTGAAAATGTGTAGTTTATGGTATGAGTACTTTTTCATGTAAAAACTATAAAAGATTTAGCACACATAATATTATAGCATACTTGCTGTTGCCAGCGGCTCCACCCGTGAAGTATGTTAACCTTCACCTAGCGGTATAAAAAATACTATTCCCAGACTTACTAAATAGACACAAAAAATATCAAAAGAATCGGTCAAGCTGTTTCGAAGGAGTTCTATAACTAACACTGTGACACGAGATTTTGATATATAAGAAGATAAACCAGAGCAGAGCCAAAGCAAATAATTTATATAAGCTAAGCAATCAACCAACAAGGTATTCACCCGCAACCTTTACTGTTCTTTTAAATCAGAGTAAACCTCGCAATAAATCACTGAATCCAAGTAAATGTTCCCAATTGTTGCTGTCACGGATATCATTCAATTAAGACTCGATATACCGATAATGCAGATGAATGTTCTGCGAATTACGGCGAAAAAATCCAATAAATCTTTTCATTTTATTTTATTTGAAACGCGCTGAATTCGTGGGTGCGCATTGAGTGAAATATCTTCAGTAGCATAGAGCAAATGACTGTAGGTATTAAATAAAACTTTCCATGTTCAAATAATATGTAGCAATCCTGTATGTCTGTTACGCTTTCATCGATATATATACTAAGGCAGTCAAGTTGTGTCCGAAAAATGTTGGTTTGGTCAGTTTCTGTACAGCCAACTATCTCGGATCCCCATCTACATGGTAATTCAACAAAACGCTTTACTTTAATTGCAAACGGCCTATAAGTTTTAACAAATTTCATTACTACGACATTCCAAAAATGTTTTAACCACACAGTTTTAAAATAACTTCAAAATATAACAATATATAAATATAGGTATTTAAATAAGGTTAAAATATAAATTGTTTACCTTAAAAACAATTAAAACATAAAATATTAAAAAAGAGGAATTTGTAAAAAATACAAATTCATTAAATAATTTATTAAATCAATAACAATTTACATTACACTTTTTATTAACATTTAAAATTACACTATAATATAAGGGAGAAAACTAAATATATGCCTAACTATATATACATGAAAAAAAAAAAAAAAATAAAACAAACTTAATAAGAAGAAGATTAAATAAAAAGTTCAGGTGTCAAAAAATACATCCGCATCAATGTCGACCGTGGGTAACGTGCCCAGAAGGCTGGCGGCATTGCCACGTTGTATGGCAATGCTGATCCCTTGTCCAAAGAAAAAACCAGCCCTCTGGTCACGTGAAGAGTCAACTAGTCTTTTACTAATCTCATTAAAAAGAGAACGGGCTCGAGGACCCCACGGACCCAGCGTCTCGACCCCAAACGGCTCAAATATATAATTACCAATAAGAGAATTGTATTTGCGCCGCTTGAGAGTCTCCGCTGAAGCAGCAGCAGCGCCAGCACAAGCTGATGTGCTTGGAAGGTGTGATGGCGCAAGGGTGTCGACGCATGTTGCGTCCCACACCAAAGGCCTACCCATCTTCCATGGCAGTAATGACATACCGTCTGGTCTCTTCCCATCGTCGCGCGCCAAGCCATTGGGTTCAAGTACGGCTGGCACTCCGGCGGTAACAAGAGCACGGCGGATTATGTCATTTATGTGGGCGTGTCGCGATAAACGGCCGGCACTTCTACTGCATGAAAGACCGTGGTGTCCTAGACCATTAACGGCTTCACCACAGTGACACCGATGTGGAGAAACACATTATTATTTATTAAATTCAGTTTTAAAACATAAAATAATAATGAAAAATTAAATTATTTTATAATCAAAACAATATTACATACATTGAAATCATAAATTAAAACACTAGTTCGTTTGGCTAAAATCCAATTCAATAACCCGAACGTTTCATAAAACAGTCCGCATTCACAGAATGATATTTTTCATTAAACCCAAGCTATAAAGCGGCCCATTCACCAGCAGTCGCCGTCGACAATAATCACCACAATACTCGCATTGTGCGCCGTACGGAGTTTGTGACAATACAACTTTGGTCGCTCAGACTATTTTTGCCGTCAGTTGAGAGTGATGCGATTGTTACAGCTTTTTAGTGGGAGCTTAAAATATTCGTGTTTGTTTTTTGTTATAGTTTTGAAAGTATAGTAATCAAACAGACATTCTTATTTGTCTTTTTAAACTCACTTGAAACTCAGATCGCAGTCCGATGTGATGCCTAAAATGAATCTTTGTTTAGTTACGAATAGGAGAAAAAAGAAAGACTTTAACACAAAACATACTTTATTTAATTTTTTTGGTTAGACGTCGCATGCAAGCCGCAAAGATTATCGTCCTAACTGAGAATCATCCCCGATTTACGTGCTGTTAATTATCTCACCTGACTTTCTACCTAAAGGCCTTTTTGATTATTTGTTTTGTGTGTGAGTAACCTTACATATAGCTATAGTTTGATAAGCTATTTAAGCAGGTTATTTTCAAGTATCCGTAACTTGAATACAACCTACTTCAACACTGTACCACACTATAGCTTTATCGACCGCCAACTCCCCATTTAGGCCCAATTGCCACACACTTAGTCATTTAGGCCAACAGGAGGCATAATAAACCACTTCCAATATTTTCCACTTAACTGCTGAACTCTAAAACGAAAAAAACTCAGAACCAATCAATCAATTGCAGGTGCATTTTGCCCACGAGAGGGATTAAACCCGCTGTATTATTTTTGCCCAACAATCCACTAATCGGAATCAAGTGCGACCTACATCCTCTAACTTCAACGATAGATCTAAAATTAATGAACGCGATTTCATGACACAGAGCACATATTAAAGTACACCAAGCACAACAAACAAAGATTTGTCTATCTCACATTTACTTCAATGTGAAATTAGGCCTAAGCCTAAGAGCTTAGAGGTTATTATTTAGGTGTAAGTGTGTACTCAATTAAATAAGATGTCAATGTACTTTGCTTGTTTTTTAACCGACTTAAAAAAATAGGAGGTTCTCAAATCGTCTGTATTTTTTATTTTGATTATGTTTGTTACCTCATACAACTTTTGACTGGCCGAAGCGATTTTAATAAATATGTTTTTACCTACCGTGTGGTCTCATTTCAATTTGGTCCAGTTCTGACAATGGCACCCATGAGAAAACCATGTAAGTTTAAAATTATTGTAATTGAACAAAGTTTTTTTTTAGAAAATTATACAACCTCACATTAGTATCAAAACCAACTTAATGCCATAAGCATCAAAGTTTAAGCAATAATATCTAAATTTAAAAGCAGGATTTTCATCATATTTCGTCTCAATGCGCAATCTGAATAAGACACCATTGGTTCACTGCTATACTTATACTGTGTTCGCAGTGAGGGGCGAACTACCAATTAAGAATTGATTAAGAATGCTGACGGCCTGTCTTATAGATGATTTCGTTTATTTATTGGATACGCCCACTTACAGGTTGGTTGCATGGTTTGAATTGTCATGATTGTGTACTGAAAAAAAGCACCGTGAGGCGCAAAAAGTCTGTTATTAATTTGCAACTATAGTATTACTAACCGTATTCAGAACAGTATTTAAAAAAAACGGAAAGATTAGGATATACTACAGTATTAGTTATATCTTAGTCTTTCAATGTGGAAACGCATCTCCGATTGTATCTTCTATTATATTTATAACATAACATAACATCACGCCTATATTACCTAGAAGGGTCTGGCAGAGGTGTACAACACCCATATTTCACCTGTCATGATTAGGTTCCATGAGATAGGTGGTGAGCCTATCGCCATCCACCGGGCACAATTCAAACTCCGTGCAACTATTGTGAATTCCTGACGGAAAGTTCACAAATAACACTTTGTCCGACCCGGGCATTAAACCCAAAGACCTCGCGGTGAGAGGCGCATACGATAACCACTAAACCAGCGAGGCAGTCTATCTACTATTATTTATGTTTTAAATTAGGTTATGTACATTCCATTAATCATGTCACTATAAATTCCATACCTAATGAATCAAGTACTCGATCATTGCGAACAATTTCCAAGTCAATATCAAGAAAATCCTCGAATTATTGGCCGTATCTTCCAAACGCTATCTCCCCGTAATTTATCACAGTAGTGATTAATCATGTTCATACAATAAATTCTGTTACAATACATTAGTTTTCTCCGCAACACCTAATAGCGGGGTAATTGAGGTTGCATGATGTACGACCTATTCGGATTTTTGTTCGCGCCTCCACGGGGCGGTACACGATCCTTGATTTGTGAGAGTAAAATATTTATTTGCAAAGAATTTCTGTGTTTGATTTTCAAACTGACTCGTATTATTCGAGTTTTTATGTGACTTGAGACAAGGCTTTTTTGTGCTTAACAATCCTTGACAGAAAACGAAAAACTTTTTGGTAAATTATGCGTGCAGCAATATCACATAATGATTTTGGTGTTATTCGAATCTATACAGGGTGTATTTTTGAAACGGGGCAGTAAGGGCAAGTACCTTAACCGTTGCAGTTACAGCAAAACGTTCTTAAAAGACCTTCCCTAACTTTTTGGGACATTTTGAACTGCATTCACAGATTTTGTAAAAAACTTACAGTTAGCAAAAAAAATGCAAAAAGTTCAATTTTTTTTTTTTATGCCAATCGATTCTATTTCATGTGGGGATCAAAAAACTCTATGGGACCATTTTAGCTTCCAGTACTAGAAAAGACAGAAATCGCCAAAAACGTTTCCCATACATTTCGGCAACAGAAACGAATTTCTACGATGGTCTAACTTTTTGTTACGCTTCTAATAAGTCATTTTTTTTACGATTAGAAGACATTTTAGCGAAAATCCTTAATTAATAACTCATACGAAGTTTCTCAGCTGAAACTAAGTATAACACACAGATTTTCGAATCAAATTCGAAATTTGAGGGTAAAAATTCTTTTTATTTACTTTACAGTCAATTCTACCCACTTCCAGGCCATAACAAAAAGTTAGACCATCGTAGAAATTCGTTTCTGTTGCCGAAATGTATGGGAAACGTTTTTGGCGATTTCTGTCTTTTCTAGTACTGAAAGCTAAAATGGTCCCATAGAGTTTTTTGATCCTCACATGAAATAGAATCGATTGGCATAAAAAAAAAATTTTGAACTTTTTGCATTTTTTTTTGCTAACTGTAAGTTTTTTACAAAATCTGTGAATGCAGTTCAAAATGTCCCAAAAAGTTAGGGAAGGTCTTTTAAGAACGTTTTGCTGTAACTGCAACGGTTAAGGTACTTGCCCTTACTGCCCCGTTTCAAAAATACACCCTGTATATCTTCTCCTGGTCACGGTTTACCGCGTAAGGCTGGAATGACATCGCTCATTATTTTCGTTGTGTTTGTTTTTGTCAGGAGATAGTTCTTATTTAAGAAAAAGAAATGCACGGAAAATTAGAAAATATAAAAAGAGTTCTTTTTTTTTAATGATTTGCTAATGTAACCTTAGCGCTTTAGACAATATAAACTTGTTTAATATACCTAACCTTATGGGGTTTGACATAACATTGACAGAATGCGTGTTGCAAAATATCGTCAAATAAGATGTATATATAGTTAAGACAGGAAAACGTCTGTCGAGACAGCTAGTAAAAAAAAAATAACTTCAATGCCCTTGCATAACATTACAGTAGATATATAAGATAGATAGATAGATAAAACTTGATTTACATACCATTTCATTACAAACTAAAGACAACTATTAAAAGACAATAACAATATGCAAAGGGCGGCCTTATCGCTTGAGGCGTTTTCTGCAGGCAGTATCACTTACCATTTCATATAATAAATTTACTTTAGCCTTCTTTTAAACACAGTCTCGATGCTATTTAGGTAGGTATTAATTACTATCGTTTAATAATAACTGTTATTTAGCAGTCAGGTAAAAAGACTAAGAAGTATTAGTACATTTATTCGCACGGACATCGGGCATGTCATTTTAAACGCAGGTTTTCAATACGAACGTGTCAGTTAATGGAAAATACTGGTACAGCAATTTATCCACTACTAAATAAATAAGTCTCTTTGACTCGCTTTTAATAGGTCGCTCATTTCATTGTGTAATAGGAAATATCTCAATTGTCGTTTGTATGTGAAATAAAGTGATGGTATGACTGATATTTGATGAGGTTTTAAAAAGCTACTTGTACGGGAAAGGTACATCAAAATGATAAGTCAAGATAAAAGTTAAAAGAAATGTATTTTAAGTCAGATATAAAAACACTTAAAACTAATGCTAATTGATAAACACGCGGCGAAAGGAACGTTTGCTGTTGCCCGAACCGATTTATTGCAACTACTGATTATTGTGTCGAATGTATGTATTTTGTTCACTTCGCTGCGTGTTGATGTCAGCAAAAAACTAAAACTATTGCGTTGTACGGGTTTGCTCGTACACTACTCAAGTTCAACTTTGGATGGAAAAAGAAAATCCTTTCAAATACGAATTTCTGATATTTGATCTCATCATACGTTTTTTAATTTACTCAGTTAGAATCATTACGAATATTTTAAATCTCACTAAACTCTCGTTTATTTTGTGAAAATTTTCTGTTTAGTAAAAACTTTGATTCTAATTATTTGCCATCAGCAAAACTACCTAAATCATAAATGAACTGATAGTCTTGGATTAATATTGGAGTCATTTAATTGCCTCCCTAGAGTAGCGCCTACGCACACCAAGAAAGTTTTCCCAAGGAAGCTGTTAATAATTACCTTTTTGATATAATCCAATATGAGGGCACACCTCATTCATATAAAAAGCAACACGGGCTGACGACTGATTGAATTACGTGACTGGCATTTTCCATTAACTCTGACACATTTTCGTGCGAATTTTCACTTATGTCGGCAAACAAACATAACGTTATAAAATATGTTTGTACGTAGCAGATGTTTTATTTAATGACATTTGCTTCAAGTTAATTCTTTTTTGACCAGACTTTAAAAATTTGAAGCAAAAACATTTCGGGAAACAATAACTTTTGTATTTAATTTTTCATTCGATTTTTCAGCTTGTTCCATACAAATTATTTGGTTCCTACTTATGGAATTGATAAGAGTTCGTTATTTAAATCAGTTGAATAAATAATTAATAAATATAAATAAATAAATATTTCACAACTTACACACAACGCCATCTAGTCCCAAACTAAGCAGAGCTTGTAATATGGGTACTAGAATAACTGATACTAATATATATAAATACTTTTCTTTTGTAAATACATACATATTATACATAGAAATACCCAGACTAAGACAAACCCTCATGTTCATGCACACAAAGATTTGTCTTAAGTGGGAATCGAACCCACGACCTCGGCGTCGCAGGCAGGTACACTACCCACTCCGCCATCCGGTCGTCTCAAAAAATTCAAAAGATAGAATTGTTAATCGCAAAACCGATAAACGTATCCAACCCCGAGTGTCAGTAAATAACCTTGTGTTGCATCACGTCAGCCTGACAGACATAATTGACGGGAAATTGCCATAATCACTGCGCGAGTGGGTACCTAACATGCTTTTATCTACTTCGAGTATGTTACAGAACATTTTGCTATACTACGGCCGGTTTCAAGACTAACTTTCGCTTTTATTATATTAGTAGGATAGAATGCACTACCAAATACATAATGAGCCTGAGACCACAATGTTAGAGATGTCGAACCCAATAAATATAAAATGTAGTGTGCTTTTTTCATCCAGTTTTTTGTTATTTCCTGGTTTTTGTTGCTTAAAATAGTAATAATATAATTAATAAATATTTCACAACATGCACACAACGTCATCTAGTCCCAAACTTAGCAGAACTTTTACTATGGGCACTAGAATATCTGATACTAATACATATATAATTTTACATTCTTCTTCTTCGTCGTGTCGATGGCTGAGTCAATTTTTATTTTGACTTGCCATCGTGGTGAAAGGATTAGCCAATTCGCTTTGGAGAACTCGCGAATTGCCCAGGGTGCGCCCAGGGTGCCCAGGGAATCGTTGTGTACGTCATTCGGGGAGGCTCTTTTTAATTTTACATTTGTAAATACATACTTATTATACATAGAAACACCCAGACCAAGACACACCTCCATGTTCATGCGCACAAAGATTTGAGCGCGAATTGGACCCGCGTTCTGCTTAACAGGCAGTTTTACTACCGACTCCGTTATCTGGTCAAAATGCCCATCATCATACAAAAAAGTACCTCAAAACTAAAAAAATACTTTGAAACTAAATTTTCACGAAATTACCTCGTATACGCGCTTTAAAAAAGTAATCCTAAATTAAGTCAATTATGCATAACATAGAGTTACTAAGTCAGACGCATTAACAGATGGAAGTGCGCCAATTAAATAGCTGGTACTCATTAGTTGGCGCAACGACGCGAGGGAACTTTGAAAGAATTTAATTAGGTCTTTTTAAGAGTAAGCTGACTGAATGTACTGTAGGGTTAAGGGTTATATTAGCTTCGTCATAATGAATGTATGCTTGTATTGATTTTCTTAATGCCAGCATAGTGTTTGGAAATAGAATGATTATGATGAGAATTTGTTGATTCTACGCGTTATGGTTTTTATTATCACGTCATGGATTGTGGTTTAACAATTAATGCAAAAAATCGTCAATACTGTAATAGTAATTGACCTATAACATTATAATCTAATAATATATAAAATTCTTTGTTCTTGAATATGTTTGTTATGGATTACACAACGATGTATACAGGGTGTATTTTTGAAACGGGGCAGTAAGGGCAAGTACCTTAACCGTTGCAGTTACAGCAAAACGTTCTTAAAAGACCTTCCCTAACTTTTTGGGACATTTTGAACTGCATTCACAGATTTTGTAAAAAACTTACAGTTAGCAAAAAAAATGCAAAAAGTTCAAATTTTTTTTTTTATGCCAATCGATTCTATTTCATGTGGGGATCAAAAAACTCTATGGGACCATTTTAGCTTTCAGTACTAGAATAGACAGAAATCGCCAAAAACGTTTCCCATACATTTCGTACGGAAATATGAAAAATCAACTCGAAACTCATAGGTCAGGTAAAATTTTGAACTTTTTTTAAATAAAAAAAAACATTTAAACATTTAAGAAATTGGTTTATGAAATAAATTGCTCAAAATGATTTCCATTTTCACGAATACATAAGTCTATCCTTTTTTGCACTGAACGAATGGCGGCTAATAATGTTCTGGGATGAATATTACGTAAAATGTTCATTAATGCATCCTTGAGCTCTTGAACACTGGCGTACGTCGTCTTATACACCTCGTTTTTCACGAAGCCCCATAAAAAAAAATCAAGTGGTGTTAGATCGGGGCTACGAGGTGGCCACTGTGTTGGATCATGTGTACCTATCCACTGTGTACCGAATAGGCGGCTCAAATTGAAAGGTGACTGTTATGTGGTGGAGCACCATCTTGTTGAAAATGAACTTTTCGCAATTCCGACAGATTTTCGAATCAAATTCGAAATTTGAGGGTAAATATTTTTTTTATTTACTTTACAGTCAATTCTACCCACTTCCAGGCCATAACAAAAAGTTAGACCATCGTAGAAATTCGTTTCTGTTGCCGAAATGTATGGGAAACGTTTTTGGCGATTTCTGTCTTTTCTAGTACTGAAAGCTAAAATGGTCCCATAGAGTTTTTTGATCCCCACATGAAATAGAATCGATTGGCATAAAAAAAAAAAATTGAACTTTTTGCATTTTTTTTGCTAACTGTAAGTTTTTTACAAAATCTGTGAATGCAGTTCAAAATGTCCCAAAAAGTTAGGGAAGGTCTTTTAAGAACGTTTTGCTGTAACTGCAACGGTTAAGGTACTTGCCCTTACTGCCCCGTTTCAAAAATACACCCTGTATATAGCTTGCACCTGTATGATAATAATTGGGAACCAATATAACTGTTGTTTTTTATTTTTTAGGTTTTATGTATTTTTTTTTTAAGAATTTTAAGGCAGGCAACGAATGTTTTTGGCTACTCTTATGTAGGTTTCTTAAATAACCATTTCCATCCTAATAAATAAATAAATAATAAATAAATATTTCACAACTCACACACAACGCCATCTAGTCCCAAACTTAGCAGAGTTTGTACTATGGGTACTAGAATAACTGATACTAATACATATACTTTTCTTTTTTTTTTTAATACATACATATTATACATAGAAACACCCAGACTAAGACAAACCCCCATGTTCATGCACACAAAGATTTGTCTTAAGTGGGAATCGAACCCACGACCTCGGCGTCGCAGGCAGGTACACTACCCACTCCGCCATCCGGTCGTCAATATAAGTAGTAGTAATAAGAATACAAGCAGAGGTAGATATGTGCATATTCGTTCTTGTCGTACTGAAATTTGTGCTCTGTTTCACCAAATCGCATTCATTAATTTTAGATCTCTAGCTGGTGTGAAAGGATGTAGGTCGCACTTGACTCCGATTAGTTGGTTATTGGGTTAAATCAATAAAGCAGGCTTATTCCCGATCGTGGCCAAAGTGCATATACAATTAATTGATTGGTTCTAATTTATTTATTTCTATTTTTTTTTAAGCTACGTCCACAGCGAACGAACGTGTAGTCCACCTGATGGTAAGTGGAGTACAGCCCATGGACATCAACAATCCACAAAAGCAGATTATAGATGCGTCGCTGCCGCTGAGGACTACGGTGTTATGCCTCATATGCCAGTAATTTTAGGGCCTGATCTCACCACCAAACCGGAACACAGTAATGGAAGCACTACTATTTTGTTTTAGAATTCAGACTTTAAGGTTTGCTTCAATTGGTTGCCTTTTTTCATATAAAAGTTATATGGGTTTAACTTTAATATTACTAACTTTTATCTATTTTTATTAACAAATCTTATCTAAAACACTAAGATGCATGTTTTTATTGATGCATTTAATTTTTTCTGTTTGTTTGTAACTTAATTAATGATTAAAACGATTTTGACTAAATGGTCACGAACAACAGTTTAGTGTTTTAGATATGATTTGTCTATAAAAGTGATATAAAGTTAATAATATTAAAGTTAAACCAATATGTCGTTAGTATAAAAACACAGCGCACGGGAGTTAACCCTTAAAGTGAAAAATATTAGTAGAGGTTCATGCCAAGGGTTGGCCTAAATGGCCAAGTTTGTGGAAATGGTGGTTAAATAGGGGCTTTTGAGGTAGGTTGAATGTAAATATCTATGTTTGGTAAACTGCTGTTTGCTTATACGAGGGGACAGCGATTAAGACGTTATGTGACGACCGGATGGCGGAGTGGGTAGTGTACCTGCCTGCGATGCCGAGGTCGTGGGTTCGATTCCCACTTAAGACAAATCTTTGTGTGCATGAACATGGAGGTTTGTCTTAGTCTGGGTGTTTCTATGTATAATAAGTATGTATTTACAAAAGAAAAGTGTATATGTATTAGTATCAGTTATTCTAGTACCCATAGTACAAGCTCTGCTTAGTTTGGGACTAGATGGCGTTGTGTGTGAATTGTGAAATATTTATTTATTTATTTTTATTTATATATAGAAAATATACTGCGTCGGTGGTCCAGTGGTTAGAGTATGCGTCTCTCACCGCGATGTCTCGGGTTTGAGTTGCGATCGGGCAAAGTGTTATAGCAGCACGGAGTTGGGGTTTTGTCCCATGGGACCTAAACATATCAGGTGAAGTGTGGGTGTTGTACACCTCTGCCACTCTCTTCTGGGTAATATAGGCGTGATGTTATGCATGTATTAAGAAAATATGTAGGTTGAAAAATGGCCTTTACCCAATAGAAGCAATAATGTATCCTACTTTAGATAGGAACAAATGGATGAACGTGACGTCACGAAATGACGTATCATACAGTTGAGAAATTTAGGGTTCCGGTAAGAGGCGACCGTAGCTGGGTGGCTAAAGCGGCTGCCCGGTGTGCAGTAAGGTCGCAGGTTCAAATCCTGCCGGTCCCATATCATTTTCAACTGTTTCTTAGTATAATTTGCTAAGCATAGCTAAATGCTATAAAAATAATAAATTAGAAGCAATTAGTAGATCAGGTAAACTGTAACAAATGAAATCTTTGGATCGCATTTACGTAAGGTTGCGGTGTGCGGGTTGGTTTGTTTTGGTGAAGATTTATTTCCGTCGAGTAACCAGTTTAGTTTTAAATAAACAAATATGAATGTCTCTTAGTTAAATATCCTTTCAAAACCGTAACAATAGATGACCACGAATATTTAAATCTGCCACTAGAAAAGCTGTATAACAATCGCATCACTCTAAAATGACGGAAAAATAGGCTGAGCGACCAAAGTTGTATTGTCACAAACTCCGTACTGCGCACAATGCGAGTGTTGTGGTGATTATTGTCGACGGCGACTGCTGGTGAATGGGCCGCTTTATAGCTTGGGTTTAATGAAAAATATCATTCTGTGAATGCGGACTGTTTTATGAAACGTTCGGGTTATTGAATTGGATTTTAGCCAACAAACTGGTTTTTTAATATCTAAAACACAAGGTTTGTTAGTTTAAATCGAGAGTGTTGTCCGTATACGGTTACGAGTAAAATATTGTTATGTTTGTGGTTACCAAAATAAGTGACTACACATTCGGAAATTGTTGAGGTTTTAATTAAAATATTTAAAATTGTTTTGTTGAATTATAATTTGGTCTGAAGCGAACGATACCTATAGCTTAGCCGCATAGTATGTCGATGGAAGCAAAACAAACAAATAAAAAAATATAAAAATATCACACAACATTCACACAACGTCATCTAGTCCCAAAATAAGCAGAACTTGTACTACGGTTTTTAGAATAACTGATGTCGATTTACAAATAAATATATACATTTACTTAAATATTTATATATATTTTAATATTTAAAGTTATTTATAGCTTTTCTGTGCCCTTTTGTATTTTAAACAATATTAGGGTTGAAAAGTTAAAAAATCATCATATAATTATAGATACTTTTCCTGGGTAATAAATACTTATGATCAAATAAACATCAAGATCAAGACAAACCTGCATGTTCAGACACACAAAGTATTTGTCTTGAGCGGGCATCGAACCCGCGATCTCTGCGTACCAAGCAATGCACTACCGACTCCGCTATTCAGTCGTCAAACAGAAAAACAAAGTCACTCAATAATTTGCAAAAGAAGAAACAGAGATTTTATTTACCATATTGACTACCAGCTAAATACATTATTTCATTCCATTTGCAGGCAGAATTCCCAGCACGTTTAAAATTAAATAAAATAAATGCAAAGATTCATTGGATTTGTCCGCAGTAAATCGTGGAACATTCATCTGCATTATCGAATGTATCGAGTATTAATTGAATATATAGGTAATTAGTAACATTGAAGTACTTAGATTTAGTGATTTGGGAGTTTGTAATTAGTGTGGTTATAGCCTAGCTACATACTTAATATATTATATATAAATCTGGTAGCAGATAGATTTATCGGTACAATTTATTATTTATAAAGTTATTATAATAATTTGAAAACAATGTATACCTACAATCGAAAAATCTGCTTCGATCAATTTGTGCAGATTAATCGCAACGATATCATCGTAGCAGGCATTATTCTTGATAAGACAACAGTGAACTGTGTTCTGCCAAAACTAGAACACCTGCTCAAAATACAGTCGACTTAAATAATAATATTGAGAATTAAAAATTATATATATTATATTATATAGAATTAAAAATATTTTAAGTTATAAAAGTACTATCATTACTTATGGGCTTTTAACTTAAGAGTTAGGATTAAGTCCTTGTTAAGTGTCTGAAGAACAGTTAGCATATTTCATCTCACACAAACTCATTCTGAGATTGAATGAATCATAAACACAGAAAAGAAGTAAGTAAATATTAAAGCAATAAACGTTCAATCTGTGCGGTTTACGAAGAGTACTCGTGTTTTAAGCTCGGCAGTTATTTCCCGGCGCGACTTGACGTTTTTATTGGGAACGGAAACAGTTACCTGGTCGCTGAGACGACTCATTTTTATACATTTTTCTTTCCACCGCCTCCACCAAGCTTTTATCGAACTTTTTCTTTTTATTTCGTTTCGCTGCGGACGCTACGGTCGTGCCTTGATGGGATGATTATTTTGTAATTTTAAAGATGGTGATGTTAAAGAGCTGTTAAGTAAACTTAGTTGTGTTATGTTTAGGCAATCGTAAATAGCGATGGTCTAAGTCTAAGACTATTTCTACCTATACTGTTAACTATTGTCTACCTATAGAAAAACCACCAACTACCCAAAACTTGTCATCGTGCAATTGCACTATAACGCGATCTTGCTAAATTAATCTTTTAGGCTTTACGTTTCGGCATACACTACGGGTTACACGGGTCGTAAACCTACTTCTGCTAAAACTAAAGGTACGCATTTTATTATTGCTATGGAATTAAGGAATGATAATAGAAAAGCCGATTCATAATTTTTGCATTTAGCACTTTGCCCTAACACACATTTAACTTGCTTCGTCTGCTGTGTAAACCAGTGTGGTGGTCGTTGACTTTTTCAAATTCAATTTTAGTGTTTGTGAAATATTTATGAGTGCACAAAGAGCAAAGGCTAACGGTTTCTAATAAAGGATTTACTTTACTCGAATGTATTGTTACGAGATTTTTAGCTTAGTGAATTGACTTATTTTTTGAAACTGGTGAATGAGTAGTAAGTTATGGAATACGAGCAATCTGTTGCTCTGTGTCAATTTTGACTAGTGATAAGTTGAAGGATTTTAAAGGTACTGAGATCTTATTTTAACACATCTGCATTATTTTATTTTTGTAAAAAAAATCAGAAATCAGGATGTAGAGTATAAATAAAAATAATTATGTAGCATATTGATTTATAAGGCACGTTAAAATTCCTAAATATTTCCGTACAGAACTTTATACTTTGATATATTAAAACAATAATTGAATCGAACATTCCAAATGCGTACCCCAAAACCTCTAATACGATTACTGTACCACATTTCAAATAAATTCCGGATTAACTTTATAATTTAGGGAAAATACATATACAAAATATAAATAATTTGGAAGTACTAAAGATTTTTGTTTGTGTTTACGAACAATTTTCATATTTCATAAGGAGGCTTTAGAAGAGATTGAAAATATTCTGTATAAGAAGTTATTGTGTAGATTAGCTACGAGGTCGTAGGCTTGCTGCGGCTACGAGTGCTACGGCTAAATTAAAAATATTGTTGTCTGGGGCATTTTCTGATTAAAAGTGTAATATTTTTTACTAATAGCTAATTCGTAATGGTATTAGAACACGATCAGTTATTTTATTGACAACAGGCACGTTTAGTGTTAAGTTCTGAATGTATAAAACATTATACAGTGTTGTTGCAACTTTGTTTTTTTTTAAATAAGATATTCTATCTATCTATTTATTCATTATTTTTTACGAAAAGAATCGCCAACCAATGGAATGATCTTCATATTCAACTTGTTCAGAAAGGAAAATTATATTCTTTCGCTAAAAAAAAATACTCGTTGAAATGAACACTGCCCATTTGTAGAATGTGTTTTCAATAATCGGCTATGTTATATCCACCCAGTATATGTAAGAAGATTAATAAACTAAGAACAATAGTGAAAGAATTACATCCTACTAGAGCTCTTGGTAAAGTCTTCAGTATATTAAACCTTCCTTCCGTCTGCATTGCTTTTCGATATTTGTTACATGGAACAATTTCAACAATACAGCAATTACATGCTTATTAGATGCTTTTGTAACTAAAGGTATTTTTATTATCAGAAACAAGATCAACAGTGCTAAGAATTCGTGTGAGAACACTGAGAACGATCTCGAGTAAGAACACGTACCTCCGTATCGTCCGAAGGCTAACTAAGGGCCGATTTCACCAAACTTCTTAATTTACGGTTGTATTAAACCCACATTTGCACTCTCTCATTCAATGTATGTACGGAACAGACTGATCGAAATCTGTAGCTTAGAACTAAATTTGAGTTGAATACGTTGGTGAAATCGTTAAAGGTGTCCCCCACGTTAAGCGTGCACGATCGTCGGGCGTGTGGAGGCGCTGGCTGCACACACTTCGTGTTGCTGCCGAGTGACGTGCTTGCAGCCAGCGTGCCCACACCTAATCTGGGGCAGCCTAACTGTAAGAGTGCTCCCGCACTACATCCGATACTTATACTTAGAGATAAAACTTACTTGACTTTTTATCATTTTTAAAGGGATCTACTCTGGTCTAATGGGTCCACATGAAACACAATGCAGATCCCTCTATCTTTTGGGTTCATCAATAATTAATTACTATCTCGACATAGAATGTCCACCGATTTATTCATAGTAGATAAGTCAAGAAAAGCACTAAGCCACACGCCTCAATCAAGAAATCGTTAAGATTCGTCTTTTCGAAGATATGTGTGTATTTATCATATAAATTATCGCTCGCTAACGGTGAAGTAAAACATCGTGAGGAAACCTGCACGCCTGAGTGTCTAAAAATGCTCGAGGCAGTGTGAAGTCTACCAATCCGCACTTGGCCAGCTTGGTGGACTATGGCCTAAAACTTCTCATTTTAAGAAGAGGCCCGAGCCTAGCAGTGGGATATTAGATACAGGGCTGCTATTAACTAAGTCAAGAAAAGTCAATTAGATTCGATTGATATTAGCTTCATCGTTGGTTTAGCTTGTGGCTTGATTCTCGGGTCGGGCAAAACTGCTATTTAGGATTTTATCGCCAGGATTTTCTCGCCAGGGTTTTCTCACCAGGGTTTTCTCAATAGCAGCACGAGATTGGAATTGCACACTGTGTGGTGCGAGAGGCTCAGTCAGTCCCTTGCATTACTAGCTCAGTTTAGATTTTCTTCTTTATACGACGTATGTAGCGAGCGGACGTGTAGTCCACCTGATAGTCAGTGGTAACTACAGCCTATAGACATCTACTATTGTGAATTCTCGATGTCCATGGCGTGCGTCGCTCCATCTGAGGATTAAGTTATTATGCCTTATGCGCTTAGAAAATGAAGACAAAGTATATGTTCAATGATTTATTGCGCGGGTTCAGCCGTGGGCACTATATCTGGTCTCTGGCAGGTCTGCGCGCCGCAGCGGTTGGCGCAGCACTTCAACGCTCGGGGGCAGTCGGAGTCACTGGTGCAAGTAGCTGAGCAGACCCACGGGCCGCGAGGAAACTCGGGGCAGTTGCCAGGCTTCACTGAAAATTAATTATTATTTTATTTGTAATATTTTTAAAGCAAATTTTAGCTTTGCTATGCCTTTTTGTAATTTATAAAATATTAAAGTTGAAAAATTAAGAATCCAGCAGGACTCGAACCTGCACCCCCTGGGTATACGCCCCAAGTGCTTTGCCAATTCCAAATAAGGTTCGTCTAGCTAAAAGCTGGCACAAAAAGAGTTGAGAAATTTCGAGTCCGGCAGCATACGAATCCATAGCTGAATTGGCAAAGCACTTGGGGCGTATACCCAGGGGGTATACGCCCCGGGTTCGAGTCCTGCTGGATTCTTAATTTTTCAACTTTAATATTTTATGTATTATTTTATTGTTTTTACTTATAACGCAGTAGTCAAAGATTCTTTAACCGCGATAATTCTCTTAGCGTTGATTTTTTTGGTATGTTTATGAAGTACGTACTAACTATCTAACAATAACCCACACTATGGGGTACGCGACAAAAAAATGTTTTCAAGATTTTATTCTACCACTTTCTTACTAACGGTTTCGACGCTATGCCTCGGACAGACAGACAGACAGACATGGGTTCCGAAGTACTTATAAGGAACTGTTATAGTTTCGGGTTCCTTGTAGGTACTACGGAACCCTAAAAATAAAATTACTATAAATTATAGTCGATAGATTCTAGTGTCAAATGGCTGGCTTTCAGAAATAGACAACTTAGAAAATATACATCTAAATCGTAAACAGCATTGTGATATATTATACCGGCGCTGCTGCTGCTTCAGCGGAGACTCTTAAGCGGCGCAATATTTGGTGGGTGCTTATAACTAAAAAAAGAGAGGATCCCTATACAAAACCTTTGCAGTTAGTTATTCAGACGCTTGACTCCAAACTGCGCTGGAAGGCACATGTCAAGAAGAAACGTGAAGAATTAGACATACGCTACAGGAAAATGTACTGGTGACTAGGTAGACAGTCACCCCTATCAGTACATAACAAAGTCCTTTTATACAAACAGGTATTGATACCTGTCTGGACTAATGGTATCCAGCTGTGGGGCTGTACCAGTCAGAGTAACCGTCAAGTTATTCAACGTTTCTAGAACAAGGTACTGAGGGACATTGTCAATGCCCCGTGGTACATAAGAAACAGCGATCTTCACCGGGACCTCAAAATAGACGTTGTTGACAGGGTCATACAAAAACATGCAGAAGCTCACGAACGAAGACTTCATCATCACGTCAACATCGAGGCAACCCAGCTCCTTGATAATACGGAACTAGTGAAAAGACTAAAACGAACGAAACCTTTCGAGTTAGTGTAGTGATAAGTGACAAATAAATTAGTGCGATAAGTGTCGTTATAAAGAACACATGAACAAAGTGACTTCCTCTTAACAAAAACTAAGAAAAGTGTTAATGGACGCATTCTAAGATTATATTATAACGTAGCAATTTAGGTTAACATAATATTACTTATTAGTCTTGATAGGCTAGATTGTAATGTAAATAAGATATCATAATTTTAATAATTGATTTCTTATAAAAAAAAAAAAAGAGTTATTCACATGGTATAATGCACCGTATAAATGGAACGCGCATTCCTTAAAGCTAATCGGATCACCAGGCTACTATATATGTATATGCTTAAGGTTGATAGGTTTGTGATCAGATCATTTATTATCTCATGTTAGTTTCATAACTATCGAAGACTCGTCTTACGCTCTTCATATTTATATAGATTTAGATATAAGTATAGACTATATTTTATATAACTAACCCATAGTGACAAAATGTCTCTCAGTCATGGGGTCCACACACATAGATCCGCCGGTAACCGTCGGGCAGCACATCTTCCCCTCCACACAAGGCATCTCTGGGCCGCAGGTCGCGTCGAAGATGTCCACTGGGATTGTGGGGGGACATGAACCTTTCTTGCGAGGCTTTTGACTTTGTGTCAAAACCACCAAGGCTAGCACTGTAGGAAGAATAAAAGCAATTAGAAAATAAGACTCGGGTTACGTAAAATTGATATTTGGGATTGTTCCGTCAGTTAATTTGAAATAACAAACACGGCACCTGGAATTGTACCCAGTGGATGACAATAAGCTCTCTTCTTATCCTTAAACAGAAATGTGGGAGGTATACACCTTTGCCACTCCCTTAAAGGTAATATAGGCGTGATTTTATCTAAAACGGTTTGTGTTGATTTTTTTTTTTGATAATGTAAATCTGAAATTTTTGTCATAATATTAGCATAATATGCTAATCTTATGACAAAAATTTCATTTTTTGTACAATTTTAAAATGACCTACAAAACTTTTAATTCCTTTTGTTTTAATTTAATTTTAATAAGTTACTAATGGAATGAAATAATAATATTTTTTTTTAGAAGCGGCTGTAGCGGCTGCGCTAAGTATTGGACTTGCGATCGAGAGGTGGTGTGTTCAAATCCTGGCCATTACGACACGGACGTGCAACTCCCTCCTGACAGAAGTGAATTAAGCTTAACTGCTTAAGCTTAACTAGGGACCTAACAGGTATACTGGTAATTTTGTATTTGCAAAAATCTTATTAGTTTTTTTTTTACTAACTTTTTATTTTAAAATTTTTGACATAAAAATATTAGATCTTTAAAACTTTAAAATATCACAAAACTTGCAACTGAACAATCAGCGACGATTTTAATAGTTCAACAGAAGCGATAAATTGCCTGGTTCATTCAAATCAAATTCCAAAAATTGCAAGTCATTTAACGTTTCAATTAAATTTTTACATAAATCTCAACAGTCATGAATTTCATAGGCACTGATTTCAGGTCAAATCAAATATTTCTCGAGCCCGAAGCTGCTTTGTATAAATTATTAATAAGTTTGTTTACGACCTTCTTCATTGATATTCAAAAGTCAGTCGACAATCGTCTTAGGTCCGATTTCAACAATATATTAAACTCCAGTTTAACGCTTAGCTACAGCTTTCGATCTCCCTGTTCCGTACAAACATTGAATGTGAGAGCTAGCCTATATTATCAAGAAGGGTGTGTCAGAGGTAAACAACACCCACACTCCACCTGTGATGTTTTAAGGTCCCAAGGGGGCGAGCCTATCGCCATCCACTAGGCACAATTCCAACTCCGTGCTGCTATTGTGAATTACCTGACGAATTATACTTTGTCCGATCCGAGGATCGAACCCAAGACTTTGGTGTGAGGCGCATAGGCTAACCACTAGACTATCGAGTCAGATAGATAAAATACCATTTTAATACAACCGTAGATTAGGCAGATTGGTAAAATCGGGACTTAAATTCGCAAAACAAATTTAAATGTTTATTTTTATTTTCTGGCAACAACTCGTTTTTGTTTAAGGTTTATTTAAAAATGAAAAATAATCATTTTACTTTAAATAATTACCACATAATTTAAGTACTTTTATGTAAGTAGTGTCTCCACCCAGTGACTTACACTGCCATCTATGTTTTCACATATGAACTATTAACAATATTGAAGAACCACTTGAACCGCAGTTTGAACTTCTAAAAGTTGATATCTTATTTACCTTAACTAAGAACTTAAGAAAACATTTTAAATAAAGTTAATTAAAAATAAAAATACATTACCATACATAGTAATACTATATATTGGACTTCCTATGAATATTGTGACGTAAACATACCGCACATCATATTTATATTGACTTTATTGAAGCTGCCTTTAGTTAAATTGAATTTCGTTGCAAATTTTCCGATCTCCGGCATTCCCGAGCGACCGCGATTATTTACTTGAAAATCACGTCAATACCATATTTTTATTGATTTCATATTTACGAACGAATTGTTATCGGTTGTACTTGTTTGTGAAGATATCAGTAGATACTGTTATTTAAAGTTTATAAATATCGAGTTAAGTATAAATTATCAATTATCAAAAGATGTTTGCTGTATTTAAAAGATATTTACCGAATTATTTTCATTCGTTCTTGAATTATTTTTTACACAACGATTATAATGTCAATCTGTGTACAAACATTTAGTGTCATTTCATTTTCATGATCGTAATAGTAGTTAGTTTTACCTTATTATAAAATTTACACTAGGAGAAAGTTGAATGGAAAATAATGACGTCATGAAATTCCTCATTCTGATCACGAAAAAATAACTAAGTTTATTACCTTTTAGCTCGTACACACACAATCACCATTATATTACTGTCATCTATATCAGAACAAAGATCTTCACTCTTTCCAAGAGCCCTATAACCTCACAGACAACATTTTAGCCAAAACACAATATGTTAGTAAGGTCATTAAAACATAATAAACTCACGTATAAAGATTCCTTGACGCCGCATTTTCATCGCAGCAGCACCGACAATCCTCGGCTTGTGATTCTCGCTGAGTTTAATAATCACGGGTGACACTGTCACATATAATGAGATACACACGAACTGGACGGATGGATAACTGGGAATGAATTGACGGATTATGTTCCACACAAACAAATACTGATTGACTCATCTATCTACCTTGACATAGTGACACATATTTAAAGTTAAGAATAAGTTGATGTCATACTAAAAAGAAATATGAAGTGGTTCATAGTCCCAGCATTGTAATTTTTCCTGCTCATATTTATTACTTTGAAGTTTATCTTATGAATGGTCATTGCATGAAACCGAAATGATGTCATGAATATACCGTCGTGGTCATAATATAGCAACTTTGTTTATTGCCAGTGGTACTTTGGCAAGAAAACACCAGTAACAATCTACCTTTAAATCGCGTCACCTCATTGTTATTCCTATTTTATTAAGCCAAACACTCACAAAGAAAATTTAATCCAAAATACTGAAGTTTGTTAGGTAATTAAAACACGAAAAACTCACGTATAAAGATCCCTTGACACCGCTTTTTTCTTACAGCAGCACACTCCAATCCTAGGCTCGTAAGTCTCGCTGAGTATTATAATTAGGAGCGACAATGTCACAAATAACGAGGTACACACAGATAGGAGGACGGACAAACAAAAAGAATCTGAACCTACTTAAAAAACTCCTCAAACGTATAATTTACAGTACACACTACTCACACAGTGTACACATCTCTGAGTATTGACAAATAGACCGGTAGCTATGGCTGGTTTGCAAACAATTTCATAAAGTATCTGTAAATAGAGGCATTACCATTTTTTAATACCAACTAGTATGTGAAATAACTAGAATTATTCATTGAAAATGTGTCGTCATCTCATTGCTAACACTTTAATAACTGTCCGTGAATATTTATGACACAGAAAAGCCTTACGAATAGAGTTAACATTAAGGGCATGGTTTCTGAGGTTCCGGATAGACCTTACCCGACCCATAAAATATAACCTGACCGAATTTAAAATGATCCACTTAATACGGTAAAGGTTTGGTCCTTCCATCTTCACTTTTAATTAGAGA
Source organism: Hypena proboscidalis (assembly GCA_905147285.1). Taxonomy (NCBI): domain Eukaryota; kingdom Metazoa; phylum Arthropoda; class Insecta; order Lepidoptera; family Erebidae; genus Hypena; species Hypena proboscidalis. The sequence goes on along the minus strand of LR990131.1, from coordinate 2,771,030 downwards.
TCACAAACTTAATAACATTGGACGTTGCGCGTTGTTCATCACAGTTGTATACCGTATGTCCAGATTTCGACGCGCCGTTAACGTCACAGCGATAACTTTGAGACGCGTTACTCGAACTGTTACACTTTATAATTATCTATCATCATTAACTTTATTATTATAACTAGCTGTTACCCGCGAATTTGTTCGCGTGGGTTTTGATATAATAAACCATAACTGCCTCGTTGGTCTAGTGGTCAGTGCTGCGCTCTTACCGCGAGGGGTTCGATTTATATATCAATTAAAAGTGTGATTTGAGATTTTTTCGTCAGGAAATTCTTTAATAGCAGCACAGAGTTGGATTTGTGTCCGCTGAATGGCGATAGGTTCACCCCTAAATGTTATCTTAACATAACAAATGAAGTGTGGGTTTTATACACCTCTGCCACACCCTTCTGGATAATAATGCCGTGATTTTATGTAATTTTTACCCGCGTTATAGGGTACTTAATGCTCCGTTCCCGTCGTGCGTATTTGCTACATATTTCAATGCTTCTCCACTCTTATTAATGGTAGCGTAATGTTTTTAACCGACTTCTAAAAAAGGAGGAGGTTCTCAATTCGATTCGTATATATGTTGCTTTTTTTTATGTTTGTTCACGGATATCTCTGTCGTTTGTGAACTAATTTTGATGATTATTTTTTTGTTGGACAGGAGATGATTCCAAAAGGGTCCCATGTCGTGATCTGATGATGGGATCTCAGAGAAATCGAGGGCAACCCTTGAATTTTATAGGCACATGTAATGTTTTTAGTGTGTTTTTCAAAGCTACACCAGTATTTACGTATTTTTATGTGGATGAGCTGATGATGGAAGGTCAACTCCTCAATGGTTAGGAGTTAAAGGATAATTCTTTCACTACTGTACACATATTCAGACTGCTGGTTATGATGTCAAGTGAGCTGTTGGAACGGAGATATTTCAAAGGTGGTCCCATTGTCAGCATGTCATTATCTGATGATGGGACCCCAGAGAAATCGGGGGCAACCCTCATATTTTATTAATCGAGGCCAGGATTTACGCTTGGTCGCAATAATTTTATGTGGTTGAGCTGATGATGGAAGGTCACCTCCTCAATAGTTAGGAGTTAAAGGATAATTCTTTCACTACTGTACGCATATTCCTACTGCTAGTTATTGTGTAAAATGAGCTGATGATGGAAGGTCGTGAGCCTCAATGGTCATCAGAAAGGATTTAATTCTTGTTTATTATAAATAAGTTTTCCGTCTCAAGTAACCATCGTCTCCTCATTCGAGAAACATTCTTGCTCGGTCTACCAATCACTTAAAATCGTAAAATAAAATAATTTTTAACAAAAAAAAAACCGACTTCAAAAAGTAGGTAAACTAAAAAGCAAAAAATAAATTTACTTCGCACAAAATAATACCTTTTTTCATTTAGTTAAATAGAAATGATTAAATAATTATTTTATAATTCTGAAGTCGGTGCCAAGTAAACAATTAATAACTCTGTATAGATAATATCAATCGTTCTAACAACATTTTTCTAACTGAATATTAGTTATATTTCTGTGGTAAGTACCAATACTGGGCGACCGCGCACTAGCACAACTACGCCTCCCTTTTTGTGTGAACTGTAATTTGATATTGTAGAAAGGTTGTTTTTACTTGGCACCGACTGCAGAGTTATAAAATAATTATTTAATCATTTCTATTTAATTTTGTGCGAAGTAAATTTATTTTTTGCTTTTTAGTTTACCTACTTTTTGAAGTCGGTTTTTTTTTTTGTTATATGTTTTACCTTTGTTATGAGTGCTATCCAACAAAAAAAAATAATTGTAAATTCAACGAATACTTTCCGGCATTAGTGAATTTTAAGAAACAAGCCAACTATCACCCGCGGTTGGTAATTTCAAAATAAAAGATTGCTTAGATATTAAAACCTTGTAAGAACTACACCCATGGCAAGTTTTATTTGAATCAGTTTAGAACTTTCAACGGTAAATGAGTTCAAGATAAAGACAGACAGTCAAAATTGAATATATTCAACTTGCTCAAAGTTCAGAGATAGTCCTCATTTATTTCAAAGAGGTAAGAAGTTTATTTCCTTTCCGTTTTGTCTCAAACCAATATGAGAACGCATAATTTACAAAAAATCTTTGAAGGTTTGATAAAATTCAGAATATAAGTGTACATATTCCACTACTATCAACTGATGGTACGTGCCGCTCTAAGGTTATCATCAGAACCTCGCAGATAATTAAGATCCAAATCCAAATCAATTCTCAGAATCTTTGGACAAATAACATTTTATCAACAAAAGGTCATGTCATTGTTTTATAATTATGTAAAATTGAGGATAGTAGTTTAGTAGTATTTAGTTTGAAATAACTTGAAATGAAATTTTATAAAATAAGAACATTTACTTAATACCATTTTTTTTTGTCTGCACGGGTGTTTTTTTTTAAACCAGAGATTACATAAATAAATAGGCATTAGTTAACACAAATAATAAAAAATATACTTATTTTAAATTAAATTATTTATATTATTTTAAGAATAAAATATTAATAATAATTTTCCCTAATTTTTTTCCCACAGTTCGCATGTGTTACTAACTTCTATCAATTAGGTATTGGTCATGATTTCATTGATGAATAAAAATTCAATAAATTATGTAATGATAAGAAGCTCATCAACTAAAATATTAATTATAAGTATTTTTCATGATGCTTAGCAATAAATAGTTTGAATTTTCATACTATAAACAAACTCACTTTATGTTATCATACTGCAAGTTCTAGCTTGCACTACTAGATGGCGTTAGTAGTCCCATTTTAAAGTTAATTGGTACAGATTTTCGTACTTCGCGCCAATTTTACCAAACGTGTTAAACTGACGTTTAAGAATAAGAATAATAATCAATTATTAGCTTGGAAATGAGAAGTTAGCGCTAAGCTATAGTTTTGGATCTCTCTGTCCCGTTCAATGGTTAAATCTCTCATTCAGAGCGATGGACATACGAAGTTTATGGCGTTTGGTGAAATCGGGGCCATACCCTACGAATAATTCATTCTTAATAATAATTCTGCGTATCATCAAATTGAAGTATAATAGATAGCCTTTGCATTAGTATCATCCTCGTAATCAATTTATTTTAAAAGGTAACAAAAAAAACACGTATCAATAGGTACTAATATAAATAATATTAAAACAATACATTAATCCATTAAATTAGTTTTTGTAATACTGGTTGTCTTTCCCTTTGTTTTCGGTGATGTACTTGTCCAGCCACTGAGTGATGCTGGGCAGGTTCTTGTCAGACCAAACTACTTCTTCTTTTATGGTCTTCATGGATCGCTCCACGATGTGCTCTGCGGATCCGAATTTTCCGGCGTGGTCTTTGTATAATTCGGCGAGTAATGTTAGCCCTTCGCTTGTTGTGAATTCAGAAGTGGCAGAGGTGATCAGGTTGTCCCAAAGGTTGGTGCGGCTTGAGTACCTGAGCAGCAGAATAAAATATTAGTGGGCTATAAGAAATATAAAAAATCCAAATTTATCTTTATCTTTATCTTTATACATGCGAAATTAGAACCTTTTTTTAAGAAGTCGTTTAAAATATCTTTTTCTACACCCATGCTATAAATCCTCTATAAACGTTCTTGAAACAGTTAGCTTATTGCCAACATTAAAACAGCCAGTGTCATAATAGTATTGATAAAATGTAAATAATTGTACTATTACCTTTACATAGTTTGTTTGTATTAGATACTCACTAATTAAACTTTCCTTGAATTTACATAGAGTTCTTACAACACTGTACAATACCCTATGGTTTCAGAACATTTATAGAGGATTCATATCATGGGTGTAGATAAAGTCTTGTATGCAACTGTTACACTCGTGTTTTAATACCCCTCATTATAGAACAGTTGCATAAATAACTATTACATCCATTACAGGATATTTTTCCATAAACATTATGTAACTTTTATAACTCCATTTTATTAATTATCTAAATTCTAGAACAACGCGAGTCCTTGCGATTCGAGGTCACATACGGCAATTTACAAGACTAGTCATAAGGTATTTCAAGATATGGGAAAGGGAAGTAACTCTCGACATGCAAGGTAAGTGTCACAAATCTATCATAGAAACATGTCCTTGAACTACGACGCTGTTCGCGTTTCAGAAGACACTCTCAGAGTTGAGTCATAACATGTTCATTAAGATGCCAATGCATTGCCTTCGAGTTGACAGTGTTGGACAGTCAGGACAGTTGAATAGCAACGTACATGAAACCAATCGCTCCAGTTTAGTATGTTCTTGAAACCTGTGACCTTCAAATGCCTTTAAATTAAACAATAGGGTATTGTTCAGAATTTAGTCTATTTTAACTTAAACATAGTTTAACACTATTTTTATTAATGATTTCTTGGAATTGAGATACTATAATGTAATGTGGTATACCTACCTATGAAATGGTATGAAGGCTTACCTCTCCTTTAAAACGTCCCAATTGCTCTGCAAGAAGTGGAACAGCGTGGTATATCCCGCTGAGGATCCAGTCAGCATACTGAATATTAAGAACATGTCCGTCTCCGAGAAATTGCCATTCGCCTCCAGCATCGTTATGTTCAGCAGCCGGACAATCTTGGTCTCTATTTCTGGGCAACCAGCTAAAGTCTTCAGGAGATACGTCCTTTCACTTTGTTTCCTTGAAGGAGGGAAGTTGATGACGCGTTGCAGACCGAATTCCCATTCCTTCATGGTACCCCATTTGAATACTGGACAGATGTACTGGTTGGCTAGTCTGGGAAATAGAAAAATTTATTTGTCATCAGGCAAAGCCGAATGACCACAAGATTTTGGCTACAATTTATAGGTATCAATTACCGTAAATATCTAACAACAACTAATTATAATAATATATTTATCATTATAATCCGTAAACTTAAGAACCCTAGCTGACCCATATCACAGAACCGCATAAAGAAAAGAGGGGAATGATGATGATGATGATCCTAAGCTTCCTCTCAAGGACTTACATTTTTATTCATTTCGTCTACAGTCTATTTTAATAAATATAGTTTAAAAAAACTAAAAAAAGCGTGGGGCGCTCTGTGCCATATTTTTCGTCTATCGAGCGACCCACGCTTTTTTTCACAATAGTACTAGTATTTTTCGTTTATTATTATTTTCAGGTTATAATAAGAATTATTTTTCACTTTTTAGTTTGATGTGCTTTAAAAGCGTGTTTTTTTAGTTTTTTTAAACTATATTTATTTTTCACTTTTTAGTTTGATGTTATTTAAAAGCGTGTTTTTTAGTTTTTTTTAATCCTGGCGATCCTAATCAGGATAATGAGATAAATTTATGAAATTATTATATTGTCGCTGATTCTTTACAAGTGTAGAAAGTTTGAATTAAATCTGTCCGTTTAAAGTGGGTCAAAATCGAGTCCAAAGGAGTCGGTTACATACAAACAAACAAACAAACAAACAAACATACAGGTGAAGCTAATATAAGCGTGTTAAAAAGGGACCCGGTAACCCCTTCACTATTTTCAATGAATCAATAAAAAGAATCAACATTTTACGAGAAAAATAGCAAAAACCGTTGGTCGAGTTGTGCCCGCAAATACAAAATGCCATTAAAACTTGTAATTATGTAACATCTGCGACCTCTCATTAGGGACTCCCGAAACAATTAATTGATTATATTATCAGAATTACGGAAGGTTTCGGGTAAAACGAAACAAAAGTTCTATCACGTACAGAACGTATACTGTTTACACAATACTCGTTACCAGAGTCAGTCAGTAAAGTTAACGTATATTTTTAGAAAAGAAAGAAATAGAACAAGGCCTAAAAAAATATCCGCCCATAGATGCGAAGTAATATTACTTATTACACATTAACAAAGAACCCAATCCGGATAACAAAAAAAGGCTATTTGAAACCCTGTATTAGCAAACGAGTAACTTTGTTATAACTCGAAGGTCCAGAGACTTATTGGGAATAATAAACGAAATCACACGCATCGTGGTTCACAAAAAGACCTATTTCTGTACGGCCTTTTCAGGATAGCGACCGATATAAAGGGTCGCATTCAAAGTTAATTGAGTAAGCTATTTGTATCCCAGAAAGTAAAGGCTTCGTTTGAGGTTTTTAAGCGGTGATAAGCCTTGAAGTGAAGTGGGGTGGAAATTATGTGGTGAAAGCAAGAATGTTGAAGATTCCAGGACGATAATAACTACATTACGTTTACCAAAAATATTTGAAATGTTCAATCGAATGAGATTATTTGTTGTTACTTAGTGTGTGATTTTTTATTTGTAGAATTTTTTATTAGTTATATTTAAAACTAGTCGACGCAATATTGGAAAGTTTGAAAATGAAGCATACGGGTCTGTTTATCTGAAAGTGCCTTACCAAAAATCAATTTATAGTTTGTTTTCTCTTTACCATATTAAAGTTTTATCAAAATAATTACTGAATTGTATGCAGTGTTAGTGCAACCTATTAATGCAGAATGCCCCAATGATGTTTACCAGAAATGAATAATATTTATAGCGAAACTCACGGATTTCCTTCATCAGGATTCTTTGCCTGCATCCACTTGCTGTACTGTTCCTGCGCCTCCCTGACGCATGGCTTGTACCCAGCCTTGCAGAGGAAAGACTTGGTCATGGAGCGAAGGTTTTTCTTCCAGGACTCCTCGTCTTCCTTCTCTTCCTTGGCTAATTGTTCGTATAGTGGACTCAGCAGGATTCTAACGTAAGCCTACCAATATCAGAATAACAATAAAAATTATATTATTATCGTAAAAAAACTAACTTTGAAATACCTTGAAACAGTATTTCATTTTATTTTATTTTTATTTTATTTTATTTTAACTTAAAAAAAATCAGACAAACTCATACACTCTTATACACTCTCATACACTCATACAACTGATAAACCTATTCCAATGTACTATTTTGCAATGATAAGTCTATTACACTGAAAAAAAGAAGTATCTGAATACCTTACCTGGAACTTATCCCTCAAAGACTGGCCCAAATGTCTTCCAATATGGTCAATCATGGTGAAAACTGGATCCCACACGAGGTGATGCCTCTCATTCTTCAAAAACAGGGTCATGTTGAAAGCCGTGGTAAAGCATAGTTCTCCAGCGTACGCCAGATTCCAGGCGTCGTGGAGAAGCTTGGCTCGGGTGAGTTCTGGCATCATCGTTCTTTTGTCGCTTTGGAGGAAGTTTGATAGAAGGTTCCAGTTCTCGTGGTCGTAGTTTACTGGATAGGGAGCTAGAAGACACATACCCAAATTAAACGCATATTATTGGCAGGAGTAAGTATTGGCACAAATATGGTTGGCAAGTTTGACCTAACTATTTGTACTGATGAGACTTTCAGAAGTGTCTAAATACGTAGTTTGAGTGGAACATGAAACTTAGGATTACTCTTAAGCCGCGTACAATTAATTATATATGTACATATCTTAATCATCTGAACTAATATTAAGCAGATACGCTTATATAAGAGCTTTATCGACCACCTTGTTAATTGTACACTTGATTCCGAAATCTTAGATAATTTTCTCTTTGTTAGGTATCAAAAGCAAAATTGAGCACAATTTTGTCTCATAAAAATAACGATTACGGGACTAGAAAGCTTTTCTTTAATCCTTTTACTTGTAGCAAAGTGGTGTTAACAATTATTTTATAATTTGCATTTGCTACCACTTAGACAATAAGTCCAGGGTAGGTTTTGAAATATTTACCGAAAGAAATATTGATGAGAATAATGTAAAGCTTTGTAAGAGTCACTTCGAAATTCAGAACGCATTAAGATCGTCGTTGAAACGACACTGCAATTAACTCAAGATCTTATCATAACTCAAGATTACAATACAAAGATATGCAAATAAGAAGCCTGCCATTTCTCAGTCCCTTTTGGACAAAGAAAGTCACTCAAAGTGCTGCTGCCTTTGAAAGGAATCTATTGAAAGATGTTATTTTAAACATTAATATAATTGCTGAAGAAAGTTGCACAGTATAATATTTACTGCGGCAGTAAAATTCTGCCGTCGTTAGTTGTTTAATAATGCGTAAGCTTCTATTACAATAAATTGTTGCCAACAAAAAATCCACAGGCACCTACTCCATAAATCTACTTTATATGATAAAGATGAAGAATTTGATTGGTGAAACACGCTTATATCAGGATACACTGGTCTCATAAGGAAAAAAATCAAAGGATATAAGCATACTTATGACATCACCATACTTATTCTCACGGGAGTGGAGTATAAAACTTTGAAGTGTGTAAACCCGCGGGGAGAAGCTATTTTTATAGAAAATAAATACTTTAAAATTAAATTTAACAAACTTGAAAACTGAACTTACCAATCTCCTCAGGATTGACAACAATGAACTTGTCTTTTGCCGGCATGTCGTTGATCGTCAATTCTTGCCTGTCTTTCATCCAGGTAGCAGGTTTGGTGTTCCTCATGTCCAGGCTGGATTCCTGAACTACCACGATGGGCACCCACCACGACATCTTGGCGGCTTCGGGCACGTCGTGAGGGCGCTCGCGGAGGTATACTTTCTGTTTAAAATATTTGTTAGATTCGAAAGATTACAAGTAGTAACTTGTCCCGAATTTAATTTCACGGTAAACGTTTGTACTTCCAAATTAATTCTGTCCTTTTGCACAAAAGAATTTAATAATAAAATTTAATGACAAACACAGAATCAATAATTTAATTCAACTGTAGAACACAGTGAATACCTATATAAATTCAATGCTCATGTCATTATTCTATGATAAACTTAAATACTTAATAGATAAAAATCTCGCACACAAAATACGTGTACTGCCATCTAGTATTTTAACTAAGAACTACCGACTTAACTCGTTTTGAAACACGAATAACGTAGGCTTTATTTTATTCATTGGTGGTTTTGTTTTAATTTTGCATGTTTAACACGTGACAAACTTGTATTAAAAATATATTAAGGTACCTTCAAGATATGTAATATATTATTAACTTAATAAATATTTAGTTACATACGTCGAATTGCTACTCACTTGAGTAATAACAGCAGACTTGCTATCATACTGTCTCTTCACATTGATTAGCGGCAGCCTATCCTTGTCGATCCAGCTCTTGGAGACTGTCTTGATGTTGACCTCTTGAGGGATCCTCTTGTCTTCCAACGCTGCAGTGTTCAGGGCGTTCCAGATGTCATCACCAGAGAATGTTTTAAACTTGCTATGACAGAGATTTACGTTGTCTGAGATTTTTAAATAAAATCGTAAGTAATATTAATGAGCAATACAGCTCGTTACCTTTTAATATGAATTTAATAATATATATATCTCTATGAACTAATGGTATACCTAATCAAACGTGTATTGTTCAGAATTGTAAGTGATTCATAAACATGTAAAGAAACATCACCATCATACAACATAACAATATGACGCCTATATTACCCATAAGAGTGTGGCAGAGGTGTACAACACCCACGTTTCATATGTTATTATGTCCCATGGGATAGGAGTGAGCCTAACGCCAATGTTTTTACTCCACGGCTAACTTTTTGGAAGCTGATTTATCTGATTCATAAATGTTAATTATTAGTATGTATAATTAATTATGTATTTAGTTTGGTTTTAAAAATGTTGGTAGAAATTAAGTAGGTTAAAAACGTGTAAATTGTATAGTGATAGATAAGAAATTAATTATAAGGTCATAAATATGTGTAAGCCAGTATATAATAAGAACTTACATGCTTTTGTATTAGTTATAAGATATTGTTTTGTATGTCAAACATGATTTGTATACCTTTTTGGTAAAATGTAGCGAACTGAATTTATTATAAGATCTTTTATTCTTTTAATAAAGAATATTTCTATTTCTATTTCTATTATTTCCATCGGACACAACTCCGTTCTGCTCTTTTGAATTTCCTGACGGCAAGTTCATAATTAACACTTTACCCGACCCGAAACGAACCCGAGACCAGGCGCTATTTGATACATTGATATTTCAAAGCTTCGGCATGATCAAAACCTACCGTGACTCAAGGAACATCCTAAGTCCCTTCTTGAAGGTCTCTTCTCCGAGGGTATAGTTAAACATTCGGAACAGCAGCTCGATCTTGGTGCAGGCGGTCTCCTGCTTCATACCCGTGATGCGAGAATGAGGGTATCTCTTACTGAACTCGTAGTAGATGGAGTACAGGACTGTGAGTGGCCATTTGCCTTCCATTTCAGAGCCATTGTTTATCTGAAAACAGTTTAAGTTGTAAATCTCGTTGAAATATAAATATGACCTTTTTTTAGGCACCAACACTGCTGCTTGAAACAATTAGTTCTAATCCATAATGAGACTGATTATGTATGTACTATATTAAATTTCAGATGTTACCTTAAAAGCTGTGGCAGCTGCGATGTATCCAACAAGAGCTTTATTTAGATGAGCATCAGACCACCAGGCAGGTGTGGTTAGCGCGCCAAGCCATTGGTATGACAGCTCTTGGGCTAGCTGGATATAACCTCGGCTGCTTAGATCGCTCTCCCTGACAACATATAATTACTTACAGATTATAGAATCATCAAATAAAACGTGGTGGAATAATTTGTCATCAAATAGCCTGTACTTACCTGAACACGATAAGTCCCCAATTATCTGCAGGTTTCACTCCCTGGTAGTTGGGCAGTGCCACAATATCCAGCTGACGCAGAGGTAAGGGCACGTGCCAATACTGAGCTAATTCCTTGAAAACTTTGGCAACCTTCTCTACAACGCCTGTCAGAGCTTCTAGGTATTCTGGCCGGCCCCACACTCGCAGCTCTAAAAAATATCGACAGCAGTGAACAAATAAAATAAGAACCAACACCAATAACCAATGAGAATGCAAGATTTTCTTTGTCTGCTTTGTACACGCTTATAGCTATATAATTTTATTATAAACCTAATAACATTTTATTTTATTTTTATTTTTATTCTTGTTTAATTTTTATTTGCAATTCATATTTAAATTTTAAAATCCCAAGCTAGTGTTAGTAATCTCAGTGTTAGTCATCTCAATCTAAGTAATTAATTTTATGATTTTCTTCTATTCAAATGAGTCAAATAAATGTACCTTATTGTTTTATTACTGTAATAATTTGTGTGAAGCTGGAATGTTTTGTTTTGTTTTTGGTGTTGCTTTATATGGGTCTTGTTACTCGAAATAAATGAATTTTAATTCTTAATTTAATAGCAGATCTTTACCTATTTGATTTCCAACGTCATCCTTGTACATAGATGACCCCAGTTGTTTCAAGTCCGCGATGACAAGACCAAGAGTGAACGTTGACATCGGAGGAGTCTTCTCAAAGTAATCACATACCGCGTCAGGTTCATCAAGACTAGAACAAACAAATAATATTTAGAGATATACTTGTCAATACTAAAGTTAATTTGTATTCCAAAATTATATCAAACTAATAACCTTTTTTTAAAAATTCCACGTTTTGTAATAGAACACCAACATAAAAGAATGGGTTATCATCTTATTGTATTACATGTGTGAAGTTGTACAACATGACTTATTTTAAATTTTCATACTTACATGTTCTCAGTTTTAGCAATAGGCACGTTGCTAAGAGCGACCATGTTCCTAGGTCTGACCACGCTCAGTTCGAAAGGTGTTTTAAACCCAGGCTCATCGAAGCATGGGAACATGCGACGAGCGTTGTTGGGACGAAGCTGGGTAGCCGCTACTGTCCTAAAGAGACGGACCATAATTTATGTTTTTAAACTTTCGCGGATAGAGAACATTTTTCAAAAGTTGGACAACGGGTCTGAATCGCGTAATTATTATAAATATATCAGTCGGCTCGTGACCAAGAATGATGCAAGTCATTCGAAACGTCGAGCATAGGTATTTATTTACCTTTATAATAATTACGCGATTGACCCGTTGTCTAACTTTTGAAAAAGGACCATAATTTATTTTAAGCATAACTCATGTTTAGTAAAATAAACTTGCCGCTATATTTCATTTATAGCTATTAAGACCGTACCATGCGAGTTTTAATAGTTTGCTCAAACAATAAACTATTTTTATAAAATACACCTGGTGAAATGTTTGAATTAAACTCTAACTAAGCTATATCTAAGCTAAAGAGAGGAGTTTAATCCTAAACTTACCTCTTTTGCTTACATAATAATATATGTTTTGAACAGACTTTCAAGTAATTGTATTTTTGACATAAATTGGACCATCAACAAAGAGGACATACAATAATATATGATTTACAGTTTAAGTTGAAAATTTATTGACTCATATTTGGAATAATCATTAAAATAATCTTAATAAGAAACATATTACTATATAACTCTAACAAACCTTTGCACTTCCTGGTCGGTCATGTAAGTGGTTTTAAAGAACGCTTCCGTAGATCCTGTCTCCATGTTTCCCTTAAAACTGAACTTGAGTACTCCAGTTGATCCTTTAGGAATGCTCTGCTCCAGGTACAAAGTTATAATAGGCTTCTTAGGGTCCAAAGACATTTTGTTGATACTGATTCTTCTAGATTCTTTGCTAAAATACGAAGAATATTGTATTAAAGTGTAGCGACCATATCCGCTTGTGAGGCTAAAATAGTTTGTAGGTTAGTTGGCAGCCAGTTACACCAAATAGTTCGCTCAAAATCGAAGGTCAGTTTGTTTTATCTAATATAAACAGAGATGACACCAAATTTTATTATGTGCTGGCTCAATTAGACCCCAAATATGCTACGGAAGTGCGAGATTTAATTGTGACACCGCCTAAAAGTGACAAATACATTAAGCTGAAAAGCGAGCTTATTAAGCGGTTGTCTGCATCTCAGGAAAGGAAAACCAAGTAGCGCAAGCGGATATGGTCGCTACAAAAGCATATGTTAAACTAAAATGTGTTGTACAGGCATCAGTATTTTATTTTTATATTCTGTTCCTATGCTAATTGTTTTTGTCTAGTACTGTTGATTTTTAATTTTGGTCTATGCTTTGTTATTTACTTACGTGTCATCAGGAAAATGAGCTCTGACTTCAGACTCCAAGATCTCAATTTCGTGTGCACAGTGCACGTTAATTTCCTTGCCGTCCTTGAGCCAGGTGACATTAATAGCCACATGTCCTTTGAAGACGGCATCTTCTAGGTATGGTTCCAGTTCCAGACGGTAGCCTGTTGGTTCCACAGCTTTGTCCAGACGAGTCTCCATTGCCAGTCCGTAAGCATTGTTTAGGTCGATGCTGCGTGCTTTTATTATATGGATGGGTGCCTGTAGATAATTTAATTACTTGGTAAATCTACTCGTATTCTTATAGTTAGATTGTGTAGGGTCCAATTTTGAACAACGAAGATATTTTCAATTGTTTATTACTAAAAAATTTCTACTTCTTTATTTCGAAATTAACCACGCAGGCGTAACCGCGGGTAAAAGTTTATTTGAGTACGCTAATTTCGAGAGGTATTGGTGGGATTAGATCAGTCGGATAGCCCATTTATTAACGAAGGTTATAAGATATAAGCCATTAAGCTACCATCAATAGGAGTGGAGCAGCAGTGAAGTATGTCGCAAAAAGAAGCAGAGCAGTAGGTATCCTATAACATGGGTAAAAACGTAGGAAGTAACTGCCATAAAATTACATAAAATCACGGCTTTATTATCCAGAAGGGTAAGGCAGAGGTGTAAACATCCACATTTAATTTGTTATGTTTAGGTAACAGGTAATAGGGGGTGAGCCTATCGCTATCCAGCAGGCACAATTTCAACTCTGTGCTGCTATTAAGGAATTTCCTGACGGAAAATCCCAAATCGCACTTTTGCTCAACCAAAAAATCGAAACCCACGCGAACGAAGGCGTGGGGAAACAGCTAGTACAGTAGGAAACACAATATGAGAATATAAGAGTCTATATTTGGAGTGGTGATACTGTTACTTTCTGTCTATTCTGATATTAAATATCCGAAGCATGTTGATCACACAAAACAAATATAATGTCTGCAGATACCATTTAAAACAAACAGATATACCGACTCTTTGAAGACCATAAATTTCAAGGTAAGGAAAACACACTTTGGTGCAGAACATAAATGTTTTGTTACTCCATTTTAGTTTACCATTTACATAACTGGAATGCAGCCAAAGCATCCAAACCAAAATTTATTTATTGTCGGATAATTCTAATTATAATTTTCCTAGTACTACTTTAATCTATGTATGCAGGCAGGAAATCTCCAGTTAATCCAAGTTTTCCGCGAGTTTAAAAATGACAATGATCACAGTCTTCCGCAACTATGACTCATCGGTTTCTGAGAAAGTGAGGTAAGCATATTTTAAATATTAAAGCAATATCTGATTAGAATTTATTAATTCTGAGAAAAATGTACGCTTCAAAACAAGATGATAGCAGACTCAACTCGCTTTTATCGCTTGACACATTCACGTGGAATCAAATAGGTAGATGTAATTGGTACCTGCAACAATAATTATTTCTTATCCATAAAAATAACAAAGTAATTAGTGGTTAACATTGGTTCGTAAGACATTCTTCTAAATGTAAAACTGTTGACTCGCAGATAAATTGCTTTGCTTAAAAATTCCCTTTTTTGAGATAAACATGTCTGAGCAGCACCTTGTATCAAGTATCTGGTAAAAAAAATCTAACTGAAAGAAGGCTCTGCTACAAAGAAACAATAATATTATCTTAGCCTAACGTGAGTTGTCATCTCTCAAAAGAAATTAGCCAGTCTGTCTTTGTCCTAACAAAAACCAATAAGATTTTTTCGTTGCATTCCAAATTTGACGTCATAAGCATCGGTGTGCTAACAAATATTGGCCGATAGCTCATTAATTATGGCTTGATTAGTAGTGTTAGAGCCGGCAAACTTGTACGTAATCAGCTAATGTTTGTTATTCTTGAATATTCAGTGATGGAATTATGACAACCTTTATGGCTAATTGATTGGTAACTTATTTCTTTTAACTGACTGACCGCTGCTATGCACCTAATTTCTTTCATAGTCTAGTTTTCAGTTATTGTACTCCGTAGTTTGGTATTTCAAATTTCACGAACTTCATTTACTATCATTACCTTTTCTTAATTAAGTTATATGCTCATTGAAGTTTATTTATTTATTTAAACTTCATACTCAGAATTTGTATACAAGGTGGACTTAATGCCATAGGCAAAGTAAAGTTATTAGTAGGTATTTCGACAAGTGTCATAAACTTACAACAGCACCTACAATTTAAGAGTCAAATCACGGTCTCAGTTAAAATTAAAGATTTTAATAGAAAGAAAGAAAGAAAGAAAAATCATTTATTCTGGCATAATAAAAATGGAATACATTATTATATATCTAATACTAAATAATTTAAAATACTATTAGGTAATAATGCCAGAAATGGTACGCATCTCAGCACAATACTGCAGCGCTAAAAGCACCGCAGCGCTGATATTCTGATGCGCCCAGTAAATGAGTAAAAAAGTAGTGTGACAATAGAAAAAATAAAATAAAATATATTAAAAGCAATAAAAAATTACATGTACATGTTACAATTTTTTGTGCTACAAAGAACAAAAAAAAAATATAATACATTATATACCAAGCCGACCAACTGCAGTTCGCAGAATTTCCCAAAAACCAAATACGAAATCCCAATGAAACTGAATACGCAAGATTTCTCACGATATGAGATATACCAAAATATGCATCTTGCAACTAACGATACTGAGCACTTAAAAACTATGAGGCTATTTGAAGACGAAAACAGCATTTAACAGTAACAAAACCCGCTGTTATATGCGTTATTTCTGAAGAGTTCAACGTGAAAGATTTGTAGGTATTGAAATAGGTGAACTAGCAATGAAGATTGCACAATATTGCACAAGTGATAAATGGAGCATGTCTAGAACCGCTATTATGCTAACCCAGTTTTCTATTACTGGTGCAATAGGCTAACTACTGCAACTCATACATAAATGTATAAAGACTTCTTGATCCGAGCTGACATCGCTTGTTGTACAACCAATTTAACATTTTTACTCAACAAAAACAATAACTTTACTGCAAAATACCTTTCATACCATGTTTGTGACATACAACTCACCATCTTTTTAATGATCGTCAGTATATTTACGCAATTAAAGTGTTACTGAACGTTGAATTAAGGACTAAGTAGACTAAAGCATTCGTTATTTAGAATCTTTGAAAGTCTAGCAATTGGTTCAACGCAGAATATTGTACCACTCTAGGATTGGATAATAGGACCCAGGTGACATACTATGGTCTAAATTCTAATATCTTATGCATAATGTTTAGATTAAAATCTTCAAAAAAAGTAAGAAAGAGAGTGCAGATAGCAAAAGATGAATCTTACTTTGGAACAAACCGTAATTTTTTTTGTCAGAGTCAAATAGGATGCAAGTGTAATTATTGTCCAGAAGCAATAGATTATATGTAATGCATCTCATATACCTGCTACTACACATGCTCCACATAAAAACAAACAAATTATCTCTGCAACTCATCCACGAGATCACGGAGTAACCCAATATGATTGTGTTAACAAAGTGTGAATCAGGATGTGACGTCACTGACCTTATCCGGTGGCAAGGAGCTCGCTACTCGGAGGCACAGGCCCACGATGAGGAGTACTCGGCTAAACATTGTGATGCCTTTGCTCGGATGCTGTCCTAAAAGTATAATAGGGTTATCAGCACCAAACCTTCTGTCTGAAATTATAATAATGATAAACAAAGAAAATATTGCAGTTAGGAAGAATTGTGTTAAATAAGATTTTAGTTTTAGTAGTGTTTCAAGTGACCTAAAAAATCTGTGGTTTTTTTTTAAAGAACCAATAATATCCTTTGATTCATTATAGCTTCCGTCAACTAGACTTTTGGTCGTGGAGGTCCCAGCGTTATATACTTCAGTTTTAGTATTGATTTAACACTAAACCTCGAACTTTTTCTTAAATATATTTTTTTTTCTATGTAACACCATGGCGGAAAGGAGATTGCGCTGACCCAAGTAATTGGGATAAGGGCAGGCGAAAGATGAGATGTACTTAGGTATTATTCAGAACTACTGTGTAAACATGTATTGATAGATGAGAACAGAAAAGATCCGAGTGTCATTAGCAACTCCCTGCATTTGACTCCTAAAGTTTATGATTATGTTATATATAAGTTCATGCCTACTTTGAGATTTCCTTCTTAAGCCCAAGAAAACATGATCAAAAAGATTGTCAACGTGCCATTTAACAAAGAGCAAATAGAACAACAGATCACACGAATGTAATATGGACTTCAGTGATGTATATGAATATGTAATAATGCCATTATTTAATACTTTAGAAAGAAAGAAAGAAAGAAAATACATTTATTTCACGAAATACAATTCTATTTCTATGCCATGCTTGGAGTCTATTCTGGCTATTCTTTTTATACTGATTGCCTTAATAAAATCGCTAAGCAAGTGTTTCATTCAAAAAGCTAATCATCTTCTTACGTGTTAATGGGTTGTTTTATGGTTTCTCATTTTTTATTTATAATTGTTTTAGCCCAGTAGGAAGCAACTTCTATTCCCTTGCTTGTGGCTTGCATTAGGTATTCACGGGCACATGTAATGGGAGACAACGGGCACGTGCCATGACAACGAGCAGGTGAACCGTGTTTTAAAAGCTAATAAATGTACGACTTTAATTCATGTTTTCCAATGTCTGGCCAGCGATACCGATATTTCGTAGACGACTTGTTTAAAATCGACAAACTCATTTAATGTTAATCATATCGCACACAGCATTTTTCTTTCAGAAAGTTCATGAAACACATAATTAAAATGCTTTGATTACTATCATTAATCACTTCATACAAGCTTTGTTTCTGTTGCTCTCAGAAGCTTTTAATGCAAACACTACCTTTGGTTATCCTAAGAATAAACGTCGTTTTAAGGACGTCCTAACAACACAACCATTTGAACGGGTTATTGGACCACAATAGTAACCCAATTTAACCAATCATCTCTAGAATTTTCCACAACTAAATAAAAACAAAACAAAATCGGACATGGTTCTAAATGTGAAATATTTACTATATATTATGTATTTATTTTTTATCGTTAGAGGGAGATCTAAATAAAATAATTTATTACGAAAAGGTTTGTACGTAAAACACTTTCAACTTTTATTGACACATTCATGAAGCATTCTAAATATGAAAACCCGGTATTTTTTTAAATTGCAGGTTTGATGGTTTGATGAAAAGAAATTGTTAAAAAAAGGTTTGCTTACCTACAGGATGAATCCGAGCCGAAGTTTAGACTATCACTGGCCTGTACGACACGGTGTCAGACCCTCTCAATTGCTGCCAGGAAATGCCTCATTTACAATGACGAGCAACTGTTGTGAGCCTCTTACATCGTTATATGCTAATGTTATTTACGTGTCTGATTGTGCCGACAATTCGTTTTCAATGATCCTATCACGCACTATCCGTGGAAGCGTAAGTTATGAGTCGGTCTCAAAGAAAAAGGGTAGAGAAACGTCTCATTCTTTCATTGAATTGCGGTGTAGAGTAGCTGGTGAAAGATTTAGGTGCAGTCGGTACATGGAAACTGTGTTTACGTCGTTAGAAGTCTTGTATTTAAAAGTTGGCTTTATATTTATCTCTTTCCATTGTGTAATAATGATGGCAAGAGATACTCTTAGGCCATTATTATCACAGAATGTTCCAGCTGTTTCATCTTAACAATATTTCTATATTTCATAGTAATACTGCCTAACTGTCCTTTAATATTTTCTTGCCACTATGGGTGAAAGATACATAAGATATATTGAAAGTATACATAAGATACGTGGCCACGGGCAAAAGACACCAATGAAACATTTTGTTTTTTTGTGGTATCCACCAGGTAATTACAGGTGAAAGGTTGCAAACATTTTTATCGACGAGTCACATATAGGCTCTGCAAAAAGACCAATTTTAGGGCCCATAAAATTTGACGAAACACAAAGACAATTTTTCAAAATTACAAATCATCATTAGATCAATTATTTTAAGTCATCAGCCTCAGATATTCAGCAGAAATATACCTGCGATTGATACACGACTATCGACACACGCATCATTGACGTCATGGCACACATTTAGTGAGTAGCCAGATTGGGGCCACATGGGGACCCTAAGCATAATTTGCCTCTTTCGTAGTTGGGTACACTTTAAAATGCAATAATATAGACTGCTGCTCTTTGACGTGAGGTTTCAGTTGAAGTTATGTTAAAAACAAATGGCTTCTAGAAATTCAATAAAAATATCACAGTTATTTGAGCTGTACAGAGGTGTACAGCTCAAATAAAAATATATGTGCGGCGTTACCGAAACGACTACGTGCGTGGAATCCTAGAGGTCAGAGAAATAGCCGGCAAAACTGCAGGATAGTACGCTGCAACTGTGATGTGAACAGCTACATCTCCATTCCCGGTTAAAGATAGAGGTTGTCCATACCAAATATTTTCTTTAAAATGATGCTTACAGGGCCGATAATCGATTGACATCCATCACCCATAGGCTTTATAATCCATCCGACATCCATCGGTATCGGTATACTAGACAATAATAAACAAATTTTAACCATAGGAAAGAGAAGATCGTTCTGCAATATTTTTTAAAAGTATCAAAATATAAGAATCCATTTTGAGAATAAACACTTGCGATAGAACATTAGATGTTTTATTGTTTATCTGTAGTTACTGGTCACCGTGTCACGAACTGGTGACCTTGTCGCTTCGTCAACCACACGTGACGTCTTCAAATTGCTTGAACCACGGCACGTCTTGGCGTAAAATTTGTGGCAAAGTGTTTCATACGTATTTAGGGTTCCGTACCTCAAGAGGAAACGGAACCCTTATAGGATCACTCGTTTGTCCGTCTGTCACAACCCTTTTACTCCGAAACGCGTAAAGCTACAGTGCTGAAATTGATATCATATACGTTGATCAACGGTTATTTTATGTTGTAAAGAACATAAGTTTCAAAGTTTACATATTAGGTTTAGGTTTAAAGACATTTATTCTCAAATAAGACTACACGTCACTTATATGAGAACATAATTAAACTTAAAGTAAAAATATCATACTTTTCCGTTTTAGCCTTAAAAATATTACATTAGCAAAACAACTAGACTATTTAAAAGATAATTGCAATAAACCCTGACAAATGTATGGAAGAGCAAAAATCCAAAAACCTATAGGGTATTTCCCGTCTATATATGTGTTCTCGTTTACTACGTTGAAAAAGTATGGTCATTAAAAAAATAGAAAATGTTCAGTCTGCTTTTTGCCCCTTTCATAAAGATATTTACTTTATTTTTCTTCGGTATGTAACATTGAATACTATTTCTTCCATTCTGTTATTTTTTTTTTGTTCTTGAGCTTGCATCTACTCGCTAATCTAAAATGTGTGTTAACCTCATAATACATAATTATATACCTACACAGCTGGCGATAAGACAGCATCTTTGTGTTCAGAAGTGATCGGATCCAGTCCTATGTCAGTATCATTAGCCAATCATAATGATAATGATTACAAGTAAAAATCTATTTCTTTTTCACATGACTTAATCGAACACAACACCTCAACATATTTCTTAGCAGAGTTAATAAAACATTGACCAACTGAATATCAACATCACTACACCGGCCACATCACGTTTATATACAAAATCGAGCAACCGATAAGGGCCCACGTCATACCACATGCTTTTATAATACCTACTCGCTAAGCACGTGGGGCTCTGGATGCCAGCCAAATGTTTAAAGATATTACGTTCATAGGAGAATTAACCATTACAATATTATTTCTATTAATTTTATTATTATTTTTTTTGTCTGCACGTGTGGTGTAGTGGTTTAAGCGGTCGCCTTGACGCTCTCCACTGCACTGGTGTTGTGGGTTCGATCCCCACATGGGACAAATCTTTGTGTGATTCACAAAGATTTGTACTGAGACTGGGTGTGCTTGTGTGAGTGAATGTGTGTATTTGGCCTTGTCATTGGGACCATTGGATAGTGTAATTGCTTCTGGCGTTCTGTCTAATGTAAAAATCCAAATTTATTTATTTATTTTATTTATTTCATGCTTAAGAGTCTTAATATTCTGCCTCTTACTCCCTCTGTCCTACTATGATGAGCTTTACGTGTCTTTGGCCACGATTCCGCTCCACCCTCAAAATCTTCTATAGGTAACCTTACTCCTGTACATCCTTATGCAGTATTTCCTTCTATCCTATCTGTCCTGCTGCCAATAGCACTAAGCATTACGGTACTACGGTACGGTCTTAAGGTTTGAAGGTCATCTCTTGATCTATTGAACAAAAATATGGTCGAGATCATAGTAAAATACTTTTTGGTTGATTCGAATTATCTTCCACACCACGTATTTATTTATTTATTTAGTATGTTTTAGTATGTTGACTAACTACTTATATATTGCTGGCTTCAATTATAGTCGTTATAAATCTATAGATACAAGTACTACTTACCATTATGTCTACCATTTACCATGAAGTGGCAGTTATCCGCGTATTCATTGAACAATTCCTAACGTGATGGTCTTATCTCCAAGGGCAGACGGACAATTTTTATCACATTAAGCGTTAAGTACCATTGTCAGCTGAAATTTCATACTAAAGCAAGGAAGTCTGTCATCTTGAGGAAGATAGGAATGCAGGTAATCTAAATGATATAATAGATCTAATCATTTGATAACTCAGTCATTTATCACACAGCGCGGATGATACATAGCGACATTTGCAATTATTCGTAAAACGTTACAAATCTGTGCTTGTAACGTTTTACGAAGAAATCACAATATTAAATTTGTTCGGAAAGGTGTTTTTTTTATATATTAAATAAACACTGGCCATGTCTAGAATTTTCTGTTTTAATATTATGTAGCTATATTGCACGCTCCCTATTATAAATATATGAGACCTCTAATATGACTAGCACTGAAGACCTCGCACCTCACGTAAAGTGACGAATTTGCAATCTTTAGTGAAGGTTGGACTGCATTACCATTTAAAATGCAATCATATATCTCAAAAAACTCAAAAAAATATCAATTGGGATGTCCCGTTTTAATTCCCTTTATTTTAATCTTAGCAAGTCACACGTTTGGGTCGCAAGTCGCAACGCAACCTTAGGGGCTGTCCATTAATCACGTGAGGTTCGAAAGGGGAGGGGTTCGCCAAAAATCACGAAATATCACAAGGGGAGGGTGTAGTAAGATATCGCGTGTATTTATTTTTTCGTCAAACGCGTGATTTCTAAACCGAAAAGCGGTTTAAAAACAACCTGCAACCATTCTATATAGACATTTTTATCATAGTCCTATTATCTATAATTATATTATTATATTATCTATAATTATCTAGAATAGGATTAGATTATATTTTATACCGGTATTTAAAAATAATATTATGTATAAAAAATTTTGATTCTTTGTAGGTAATAAAAAATACACGTGATTTTTGGTGGTGAGGCGGTTAGTCTTAAACCTCACCACGTATCACCAAGGTGGAGAGAGGGTTTAAAAAATGTTTAAAAAAAACACGTGATTAATGGACAGCCCCTTATTAATTTTTTATTAGCGGTAGTCACAGGGTTTGTTATCGAACTCATCTGAAGCGGCTTGCCCGATATATATATATATTTTGTGTATATTTGGTAGGTTTGAGAATTGGTCTAGGCTATTTTTATAGAACGTACCACGCGGGCGGAAGTATCTAAAATATAAACATTTGTTGAATTTTAAGAAACACATTTTAACTCAAGAATCGAATCTAATACCATAGTAACTAATACTTTCCGACTTCTCACAGTACTGGTACAATTATGGGCAAACTTCTTGAGCATTAGGTGACGTGGTAGGGGAAAGTTTGCGCATCGTACACTTACGAGCAAAATATTGCTATAAATATGATTAGTTACGTCGAGTTTTTAGAATTACCTATTTTATTTATTACAATTACTGTTTATTTTGGGATATTGTATTATGTATAGACAATTGTATTTGTGTGAGTGCAGTGGCAGGCAATAGCCAAAATATAAACAATAGCCGACATGTGCAACATTTTGTATGTCGTCATTATGTCGTGCATTGTTTTGTCAAATTTCTCATAACTTAAACAATAGTTAAATAGAAAACAATGCTTGTCGACATGTTTTGTTGAACTTCTTACGATTTAAAACAATAGTTAACTCGGTTTTTAATATTGGCAAAATCGCCGACAATATTCAGTGATAAAATCCGCTTTTAACTCAACAAATAACAACAACAACTAACGATTTATAACAGAGCACAAAAGTGAGCACTTCACTGCACGCACGTGTATTCGGGAGAGAGCGGAACGAAGACGCGGTGCGCGGGGCAAGGGTCGACTGATCAACCAATCACGCGCAGGTACGCCCCCTGCGCCTCAGCCTCGTAACCAAAGAGACCCAAAATTCGTTTCTGCGCATTCAAGGTCGTTTGCTCAAGATGTTTGCCCCGATTTATACTGGCCATTAGTTGAGCCTGTACATAGCTGCTGTACTGTAGCTATTAAACTTGAGATAGACACGTTGGTGGAATCGGCAGTTAGTAATTTAATGCAAGCAAACGAATATTTTAATTCAAATAGTTCCTAATAATAGTCTTGCAAGATTTTATGTTTATTTTGATTTTATATTTTAGTAACATAGTTTTTAGTAAATACAAAGTTTTATTAGTTTTAAGTACCAAATTGTACATTGCCGCGCCGCGCCCTGTCAGGGTACCATGTTGATACCTATGTATTTTTTATATTTAAGACCTTTTTACCACAAATTATAGCAATAAATGATGATTTGATTTGAATTAATTAGATTTTTCTGAATATCACATTGACGACTTACGAGAGATTTTCTGCATAGAAAATGAACTTGCCATACCCATAAAATTACGGTTTCGGTAACAAGGCGTAGTTAAGCAATCTGTTTTACTACGTAATAGTTGTACCGCTAAATAAGATGTGTTTTGTATTTTTTTTAAATCGTAACTTTATTATTTGTGACGTTGTTTTTTTACTGCAATGGGAGATTGATTGCCCACAACCTCAATAATATAAAGGTACATAGATGTCGCAAATTTTTGGTTGATTAAGTATTACAATTTAGATTGTATTTGGATTATTTTGGAGGTTATAAAAATGACTTATAAAAGTATTCGTATCGTCATAATATTGGAGCTACTACATACTCGTATTTGCATATGAAATAGTGTCCACATCACTAGTCTACTTAAGAAAACCAGCTAAATCAGGGTAATCAAGGATGAGCCAACAGACGCGTAGGATAAGTAACTACTGGGATAAAGTAAACTCAATTGAGATAAAATTGTATGGTTAGAAATAGTGTTAGTCGAAGGATATTATAAGCATTAAGCGTGGTATAATATGTTATACAAGTTAACTGATAAGATTTTAGACAATTAAACCAAAAGGACTAGGCGTCAGGCGTCCCCCGCTGCCAAATGTGGAAAAGCGCCACTCTTGAACGTCACATAAAACTAGTTGTCAAATCATAGATGCGTGAAAGAATGTACCCCCCGCTCCCCCGCGAGTTTTAGAAGACTTATTTGCATAGATATTTGCTTTCATTTCCTCTCCATATTGATTATGATTGTGTTCTTTGAATAAGATGGATATAAAATGTAAATACTTCTTTTTTATTGTACTTTTATGTTTTCTAAAATTATTTCATTATTGAAATGGGTTTTTATTGTTCTTAGTATTGGTGTATGAATGTTTATGGACACATATTTGCTAGTATACTGTGAGTGTTCAACCGCTACTAGAAGACGGTCAAAGGATTCCATGTGTTCCGATTCTGATGGGTCCGATAGTTCAGGGCTTTCAAGAACTTAGTAATCATAAACACATGTTTCGTTCGATTTTCTTAGATAAGAAGCTACCGGCAACAGCTAGTTACTAGACTGACTCAGACTGACGATAATCCCATAGAATAAGAAATTGCAATTATAATAAACCTCTTCATAAGTAGTTACATAACATCTCGCCTATATTACTAAGGTAGAACTGGCAGAGGTGTATCATCTTCACTCACAATTCACCTTTTATGTTTAGTTCCCATGTGATAGAGTATCACCGTCACTGAACTTGAAATTCTAGATTGCGTAGAAGAAATATAAGGCTTTTTTATTTTATTTATAACGTAAAGCCTAAAAGGTAAATAATTGCATGATCGCGTTAATTCCCGTTATATTTTATTTTAATGTAACTTTAAGTAAGGTAATCGTACGCGGCCCTCGGATTCGTTGGCTGGGTCGGACGAAAGTGTTATTTGGGTTTTCCGTCAGGAAATTGACAATAG
This sequence comes from Hypena proboscidalis, assembly GCA_905147285.1. Lineage (NCBI taxonomy): Eukaryota > Metazoa > Arthropoda > Insecta > Lepidoptera > Erebidae > Hypena > Hypena proboscidalis. The sequence goes on along the minus strand of LR990131.1, from coordinate 2,745,568 downwards.
CAGCATGGTAGCACGGAGATGGATTTGTGCCCGGGGATGGCGATAGGCTTAACCTCAATCCCATGGGACCTAAACATAACAGGTGAAGTGTAGGTGATGCATGACTATGGAGCACTATAGCCCATAGATGAAGCCAATGCGGATGTCTAAGGGCTGTAGATACCACATAGCATCGGATGGACTACAAGCCCCATAAGTGCGTAATTTTTATTTTGTTTATTACCATAATAAGACAGGCGAGTTTAACACTTCGGTTCATACAAAAATGCTCATAAATCGCTACAAACTGTAAAACCAAATAAATAATTTGAAACTGCTTCAACTGTTCATAAATATTATCAGTATTCATCAAATTACAATATTGTTAAACGAATTTATAATAGGTTCGTCATGTTTACGTCTTCAACAGACGAAACTACAGTCGTTACAAGGTCACTAGCTACTTTTCTTTCATGGGCCAGTGAAAAAGAACTCGCGCTGTAAAATTTAAAACCTATTTTGACTCAGCTGTGTATAGAAACTCAGGTAAACTATGGGTCATCGTAAAGTGGTCGGTAGACACGTAAATTGCGCTTACCGTACAAACATACAGATCGCCATAGATTGGAGTCGCGCGCACAGCTCGTAACCGTGCGGTTCGAATTTCGAATTTCATCGACATTTATTTTTCTAGTGTGTTATTTATTTTTAATCTATGGTTTAAGTGCATAGTGTTTTATTTTTGGAACTCTTTCTCTGAACTGGATCTCGGTCGATGGTAAGTTTTTTTTATTATAATATCAATTTCGTTTTATACTTTTAGTTCTTGTAAATAAATATTTATTATTATTATATATTTGTGTCATTGTTAGCGATTATTGTCAACCATTAGTGAAGTCATTCTATTAAATGAATCGATTGTTGTTTACGAGATCATGTGGTAATAAAATATGGACGCATCTTATGAACATAATTTAAGAATTTTGAATTGTGTCTATATGAATAAAGATTATTTGAATTTGAATTAGCTTAGGTATTACAATAGATAATATAATTACCACTCATAAAATAGATCCAATTATGTAACTTACTAACATTTTGTAGTGGAATTTTGACTTTCATTTATGTTCAAATATGTTTTTCTGCTACCGCCAAGCCGGTTAGTACTTTTCATGACCAAGAGTAGGTATATAGATTATTTTAAATATCATTTAGGTTTTCTTATCATAATTTTAAATAGGTTATTTATGCTATAAATAAATAAATGAACATTGACTGTACGAAATAACCATAACCAACATTTTACTATTGATAATAGTGTGCAACGGTGTCGTTTAAAGAATGGGTTTTTTTATCGAATCAATAATGAGTTTAACAATTAAAAGACAATCGACGTAATTACCTAGTACCAGTTTTCTCTTAGTTGCTAGGATGATATTACATCTACATCGATCGAAATCGATCGATGCATTAATCGATTGGTGTATATGTAGTAGCGATTGTCGATCAGCGTCGACTGGCACCTGCGACACAGACTAGTGCAGGGGCCAGCGGGAATCCAAAGCAATATGTAACCTATGTGACAATAAAGATTTAATACTTTATTATTACTAATCCATTCCACCATTGATCGACACCGATCGATGCATCAATCGATTGGTGTGATGGCAATTGTCGTTCGACATCAACTAGTCCATTCCCCCATCGATCGATATCGATCGCTGCCCGATCGATTGGTGTAATAGAAAATGTCGGTCGATGTCGATGTCGATCTACCTAATAACACACGCAGTATGATAAAAACTAAGAAGTACTATTTCTAATTTGGGTATAATAAATATTTTATTACCATAATACATTGGGAAATAGCGCTTCATTTCCAGGCCATCAGTTTCGTATTTTTCTTTAATTTGGTTTTTATGATTTTAACGTGAAGAAATGTACACTTCTTAAAATCGTTAAACTCTTGTACACGATAGTTTAACGATTTTTACTAAATATCTGTCAAATTGCACTATTTTCGTTTTTAATTATACCTGTTTGACATTTATGACGTTTCAGTAATTTCTGACTGAGAAATTACTAAAACGAGGCACATAGTTTTAATCTATTAACTAGATAATATTGGTCCACTGCTGGAAGGCATCTCTCAATTTGCCATAGCACCCGATCCTCCACCTTCCGCATCCGTTCCTCTACAGCGACCTTCTACAGATCGTTTAAGTGGGGTGTACCAAAATCAAGTGCATTAAAAACTACTGCATATACATATTTCAAGAGTTATAGGGGCCTAAATTATGGAATACAGTTACTTAGAATAGTTCGTACAGAATACAAAAATAAAATTGAAAATAATGACTTCTTTAGACTTGTTACTGGTATAATACAGATACAAAAACCCCTTGCTAGTCTTAATTATGTTGGCACGACTACCTACGGAACCCTATTGCGCGTGGCCCGACACAAACTTGGCCGGTTTTTTACGGACAATCTTTAGAAAACGTAAAATAAAAATTAAGGGACAACTTTACATCGCAATTAAAAAAAAAAACATACAACCGAATTGAGAACCTCCTCCTTTTTTTGAAGTCGGTTAAAAAGTAAAAGATATCGCGATCGTCCAGCGTCGCTTTTAAAGCTGAATAACCTCATTAAAGGCGTTTTTGGTAAAAAATCTGAACACTTAAAAAGAAAAAATGGTGACGTGATAAGTGAGTAAGGAGTGCCAAAACTATAGCTAAGGATTATACCTTTTAGCCAATTCAATTTGACAAACGATGTACTAAACACTGTATGTTGATTCGGAACATTATAATTTTACAAGAATGTTTTTCCGTACTCGAATCGAACTCGCAACACGCAACGGTTGCAGACTAGTTGACAACTTTCTCCACGCATAAATCAAATCACACAAAAAATTGAGTACAAGAATCACTTATTAATGTTTACACAACATGTTTGTATTAAAATGGCGCTTAAGTTGGAGGATGCAATAGAGGTAGTATGTAAGAAGCGTAGCACATAGTATACCATCGTCTCTTCTACCCCCATGGGATAAAGGCGTGATTGTACCGTAATAAATATTGTCGTAACAATATAAATGGTTTTTATATAATAATAAACTAAAAGCCAACGCTACCTTTTCTTTACTCTGTAGTAAACACATACTTAGGCTCAGTTTCACCAGTTTCTGAAGGTCCTGAATCCCTGATAGACCTTAATTTTCTTATCTAAGGGTAGACTCCCGAACGACGTGTTTTCATACTAACGTAATATGGGTTTAACTTTAATATTATTAAGTATTTATCTATTTTTATTGACAAATTATAAATAAATAAAAATAATCTAAAACACTTTAGTGTTTTGCAAAAACTTATTATTTAAGCAAATCATTATTTAAGTTACATACAAACTTAAAATTTTAATTAATATTTTTTTATAAAAAGGCGCCAACCAACATGCATTTTAGTTTATGCATTTTATTAAAAATATATAAAAACTTATTTATTTTATTTTCTCCCATTATACTAATGAAATACCCATATAACATCTTTCACAATAAGAACAATACTATTCGTTTTAGAAAAATCCATAAATGATAATTACTAAAGTAATAGTTTTCCTACACAATGGCAACAATGTGCTCCTAATATGTAGTAAAAATCACAACTGATTGTTTACATTTACTTATTCATTTTCAAACATATTATGTACATTTAAATATTCTAATAACTTAATCAAAAAAAACAAAATTGAATACCTAACTATGAGTACAGCTGTAAGAAAAATAGAACTAAAAAATTTTAAAAGTTATGCGTCAAAAAATACTTCCGCATCAATGTCAAATGCGGGTGACGTGCCCAGATATATTAAATTTTATATTTATTATAAATATATATTTAATATTTTAAATAATAATTATAATAATATTTTAAATAATATTTATTTAAAATATTATTTACTTAATCAGTAAATAATATTCTCTCATTTCTACCTCTTTTTCTAACCCTAGGGTCTGAAACGCTTTATCAGATTTTGTAAACACTGTGAGCGATTTTAGCCAAAGCCAAATGTCAGAATGACTTTTAGCGCGGTAATATCGATATTGTTAGCGATTTGGACCTTAACAGAGTTGACGGCAGGGTTCTTGCGAGCTGAATTTTATAGACTTAGGTACATGATCGCAGTAATAAGCCGCCTATCGCCATCCTCTAGGCACAATTCGAACTCCGTGCTGCTATTGATAAATCTTAATAACACTTTTACCAAACCCGGGAATCGACCCCGAGACCTCTATATACACGTCCCTTTTGAACGATAGCAAACTATTGAATTCACACCTGATAAAAACACAATAGGAGACTATACTGCTTGCATAGTTTTTTTTTTTTTTTTTAAACGACGCCCGCTCTAGGAATAACTCCTGTGTTGCGGGGGTGTTCACAAACATACATTTCACACACACAAAGCACACCCAGAGTCAGAACAAATCTTTGCGAATCACACAAAGATTTGTCCCATGTGGGGATCGAACCCACAACACCAGCGTAGTTGAAAGCGGCGAGGCGACTGCTTTAACCGCTACGCCAACTGTGCACTCAGTTTAACTGTGTGTTGAAGACGCATGAGTTGCAGTTCTCACTCGTGCACTTCATTACCTTTATTATAAACAATCTAAGTTCGACTATCGTTTGTGAACGGTATAATATGTGATGTATTTATTCTATCCATCTCCACTTAGCCACCACCATGGTGGTCTATACATAATATTGCCCGTATAACCTGACCCGTCCTCTGTATATACATGGCAAATATTCCTGACTGATCTATTAACACAAAGCTCAAGCATTGTTGATAGGCTGGAATTTGGCACGACGAATTTGACGAATAATTTTCCCAACACTCATCCACCAAGGAGATGAAACGATGTCCAAATTACGTATGGAGTTCCACGATTAAGATGCGAGCAACAGCTAGTTCAATATAAAAACAAAGTCTGTTGTGATGTCTACTTTGTATAAATACTTTTACGATAGTCTATGAGATTGTCAACCTTGCCATTTGTAAGGAGGAAGTATGACAGAACATGTTGCATCCCTCTTTTAATCAAAGGAGGGAAGTGCATTATTGCTGAGATCAAGTAGGTGATGTCAGACACAATTGAAGGAATTAAATTAATGCTTATTACACGTGATTTGTAATTCTTAATATATTATCACGCCTATATTCACCCAGGAGAGTGTGACAGAGATGGCACGCAAACTTTACCTGTTATGTTTAGGTCCCATGTAATGGCAATGAGCCTATCGTCATCCACCGGGCACAACTTCAACTCCGTGCTATTGAGAATTGTTTGACGGAAAATTTTTGTTCGACTCAGAAATCGAACCCTCGTGGTAAAAGGCTGTATAAGCTAACCACTAGATCAACGAAGCAGTAATTATTAGCTTACAATTATTCGTGCAAATATTACAATTCTCTTTACATAGTGGTGTCAACAACCGGGCTCTTCGATTGCCTAATATATTCTAAGAAAATGTCCACTGAGAATTCATGTGTTGAGTCGCGAGAGAATCTTTGTACGTGACATGCGTGAGTAGTTTTTGCGATAGTGAGGAAAATCCATTACACGCTTTGAAAACTATTTAAATAAAAACATTGTGCTTTAAATAGATTTGTCTTTAGCCGGGTCTGCACCTAACGAACGAAGGCCTACGATCGTGTTCTTTGGTTCCTGTTTGGAGTAGCTTGGACGGCTTAGCGAACGCCATTGATTGTTCGTTGGCGTTTATCAAAAATCAGAAACATTTATTTGTATAAAATATTTACTTGTATAAACATAGGTATATAGGTGGATCTTGTTCTAGGGTGTACAAATTTTTAGCGAAACGTGGCGGCATCATCAAAGTATTTGTTGACGTTAAGGTTTGAGATAATTTATTTCCATAAGAATACAATTCACTTACATGGAAACGTAAACATTGTAGTAAGTAAACTATATGTAGGTACACATTGTTCGGCGCACAGCAAAATTCAAAACAATAAAATTAAATATTAACCACTTATTGCACTTTTAACACTAATGAAACACTAGAAATCAACTGATTACAATGCCTTATCAATAAATCAAACCATTTTCATAAAGGTAGGTTTTCTATAAAAAGTTATGGATCAAAGTACCCATACACAAAGTACGTTCCGTAACTGAGCGTACCTTACACAGAATAAGCTTGACTAGAACCGGCCGGTTGTAATGAGCAGGGAATGTTAGTTTTAATATAAAATTACAAATGTTTTTTAAAAGATGTTATAGTTTTAGCTTCTTTTAGGCTTTTTGGCAATTTATTATATAATTTAGCTCCTTCATACATTATATTCCTTTTTCCATAGTCTGTGCGAGGTTTGCGTAATTGTATATCATTCGCACTTCTTAGTCGCATTTTTTGTACATCTTGTTTTTTTGTGAAAGTTATTATAAATATATGTTTGGTATATGCTCATTATTTTTGTTTCTTTATATATTTTTTGTGTAGATGTGCTATAATCGTAATTAAGGAGTGTTTTGATTAGTTTATTCTGTGCTCTTTGTAGTGGCTGAAGGTTTGCTTTTGCAGCTGTACCCCAGATTTGTATTAAATAAATCTACGTGTGGTTTTATGAGTGTGTTATATATACTGTATTTAACCTGCAGTGGAAAACAACGAACAATCATTTGTATTGCTCCTATGAGGGAGGTCAATTTCGTTTTAATTTTATATATGTGAGGTTTCCACGTCAAGTGACGTTAGTTTAGCCATCCAAAATAGGAACAACAAATCCGTTCGCTGGACTACGTTCGTTAGGTGCGGACCAGGCTTTTGCAAAGACCATGCTTTTCGGCTATTCGTATAAAAATTCTATTCTTCAAATAAGAAAAAGTAGTCTTCACTTGTCGGTATCGTCTTTATCATGAAATGCATTGTTCCGTCTTCAAAAAAGATTTCCGAGTTGCGTAGTGCATCTTTAGTGGCATGTGCCTTGATGTTGAAGGTTACGTGAACAATAACAATAGCAGGCTGAGCCTCGGTATTACTCGATATGTCATATCATCACCTTCGATGCTAGTGTTAGAGACGTGTCTTACATTCGAAGAGCCTATTGCCGAACATTGGATACATCTATATTTAATATATGCACTATGTCGCAAGGAGTTAATAAAGTATTGGTATTGGTAGGTAGGTTACCCCACTGACGATCAATTTAAGAGTAACGAGTTGACACGTACAGTCAGCTGCAAAGAAATCTTACCCCCTTTAAGTACTTTTTTGCACTTCAAGTGAGTTTGTACATAAATCACAAACAGTGCTGGTTATTTGTGACAGTAGAAAAAATCTCTAAAAAACTCACCACATTGCTTATTTGCTGTTGAACTCAATTTGTTACTAAGAAAATCAATTCGTCAATGTTGCGACTAATTAGAAGTAAGACTGATGTTATCTGATAAGTCCTACTTTTGCAATTAATATGCATTTTCATAGAAAGTTCGTGTACTTTATCGTGCATTTTCATAGTAAATTTGTATACTTTATTTAATTTTGTGCAGAAGCCGAAAGCAAAATAAATTAACCAAAGTTAACTGAATCACGTCTGAATGGCATTAAGAACCAGTGGCATTGGTAATGTATAAGATGACCCATCGCCGATTTCAAACATTTATTTCAAATATTTTTTTTAATTATTGTATGATAAAATATGAGCGTATCGGGACATGACACCATTTGGGAAATCAAAACAGGTTGTCTCCTAGTTGTGTTTATTTGTGTCAATATGGCTCGATAAATTCCCATTTTTCCACGTCTAACAACAAAACTGTTTGAACAACGTAACAAAACATCATGCCCATATCACCCAGAAGGGTGCAGCAGACGTGTATTTTAACACCCACACTTCTATGTGAGGGTCGTTAGGGTCCCATGTGATCAAGAGAGAGAGTAAGCAAATCGCCATCCTGCATAATTCCAGACACCGTACTGAAAAACTTTAAGATAATCAGAAATAATTTGAAAATACTTTCTTATATTTTATTATTGAATACCTTTAATACTTTAGCCATGATTCACCATGGTGTTTATTGCCTATGTGATTGAAGGCTATGGAGCCTTATCGGTACACAAGCATTTGACACGCGGTGGAGCGGCGCCATTGGACACAGTGCCAGGTTTATAACGCATAAATGCCATAAATATATTACGTGAAATAAATATTTAGTAATATCTGCCTAGTAACTTGAAATATTAACAATCGGATTGAACAACATTTATCTATCTATGGCTAGAAGTCTGGCAGAAATGCTTTTGAAACCGAGTTGCTTTTTAAATTCATACCTGAAACAAGAATAAAAATCAATTATTTTTCTAGTGGCAAAACATTCATTATTTGCAGAACGGTAGAAAAACTTGACTTGACTTTTCCTGTGTAGAACTTTTTTTCAAATTCAATTTGTTTATTTTCTTAAACAAGTGTACAAAAAATTTGGCTGTGATTGGAGCCTTCTTTTAAGCAAACTTCTTTAAAGGATTGTCAGTAACTTAACAATTTATTAAAAGTAGGTCGGTCTTTTCCTTTATCTTCAACCTTCCAAAACTTTAATCTATGAATCCCCTACATAATGTACAACCTTATGTAACACATAGCATTGAAAAGAAAACGAGGTAGCCTCTATCTCCTCAACAGGCCATGGAACAACAGCATACATTACTAATAGTGCATAAGTAGTGCAGAATGTGATAATGACGCGGTTCCATAAATTGCTTTACCACTTACCACTCACCAGAGGCTCGTAGTGGTAATTGAACGCTATTACTTCAAATTCTGTGCAGGTTTCATATCTCGTGATTGTGAGGACAAACTTGATGATAAAATTTTATTTTAATTCTCATTCATTTTTATCTATAATTTTTTACATGTTTAATATAAATTATAAAAGCAAAGTACATTTAAAATATAAAACTAAATTACTACTAAATTGTACATACTACATTTTTAAATAAAAAGTAAAAAAATATTTAAAAATATAAAAAATAGTACCCCACCGGCATCAGATACAGGGACCAAGCTACCGGTGGTTAGGGCTCCATTAATTTATTTTAATTATTATTATATTGGCTGTAATCACTTGCTTAATTCCTTCGTTGCATTATTAGTTATTATATACAAAATGTACTTAAAAATATAGGGCACGTTTTCATTAACATTCAACTTGGTACCAAAAGTCAATTAAGAACAAGATTCGCTCGATCGATAAAAATATGATTTATGTATGATATGGATTTAGGACGGAGTTGAAGTCCCGCTTCAACTTTAATAATGTGACAATATAACTAAAATTGCAGAAGTATTGTATGAAGTAGAGGCAGCAACACAAGTAAACCTAACCTAAACTAATTTTCAAAGATACTTATTTCTCAAAATCGTAATTAATTCGTAGTTTTTTTTTTAAGTGCTAAGCAACTTTTATAGCTGACTGTACCTGTCTCATATTAAATCATAGTTTCGTCATTCTGGCTGGTCTGGCTTAGTAAATAAATGATCACACTTTTCAGGAATTGCGTGTTTGTAACCTTGAATTTAAATGTATCGGCAGACACATTATACAATACGCTCGTATTCCCGACCAGATGCCTCTGATAGGGCAATGTAAACAACTAAATATTTAAGGTGATGGTTTACTAAAATGTTTGAAATAGTAACTAGCTGTTAGCCGCCGCGTGGTATGTGGACCTTCACCAAGCAGTATTAACACACAACACAAAAAGAAAGATAAGAATCAAGAATCAAGCCGTTTCGTAGGACTTCTCAAATGACACACTTAAAATTATATAAACCAGAGAATTTGAAAAAAGAACTTGACTAAGTTAAATAAGCTGGTTAACATAGAAATAACTGCACCCAAAATTAATTATATTAATTTAAATTATTATTGATCATGCAAATGTTATAAAATTATCAAGAGTCTAATTTGGATTTTATAAAATTCTAATAATAATCTATTAAAATTAGCAAATACTTAAATTATGCGTGGCCAGTAAATTCTGATTAACACTAGTCGGCAACCCTTGCCTTATACAATCGCCCCTATACAAATCAGCTCAAAGATAACAACTCCATAACGGCTTTCAGCCATTTCATTCAATGACCTATTGTCATGCAAACCACAGACAATCCAATATATTTTTAAATTGCAAATCTAGAAGCTGAACTAATCATGATTAGGATTGACAGACAACGTCTGGAACGTGCACGTTTGTGTCTGCGAATCTCAGAAACTGCTGAAAACTTTTTTGTTGTGGTTGATGTTTGGCAGGTACCAGTGACGTTTTGGCAGTAATTGTTTTTGATATTCTATTCTTATGTAACTCTGGTACTTAAAAAACTAAAAAAATAAGTAATAAAAAGTCATCGTCGACGGTCTCGGTGGCCATTTGGCAGTCAGTTCTATAGCAGTCGGTATGGGTACTTGGGTAGTCAGTTAGAAAGTCTAACAAGGGTATCGTAATGACTCATTTTCATTAAAGATGGTCATGAGTTGTAGAGATTTGATGGCGGTTGCTCCACATAAAATACTAATATTCAGCTGAATCCGTTAGACTACAAGCCGACCCCTAATGTAATTAGGGAAAGGCTCGGAGAACTTTCGATGCACGATGATTATAAGTAAGACATACGGAGATCTTTCTACGGAAACAAGATCTTATTCACAGCCTTAACAAACGTTACCGTACCAAAAATCCATGAAATTCTGGGCACGCTTTAGAAGCAAATGACAAGTGATAGCTGAAACATTAGGACAAAAATGTAAATAATGCCTTTAACATTTCCAAGGTAACTGTAACCTCGACAATGCTTTGAACTTGTGACTAGTAAACACTTTTAAAGGCAATAGTTTCAAACAATCAGTGGCCGAGAAGCTATTTCCTTAAAATACACAATATAAATGTCATTAGCATTTGTATACTTTTACGGAAACAGTATCTTGTTGTTGACTGAATCATAAATTCAGCACTATTTTTGCTACAAGTAACGTCTTGGATTTTGGTAGAGGTCTGATAGCAGATACACAGCTAAATCCATTAGACTAGTAACCCCAATGTAATTGGCAAAAGGCTCGGAAGATGAACGCCATGGATATTATTTATTTTATTTATTTATTTAACTTTTGCACAAATAAATGTACAGGGGCGGACTTAATGCCTAGTGGCATTCTCTTACAGTCAACCTCGAGTTGCGCAGAAAAAAGTAAGGGTAGGTGTATTACGAGAAAAGGAACTAATATGAATATATATATTTGGAAGAAACGAGTATAAATCAAAACATAAAGCATATAATTATAAAATACATACAAATTTACATTGATATACAAAACTTTATAAAATATAGAATGTTATAATAATATAATTATTGCATACTCATGAGTAAATACTATAATAAAATACATATTTAGAAGATGATAAAAGAAAAAAAAAAAAACATATTATCATGATTCTGCCAATTGGTCGGTTAATAGTTTACGCAATTTGATTTTGAAAGTGAGCCTGATGATATTATGTCAGTGTGATTTTGGTGGTTCAGTAGTTCAAGGTCATACTAATCTCAATACTAAACTGGTGGTTGCTCTTCTCAACAAAACATCTGAAAATAATGATAGGGACAAGTATCAGACCATTGTCCCTTAAACAAACATCTTTACATAATAGGAACCGCTGACAGTCTTCGAGGAAGATTTGTCGCCGAAGAATCTGTTTCCCACGTAGTCCTGGAATGAATCTTATTTGGAATAAAGTAAACTCACTGTCTCGTGTGTTTGTTCCTGAGCTTCACACAAGCTTCTAACAGGATTCTGGGTGAAGTTAGTCTGGCTATGTTAGCCAGGACTCTTTACGCACGACAGATCAAATTGCGACTCTAATGGTGGAGAAACGACTCAATTTTCCGTTTCCATAATGTAAATCCAATGTTTAATTCCAAGGGTTCTCTTGCGCAAGTTTAGGCCAAGTTATAAAAAAGTTCTTACATTCGATTAGAAGGCTGTGAATGAGTGGAAGAAATTAGTTTTTCGACGTTAGATTTGAATTGTGTTTTTTTTTTATTGTGTGTTCTATTTTGTGTGTAATTGATTTTATTTTTATTTTACTGTTTCTGTACTTGTACCCTTATATTTGCATGCCAGATCTGGTGAATTGTGTAGAACTTTTATAAATGTATATAACACCTAAGTCGTACCACTTTTCTTGCGAATAAACAACTTTGACTTTGACTTTGGCTTAGAATCATTTATATGACCACTTACTAACCAATGGTAATACCAACAAGCTAACCACAGATTAAAATAATTTTATAGGTACCGCTCTATCACTTACTACTACTAAGTACTAGTTACTACTTTGACAGAACAATAACATAAGCATCTACCTATAAATACCAGTGTACATTGAGCCCACGACCATACGACTCTAATGACATATTATCTATTGATTAATTACCGTTACGTGTAGTAGTGAAGGGCACAATACTACATAATGTAATAAGTAGGTAGCTATTAACGTGCTGTATACTATGAGAATCATAGATTCCCAGATACCTCTTTGGTGGCCAATACACCTATTCAAACAGTGTGCAACCGTCCTTTTTTCTCCACTACCCCATTTCCTGCTGATACTTTTTATGGACATAGAAGGAAAACTAAGCTTAGATGACATCTTATAACATCAACAACCGCAATAACAACAATACCTTTAGTAGTACCTTTAAAAAATAGAAAAGAAGTCACACTTTGGTGGAGGAACAGCAGAGGGCTCCTGGAGAACAATAGAAACTAGCACTATCTACCATTTGCGTAATTTCCTTTACCCAGCAGTACATGGGACAACAATGACAGCCGTGTATATCGGGCAAGAGCCCTAAGATACGAGTATAATAAAGGTTCTTTGTAGTTAATCCTATTTCCGTTCTTAGTCATCGCGAATAACATAATATTCATATAAAATTAATATAATGTTCATAGACGGACTCAGTGCGTGTGAGTAAGTAGTGGTATTATGTCTATTGTTCTAATAATGATCTACTCCTAGCTATACATTTTGCTTGACAAGTTAATTTGAAGGTAGACGTAAAATTATAAATTCACCACGCATAAGTTAAGTACATACTTTATCCAAGAAATAAGATAAGTGTTCACGTTTATACAGACATTTATGATTCACGTTAAAAAACATCAGGAAATTACATTAAGTGGCGGTAAAGTGTTTTATTGTTGCTAATTTTGTGCATACCGTATGCAACAATAAGACCATCGTGATCGCAAGTAAGATAAAGAATTAACACAATCATTTAAACTCTTTCGTAAGAATTCAATGATTTCATTCAATTTTATGCGTTTCGCAACGCAATGGTTACGGAACAAGCATGAATCAATAGCCGAACGGTAAAAATGTATGTAGGTACTTACATTATTTTATTGAAAGTGTAGAATTCGAATCTCGTCAGACAGACGTGACAAAAACATTTTGATCAGGGGAATTAAGTTAGGTAAAAATATTTGCTTAACCTAAAATTTTAACGTGCTAACTATCTAAACCTAATACTTCATTTTAATATCTTTTTTTATTTTTTTAGCACTAGTTCGGTCAAGGCTACATAGTAATTAATTAATTAGTTTTGACACCTAATGGAAATTCTAAAATAGTGTAAAGTTAATAAAACGAAGTTTTAGCTAGCTTAACTATCATTGTTAAATTTTGTGTCTGTTAGAACGAACGATAACCTATTGAACATATTTTATTTTTACTGTTTGAACGTTGTAGTACCTAATTATTTTGTAGTGTCTAATCTTAGTTCATCCATATCAGTAAAAGAAGGTATACGTTCTTACCTAATTAATTCTAATATATTCTTTTCAGAATGAATTAGCAAAATGACCCTTTCGAACAGTCGTCAACAGTTCCTGGCATACGAAACCCAAACACCAGAAGACATCCAATATGGAAGAAAGGGGGGAATATTCGTATCTAATTGTATTTGCGCCACTTTTATCATTTTCGCAATTATTATAGCCGTTATAGTTGGCGTCATTGTGCACTTTATCACATATTTCAAGGTAAGACAAATTTGATTGATGTTACGTAGGTTTAATTACTAGGTTATTATCCGCGGCTTTGCTCTAGGGAAACTGTTGAACCTTATAATCTCTAAGTGTTGAACCTAGTATACCTAGTAACCCCTTTTCACCGCTTGAGGAGGGGTAAAAGTTAGTGGTCTTCTTTCTTATTCTTAGTTGCCTTGCCTGTATCTTCTGTACTGTATGATTTGGACTTGATTACCTTTGAGAGAGCTTTGGAGAGAACCTAACCTAACTGATTGGAATCTTTTTCTATAAATAGAAACGTACGGATAAAACATTATCTAGATATTTTAAAGAAGGAACTTCTCACAGACGGTTGTCTGCAAAAATATCTGTAATAAAATTTATCTAATAATATTTAAAATAAATGTATGAATGTCGATTTAATTGACACTATTCATCAATTAATAATTATGCAAATTTAGCTCCGTCCATGAAGTAATTTCAAGTTCAATTACATTTTCACTTGTCCTGTATAAATATGGGTTATCACATCAAATCAGAGGTTGTCGACATTTGTATGTTTCAGTTTCTTATCAAATTTAATTTCGCAGTAGCTTTTATACGCTATCGTCGGCCATTCACGGGTGAAATATTTAATAAATATTTTTACAGTGATGAACTCGGACTATCCTGTCTGATACTATGACTTATGCTTGTGCCTAAAGATTAGAAAAAAATATAATGTCAAAATGACACATTGATTGACAGTGATTTGACAATCGATTTAAAAGTGGACGAGTGCGCGACTAATGTGGTGTTTGAGATATTCAAATAAAATAAAACTAACGCAAATGTCGTATTTATAATGTAATAATAATTGAAATGAATTAATCATTCTTATAAGTACAATTAAAACCAAAGATTTGTTTAAGTTTCGCATTTAATACCTGTGATATTTTATATTTATGTTAACGCACAAAATGTTTTTAAGATTATTTGTTGTTTTAATTATTTATAATGGACTAATCGTCAATGGAAATGAAACTGTAAGTATTTTAATGGAATACGTTTGTATAAGAATAGATCTGTGATGAGTTTTACCAGATAAAGGTAGTTATATCCGGTTTAAATTAAATCTGAAATACCTTCATTTCTGTGTCCAATATGTAACTGCTTAAAAAAGTAAATAAAGACTCGTTAAATATTTATTAGTATTTGTAAATAATTCCCTTTCCGTAATTCATGCTGGAATAGGTTTAAAACAACTAAAAATCTCTTTGCAAATTACTTCAGTATCTTACTAACATACAAAAAAAGATTAATAATACAAATATAAACAATAATATAGTGCAGTATAGCATATTTTATCTTGAAAATATGTAGAAACCTGTCACTAATGTGAATAATATTTTTACAAAAATAATTCATGACAAGAAACAAAAGTAGCTTGTTTATTTGGATTTTGTAGATCTCTTCTTATGGACAGATAGATATTTGTTACTGTTTTATCCATCTGTTTGTAAACAATGCCAAAACTTCTAAATTCAAATGGATCATTTGACTTCACATAATTTTTTATAAATTTGTTTCAGCTCTCACAAAAAACTGTTGATTTTTGGGATGAGACTGAGCCTTTTGGCCAGACAGGGTTGCCTTCACCAGACCTAAGGCTCCCCTCAGACATAGTGCCAAGCTTTTACAGATTAAAACTAAAAACAGACTTAGATAACGGCACATTCTCTGGTGAAGTGTTCATAACACTACGGGCAAACAGGGGTGTCCGAGACATTATATTACACGCTAAGAACCTCAGTATCAATAGCAATGCTAAGCTTACAGAACAAATTTATGAGAAAGTTGAGACGTTGCATACAACAAAAGTGAAACGAGCTGTGAGTGACGGTGATGCTGCAATAGTGCAAAATGTTACTACAGACAGTACAACAGCAAGTCCGTCAAATGATTCAAGTGCAATAATAATAGAACTATCTAATAATACAATTAGTAATGTAACGGAAGCAACTACAACTACAACTACTACATCAGCACCTCCAGTAGATTCTATAGATACAAAGGTAACACGGAGTGCCGTTCGCAGTGTACAGATTATCTCTATAACTGAAGGCACTGGAGACCGTATAGTCATTATGTTGGCCACTGCATTAAAGACTAATGTGGACTACATTCTACAGTTGTCTTTTGAAGGTGCTATTTCAAACTCATTGACTGGATTTTATAAAAGCTCATACACTAATAGTCAAGGAGAAGTGAGGTAAGAATTCATATTTGTATATTTTTTAAATATTGTCTTTGATACTTTTTATTTTTATTTCTAACAAAATATCATACAAGAAGTGTAGATGTACATTTTATGTTATCAATTTAAAGATTCAAGGTGACAATGTGACAAAGTACAAAGCTTGTTGTTTATAAACAACATTTGGCAGTTAATGGTAATGATAAGAAAATTGCTTACAGTAGGTTTGAGTTTCAATGTCTGTTTATTTAGTACATAATATTGTTCTTGATAAAATTATGTATATGTTTTATAACTTTTTTAGATTTCTATATGTAATATTTGTTTTTCTTACTTATTGAATTTAGTCATTATACTGCAGGCATTCTATACAATTTACAAGAGTAGAGGCATCTAATTCAGTTACCTAAATAATTTGCTGCCCTGATTTTTCCTTCTGAACCTTAGTCGGATGGTGGCTTGACAAGTCTGGTCACACTGCTGATTTTCCTATTTAGTTGCAGTACCGTGTATCAACCCACACAGTTATCTGGCCCGATGTCAGTGTTTAATTATCTATAAAAAAATTAACAGTTCTATACAAAATTTGACAACTTCACAAGGGTTGATAATGGTGTGGGTCTTTAGTATCCTTACACACTTACATTTATTTATCACATACAGCCATAGTGCTCAGTATCTAAATACTAAACTATTAATTAATCCTGACATAGATGAAAACTTTTTTGTTCTTATCAGACCAGGAACAATTTAAGATCTTTCCTCTTATCTTACAGAAACCTCGGGGTCACTCAGTTCGAGCCGACCTCAGCACGTTCGGCGTTTCCTTGTTTCGACGAGCCGGCCTTCAAGGCTAAGTTTGAGATCAGCATCGCTCATCCCCAGAATTATACCGCGCTGTCTAATATGAAGATGGTAGCGCAGGAACCTATGTAAGTGTCACGATTTTTAAACCTTTCCTTTTACGTCTCGGGTTCGATTCCCGGGTAAGGCAAAAATATTCTTAAGAATTTTTCTGTCTGTAGATTCTCAATATCAACACGGAGTATGGACTTGCGTCTGGTGGATGGCGATAGGCTTATTCCCTATCACATGAGAACTAAACATATGAGGTGAAATATGGGTGTTGTAATCCTCTGCCATACTCTCCTCAGTAATGTAGGCATGTTATGTTATGCTGAATATTGCTAGGAGGAAAAGCCATCCAATGACGTACAGTTTCGAGCTGATCAGCGAAGAAAGAAAGTCTTGGAGGTGATAGACCTCTTGTGAACAAGCCGAGTGACAGGTGTTCCACCACTTCAATATTAATTTATCGCCAAATTGTTGCTGACACTACTAGCAAGGGTGGGGGGGCTACCTATTAATTAATATTGAAGTGGTGCAGCATCGGTCAGTCTGCTTGTTCACAAAACGCCTATCTCCTGTAAGACTTTCTTTAGGGGCAGGTAGGGGCGGCGGCCCACCCTTGTGATTTATTTTATTTATTGTAGAGCTTGTATAGTTACTCTGAACCGTAGTTATAACAATCACCGTAGATGTAAGGCTCGCATACTACAAGTGAAATACTTCATCTGCTCTCGACTTTACCTACAATTCATACCTTTCTCATTCTCCATATTGTCTGCCTCTCACCCCTCCATGTGCCATCCGCTGGCGACGCTCCTGACTACTGCTGGGTTCTAGTAAGGTCCAAACTTAGACCCTTTTTACAAGAAACATAACAATAAAAATATAAATTTTAAATTAATTATATAAGGTTTGATATCAAATCTGCTCAATGTTTTATTTCGTAAAAAGTAGGTATGTATTAATAATAAACCATGAGATAACACTATATTATGGTACAGTCATACGATAGTTAAACTTTGATAAACTCTTGATGGAAATTAGGTACCTAATATTACTACGTCAAATTTAATACGTACGTAAATTGGTTAAGTATGAAATACATTGATGTGACAGCATTTTTGGTGGTTTGCAAACTGGACGCTGATATTACTATTCGCCACTAAATATATAAATAAGTAATAAATAATCCCCCTCTGAAAATAAGTGATAATCTATGAATAGTTTTTTTTTAACATTCTTTTTTTGTTTTGTTTGACGACCGGATGGCGGAGTGGGTAGTGCACCTGCCTGCGACGCCGAGGTCGCGGGTTCGATTCCTGCTCAAGACAAATCTTTGTGTGTCTATGTATAATAAGTATTTATTTACAAAAGAGAAGTATTTATGCATAAGTATCAGTTATTCTAGTACCCCTAGTACAAGCTCTGCTTAGTTTAAGACTTGATGGCGTTGTGTGTATGTAGTGTGATATTTATTATTTTACAAAATTTCCTCATCAATCTTAATTTCAGCCCCGAATCTCCGGGCTGGCAATGGACCCACTTCGACCGCTCAGTCAGCATGTCCACCTACCTAGTAGCCTACGTGATCTCCGACTTCAAGTTTTTAGAAACCAGCTACACCAGCAAAGCCAACGTTACAATTCCTATCAAAGTATGGACGCGGCCCGAATTCATTGCCAAAGCAAACTATGCCATAAATATAACACCGAAGCTACTGACGTACTATGAAGATGTGTTCGGAGCACCCTATGAGCTGGACAAGATGGATTTGATTGCTATTCCTGATTTCTCGAGCGGCGCTATGGAGAATTGGGGGCTTATTACTTTCAGGTAAGTTTTATTTAACTTTTTTATATTCAGTATTGTGACTTCTGGTACTTCAGCTAAATAATATAAATAATAATAAATCTTTATTTGGCACACAAAAAAATACAGTAGGTACATAGTAGGACACTTAATATAGGTACAAATAAAATCAAAAAATTAAGTTCTGCTGGTACTTAACTTGTGTGTATTTGGGCGATTGGGAAAGTTGGAAGTGACTACTATATTATATATTCATATTCATATTCATATTCATTTATGTGTGTATTTGGGCGATTGGGAAAGTTGGAAGTGACTACTATATTATATATTCATTTTATTTTTTTTTATTTTTTTTTTTTGTTTTATTTTATTAGGGGAGCTAACAGCCACACACAAATAATTGAACAAAATAGGTCAGCAAACGCCAATTACAAGCTTCCACATACAGTCAGCAACATAATGGTAACATTACAAAATTTTAAATTAAATCACTATATAGTTGTTAAAAGAAAAGAGTACCCAACTGACACCTTAAAACTTAATATTAAAAAAAATGAAAAAAAGGTTTCACATGCCTACAAAAAAATACACACAACAGTATCTAAAATTAAATTTAGTGATTACAAATCTATACATTTTTAACAAAGTAATTCGTTAGATGGGTTCTAGCAGAATGTTTACTAGTAGTAAAGAGATCAAAATGACTGTCAACATTCAATTTGTTAAATTCACAATATTAAATATTCATATTCATATTCATTTATGTGTGTATTTGGGCGATTGGGAAAGTTGGAAGTGACTACTATATTATATATTCATATTCATATTCATTTAATTTCATAAAGTCAATTTACATGTCATGTTTTCATAATAATATCTAGATGTCAATTATATTATTGCATAGTTTATGTCAATTGTAATTATATATACATCCATGAATTTAAAATAACTATATATGATTGTTTGATTTGGTCTTAGCTGTAGTAGTCTTGATGGAAATTAATGAGAAAGGAGTCCTCGGTCACCTTTAACCTAGGACTCTTGTAGGTTCAAAACCAAAAGTAGTTTTTGCGAAGTCGAAAATGAAATTGTAGGTTCAAAACCATAAGTAGTTTTTGCGAAGTCGAAAATAAAACAGTCGCGACATGATGCATCGCTCAACCTTGTCAAAAGAATGTACTCGTACTTCTCGACTGATTGTAAACAATAAACCTCAAATTACTGGTACTCGTAAGTCGGACTTTGATCTAAAGTGCAATAATCTCACTGCCTTTATGGTCTAGTGGTTAGCGAATGCGCCTCTCACCGTCTCGGGTTTGATGCCCGGGTCGGCCAAAGTGATCTTTCCTTCAGGAAATTCACAATTGTGCTCGGTGGACGGCGATAGACTTATCCCCTATCCCGTGGTACCTAAACATAACAGGTGAAATGTGGGTATTGTACACCTCTGCAACACCTTTCTGGGTAATATAGGCGTGATGTTATGTGCAACAATCAATGCGTTGAATGATAACAATGATTTTATTTACTTTCCTCCTACTACAATTTCTACGTACAGTTTTTAAATAGTCATATTATAGTAGTGCCTACTAAGATAAAATGCAAGTAATGTTTATAAAATCGAACCGATAAAGCATATCGGATCATGTGTGAACGGATCATTATATTGTACTATACGATAACAAAATGGAAATTCCTTTACACTTTTTGTATACTACGCGTGCAGCGAACGAACGTGATGGTGGGTGAAGTACAACAATATACCAAAAACAGATTGTAGATGCGTCGCTGCAGCTGAGGACTACGGTGTTATGCCTTATACACCAGTCATTTCAGGGCCTAATCTCACCACCGAACCGGAACACAGTAATGCAAGCACTAGTATTTGGCGGCCAGTAGAGACGGTAGTGCTGCCGCCTCGAGCTCGTTCACAAGAACTCTACCACCAGTAATAGCTCCAGCACTTATAATAAATCGCATACACTCGCATTCCTACGCTGAAGCCACGTCAGAGTGGCGCGTCTGTCATTTTACGTCCTACGTACATCCGTTTTCCTTGAGTGGAATGTTGTAATTCAGACTAGCAACAGGAACTGAGAAATGTGATATTGTTGATTCAATGACAAAATAAAAATCTTATTTCTATCTACTAAGTACATAATTACGATTTAAATAACTTGAACTATTGAAATCTCATTTTATTTTTGAAACAAGTATTTAAAAAGCTTGTAAAAAGTAGCTAAATAGTAAACAGCCGATATATTATTTTTATTATCTTTTTAAAATAATGATGATATCAATGAATACTGCGTGATTCATATTTGAACCATTAAAACGTATTAAGAGGGTACCTACTCTTAACGCGATACTGTTATCGGCGGTTATAACCAGTTTTTTGTGGTTTTAACGTAAAATAATTTGAATAAATGTCACGACGATATACATAATATGGTACAGTCAATTCCATCAATAAATCGGTCAATTTTATTTTGCATAAAAACACAGTTACAAAAATGGTGTTAGTTTTATTTCTGTCTTTTACCGTTTGAGGCATGCAAAAATGTATAACAAAAATGAGATGAGAGTGATTTAAATCAGATAACAGATCAAAATAAAATTAAATTAAACAAAATAAATTTAATTTAATTTAAATTAAATCAAATAGAATTAGGACAAAGTAAAAAAATAAAAAGTTATGGAAATTAATATCAGATTTAGATTTAAAAAAAAAAACACGTAAAAATATTCAAATAAGTAATTGAAGATATTATAATTTAAAACATGGCATAGGCCTTCTTTTAGAGTGTTATTACACGGAAATCGATTAATGTCCCCTTAGAAGAGCCAATAAGAACGCACCACTGTGATTGATATCGATCCATCGGTTTTGTTAGAATCACATCCTTAAGCTCATCTCATATCACTTTTCATTATGATATTACAATGTTTATTTACAAAGTAAATCCCAGAGATAACTATTTTCTCTTGGAATAATACTTAACTAGTGTAATCAGAAATGGAGAAGAAATTCAATAAATATGTATCCGTCGATACTATTTATGTAATGTCTACTAATAATCTCCGTCCATACTAGCTGTTACCCGCGACTTCGTCCGCGTGAAATTCGCGTAGTAGCTCTCTGCTCCCGCAGTTGAACCCGCGTTTAAACTTACTGCTCCGCTCCTATGGAGTTAAGTGTAATTTAAAATATTTTTAGACCTTTATTAAGATAAAGACTATCAAACATAACAAGAATTATCAAAATTCGACCAGTAGTTCTCGAGATTAACGCTATCAAACAAACTAACTTACTTTCATCCGCGGTTTCGTCTGCGTGGTAGACACATCGATAAAAAGTAGCCTATGTTACGCTCCTTGTAGTCAGTTACCTACATCTAAAATTTTATTAAAATCCGGATCTATTAGATATTAGATTTTATAAAATCGGATCCGTTTAGAAGATTATCCGATACAGACCGACAGACAGACGGTTTTTTTTTAAATTGAAGTTTGAAAAACTGATACTGAATTTTTCTTCATTTTTCCAGAGAGACAACGTTACTCTTCGACGAGGCAGAAAGCGTGCCTCGAGACAAACAAAACGTAGCCATAGACATCGCTCACGAGCTCGCGCACCAATGGTTTGGAAACCTAGTCACGATGAAATGGTGGACAGATCTGTGGCTCAATGAGGGATTCGCCACTTATATCGAATATGTCGGCGTTGATCATGTAAGTTTAAGATTGTTAAACATTATTTTACTATACTAAGAAACAGTTGAAAAATGATGGGACCGGCATGATTTGAACCTGCGACCTTCTACACACTAGACAGCCGCTTTTACCAACCAGCTACGGTCACCTCTTGTCAGGACCGTAAATTTCTCAACTTTTTGTTACGTCAAAGGTTAAAATCCTGCCAGTACAATAATTTTCCAACTGTTAGTGTAATTGCTAAGCATAGCTAAATGTAAAATAGCTCGGGCCTCTTCTCATGATGAGAAGGGTTAGGCCTTAGTCCTCCACGCTGGCCAAGTGCGGATTGGTAGACTTCACACGACCTCGAGCACTTTTTGGCACTCTCACGATGTTTTCTTTCACCGTAACAGCCCTTTCACACGGCAGTCCAGTTTTTAACAGGATCCCGTTTTCTGCAGGATCCCGTTTGATGGCGAATGTGTTTATATGCCAGCGTTCACACGAGCATCCCGCATGTGGGATCCTGCAAAAAAACGATCCGGTCGAATTGTGCCGTTCGGTTTTGTCACTAAAAACTGGAGCCGAAGTCCAGTAAAAAGCGGGATCCCGTTTAATCACACATATATTTCAATAGCAGTGTTCACACGGCTTCCTGCGTGCGGTCATACTCATTCTAAAATAATTGAAAAATTTTGACTCATCTCTTCTCAAATCGCTCATAAGATTCCGAAAAATACCCAAATTCAAACGTTGTGTCAAAATAGGATGAACATCACCATAATCTTCTATTTCGTTGCCGACGCCGATAATACCAATAGAAAATTAGGAAAGTATTCACGTCCATTTCACTTGATAACCGGCGTAGGAATGGTAAAAAACAGGATGCAACCGTGTTCATACGGCAGTCTAGTTTTGCGAGACCAGCTTTTTACTGAATCCTGCAAAACTGAACTGCCATGTGAACACAGCGTCCAGTTTAGCAGGATACCGTAAAAAGCCGATCCTGCAAAACTGGACTGCCGTGTGAAAGGGCTGTTAGGGAGCGATAATTTACATGATTAATACACACATCTACGAAAAGACGAATCTTAACGATTTATTGACAGAGGTGTGTGCCGTGGGTAACCCGAGACCTTTGACTTCGCAGTCCTACGGTCTCCCTCTCGACGAACGCTGCTTCTGTAATCATGTTATAGTTAAAAAAAAAATAGTAGTTGATAATATTTGTAGCAATATTACTAGTAAATAGAAAAAAAGTTAGTTTAAATTTGTAATTATTCCATAAAGTATTTTAAAATGTGTAGTTAATCTTACTTTGTGTTTAAAACCTTTATTATTTTAATTTTGTTATTCTTGTGTAAATTATATTTGTTCTGTAACACAGTTAGACTTTTTACATTTTTTTACTTTGAATTTGCAGTCCTACGGTCTCTTAATCGGCTATCGCTGCTCTCGAATGTTGCTGACTTCTAACAATCTCAATTTTTTCACAGATTGAACCGGAATGGAATATGTTCGAATCATTCTCCCGCGACAAAATGGACTTACTCCGCTCCGACGCCTTGAAGAATACGTCGCCCGTGTCGCGTAAAGTCACCGACGCCTCCGAAATATCGCAGAAGTTCGATGAGATATCATACACGAAAGGAGCTAATCTCATCAGAATGCTGAACCATACCATTAGTGAGGAAATGTTCCATAAGGGACTAGTTATTTACTTGAATGAATGGTGAGTATTATTTTTATTAAAACTGACGTGAGTTTGTAACATTATTCAAATTATGAAATACGGGTGTTACTCACGTAATGTTGGTCTATTTAGTCGAACGCGGTTTCGCCTATACTTTTAGGCATCTTCAAGAGTCTCGCCTGAGTCGCAGCTAGTCTTGCACTGAAACCGCGGTCGACTAAATATTCATATTATTAATGTATTTATGTTTGTATGTTCCACCGCAGCGCCTAAACTACTAAACGGATTTTAATGAATGAGGTGTCATTAGATTCGTTAGAATAGGTCGAATAACACAATATTATTAAATTTTACTAACCGAAACGTCAGATTCTAACATCAAAAAAAAAATGTTTCAAATGAAGGTATTGGTGAATACATCACAAATATGTGTAGGTACTTATCATATTGCTTAAGTTAAAATCTATAGTTCAAATGCGGTCGTTCAGTTCTCGTGGTCCTCGCTGTGTAGTAAACCAACATTAAATACAATATGATTTTGTAGTCTTTTATAGTTTTTAACTTAATTTTATACAATAAAGAACGTTTGTCTCCCAGGAAATACTCAAACGCTGAAGAAACGGATCTATGGCAGGCGATGACCAAAGCGACGCAAACAGATCCTTCACTCCAAGACTTGTCTGTGGTGGACTTCATGAACTCCTGGACTAAACAAGCTGGCTATCCAGTTGTCAGCGTCAACAGAAACTACGAGAATGGACTGGTAGAGTTGGAACAGGTATGTAAAACTATATTGGTTAACAAAAAAAAATATGTTACCAGTCCCGTGTTCTAACTAAAACTATAGTACTAAATACCGTACTCAATTCTTTATTGCATTCCACAATGTTTTGTTAGGTGGTAAACATATTAAATTGTATCAATTATGGACCCTATCGGGCACAGCAAAAGTGTAGGAGAGAGGATGAAGGGCGCTTATTTTATTTTTAAATTTAATAAATTAAAATAAATTTGTTTAAACTAAAATGGGTAGTAACATTTTTATACTTTCGAAGTTTGAGTTCTATACTTTAGTAAGATTGGTTGATCATTTGGCGTAGTGGTGAAAGCGGTCGGCTCGCCGTTTTCAGTTGCGCTGGTGTTGTGGACTTGATCCTCACACGGGTCAAATCTTTGTGTGATCTGCAAAGATTTGTTCTGACTCTGGGTGCGCTATGTGTGTGTGTGAAATGTATGTTTGTGCAACGCCCCCGCGCCACAGGAGTTATCCCTAGTGCGGACGTCGCGAAAAAAAACTCATTCTCATATAATAACACGTAATTCACATCACTCAATACCTACTCGTCATTTAGATAGAGCGTGGAAAGAATGGGATCGTGGTAGAACGCGGCAGAATTCTGCGTGCTGCCCTATTTCCCTCTCGCCCTATTAAATGGCGGTTCTAAGTAACAATAAGATTGAAGCATACGAAAGTCCGGCGTAGTGCGGCCAGATGTAGCTCGATCCTAATGAGGGCTATTGTTTTTTGTCCCACCAGGTGGCAGCACTATAGAGTAAGGTCTGTCAGTTTGTTGACAGACATTGATTTATTCCAACCATTGAATTTATACGATTTTATAGAGGCACAGTTCTTTAGGGAATTTTGGAACAAAACATATTAAGAAGTACGGATCTTTTGATCCAATTTCAAGTGGGGACTTTATTATTGCCGTCGCTATTGCTCTCATACGTGCCTTATGCACAAGTGCGGTCTCTGTCGCTTGTAAAGAGTTTGTCTTTAGAACGCCCGAGCGAACTGTGCCTCTATAGACACTTATAAATTCAATGACCGCATAGCCAACCCGCAAATTTGCATTTGCAGCAAACCCATTTAAAATATTGTGTATTTATATACTCTGTATATTGTTAATTTTCTGTGTCCCATTTGTTGAAACTTAATAAATTTATTTTCTTCTTCTTTCTTTCTTCTGATTTGACGACCGGATGGCGGCGTAGGTAGTGTACCTGCCTGCGACGCCGAGGTCGTGGGTTCGATTCCCACTTAAGACAAATCTTTGTGTGCATGAGCATGGGGGTTTGTCTTAGTCTGGGTGTTTCTATGTATAATAAGTATGTATTTACAAAAGAAAAGTATATATTTATTAGTATCAGTTATTCTAGTACCCATAGTACAAGCTCTGCTTAGTTTGGGACTAGATGACGTGTGTGAGTTGTGGAATATTTTTTTTTTTTTTTTTTTTTTTTTTTCTTCTTCTTCAAATAGTGACATTTGACATTTCGAAGACCTCACGCCACACAAGCATTCCTATATAGGCCTTATTAGTTATTGTATTTACTGTTTAGCCACTTCAAAACGTTGCTGGCAATAACAGCACGAAAACATATCCATTCGGTCTTATGAAATGCTATAATAATAATAATAATTTGGATTTTTTTACATTAGATAGAACGCCAGAAGCAATTACACTATCCAATGGTCCCGATGACAAGGCCAAATACACACATTCACTCACACAAGCACACCCAGTCTCAGAACAAATCTTTGCGAATCACACAAAGATTTGTCCCATGTGGGGATCGAACCCACAACACCAGTGCAGTGGAGAGCGGCGAGGCGACCGCTTAAACCACTACACCACACGTGCAGACTATATTTATGAAGGTAATTTCTCCAGGTCTTTAGGTTATGGTTGTGATTCAACACCCTTTATTTCTTTCTGCAGAGACTATTTACGTCCGCTAATGACCCGTACCAGAACATGCTGGACCAGCTCTGGCACATTCCCATCAGTTACACCGCCGCGGACGCCCCGGCCGCCCAGTGGAGCACCAAGCCACAGAACTGGCTCAAGTCACGGTTCGAAGTCATCAACATACCCATGAACGCTAGTCAGGCTTTGTACGTCAATGTTGGAGCTATTGGTAAGTGTCATTATTTCATTATTGACACAGGTTATGTGTGCTTATCGACAGTTTCTATATGGGTCAAAACTCTGCACAAAGTTATTTTATATATTATTTGGATATATCGTCATCTCCGTGGCATTAGAGAAATCGATGTTATGATGAAAAACTTTACCTACATAATGTGAAAACTATACATTGTGGCAAATTTACCTATTTATAATTCTGAAGTTTGTAGTATTGGTAGTGTCCGAATCCTTTCCTTTCCTATGGTAAATTTACCAAATTTATATCGACACTTCCAGAAAAGGAGATTAATTTTTTAGATTTTTTTAGCTTCGTAAGTTTGCCGTGGAGGTGACGATATGTCAGTTATCCTCATTATTTGAGGACCTCTATGATATTTATACAAGTTGTGCTGTTTCCTTCCTTTTAATAAATCACAGGCGTGATATTATTTTATGTTATGTGTTGATCCTCAGGCTACTACCGCGTAAACTACGACCAAACCAATTGGCAGTTGCTAAGCGAAGCCCTGAAGGCAGGCAAGATCTCGTCGCCCCTCACGAAGGCCCAGCTCATCGACGACGCCTTCAACCTCGCCAAGGTGTCGCAGCTCAACTACAGCTACGCGCTGGGGCTCACCACCTGCGTGAAGAATGGGGAGAGCTCCAAGATGGTGTGGGACCAGCTGCTCAATAATATGGCCTTTTTGAGATATAATTTGAGGGCTACCAGCGGGTATATGTACTTCCAGGTAATAATTAATGTTTTTTTTAAAGTTAGTGCGTTGCAAAATAACAACATCAGTACATAAGCGTTTGAGTACTCGGTTGGCGTAGTGGTTGAAGCGGTCGCTTCGCCGCTTTCAATTACGCTGGTGTTGTGGGCTCGATCCTCACACGGGACAAATCTTTGTGTGATCCGCTAAGATTTGTTCTGACTCTGTGTGTGTGAAATGTATGTTGCCTAGTGCGAGCGTCGTATTTAAAAAAACAGAATCAAAATATAAGATTTTTTTTTATATTCGATACTCATTGCTTTAGCAGTAAGGGGTACTGTATACACAAAAGCTGGGTATACAATATTGAGACATAAATAATTTACGTGAGTTAAGATTTGAGATAGTTAGCACTATGAGATTTAGTAAGACGCCATATTAAAAAAGATTTCCACAGCACATGTTTACGGAGAAGCTCAGACCCTAGATAGCGCTTTTCATTATGGATGACATTTGTGTGAAATTGTTATGTCAAATTGCAAACTTTATTAACTCGACACTATCATGGTAGGCTCACGAAATTACCAAGGTATTTTATATATATATATATATATATATATATAAGATAATAATGGAAATAATACATAAATAGTTACTAACATAGATCATAAGATAATTTTTACTAACAAGTTATGGATGTTAATCTGAAATAAAATTAGTTATTAATAAACAAAAATAAATATAGGTATGTCTACCAATAATGGCAAAATTTTATGTCATCATTTTGACAGATATAGAAACTACAGCGCTAGAGAAGGACAGCAAAGACTGTGTCGACTCTGTGGTTGATGTGAGTAAGATAGTCAATGGAACTATTTGTCTTCGAGTACAAATGATCTACGAACCAAGGAGCTCGTAGATCACTGGTATATTAAGCCAGCCTTCAACCAAACAATCTCTTTCCAGGACTACATGAAAATCATCTTAGCCAAGCAGCTGAAGACCGTGAACTACGGGCTAGACAAACCCAAGGACGACAACGATGCGTTCCTCATAGAGAACCTCGTCATGTGGGAGTGTTACGTGGAGTCCCCGAGGTGCCTGGCGTGGGCGAAGGAACAGTTCGATAACTGGACCAAGCAGGCCGATGTTAATAATAACCCGTGAGTATCATATTATGTGATTAAGAATTCAGTGAAATCCACTTTCAAAAGTAATTTTAACCTAATTGAATCAAGTCTTTCATGAGTACCTACGTCGTTTTGTTGTTAAAGAGGTCTTAAAGGTTTTTTTTAATCGAAGCAAAAAAAACTGTTAATGTATTTTCTTTTTCCTATTCTAGTATCCCCAGTTACCTCCGTTCTCTAGTATACAACATGGCGTTACGTCACGGCGGGCGGCAAGAGTTCGAGTTCTTGTGGAACGTGTTCCAGAACTCCAGCGACCCCACGGTCAAGAGCCTCATCATCAACAACCTGCCCAGTGTTAGAGACGAGTCTCTCATTGCTATGTGAGTTTTTATTTATTTACTTTTAGCAGTATCTCTATAGGCTGACCGTTTAACTGAGTCCTCGCCTGCGCGGTACAGGGGCGCGGGGGTATGACGACAAAGGGGACTGAAACAGGTGCGGGCGGTGGGCAAATTTTTGTAATTGTTCATTTCGTTCGCTACATGCGATCGCATGTGTTGACTGTTGCAGACACCTTGTGAGAGGTACACATGTAATAACTATCTCAAGATGAATCGAAAAATCTTCGGACATAAAGTAAACAGTCAGTGCAAGCAAATGGCTTTTAACATATACGAATATTTTAGAAAAAAATATTTTTAACAAAAAAAAAAAACCGACTTCAAAAAGTAGGTATACTAAAAAGCTTAAAATAAATTTACTTCGCACAAATAATACGTTTTTTCATTTAGTTAAATAGAAATTATTAAATAATTATTTTATAATTCTGAAGTCGGTGCCAAGTAAATCGGATAATTAAGAACTAATATTCAGTCAGAAAATAGTTGTTAGAAAGATTTATACTAATGCCCGGTTTACATTATTCCAGTCCAGCGATGATCCAGTCCAGTACTGGATTGCTTACTGGAAAAATGTAAACCGGCACTGGAATAAACTGAATCCAGTAAGCATTCCAGTCCAGTAACTGGATTCGCGGTCTACTTTTCAGTCCAGTACGATCAATCCAGTGCAACTGGAATAATGTAGACGGCCAATCCAGTGCCATTCCAGTGCTGACGAAGTACACACGTGTTGGTTGTTTTTGCGGACTTCTTGTAGCAAGAGTGATTGAGCATGTTTAAAACATTTTCGAAACTGATCTCTTCTTGAAATCATTGTCACTGTAGTGTTCACACTTCAAATAACTGGAATAATGTAAACGTAACAGATCCAGTCCAGCACTGGACTGGAATCTCGCTAGATCACTGGACTGGAATAATGTAAACCGGGCATTATTATCTAGTTATTGGTTACTTGGCACCGACTTCAGAATTATAAAATAATTATTTAATAATTTCTATTTAACTAAATGAAAAAACGTATTATTTGTGCGAAGTAAATTTATTTTAAGCTTTTTAGTTTACCTACTTTTTGAAGTCGGTTTTTTTTTGTTAAAAATTATTTTATTTTACGATTTTAAGTGATGGGTAGACCGAGCAAGAATGTTTCTCGAATGAGGAGACGACGGTTACTTGAGACGGAAAACTTATTAATAATAATCCCCGTACTCCTAACCGTTGAGGAGTTGTACCTTCCAGCATCAGCTCTGCAACTTAAAATGCAAATATCCAAGTAGTTTTAGGTAATATACGAAACACAATATAGAAGCTTGATTGACCCATGATTTCTCTAGGATCCCATCATTAAATCATGACCTCATATTATGAATATACATAAGTAATATTCAACGTCTCGCCTCATCTGTGTATAACTTGAAAGAATACAGTAAACGGCCTCAAGGAGCCTATATTTAAAGAATTATCCCCGTACTCCTAACCGTTGAGGAGTTGTACCTTCCAGCA
This sequence comes from Hypena proboscidalis, assembly GCA_905147285.1. Lineage (NCBI taxonomy): Eukaryota > Metazoa > Arthropoda > Insecta > Lepidoptera > Erebidae > Hypena > Hypena proboscidalis. The sequence continues at coordinate 2,714,531 of LR990131.1, read as the reverse complement.
TCAGCTCAGCAACATAAAATGCTTGCTACTAGATGCAAATATCCGAGTAGCTTTAGATAATATACAAAAAACAATATAGAAGCCTTTTAAATTTGAGGGTTGCCCTCGATTTCTCTAGGATCCCATCATCAGAACGTGACTGGAAAAAAATGGGACCACATGACAAGTATATCCTATCAAACAAAAAAAGAATTTCTCAAATCGGTCCAGGCGTCTTTGAGTAATCGGTGAACAAACATAAAAAAAAAAAAAATACAACCGAATTGAGAACCTCCTCCTTTTTTTGAAGTCGGTTAAAAAGAAACTGGACCCAAAAAGTTTTGACTTTCTTACGATTTAATTATATGTTTAGTTAACAAATAGTATAATAGTTTATTTCCAATTATTTTATTTACGTACATAAGTAAGTAATTTTGTATCTTCTTAACTATTTTTCATTTGATAAATCACAATTTTTTCCTATGATGTCACATATCTTAGGAAATATCTTGGTGCATTTCATCTCCTGTATATTTCATTAAGTGCCCACACATGTTTCAGTCCCCTTTGTCGTCATACCCCCGCGCCCCTGTACCGCGCAGGCGAGGACTCAGTTAAACGGTCAGCCTATAGCTACTAGCTAGAGTAAACACGGTTTTTACTCACTGAATTCTGGCAAGCAACCGATCTTTTTCGTGCTGGTGTGGTGAAAAGAATATTATATTATATTATTATTTATTTATTACGATGTTTCATTTGTTTGTTGCACAGGTTACTAGAGAAGAGCCTGATGGAGATCCCGAAGCAGTACGCGGTGGCGGCGTGGTCGGTGGAGCCGCCGCTCGGCACGCGCCTGGCGCAGGACTTGCTGCTGCAGCGCTTCGACGACGTGTACAACAAGTTCAACGACATGGACGCCTTCATGTTCCCGTCCGTCGTGAGCGGCGCCTTCGGGTTCATTACTACCGAGGATGAATTAACTAGGGTAAGAGGATTTTCTTTAATTATGAGATACTAATGACTCCAAAAATAGGTATAAGTAAGTCTTTGTAATATCTATGTATAGTACATCCATCACATCTTACACACAAAGGTTACCGTTGCTATTGTTGATTATATTTTAGGCTTATTTACCAGCGCCTCTTGAACTATGATGTGTCACCAAGGCTTGATTTATTTACCCTGTCGACTCGCAACCTCCATAGACGTGGTGTCAGCCTTAATTAATGGAAGAGTACATGCCATTCGGAATGAGCCGGATAGTAACTCTAACATAAAGAGACTTTAACACCATATCACGTTGAATCAGGAACTCGTTCTACATTATTTGTCAGATTAAATTCTTGGATTTGGTTAATGTTTACCTATATTTTGATAATTTATCCTATATTTTACTATCTATGGATCAGTCACCATGGCTTTAAATACTTTTCTCATTATCTATTTCATTGCTCCTCTCTTCTCCACTCCCTCTAAGCCATTGGTAGCGACGCCCTTATCGCTATCACTCACGTGCCTATCATTCATATTTTTTTTACGCAATCCATCCATCTTGTCTTGAGCTATTTTTGTCCATCCATCGACATTACAAATGATGAATCTTTTAGTTGCCATAAAAATGTATAAACACAGTTTTAATATCAGCAATATCTCTTGCAGCTAAAATCCTTTGCCCTAAAGAACAAAAAGAAGTTACTCCCGATGTCGCAAGTGCTGCAGAAGCTCGTAGACACGGCCACGTTCAGGATTGACTGGGTGAGGAAACACGCCAGCGGCATCAACAAGTGGTTCAATGATTTTGTCAATGGTACGTCTTATTTGAAAATGTTTTTTTTTATCACACAATAAAACGTTATCTTGATTTAATTCTGAAATCCGGGGTTGGAGTAATGAGTAGGTAATAAGCTGCACCATCACTTAAGTGTCAAGGAGCGCCGAAGGCGTCAACTGTTCTATTATTTTCTTAAAAAAACTAAGAAGTGCAACGAACGACCCTTCGTTCGTTAAAACGAAAAAACATGTGGCCTTCGCTGCTACGAGTAAAGAGCTTCTGAATCTCGGTGGGAGGGGCGCCCGGTCTGTTTGTCATATGGGCGGCCCTTTTCGTCTATATTGGCGCCCCTTTTTAAAATTATCTGCTATAAGTATAATTTGATATAATTGTTCACAGGCAAGATCCCTGAAACTAGCACCCTTCCCCCGCGCAGCAACACAACCAGCCCCGCCCTCGCCGGTAACGTCAACACGGTAACACTTGACGTAACCACTGCCCTCAACAACGGTACCTCCGTATAATTTACTACAATATTCAAGCTTAAAACAGTAATCTAAAAAGGTATAGTCGACAAAAATATTACCTTACTTCATTTTAACGTGATACACCATTAAGGGCCATTTGCGTGTTCCAGTCTGTGTGGTTATCAATACCATGTTAGTAGTTACCTGAGGACTTATATAGTTAACTCTGAAACAATATAGTATAGGCATGAAGTGAGTATTACAATATCAGAAGTGGATTCATCATTAGTAAAAATATCACGTCAGGTCACGCTAATATTAAGAGCGCCCCTAGCAACATCAGCGCAGTCCATTGCATATGACCTTTATATTACAAAAATCTATGTGCGCCCCTAAGTGATGTCTTCTTTGCCATAGACATAAATAGACCTGTCGACTTTAAAACCAATATCTTTGTCGACTTTAAAACCTTACAAGATTTTTCGTTGAACTGATACCTTCCTCTTCTGTCACTCCACGTGACATAATGTAGGAAGTGATTTGACTTCAACGACTTATTCGTATAAACCCGTACCCGAAAAAACAGGAAAAAAGGAAATTTAAAAAAATGTCTTATCGTAATATCTAACACGAAATTAAAGTTATCAATAAAATTAACAAGATGAACTATATTAAAAGCCAAATCTGAACGCGGCTCGAAGTCAGTACGTGAGAGTAAGAGCGAAACGTTCTAAACCGTGAATCCTAAACGAATGACTCAAATAGCGCATTTTTGTAGCTAACTCCAGAATCTCCGTGAAGTTAGGTTACTATCAATAACATTTTTTCATAGGGTTACCCCAATTGAAATTAAAAAATAATACTTCAAGGTAGTTATGTAATGTAAAAATGCAACGAAACTCGTATATTAGCAATATCCCACTTTTAAAAGACCTTATCGAGGTTCAGTGTGTCATACGAGAATACTATCACTTTGGCAAGTCCTGAAACAAATGAATAATTTTAACTATAATAAAACTGTCGAAATAGGGTCTATCAACATCGTAGGTTTTTTAGTGAAATAAGACATCCTTTCTAAAATAGAAAACGCTAACCATACATAATCATTATTTTTATTCTATGGTTGATATATCTACGTCACATCATATACTTATGACCAAAGACAATCACAAGTCAAACATTTTAGTATTTGAAACTTAAAACTGGATTTAAATTATATTTACAGACACAACATTATATTTAAATAATAATATCGTAGCCACGATTTACTATGGATTCCATAACTTCACTTCGTCCTAAATAAGACAAGAATTTGGCATTATAAATATTTTAATTTACTTTTTAAAATTTTTTTAATATAAATATCAAAAGTCAAAATGAATATCAAAGGAAAGTATTAAATTAAATTATTCTAATATTAAAGGACCTTGTGGCAAAACATTGAAATGACTCTCTTATCTTGGACGGAGATTTTATATTTTAATTTTTATGAAATCTAAAATGGCTGCTTCTATATAGTACAGTTATACATATGTTTTAAATGAAAGTATTTAATATTAATTTCAATAATTAAAATGAGTCCTATATGAATGTATTTTATATTTTATCCTAAATATAGTTTAGGATTCGACTTCTCTATTTTCTCTATAGGTCTATGTATGTTTAAATGTTTCCTCTTTATTTAATAGCATTTATAGCTTTTAATGTATTTAATATTGCCAAATTAGAGCCAAAGCGATATACACGTTGTCACAATTATTTTTAAACTTTTAAAATATTGGCAAAATAACTGTACTTATTAATATTAATTAAAAATCTTAATTTTAAGTGTTAATATTTATGTCTTCACATTTAAGTATAAGTGAAATATAAGTTAGATGTTATTTTCGTTACCATTATAAAAAAATTATGCTAACGTGGCCATAATTTTATTGTTATTTTAAATCCTAGTTGTATACGAAGTACGCACAAATTATTTAGTGTGATTTTAAGTAAATATAAGCTAGGAAAAATAATATAATTGGAACCAAAATAAAAAATATCTATATATATGGTGCAGACGCGCGGGCCGTGTCATAAAACTTTTTAAAGGAGGCCAAAAAAAAATATATTTATAAAAAAAAAGAAAATCATACTGTGTTTTAAAATTATTAAAATTTGTAAGAATGAGGCTTTATAACCGTTTTAAGGAAATTTAAAATAATATCGTTACTAAATTGTTATTTACATTCCTTCATCATCGTCAATGTTCGTATTATATTGAGAACCATCAGCAGCAGAATGACTTCTAATAGAAATATAATTTACTTGCAACTAAAGTATAGATAAAGTCACGTTTCTAGACGGTAGGTGAGCTGCGAAAATTCGCTGTCTCCATCGTTCTCACGCTTTACTTACTGCAAGCGACTGAGATGACGCACCACTCGAACCGCCGAGCAACTAGAATTCATAATTATTTACATGTAAAGTACATTCTATTTAATTGTCAAACAATATGAGGCTATTTTTAAAATGTTAAAGATATTTTGTTGCTGAATGTATGACACAAGTTATGGAGTTATTCCTATTTATTATTTAAAACTACATGAATTTAGATAACCTTATTTGTTATAATGTATTTTGTCTTTTATTATAAGTGTTTGCATGTGAAAGCTTCATGTTGATTAAATAATTTAACTACCCATTATTTTTAATTTAAATATGTCCTGAAAATCCATTATGGTATGAAAAAATAAAAAACAAAATATACAAGTGATGACTGTGATGAGTCTAAGAATTAAAGTCATTAAGTATTTTACACCAAAGTTAATATTTTTTAAAAATCACCCTGCACATTAATACAAAACTGGAGTCAAATACAGAACTTCTAACTTAGATTTGAATATTTAAAAAAAAAAACCTTCAACTACAATAGGCCGTGGTGCCATCGTCAGAACTTGACCAAATTGAAATGGGACCACACGGGAAGCACCAGCTTTCAAATAAAAAAAGAATAATTAAAATCGCTTCGCCCAGTCGAAAGTTATGAGGTAATAAAAAGCTCCTTCTTTTTTAAAGTCTGTTAAAAAGAGATAGAGGAAAAATTACCATCAGTTTCAAGAATAAGCTTTCAACTCATTCGGTGCAGGTTCGATACAAATTTAATTGCGCATTATTAAACCTCGGACACTACACACTATACCTACCATCAGTTTATGACCTGAACATGCGCTGAAACGCAGCTATTGGAAACTTGCAGGTGTATCATATAACTACAACATATATTTACTGTGACCAAAGCTATGATATAGCCCAAAAAAAGTAATAAGAGTAACTAACTGGTATAGATGTTTTACAATAGGTACAAATTAAAATATTTTTTTCAATTACGGGTTTTATTGAGATAAAAAAATATTGAAAACCAAGTGTCAGATGAGTTTCACAAACAAAGTCACTAGATGGCGTTGCATAGTGCGATGGCGTCTATAGTAAATTATTGTTCTGGTTTTGTTTAGCATTATTTATAGGTATTTTAAAGTAAACATCAATGTAATATTATACAAGTGTGAGTTATAGAATATCGGATTCAAAATAACTACCCAAATAATTGTCCCTTTCATATTGAACATAACGTTTTGCTTGCTTAGATTTTAGCTGTACTTAGTTATTCAAATCCATACAAAAAAAACGTGTTTCTGCATCAAATTAATAATGTAAAAATGATTTGAAATTATATGAAAATCACGATGTATCTACATTTATATATTATTATGCAAAGAGAATATAATCACTACGTTTATTATTATGTTGCCACCCTCCACGCATGTCACGTCACTTTACCTAATTCGCTTGCGATGGCAGCCCCGCGGGAAAATCAATAATCTGCTTGTAAACAACCCATAGCCAAATGTAGGGCAAACAATCTAGTTGTAAAGGTTTTTATATCGCACTATTATTGTTTTGTGTTATCATTTCAAACTGAATCATTTATTTTTGTAGTGCCTATAATTAAAAGTATTTGTAAAATAAACAAAAATATCAAAATAATGGAAAATGCAAACGTGGGTTATTCCTATCATTTGCCTTCGGGCGGCTGGAATTATAAAATTCGCAATACATTGTCGCAATTTAGTGATTTGTTCAGCGAATTTAATAAATATATTGCACCGGCATATCACCATGATCGCTGTGAACGGTAAATATTTTTTTTTTTATTTTAATAAAATTACGCTCTATTTTTTTAGTGATCATGTTATTTCTCTATTCGGCCTATACAAACATTTATTTTTTAATTTGCAGGTCAGTTCCAATGAGGATTTATTCAATGCACAAAGGAGAATTTGTGATGGTGTTTATTGCGTTTTTCGCTTTATTCGGCTTAGGAGTCTTTATAGGACTTGCAGGTACCTAAATATACATTATGCAATTGGTTTGTCAAAAGTAGATTTATGTGAAGTGGACCACCCGTGATGAAATATTTACTTCGCAGTAATACATTTTTCAGAGAAAACTATCTACTTTTTGAAGAGATGGTTTGGTTACTACTTACTTCAGATTAGTACTTTCTTATTAATTGTACCTATTACTCTACATTTTTTGAGTGTTACTCTACAATTTGTTTATATTATTAATGTGATATGTGCACTCAAGAATTGTAGTGGTATAGTATTTTCTAAGGTTTACGCGAATGTTATACATGACTAACACTTTAATTTACGGATTTTATCGCGATATTTCACTTAAATTTCACTTACTTTGATTTCCCGACGTTTCAAATGCTATTTCAGCATTCATGGTCGCGGGTAGTCTACCCGCGACCATGAATGCTGAAATGTAGTGGTATAGCCAAAAAAAATCATGTAGTGGTATAGCCAAAAAAAATACTAATATTTAGGTACTATCGTTAGTAAGTACCTGAAGTAAAAACATAGTTTGATTAAACTATCTTTTTACTACAGGTTCGAAACTAGTACAAACGACAGTAGTCCAGCAATTCATGACTTTACACTTAGTACACTTACCTTTAATATTCATTTCACCGTATATACCGAGAGCGAATAAAACGTTCCTTTTTCCGCGGTACACATATTTACCATCCATTCACTCTTTGCACTAAGTAATTTACGCATGCCGATACTCCAAACTCTTTCAAATATTCATTAACAAGTTTTTGCTATCAAGTGTCAGGCTACGACAAAATTGGCGAGCTTTTGAAATATTTTCTTTAAAGAATAAAACGTGCTATTGAAATGCCTTTACCGCCAAACATAAGGGAGCGCCGAAGACGCTTTTTAGGTCGGGTTCCAGCCACTCTTGTTGCGAAACCTTAAAGCGTATGCGGACCAATATTTTTTCCGCCGCGGCCCACTGGCTGGGACCCACTATTCTAATGATCGTAATGGGCTTATTTGTTTATAGGTCCCTCCCCCACAATGACGACGTCCATGAAAGCGTCCAGCGTGCTGACGAACGCCAGCAACATGGCGCAGGGTCCCTTCCACCTGCACAGTCCAGCGCTCGGGACGCGCGCACAGCAAATGTGGCTATATGCCGAAATACTCACCAATAATGATGATGGTAGGTACACTAACTAAAATGATCGCTAATCGCTAACTATGGATAATTATGTATGTCGATGTTAGCGCGCTTCACGCTTTAAGCGCTTTTAAATTTGCAAAAGTGCTGACCTGAATAATTTCAGGCAAATATTAAACTGAACAAGTAAGATTGTGCGTGTAGCCGTTGGAACCAACTATTTGCGCAAATAAGATTGAGCTCGTAGCAGGACCATTAGTGTCGTTCGTGCAATTCTCTCATAAAAAGGACATCAAGTTTGTTTGCACACTCGTAATATAATAGTGAACACGTCATTCAATCATCTTCTATTCTTCGTTCACCTTGACCTACTGATACATGTGGCCTACTTTCTATCACTTGTTGCATATAAAACAAAAGAAAATATAGCGTTTCGATTGTATTAGAGTTTCACACACAGCATCCAGTTATTTTTATATTTTGCTAATGGTTAATAATTAAATTTAGCTAAATATAAAAAAATTGCTAACTCGTGGTATAGAATCAAACCAGCCAAGTTTGTGGCAGTATCGATTTTCAAAATAAATGCTATCTACCGTTTCAAAAATAATATTTGTTTATGGTTTTTGCTAGATGATCGTTCTGCAGGTACTGTTAATTAAATTGTTTGTTTTCAGAGGAGATATTTGACAAAAGCTTCCAAGTTAGTATTTCGATAGAGGGCGTGCAAGCTGACCATTCCACCCTTGAGGTGGTTTCTGAAAACGATGCTCCTAATAGGTAAGAAATTACTGTAGATTTTGATAGTAACTCATATAATTAATATTATTAGAACTACGATGTATATCAATCAATTATTGACGGTATTTTTTAAAATAGGGTAATTTGATACATTTACTTATCTGCCTGCGACGTCATAGTTTTCAATCTCAGGTTAGTCAATAAAAATAAAAAATAAAAAAAAATAAAACACTAAATATTTTTTTTACTTTGTTAACACGTAAACTGCCTGAGATAATACAATTTTGAATTCTCATTAATAATATAATAATAGACTCGCCTAAACGCTTCAAATTAACAGCTACATGAGCGTAAATTATAAGATTCAATAGAAATAATATATAACGACAAATTAAAATGTTTAACCCATAAAAACAAACGTATTCAAGAAAATACGTGACATCGTTGAAATGAATGAAATGTAAAAAGGGCACAGGCGCAAAGATCCGTGGTATAAAAAAAGTATAAAATAAACTTATGCCTCCTCTACACGTCAGCAGATGCGTCCGTAGACGTCGGCAGATACATCTGCAGATAGATCTCCACAAGCCGTCCACACGTCTGTTGGTCGATCAGTCTGTGTCGGTTCTCGACAGACGCAACACGTACGCACGTAAAATGAATATTGAGGCCGTAGCTGCCGCAGCTATTAATTTAGTCTTAATCTTACTAGTTAGATATTATATTACTAATTAATTAGTAGGTAGGTAAAACAAATGAATTAATCGTTAAGTATTTACATCATTTTTATTTATGTAGTATTTATTTTTTGGATTCCACAGGCAGTTTTCTGATTGATATAGCTCCAGTAATTTGAATGTTGCCTCAGTGCTCATATAAGTCATTTTAACGAGCAAGTAAAAAAGAAAACAAACAAAAATCGGCAAGAATAACGCGTACACTCTCATTCGCTTCCCGATGAACACTGATCCGTCGTCAGACGTGTGGACAGACCGCTCGCGCGCGCCGAGCGCTCGCTCTGAAATCCTTTGATCCGTGCTACAAAAACCGACAACTAATGGATTTGTGCCAGATGCATCTGGCGACGTGCGCGGACGTTAAATATCTACCACAGACGAGCAAATCACCCCCTCTACACGTCGGCGGACGCGTCCGTCGATGACATCTGCAGATGCATCTCTCTACGTGTAGAGGGGGCATTAGGTTGGTTAAGATTCTTGCCCTCCATGTGGCATCGCCCTAAGAGTCCATGGGACACCCTAAATATCCTTTTAATAATCTTTGCCAAGAATTGAGCTTCCAAATAAATTTATGTATGGTTTTGCAGGACCCTGCATTTGAAGTGCAAGAAGCGATCATGCGAGGAAGTGCTGGTGATGCACGTCGGCAACCTGGAGTACACGCACTACGTACTCAACGTTAACTTCTACGGGCTGAAGGAGTTTCACAAGAGATATTATATCAGAGAGATTATATTCTATGTGAGTAGAATATATAGAATACTTTTTAAATGTGAAAACTCCTCTTGAAGTCCTCCTATTCCTCCTCTTGAAGTTACTTTTAAAGTTGCGTAGATTCAAATTAGTCCAGGTTGCCCCTAAATATATTGCCGAGGTACTATTATATAATAATAATAATAAACATTTATTTCAGGCATAACTACCCATATTAAAATTACAAATAATTATGTCTGTATAATGTCTCATTATAATGACAAAATTGATTGTCGTTATTCTGAGACTTAAAGAGAAACAAAGAGCGGGTAAAGCGCTAGAGGAGGACAATCTAGAGTGTTTTGACTCTAAATGGACAAGATTGCTGTCAAATGGCTTTTTATACAAATTCACTCATTACATAATTTCCATAGAAATGATCAATTAAGCATTTAATTATTCATTATGTTTTCAGTAATTAACCCATACTGGAATCCCATATTAAACGTTTATAAAAAACCTGTTTTTTACAGTTTAAAACATACAACCCAGCATTCACCCAGTTGGAGCTTTGGTTCAGGTTTATATTCGTTTTGACATCGTTTTCCGTTACCGTAAGTATCTAGGTATTCTAATATTTTCATTTACAAGCAGACAATTATATCTTGGTATTTTGCCTCTAGTTCAATATTTAGGCGTGTCAGAACAGTACCACGGTGCACAAACAGCAGTAAAAATGTTGCAATATTAAATTTACTGACATTGTTTTACTTAATGCTGGAGGTTTGAACGAAACTTCATTTGGTGTAGTATACCAAAATGTCTAGCCAGGCTCAACAAATGGCTAAAAACACAGCAATATTTAAAAAAATGTTTTGAACTTGGCGTGCGTCGCGTACGAAAATTGTTTATTAAATGAAGTTTGCGATGACGCGACGCTAAATTTGAAATGAAATGACGTTCGTCTTTGATTATAATATAATTCTAGACGTTCGTATTTACACAGGGTGTTTTACGATGGTTTTTACCGTGAAACTCGTACTAACACCGACTCTGCCCGGTTCGGTGAAATGCGATAGACCGTTAGGAACAGAGATGTACAAAATACCCTCTAAAAAGTATCTGGAATACTAAATCCAAGATACTTTGAAATTAAGTATTTCAGATACCAGATACAAAATACTTTCAAGAATGGTATTTGAAATACTAGATGCAAGATACGTATCTTCTAAATACTTTTCAAGATGAAAATACTTTTGTAAGAAAACAACATTTTGTTCCATTGAATTTAAGATTATTTTTGACATTATCTTAATAAACATTAATGTTATTTATTTACGAATATATTATGTTAATCGCTGAAATGTGACAAGACAAAATATTATATTTTTAAGGCAAATAATAAACATAATATCAAAAGTAGGTATTTACTTTATTTCACCAATCAAAAGCCATCAATTTACTTGGTTGGCCATCAGGTTACTTATTTTTTTCTGACCACCCTGAAGTTTTTCTAAGACAATAAAACAAAAAGACATGACATGATACAACATGAGATAAGAGACTTATGACATGAGGCATAATCATTCCTAAAAGTATTTTGTCAGAAAAAGTATTTGTAAAATACTAAGATACCTAACAAAATGTATTTAAATACAAGATACAAGATGATTTTTGGAAAAGTATTTTAGATACAAGATGGAAATACGTATCTTGTATCTTGTATCTGTATTTCAGATACTTGTATCTTAGATAAGTCACATCTCTGGTTAGGAATTTCCCAGTATAAAAAAGGATACCGAGCATAATGGAAGCTTTCTGTGTACGATACCCAACACCGGAGTACCAATTCTTTTGTGATTATGAAAAAAAATATTCCCAAGAATTTTTACACCTCACGACAACGACACGATATTGAAGCGAATTAGGTACCTAGTGAGTTTTATACGTTTTATATTCTCTAAATTCTTAAACCGCTAACGCTAAACCTGACTTTCGATAGCTCTTTTTCTTTCAATGTTCGAACGGGATGGAGAGATTGAACCGTAGCTCAGCGTTGAAATCGGCTGGCAAATTTGTCCAAGTTACAAAGATTTTCTTTCTTTCAGTTCTGGTTTTTTTACGTGCTAAGAAAATATCATGCAGTTGACTGGGCTATCGAGCAGAGATGGGTCAGTATTTTACTACCTTCGCTGTTGCTAGCCAATGGTAAGTGTTAAAAATTATCTTTGTTAGATGCATATTTATTGCTGTAGGTGACACTGATAAACCAAAAAAAGTACTTGTAACAATCTTGAGAAAAAGCATGACAAAGCTGAAAGTTCTTATATCCTACTTTACTGGTGAGAGAAGATCCTCAAATAACTCCCTAATGGTGGTTGCGCAAACTTACTATCATCCAATTAACTGAATTCACGATTATACCACTTTATTTGCAGATCCATTGTACCCGCTTCGGTTGTTCCCCGACAATTTCCTAGCGTCTTGGATGAGTGACATATCCACGACGATGTTCCTCGGAGCCATCATGCTGTCGTGGCTTGGGCAGTACCATGGGCTGAGACAGGTAAGGACGAACTAGATACCTCTTGCAGCACTTTGTCGGCAACGCACGAGTGATGCTCCCAGTGTTGCAAGTGTCCATAGGCTACGGTAACTGCTTACATCAGGTGTGTGCTTGTTTTTCCCCTTAGAGAAATAAAAAAAAAAATTAGAAATTTGGTTGCACTTTTAAGGACTGCCGAGTCAAGAAAAAAATACTTAACATTTATTTATTTGCCTAGCCTAGCCATTGAAAGACAAGCAAATAAAGATTGTTATTGTAAAAATACTTAATTCACTACAGACAGATATAATATAGGTATAGAAAAAATCAAAGATCTAGGCGGTATTGAAGTTGGCAGTGTGTTAGCAGAGTGCATCACTTCATTGACCAATCAGGCACCGCCTCGAGTGTGGCCAATCGCCTAACCCGTGACGTGAAATTTTATTTGCGGTCAACTTGAAAACCACCAAGATTTATCCATAGACAAAAATATTTTTGTTTTTTACAGAATGACAGAGGCATAACTTTCTACCTGGGCAAGCAGATCCTGGTGGGCACGGTCCTAGCACCGGCTCTCATCATGTCGTACTGGCAGAAGTACGCCAGCCTTTATGATCCAACGTTTAACTATTTAATGAGCCCTAGTTATCCTGTAAGTATTACATTGCAATTTATTTTATATGAAATTTATGAAAAAAAAGTTTTTTTTTTAGTTTTTATAAGCTGTAAAGTCGTTTCCTGAGTAATTGGTGCGGGGTTGGAGCATTAAAATTTTTAAATTACACACAATGGTAAAGTGAGACAATAACAATAACGTACCATAGCATACCATCAATAACTTAGACCCGTTAATCGTTCAATATTGTCCTATAAAATAACCAAGTTCGACATTAAAAAAGCAACACGTATTCAAATCTCGACGCTTCGGGGAAACATCCAAGGCTACAATCTCATCCTGTTATGGTAGGACCGGTAGGACTAAACACATACTGCAATCGTGCGTTACTCTTCTAACACGGAGTGTAGAAAAGAGATAAACCAATGCACCCACCAAGCAATGGCTGTTTTTATATCTAACGACAAGGACACGACACGACTCCAGCGTGAGTGCGACTGGGTGTGGTTTTGTTAGTATAGATGGTATTAGTGTATCGAATCATTTACTTATGCACTTTAGGAAGTTTCTGGGAATTAGGCTGTTTGACTAACCAAAATCGAAATGACGAGTAACTTGGTTATCATTATTGAAATAATTAATATCTTCGCCTTAACGGGTCAACTACCTACTTGTTTGGCTAATGGTGTCGTGTCGTAGTCGCCTGAAGTAAAAAAGTTTCAGATAATGGGTATATGACATTAAAATTAATTCCAAGTTTTCTGTTCGTTTGGTGGTAGCGCGATGGCGCTACAAATCATATTTACGATTGCATTCAGCACTGTTTGGGTCCCAAGTAGACGAAGCCTAAAGACAGAAATAATGAACCTTTGATATTTTTCTCCTAAAATATTTACTTGCATTTTGCAATTTATGAACAAATAGCTTTTTTTTTGTGAGAACCCATCAGCCCCCACTAAGACGACCTTTATAATATATCCAAAATGATCTCTTAACGTGTCCATAGATAAAATAAAAAAGGCAGATGGAGAGTATCGATCATGCAAAGTGAAGCCACAAAGCAAATACAAAATCCGTGAGATGAGCAAAACTGGCATGCTTATCGCAGTATCCGGCACAACGGCGGTCGATGTCACAATTTTTGTATTTGCATTGGTGGCTTCAGTTTTTGTATTCGGTACACTCGATCTAAGAACGTGTCATTCATATTAATGTCTTTATTTGTATTCAATCCTCCTAAATAATATTGTACCTAATGTACTTTTAGTGACTATTATATTTTATTCCTAAGATAATTATTTGTTTCAGATCGTAAAGTATGTATTCTTCAGTGCAATCGCAGTGTACTTCTTGTATTTACTCATTCTAATCATAAAGGCATATAGCGATTTGAGAAATATGCCCTTCTTCGGTAAGTTGCCTAACGCACTATTCATTTTACGTCTAGGTTCAATTTAACTTTTACTGAATGATTTCTAGGCAATTCTTATTTTCAGATATCCGACTCCGCTGCTTATCAATAGTGGTGTCCACGGTGACTGTCATCATGACCTTACTGGCGATACAGGGATGGGGCCCGGCGGCCTTACAAGACCATTGGGCGAGTCAGCCAAAGATACACTACGATACATCAGCACCTTTCATGGCCATGATGGGATTATTCAACTTTAAAATATACATTTTGGCCTATTTATTTGCTCCTGGAGCTGGTACTGTCTTTGGTAAGTACATATATTTATTTTTAGAAAACTCATAACACATTATTACAACTCAGCGATTGGTATTGCAAATCCGTTCAATTGATAATTGGCTATAATTGTTATGGAGGTGTTACATTCATATAAATCGTGGGCGCTGCATGCCAACGTGTGGGAACTCGTCGGTATGCTCTGCCCCGTGCACTGGAACTCGTTGTATTAAATAGTAGCTGCCCCCCCTTGTTTTGATCAGCTTTAAACCTTACTGGTCCGCTTCCGTGGCTTTTATCGTAATGTATAATATCTTAAGATCTTTCTTGAAAGTTAGACTATCAAGCACAAGAGAAAATTTAAATCTGACCAGCAGTAATTTCTGAGATCAGCGCGATCAATCATACAAATTAACTTTCTACCGCGGTTTCGCATGATACGTAAATTGATAAAAAATAGCCTATGTTTAGAGCCTTGTTGTCAGTTGACCTGCTTCTTAAATTGCATCAAAATCCGATTGAGCCGTTTTGAAGATTACCCTATGCATACAGACAGACAGACATAATCGTCACGCAAATAACTATAGCAGCTTAAAAAAAATCATTGTTATTTTGACATTAATAACATGGCAATAGAAATGTCAAAGACGCGTGACCTTGTCGCCGCGCATGTGTCTAGTCGAACACAAGTGCGAGTTGAGGAATTGTCGTCTTAATGTCATCGCAAAAAGAATAATTTTGTTTGCAGGAATACAAAATGTATGTGTAGGCGAAATTGTGTTTTTATTGTTTGGTTATGTAGTGGTATTTGAAAAACGGCGACATGCGTCCCAGTTGGTATTCCTATTCCGTGGTCCCAGTGTTAAAAGATAGTCGATAGCATTTCTATTGACTAGTTATTAAGATTTCTATGTTAAAACAGGTACTTCATACAGCTTCATACCAAGTTAAAGAGCAAAGACAACTAAAAGTTTTTTTGTTGCAGAAACAGCCCAGATAACCAAAGACAACCCGGCGTTCTCCATGATCAACGATTCAGATGAAGACGTAATTTACGGCTCTGACGAGGAAAGCCGACGCCCCCTCAACTCCCAATCCCATCATAGAATTCCTGACGAAGATATATGAATAATCAACTATCTCTATCTATTTTACTTAAATGTAATTTTTTCTTGTTATAAAATTCTTAACAATAACTGTTCTCTTAGTTTTATTAATACCTACCTATTATTTTAAATATCTCGAGCGATGTGATAAAAACTCTGCTGACACGTATACGCCCTCGACTGAACCAAACTAAAGAATATTGCATAATGAAACAACTTAGATTTTAAAATAAACTAAATAAGTATAACGAACAAATTTTTGATAAATTTGTGTAGTGAAAACGGTCTGACTAACCAGAGCTCTAAAAATTAAAAGTGGCCTCAGAAAATATATCAAAAATAAAACTGAAACACAATGTCAATCTTTTTTTTAAATAGAAGAATGTAGGTAACAAAAAATCTCGAACGTCTTTCTTAGCTTACAAATGCGTCACATTTTATGCGATAGCTGACAAAGGAATTTGCACCAAGCGCTAGCGTTGCATTAAAATGCATTGTGTAATGTAAGCGTAGACAGAGAAGGGTATTGTGTGCAAGCCTGCATGCGCAAGGCGGGATTCTCTACACCGGCATACGGCAGTCAAGTCACCGCACAGCTGCAATGGGCTTCGTGGGGACGGGGGCGTTGCTCTCTCTGAGTCAGCAAGAAGATTCTCGATCGGTCCGACCAGTCGACTTTCAACGACCGTAACCGAAGCACGCCTTACATTTTGAAACAGACAATAATATATGATTATTATTTATTTATTATATAACTAAATATTTTCTATTAATAGTATTTTATTTGAGTTCACTGTATACTTAATTAAGTACGTCAAGGAGGAAGTCTATCTATATGACGCTCTAATTTAAAATGATTCCAATGCAGATTGAAGAGCCGGTTCTGCAGCGGAATGAACGAGATTGCCTACTATATGAGTACCTCTTTGTAACTTCTAGTAAATACAACTACTAAAACTAGTAAATATGGTGATAGTATAGTTCAGAATCTCACCAATAATCATCGTTGTAACTTTGTAAGGATGCAGCATCAGCAACAGGTCAGGCGGGGTGTCGGGCACGCTATAAACATTTCCGTATGTATAATTTACCCTGGTCAGGATTCGAACCCACGACATATATTATGGTGAAATAACCATGGACGTGAATGGAGGGGGTTGTATCTGCAAATTAGTAGTACGCTTTTATAAAAAAAAAAATGTTTCTAGGTCATCTACAAGTGGGTTAGGTTCCTTATCTATATGTCAGTCAGTCACAAAAATGTTGATTTTTAAACGCTCATTATCGATATTTGTTTGAGCTACATTTATGAAATTATGATTGCTATAATATTTTTTACTAGTTAGTTACTATTTTATAAGTAATTTTAATAGCCTTCAATACATTATGTCAAATCAAGTATGTAGTATAAATAGGTCTGAGCTGTGGTTAATTTACACACTCCTTCGTCGGCGCGTCATTTTTCTTAACTTAGCGTGTGTCTAGATTGCGTCCTTTTGTCTTGGCGTTCGACTCAAGTTTCATGCAATAACAAAGTGTACCTAATGCACATTGTTTGCCATTGTTATTGCTCGACACTCGATTGAGTTGCGCTGGCACTCAAATTCATATGACGCACAGCGACAATGCTGCGCCGTGGAATAAACCAAATTAAGGGCTAAATGGGTATATGGGGCTAATAGCTGCACCACTATTTTACCTACGGGTCAACTATAATTTTTGAAGATAAAATAAATATTGATTTTATGAAAGTCATAAAATCTAAGCTATCACAGAACATAACATACCTAATTAGTAAATTACTAATAGCAAACACTTAGTATCGCTCCATTAATAAATAGTTTTGAACTCTACTAATGAGAATTTAATGATAAATTCATATTTTATATATTTTTATGCTGGAAGATTTTGTGAACGATCTCGAGGGAAGAAACATCACCGTTTCTTCCTTAACCTACCGCCAAATTATAGAGCTGCATAACCGTGTTCCGGTTTGATAGGGAGAGCTGGCCCTGAAGTGACTGGCACATGAGGCAGAACTAACACCTCTCAGTTCTCTGATTAAGTGAGGCATCTACTTATGTGAATTGTTGATGTCCAGGGGCTGCACTAGTCTGTAAATAATTAGATACCACTCACCATCAGATGAATTACGTCCGTTGACTACCGTCGAATAAGGGTACATTAGAGATCAGGCGCCGCCCGGGGTGTACGTTACGCCAGCAAGAAAGTGTCACCTAGAGTGATATGAGTAGAACGTATAATTAGTGCGCAATCTGCTGTAAATGTGCGCCGCATAAAAAATTTGTGCGTCTTGCAGTTTTGAAAAAAAAACGTAAAAACGATTCCTGCTGGAGTAACGTTGTTCTAGCAAGAAAATTCTAGACGAATCATCGGAGATATAAAATACATACATGGGCAGAGAGCTTATATTTGTGCAAATTTGTGCGCCATAAATATAATTTGTGCGTCTTCAGGTTTTCGAGATATTGCGTTTCCCGCTGGAGTAACGTTTTGCGAATTCGTGTATCTCAAAGACCATTATATGTGCGCCTGTAGAATGAACATACACGAATAGCTCTTAATTTGTGCATATTTGTGACATAATTAGATGCCAGATAATATTTATAATTTTCAAGTAATCGCGCTTTATTGAAAACTTAAAAAAATATTGTAGCGCCTAAATGAGAAGACGTATAAACTCGCTAAAAACTGTATTCGTTCCATCTTGACGTTTATAATTACCATAAAAAGTTTCAAAACAGAACCTACAAGCGCTAATGAATAATATTACTAAAAGTCAAAACGACGGCATCATAACTTTGACGCCATCAAACAAGAAACTGGCTCAACCTAAGATGTGTAAATGTAAACCAAAAATTAGTGCATTTATCAAATAATATATAGTAAAAATATCCAGCTTCAACTGTTTCGTATTAGGTAAATATTAAGACTAAACCAAAACAGTTATTCGGCGCAGGTTATCCGAGCAAATTCGAATGACTACAAAAAAGCGACGGATTCATACGTATCGATGACCACCTTTATTAAACGTATTACACCTAAACTGTGTTCGTACAGTCACACTCAAATGTTCGTTGGGAATTATTATTACAATGACCTAATAAAAATATAATATATATTAAATGTACTTTCTGATCATATGAAATCAAAGAGCTTGTTGGTTTAAAAAAATATTATTTTTATTATCATAATCATGATTCTTAAAGTAATTATGGCATCAAATCACAGATCAGTTTTTCATTTACCTACTTAAGTACACAAACAATAAAATCACTTAAAGTGGCTCAGTACCATCATGGCGTGAAATTTAAATATTAAGTAGTTGTTGTTTTGGCCGAGATATAATTAAGTTTTGGGTATGATTGTATAGTACGCGAACGTAATAAATACCTATAGAGCGTTATATTTTGTTGAGTTTATGTTTCTTAAAAAATTGCCGGATTTGAAAACTTCAACCCAAGTTTCACATATCGGGCTGCTTAGGTTTGGGTTTTCAAATTAGGCTAATTTTTAAGAAACAAGCTGATAATAATTTTAACCGGTCTATACTACGTTCGCGTATCATACTATCATATCCAAAACTAAATTATATCTCGGCCAACAAATAGGTAACTACTTTATACCTACTTGAATTTCCCGTTATGATGGTACTTAACCTTTATCACAGAAAATCACAGTTTTTTCGTTTTTCTACTGATATAATAAATGCAAATGGCTAAATTTATTTATGTCTAATCAAAAAAAAAATCTGAATTTATTTTAATAACTATTTCTACTGCACTGTACTCGGGCACAATACGTTTAAACCAGTTAGCGAGTAAAGTTAAGAAGGTCATCGATACGTATGAATCCGTCGCTTTTTTGTAGTCATTCGAATTTGGTCGGATAACCTGCGCCGAATAACTGTTTTGGTTTAGTCTTAATATTTACTTAATACGAAACAGTTGAAGCTGGATATTTTTACTATATATTATTTGATAAATGCACTAATTTTTGGTTTACATTTACACATCTTAGGTTGAGCCAGTTTCTTGTTTGATGGCGTCAAAGTTATGATGCCGTCGTTTTGACTTTTAGTAATATTATTCATTAGCGCTTGTAGGTTCTGTTTTGAAACTTTTTATGGTAATTATAAACGTCAAGATGGAACGAATACAGTTTTTAGCGAGTTTATACGTCTTCTCATTTAGGCGCTACAATATTTTTTTAAGTTTTCAATAAAGCGCGATTACTTGAAAATTATAAATATTATCTGGCATCTAATTATGTCACAAATATGCACAAATTAAGAGCTATTCGTGTATGTTCATTCTACAGGCGCACATATAATGGTCTTTGAGATACACGAATTCGCAAAACGTTACTCCAGCGGGAAACGCAATATCTCGAAAACCTGAAGACGCACAAATTTGCACAAATATAAGCTCTCTGCCCATGTATGTATTTTATATCTCCGATGATTCGTCTAGAATTTTCTTGCTAGAACAACGTTACTCCAGCAGGAATCGTTTTTACGTTTTTTTTTCAAAACTACAAGACGCACAAATTTTTTATGCGGCGCACATTTACAGCAGATTGCGCACTAATTATACGTTCTACTCATATCACTCTAGGTGACACTTTCTTGCTGGCGTAACGTACACCCGCCCGGGCTGCCCGAAAAAAACATACAGAAATGTTTAAAGCGTGCCCAGCCCATATCTATGAATTTTCCGCAAACTGATTATATTATTAGTCTGCGATACTTACACATTACCATAGAATAAAGAGGTTAAGAAGGATTATTAGCAAGAGTATAGCAGGGAGTGAAATAGTCCTGTCATCACACGATTTTTCTGACACTCTAATATCTTAAGTATCCGGATTGCTATTTTATCGTGCATTTTTCCGTAGTACATCACTAGATAATATTAATATCGATGTGTTCAATTCTTGAAATCACTACTGCTGCAACGATTTTTGAGGAAACTAACGAACAAAATGTAGTATGTAGCTGTCCTATCAATCCTACAAATCTGTGATTTAAAGTAAGGTACCCATCTTTAAATTTTGCTTTCGCGAACTCATTTTAGGTATTCTTTTGGCAGGTCATTATGACGTAAAACCTACGAATAATAAAAGTCAAGAAATGTAACTCAAGCTCAAAAACGTCACCACGAAAACAAGACCACGGTAGGCGGGGCTAAAAACTGGACCGCGCAGCGCTGCCAGTTCGCCGGTGTCATTGATTCGATGCGCTCGTGCCGCGGATTATTATAATTGCGAAAAAAAATGTTTTTTACAGTGTTTACATACGGCAAATATGCCGTCATGTGTTGTTAGGTGTTGTAGAAGCCATACGGATATGATACATTCTGGAATCACTTTTCATATGTGAGTAATAACCATTTTAAAATCCTATACTTGCGACGCGTGGAAAGTGTTATGCAACACGAATGCAATGTAAAGCTTAATGTATACGTTTTTTTTACTAGCTTACTAAAGGAAAAATGATAGTATGCATTAGTTTAATTTATTATATTATAAATATAATTTTACAGATTCCCGAAAAATGAAGTGCAGCGGAAAAAGTTCTAAAAGGAAATTTCTCAGAGTTCGATTACATAATATGGCCAAAAAAGAATCTTTACTCATTTCTACCCGTCATAAGTTGAATACTAATTATATTCAAAAGGACATAATTATTTTCTAGGCTATTTTATTGAATAAAAAGTAAACATATAAACAAGCTTACTTTTTTTTTTTTTTTAAACGACGCCCGCATTAGGAATAACTCCTGTGTTGCGGGGGTGTTCACAAACATACATTTCACACACCCAAAGCACACCCAGAGTCAGAACAAATCTTTGCGAATCACACAAAGATTTGTCCCATGTGGGGATCGAACCCACAACACCAGCGTAGATGAAAGCGGCGAGGCGACCGCTTTAACCGCTACGCCAAACGTACACTTATTTTTCAAATCCCCATTTACGCAATTCCTGCCGCCCCTTATTGCGTAACACACTATCAATATTGAAGTAATATACTTCTACACCAATAAGACTGTGATCCATTGCTTCACATGTTCGATAAAATGAGTTGCTTTACAATGTAAAAAGCGCAATGAATGTTGTTGATCTGTCAAAATAAAACGCTTTGCTACTGATAGCGTGTTACGCAATTATCAGCTGGTCTGACATTGGCGCTACCAATCACTATTATTCGTGGGTAAAAAGCCTTAAATGGGTTAAAATACTATTGAATTTTAGATGCTTACGATACAATACTACACATATAAAGAAACATTTTAATTTTAAAACCACTAAAATCTCAATCTTATTCAAGAATGGTTTAGTTAAATTACAACTAATTAATTTAAGTAATATTAGTAGTGCAAAAATACAATATTTTTTTTGTTATGACTTATGACTTATCCGTTCATACTTATTGCATAACATCGTCCACGCATCTCGGACTGCAGCAGGCACGCGAACCAATCACTATTATCTGTCATGCCGAGAACCAATAATCGCGCTTGCCGGCATACAATGCGTTACGCGACCGCAGCTCATTGGCTTATTTGCATGTGTGTTCTTTCGTTTGAATACTTTGTCTATGTAGTAGTGTGTGGAGCAGAATTTCTTGTTGATTTTGTTCACAGTTACGCTTCCTTAGTTTTATTATTCGTAGCGTAAAACTAAATAAAACTTCTGTACAAAAAGTAATGATATCCCATCAATAACACAAATGTGAAATGAGAGCCAGGTTAATTAAGGTTAAAATAAGCAGAAAATTTTACTTGCCTAGTTTTTACGTACAGTGTACATACACAATGTAGTTCAATTCGAATTCAATAAACTAGCCAAGTTGAATGTTCAGCTTGGATTTATTTACACAGAACTTGGCACCCATATTGATATCAATTCTTTTGTAGGCGTAATATTCAACTTGGACATATAACATTTCAGTTTTGTGTTTTGATGGGATAAAATCTAAATGGAAAAGATCCCAGAGAGACAAGGTAAAGACAACCAGAGAACCAAGGTTGTGATCCAATGCTCCTGAATCTTACCAAAAATTTTGGGCAGCTAATCAGATTTTTCCTAACTTTCTTTAGAATTTTACGATTTAGGGTGAGTTGGGCCCCAAGGGCTTGTTTATTGCTAGGGTTCAAATTAACATGGTTTTAGCTAATAGCCTAAGAGGCAGCGGCCGCCCGACTTATAATTAGAGGTGAAACTTGCCCTGTGTGTGCCTTTAACATAGGTAAGAACGATCACCAAATATGAAATTTGGGTTGCGGTGGCTTTGGGAGTTACAAGGTATTAAAGTGGTGCAAAAATGACCCATACTTACGTCATAGAATAAAAGCAAATTTTTGGATATGTTATCCATGGTGATGCAGAAATCATACCCCTCAATGAATGACACGTATTGTACCTATATTATTTTATGTTCAAAACTAGCATTTACATATTAACAAGGCGGATTCCACCGCACTATCGTCTCTCAATTACGCAGGACGATAAGCAGCCGATACGTTTGTTTTCTTTACTATCATATCAGAACACTGATAACGAAACCAGATCGACTTTAGAAAATAACCTATACGAGTGGAGAGAGGTAGACGGAATTATCACCTGAAAATATGACTTTTAATCAAGCTACCACACCGAAGAAGCCAGGACTCATATTCAGTCACCACGCCATTTTGACACTTCGTAAAACTGATAAAGACCGCGTCTCAGATGGTCACCGCCGCCAGTGCAAATTTCTAAAGAGATTTCTTAGGTAGGATGACTAATCTAATTATTGTCGTAATTATTCTTCTTTGGATTATTTATTCAGCAAAAGAAGCCATAGCATCAAAAATGAAGAACATCTTTCCTAAAACTTACGGCATGGTCCGCTGATTAAAAGGTCATACAATGAGACGCTGTGCCACCTTTCATCGTAACTCATGAGTTACTCTCGTGGACAAAATTACGTCACTTTGTTGCAACATGCAGCAACGTCTAAAAAAACATTATTTCCCTGCAGGAGTGTGGTCTCGTACTATCTGGAAACGCGTCTATTCGCGCATCGTATTTTAAGATGGTAGATTAAACTTAGAACTTATTTCTATTATTATAATAATAAGAGAGCTTTTCATTAATTTTTCCGGCGTTTCTGATACTTTATAGTATTCGTGGTCACAAAATGGCTGAGCTGGTAGACGACACGATTATGGTGAGCGGCTTGGAGTCTGCAAGAAGATTTACTGCAAGGCAGTACCTAGACCTACACATACGTTTTCGTTTTTCACTGCAGTGGGTTCGTATCCACTCAGAAATTGCGATTAGTTAGAAATAGGTGTTACAATATTTATTTATTTATTTTATTTTTATTTAAAACTTAATGTACATTAACGCACATAGGCATTCCCTACCAGTCAACCTTTGGGTGATGCTGAGAGTAGGGTAGTAGGTGCAAAATTTGAAGTTTTAATTAGGAGAAGAGCAGAATAATAAAATAATTATGAGTACTCAACACATACATATAGATATGAAAAAATAAATGATACATAAACATCTACATATACAATATAGTAGTAATATACATAATTGAATTTATTCAGTTTTTCTAATTCTTACTAAGTTGAAGGAGTAACATGAGTCGTGGTTAATATATGACAGAAATTGCCCTGTTTACTGCCTTACAGGAAAAGGTCAACAATAATTATCTATTTTCCCTAACAAGCCACACAAGACCAAGTATATTTCTGTCCATTCTTCGTCAGAAAGAGAGGTGCCCCACAGAACCACTTAAATTGGCCTTTGGGCAAACCTTCATAAGATATCACGATAATAATGCGAAGTGAAACAACTAGGTAGACCCGATGTATGCCAGGCACTAGATATTTTTCTTCACTTCGAGCTGGCCAAATTTTCTTGTCTCGCTTCTCCGTAGCCGTATGGAGAAGCGTGACGGAAAAATTTGCCTATCTTTGAAGCAAACTGGAAGTATTTACGTTTATAGTTAGACCACGTGGTTTGTGTCGTAACAACTGTCATAAACTGTGGCAGAATATCAAATGGTAACATGTTTCCGGACTGCCGGCTGCAACGTTGCTGCATGCACGCTGCAGACTGCAATAATCATAACTAGGCTAAAAGAGCAAAGCGGCCAGCTTCATGCAAGCTTTCAAGAATTAAACATTTTCGTTAATTTTCTAAAAATTTCCGCAGAGTGCGTCACGAAGATCACGTCACGTCAACGAATCGAAGCAAGGTCAACGGACTCAAGGTCCTGACCGTAACTCATTGTAAATTGCAATTTTTGCAACACGGTTCTATTTTAGCGCTAATTCTAGTATAAAATATTATTTTTTTATAACATCTAAGAACTTTTATTGGTTTTTAGGTAAAAATAAGATCCTTTTGAGTTTTGAGGCGGTACAAAAATCTAGATTACGTTTGTGTCTGCGACGAGGCGTGGCTTTACGGCTCGGAACTGATAGCACTCTGTGTGGCAATTTCGCGCGATGATGGTAAGTAGGGTACCGCGCTGCCGCTCTCACCTATTGCGGAACACGCAGTTTGTGATCAGTCTCAATTATAAACTGTAAGCTACGAGTAGCTTACAGGCAAGATGCTGATTCAATGTTGATATTTGATATAGACCTAGGCTGATTATAGGCTCGCTGTATGTGAGTTGTGTCGTAATTTGGAGTTATCGGACATAGAAAAGCTATCTTCGATTAAAAGTAATTTTTATGGATTGCACAGCGAAGATGTATTCTACCTAACTTTAAAAACACTAAAATAGATTAATGAGGCGAGATCGCCGAGTTTATTTTATGTTTCTAATAAAATTAAACTTCTGCGCGCAGTCATCTCAATTGCTATCGATCGTTGAATGGACGGCGCGCGCAGAAGGTGAGCCAATAATGAAAGCTGTAACCGAGTATCAGGCAGAAAAAAATATTTTCCTAGATCTTGGGAACAACATAGAACGTTCATGTTACAACCGGTTTGTGGTTTCTAACAGCTGGGAGTCTATACCTGGGAACTGGTTTTAGTTGCCTCAAGAGTAAGGGAGATAAAAGAGGCAGTGGCCACCGATTAACGATTGAAAGGCATCATTTCAGAATTTATCCATGGCTGACGAATTTTATCAAATATGCTATTTATTAGCTACTTGTATCATTTTACCAACATAGTTCGCAGTGCATCAATTCGTTTCATTGTCCTTCAATAGGTCGCAAAAGTTGGCTGAATTAAAGCAAGCATTGTCCCTAACACGTACCAATTACTAGGGCTATTCTAGTATACAGACCTATATGATATGAAAATTTTGTTTTTTTTTTCGCAATGTAAAAAGTATAAGGTGGTACAAAATGTTTGCAAACAAGCTGAAAACGGTTTTATTAATGTTGGTGCTTGTTTTGTTGTCCTTCATAATTATGTATTTTATAATTATTTGATGTGCTTATTTTTTTGTGTTAATAACTGTCGATTTCAGCCATATCTGAAGTAAATCAAAAAATCTTTTTTTATTTGAAAGAAGGTCTTTTCGAGGTGATCTCATCTCTACCAAGTCAGGATCTGATGATGCTATACTAGGTAATAGAGAGCCACACATTTCTTAGGCACCAAACATTGAAAATTACTTTCGATGATTTGTGAAGTTTTTGGATAATATACAACTAGCAGTCAGTATCTTAGGCATGATACTAAGCTGATAATGACAGGTACAAACTCTGAAAGAAAGAAAATATTTGAATTTCGCCGCTTCCTGGCCATACTGCAGAGCATACCTACTCTTATCCGACTTCAGAAAAAGGAGGTTCTCTATTCTATTTTTTTTGTTTTTTTTTTATGTTTGAACAACCTGATTACTCGCAGACTCTTTTGAGATTTTTTTTTTTTTTTTTTTTAAAAAGCTTACTAGCAATTTGCAAATACAAATTACTAGTATTCTTGTTAACCCCCTCCAGCTAAGCTTAATTCGCTTGTGTTAGGAGGAAGTTTACGTCCGTGGTGTAATGGCCAGGATTCGAAACCACGACCTCTCGATCGTAAGACCGATGCCTTATCCATTGCGCCACGGCCGCTTGATATTATTTATCTTTTACTAGCTTTTGCCCGCGACTTCGTCTGCGTGGAATTCGTTGTATTAAGTAGTAGCTGCAACCGCGCTTTGACCCGCGTTCAACCTTACTGCTCCGCTCCCGTAGAGTTTAGCGTAATGTTAAATATCCTTTATTGAGACTTACACTATTAAACTCAAAATTAATTATCAAAATTCACCCAGTAGTTTTTGAGCTTAGCGCTTTCAAACAAACTATCTCCAGCGGTTTCATCTGCGTGGCAGATACATCAATAAAAAGACTCTATAACAGCAAATAAAATACATACCTAGCTAAATAGACCTATTTCTGATGATAACTAATCTAAACTCAATAAATAAGCAAAATCCCTATAAACTAATATCTATACGAATGTCTAATCCTACCTAATCTATATATATAAAAATGAAACCCGTTTACCGTTGTCACGACATGGCATGAAAACGGCTTGACCGATTTGGCTGATTTTTTTTTTTGTAGTTTTCTAATACTCTGTTCAAGGTTCTTCCATAAAAAAAAATATAAAAATGAAACCCGTTTTCCGTTGTCACGACAAAGCATGAAAACGGCTTGACCGATTTGGCTGATTTTTTTTTTTGTAGTTTTCTAATACTCTGTACAAGGTTCTTACCGAAAAAAATATTAAGAAAATCTCTCAGAAAGATTGAAAAATATACATTTAATTTTGCCTCAGATGAAGAACCTAAAGATAGAACCATAAAATTACATGAACGAGATGGAGATGGAACTCGATGGAACAATTACTAAGGAAGAAAAAGGAAAAAATATACTTTTTTTGTCTTTGTCACCGTGGCCGATATTTTTCTTTGTCATCAGCCACTTGATGACAAGCAACGTCTGACAACTCGATATTTTTTCATTTTTCTGGTGTAAACAGATGTAAATAAACTGATTTAGTGTAATTTATAGAATAAACAACTGTAAACTAAGATAAAGAAAATAAAGAAATGGTGGGATGTGCTATTTTAAGTTGCGAAAGCCGCAGCGAGAGCCAAATTGAAGGGATATCATTTCACAGGTAAGTAGATGAAAAAGACATATATTTCATTTTGGTGACCTGATGGTACAACGAAAATTGTTGTTTACAAGCGGAATTCATTATGTTTGCTACTATATTTAAGACGTAGTAATACATTTTACTATTAAACATATCGAACATTTTGATTTATGTGTTGCCATCACGGGACTTTAATTTACCCCACGGTTAGTCCCCAGTCATATGTCATCAATACAATAATAATAAGACTATGAATTTATAATAACGTTTTAAATTACTGCAAACGATTTAAATCTTTCACGTATTTAAAAGCTATGTGTACTCGAACATATTATTATAGTTTTATTATAACGCTAGTTATTGCCCGTGACTTCGTCCGTGTAGAATTCGTTGTATTAACTAATAGCTGCCTCCGTGGTGTTAACCGCGTTCAAGCTTACTGCTCCGCTACTGTGCAGTTTCTTCTTTCAGCCTTTGCTATAACATTAACTTGCGCAACCCAACCAGTAATTCCCGAGATTAGCGTGATCAAACAAACAAACTAACGACCTCTCCTGCTCATATTCCGTAGATAGTTGCGTAATGAATAATGATATGAAACCTAGGTATAGTCCCACCTTCTTGCTAATAATATCCATGCAATTTTTAATTAAATCTAACCAGTAATTTCCGAGTTAATCCCGAAAAATTCTAAAAGCTATATTTTTGGCTTCATTATCAGTTGCCGAACATACAGCTTCTTTAATAAAATATTCAAGTGCAGTTTTGGCCCTCGTATGATTTTTTCATAGTTTTATTATAACATCGCAGGTTTCCCTCTGTGTCTGAAATTAAAAATAAATGGACAGTGGCTACGGGCAGACGAAATTGGGTACCTTCAAAGCATTCAAGAATTTGCTCCGTGCATTTTAATGAAGACGCTTTTTTGGTGAAAGGAAATAAGAAACATTTAAATCCGTATACTATACCTATAAAGGATATCTATGCAAGTATTAAGTACTTAAACCTTAAAATATTTAATACCGAGTCACGGTTTGTGTCTCCATGTTATTAGTTAGTGGGCCTAGAGCGTCCAAGATGAAACGAACACGTAGTAGATGCCCTGACTAAATTTATTAAATAATGATATAAAAATATTACAGTGCGGTGCATCCATCCAGGTGTTACATAATGTAACAGTGGCCCAACAACCATCAACAAGCAAGAAGCTCAATAGCACTGTGAGTATGAAAAGGAAAGAAAGTACTATCCCCACACCAATTTTCATTAAGGTCGGTCCAGTAGATTCGACAACTATTGGGTACAAACAAACAAACATAAAAATCTTTTCTCTTTATAATTAGTAGAAATAGATATTTACTCTACTCTCCTATTTGCCCAACTAATATTGTGGATTTTTATATTAATTATAAATACATATTTTAAAATATTAATTGAGTATTTTATTTTCATTAAAAGTCACTCCTCATCTGTTTACTCACACTCACACCTAGCGTCTTGCGTGCATGAGTGGGGTTGATATACTTGATACCCTCATACATATCCTATTAAATATAACCGAGAAGTTTATCTTCATAGAAACAGTCGGAACGTGTCACGTGCCTACGTCTATTTGCGTCACGTGCCTACGACGGAGATGTGCCGAACGATTCCAAAAAATAATTATAGAAGTTCAAGTCAGGTACATTAAATCAAAATACAGTTGGGGGCAGCCCTTATTTTTTCTCTTTCTTAAAAAAAACGACGCCCGCTATCGGAATAACTTCTGTGTCGCGGGGGTGTTCACAAACATACATTTTACACACACAAAGCACACCCAGAGTCAGAACAAATCTTTGCGGATCACACAAAGATCTGTGTCCCGTTTGTGGGGTCGAACCCACAACACCAGCGCAGTTGAAAGCGGTGAGGCGACCGCTTTAACCACTACGGCAACCGTGGACTCAAATCAACCCTATCGTGTATCGCGTCATTGTGTTTTGTTATTTCAAGGTAAGGGATGGAGTCAGAATACTGGTAGGTATATCTTTTATACTGAGCCATGGCCCTATTTTAAAAAGCTACAAGTTGGTAGTTGTATCCATAGTGTTAGCTTTTATACAGCCTTTTACTTGATTAACAGAACAATCCCTAAATAATTGGCTACTGATGAAGTACAAAACCAAATATATTTAGTTATTGCACTTCAGTAGCCAATTATTTAGGGATTGTTTTGATTTTCAAGTAAAAGGCTGTATAAAAGCTACCATTAGGTGCTTTAATATAATAGAGGTTTAGACCGACGTTAAAAATGTAATGGTGAAGCTTTTTAAAATAGCGCCCTTTAAGACTAGAAAACATTTACCCATTTAGTATAGCGAGATATAAATTGAACTAAATAAAAAGTTACGTCTAATACAATTTATAAATTTATTGATAGGTTGGGCTAAGTCTATTCGTGAAGTTGAACCAAAAATGGGGAAAATTGCTAAAATGGCAACACAAATGAAGTTGTTGTTGTTGCTGTCGCATGTGCAGTTGCGGCGTGGTGACATCTATAGGTTCTTCATCTGAGAATTTTGCATATTTAAAAAAAAGCGCGTTACGAATGTCAACGTCATTCAATTTAAAACAAAAAACTCTGTGGTGATCTATGACACCACAGACAACCGCGAGCTGTGAAAATATCGTAGACAGAGAATCCTTCATCCAAGGAAAATATATATTTTGATTTTTTTTTTAATAAAATTAGTAAAGTGAAGTAAAGTCCTTCTCAGGCGTAGACAGAGATCTCAGGTATGACGAAACCAGGGAAATAGGTATTCATTTTTATATATTATAGATTCCAGTTCAAATTGAATAGGTATGCATGCATACATAAGATAGGTCAGCTATCCAAAATAAAGTAGTGCATCAAATTTACGCTAAGGCGGTACGAAGTTCGCCGGGTCAGCTAGTAGTATTATAAAATAACCTACGGTCGCTACGTACAATATCAAATATACTACCTATACTTTAAAATTAAAAATAAACCTAAATTACTCTACCTTCAACTGTACATAGTAAAAACTAAAAGAAATAAAAAGGTCGCACTGAAAAGCACGGTTTAGAATTGCAAGTAGCAGATAAAACATACTTAGCCGTGTGCAGCGCCCCTTAGTGAAATCCACAGTGGGTGACGTAACCTACGACAAACTTATTATTTGCGGTTGGAACAGTAATCGGGTCTAGAGATCGAAACGCAAATATAAGTTTGTTTTTTATAGTATATAATATACTGGGTGCCCAGGATATTAAAGAATAAATATAGCAAGTTTCATTGTAATCGAACCGGTAGTTTTTGCGTGATGCCTGAACAAACAGACAGACATTTTTTTTTTAAATCACATTTTAGGTGTCGGTCTAGTAACACCCCCTGCCATTTATTTTTTTTATATTTTTAATATAATTATAGAAATTTTACTTCTACAGATTTATTATAAGTATAGATATAGATATAGATTTCTCGGATTAGCTCAATGGTTAGGAGTACGTAGATAATTCTTCAAATATGTCTGTATTTGAAGAATTTTTTTTTTGTATTTTAAGAACACAGGTTAATATCTTCAGGGCTGTTCAATAAGACTGTGTAGCGTCACCGTGGTTGTTAAACCTGTACATGGACAGCTGTTTGACAGATTTAACTCAAATCTGTAACGTAATCATATAAGAGACAGTTAATTTGAACTTAACTACCACACTAGAATAAATGAGTGATGAGATGAGTGAAATTTCTTACATAATTATGCAGATCACCAAGTGCTACATGCGTTGTCAACTGAAGATTTGCAAGAGATAGTAAGTATGGTAAATGAAGAAATAAGAGAAAATGAATGCAAATTAATGTAGGGCAAACTAAGGTGATAAAAAGTTACTTCTAAAATTAGTATATTTGGGAAGTCTGTTTACAAGAGATAGTAAGAAGAGTGAATGCAAGCAATAGAGTTAATGGCACACTGCACACATTCGTGGGCCAGCGAAGCCATGTCAAAAGAGGCAAGGCTGGCTACCCTCGATGGCGTCCTAGTTTCGACTCTTTTGTATGGAAGTGAATGTTGGGTATGAAGATATACAACGCCAATGTGATTGGAAGTATTGGAAGAGGTTGTCCTCGAAAAACATATAAGGGCCAGAAAAATGGCGTTCTTTTACATGTACCCGAACATGTATGAATGTTGAGGAAGCGAAAGAAGTATTTAGGAGTGAAGAACATGGCATTCCATTGTCTCTGCCAACCCCCGTGGGATGAAAGCATGATAATTATTATGTATGTATGTATGTTTAGAATATATGAATATAATATGCATTGGCACAATGTTTGGGCTATTACTAGTAAATTTTAATCAACCATAGGCTAATTGCAACACTGCACTATAGAGAAAATTGTAATTCATAATACTATTGCAGATCATCTGTGTCTGTATCTAAATGGTCACTGGTTCCCCTCCCCCCTTTTTTCCTTCCACCATCTACAAAATTTTTGAATTTATACTAAAATTGCGTTATTTATTCCTTCATCTTTCAATCTGCAATTAAATGAGAATAACTGTCAAGAATCTTAGGCCTATGCAGCCACCATTTTGTTGATGTCCTTTACACATAATGAACTTGTTCATTGTATAAAATTTCATGTCATCATTTTGCCATTTAAATAGAAATAAAACTTGCTCTTCACAATAAAACTTTTAATCATGAAGGAATAATAAATAATAATTAGCAATGGACCTAATGATAAATTATGAATTACAAGAATTTAATCTATAGCTATAGGCTGTAAGTTGTTCAGAGTATGTGCAATGAGAATAACAGGATGAGGCTGGAGTACTGCAGTTGTGAGAGGTCGCTGCCTTGCTCCACAGGGTTCAGCAGGTAAAGCCTGTGGCGTGGCAGCCGTACGCCGCAGCACCGCACCTCCACGCACCACACATGTCACTCCAGCACGAGGGTCACAATTCTCATTAACACTAGGACTCTCATCGTCCGAACACAAGTCTATCACTTCACAATCATTATCTGCACGCTTTAATGGGTCTAATAATTTCATCTCTGCATCGGCTGGCTGATCGCAATCATGCCCATCAACAAACACAATATCCTTGTCTAGCATACTCTGCCGTTTGCTCTCTGCTTCTTCTTTCAGATTGTCTATGTATTCTTCTATTTTCTTTAAAGACATTCTTTCTACATTTACAGAGATCTTTTTACATTTAAAAAGCAATAACTGGCCATTTACATCTAGTATTTTTTTATTTCTTTGATTTGGAAAGACATGTTTTCTGAGCCAGTAGTCTATTGGTCTTCTGTATCGCACAGGAAATTGTTGGTTTTTACCCTTAACATTATACTGTTTACTAACTATATTGGCAGTGCAGCAATATCTTTCTACTCTCTCTCTGGAATATGTCATATCACGCTGTACACTTGGTTTGACATTACGCATGTAAGCCAGTGATGAGAATGGATATGGAGGCCCGCGGTCAATATTAGCTGCATTTCTGACACTCTTAGGTTTTGCCTCTGAATCACTATTTCCAGATGCTGAATCCTCAGCTTTCTGATCAATTGATTGTAACTTCAGAGCTGAAAGAAACTCTGGCAATCCACTCTCGCATTGGGATGATGAGACAGTATTATCATTGCATAGCCTCTCATGCACTTTTAATACATCCAAGTTATCAAAGTGGCTGTCACAATTGTCGCACAAATATATGTCCGTAGATTTGATCTGAACTTCCTCTACCCTGCTGCGTTTAGGTTTAGCCTTGTCATAGAATAGGTTTTCATTTCTGAACGTCACCATGAGTTTACCATTTGGTCTATAGTAAAGAGATGTGGTGTGGTCTCTGTTGTCGACATACCTGAGCCTGTTGGACGGGTGCCTTGCTAACTGCGCCGAGAACACAAGCAGGAACGCGCTCTTATGGTAGTCATAGCATTTCTTCACCAGGTTCTCCAATCTTATCTCCCAGTCTTTGGGCACCACGCTGGGCCGGACGAAGGGGTGTGAGAACTCGACGTCTTTGGGCCACCACGGTGGTTGACTGATGTCTTTCGCGGTATCGTGTCCCCAGGAACATGTCACCATGAATGTTATGAATTTCTCCAGCTCAGCGGCTGTGATCTGCGTCAGCGCCGTTGGGTGGCCGTTGGCAAATAGAAGCGGCAGGTTGGCGATCATGGCTCCCGCTGTCACTTATGGTCATCGAAACCCGAGGCAGGCCAGCGCTTGCGATGTCGCCCCGCATAGGTTCACAATAACGGTTAATATGTAGCAGGCCATTATAGAAGCCGTAATCGGGTTTAACACACGTATTGGTTGTCACAAATGTAGATGTTTATTCCACAGCATTACGAAAAAGCTTTTTTGCACTGAGAATCACAATAGTTCACAGAGTGAGAGCGTTTGTACTAAAAAGAGAAAGATCCATAGATCCACAGACTTCATAGAATAGAATAGATCTTTGTGAATAGTTGCGTCGTATTCTATAACTACTGCGCCCACCGAGCGAAACGCGAGAAACAACGCAACGCAACGCGATCAAAAGATAAAAAAAGCTGCTTTAACAAGCGCGTAACGGGTACGGAACGACCCCAGAGTTAGGAATCTTCGTCTTTCATTGGTCTATTTTACAAATTTGTTTTGGATAGACCAATCATAACGAAGCAAATTTGTAACTTATTTTTCATGACGCCATCTTTCGAGATTTCATCATTAGAGGTGGTCATTATTCAAAAAGCTAATAACGCAATGAATTAAACGAACGCAATGGATAATAAATAGTTAAAGACTTCATTATTTGGCTGTATTGCTACTAAATGTGAATAAAATTATCCTTCGTTTACATCTGTGCGATTTAGTCACGTTAACAACAACAGCGCCACTCAATCGTAGAAAATAAAAAATGCTTGAGTCACTGACAGAGTGGTGATTCTGGTCGGAAATAATATAATATACTGAAAAAAAAATTCGGTACTTTATTGACCTACTATATTTAATTATATAATCACGCGCTGGCAGCGATCGATGATCGGTCGATTTTATTGTTTTCACTTTACTTGTATTATAAATTATAATGTATTAGTATTATTTTATTCTAATAATGTATTTATGCTTTAGCGACCTTGAATAACACGATTCTAAGGTAGTTATAATCGCAGAGTTGAAAGTTGTTGTTTTGATTCGACACTTTAGAAATATTATTTACCTATCATTTATTTGATTGAATATC
Source organism: Hypena proboscidalis (assembly GCA_905147285.1). NCBI lineage: Eukaryota > Metazoa > Arthropoda > Insecta > Lepidoptera > Erebidae > Hypena > Hypena proboscidalis. The sequence continues at coordinate 2,679,291 of LR990131.1, read as the reverse complement.
ATTATTAATAACTGTTCTGGTGCTGTTTTCTTACGGAACGACTAAGATTACAGTGACCACGAACCACAGAATTATTAACAGCCTCTTTAGGTAACGATTGTTCGGTATATATTGTTACGTCGCAATAATTACTCATTTGTAGTCGTTTTTGCCATCTCTAATCATCATTGCCATATTTAAACAAAAAAAATACTTGTTGTGAAGATAAATATTATGATATTCTTTACAATTTAAAATAATTCTTAGGTAACAGAAAAAATATATTTTCATTTATTTTATTTTTCACATATTTTATTACTGACTATAATATATATATATAGTTTCACTATATTTTAGCGATGACACGGAGCGGGGAGGGTGTGAATGGAAATATGACACCACCCGGGGTTTATGATTAACCACGAGAAATGAATCAAATGTTAAGCCATTTCCGTTTAAACATTTGTTTTGATTATTATTTAATAAAATAACAAATGTTTAAGCGGAAACCAAATTGGCTTAATTTGCGAGTATCCCTTGCTCGATAATCAGGTTCACACGTTTATTATACAGTAAACAAGATAAAAATAATTTAGGATTGAAATCATCAATTATGTTGATTCACAAACAAATGGAGGTTTATAATATTTTGTGGCTTAGGTGAAAATAAAAGCTAATTAAATTTTCATACAAATATTAAGTATCTTTCAAGATACGATACCAAGTACAATATTTACGGCAAACAGTAAAAAAATGATTATACATGGATCATTAAGAAATTAAACACAGCAAATTTGATGTTCGCAATATTTCTGTATGTCTCTAATCCGATAACTGTCAGTCAGTCTTCAGTAATGTCATATTGGATTGTCATTAAAGTCAAAAAGTTCAAAAACTCGCACAATGAATCCGTCACACACAATAACTCACATTTTGATCAATTATTTGATCCTCTCTTCTTTTCATATCCTGTTTTCTATCTGATATTTCAATGATGTTGTGTTATAATTTATCTGATAATTAAGGAAATCTAAATAGACTAAGTACGACTCTACCGCAATATACTACTAGTTTAGTCTTTGTTATTTGTGCTTTAAAATGTGTACAAGTTATTGATTATATCGAAAATGGTGAGTAGAAATCTAATAAGACGAAGGATTTTGGACTTTCCATGATTAACAATTTGCTAATAAGAAGTAATTAATTCTCTTCTAGGATCATAACAGTGGCGACAGTTCTCCTAATTCGCCTTCAAAGAGTTATCAAGAAATAACTGATTACCTGTAAGTTTTTAATCCATTCTGTGCCTCTTTGTATAAGATTTTGGTAATTACTTTGTTTTAACTCTTGGTATGTATCAATAAGAATATTTTAATAATTTAAATTCTATGTACATAGAGGGCAACCAAAAGTCATATAATTATTAAGTTCTTTCTATGAGTCATAACAATAAATTGTATCAATTAAATTAAAACTTTGTATTAAATGGTTCTTATTATTTGTTTTTATACAAGAATTTTAGAAAGATATTTTATTTCATACAATAATACCAGTATGCAAACAAATAAAATGCTGAAAAATTATGCAAACAAATAAAATGCTGAAAAATTAATAATCCAGTAGGAACTGGACCCATACCTCTGGCATCTCCATTCTTAGCACTTAAAGATGCTTAGCAGGGTTATAATTTGCCTTGAATATTACAAAAATAATATACTATTAAATTTAAACTTTCCTTTATTTAAGAAGGTTGAAATATTATAACTATTATCAGGAATTAACTCTTTTGTATATTGTTGAATGATAAGTTAAGTTATGAAATCAGCAACAACTTAACTATAATGTCACCTTCCAGCTTGGACCTGCCCACATGGAGTTTAGACAGCCTGAAAACTATTGCCATTCAGCAAAGGTTGCCTCGTCCCAGAAGTTTGGCATGGGGCATACTGCTCAATGCTCTTCCACCTCCAAATGGAGATATTGTTTCAAGGTAAGATAGACACCAGACTTTAAGTTCAATGAGGGTTGTAACATACATAGGTCAACTATCGCTTGACAGAGATGGATGCTGCTATTATACATTAAGAAAATTGCTCTCCTGGCTATGTGTGTAGTAACCCTGAAGTATAGTAAAACACAAACATGCATTAGAGGTTCCATCTAAAACTAGCTTCAATCCCAGGGACATCATCCATGTGATATGTCTGCAATCACTCATCAAAGCCTAAAAAGAAGAGAGTAACTTCACAATTAAGAATTTCAACATGTTACAAACAAACAATTTTATTTGTTTACAATAATAGAACAAATAGAAAAAATAATTGATCTCACTGTTAAGTACTAATTGTAGCAATTGATTCAACATTTAAATAACATATAGAATTAAGTACACACCAGGCTATCTAATCAAGTATGGACAAATCTTTCATAGGACAGAAAAAACTATATACTTTTCTTTATTATGATACAATTAAGCATTTAAAATTACATTATATTATTATATATGTAAAACCTAAATTGATACCTAACTATATATATTTTATACATCAAATAAAAGAATAATACAAACTTATTTAAAAAAATAGATTTAATAAAAAGTTCAGGAATAGTGTCTAATGTGCTAATTAAATAAAAATAGATTATTTTGCCATTTTGTTTGTTACCCTGTTGTGATTGAAATTTTTTAAAGGAATGTCATTGTAAATATTGTTATATTACAAAAGAAACAATGCCTAATATTTATATTGGAAAGGTGTAACTTCATGTATTGATCTGTGTACTTACATAGTTTGTAATAATTAGCTGTATTTTGTTCTGACTTTTTAGTGTTTATGTTTGTTATTATTCAGTTTTGTAAAAGCGAAGACTTGTCATTAGCTGCCAGATTCTTACTACTATTTACAATTCTGTTAATTGAGCTGTAAGTCTTCCATATATCTTAAATAAATAAATAAATAATATGGCATAGGGCTGTTATGCTGTGAACTACAACTAATTACTTCATTTTATATTAGTAATGCATTTAGTGATAAGCAGGATTATCTATTACGTTTGTGGTCTGTCAAGTGATAATAAATGTTTGTTTTTTATTTACACAGCATGCTCATTATATCACTTCATAGTTTTTAACTAACTGTGATTTGCAGTTTTACTAGCATTAAATTAGTGTTTACACCACTCTTCTTATTTTTAATTTAATTGTAAGCCATGCCTTACACACTTCTAGTAAAACAATGATATTATGCATCTGTTTTCATAGCAACAGTTGCGTGCCATCGCATGCAATTGATGCATCACGTCGCGTCACCTCACACCGGTCGCTCACGTAGGACAACAAGTTATAACAATAAATTTAACGTAAATAACTTTTACTTGTTTCTTACAGTTTAAAATCTCATAGAAATTTCTACAATGACTTGAACAAAAAGCTATCAATGGATCCAAGAGCAGTCATTGGTGACGACCCTCTGTCACAGAATGATGAGGTGAGGGTACTTTATTAATTAATTTTCCCTTCTATTGTTGTTTTAAATAAGATAGTAGCTCTGTCTGTCAGTTACACTTGCCCGGCTGAACTACTGTAGAGATAGTTCAAAACGTGTGAAAGGGCATAAGCTACTTTTTATCGACATACCTACTACATAATTTTGCATAGAGCATGGAGTAAGTTATAGCATAAAGTGTAAACTGTGTACACATGTGTACTACCCATTCTGACATATGGATACGCGAACGCGCAACAAATCGCACTTTATGAAACTCTAGACCTATCAAAACGCCATGCTGAGAAGTATGATGGGGCAAAAACTAAAAGACAAAATAAGAACTACAACAATTAGGAAAACACAAGAACCAGAGATGTCACAATAAAAAAACTCAAGTGGCAATGGGCAGGTCATACTATGAGAGGAATGGACAAGGGGTCGAAATTGAAGTGGTACACAGGCAACAGGAAAGGAAAATGAAGTGGTACACAGGCAACAGGAAAGGAAAACGAGGCAGACCACTTAGGCAATGGGTTGATTAAATTTAAGGCAGTGGTGGGCAGTACTTGGACATCACTAGCCAGAGAAAGTAGTGGAGTTGGAGGAGGCCTTTGCTGCAACAAAGCACACAGATATTTCAAATAATCTAACCAATAGCGAAATATCTGTCAGAAGGCTTATAATAATAATTTAAAAAAAGTCAAAGTATGGCTGTAATATTTTTAATCTAAAGAATAGTGACAATTTTTTAACTTACTAAAATGTTATTTGTTTGCAGAGTGTATGGAAGCAGCATTTCTGTGATAACGAGCTCAAGGCCCTGATCCTTCAGGATGTAGTCAGGACATTCCCTGAGGAGCTGTACTTTAGAGATAAAGATGTACAGGATATTATGGTAAATATTGACCTTAATAAAAATATCATGCTATAAAATTTTGACTCTAGCATAGTGTTAAGTTTTTGCAGTTATTTTATTACATAGAAGATTATTCTTTATAGGGTAATTCCAGTTTAGGGTAGTGCATCTTATCCTACTATAATATTAAAAACGTGAAAGTGTCACTTCATGTCTGTTAACTTTCAAGCAAAAACTACCAGGTCGATTTAGATGAAATTTTGCATAGATGTAACTTATAATCTTTGAGTGCACGGTTGGCGTAGCGGTTAAAGCGGTCGCCTCGCCGCTTTCAACTACGCTGGTGTTGTGGGTTCGATCCCCACATGGGACAAATCTTTGTGTGATTCGCAAAGATTTGTTCTGACTCTGGGTGTGCTTTGTGTGTGTAAAATGTATGTTTGTGAACACCCCCGCGACACAGGACTTATTCCTAGTGCGGGCGTCGTTTTAAAAAAAAAAAAAAATCTTTGATTTGATCTTCCTAATCCAAAACAAAAACCTTTCTGTTTGAGTCTGAACCTTTCAGATCAGAGTGAGGGGTCAAGCAAGCTTATTTAACTTGGTCGGGAACGATCATGAGCAGGGTGTTGAATGACTGGTAGAGGGCATTCGTGTCAGGGGACATCTCATTAACCATCTACGATTCGCTGATGATACCACCATAATAGAGAGATAACAAAAGTGAGCTTGCTAATCATGGTTGTAAGAACTGCACGATAGAGAAGTAGATGCAGATCCTTACATGATGGACAGAAAAAGAAGCCTCACGAGACACCACTGGTGCCAACATCCAGGGGGCAATACAGCTAGCCCAAAACAGAGGGGCGTGGCAAGAGATGGGTAAGAGCAGCGCTCCTGGTGGTCACGACCCTCAGCCTTGAGGAATCGACTAAGAAGAAGACGAAGATTATAGTCTGAATTTGCATAACATAATTATAAACTATGTACTATTTATTGAAGTAGATAGTGCAGGTACCACACGGGTGGGAGCTTGTAATTTATATTATTATTACATAAGATAGATCACCAGAAGCAGTTACACTATCCAATGATGGCTATGATACAGTCGTCTATATATATATACACATTCACACACAAGCCCATATGACTCTCACACAGGCTTGTCCCATTAATGTTCTATCTATATTTCTATTATATGTTTATGTAATTGATTAAACATGATAGGTGCGCGTGCTATTCTTCTGGGCGCGATCTCACTCGAGCGTGGGGTACCGGCAGGGCATGCACGAGATCCTCGCGCCGCTGCTTTTCGAACTGCATGTGGATAGGACCTTAGCGCCTACCTCACTATCGTAAGTGTACAATTTATCGCTCCAGTCAGTACCCTGTAAATGTTATTGGCCAGATATTGAAACATCTTTTATCAAAATCAGACTTTTAAAAAGGCCATTGCTATACATAAACCTCTGTGTGTGATAAATGTGTGCCACAACACCCGGTCCTCCGCCTTCCGCATCCAGTCTTCTCCATCAAACTACCTCTGGACAATAAGCAGCATTGTATTTTTATCTATGAGAATGAATGTAACTGACGGAAATTTTCAACATACTTCATATTTATATAGTTTTTTCGTTTCAGGGATAAATTAAAATATATACTAGATGTGGAGTGCTTAGAGCATGACAGTTAGTGAGTATTTACAAATCATACATTACAAAAACGAAGTACTTATGACATTCTATAAGAACTCAGTGTACCCTCAAAATACCATTTAGTTCTTTAAAATTTGAATAACACGCGCCGAATACATGATTTTGTTTTCAGCATGTTATTAAGTGCAATAATGAAGGGACTAGAGAAGTTTTACACGACGGGTGATATCGTGCCTACCTCGTGTGGCAGATTACCTACTTCCATAATAGCTCATGTGAGTATTCTATATGAAGTTATTCCTATTTAAACACACAACACCCACACTCACTGATCCGGCTCGAAGGACCAAAAATGTTTATACTGTTACTTCATGTATTTTTTTGATTGATAATAATGACATACTATTGGTTATCAATCAGAATTGTAGGATAATGAGGGTTTGCTAAATCGTTTCGTGTATTGAATCCACTTGTTTACTACATGACGCGATTCAATCGTGAACTGATTTGCAAATAAATTAATTTCAATTTTCATGAGTGCACAATTATTGCTACCTCAAGTTTAAAAGTTTTCTGGAGCACGGAGAAAATTCTCCAATATCTAGTGCGATCTGTCCAAAGTTCGTCCGCATCGGCACTTATGAGTTCCATCAATTAATGCAGTACAATATAATCCACGAGCTTCTCATCTATCTCTGATCTAAGTTTAACTGTCGTAGAATCCAAATGAAGTGGTGCGGTATTTGGACAAGGTGCGCGAAGAGTTCCTGGTGCCTTTGGACCTTGAGTTAGCTACGCATCTGGTTGAGTGCAATATTTCTATGGAGCTGTTCGGAATGTAAGTATGCCTGGCACAGTCTCATCGCTGTTGGAGTTAGTTGACAAACCGAAAATGTCATAACTGTTACTTCTTTATTCAAAATTAAGCCAAAACCATTTAGCCCAGTGTTTGTTTGTAAATAGCTCAAAATTGTATGTAGTGTATATATTAATCATATATTAATAGTTTTTTTCGATCTTTGTTTTGCATTTTGTGAAGATTTACTATAGTAACATATATATTTTTTTTCACCATCGGAAAGAAGAGATTTCAACGAACAGAAAACATACCAATTTTTTGAAAAAAGCTGATATTTTGACGGGTGAATTTTCGATCGAAAATAAGAGTAAAAAATCGATATTAATTTAAAATAAGGTGAAAAAATAAATATTTCTAATCAAATAAATTACAGCGTATTTGGGACATAAAAAGGTAAGTTTTCACCAAATGTCGTGAAAAAAAATTATTTTTTGTAAAAGATAAAAAAAAAAAACCAAAAACTTGGTTTTTTTTATTTTTTCACATAAATTTTGAGGTTATATGAAAAAAGTGTTAAAACAAAAGTTTTAGATCTCTTTATTACCAACAACTTTGCCATTCGACTTTTTTCCATAGGACTTTTAGTCGGAAATGGAGAAAAACCGTTTCTTACCCTTAAAACCCCCCTTCCCCCTCTTCCCGACCTCAGATCGCCCGTAAATAATTTTTCCTTTAATTTTTATAATATTCTCCTTCTTTTCTAATGGGTTTCATCCTACTATTATTTTTTTGACTTTTTATCATTTTTAAAGGGATCTACTCTGGTCTAATTATATATTTTTTGCATTAGCTTAAATAACATGAAAAACGACTATTGTTTAGTGGGCCAAGCAATTAGGTATGCGGGGCAATCTTCTATGCCGTAGTGAAAACTGACTGCTAAAGATATGCATGTGTGAATTACATTTTTAATAAGTGTAATATACCAACTATTTGGAAATGTAACTCACTTATTATATGTACTTAGAAGTTTTGGCCCTGAATACCTAACTCGTTGGCCTACTGTACTTTTTTTTTTCTTTTTTTCTTTTTTTTTTCTTAGCTATATAATGTATTGCAATAAAACAGACTCCTTATCACGGTCAGTTTCACTGCAATTTTTAGATAGATTAGCTGGCAGAACTTTGTAAAACGTTATTAAACGAAGTAATAATAATAATAACTTTCTTTATTCAGACAAATAAGTCCACACCTTACATTTTTTACATAAATTAATTAACACATAAATTATTAAAATATATCACATTATTATGAAATTAAAACAGATTGAAATAATGAAACTGGCCCTTAGTATTTTATTTGATTCTCCAAATGTTCGTGAGCTACATGGCAGATGCTATTTACCATCAGATGGACCACTTGACTAATTCTTTCAATGTGCTATTAAAATGATTGTTTGTTTTGTTTGCAGACGATGGCTTCGACTCTTGTTCGGTCGTGAGTTCCCCCGGTCAGAGATTCCCAATCTTTGGGGATTCCTGTTCGCCGACGGACCTTTGCTGCCCAACCTGCATTATGTTATTGTCGCTATACTGATATCTATGAGGAATACACGTGAGTGAGACACGTATTACTAATATACAGCGACTGAACAGGGTGAGTATTGCTTGATGTGGAATCGAGGTTCTTAAAAGAACGGCCTACTCGACTACTAAAAATACTACTTTGGATCTCTCACCAACTCATTTTCTTTTCGTTTTCCGGCTCTGAAATAATTAAGTCCTTGCCTCTACTCTGAAATCCGGTTTGAAGGACCATGTTCGGGTTCCTAGGTTTATGGAAGTATAATTTAAGGGGACTGTAATACATAGAATAATAAAAGGCTAAGTTAGAATACTTTGAGTGTTGCAGGCGGGGTCGCGAAGCTAAGTGATGACTCGATAAATGGAGGCGCTGCCGCTCGCCGTGGTTATTAGAACCTGATTGTCCGCATGTCTCGTCCCGTGCATTGATGATTGTCGATGATATTATTATGCTCTGACAACCACAAAATTTCCTTTTCTATTTCCATAAGCATAAATGTATCCAGGGGCCCTAGACAAGCAGTAGCGGCGGTGCACCGTTTAGTAACCGCTGCTGTTTGTCTCATCAAGGGGCATCACTTGTTGTCCTGTGCAAGAGGTTTTTGTTATAATTGGTTATGGATATGTGTCCTTCTGATTGCACATGTGTGCGTATATATGTATGTACCTAATATACCATTTACCACTACCATGTATGTACTATGTACCTAATATAATTATCATCTTTTTTTCAGTTTTAGACCCCGACTCGGGCGTGATTCTGTCAGCGCTGATGCGTCCGGTGTGGCTGTGCCAGGGGTACGTGTGCGCGCTGTCGTTGCACCTGCGGTCGCCGCTGGAGCACCCGCGGCCCCCCACGCCGCAAAGGCAGGAGCTCATTGCTAACAAGTGAGTGCTATGTTCTATGGACTGTAACCAGGCGTGAGTTGGGATTAATATTTTCCATTTTTGGCATATTGCGGTTCAAAACGGAACAAATTTCTTCCACTAGCGACACAGCAACATCAAAAAGCCAATAACTGGGTCCCGTCAAGCACAGCTAGCAAGCACTGCTAGCAAGCACAGCTAGCAATCACGGCTAGCAAGCACAGCTAGCAAGCACGGCTAGCAAGCACAGCTAGCAAGCACAACTAGCAAGGTACCATCGAGAGTCAGACCTTGGCTGGTGTCGACATGACCATCGCGAGCAATTGTAATTGTATTTTAATGTCTCTCTTATGTATAGAATTAAAGGTTGAAATGAAAGTAGAATAAATGCTGTAGAAATGCGCTCATTGCGAAGTATGTGTGGTGTAACCTTAAACGACAAGATGAGGAATAGTGTGATATAATAGTTATTTATGGTACAAGTGAGAAAAAGTTTATATTTCTGTTGTGAGTGCCAATTTTAAATCTTGAGCTTGCGAAGTAGTCTTGAATTGAATCAAGAGCGTAGCGAGTGATTCTAATAAAGACTACTTCTGAAGCAAAAGTTTTAAGAGGTCACGAACTGGAAATTATTATTTCACCACACGTGAATGTTTTTACTATATTTTATGGTTTTTAAAGTAGGTTCTTTTTTTTTGAGATATTATATCTAGCAAAATCATGAATTGTTACAGCAACTCACCCGAGCTCATGACGCACTGGAGCCTCGAGCAGCACGTGTCCGACACGTTTGCGGCCGGCGCGCACGACGGGGACTCGGGCTCGGAGGGCGTGGCGGAGGGCGCGGACGTGGCGCGCGAGCTGGCGGCGCTGGCGCTGCTGCGCGCGCAGCTGCCCGGCGCCGCCGCAGCGCTGGCCCGCGCGCTGCCTCGCCCGCCGCCCGACGTGCAGCAGCCGCTGCAGCAGATCCTGCAGGTGGGCCATCCTACCTTCCGGAATTGAGTCCGATATTGGACTTCAATACCGGAATTCTGGTATTAATGCCGGAATTAAACATGTCTATTTTTAATTGAATATTTACGCAAAAAACACGTTATTTCATGACTTCCTATCATATTGTTAATATAAATAAAATAATAATCGTCGACAATATATAAATTATTACTCTTATCAAACAAATTTATATTATGTCATTGAATTAAGTCTGTTTATTTTTATTTTTATTTGCCTTAAAGTGGTAAAAACCTCAACTTTGATATAATTTTCGCTTACAATACCGTAACGACTTCATAACGTAGACTTCTACTAGTTATAATTATGATTTTAACGAGCGTATGTTCGTTTGTTCCCGATTATCTTCTAATCTGCTGAACAGAATTTGGCAAATGAGGTGTCATTAGAAGCGTCTTGACTGTCCGCTAGTTATATATGTAACGTGCATTAACCGTGTATTATAACCTTCTAAACAGCTGGCATCCCTCCTTCAATGCCGGAACCACGCTCTGATCGACGTGGAAACGGCTCTGGAAGCAGCCGAGGGTCAAACCACGGACAGAGTCGGGAAACGACAACTAGTGCCAGTTAACGTCATGAACAAACGGGGCACCAAACCCGTCGTGAAACCTGTGAACAAAGTGAAAGAAGTGCCTCTTAAAGTGTTCCATCTGGGGGAGTGTGTCGCGAGGGACTTCCCGTGCCTAGATCCGCTCAGACTAAGGACAGAATGACTAAGAACTAAGCTTATGTTATACAGTTATTACCATTAGTTGTCTTGAAAGTAAAAAGGTGTTTGGATCAGCATAGATTGCAATTGTCTAAACAGTTTCATAAATTAAATTTTAAATAGCTTTTAGCTCAGAAGGTTACAACTGGTGCTTGCCGACATGAATAATATGCTACATAATACAGAAGTGAAAAAAAATACCTTGAAAATATGGATAAAGCTTAAAATTATTATTATTGGTCTGCGATCGCACAAAATACGTTTTTAAAAGAAAGATACCAATCTATGCTGTCTCAATGATGCCAATTGTAATTGAACTACTCTTATGCATTTTATTATAGACAATTTTGTTTTATATGTACGTTAAAATGTTATGGATACAGTAATAATGACTCACACACTACCTTGTATGAAAAATAGGGTGTTGCTGTTATATTATACTTGGTTGTTCCAAAAAAATTGCATCGTTGCATCAAAACTGCGATGGCGAAAAGTAAAAAAAAATAAACTGTACAAATCACAATTTAACATCGACTTTCACATGGTGATGTTGTTAGAAGTAATTTTTGCTCTGATTTAGAAACGTCATTAAGTAAAAGATAACCGTCAGATAAATGATACTTAAACAAATATTATAGGTATATACATCCTACAAAATAATATAATTCAACGTTAACCAACTCATTATAACTTTGAACATGATTCGGGATAATTGCAGGTACTACTGATGTGCTTTCCGTAAAGTTATTGTGTAACAATTCAAAAGAACACTTTATCATTAAAATAAAGTGGTAATAAATATAATAAGCCTGTCATATAAAAAATAATGTTAAAAAATTATGTTGTCCGACTAGAATGTGTATGTATTTGTTTTTTAGTTTAGGTTTTTTTTTATTATTTGTTTTAAGTAAAATGACATAAAATGTTATAAAACTGAAGTCTAGGCTAGTCTGATCACAAATTTATTTATAAGAATTATAAAATTACGATTTTACTATTGATTCACATGTAAAGATAGGCCTGTACGAACAAATTGAGTTACGAACTCGTCACCTTAAAAAGGATCGCGGATTTGTGACTGAGCGGTAATATGAAATATCAAAGTGTTATTAATTGTGTCACTTTTGGTAGTTTGTGCAACCTTTCACCACACAATTAGGTAATTTGATGTGTTCGACCGCTCACGGTGACAGCCAACCACGGACTGAATCACTACGCGGTTGGTGTGGCACCATTGTACCACCAGAAAGTTTTACCACATTTATCGTGTGGCCTAACCACACGATAGATGTGGTAAAACTTCCTGTCCTTACTTTATATATCTATGGATTTTGCTCATATATTTTGAAAGATTATAATTTTTAATTAATTTCGGTATTTAGAATATTTTTTTTGGGGATAAAATCTAAGAAATATATAGTTTTATCTTTGTGCAGAAGTGATACTATCATATGTCAAAAAAAAAATACTCTGATAAATATTTTCTTGTGCACTTGTCTGGGACCTTAATACATATTACTTGTTATCTATTTTCCGCACGCGAAGCGAGATAAAACTCCAAGATATTTCGTCTTTGATATTATTCATGTTCCATTTGTCAAAATCATTAACATAAACTGTGCTATTTTTCGTGTCAATGTAAATTCACCACCACTTAATCTCTAACTAATAAATATCTTAACTATTTTATGACAAAACTGCCAATATTTGTTTATTCTATAATGTTTAAGTAAGTATCTATATCTCAAATATCAATATTCAGTATAAATAAATCAATAAATTAAATTAAAGATCCTGTATACAACTTAAAATATAATCAGTATTTACTAACTCCAGTATTTAAAATATTATATTTATGATTTACATAGATATTTTGGGGCCAAGAGTACAAAATGAAAAAAAAAACAGAATTTCAATTGGAATGATTTATTCAAATAATTTAGGTAGATCTGATTGGTTTATTTCCATTTTAACAATAGCTCAATCAATTTAAAGTTTAAACATATTTAAATAAATGAAGTATAAAATACAGTCGAGTTTATTAACTATTGGTGGTTTTGTAAGTTAAGGTTCAAAATTGTCAATGTTAATGAACTCGACTGTACCAGGCAATAGTCTAGATTTATGTCTATGGGTGGAAAAAAACAAACTTTACACTTAGGTACTATGTGAGTTGAGTTGTAATTAATAATGTTTAAATGTCTGTTATTCAAAAGCAGAACCTTGTATCATAAAGTTACCGAATTTTCCTAATATCGTGAAGCATGATTACTGTATATTTTCGATTCTAATAATAAGAACTAACAATTTTCTAAAACAATATTTGTAAAATAAATAAAATTGTTTATTAAATTTCATTATAACTGTTATAGAGCATTTAAAAAGCCATAAGTTTTATGCTAGTATGAGGTAATGGGATATAACCTTGTCACAAGTTTTTTTTTATATTATTTGACAGTATATTTTTTCGCTCGGTTTTATGTGCTCTCGAACTGTCATTAACGTGCGTGACAAGGTTTCATCCCATTGCCAATTGGCGCAGTAATAAATGATTGTTTACATTTATCTGTTGGTGAGATATAATGATGGTTGTAGAAGATTGATAGAATAATATTAATATTAAGCTATAATATATAATACTGCTTCAATTTGGGTAAATATTGGATCTAAAGCACATAATAATAGGTACCCACATCTCGAACCATTCATCATACAACAAGTGTAATTTATAAATAGCAGTTAGCAGAAATGATCTCTTTCGATATTATCTCTCACATTCAATGTTTAAACGCCATCGGGCATAATAGAAAACCGCAGCTCAGCGTTGTTCTCATACAGTGAATTTGGCTTTCAGTACCAACTCTAAGCATTAACCAACCAACCTTTAGTATTACTTCTTATAAATAAATGATTTTATTATCCGCGTATATGCATCTCTCTCTTTTATTTAATGTTTGCACGGGACAGAGAGTTTGAAAAGCTTCGGCGTTAAACTATAATTGGTGAAATCAGCACTTGAAGTTCGCAAGTAACGCATTGTAATATGAGAGTTCTGTAAGAAGAACACAGTCGTTTTAATTATGTGCTTTAAGTCTAAAAAGCTCAATAAGTTCGCTTCTATTTACAAACCTCGTTGGTCTTGTATTGTGATAGATAGTCACATGCTTAATAAATTAATTAAGGTTGAAAAAAAAGTTGGCTGTTATAGATTGAATTTTGTACAATGGAACTGAGTGCAAGATTTGTATATATTGCTTGTTAGATTTAGGCCAAAGAACAAAGATATTATACGTATATATTGAGCTATTGGAATTTATAAAAATCGAATAAAATTAATTTTTTTGTCAAATTTGTGTATTTATTTTGAAATAAAAAACTTATTTTCTCTTTCTTTCCTTATTTTGGCTTCTTTTGATTTTATACCGATCGATTGCCATCATATTCAATAGATCGCAAAAGATTTTAAATGAAATTCTAGATCAGTCGCCGCAGCCGCAGGGGATTTAGGTGTGAAATGTTGCCTAAACGGTAAAATATTATAAAAATGTACGTCTCCATTACCCAAAAGCCAGGTAGCGCCGAAGGAAATTGGAATACATCTTCACAGAAAATTGAGAAATTGAACTAGAGCGCTTTGACGCCAAGAGCGAGGGACCGCCTTTGAAATTTAACCAAGAGCGCCAAAGGCGTATTTTCTATTATTTTACGTGGGGTACCTGCAATAAAGCATAATAAATAAATAAAAATACATCCTACTATCCATAGTACAAATTTTGTTTTTATCAATAAATATCGATAAAATGGAATTGCATGACCTAGTCATGCGAAACTTGCATCTGTCATAGGATATATCTCTGAACAAATAACAAGTAAAATGGAGTTGTTCTTCATAATTATATAATACTAATTTGTATTCCCGTATATTAATATAATATACAGGGTGAATTTTTCAAGTGTGCCTTCAGGGCCAAATCCGAATCTGAAATATCGAAAAATGCTCAAAGGGGTCGCGAGCCCGATTATGACGAAAACAAAAACGTATATACATAACCTGTATAAACCTCAGAACAAGGAAATATATGGAACTGCCTTACCTACAAAAAAAACGTGCATACCTACGGCAACTAAAATGGCTGACTAGTGTTGTACCACAGTATATTTTACCCCTCGATTGTCGATAAGACAAATGAACAAGGACGGCGTGCGGGAGCGTGACGCCACGCGGACGCGGGCATTCGTTTCTAAGGCTCGCTGCACAAAATAAATTATTGATGATATTCAGCGAATTGACTGGGTTTTACTGATGCTTTTACAGTCAAAGCTGGAAATATTATCAAAATGGATACTCTTATTTTTGGTCCAAAATGACCCCTTTTCTAGAAGCTTCATCAAAATCGTTAGAGCCGTTTTCTAGATCGTCCGGGCATATACAGGGTGGGTTATTTATATCGATCAGTATGGGGAAGTCGGTATTTAAACCACAAAACGGTATTTTAGAGATCATGATTCATAATTACATTTTCAGTACTGACCGATATAAATGAGCCGTCCTGCATAAGAATTGCTCGTTTACTAGGATATCTGGATGTTTGGGGCTGGATGTTTGGGGGAATGCAGGATTTAATAAATAAAACCAAATAAGATAGGGGAAAAGTCTTTCTTTTATTATAATTATATTCATGTACAGCCTGTAATTTTTTCATTCCTTGCGGAATAAAATAACGTTGTTAAGATAATTTCAAAAAGACAATTTCTCTGTATATTTTTTAACAACATATTTGAAATGTAAATTCATATAAGTTTGCACAACACTTTTCATTAACATTAACAAATACTTATTTATGGCTTCCTCACTGTATTGCCTTTCTAAAGTTAAGCCATTGTTTTTAGATACCTGCATTGTTCCAATGCTATACAGTTTTCATGTGTAATGGTTACACATGAAAACTGTTTGCCATCTTAAGGTCTTTAGTGATTTCTTGAAGTGTTGCCATTTTTAGTCTTTGTCGACAGACAGATTCATTGAGGCCTTTAATTTTTTTCTTCTGGCTTGAAACTTTTTCTTGTAACTGGTGGACTACTTTGAGTACATCACCCTAAAACAATAATATCAACCATATTATGTTTAATCAATTGTGTGAGCATTATTTTATATTCTTGCAATATTTGAATTAATTGGAAACATCACATACCAAACTATGTTGTTTGCCTTAGGAATATTCAGCATTATTTGACGATGGAGGTTGGTGCTGATCTGAAGATTGATCCTGAAATTATAATTATATCGAAACATTGATTAATGATAATTATTATGTTTACGAAGTAGAGAAAAACTTAACTGGATGTAATCAATAAATATCTGTTGAATGGGACCCAATGCCTTGTGTATTAGCTCTCGGATGACTTGATAATGATAGGGTAATGCTGAGTGGATTGTTAAGCATTATGTATTCGTTTTGAATTACAAAATATACTAGATAGGTACTTACTCTTTGAAACAGACATGGCACTGTATCATCTCTAAGACTTACGATTTCAAGAGTTTTATTAAATGAACTTTCATTAAAATGTCCAAACCAATATCTTCTCTTTAACATTTGTTCTTAAATTTTCTTGTCCTTTGGCTTCCAACCAAATTCTTTTTCTATTTTTGTTTTCAGATAATCTGTGTACAACAAAATACATTTCTAAGAGTATTATAAAAAACATCGATAAGATGTTTGATTACAACACTACATTCAAACCAATTGTCCAATTATAGCAGTCGACAACGGCAGACTAAAATGGCGGATTGACCACGCAAATAAAATGACAGATGAAATTGCAACTAAAAAGAACAGATAATCATATAGTTATCTCTCTTTAATAACATATCGCACATCCGCTCAAATAACGTCATAACTCGATAAAATGCTAAATGACTTTTATTGTACCATTCTTATCAGAATATCACATTCTTTATGCTCACAAAACGTCTTAAACGTAGTTCTATTATTTGTCCCTAGATGACACTTGTGACGTTATAATGTTTACCGAAAGTTATGATGCGGTGAACATAAACAGTGTCATGTTTCGACTTGCGCGAGGTGGTCATAGGTACGTTATTCGGTAAAAGTGAACTGTGTCGACTCAAGACAGTTTTTGTTAGTATAGTAAGTAACATTTATTTTCTTTTTCTGCAATTAAACTGATGCTTGTCGAGTAATGCCAGTATATATGATTGAAACAACGCAATAAAATTATTTGTTGCGCCCAAATACTGATCTTTACAGAGTTATGACAGTATATGTGATTGAAATAATAAAATTAACATATTTATTGATCACTAATACTGACCTTTACTGAGTTACAACAGTTTATGTGATTGCAAATTATATTATAAACATTTTTGTTTATCACTAATACTGACCTATACTAATGTATGGCAGTATATGTGATCGGGATTATGTGACAATACGTTTAATTAGATACTAAGACTGACTTACGTAGGATCTTGTCTTTATTCATAAATGAGTTAACTCAAAATACAACTATGTGTCAGCAAGAAAACTGATTCGTATTCAGTTGTGCTAGTATTTTTAACTATGACTGTTATAAAAATGATTGATTTATTAGTTAAAAATTATCAAAGTAATAGTATAAAACTATTTCAAGTATGTACTGTTTATGCGTTATGCTTTTTAATTTATTAAATTCTCTTAGGCCATATTATTGTTTTCTTTTGGTTTAAGACTTAGAAATGCCTAATTCTTTTTAACTAATTGCCATTTTTGTCTTGTTTGTAGGTGGTAATCAGTTTGGCGGTTTATAATTCATTTATAACTATGTCGAGATCCAAAAAAATATTATCTTTATGTCTGGAGCCCAATGACCAACATAACACAGTAACTGATGACTTGTTTATAGTGGCAGAAGATACACAACCAAAAGTAAAACACAATTGTGACACCTCAAATAAAGAGAATGAAAATTATTATATAACCTACCACTAACATGCCCTACTTACAGGCAAAATGTAGTAAAAGTAAGAATAAAGACTGTAATTTGGCAGAACTCGAGTCTGGGGGAGAAGAACCAGCCGATTATGTTAAAGATCATGATTATAAGTTACCTTCTAACAAGTGTAGCAAGAATCTAGGCGTTCCTCGTCAGCGATCATCTAGTACTTCATCCATAAGTTTCTTCTCATCAGGTTCATACTCGTCTAGTTCATTATCATCTAGTTCAGCCTCTTCTAGGGCTCCTTCTACTAATACAAATTCGTCAACATCTCCCTCTGTACTATTGTCACTTAATTAACAAACAAATCAAGACAACAATGAATTCTTGCCTTCTACTTCCCAAGAAATTAATTTAAATAGTATCCACTCTCCAATACTAAACGAGACCGTAATACAAACAGGAAAATTTCAATACACGTAAGAGACGCCGTGTAGAAGTACAATGGAAGCAGAATATTACAAAAAATTAACGAAACTCTGGATTACCTTATCAAACGAAGTCCAGACGAAATATTTCTAAGAAACAAATCAAAGCAGGTTGTGGAGAAGGTTGCAGACTTAAATGCAGCTGTTTTCTTAGCGGTGAAATAAGAATTCAAATCTTTGATTCTTACTGGGATTTAGAGAAACACAGACAATTCATTCACAAACACATACAACAGATAGAGATAAAGTTTCAGTCTATCAAAGCATAGAAATATCGAAAAATCAACTATGCGTTTTACTTTGAAGTTGAAAGTTCATAAAAGAGGGTCTGCAAAACAATGTTTAAAAATACATTGGATATTAATGATAGAACAATTAGAACCGTAACAGAGAAATCTACTGGAGGATTTTTCAAAGAAAATCAATGAGGAAAACACAGTAAACATTATAATAGTATAATGTTTATCACCTATAGAGGTGACACTATAAAAAATTATATAAGAGATCATATAAAAGGTATACCGAAGATAGAAAGCCATTATTTTTGAGCACAAACAACACGAAAATTCATTGATGGAGGAAATACTATATCTGACTTACATAAGGATTATGTGAATGATTGTAAACAAGATGGGCGCAACTTTGGCAACTATATGCTTGTTTTCAAGTACATAAATTATTTAATTTTGATAGAATTTTATCTATTTTTCAGCTATACGTTCGTAAATTTTTATGTCTTTTTAAATCGGACATTTCTTAGTGTGATACGTGTAGTACATTTAAGAATTTATTGTATTCGGTAAGAAGTGAAATATAGTTGTGTCATTATAATAAACAAATTATAGTAAAACTTTGTTTTTTTTGTACATATAGTGTCACAACCCGGCGATTTTTCGCATTTTTTTCAGGATTTTCAGGTTAGTAAATATATGAATTTATAGAGCTTAAAAAATTAATCTAACTTGCTGAAGAACGTTTTCTTCTAAAATGGTTACTTTTTTCATTATGATCCAAAAAGTGAAAAATTTAAGCAAGGTAAACTTTAAACGTGTCTCCTGAAAAAAATGTTTTTTGGAGATGTGACGTTATTTGAGCGGAGGTGCGATATGCTAGACAAAGATGACACTATCCTTATTAGCTCAGATTTAGACTTTTCATTTAACATTTGTTTACAGCATATCCATAGTATTCCTTCATCAGAGGTATAAACATAATTATAATACTCATTACCATCGTTTATTGCAAGGATAAATATAACTTATGAAAAAAATATCTATACATAATTACAAAAGGAACACTTATCCGATCCGGTATCAAAATGCCTTAAGCCTTTTTCTATAATATTAAAATATTCTACTAATCCAGATTTTTTTTCTATTAGACTATTTATTTATATAATTTATTTTAAATTTATAACAAAGTGCCATAAAAAAAATGGAGTTGATAAGATGACAACATTGACAATTCCGTCAAATTGTGTGCCAACTTGCAAATAACTGTTTGACACTTTGACTGACACTGTCAAAAATAAAAAACAGTGATTATGAGAATATTTTTTTCTTAATGATTTGTTTAATTTTGAGCAAATGCCGTAAAATTTGTCAAGATAATTAACTCATACCAAACCTTAACATACCTTGACCGATCAAAAATGGCAGAAGTTAAGGAAAAGGATGAAAATCCACTCGATATAGACGGCAGCAATTTCAACCCTGATTTGTACCTGGATTGTTTACTGAAATGCGCTACATTAAAGCAAGTTATGGATAAAGAGGCAGAAGTAGTTACTCAAAGCCAGTTCCTTCAATCAGAGATGCAAACTCTCGTCTACGAAAACTATAACAAGTTCATTTCAGCGACGGAAACAGTGCGAAAAATGAGAACAGATTTTAAAATAATGCAAGAAGAAATGAACAAACTGAGTGAAAATATGAATAAGATTACATCATTTAGTGCGCAAATATCTGATTCCTTGAGAGAAAGTGGCAACAATGTTAGCAGATTATGTGGCACACGGCAACTCTTGGATAAATTACAATTTCTATTCTTGCTACCTTCACAGCTGAATAAGGCGATATTAGAAGGCAGATATGCTGACGCCGTGCACGACTATACTCATGCACAGAGAGTACTTCAGAAGTATGGGAACCAACCTTCTTTCCAAAGTATTCAGACAGAATGTTCAGAAATAATCTATGGGCTAAAGAAAACTTTACGGGAAAGACTGCTTAGTCCAGAAACATCAGCATCTGAATTAGCTGAAAGTGTAGGGCTCCTGAGACAGCTGCAAGAAACAGACTCATCTCTTCAGGACATATTTTTGAGTTGTGCAGAGAGCAGACTTGACCAGCATTTGCAAAGTTTAAGTGCAATGGTTGAGAGTACTGATATCTTAGAATGGGTTGAAAAATGCAACAACACCCTATTAGCTGACTTGGGCATAATTATTTCATGCTACCATGATATGTTCCAAGACAAAGACAGCACAAACATACCAGATTTTGCTGATAAAATCATGTTACAAGTATTTCACTTATTTGAGGAAGTTGTTAAAAGGCCTGATAACATAGGAACTGAAATATTGATCAGAGGATTAGATAAGTTCTTTAGAAAGCTGCAGGCAATGACTGAGATTATTGCTAGTGACACAATGTCTAATAAAGCAATTGATGTTGTAATCCAATGCATAAACCATAAGGCCACAATACAATACCAGTCTATCCAATCTCAGTTCAAAGATAGTTTAACAAAAGTAAGGCAGTCCTTAGCCAGTAAAGGAACAGAAACCACAGACTTGAAGGATATATTGAACTCTATGCAAGTATACTTGATGCAGAAAGTCCAAGCATCTTTATTAGATCTCATGGCATTCCTACAGAACAATCTATCCTTTGGCCTCAAACCATGGTGTGCCAAAGCTGTTGCTGATACATGCTGGATGGTTATCACCGAGACTATTGCCAATTTGTCAGATATGGTGAAGAAGATGGCTTGTGTACAGACATCAAACAATAACATTCCATTTGAACTTCTTTTAATTTTAGCCAAGTTATGTTTGGAGATGCAAGAAAGTGGAGTGACTACATTGCACACTCACTTATTGAAACTACTAGAAGAGTCTGCCCCGGGACTCACAGTAGAAAGTAGGGATTCAAACAGTATTATGGTACACCTATCTACAGCAGCACAAGCAGCATTGGATTCTGAAGTAGTTTTCATAGGACAGACTGCAGCCCAGATGCTGAGGGTGTCGGTTTTAGCGAGAGACTGGTTGCGAGCCCCTGAGCCCCGTGGACCAAGGGCAGTTTGCCGCAGGGTTGTGGAAACCCTAGCAAGTGCAGATAGTGCAGCTTCTCAACTATTCCCCACCAGCATCAAACCATCAAGTGACTCGAGTCGGCGGACTATTTGGTCACGCGCGCCATCATCGTTCTCTCCCCTTAACAGGATATTTTCTGAGAGAATAGAAGTTTTCAGTCCTGCTGGGGCTGACAGAGCTGCTTTGTCAAATGGAGCATTAAAAGTAGCATTGAAGGCTCTGGTTGAGTGTGTGCGACTGCGCACTTTCGGCAAACATGGCTTACAACAATTACAAGTAGATGTGCATTTCCTCCAACAGCGACTGTCTTGCATGGGCAATGATGAACGATTACTGAATGCCTTGTTGGAAGACGCCTTAGCGTCCGCACAATTGAGATGTATTGATCCACAACTGATGGAACCAAGTATTGTAGACATCATTTGTGAGAGAGGATAGTGCTGATAATATTTTAGCCTGTCTATTAAGTTATCTGTATAAATTTATCTAGAATAGAAATAGAATACAAAGAACATTTATTTGCCAATAAAATAAAATGTTCTACTATAAGAATATTGATATATAAATGTCATGTAGAAATAAATAAACTGATAAATTTTAGACAATTTATTTATAACCCGTTAATCAAAATTGCATCATCATATTAAAAATAATGATATCATCTACATATTTTATGTTAAATGCTTCTAAAACATAAATCTCACAATACAGCCTACTCTTTTTATATTTTAGCAATTAATTACACTGTTAGTCACGAGAGTAGAATAAACATTATTTAAAATTAAAAACAACATAATATATTATTACCATTAGAAACAGAGAAATTGATATATTTTGGTCCTAGTTCACTATTAATTTGGTGGGTACCATTGTATGAATACCCGCAGACTATCCAAAATTGCATTACAAGTCGACATTATGCAAACAACATGACATTATCTAGTTAAAAAGCGAGCAAACTTCAATGTGTCTTGTGATGATAGAACAGAATGTTAACATTTCACTAGAAATTCAACATTAACAGTTGAGCATTTATGAATAAGCGCCAAATCAAGTTATTTAAACGTGCTTACTATATAACTGTACGGTAAAACAACTGCACGATACTGCATCTATAAATAACGTATTTATAAAATAAACTCCGGAATCACTTTGCCAGAGTTCAAATATATCCAAATTGAGGTCTGTTAATTATTTGGAGTAACATGCATCAGAAAAACCTGAGTCTCAAAATCCTCTTATCCCTTAAAATAATGATGAAAACATACTACGAAGCACTAAATAACCCAAACTCCACAGTCGGAAGCTCATGAATTCATTATAGCATTTTATATTACACAATTCCATTTAACTCAATGTATAAAACAATTAATTTATAAGCTCATTGAATCGCCCGTTTTCTTCATTACACTTTTTTACTATATAAAATTTTCACCTTCTCGCAACAATATTTAGGCTCGAAACATACAAATCATTTACAGTTAAACTGAAAACTACAGTATGCTAACTGAAGATAATGCCAGTGAAAACTTATCTCTACTTCTCTAATAAACATAAATATTTACTCTTATACATACATAATATCTAAACTCTAGAACAAATTGACAAAATATACTTATCATCTTAAGTTCTCATTTACATATAGACAAGATCAACGCCTAATTTACCGACTCACGATAAAAATATTGTGTCGCTGATGCGTTATCGTATCATCAAACGTGTAAAAATATTTTTATTTAACAATGGTCCGTTTGTTACGTTATTGTGAGCGTTGTGATGCGATGATTTTATCTAACTAGCGATTCTCTTATTACCCCACAACGAGGGATCAATTCAGTCCAATTTCGTAACACGAACCAATCTATAACAAAACTCACAGAGTCAAATAAGTTATGGAGGTTACTTATTTTTCTGCATGAGTTTTTTCATCTTATCGGGGACAGGCACACCGCGGTGCGCGGTCGTCCTCCGCGGTTTGACACCGGACTTGGCCTCAGACTTTTCAGGTTGGACCTTCTTAGTTCCGCCGGGAGATTTGGTGGCCTTGTCCGCGGCTGAAGACTTCCTAATAGGTTTTGTGTCGCTCTTTGACGGCTTCGTGCTGGTGGAAGCGGCGCTGTCGCTGCGCGCACTGGATTTCCTGGCAGCCGGGGAAGGCTTGCATTGCATCGGCTGGTCGGGCTTGGCGGCGGGCGCGGAGGGCGCGGGCGGCGGCGAGCGGCGGCGGCGGATGCGCGGCGGCGTGTGCGCCAGCGTCGTGTGGCGGGACAGCAGCGTCGCGCTGCTGAAGAGCTGCCCGCAGTCACAGCGATGCTGCACGTCCAACGTTCCTATAAACAAAACGCAAACTTATAAGACAATGTTGAGTAATAAGTAATTTCAGTCATAATCAGCACAGGCAGAATAATTGCCTGTTCACTCAGTCAACAAGGACAAAGCTTAGTAAAGTTTGTATAAGATAAACTAGGAAATAGGATTACTTACTTTTCTTAACTTGTTTCAAAGGCGAAGCTTTGTGCCTGACTAGGGCCGCTTTTCCCAAGGATTTTCGCTTAGCTATTCCACTCAGCGATTTTCTCTTATCAGCTAATGATTTCTTCACACTTTTTCTTTCGGAATCTTTTGGCGTGTTCTCTTGTGCGGGTCTTGTTGTCTTTTCAGGAATGGTTAGTGGAAAAGAGTATTTTGTGGTTTCGCTATCGTCAGAATCTGTTGAAAGCACTGGTTCTAATTTCGGAGTCTTGATTTCTTTTTTCACGACAGGCTGATTGGTCTCTACAGGTTTGGCCTTCAGGCGCGGTATTTTGGGCGGGTGTTGTAACGAGGTTCTTCTTTTTACTAAGTCTTTTGAATTTGGTCGTTCTATTTGTAGTGAACTACGTTTCTTTGCTCTGACTTTCATGAACACTTTCTCTTCTGCAACTTCTTCTTTGAAATTCGGGTTGAGCATGTACCGAACCTCGTCGTCATCGCTCGATTCGACCACTAATTTCACTTCTTCCTTAATTACCGCTGGGGTAGCCGTATTTTTAAGGCGTTTGGCTGCGCTTGGACTTTTATCTTTAAGAGGAGTTTTCTTTTTGGGCGTCTCATGAATAGTATTAGGCTCCTTGGAATCCATTTTCTTTATCTTTTCGGGCACTTCTGATGTTGCATCTGTTTTACCTGTCGCAGTTTCTACAAAATCTCGCTTTGCAGGAGGAACTTGTGGTTCTGGGGCTTTGGCTTCTACTTTCTGAGCATCTTTTTCTTTTTCAATTGTTGTAACAGGCTGCACATTATTGTCTTTAGGAGTAATATCCTTTGTCGGTTTGTTTGTTGTTATTGATGTTGTTGGTTTTCCTTTAGCTATTTCAACTTTTTCAACAGTTTCTTGTTTTTCCTCAGCCTTCATTATAACTTCAGATAAAGGTTTGGGTGAATCTATACCATCGACTTTCTCTTCAGGCGGCGAGCTCTCAGGCCCCTCTTCACCGCCTTCAATGCCATCCACTGGCTTTGGCTGTTTAGACTGTCTCTTCTTCCTCTGACAAAAAACTGAATGTTTATTTAACGAGTGTTCATTAGGGAACACCATGTAACAAAGTGAGCACTCATGTATAATATCTTTTGTAGAGAGTGCACTTTTGACACTCTTATCATCAGATTTCTCTGAACTAGTTTCCACATGTTGTTCCCTGTGTTCACTCAAGTGTTGCGCCTTTCTAAATGTTTTTTTACAAACATCGCACTGATGCAGAGTGATTGGCTTTTCTGCTGGTTTTTCCTGATTGCCCGGCGGTGCCGTGATGGACTTTTGACGGTTTATGCCATCATGTGTTTCTCTGTGCTCTACTAAATGGTGAAGTTTCCTAAATGACTTATCACACGGTTCGCAGCGGAAGCCGGCGCTTGTGTCATCGCTTTGTTTGGAAGTAGTCGGCACCTTCTCTACTTTTTCTTTCTCGGATTGTTCTGAGGAACTCTTTCGCGAAGGTCTCACTGGTGCCGAACTCGGATTATGTATAATTCGGTGCTGAACTAAATGATGTAGCTTTCTAAATTCTTTCTTGCAAACTTCACAGCTATATACTGACTTGGCTATAGCAGGCGCTTCCTTATCGGGTTTTTTGGGCTCTATCTTTTCAAGTTTTTTGTGCTGCAGCTTATGGCTGACTAAATAAGATAGCTGCCTAAATCGCTTACCACAGAATTCACAAACTAATTCGTTATTTTTGTGCGGTATTTTAGATCTCGATTTCCTAAATTCTAGAGGTTTCTTTTCTTCAACCTTTTCAGGTTTTTCTTTGATAGGCGTATCCTCGATAACTATAATGTCATCTTTGTTATCAGATTTTGAACGAGAATCTTTGGACTTGCGTTTCTCAGGAGTTTCTTTTATGACAACTAATGGTTTGTCGTCATCAATATCCATATCGTCGGACTTACTATCGCGAGACTTAGTATCATAATCTTGAGATAATCTCATTCTCCGCGGGCTTGTCTTATCCGAATCAGATCTGCTAGGCGACGGTCCCGTGCAATGTTTCACATGCTTGAATACTACATTTTCAGTTCTGAACAGTTTATTACAAATGGGACAAACAATATTTTCATTAATTTTCCCCATAGTCCAGTTCTCTTTAATAATCACATCGTCACTGTCTGAGTCGTCGGAGACGGTATCCCGTTTCGGTGTTTTGGCATCTATGAGACGTGGTCTCTTTTGCGGGCTTGGCGTAGCCACTTTACTTTTATCGACTGTTCCATCAGGAGTCAGAGGATATTTCCTTGGACGGCCTCTTCCTCTTTTCGCAGGAGTATTGGGTTGACTGTCAACATTTGAAACAATACTAGAGTTCATATTTTCGGTTTGAGTTTCAATGAGTTCAGCTGCTTTGACTAAATTATCAATTGCAGAAACTGGATTGTGCACTACGACATTGTCATTGAGAATGGCAGTGGGATTTTTTACTAAATCAACTGGGTTGGGGTTAGTATATTTCTCTTCATTAATGGTAGAACTGAGTAGATAAAACTTCTTACGCATAGGATACTTCAAGGTTTTATCGTCATCAGTTTTTCTTTTCTTTTTGGGGGATACATCAATACCTAGATCTCTTGGTTCAATAAGTTCTAATTCGGGTTCATCAACAGGTGTCAACACTTGTTTTCTTTGGTGTTTCGTCTTGATTTTGATCTCCTCCTGTGATCTGGCATCATCAGTAGAATCCAGAATATCAGAATCTAGGGAGTCGCCGCACGTACTAACGGTGATATCTGAGCTGGGAATAATTTTCTTTGCTGGAGATAAATCTTGGCCTTGGACATTTAATTGGCTTGGAACATAATCTACACTATCCATAAAAACCACCTTCACAGGTTTGTCTTCGATAATGGTAATAGGATATTCCGAGGCCAATTGTCGTTTAGCTGTCATAGCTGAGTGATATGCTTTTTGTAACTTTGACTGATTTCTATTTGATGCATCGTCAGTTACTGGCATAGGTATATTTACAGCTTGAACTTTAACCGGTTGTGTTTTCGGTCGCACGTTTTGATATTTGAACGGTAGTTTTTCTTTTGGATCGATACGAGTATTATCTTTTCTTGAATAACTCTTAGGATTTATATCTTTTTCCACCGCAGTTTGAACTACGTTGTGCGTTTCTTTGCTATCAAAATTCACAGTTAAACAATTTTCATATGTAATTGAGTTCCTTCGTGCGAATTTGTCAAAGTCTGTTTCTGTAATTATAGCTTCTTTCGTAGAAGAATCGGTAGTACTTTTTTTCTGTTGCACCTGTTGGCTGATAATAGATGGAGATTTTTCTTTGGTTGTAAGTTTCACTATTTGAATTTTCTTCTGTAAATCAATGTCTCCTGTAATAGGCTCATGCTCAATTATTTCATCCTCTGACTCAATTTCTGTAACATTTTCTTTCACTACTTTTTGTTGAATTTTATTTGGGAATGGTAACAAATTTGGTATTTTTGTTTTAATTAGAGCTGCCGGTTTTTCTTTTTCAATTTTGGAATATGTTTTAGGTTCAGCCTTGTACACTTTTGGTAATTCATGAGGAGGTCTTTCAATGAATGGAATACCATGTAACTCATTCATTTTCATTTCTATCTCGTCTAAGGAAGCCTGTTCCTCTGGTTCAAAACTTTCTGGTGATTTGTTGGTCTTTGACGTGTTAGAATCATTTGTTACCAATTTTAATTCATCTTGCGCCTTTTGGTTAGGCACACCTCTATGTATCATGCCTTCAATCGTTTTGTCAATCAAATTTTGAACAACGCCTTTCCTTTGGCACACTTCTTTCTTTGAGCCACTTGTCACAGTGACCGTTGGCAATGACTCACTTTGAGCTTTTGGTGCAATCTCTGCTTTAGAAACAATTTTGGAAGTTACTGGTTTTGGTTTTATTTCTACTACTTCATTCTTCTGTGGTATTTTGCTTTCTTGCATACTATCTTTAGTGATTATATTTGGTTTATTAGAGAATGCAGCTGTTTCTGGTCTGATATTAAGCTTGTTTGCGTCTTGAGTTTTCGACAAAGCATTAGTGGACTGCCTCTGACTGTCAATTTTTTTAAGCACATCTCTTCTATTCAAATCGTTTGAATTTTTTAGTTGATTGGTATTTGAAGAGGTAACCAAAGTTTTCGTTTTAAATTTATTTAAGAATTCTTGTCTGTTAGCCTCTGTCCATTTACCAAAGGGCACTGCAGCATGATTGTTATTTATTGGTTTGGACTCAGTTGGCTTAGCAGCTTCCACTATATTTTTAAGTTCAACTTTATTCTTTACACTTTGAATAATAATTTTACTAGAAGTACTAGTGACATCATGTTTGAGTGGTAAAGTGGGAATTGATATTACTGAATCATATTTTGGCACTTTGATCATTTCAATATTCAATACACCTGTTTTTTCACTCACGCTGCTTTTAGAAGCAACTTTTGTTTCTTTCTTTTCATCTCTCTGGCTACTGAGGGACACTTTCGGATCAGACACAGGTTTTTTATATGTCATTTTAACCGGCTGCACAGGAAGATGTTTAAACTTCTCGAATGTGCTGTTAGTTTCTGTCACTCCTTTTTCTTTAATAGTATTTTGTGTTTTATTTATTTTGCTCTTGCTTTCTTGGGTTTGAAACACAGTGGGCACTGATTCAGTCACTTGTGTCAGTTTTATTGGTTCTTTTCTTGATATGTCAATGACCTTATTCTGTAACATTGGTTCAGTTAGTTTAATTGATGTGGCAGTTATATTGCTTTGCAAAGGTTGAACACATTCAATTTTTCCAGTCGGTATTTGTTTTTCAGGAATCAATTTAGGTGCAATCAGTGATTGCTGCTTTTGTTCCAATAATGTAGATAAGTTAGCTGCAGCAACATGTTTATGAGTTATCTCTATTGGTGATGATTCAGCTGGTTTGTTATCTTGTTTATCATACTCTTTTAGAATTACTGGCTTAGTTGTACAATCTTGTTGTTTTGTAACATTTGTGTTGATGATTTTATTCACCACCTCTATAGAGGATGAAGGCGGTTTTATTGGTTCAACAGATGGCAATATTAAAACTGCATTTTTTTTGTGAATTTCTGTACCTGTTTTGATATCTTTTGTTTCAGCTTTTTCGATTACAACAGGTGTGGTTGTATCAGTTTTTGCTTCTTTTCCAGTTGCTAAGGGAATTGGTGTATTACTTTGCAGTTTTGGCTGAGCACTAGAAGTCACTGATGTACTATTATCTGGAACCGTTTTATCAATTATATAATGTTTATTATCCATAGCATCTTTAACAATTGCAACTATATTACTAGAAGCAGGAATATTTCCTGATATTTTCACAATATTCTTATTTTGATCATCTAGTTTTATTTCCATTGGACTATCAGTTGCCACAAGTACTTCTTTTTCATTGCTATCAATAATTACTTCCTCAACAACATCATCATCGTCATCTTCAATAAGGATTGCTTCAACACATTCATCTCCAACAACTTCTTTTAGTTCAGCATCTTTTGTTAGAGTATTTTCTTGAATTTCGGGTTTATCTTCTTCACAAATTGGAATAGTTTCTACAACTGTCAGCTCAGTCTCTTCATCAATTTCCATTAGTTCCTCTTTACTTTGATCAGATTTAGTTCTAGTCCTAACTAGGTTTACTTCTTCAGATTTTGAGCTAGTTGCTTCCACACTTTCTGCAATATTCATTTTATTCTCAGCAGTTATCACTGTTTCTTTTATTTGATCCTGATCATCCACAATAATTAAATCATCATGTTTATTCAGATTATCAACATGTTTATCTTTAGCTTCAGCTTTTTTATTTATATCATCAACTTTTTTCCTTATATCATCATCTTGTTTATTTTTTTCACCTTCCACCACCTTCTCTGTTGAGTCAATTGCATTGTCTTGCTCCATCAGAATATTTTTTCCAGATTCTGGCAAATGCTGAGTCCCCTTATCGTCATTTGCACTTGTTGCAGTTTTAATTAATTCAGTTTCTACTGAATCCGAAATACAAGCAATACTTTCTTTTATACTAATAATTTCTGAATCTTTCTCATGAACTATACTAATATCTTTTTCATTTGGTTCAACATTTATAATTTCTGTTTCTGTACTACTTATTTCAATTAATTTATTGTCTTCTACTTCTTTGTTTTTAACAGGAGTATCTACTTGTTTATTCTTACAACTATCAGTGTGAACTTCAATAGTCTTTTTGACATTAGACAAATCTGTGTGTCTATTAGGATGTAACTGTTGGTCCACCATTGTTTTAGTTAATGGTATACCTTCCTTGTTAGGAGTTGAATGATATGTCATAGGGGTGAAGCTGCCTATAACAGGCGATTTCCTTGATTCACTAAACTTCATCATTTTCCCATTAAAATTGACTTCAGACTTGCAGTCAGGCGAAGTTTCTTTGACCTCAGTTTCTACTTCAGTGGTTGTCGAAGTTGGTTCTTTTTGTGGTGGTTTGCTTTTCCTTTCAGCAACTTTGTTGCAAGCTGAGTCACTTATGACTTTACTTATATCCTTTATAGGCACATGAGATGAGGTATTCTTATCAGCCATCTTTCCCTCTTTTGCAGGCTGAAATAAAAGTGTGCCTTATTAGTGGTAGAATAAGGAAAAAGTTCGTATCAATAGGTTATCAAAAGCAATATACTCAAATAGCAATATTTTTACCATTATTGTTGCAATGGGTTTCCTTGAGTAAAACATAGTACAAGTATTGATAAGTAAGAATCTACTACTACTACAAATATTTCGACACCTCCAATTACCACTACTCTAATTAAAATAAGGGTCAAAAAAATATGTGAAAACATAGGGAAAAAACATCAAAGAAAAACAAAAAAAAAATCAAATAAATAATCAAAAAATGGTATGTTCTAAACGTTTTTTTATTGATTGCCATGTTTTTTTCCATAAAAGAAAAAGACCAAAAATTTGTTATGAGTAGTGTTAATGGAGGTATCGTTTTTAATTATTTAATTAGCTAGCGAGATAAGGATTAAGAAAATGTGATGGCATATTAATATTAAATAGCAAAATATGCTTACTAATAAAAAATAACCATTACATGATGTAAAAGTTGCTTTATTTAGTAAATGGCTTGTTAGTAACATACCCATTACTCTCTTTCAAAATCATCATTATGTGACATAAACATGTTGTAACTGCACAAATGCTTCACAAGTTCATAATATTTAGGTATATAAAAATATAAATTGATCATTCAAAATTAGTAACGAAAAAAATGCAAAATAAAAAATATATAATAATATCTTACCACTTCTTTTGGAACTTCTATTTCTATTTCCTCGTAAACCTCTAGGTTACCTTCAGCATTTTCACTGAAAATTTATGAAACACTTAATAAAATACACAAAATTTTTAAATTTAAGAAATAAATGGCATTATTGACTTTACAAAGTAGATTACAGCAGCATACATCTGATTGCTCTGACATTTGAATACGGACTAAACCATTGTGGCCAAGTTTATATTTAAAATTACATAATGTTAAAAAACTTTTAGGGAAAATAATATGTAAAATTATTGTGTAATAATAATGTAAACAAACTTAAGCGTGGGCGAAAAATACAACAGGCTTATGATTTAAATTGTACTGTTGTTGTACCTTTAATATTCATTACTAAAAACAGTTCTATTCACAATATATTTTTTTTTTCACTAAATATTGATATAAAATCAAGTAGAAACTCTGCCTTATTTAACTTTCTGTCTATTGCATGAAAACTGATTTTGAATCAAGTTGGTATTTTTGAAGGTAATTTGATTAAGATCAAATTAATGTTTGGAACATTCAAGGATTATGAATTTGTAATCAAGACAAGATTTAGTAGAAAAATATAAGAAAGGTTTCAGATGTTAATAGATTTTAGCATTGCCCAAATTTTCTTTGGTCGAAAGTGGGACATAGTACAAAAAACATAGCATAAAACTTTGGTGGTTTTGGAAACATAAGTAGTTCATTGAGAATCAGTAATAATTCCACTTGTTTTTACGAAAAATAAATACACCATCCTTCTTAAACAAACTGACTGCCTCGATGTTCAATCTGTCTTTTTAAGCATTATCTTTAAAATCGAAAAAGTGGCACGGCATACTATTTGATAATGCTCAAATTACGTAAAATAAATATTTTCGTGTCCTTTATCATTTGCATAAAATACATCAATACAAATAAATAACATTAAAGTCTGTTCTTAATGTCATGTTGTTATACTATATCCAAGCCTGCAGTCATTTTATTAAATAAATATGGATTTACCAAAAATTTTAAATGTATCTGGGCTGTAAGTTCATTACTATAGTCCATGCAATTTGGTAATAGGGTGACCTTGACCCAATTCACTTGTATTGTATGACACAAACACAAAGTACAGTGGGCCAACGAGTTAGCTATGCAGGGCAAAAACTTCTAAGGGCCTTATCATACTAGCGGATTACGAGCGGATTTAAAGCGGAGCGGGCGCGCAACGGATTCGTTGCGGGCGCGCAACGAACACGCCGCGCATTCGCAGCGAATTCGTTGCGGACGCGCGGCGTGGACGCCATTTTGTACTGTCTCGTACAAACGCCAGCCAATCAACTTAATAAAATATTTTTTTCAAATGCAAATCATTTTGCATCATAACGGATTCTTGTGGGATTTTAACTTGCTTAAATATTTTATGTTTGTTTTATGGTAGGTAGGAACGAAATTATTTAGGATTATTTTTTAATCGTTTGCAAAACAACACAAATTAGTCGCTCTCTTCCATTCAATTAATTGACAATGGATCTTCCCAAATTCGTCGATGTTTTCGTTTTCGTCGCCGGCGTTTCCGAAGTAACAAAGCCAACAGCAGTGTTTCCTCGTCGGAATCAATTTTGTTACTGAGTGTATTGTACGTCGTAAATTCGCTACAAACACGCGACGAAAACGTAGCGTATTCGCCACGCGTCCGCGACGTCTCCGCTGCGCAGCCGCTGCGTGTTCGCGACGCATTCGCTGCGCGCCCGCTCCGCTTTGAATCCGCTCGCAATCCGCTAGTATGATAAGGCACTTAGTCATAGTAAAGACATACTACACCTGTTACGGATAAGTGAGTTACATATCTAAATAGTGGGTATATTACACTTATTACATATGTAATTCACACATACATATCTATTGCAATCAGTTTGCACTATGGCATAGAAGTTTTTGCCCTGCATACCTAATTGCTTGACCACATGGTCACATGGTAATTGCGTGGTACATACACTCTTATTTGCTTTTAAGTTGTTTTAATGTGCATTGCACCTAGGTATCATCCTATAACCATTAATATAAAGCCAATAAAAACCAAATATGCAATTTTATTACATAAACATGGCATTGGTAGTAGATTATAAGCACTACTCCCTTGATTAACATCACGCTGATAATACCCAGAAAGGTATGGCATAGATGCACACCCACGCTTCACCAGTAATGTTTAAGGTCCATGTGATAGAGGATGAGCCTTCACCTGTGCCTATCACCACCCAATAAGCACACTTCCGAATCATGTGGTTACAAAAGCTCCACAAACCTCAATGTATCATATTTACACTCAATAAATCTAGTTATTGGCTATTGTCATAGCAGCGGTAAGTGAAAATAACCTGTTAACTCTATACATATTAGCACATGAATGGATATGTAAATATAAACAGATTAACATACATAAACATGCTACTTCATAAGGTAAGCTGCTTAATATCATTTACTCTACACATGATTTGACAATACTTTATAATTTACAAGAAAATATTATAGTGGTTGAATTTTTTTCAACAATTTCATGATAAGCAACCTGTACCATTTTTAACCGACTTCAAAAAAAGGAGGAGGTTCTCAATTCGATTCGTATATATGTTGCTTTTAACTGTATTCCGATTTGTTATGAAATAACTCAGAAAATATAATAGCATAGTTCTCCGTTATAGGATTTACTTTATCTGAACACAAGTATCCGCATGTGGTTTCACCTCTTTGGTACTTCAATAACGTCATAACTCATAATATAGTCTATGTAACTCAGAAACAATCTAGCATTGTAATGGTTAAAATATTTTTATAATTAATTGTGTTTTAAGTTAAATATGTAGTGACAAACAAACAAACAAAAATCATATATTTTCTTTTTAAAACATTAGGCACAATATTTATACACAATTTTAGTGTTTGTTTACAAATAACAAGCATTAATGAAAACCTAGTTTATAGTAAATTTTTTGCAGTTTTATGGCTTCTTTTAATCACTTTACTATTAGAGAACTTGTTGCTTATTTTGTGTGTTTACATAAAAATATCATTGTTTACAAACTTAAGAAAAATGTGTGAATTATTTCAGTTTACTAATATTTTTCTTTAACTTAAAAGAAAGCATCAGTAACAAACATAATTCTTATTAGAATTTCTTAGTAAAACAGATAGTTGACCTCATTTTATATTTGAAATATGAAAGAGATCACCTACTGTGTTTTTATGGAACTAATATAAATTGTTTAGTAATACTCACCGCACTTTAAGGAATTTAAAGCTAGGTTGCTGATGGTCATCATCACTAATTTGTACAGCTGCTAATTCTTCTTGTCCCTCCTTCCTGTATAAGTATAATCCATTTCCAATATCAATAGCATCAACATTTTTTCCATCAATCTGTAGCACCACTTCTGAATCTTTACTTGCTATATCCACACCCTCACTCATAAGGCCAGACTCCAAGTTCTCATCAGCTTTAAACTGTATACTCTCCGATTGCTTTAACTCTGAGTTAGACTTGTCGTCCACATCAACATTGTCGTCTATTACCAGTTCATCACCATCATAAGAGTTTTCATTATCATCAAAGATAGCAACACCACCTGACAAAATATTTGCTGCTTCTATTTGTGTATCTATTTTGTAGCTATCTAAAATATCACTTTTATTTCCGATTGGAGATAAGTTCGATATCAGCTCGTCCGAATTGGTGATGGTCCCGTCCGCCTCCGCCGCCGCGCTGGCCAGCGACACATCTTTGATAGACGAGATGTCGAACGTGGAGTCCACTTCAGACAGAGAGTAGTACTTGGAGGAGCTCTCGTTAGCTGTCATGAAGGACTCGCTCGGCGGAGACGTGGTGTCCAGTGTTGAGTCCCGCGAGCCCCCCGCGTCTCCCCTCAACTGGCTCAACCTATCCATTTGCACACTTCATCTGCTGCGACAACAGGAAAACGACAATTTAGTAACAATGCGACTGATTACCACTAAGAGTGCACTACGTCGATTATAAGAAAGCTAATGAAAACATTTGAAGGTTGGTCGATTAATTAGCACCTAGGTCAATAGCAAAGAACAGTGAAACTTTTAGAACAAACGATAATGATACTGTGACACTTTCAGTAAAAATGTAATGAAACACACCGTACCAAGATAATATTAATCAAAATAGATTTATGAGTAAACTCTTCAATACAATTCGGGCTTTAATTTTAATAGAGAAGTTATAGTAACAATTTTATTACAATTTTGTTAAAATAACACAACACATCAAAAGATTAAAGATGGACGCCAAATAGCGATGTTGCCGTTATTTTGCATGTCATTAAGTTGTAAAAAAATCGCAAAATATATTTCTTCGCAATTTTAACTGTTATTATGTGTTTAGAACAACTTTTAAAGTGAAGCTTTATCTAATTAAAAGTATTTTAACTGTAAAACTGTAATACGTATAAAAATAGTTAATGTCTTGATTATCTGAGTATTTTTTGTATTGGCAATTATATCTACGCTTTAATGGATGCTGCTGATAATGCAAAATACCTATTGCTTGGCAAAGTCAATGACCGCTGGCTGTGGTTATGAAAGTATTAACTCCGTTTTTAATATTTATGATTATGTTACGTTGCAGATATGGATTTTTTTTCAATAAATTAATATTAATTATAATTATTGTGGTAGGACGTCTTTCTATGCTAAATTTATTTTGGGATTTTGGTGTCATAATCTTCAAAAAAGGTGAGAGACCTTTTTTCTGAGCTTGTTGCTAAGTCGAAGCCGCGCGGACCGATCGATCTTGAAGGTTAAGCAGTTTTAACCGCGGTCGGCCGTGGATGGGTGACCATCTTTAGCCTGGCTGAGTCGAAGCCGCGCTGACCAATCGATATTGCAGGTTACGCAATGTTAACCGAGGTCGGCCGTGGATGGGTGACCATCTTTAACATAACGAGTTGTCGGAGTGCAAGTTAAGCTGTCGCGTCGGTCCCGGCTGCCATTTATATGGCAGTCGTTACGTGTTGAAAGTTTGACAACTAGTTTTGTTTAATATATTTTTTCGCATGAACAGTAAGGTTTGTCTTGGTCTGGGTGTTTCTTTGTTTAAGAAGTATGTACCTACCTATTTACAAAAGAAAAGTAATGTATTAGTTTTAGTTATTCTAGTACCCATAGTACAAGCTCTGCTTAGTTTTGGACTAGATGGCGTTGTGTGTCTATGGCATAATATTTAATGTTATTTTTTTTTTCCTAATTATTGATATCTGATACGGACAGACAAAAATAAATAAATTTTTAAACACTGAATTTTACAACTATGCCAGCTTGGCACTAAAAGCAGACACTGCAATTTTATTTATTTGTATTGATAAACATAAAAAAAAATATAATAGAATAATATACCAGGTAGGTATATGTATGAACTGTATTGTTTTTATACGGGATTACTGTGTAATGTACATTATTATATTAAACCCACAGTAAAATAAG
Source organism: Hypena proboscidalis (assembly GCA_905147285.1). NCBI lineage: Eukaryota > Metazoa > Arthropoda > Insecta > Lepidoptera > Erebidae > Hypena > Hypena proboscidalis. The sequence continues at coordinate 2,642,305 of LR990131.1, read as the reverse complement.
AAAAGTCTGTTTATCACGGTATTTCTGGCACATTGCTGTGGCAGCAGCAGAGGTTCTTAAACTTTTTTAGCCATTATTTACCTACATTAATATTTAGTGACTTTTAGGGGTAATCAAATAAATTTAATTCTAAATTTAAGTAATTCTAAAATCAAGCGAGTAATATAGTACAAAACATTATATAAAAGTTTAGCAAAAAGACCGGATAATAGGACCACTGCCCGCGCCACTGTGCTCTGTATCTTTTCATTTTATTTAAACTACCTTGTTTGTTACAGACAATGATATTTTGTTTTTATATAATATCATTGGTTACAGATATTTGATGTTATTTAAATTGACTCTTTAGATGTTTGTCAAAATCGTTAAAGTCGGTGCTCTTAGATAACAATTAAAAGAAAATTATGAGCACAGAATTCAAGAACTATTTAACTAAATTTATGCGTTATTTAATGCTTTTTCTGGGTTTTAAGTCGGTTTTATTTCTTTTCATTCACCACTCAAATTAAAATATTATAGCTAAAAAGACTTAGCACCAGTAAAGTAAACCAAATATTTGTTTTACTGGATTGTCAACTGTCACATATTTGACGTTACAAACTTACAATTGACAATCAATTACACGTTAATTTCAAAAGTTGCGTTGGTTGCCTGATATTGCTTGTTTTAAGCTTAAGCTGATATATTTTAATAATTTCAATAATAAAAAAACGTGATATAGTGCGTAATTAATAATGGCACCCCGAGAAACTCCTAAACCTATGACGAAAGTGCAACGCACTGTTAGAGAGATGTCAGTCAAAGGCAGAGCATCACCTATTGGGGCGGTAAAAAAGACTATTCTTGTGAAAAAAACGGTGGATAAAACCCCTGTCACCAAGAGTAAGTATTTATTTATGTCATGTACACATTTATGATTATATAATAATAAATAGTAATGCCACTACTAGTTTCTGTCCGCCTGTCTCTCTTCCAATTTTTTATTGGATTGGTGCAGTAAGTGGTTTTTCTGTACCAAGGAAACCAAAAATAATTATCCTATGTATAATATTTGTATAGATTTGCAGTGCCTTGCCTTGATTTTAAAATGCCTAAACCAAGAGAATATGAAGGATTCTACAGAGATATAATGTTATTTGTTATTAGGCAATTTTTCCTTGCTTCAAATATCACCTTAATCATGCCACAACTTCTATTTTCAGCAACCAAGACAACTGAAGCCCGAGTAGCTAGACAGCGAACAAGCACATTCCCCAAGGTGGCTACTCCAAAGCCCAAGGACAACAAATCAGTGCCAGTACCAGCCAGCGTTACCAAAAGTGTCAAAAAGGCATCCACATGGAGACGTCGCCCCAAACCAGCACATTCTGGTGTTCCAATTCCAGAAAAGATGAAGAAATTGATGGAAAAACAGTTTTTGGATGCTGAATTTGCTCTTTGAGCCGTAGCATTCATCAGTAATATGTGACTACTTTTCCTATAAGTATTATGATGATTAACTGTTATTGACTAGGGCCTGAAGCTTGCAGCTACTTTTAACTGCTTTAACCTGTATCGGACTTTACCTGCTAAATGTTATAACACAATACCATTTATATCTTGGTGTTCAGAACTAATTTTGATGACAGTAGAGCTATTGTGAATGATCTCAAACTTGCAATCACCACCATCTCACCTTTAACCTGCTCCAAAAAAGTTGTGCTTGCACTAATGATTTCCAATTTGGGGTGAAATCAGGTCCTGAACTGACTGGCACAAGTGACATAACACCATAGTTCTCAGATCAAGCAACAAGCTACTGATTGTACTGTTCTGTTACTTAACATTTGACGTTTGCCCATTTTCTACAAATTTAAGTTGTATGAAGAAAATAAAAAATATAAAAACTAGCTGTATGCTTTAGGCCTACTTTTTTCTTACTTTATTAATTTCTATCATAATCATTCTTTACATTGTCAAAGTACCTTGTTAGTTTTTTAAAATGGAGAAATTATTAATTATAATTAAGTAAGATTTAGGAGGCCATATTAAAATATAATAACACATGTTGTTATCAACATACCTAATTTTAAGTTCATGAGAGCAGTTCTAAAAAAAATAGAGATGATTAGACTACTATTTGTGTAATTCTTATACAGGCGTTTTTATTATACAATAAATAATATGGTCTTGATTCCTCAATGCATCTGTTATTCTACAAGAAGGCATAAAATTTATGAAAATAATTTTGGATAGATATACTGAATTATTGGTGTTTTACTACTATTGTGACAGGGTTTCTTCTTAATAATTTGTTATTATTAAGCTTTGAGACTGTTTAGACATATTTTAGAAGTAAAATATTAGACTTGTGCCAAATAAACTTAGGCAATAAGTTTATGCTTTGATACTCTTTGTACCTTGTTAATATAATGAAAACATTCTTCTTACAATTTTGGAAAGATTTGCACTGTAGGTGTTGGATTGGACAGGATTGCTTAAGGCATTAAATGGTTTTAATCCCGCACTGATACTGTCACCATACTTAATGTTAATTATACTATTGTAAGTAATAAGTATGTTATTTTTAGTAATAAATTTATTGGACTTTCATTTTGGTTTTGTTTTATTTGTCTATCTTCTTCCTCTTGCATTCTCTTTCCACTTCTCCATCTCCCCAGAATATGACTTTCGAACGCCAGCATTGAGTTCCAGGTTGCTTTTGGGGATGCCATTCGGTCCTTTCAGACTGAGTCCGACCCAGCTGGACGCTGAAAGAACGAATTTTAGTGAATCACCCATATTTTTTTTGTGCGGGAGTTAAACCCGCGCCCGCAAACTGATCGAGTAAATATATGTATATCTATTGCACCAGAATATTATTTTTTGGAAGATAAGCCTGTAGCTAGGTTCTTGGTAACAAACATCTAGAACCACTGGAGTTGATAGAAATCAATAATTAAATGACAAACATTTTCAATATACAAACAAAGCTACGCATGTGTTCACTAGATGGCAGTAGGTGTATTTCAAATATAATAAATATTATTATTAAAAAAGATAGGTACAGTAGATCGTGGGGGTCTTTTTATGTTGTGTAGTAGGTACCTATTGTGTGTTGAATTAATAGAAACGATAGTTAAGTTAGAATAATGTAGTCAATAAGTTTATTATATAATATTTACTCTGGTACCAGTTAATTAAAACATTTAGTATAGTGACCTATCGTTTCAATCTTATCAACAATCAATCAACAAATTAAATCTAACAACAACAATACAGACCCCACATTGGTGACCCTCGACAAAGAACACGCAACCTTCTACACCGTGGCGTTCCTGCTTAATCACATGACATCATGGGAGACGACTCGCCCTTCTCGACGTGCGCATCTAAAAGGACTCTTACGGAGTCACAGTGGTGGGCGTGTGGGTGGGATTATATCCCGTTTAAATTGGAGCAAATACATCGCTAGCAGACTAGGAGCAACAAACGGAATTATCTGCATCTTCGTACGTATGATTCGATTCATGAAGCGCCTTACGAAGAGCAACGTCAAGAAAACGTATTTAGTGTTTGTGATAAATAACGGCATTTAGTTTTAAAAGTCAAAGTTTTAAATTCCATGGTTATTTTAAAGTGGATTGGTTAGGGCAGTGTTTCGCAAACGGTGTGCCGTGGTCATTAATAAACGTGCCGCGGCAAAAGACAGATTTCAGAAGAGCATTTGACGCTCATTGTTCAGATGATGATGTATCTATTACTTCTTAGTTTTTACAGAAAATTATTAAAAAGGTCGGTGCCTGTGGCGCTTTTGTTCTCTTGACAGCAAAAACACTCTTACTACTTCATGCTTTTTCTTAAAGAAAATACTCCAAAATATAGGCCCTGTGATTTTCTCTGGCTCCTAAGATCAAAGGCATGTGTAACTTCTTAGTTTTTAAAGCAAATGTGGGGTTGATGATATTTGTTGTATTATTGGTATGTTGAATTGATTGAAACAATAGGTCACTATACTAAATGTTTATATTTACTGGTACCAGGATATATAATTTATATTAAAATTATTGACTACATAATTCTAACTTAACTACGAACTATCTCTAGTGATACGGGAAGGCGACTGGGGCGAACCGGGCGACTAAACTTAAGAACCCACTTAAAGCCGGGTGAACTGTGTCCCTACGCAAATGTTTAAAAAGGCGACTCTTTGGTGTTGAGAATGAGATTAATTGATGATGATTTCTTGTATAAAACAGCGCGAAACGTCGTCGTCCCCTCAGTCAATTTCTTAAGTCTCCACCTGAGTCAAAGCTGCGGGATACCTACATTCAACTCATAAATGCGTGTGGACTCATAATGTGTTAATAGCTTTAACTAAGTTATAATAAAAAAAACCCACGCAAGTTTTGTTTCTAGTAAGTAGATCACTTTTCACCTGCCAATACTTTCTTAACCCCTCTTTTTGTTTTAGGGGTTTGAAATAAGAGGGTCATTCACGATCTCTGATCGGTTATAGAGGTCATCGGTTCACCTTCCTAACCGTAAACGATGAATCAATACTTTGAACCATTTAAACATTATGCAGGTCTACTGTTGGTAGAAAATGGTACTAACTATAAACAATTTCGAGGAACGAAGCTCAAGTAGAACCGTCTCACGTTTAATCTGCTTTAAATAAAGAGGCAGCGGTTCTATTGTCGTTCTGTTGTAATACCTAAGGCCCTGATATAACTGGGGGTTTGACGTATAAGATCGTATTTTCCCTCAGACGTAGCGTCGACGCATTCTGCATTAAGTATTTGTACTTTTTGTCCATCAGAAAAAATGTGTTTTGTTTAAGCTGATGACATGAAGCTTTTTTTGTTGATGAAATGTAAGTACCCGTTAAAATGTTAGTGTAGTGTCTGTTTACCTTTTACGTTTACGTACGAGACGGTGTGGTTATGTGGGGGCCTACCTCACTACGACACCACGGTGCGCCTTCTCTCGCCTTTCGGCCGGGCCGCCGGAACTATGACATACATCAGTGTCCCGTCCAGCACACTAGTGACCCGTCCAGCACCTGTTTCTGTACCTACTTAGTGCATACTTAGAAAACAGCACCAGTGAATTCATCGAAAGTTCCTTCATCGATTGTTGATGTTCATGGGCTGTACTCAACTTACCATCAAGCAGACTACACGTTTGATCGCTGCAGGCATAGCATAAAAAAAACAAGCAAAGTAGTAAACTAGAGACCTACTTATTTATTCTTTGGAACATTTAATTACATAATATATTTACCTGATGATGGCATGCAATTCTAAACCTTATACATCACAATTACTATTTACATTTGCAAATCAAGTTCAATAATGTAATGTATTCTAACATTTCTACATAGTAAACAATAATGACGTCATTCTGTCTGCACATTGTCACCTATAAATTTAATTGATTTATGGCTTTGCCATAAAACAAGGTTTTTAAATCATGCCCAATTTTTACACAATGGATTCATCTAAAAATAATAAAAATTTAAGGGGAGGTTTAATTTTCGAATGCAGCGAATGTTGATCAAAATCTTTAAACAAATATTATAAAAAGGAAATATTATATTATTATATTCGCTTGTTTGCTACGATTTAACTCAAGATCTACTGGGCTAATTTTCAAAATTGCAATGCCATCGTTTACATTTTAAAACATAAATAATAACATCAAGGATTTCATTGGGTATCAACTCAACTCGTTGTTGTCTTTTATAATATTTTTCACAATATTATTTCTTTCTTACGCTGCGCTGCGCTTAGTCAAACATAGGGTATAAATAAAGATACCCTAATTTTCATAAAAATATATAAGTACCTATCTGTTGATAAGAAACTGAAGGACCATTAATTTCAATACACGCACCACAACAAAACAGACATATTACTTTTTCGAGTAGATACGAGTTAAAAAGAAGTATAGATGTAGTATTTATAGGTACAATATTATGGGTAACCTAAGAAACATTGATGATACATCATAATTATTTGTAAATTGTACGTTGAGGACATACGGAACTTCAGACATTGTAATTTGCACCGCGCTTATCAGATCCCGATCTTAGATCTTAGACCACCTGAGCTAACATACTTCGCGATATACGTTATTCATTGAGCTATTACAATACAATAAGCTAGGGGGATTTACGATATCTACTCAGAAAAAATCGCGAATTTTTGTTAGTCGTATTATTTTGATGGGCATCAAAACGTACTATAGTTTATTTAGTTAAGTTTCATTTTAATTTGACATGTTCAAGCGCCCTTTGGGGGTCCCTGGAAATGGGTCCATATCGGCTCACCTAAAGTTCTGTACCCGAAATTATGTCCCTAACGATTTTTAATCCGAATGATCAGATATATGTGGGTAGAAGATGATATTTATAGTTTTATTTTGAGGATATGATTATTATTTGGGGGGTAAGCTTTACATAACGTACTAAGGTTGTGTCTATTGCTAAGTTCAAGTAAGATAATTATGTCTAAAGAACCAACTGTTTAGAATGATTAAAGGTCGTTTCACTGATTTTTGTCTTAAAAGAATAAAATTCATAAAACACGACACTTTTTCAGTTACGATTATGGCCTGGGAGTTCATACCGCAGTTTTAACCGTACCTAAACCAATAACTATAGGACCGATTCGGTTCTGGCCACATTCGTTCGTCATTCGTTGTGGTCACAGTTCTAACCTAACCTAAACCAGAATACACCAATAAAAGTGAATTTTTCAAAGCTATAGCCGCTAATATTAAACTAATTTAATTGAAATGTGTATATAAAAACATGTATTTAACTACTTGTACCATGGTACTATTTGTCTTATATGTTATACATGTTATGTGAAAATAACTAAAACTGTAACTAAGTTACGTAAAATTAATGTATATAATACTGATTATTATGAATAAAAAGAAACCTAAACAAAAAAGATATGACTGAATAATAGTGTAAAAGATGGTTATATTGAAAACCTATAGGAAAACTAATAAAAGTACAATAGATGTTTTAAAAGAATATTTTCGGATTTCCAATTATCGGAGTTGAAACTTTAGGTGAACTTTGGCGCACCCCCTGTAAATAAATGATTTGATTTCTGATTTCAATAAATAAGAGGTTTCAAAAACAAGTATTTTACAGCCCGTTGCTAATACGTCTCCGTATCACGCCGTACTAAGGTAGACATTAATTGAATGTTTGATGTATCCGGTCCATTTGTAGTTCATGGTTAATATTTAAAATTGGCTACCAATGAAGAAGCCGACCCTAATGTGATTGGGAAAAGTCTCGAAAAGTGATGAATGAAAGATAATATTAGCTGCCATTTGCCAGGTAGACAAATGATTATGTTTGTAGTCCGTTTTTATAGATCCTAGAAAAAAATTAAGATTACAAAGTATTTATGTCACTTATTTAGTCCAATATAAAATGTGCCTTAACAAAAATTTTGGATGCGTCGCGCGAACATTACATTCGAGAACGTCTGGCGCCAGTACGTGCAATGCATCACAATTTATTTATAATTAAGTACTAAGTTACTTTATTATACAATAAGTGTAATATATTTATTGTTTACAGACTTTACATTATTTAAATAGCTGTACATAAACATTTATTTAATGCAGTTCATTCGTAGACTGCGCTTTGTATACACTGGGCGCCATTTATGTAAAGAATGTATACATTCTTTAGCTATAGCCAAAAGAGTCTAATAATAACTTAGTCCGATATTTCTATCAATTAATTAATCATTAAAATCTCGGCATCCACCTATTGCAGCGTTAGTAATTTTATTCTACGCCTCTTTTTTGCTTGCTGTAAGGTTTTATTAGTCAGTATTAATAAAGGATTTGGTGTGTCAGGTACTAGTATAGATAAAGGTCTGCTTGTCTGCACGTGTGGTTTAGTGGTTTAAGCGTCTGGCCGCTCTCCACTGCACTGGTGTTGTGGGTTCGATCCCCACATGGGACAAATCTTTGTGTGATTCGCAAAGATTTGTTCTGAGACTGGGTGTGCTTGTGTGAGTGAATGTGTGTATTTGGCCTTGTCATTGGGACCATTGGGTGGTGTAATTGCTTCTGGCGTTCTATCTAATGTAAAAAAAATCCAGATTTATTTATTAAAAAATCCAGTTTTATTAAAAATCTAGATTTATTAAAAATCCAGATTTTGATCCAGTTAATCTGCTATCTTTAGAACGGGGTGTTCGCTTGAAGAGACAAGCTGCGACCATAAGCACAATGATTTGGTCATGGTCCTAACACAACGATAAACCAATAAAGGACCGAAATGCAAAAATAAATTATATTGTCTCTGATCTCGATGAATACAGATAATTTAAAAAAAAATCGAAACCAGGTCTGGATTTTAAGGTAGGAGAGGGATCTCCTACCTTAAAATCCAGACCTGGTTTTGACACAGTAAAATAATGATAATCTAACCTGGTGATAGGATATAGCAGTGCAGTTTTATGAGTCGGTATTTTGCGAGTATCGATATCACTGACTGGCAAATTCTAATATTTATAAACATTTTTATGCAACTCTACCAATCAATATATCTCTAAAATGAATAGGTTAAGTCATTCATAAATTATTTATTAGCCAAATTATTGAGAAACTAATAGATCTCAAACAACTCGATATTTTTTGTAAAGTTTCAATCATGTGGATTAAAAAAACCGAGTCGGTACCTAACGGGATTTAGCAAACGAAGGTTGACTACTTACCACAACTCATGACATCTCTGATGAGTTAGCTTTCGATTTCTGCAACGGCTAGACTTAAAACTGATATCTAATCTAAAAATCTTAAGGTTGCCTGGAAGAGATCGCGTCAAGCGATAAGGCCGCCCTTTGTACGTTATAGTTTTAAGTACCTATTTATTTGTATGTTTGTTACAAATTTGATGTGCAAATAAAGTTTTCTCTATCTATCTATCTATCTAGGCTTAGCTTTTGGGAGTTTCAGTTAGTGGTCTCAGGTTAGTCTCGAATAAGACGAATTTAGCAAGTTAGGCGAGCATCGTGAATTTCGTGTGATTTCTAAAGCCCAACAAAGTATTTCGGTAACAAACAATACTAGCATAGTGTTTTAGGTGCCTTCGGAAGCATCAAAATCACTTACAAAACTCGGTAAACGTGAGCACTCCTTTCCTTGTATTATATTTTGTGAAAACTAAGGTACATTTGGGGCTAACTCGCTTGTTACGTAAATGTAAGCGGCTTCTGTGTCATGTAAACTTAAGTGTCCCTTAATAGCTATAATTTAACACAATGAATGAGGGCTTGACAATATGTCGGCAAGTCCTTACCGACATGTTTCAAAGAAACTAGTAATTTAATGCTGAATATTGTAATGAAATAAACCTCTGCAATTCGGCCTTGGGAATCCTCTAGTTCAGTTGGGGCTAGCCACTGCCAATAAACTATTATTGGAAGAAAGGAAAAAGGTATGTAGTAAGAAAATAGTTATATATGCAAACACACGGACCTATAAGATTCTTTCTATTAAGTTACGAATCAAGTTTAATTACCGATGCAAAACAGAGAGGAGATGTGGAGTCGAAATAATGAAAGCTGATTCACCTGATTGGTTATTCAGAAAGTACAAGTACCTACACGAAACCACCGAGCCTGTTTGACAAAATGTATGCATGCTGAAGAAGTGAAAGAGATATAAATCGTAGCACATTGCGTTCCATTTTCTTTCACCTCTGTGGATTGTGGGATCTAGGTAGAGGTAATAGGCGTGAAACCAAATACACATAACGATCAAGAGCAGGCAAATTTTTGTTGACATGGTGAGATATAACCAGCAAAATTTTAAAATAACTTGCCATTAAAAACCATCTAATTAGGAACGCGTTGATGTCTTTTATATAGGGTAATTTCATCCCCATTGCTCCGCGGGTAAATTTGACACCTTTTTTTTATTGCGATGTATTATCTTTTCTCGTTTTGTCTTATCTCGGCTAGCTAATAAAATCAGTTTATTTGTGGGAGTCGGGACAGTGGCTTCACGCTTCGGCAATTATGTTGGACGATGCTACAATACGCGTTGCCACCTGCCTGCGTTTAGGTGTTCCCTGCGTTTTTCTGCATAGGTGTCACTGCAGTGAAGCCGTTGATAGCCTAGGACACCACGGTCTCAAGCAGTAGAAGTGCCGGTCGTTTATCGCGACCACGCTCTCATTATTGACATAATCCGCCGTGTTCTTGAACCGCTGAAGTGCCAACCATATTTGAACCAAATGGCTTGGCGCGCGACGATGGGAAGCGACGGGATGGTATGTTATTACTGTCATGGAAGTTGGGTAGGCCTTTGGTGTGGGACACAACATGCGTCGGCATCCTCGCGCCATCACACCTTCCAAGCTCATCAGTCTGTGGCGCTGCTGCATCTTCGGCGGAGACTCTTAACCGGTGCAAATACAATAACCTCGTTGGAAATTAAGTATTTGGGGTCGATACAAAAGATTAGTTCACTCTTCACATGACCAGTAGGCTGGCTTCTACTTTGGACAAAGGATCAGCATTTTTATACATCGTGCCAATGCCGCCAGTCCAGCCTCCGCGCGACGTCTAGCCTAGTGCTAGACGTCGCGCGGAGGCGACGACACGCTAATAATAGCCCAGTTGATGAATCTACGTACTAGATTCGAAACTAGTCGACATATCCCGGCTAAAGTAACGTGAGTAACCCGTATCCTCAATAATAATGTCTTCACCTCACATCGGTTTTAATAATATTAAGAACCTATCCATAAAAGAAATTACACATTCATGAAATGACCCTGTATATTATCGCATAAAAACGTGTACTCGATAATTTGCTTTTTGTAATAAACATAATTATCTCATAACTTATTATTGCTATCGGTATATAACGTAATTTACCACATTCAATTATTTGTTAATTATCACCTTCAGCAAGTTAGTGAAATAGCTTTGTTGCTTGAAGTACTTTCTTATCTAGATAGATGGACAAGTCGGGTCTAACTATGGGACCTATTAGTTGTAGTAGTTGTTTATGGGAGTAAGACATGCAGAAATTGATCAATTATAACCAAACTAATAGAGAAGTATAAACCAAGATACAAGACCTGTTATCTATAGGCAAATATTTGACTATGTAATTGGCGCTAGATTGTAGGCAAGATAGAAATATTGTCTTCATCATTAAATACGAAAAAGTTATTAATTTACTGTCAAACTGAAATTTTACTAGTTCCTTTTTAGAGTAATTATTTCGTAGTAAATCCACCATAATTATATCTCCAACCAAAGTTAATGTTTATACTCCTAGATTACTCATACCTTTTGTATTATCACTACGATCAATCATAAATGTGTTTAACTCCGCCCCTTTATAGACAAAGATCTTCTCGCCATATCTACCGTATTTAACACCGCATATTCATACAAGACACGTTTGTTATGCCATTAACAATTAAGTTAAGCAGACACTTTGATTTATTGGCCGCTAGACTCCGCCTGTCCGGTGTGATGGACGCCGATTCTAAAGGACGGATGGTGAATTTTGATAGGGCAAATGGCGCAAGTTATGAGAGGCTGCTTTATCTATTTATTTAAGAAACGTTTGGCGATACTTACTTTAACAATAGTAATTAGGTATATTATTGTACTTGATTATTCTGAGTATTATTATGTTTTTTTCTGTTAAGTAAGCATGCATTTATGTGTAATTTTCATTTAATTAATTTGTACACCACGATTAGTGGTAGAACATAGCGCAATTATGTACATATATTTTAAGGCCTTTGTAAAATGTATATGTTTCACAAATAAATAATTATGAATTATGAATTATACTGCCCAAGTTGTTGTCTCGCGACGATGTTTTGCGTATCCAATTCTATCAATCGATCGGTTAATGACCGCTATAAATAAGGAGATCAGAGTTCGTGGTTGTATAACCGCTTTAATCAAAGAAATTTGAATTCGATAACATTGAGAAGTGCGAGATTATTTATCCAAATAAACAAATTGAAAGCCAACAAAAGACTCAGAGATTACCGAGTCTAGAACCCAATAAACGTTAAAGAAGATCTTAAGCAAGCAATTAATTATAAAAAATCATATTTGGATACAAATTGTCTACCTAAATCGCGCATATCTTGTCACTTGGACCATACATACCTGCTCTAATGTATATGATCATTGTATGAAAATCTCTACGCGCATTGTTTAAAACACGTTTAAATTAATGTAATGGCGCTTTCATGACGTGATCATCCTAACACACTATTAAACACGAATTGAAAATACTAAAACGGTGAGATATGGTCCGTACACACAAATGGTTTTACTCCAAGTCGAGTGAACCGTAAGGCTCGAAGGAAAACAAATGAAAACTCGATCGAGTAAGTGAGTACATATTATATGGACTATTAGGGTTGAGCATTACGTTCCATACCAAAGTCACTGATGCCAACGGGCTTTAAATTTAGATATAAAGCTTTAACAAGTGCCAGACAATGTTACCGCACATTTGCAGTAAATTAAAGTTGCCACAGTGCTGCCAATTTCAAGCTCTACCCTCAAAAATACTCGCCTGTATATCAGAATAGTTCTTTTCATCAGCTCATCACCAGCAACAATCTAAGTTCTTCTTCTTCTTCGTGTCGATGGCTGAGTCAAATTTTATTTTGACTTGCCATCGTGGTGAAAGGATTAGCCAATTCGCTTTGGAGAACTCGCGGATTGCCCAAGGTGCGCCGGACGTAGGGAATCGTTGTGTACGTCACTCGGGGAGGCTCCTTTCATGCACCCCACAATATAAGTGTCCAGGGTGTTATATTTGGTATCCCAGTCGCCTAACTCTAATGACGGTACTGGTGGTAGTGGTCGTACCATCACTGGCCCGTGACCTTGCCCGTTGCCATGTGCATTATATATTGTGTATTTGATGGTGGCAGAGCTCTTAAAAGTAGAGGATGGAAGCACCACCGTCTTACAAAGGTTAAATGACCTGCCACCAAATGGTTCGAGTTAAAATCAGGCCCCGAAATTACTATCACATGAAGCATAACACAGTAGTCCTCTGATAAAGCGACGAATTTACGATCTGCTTTGTGAACTGTTAATGTCCATGGGCTGTAGTAACCACTTACCATCAGGTGGACTACGCCTCCGTTCACTACATACGTCGCATACTTAAAAAAAAATATTATTCGATTGATACTTGTAAAAAAATTAAGGTTACAAAGCATGCTTACCAACAGCATGCGAATCCGCACTTAGCAAGTTGTTGACTATGGCAAACTATGGCCTAACCATTCGCAATATGATAGTCTAAGAGGTAGCAACGTTTTTGAGAGAGAACTTCAGTTAGGCCAATTTTTAGATATTCTATCTCTCTCACTCTCCCGAGAAGAGAAGAAGAGGCCCGAGCCAGACCAAACAGCCAGAGCGCTACTACAAATGCACATAGCAAGCGTAATTTGCACGGTGCATAACACTGTACTTAATTTTGTTTTGATGAGTTTGTTTGATAATATAATTGTTAAGAAAGAATAACATCTGGCGACAATTGCTGGAGACATTGTGATGCTGGTACCATCGATATCTGTTTTGTTGTATTTTCTCTTTGATAACATTTAATAAAATCAGCTGAAGCTGTGTAAATAACCGCCATTCTTTGTTTCATAAGCTAATTAAAGAAAAATCCTTGGTATTTCTAATCCAATCTCTTAATGTACAAAATATATTTGAAGCTTTTCGTAGCTCGACGTGTTTTACTGAATTATTGAAATTAGAATAATAATATTGATCACATTTATATTTTCTGAGAAAATAAATAAATTTAAACTAAGATTTTCATCAAAGCTATTGCTTTTAAAAGAACATTTAATTTGCTTTGATTATAAGTTCCCGAGTGTGCTACGTGCTTAGGCCGTAGAGATTGAAGATAGGTCTTTGCCTAGGTGGTCCCTAGGCTAGACCTTCAACAGTATTGTGCAATAAATTTGCGCAGACCTACTACGAGTATGTCTGGGAACACCCTCGCCGCCATTATGCTTGTAACAGAATGATCTAATTTATCCTCGATTTTATTTTACCACCGTTTTTGCGGTTTTTGCCGTCACTCCTTATTAAAAAAGATAAGATAATCATTTATTCACAAGGAACATGGCAATACAGACGGTCAGGGACAGTATAAGTATGCACATACATGATTTGCTGCGTTGGCATGCAAATATTTTTGTTTAAGTACGTACAAACCAGAGATTAATAGTTATTTGACGACCGGTTGGCGGAGCGGGTAGTGTACCTGCCTGCGACGCCGAGGTCGATTTTCGATTCCCGCTTAGACAAATCTTTGTGTGCATGAACATGGGGGTTTGTCTTAGTCTGGGTGTTTCTATGTATTATAAGTATATATAAAACATACAAATGAAAAGTATATATGTATTAGTATCAGTTATTCTAGTTCAACTCAAGCTCTGCTTAGTTTGGGACTAGATGGCGTTGTGTGTAAGTTGTAAGATATTTATTTATTTATTTGTGCAGCAAGAGAGCAAAGTTTGAAGGTCCCGAATATGCAAAATATTCTTTAGTAAAATCACGAGCGTAGTGACTGTGGTCGAATTCTCTCACAAAGTAATATTATAACACATTATTAGCGCACTTCGGCAACAGGACACGTGGATAACTTAGGGAATTACCTCACAATATTTCATTCACAACTTTTTATATGATAATGAAATAATTTCTATGCGATCAACACTTGAAAATCTAACCAACGGCCGGCTACATACGTGTTATGGGATTTTATTATTTTATTTCTTTATGATCAATTGAACTAAACAATTGGAAATATTATACTACCTTTTACGGTAATATATCTAAATTATCAATGAAAATGTGACGTAAAGAATCGCGTCACAAGCGTTATCTCATAGCTTACAGACTTTACATTGTTTTATAGAGAATTAAATAGGTTGTTCCCTTTTATATTAGTCACGCCATAGTATAGAAATTGTAATATTATTACGTTAACATTTATGACAGCGTTATTTGTAAATAAATAATAATTAATTAATAATTTACCTTACTTAATCAAGGAAATAACTGTTAAAGATATGGACTGCATTTTTTATTATCACGTCTTAATTTAAAACAGTCTCTCAGCAGCTTAATACTTGCTTATCAAAATAGTTAGATATAAGTAATTTAAATTTAATTTAGCAAGCAAGCTATCAACAGGAAGTCCTATGACCTGAACGGATTACATCATGGTGGAGGCAACGTGAGCGTTATCCTGTTGCTAAGGATCGTCGCCTTCGTAAAGATTTAGCCAGAATTTAATTCCCTAAAAAAACAAATAAAATACAATCAAAATCGTATTTTACTTGTTAGAACAGTTATGTAATATTGTCTATATTATAGTTTTTTTTTTTTTTTTGTTTATATAAATAAGTTTTACGTGAAATAGTAACCAACTTCAACCTTGGCACACACTCATACCTACATCACAAAATTTCGCATTTTACTTTTCTAGGACGAAAGCGGGCCTATTCGCTACGACGTCGTAGCAGGGCCCCGTAGTAGCTACGACTACGTGGTTATACTACGGCGAGGTTTACGAACGCTAAATTAGGAAAAAAATTATTACAGATTATAATAAAGAAAAGCATAGACAACTAGTGGAGCGCCAGAAAGTTTTCAATAACAATAAATCCTAATAAAATTTATCTCGATACATTTTAATTAGGTCTTTCGACTGAGAGTGCGATCTTGTGTCTTAAGCGAGCTGTCGGGTACTATACAGACAGGGGGACGCCAGTATATGCCTGCTTTCTTGACCTCTCCAAAGCTTTCGATACGGTTCTGTATGGAAGGCTTTGGAACAAGATGCAGGCGTCAGGCGTACCTTCTGAGATAGTGTTTTTACTAAAAAAGTGGTATGAGAGTCAGCAGAACCGGGTTAAATGGGCTGGGGCATTATCTGATGCATATGGCATAGAGTGTGGCGTGCGGCAGGGTGGGATAACCTCTCCTCTGCTATTTAATTTATATGTTAATGATCTCATTGGTGAACTCAGCAGCACTCATGCAGGATGCATCATTGATGGCGTCGCTGTCAATAACATCAGCTATGCTGATGACATGGTGCTGCTGGGACCGTCAGTGGGATCTGTTCGTAAGCTTCTTACAATATGTGAGGCATATGCGGCGGAACATGGGCTAATGTACAATACCAAAAAAAGTGAAGTTCTTGTCTTCAAGAGTGGAAACACAAAACCAGTTCATGTTCCGCCAATCATGCTCTATGGTGCTGCGCTGAAGGTGGTCACTAAATTTAAGTACCTCGGACATGTCGTGACGGAGGACCTTACCGATGATGAGGATATAGAGAGGGAGCGCAGAGCGCTGGCTATCCGAGGAAATATGATTGCTCGCCGGTTTGCACGCTGCTCGAGTGAAGTTAAAATCACGTTATTTAAGGCATACTGTCAATCTTTTTACTCGAGCAGTTTGTGGGTGAATCATACGCGTCGGACGGCTAGCGCCCTGCGAGTCCAGTATAACGACATCTTCAGGGTGTTGTTGCGGCTGCCTCGCTGGTGCAGCGCATCTACGATGTTCGCTGAGGCGCACACTAGTGACTTTCATGCGGTTATCCGTCTGAAAGTTGCTTCTTTACGACAGCGAGTGCGAGACAGCAGTAACGGCATCCTGAAGATGATTAATGACAGAATGGACTGTCCCATCCAAAATAAATGGATGAAAACGCTGATGGGAGTAAAGTTATAATGTACCTACTGATTCTTTGTTATTATTATATCTTTGACCTATTTTATTTAAAATGATGATGATTTTATGACTTTGTAATCAAATGTGTCTATTTATATTTTTATTTTTCATTTTCATTTTTATTTTTGTAATTAATGTGTAATAATGTAATGTAATCTATGGTGTTTTTTAACTGAAATAAATGAATATTTAATTTAATTTAAAAATTTAATTTAATCAAAACTTGTGTAGCGTGAACTTTTAAGTATATGTGTAACTTATTATTAACATGTAACTTGGCCATTAAAGATATCAACGGGTTCCCGGGGAGTGGTCTTATTCGTTTTTGACCCCAGACGCAAAAAGAGTGATATTATAAGTTTGACCGGTATATCTGTCTGTGCCACCATATCTCTGAAACGGGTGAACCGATTTGGATGAGATTTTTATACACGTGTTTTAATGAAAAATTGGTCGTTATATGGTAGTTGGATATTCTTAACATAACATCACACCTGTATTACACAGAAGGCCGTGGCAGAGGTGTACAACACCCACATTTCACTTGTTATGATTAGGTCCCCTGGTATAGGGGGTGAGCCTATCGCCATCCACCGGGCACAATTTCAACTCTGTGCAGCTATTGTCAATATCCTTAAGCCCTAAGAGTGTTATAGGACGATTATAAGAGATTATCGTGGTTTTAAAAAAGATAATATTTTTTTTGTGACAAGGATTGTCCAATGTCAATTCTTAGATGGCTCGGTCAAATTGAAGAAAATGAATGAAAGTAGATTAGCGAAAGAGATACAATGCACCTGTTGCTGGTCGTACAAAAAGGGATCATCCTCGGAAAAATACACGGAAATTTCTAGAGGTCATCAATTTATTTGTATCTTGCACTAATCCAATGAGCATGTCTGACGAGATGTATGAATGTTGTGGAAGCCGAAGGTGGGTATGTATAACTTGTAGCACATTTTGAATAGACTGAGATCCCAGGTTGGCCGCTGCAGACAGAATTTGGAAAAATGGGGTATTATTGGACCAGAACAAACGCATTGCGATTGCGGTGCACCTCAGCAAATAATGAGTCACTTACTTGAGTGCCCCAATTGCCCTGATAGCTGCTCGTTGGATGACCTAAACACGGCTGCAGAGAACGCTATTACCGTGGCCACGGCTGGGGTTATATAAAACTTTGTCCATTGAAACGAAAAGAAGAAGAAGAAGCACATGGCGCTCTATTATCTCTGTCTACCCCCATAGGATAAAGGCGTGATTTTACAATGTAAAGTAATAATACATGTTGCTGCGTACTTCATACACAACACGACGCCTTGAACGATCCTTTTGTCTCATGATCATAGTTGTTTTACCGCGTTTTGTCAGCAGCTCGCACAATATCATAAACTATATATATAATACTTATTGTCGAAAAAGACAAAAGGTAACAGACAAAACGTCTATTTCATCAAATGTCTGAGTAGTCTGTTAGACGGATCATTTAATAAAATGTTGTTACACCAGCGTTGTGTAATATTTTTTTTTTTTTTTTTTATTAGGTTTAAAACTCTAATTTTGTCACTTGCATGACAAGAGGAATTGTGTGGCATTATTTAGTTTTATGTATTATATGTTTATTTAATTTATATTTATTATATTTTTGGTTTTAGTTTGATTTTTATTTGTGATAGAGAGAAACAGACAACAGACTATTTGTTTCTCTCTATCACAATTGTACATACTTTTTCAGCAAATTCTAAAAATTGTTTCCTTTTTGTTTTGTCTGACAGGAGGCGTGGTGCTTCGATGGCCTCAATTTTGGTTTCGAGCCTTTGTTCGAGGTCATGGCGTAGGGAGCAGAACACCGGGCACTCGAACAAGATGTGTTCCACTCCCTCTTCCCTTTCGGGGTCACAGATGCACGACGGGCTCTCCCGACACTTGAACCGATGCAAGTATTGGGAGAACCCCCCGTGCCCTGTCAATATCTGCGTTAAAACGCCTTGCGGTCGGATTTTCCGCACCAAGCGGTATGCATCCCTCGCGCTAGGGAGGAACACCTTCGTTCCGGAGGCCGTCTGACCCTTGCGTTGTGTAATATGCTTTAAGGACGCTAAGGTATTTTTGTACAAACATAATTATTATTAAGTGTTGAATATCAGTATTAAGTATTGTCTCCGGGGGCTATAGGCTATTAGCTCTAAATTTAAGCCTATCAGTTTAATTTAAAGCTAAGCTATTAATAATATTGTTAAAACCGACGTGACGTGAAGACATTATTATAGAGAATACGGGTTACTCACGTTTCTTTAGCCGGGATATGCCGACTAGTTTCGAATCTAGTACGTAGAGTCATCAACCGGGCTATTATTCGCGTGTCGTCGCCTCCACGCGACGTCTAGCACTGAGCAGGCATATCCCGGCTAAAGTAACGTGAGTAACCCGTATTTTCAATAATAAGGGCTATTAATTTAAAAATGGCTATAAGCCTACAAAAAGCCCATTGCCTTTTTTTTGGCTACAACCCTTTTTAGCCTAATAATCTTTTTTTTTAAGTGAAAGGTTATATTTTGATATATATTATATAGATGTAAACCATAATTATGTTATAATAAAAAAAAACTTCTTTGTTTGTAGGTAAGGTAGATACGTAAAATAAAATAAAATGAGTCGATTTCAAAAAGGAATCGCTGTCAAATACAGCCTTATAAAAGCCTTAGACTCTTGAAAGGCTATATAGCCTTTAACGTGTCAAGTCCCTGGTCCTAGGCAATAGGCATTCGAATACACTAGTATATAGTATATTTTGTTAATTATAACATTACTACAGCTAATCAGTCAAGTACTGTAATGATTTTTTCAGATCATTCTGCCAGAACACACTTTTTTCTATACATGTCAACCACACAACACACAAACACCGGCATTAAAACATTTAAATTAAGAATTTGAATTCCTGGCTGTTATGTTAATGGCCCGACAGCCCGTAAAGCAGGTCAGCATAGCATAGTAATAAATAATACCTACAGTTCTACATGAGGTCCCAAGCATTCGACCTGGACTTGCGTTTGTACCCCCTACCTGCCCTTTCTTACCTACATACAATCACTAAGTAGTTAAATTTTCTTTAGGTTTGACATAAACAAGTAAAAATGCGAAAGCACAGTTTTACAGCAGAGCTATTTATTCAGGGCTAATTTTACCAGCCTCAGTTAAATGCTTCTTTTCTTTCGTGTCAATGGCTTTTTATGTTATACAGTTTTCGCACAAAAAGCAGCAACGTCCACTCCTCTTTTAGTTGCCTGCATTCGATCTTGACGTGTACACGTGGCAGGAGACAACGGGCATGATAGCAGCAGAGCCATATTTTTTGTAGGGAACTTGAAGGTGGTGAAATTCCCCACTTAAACATATTCTCCCTGCAGCGACCAACTTGTGTCCGGAGGTGGTTAAGAGGTTTCCAAATTGGCCACTGTAGCCCGCTACCAGGTGGTCTACCACGCGGTAGTTAAATGTTGAACTCGGTTTTCAATCTCTCTCTCTCTCATTAATTATTTCAAAGGGACGGAGAATTCGCAAACTGGGTACCGCATTCAAGCCTGTTATATTATATTTTGCACTGGTATTAGTATACGTAAGGCACGTCCACTTGTACTCCTATAACTTCAAAAAACTAAACCCTAATTAATTCTCCCAGAGAGAAACAATTTAGCAAATAATCTAAAAAATAACATTTACAACGACTTACTTGTGCTGTATTAAGACTGATACAGTATTAGCCTAAGAATGTCTTGATCGTTGGATGTTTTAATTAAATGTTTTTATATATCTAATAATGAATTTACATAATCACTGATATGTTATTATCTATTGTTCAGAGTTCCTTTAGATGAAAGAAAAGAAAGAAAGAAAACAATGATGATGGGCTCTGTGAAGTTAACCCCGCGGATGCTGCGGGGTGTTTTCGATAGAAAACGTAAAACGCTTGGTCGATAATATCCCGATATTGAAAATGTTTGCAGGTCCAGTCTTAACCGCCTGCCTGGACATGGACATGGTGGTATATGGATAGCTGCAAACCTATATTTCAAATTTTCGTATATTACCCTTGGCTTGTATGTACATCAAGAATGTTTGCGTGTTTGCAAGACAACATCCTGAACACTTTAATCTGCAATCTCAGGTAACAAAAAGAAATGTAACAATACCTAGAAGTAAATACAAACTTGAGGAAGACTCAGTTAGAAATATCTCCAGACATTTATAAGGAACTCCTACATTAATGCCATTCAAATAATATATATAATAAATTACCGAATATATTTAAGTCAATTATTTATTTTTGAGCATTGGAGACCAATGCTTAAAAAATCACTAAATGGTTATTAGATAAATGTTTTCACTGTATTAAATATTATATGACATATAAATAATGATATTATAATTATGTTATAATGTATAATTAATAATTGAATATCGAATGACATTAATATTACAATAATTATTGTTATAATTTAATCAAAGCTTGTTTAGTTGCCACTGCATGACTGCTTATTTATTTTTTCATTTTTTACACGCTCTTGTGGTAGAATGAATTGAACCATTGTTTAATTATTAACACCTGTATTTGTACTACATTCATGCAAAATAAACGATTTGTTATTTGTTATTTGTCTAAGCGCCCTTCAAATTCAAATTCAAATTCAAATCATTTATTTTCATAGGCCCCAGGAGGCGCTTGAACTTGGCAAGTTATTCCTTTGGCACCCTTTATACCCCTGTCGTCCTGCAAATAATATTTTTGTTAGATCGTAAAAGGTAACGTATGCTTAATTAAGTATTTCGCTTTAAATAGATTCCCTAGTAATTAGTAGTATAGTACTTGTATTTTATTTTAATATTGTATTAGTGTATTTAATATGGGCCATGATGCCTGAATCAAAAAATAAAAAAAAATAAAATTAATAATTCGAATGAATATTAGTAACATTCTGAGGGCCTGGACCGCTGCCCCCTAGATCTCGGCGCCCAGGTAGTCTTTCTCTACTGCCTTTTTGTATTATGGCTTACTTTAGTTATGCTAAACAAAAAGGGTCTTCTCTATTGCTCTAGGTTTGCTGAAAGAGAACTCAAGCACTGAGTTAAGCTCGTCTTTTGTATACTCTTACTGTAATATGTTTATTTTTCTGTAATCTTTTGTGTACAATAAAGTGTTAAATGAATAAATAAATAAAAAGGGCTGCCTTAAAGTATGCTATAATATAAACAATATCTTAATCTGTGGCCTTTGGTTCAGTGTTGCCCGTTATTTTTTCGACAATTGCAATTCAGAAAAAATTATAGATATTTAATAAAAGAAAATTTTATTTTTCTCTAGAAGTCTATAAGATCTTAAGCGTTAGTAATTTTGTATTAATAAATTGATTCCAAATGCCATAAATATTAAGTAGGTATTAATAAAAATAAAATAATTCAAATGATTTACGACGTTAATTTCGTGTGGCAAAAATTCAACATAAATTTTATGCTTGTTGACGATATTAGGCAGGTAGCTGATTAGGAATCCGAAAAACATCTCCGTTCATCAAACTCCAATGAATGCAAGTTTTGTATGGTGAATACTGATACCACATCATTATGCAGGACAAAAATATACATGATACCAAATTTTGCTCCCAAGAAAAACATTTGGTATAAATAAACACCCAATTTGAAAATACACATGAAACCCAAATTAAAAACATGGAACAAATCTTTGTGTGAGTCGCAGATTTGTTCTGATTCTGGGTGTGCTCTGTGGTATAAAAAAAATAAAAGAATAAAAACTAGTTACTTACTTATATTATTATTTTTTCCAAAGAAAATAAGTGTTTGTTTGGAACTTGAGACTTTGAAGGCAGGCAGTATTTTATTTTCCTGATCAGCCAAGAGCCATTATAAGAGTTCTTTTCTTTTAGCCACTAAAGCATAATATATGTTTTTTGGATTATTAAAATATAACTTCTTGAACAATATAAGTAAGTTTTATTCATCTACGGTAAAGTCAGACGAGAGTTCTGGTTTAGCTGTCTATGTATATTCGTTTGTCCACATGTATCTCGTAAATCCCTTTACAAGTTTGACAAACGGGGAATTAATTGATGTATTTTATAGTAATGTCACATCATATATTATTAATACTCTGTAGCGTATTTTATTTTTTTATTTATAAACCTTATTTTTTTTTTTTAAATTTGTGTACAAGGCAGGCATACTGCCTTTTAACTGACCAATATATAAACTATACCACGGAATAGAATTTATGACAAGCAGATCGTGTTTTTGTATCAAAAGAGAGGTCTTGTTAAAAGAATTCTTAAAATAAAAAAATAATTAAATAAATATGTATGATTGAGTTTAAAAACAGCTCGCTAGTCAAAATAAGGTGAAATAACCTAAATAATTAACTGGTGGAGTCAAGGTCTCTTTGTAGTGAAAATTATGTAAATAGACCTCGAAATAATTAAAAAAGAATGATATAAAAATATATCAGATTTAAGAGGTATAAAACAAGCAATCGCAATTTATTTCAACGTAGATATAATAGCAGTATAGCAGTAGGTAGTCTACCAAATGTTTCATTAAAATGACTATTAATAGCTTGTTTCACTTCGTACATAGTTATAAGGGTGGCTGATGATCGTAATGTATTTAGCCACTTGCTGTAATATTTTGAGTAGCTAAGTAATTCCTGCTCCCGTAGCACGACTATGCCGTAGTCGTGTAGTGACGGAATAAAAAAAATGAAATAGACGTACGAAAATCAAAATATACGACGACTGAAAAAATGGGTAGAGTGAGAGTCAGTAACGGTAAGTAAGGTTTTGGATATTTCATTTTAATCCATCACGGACCACAACTTCTCCTCTGTGTCTTCACAGATACCGGTAATATCCTTATGCAGTTTTATGGAGTAGCAACTCAACTACAATCCTTCGTTGACACCACCATATGTAACCACACCACCAATAAAATAGCAAGCTTTCTTGCTGTGAATTCGCAGTAGGTATGAAAATGTATTTCATTAATTATGAATTAATTAACCTACTTACATCAGGATACTTAGGTAGGGAAATTGACGCAAATTAACATTTAAGTTAAATATTTATCCTATCTATTATTCTGAATACCACCTTTTTTAGACAAACGGTTAAGGCAATAGTCGGTACATTATACCAATGTGTCACTCGCAGGGTTGATTCGCAACTCGATGACGCGTAAGTCCATTGAAAACGCAGTGCTCAAGATGTGGATGTGTAGTATTTAAACTGCGGGCTCACTGGCAGGAAGCATCAAGTGTTCCAACTTCAAATATTTCTATTTTTTTTTATTCATACATTTAAAAAGTGAAATATGAGAACTACTTTAACTGTCATCGCTATTTTGGCGGCAAATGGTAAGTTTAAAAGTGAAAAGTGATTCAATAGTAACTTTAGTTCAAAATATAAATAAAATATCTAAGTGCATCTAAAAGTTTTACATAATATATATTCAACATGAAAACTTAATAAGTGCTGTATAGTTTTTTTTTCGACTGTTTTAACTATGAAGTTATGGACCCCGACAAATAACGCATTCCAACGAAAAATGTAAAACAGCTAATCTTTGTTTTGACTTTCAAATAAAAGCATAGAAGTTGAAAAAATGCCTTACACCGCAATGATAAGCGCGACAAATCAATTAAACAAGAATGTATAACATACTTATTAATCAGTAAGAATCCCAAGGAAATGGTTCAAATACTTATAAACGAAAATTAAAATAATAATTGATTTCTATTAAATCTTAATTAGAATCTGAAATACATTATAAGTTAATCGATTTAAACCCGATACGGTTGTAAGATATATTAACCGTCAAAATCTAACAATAAAAATCATTCTACTATTAAATAGCAGCGTCCATCTAAACAATGTTGTATCTTGATCATAAACTGGACTAAGGCCAATCAATTACAGCTTATCATAATAATACCTCATGAAAACATCAATAAAACGAAAACATGCGAAAAACGCATACCTTCATCCGACTTGCCGGAACGCACAAACATCCGATGCAGCGCACAATACTCCACTTGAACGTAAATAATATAAATTTTGTGCATTCCAACCTGATGTTTTAATAATAATAAAAAACGACAATCATTCATAGATACTTCATAAAACTCTTTTTAAATTGTTATAAAAACCGCGAACAAAATAATAAAGGCCATTAAAATCAATAAAAAAAAACGCTCACATTAAAATTTAATCAATTTTCTTGGTTAATAGTAAAAAAACCTTTGTTTATGACTTTCTTAATACAGCACTATGCGATCCATATCCGCATTAAAAGCAAAAAATTTATTTGTGGATACCAATGACACTACGGGAACATTTTACACGGCTTTAAAAACTGAGGTTCGGTGTTTTCAGAAACTACGGATTTAATTTGAATGAGATTATTACAAAAAGTAGTAGTGGTGTACGTATGAGGTTTGATTTTGTCTTTTACAACCGGAGTCTCTACATAGAGTCCTGACAATGTAGATTCAGCTCAAAAGAGCGTCACTAGGGAGTCTTAAGACCGACTTCTAGCTGCTAAGAATGTAGCACTTTGTGATAAAAATAATCGATAGTAGCAAGCATCAATCCCACGTACCATAGAATACACTTAAGTGTACATAATCCTTTATAAATGCTGTTTGAACCGGCTTAATTAAAAACGTTTGAGACGTTTTAGTTACTAAGTAGGTTGCTTGCAGAA
This sequence comes from Hypena proboscidalis, assembly GCA_905147285.1. Lineage (NCBI taxonomy): Eukaryota > Metazoa > Arthropoda > Insecta > Lepidoptera > Erebidae > Hypena > Hypena proboscidalis. The sequence continues at coordinate 2,616,746 of LR990131.1, read as the reverse complement.
TGAAGGTATTCAGGCACCTACAATAAAATGAAAAATAAGAATGTCATAATTTCATAAAAATAATATGTTCATTTCAGTATGGATATAAATATTTTTCTAGGCGGTTTGAATGAATAGCAAAAATGCGCTATATCAGTCGCTCTCACTCGCTTTACGTACTGCCAGTGTCCGACAGTGCATTTTCGCTGTTAATTCCGACCGCCTAGAAAAATAATTTGATCAATTTATTCTGTGTTCAAATGTACAGTTTCGACGCATTCCGCGCATACAGGTTAGATAACTATTGAATTACTTAACACTTCTATATTAAATGCTTTTAAATTTGTATCTATATTATTTTTTTATGCAATAATGAATAACGTCTACGCTACAAACTGCTAAGATTGATAAGCGGTTTCACAGTACATCACTCTTAAAAAAAAAAGAAACCTTATTAACTTTTATTCAATTGTCACGTTCATAATCCAAACATTGACCACGATTACTGTTAGGTCTACAGTCTTGACCTAAAATACCTAACTTATCTCTTCATCTGTCAAAGGTCGAATATATTTACTTTTTGAAATCTCTCCCAAATGCATTATAGGTGATAATTGGATCTTCTATAGATATATTGTGGAATTTGCTTCTAAGTCACGAACTAATCTGCAATTCTATCTTTTTATAACAAACAAGTCGTATTTAGTACTAGTTCAGACTCTTTTCATCGCTATTAATATTGACAATTAAATTTAATAATATAAATTATGCATGTATCAAAATGGCGCTTAAATTGATCTTGCTAGTGACATGTCAATGTGTCATGCATTTTATTAAACTTTTATACGAATCACATTTTTTTGTTGCATAATTTTTAATTAGTATAGAGGATCTAGTTTAACTAGTTAATTGAGTTGTCGGACAAAAACACAAAGGTGATGAAAGCTCTAATATTTGTTTGCTGGCGTTTTCTTATCACTTGTAGATAAAATATTTCTAAAAGTCTGTAAGATCAGTCATAAATGCAAAGAGGTAGAATTGCAGTAGTAATAGCAACATATTTCACCATTTTCTTTTACGAATCCTAAAATGATGAAATCATTTTTCAATGTCTATTAGGCAAACTGCCGACATATCAGAATACATTAACTTTATTGATATTCACAGATCAACTTGGCCATAAAGTCTTGTTTGGACAGATTCTGCTATTTAAATTCGTCAGATTGATGGACGTCTAAAAAAATGTAATTACTCAATCGAACATCTATTTAAGATTTCTAATCTAATCTAGCGCTCTATGAATTAAATGGCCTACTGCATTATTTGTATACCCTCGCGATACAAGAATCAATTCCTCTGCATTATAAATTCACAACCACATGGCCATTAATTTGTCAAATCAGCTCAAAATTGGCATTAATTAGCTGCATCATTGTTATTCAAAGATTGACTAGCTCATAAAGTGTAGCTTGTATATTTAAATTCGTCCGTTTGATTGACAACTAAAAATGTCCGGCATTATCAATCGCATCTGCAAAAAGTCGATTCACACATAATGCACGAACTATTTAACATAATTCGACATTCCTCTAGTAAAAAATACTCGATTGTAGTCGAATTTGATTATCCCGGCCGCGTTCCGAATAATGAATTAGCTAAAATGCTAAACAATGATTTTATTAAGTGCCGACTTTTTATAAATAATGATACCATCCGTAGGCTTAATGCGTACCCTTTTATGGGTTCAACGATGTATGTTTTATTTTTATTAATTTGATACCGATTTACAACGATTAAAAAGAACTTTAATATGATTACTATGGAGGATTAACTTTGGATGTTTTATATTGGAAGCCTATTAACCTAAACGATTTTTGATAGTCACACAATTTGTTTTTTATTCACACTACGAACCTACATTATACAATAATACTGATAATTAGAACGATATGCCTCAGTGAAATATAAAGATGTGTTGTTTTGTTTTAACATCTAAAACAATTAAACAAAGAAATATCAACAGCATTGTTGAGACAGAGACAATAAGAGAATATTATCAAAACTAATCAATACAAAGAACTAGAATCATTATAATGAACATCTGTTTTTGTTTTTATAAACAAAGATATAGAATCTAATTTTCTGATTAAACCGTGATAAATACCAAAATAAAGAAGGGAGTCACGCACTTTAACCTTACCAAAAATTACAGGTGCATGAGGCAAAATATTGTAAACTTTTTAGGAAAGCATTAGCGAACTTCGTTTTGTTCATAGTCTGAAATCATACCCACCATTTATAATTTTAATATTATGCGTTTCTGGGATCTGCCCCTTTGTTCAACAGTGGGATAATTAAATTAGAACCTAAAGGTTAATTAGAAAAATACACATGTTAAAAGAAATAGATCAATGCAAAATTTGATGAAGTTTTACCTTCTGATAGGAATAAACTAAGTGAAATGATTTTTTCTTCCAGTATCCCTCGCATTCGGCTGGGGCTACCGCGCCTCTGACCAGAGACGCTGGGCAGTCCTTCACCCCGCGTGCGGCGGCCGGCAACAGTCACCCATCGCCATCGCCGCGAGACAAGCTATCCCTATCTCCATTCCCGCGATGGAACTTATCGGATACCAAAACCCGTTGCCTGGACCTCTTACGATCACTAATAATGGACATTCAGGTAGAAATAAATCTTCTAAAACCCTATCAGCCATAAGTAGCCTATAAGTATATAATGTTATATAACTTACCACAAAGCTTGAACGGGCGCAAGACTTCTGGACCCCACCTGTTTTCCACTTTCCTTGGTATCACTCCACCGTTCCATAATAGTCATAGAAACACTATTCTTTCCAGTGGCGCTAAGCATCCCCAAATACAGTTCAGAAGAAGAAAAGAAAGGATTCCGTCTGCCATACATCTTCGGCGGTCCCCTCGACCACGAGTACGAGATCGAAGGCCTGCACTTCCACTGGGGAGACAAGAACAACCGTGGTTCTGAACACACCCTCAATGACATGCGTCTTCCTCTTGAGATGCACATCATCCACAGAAACAAGAAGTACAGGAATCTGGCCGAAGCTCTCCAGCATCCTGATGGTCTTTGCGTGCTCGCTTTCTTCTACCAGGTGAGTGAAGCCCTCTTCGGACGATCCAGACATCCTCTGAACATTTCCTAATTACTACCATCGATTTATTCTTGCTTTATCCTGATGGACCCAGAGCTTCAAGCATTTAGTTACGGTTTAATTGAGATCAGATAAATATTTTATTATTATAAATATTTAAATATTTATTAATAAAGATTTTAAGGAAAACAATAGTTGTCCTTAAAATCTTTAAGTTCCCCATTTGCAACTCAAATTCTTAACCTATCATACTTTCCAGGTGGTTGAATTTGACGCCAAGCTGCTCAGTCCCATCGTGAAGAACCTCACCGCCGTCGAGAACTTTAACACCAGCATGCAGCTTCCCCATACCTTCTCTCTGTCCTCCATCCTATCTGGCCTCGATACTGAGAGGTTCTACACCTACAAGGGATCTCTGACCACCCCTCCTTGCGCTGAAGCCGTCACGTGGGTCGTGTTCTCTGACTACCTGCCAATCTCCGTCTTCCAGGTAAGATAGCTAATCCTATTGCTTGATCTCCTATCCAGGGCATTGAACAGAGTTAACGGTAGAATACCTTCTACAGGTACGTTAATTGCTTTGGTTTACACAAGTTGGTGTTCGAAAATTACACAAAGCCATTCTTCATTTACAGATGGACAACTTCCGTGGACTCCTCTCCAACCTGAACCTGCCTCTCGTGGACAACTTCAGACAGCTCCAGCCACTCTTCGGTCGTCGCATCTTCGTCCGCATCACCTCAAAGAACCCCAAGTTCAAAAAGACCAAGCTTCACTACTCTAAGTGGGACTGGGTTGGGCACAAGAAGGCCGAAAATGAAATCAATGAATTTGACGAGTAATTCCACCCAAAAGTTTAAAATCTACTAACCAAGCACCGATTTCTGATTACGGGTAATCTCTTTAACTCATTAAAATACCAAATATTTGGTAAATTACCAATCTTGTTTGTTAAATAATGTATGCGTTTGTATAATAAGTATTATAGTGTAAGGTTGTAATTAATCTTTTAAAATAAACATTTAGTAAAAATACATTTTTTTATTTTAACAATAAACATAGACACAATCATTGGAATTTATGCTAATTAGCGAAGTTGTCAGATCCAAACATTGACTGAAAAAAAAGAAGTTAGCAAATTACTGGCAGTCAAAAAGAATAATATATGAATTATATTTATTTAAAAATCATACTCACTCGTTTACAGTCAGACCACACCACACCACACGACTCGCTTATCATGTTATTAGTAATAACAACAGTATAACATTATACGTGATAAACAACATATTAACCATTTTTGACATAACAACACTATGCTATGAATGGATTTTTACAAACGCGCATGGGAAGCCATGACACAATGCCAAGAATCCAAAAATAACACACTTACTCACTTAACACACACAGAGTACGACATGCTCATGGGACAAACTGACAATCATTTTATATAGGGTTGAAAAGCTTTTTGGTTTAAGCGACATTGTAAATCATTTTACAAATATTTGCCTTAATTAAATGCAATTTTAAAATGTCTCTAAGTACAAATGGCTGTTCATTTGTAGTTTAATATTATTATGTAATTATCTCTATACATTTTGAAGATCTTTTTGAATCTAGACCTGTCTGATCCAACTCCAACCGTGACATGTATTTTGTATGAAATGTATTATTGCTCAGTACTTACAGCTATAAGCCGAAGTATTACGTTTTCAATAAAAAAGTGAAATGTGTGATTTATCACTGTCAAGATTGCAGAATTAGATTGATCACATACAATAATCTCTTTATTTTATATGCAATCAGCGGTGATGGAATTTCTTGGATATCCTATGAATAATTGCTGTATATTTTAGTGTAACTCAGTTTTTAAATTTTTTACAGTAACAAACTCTTTCTCTTAAAATTAAATAATCACTCAAAACGTGTTAGTAAATACCACTCTCCACTCAAAATTCAGAAAAATAAAACAACACATTGGGTTTTCTTTTTATATTCTATATTACAACTTCAACAAATCTATAAGTTAATACTCTGAATAATTATATTTATAGGCTGGTACTGCACTAAAGGCGGATTTTATGTTATTTTGCGTGTCTGTTTTCAGGTAGGCGGAATTTGACCGCAAAGATAAATAAGCCGGTACCTACCTTAACAAATAAGGCTCATAGCAAACAAATAAATATATTTTTAAAAGCTACGAGAATTAAAGTTAAAACATAAATTTAAATTCCATTTAATTAATTAGTATTTTATTCATGATCAGACATAGACAATTTTTAAACGACTTTATTGTAATCCCAGCCTTACATGTTGTATAATTTCTAATATTATAATGGTTTCATTCGTCATAACAGTTAAATAAAACTTTCTGGGAAGTGGAATGTATTAGTGAACTGCTTTAAAATAAATTGCACACGAAGAAAATGGGAAATGAATTTATCACATTATTAGTGTTAGTGGCGTTCAACAGATGGCGTATTTACATTTGCCGGTCTGCAAGACAACGGAATCATGCAATAATATTAGTTTTAGCGTACCAAGTCCTCTGGGTTGAACATGCCCTGAAAAAAAAGAACAAATATATTGTTAAAATTATTGCCATAAGAAAAAAAAAAAGAATTATATATAAATAATAATAAATTAATAATTTAGCATGAATCACTGGTTGATGATGATGATGTTGATGATTCCATCAAACTCAGTGCCCACTAACTTGACATCTGGCGCCCCTAGGCGCATGATAATAAATAAATAAATAAATAACAGATCTAATCAATTTAAATATTAAGTAATATTTACCTTAGCACGACGCAGAATGGAATCCTTGCTGGCGTCATACGGGTGGTCCTTTGACGGAATCTCCAGTACGGAGGGCACGGGGGCGGTGTGCGCGTCGATCACGTGCCGGACCAACTCAGCAACGTTCTGGTTGATCAGGATGATGTCGATATCATCCCGCTTGACGAACCTCTTGAAGCACTCCTCGATCTCGCTTACTGCGGTATCTGAAATTATACACAATAATTTAGACATTTATAAAAGCACACCAACCTAATCAAGACCTTACTTGAAAAAACTTTTATTAGGTAGAATAAAAATAGGTCCAACTATGAGTTCAGTACAACGCCATCTGTTGGATTGAGTTTAACTCAAATCCCATATTAGTTGAAGTAAACATTATAAATTATCATACCATTTACACACTTCTACTATTTAAACAAGCTACAATATCAAGCAAGCAAAGCTTACTACTTACTAGTCCTATCTATCTATCCTACTACTACTATCCGACATTTTAGTTTTTATACTAAAATGTCGGATATTATCATAAACAATATCACAGATACGTTTATTATACTGGGTGACTTCAATCTACCCAATTTGTCGTGGCATCCGTCAAATGATGGCTTTTCTTTTAATCCAGAAAATATCCAAGGTCCAACTCAAACTGACTTTATTGATATAATCAATACATGTAACCTACTGCAGTACAACCATCATAAAAACATAAACGATAGAGTACTAGACTTGATATTCTGTAACAATAATATTACTATTGAGAGATGCCCTGACCCACTAGTTCCTGAAGACCCACATCATGTTGCTCTGACTGCCTCCGTGAACTTTGTCGAGTATCATACACTACGACCTCAACAGAGATCCAAGTTCATGTATCACTTAGCCGACTTTACAAAAATATCGCATATGCTTAATTCCTACAACTGGTTATGTGACTTAGAACAAGGGACAGTGGAGGATGCAACATCCTTATTTTACACTAGGCTAAATAATCTATGCAATATATATATTCCCCTTAAAACTATAAAAGCTTCGTCTAGTTATCCGCCGTGGTATAAAACCCCTTTAATTAAAATTTTAAAAGAAAAATTTAAATATTACTCAAAGCACAAAAAATATGGCAATATTGCTGACTACGAATGCTTCTTGACTTTACGTGACCGCGCCAAAATACTGGAAAAGGAAATGTTTGATAGTTACATTAGTATCATAGAAATTAATATTAACAAATCACCTAAAGCTTTTTGGACCTTTATCAAAAGTAAAAAATCGTCTAATACTTATCCCTCGACTATGAAATACGGAGACTGCTCTTCTGGACAAGGGGATGTTATTTGTGATATGTTTAGTGATTTTTTCCTCTGCAATTTCCTACAAAAGGCCGCCGCTGAGGATGTTGGACAGGTCAAGACTACTCATCACCATTATGACACTCCCGCAGACGTTGGTTCGGTGGAAGTCAATGAGGTAAATGTACTTAAATTATTAAAATCAGTAGACCTTAACAAATCTGCGGGACCCGATGGTATTGCACCCGTGCTAATTTTTAACTGCGCGAAAAGTCTCTGTCTACCTCTAACATTGCTATTCCAGCGTTCTCTTCGGGATGGCGTAGTTCCTCAAATTTGGAAAACGGCGTATGTGACGCCAATACACAAAAAGGGCCCTAAGGACCTTGTCGAAAACTATAGGCCGATATCCAAGCTGTGTATTTTTGCAAAGATCTTGGAAAAGATCGTTCATCATCAGGTGTACAGTGGTATTCGATCGTCACTTAGCAACCAGCAACATGGATTTTTCAAAAATAGATCTACCACATCCAATCTTTTGATCTGTGCCGACTACCTCACTCATCACATGTCTCAACCATCGCAGGTAGATGTTGTATACACGGATTACAGTAAGGCGTTTGACAGGCTGGATCACGACATTTTATTACGTAAGATTCTTGCGGTGGGTATCAGAGGTAATTTATTCAGATGGTTTACATCTTATGTTATTAATAGATGTCAGACAGTTGTCTTAAGTGGTTACAAATCTAGGTCTGTGGAGATCCCGTCGGGAATTCCCCAGGGATCGTTATTGGGACCCTTATTATTTAACATCTTCATTAACGACATTGATTCCTGTTTCAAGAGCTCTAAAACTATCTTGTACGCTGATGACCTCAAAATCCTGTGTCCTATATCAAATATGCAACATTGTCTCGATCTCCAACATGACCTCGATAGCCTACAGGAATATTGTGCAACCAATCGACTAGAACTTAATGTCTCCAAGTGCTTTACCACAACATTCACCCGCAAACCTAGCCCAATCATATTTCCCTACAAACTACATAATACTGTCTTAAACAGAACTAAAGAGGCCAGGGACCTGGGTGTTAGCTTCGACTCAAAGGTGCTATTTGATACCCACATAGAAAATATAGTTAAAAAAGCCACCAGAGCCCTCGGTTTTATACTCAGGTTTTCGGCAGAGTTCAAAAACATTAAAACCTTTAAAATATTATACTGCACATTTGTCCGCAGCCACTTAGAATACGCATCACAAGTGTGGAACCCGAATTATAGTACATACATAGACAGGTTAGAGCGAATACAAAAGCGTTTTCTTCGTTTTCTGCAGTATAAAACGCGTAAATATACTCCTAATTATTTGGCGAGATGTAAACGGTTCCATATACTACCACTACATGAACGCAGGCGCATAGCTGACATTATATATCTCTATAAAATAGTAAACGGTAAAGTAGACTGCCCTGAACTATTGGAGAAGATCGGTCTTGTTACTCATCCGACAAGGTTGAGGCAGCCCAAGCTTTTGCACATTCCTCTGGTGAGAAGCACATACAGGCAAAACTCATTTTTCATTCGAGTATGTAAATCATACAATCGCTTAGCACGTGACTATGACTTGGATCTATTTCATACCAGTGTTTCTCATCTAAAGCATATATTGGTGAAAAGCTTTTTCGGCTGATGTCTGCGGTATTAACTTATTTTCCATTTCCTTTATCCACAATTTAAATTTGTATCTGTCATCTTATCTTCTCCTTGAATTTTGTAATTTGTACTTCTTTCCTCTGGATTTGATATGCTGTTTATTTTAATTTGTGTATTTAATATTTTGTATCGATGTAATCTTATATTTATATCTGTTACTTTGTACCGACCAGTATGTATCTATTTTCTTTACTTCTATCTGTGGAAACTTGTAAATGGCCTTCATTGTGTTTATTTTTTCTTTTAATGTGTATGTGTATAGCTGTAAGTTTTCCAAATAAAATAAAATAAAATAAAATAAAATAAAATAAAATAGTCAGAACTATGTATTAATTTTGAATATGGGTATATTTACATTATGCTATCATAAAACTTCCAAATAAGAGCAGTGCTAAGTATAAATTGGAACAGAGAAATCAATACAATGTTAACAATGTAATTTGACCTGCTCCGTTTTTTTCATCACCTAAAATATTCCAAATTTGATAAAAATATATAGAAATTATTAGGCTATAATAATATTATTATCTACATTTTGAGAGTAAGGTTACTTTAACACAAAACAATTTTTTTTCCTGTTATAGAATTCTTACGTAAATTTATCTTGAACTTAATTTTCAATATTTTGAAACAGTTATTACCAACTTCATGATCTACAATAAAACGTCTTGAAAATGAATATCAACAAAATTAAAAATTATTACAATTAATAATTTAAATAGCTGTGAATATTTATCTTTTGTGTTTTGTTTATATTTTAACTGCCCAGGTGGAAAATGAAATTCAAAAAACCAATAAGCAAAAATATAAGGAGAAGATTACCATGCAAAAATTGTTGCTGTAATTTCAAAAAATATAGTCCACGACAAAGTCAAACATATTTAATTCATTAAATACAGTGATCACTTGAAAACATAAATATAATTTTGGGTATTCTGATGCCTACCTATGAATATCTGAGGATTGTTATTATTATTACCATTTTAGTTTTTAAATTAAAAAACTATATTAAAATTCATTTATTCATTATAAGGAAAATATATAGTCACATGGACAGTTACATTCTAGCGCTTGGCAATCTGTCAAAAAGAAAATAATGGCTTGGAAAAGGTATAGGAACATGAAAATAGGATGTTAAGAAATCAAATTAATTAATTCGATTTTACATACTACATGCACACACACACACACACACACTTAAAAATTCTCACAAATGTAGCTTAGTTCTACTAGTTTAATTATTTTCTCACTTAATACAGATTACTCTGAATAATCTTTAAATTCAAGACTGTATTTATCTATGTGGATTTGTACACCACCTCACCATGGTAAATTCAGGAACAAGGAGTTTCTATATTTTTATTAAATTGAATATTTATGCTTTTTGATAAAATTAACAAGCAATTCATGGCTCAAATTCATCCATTAAATTTTGGGTCATTAGTGTACGAATGAGCCCACTACGCATTTAGCTGCATCATAGTTATTTAGCAGACTTTGTTTATATGACTTGTGCATACACAGCCAGAACTCTTTTTTCAGTTTCTCCTCATAATTCAGTAAGGGAGAGCTAATATGAGAGGCGTATTAGAGAACTTTAGTGAATATTACAATATTCTGTGGTCAAAAACGTACTTTTGTTGAGCAAATTAAGGTACTTACTTTTGTCAACAACCATGAAGTTGGGATGTCTGTTTTTGTTGATTTCACCGATTCCGCCCAGCAGAAAACCAACACATGTGTCCTGAAAGAGACGAGAAATGTGTATTGCAATCAACTAGACCCCTAATTACAGGGAAATAGGCACGAAACGCGAATTACATTCAGTAGTAGAATTACGAAAGATTTAGATTAATATATTGTTTCTTACCTCATCTCCGATGACGCTGATCAATTTGCCCTTAACAGCTGCGTGCAAAGCCATGTTTAATGTGGTTTTCTAGATTTTTATTGTATTTTATGAAAATATAAGCTGTCACAAGGGCTCGTCACCTGACTTATGGATTTTGGTGTGCGGTTGGTAGCCTTGGCAAGCTGTCATCAATGTATTATCTATGGCTGAAATAAACACAGAGACACAAAATTTTGTTTTATAAAATGAACGAACTCTCGAAATTAACACATTTTTGAACGAACATTTTTCTAGTTGTTTCCAAACGCAACAATATCTGTCAATAAGAAAAATTAGGTTCCTGGTCCAGATATTTTATATTTTTTTACATTAAAAGTTTGTTGTTTCACTCTATATTAGACCATTCAAATGTTTTGACTTTGTCTTTTCTTCTATTCATTTTGTGACAACGTGAAGAAATACTCATCACTGCATCGCATTTTAGTATTTGTGATTTGTGATAAACATTGTGATTATAATTGGTGTAATTTAATAACTTTCTAGAGAAATAGTTACACTATACAATGTTGAATATTCAAAACTATGGTAGCAGTTCAGAAGACGAAGGAGACAATGATAAGGAGATCGAAAAGGAACACAGTAATGAGAAACTGTTGTCGCATTTAAAACCTGTTGATAAAAACTTTTCAGTTGCTAAATCAATGCAAATATGTGCTGCACCAATCGTTATGCCAACGGTAAGCATAATCTTTCGATATCATGCTTTGAAATCAATACAATGAGGGTATACCTGGTAGCAAATAAAATTGTAAACAGTTAGTCATTTCCTCATGTTGGGCGCCAAGTAATCAGTGAAGTGGTGATTTGGGCGTCATTAAGGCAAGTGAAATTCAGGGACAGAGAATTTTGAAAGTATTAGTCATGAATGTGTTGAAATATTTTAATTTAAAATTGTTATAATCATATTGCTTTTCAAAATGAGAAACTGATCAGTTAACTCAATCAAGGCATCACATTCATTAGTCTTGATATGATGTATATCTAGTCTAATCTAATAATCTAATAATTAAAGTGTACTAATAAATATTTAAAATTAAAATCAAATTGTGTATTTGCAAACAAAAGTGTACATGAAGGTCTTAATAACAATAATTTTTAACTTTCCTCTTCTTTCAGAATAATGATGACACAAGAGTCCTAATCCCAAACAATGAGGAGCTCATGCACAACCCTAAGTATGAAGAGCTCTTTGCTCCCTCATTTGGTCCGGAGAACCCGTTCCAGACGCAACAGATGAGAGCCAATAGGAATATACTCTCTGGGTTTGTGGAGAAAGCACATATTAGTGACTTTCAGTTTGAGAATCAAAGGAGGACTTTTACAAGTTATGGTTATGCTGTTGATCCTTCTACGGATGGAGATTTAGAAAATGGTGATGCTATTGTTGGTAGGTGCCTAGTATATATTTTTTTCTGTTGTCACACTACTACTTTGGGCAAAGTGTTGATTGTGAAATTTTCGTCAGGAAATTCACAAAAGCAGTGGATGGCCATAGGCTTATCCCCTATCTCATGGGACTTAAATATAACAGGTGAAATGTGGGTGTTGTTCACCTCTGCCACACCCTTCTGGGTAATATAGGCATCAGTTATGCTATGTGTTATGTTATAGTGCTGTTGGTAATAAATATAAATCTTTTATACAGTTATAACTGTTATTTAATTACAACTGGCACTAACATTTTTTATATTTTGACATGTTTAAATACTACTCCATTATATTTACAGTATCAGCAATGGTGGCCGCTCCAGAGGAGGCAGAAGGCAAGTCAGTGTTTGAAACAATAAAGAAGAGGCCTCTTGACAAGAAGAAAAGAAACAAAAATGACAATCCTGAAGATGTCACAGGATTTTTAGGACCCTGGGGAGGATATGTCGGAGAACAGAGGTGTGTATCAGCTACTTAATATGTCATACATACAGTAAATAATAATACTGTTGGATATTTTCAATATCAAGTGCTATAATTCTACTAAAACTGAAGGAAATTGGCAACTGATTCTAAAAAGATTCTAGTGGCTTAGATGAAATAATAACCTTTTTTAACTGACTTCACGTATCTTTAGTCTCTCTCCATACAAATTTTTCTGATTCATCTATCTGTTGAGAGAGATACATTTTGCTATTGTTATGTAATATATATATATTTTTTTTAATAATAAAAAACTTTATTACCAAGAGATACATTAAGTACATTATTTTAGACAGTGGCTACCAAACTAGGATTTCCTGTTTTTGGTTAGCCAGAATTGCTATTCTACAAACATTTTAAATTAAAATTTAAAAGATAGAAAAAACCAGAAAGTAATGAAAAAATAATAATGAATAATAAAAGAAAGAAATAAATCAGCAAAGTGTGTGTGATGTGTAGTGATGTAGACAAGCAACAATAGCCGAGTGGGCAACTGTAGGACTGCAAAGTCAAAGGTCTCGGGTTCAAACCCACAGCACACACCTCTCTCAATAAATAGATAAGATACATATTTTCGAAGATATGTGTGTTTTCATCATAGCTAGAGGTGAAGGAAAACATTGTGAGGAAACCTGCATGCCTGAGGGTGTCTAAAAAGTGCTTGATGGAGTGTGAAGTCTGCCATTCCTCACTTGGCCAGCGCAGTGGACTATGGCCTAACCCTTCTCATTAGGAGAAGAGTTGCAAGCCCAGCAATGGGACATGTATTAGATACAGGGCTGCTATTATTATTTATTATTATTATGTAAATAGAAGTAATTTGTGAATTGTACCAAAGAATTACTACAACTTTGCACCCACTATATGTATAGTGTAAGTGTAGCCTTATAATATAATTGGATGCAGTTCACCCAGTAATGGCATAGCAATTGGCAGACTATAGTCCTTCCTCAGGCATGTTCCCAAAACTTGTACTACTTGTATGAATCTGTATTTTACAGAGTAATGAAACCAGAAGGTGATGAAGCGAAAGAATTGGCGGAGATAGTGGCCAAACGACAGAAGAAGGGCAAGGTTGAAGATGATAAACCATTAGAAGAGAAATCCATATTCCACAGTTAGTATTGAGCTGTTATGATTACTTCCTTTTTTAGGCTTTTGTCTACGGTTTCGGCGTTTACTATAGTACCTACAGCAATCTGACATTGATATTATTAAATGGTAAGATTATCATGTATGGTAACAAAAAGATCACTAATATTTTCACCTCAGCAGCTCGAAAACTCGTTCTTTGCCTTATAAAAACATTGAGCCAAACTCAATTTTGCTCTTGCTCAGAACAAAGTTGAGTTTTTCTCAATGCTCGCATTTTTCTTTTAATGTCACACAAATTTCAAAGTTATTTACATCTAGTGCTTTTGAGTCCCTCATCCCTCTATGCTCTAGATTCTGAAAAAAGATTCCATCTACTATAGAATCTTTTGGTAATTCTGGACTCAAAATTAGCACTCGAAGAAAATGCGAACTTTGCTCTCTTATACTAAGAAACAGTTCAAAAATTTATAGGATTGGCAAAATTTTAACCTTCTGCACACCGGGCAGCCGCTTTAACGAACCTTGTTGCACAAATAACTATTTTTATCTATTTGCAGTTGACAACCCAACAGACTACCAAGGCAGATCATGGATCGAGGCGCCGCGGAGTGAAACACAACTCAGAAGTGATGCGCCTCCTGACAAATGCTTCCTTCCCAAAGTATGTATAGTAGTAATCTTTCTTTCTGATGTCATTGTTTTATTACGTATTTAAGGACAGTTCCTGGGTCTCACTTGAATTGGACCAAGTCTCTTTCGTACATATGAGTGATGCCACTGTTTACTATCCTTAATTTCTAAACTAGACAGTCCTCCTCCTCCTTGCTTCGATTTCCTCAATTCTGAGGGTTGTGACCACTTTTCTGGATCATCATATCCCATGTTATAGTCCGCCACCTGTGCCTGTTTGGGCTGTGTGTAGTGCGGTGTGGACCATGGTGTCAAGGGTGGTGCAGACAGCGTATCAATCGGCCTCTGGATCTCTCTCCTTCGATATTCTTTTTTTTTTTTTTAAAGATTCAAAGAACTTTATTTGCATAAAACATGGTTACAATTACAAGTTGTTATATATCAGGCACAGCATGTTTTGCTCTTTTGAGAGCATGCAAATATTAAATTTAACACATCAAAATTACATGTCATAATCATTATGGCATGCAAATATTAGCATTAATAAGTACTACAATTTATAAATAAATAATGTCCATTTCAATAAAATATAATAAATAAAATACGAAAATTCAAATAAATTAATCGTCATTATACCTAATTATTGTCGAGAAATTCGTAGACAGAATAGAATGTTTTTCCAGTAACCAATTTTTTAGATGTCTCAACAGCAATAAATTTGGTAGCTTTTTAATGGACTTTGGTAGCTTGTTGAATATTTTTACACACATATTATAGCAATTTTTTTTTAATCCCATTGACCAACAGTCTTTTGAGGTCGTCGCCTTCTCTTCTCGCTATGTGGCCAAGGATTAAAGGTGGTCTTTTATGCCAAGTTCATTGAGAATCAAACTAGACAGTAGCCCTATATTTTATTAAAAAGTATCCATAATATATTGCAGTTGATTTAACATTAGTGTATTGTCTCCAGGCGCACATCTTCACGTGGAAGGGGCACACGAAGGGCGTGGCGGCGGTGCGCTGGTGCCCGGGCACTGCGCATCTCATGCTGTCGGCCGGCATGGACTGCCGAGTCAAGGTCAGTTCTACATCATATTTCATAGAGAATAAGTGATAGAGAAGTTCTAAGGTTCTTCCTGGTCGAGTGAAAATAATCCATGCTAAATTGCTACTCACAATGTCTTAAAACTATAAGTAGTCTTGAAGATGATAGAACTTGCAGTGACAAAGTCTATCCTCAGACTTGGCCCCAGTTTTAGAGGTGTTGGATATACCTTATTGACAAGATAAGCCAATTACGCTCATATTATTATATGAAAATTACAGCTATGTTCTTTATTTGAGTGTTACTTGTGCTACTTTTATATTCGGTCATTTCGGTCGACAGAATTCATTTATTGTTAGAGTTTGTCGAACTTTTAACGGCGAGTGTCGTGTGGTTGAACTTGACTTATTTAATACTAATATCGCTAAGTTAAAAAAAGCTATTAGTAACATATTTTTTGATTCAAAACTAAATTAGGCATTTCTTGTAGCAATGTATTATCTTCTCTAAGTTTAGAATAATTTATATCCAGTTGCGTGTGTGTGAAAATGTTATTCATTTACTAACAGTGGAAACTTGTAATTGGCCATGTTTTATTATGTATTATCACAATATCTTGTACTAGCTGTAAGTTTTCCTAAAATATTAAAATAAAATAAAATAAAATAAATTTTATAGGGCAGATAGGACTTATCCGGAACGTGCAATTGGCTTTAGTTTAATATCATCCATTTTATCTTGTAGCATTCCTTGAATATTCCTGTTTTGATCTGTGCAGAAAATTAAAATGTAATTGTTATCTGCTTTCAGATTTGGGAAGTATACGGAGATCGTCGCTGTATAAGAACGTACTTCGGGCACAGACAAGCTGTTAGAGATGTTAACTTCAACAATACTGGCAAACAATTTCTTTCAGCTGGTAAGTAATGGCTAGACGAAGACTATATCTAGATAGATAGATAGATAGAAAATACTTTATATGTCCATCATTTCTATAACATGAAAAACTTAAGAGGTAACAACAAAAAGAAAAATGAACTCTTCTTCGTCGTGTCGATGGCTAAGTCAAATTTTATTGGTCCATTATGTGGTCACTGTTATGGCACTCTCGTCGACGTTCATGAGCGCCTCTCTTGTGCAGGTGGTAGGGCATTTTGGACAGCCAGTAAGGTGGTCAAGGTTTTGACTTGCCATCGTGGTGAAAGGATTAGCCAATTCGCTTTTAAGAACTCGCGAATTGCGAAGAAAAATGAACAAAGAGCAGCGATAAGCGATTTCTTCCAAGCAAGCTTAGGATGGACATTTTGGAAAGTGAAAGCTATGTAAATATCTAGTTTAAAGCAACTGTAAAATAAATTGAAATTGATTAGAGCAACATTTTGTTTACTTCCTGATTACTCATTGCGAGAAATACAATGTAATATTAAAGGAATATAGACGCTCAGCTTTTTTTAATATTATATATTCTATTTCTATGACAATATTTTACTGCACCCGCGCCGAATAATAAAATGGCTTTATGTGATATTTTCGGTAAATAAATTCCGTATGCTAAATCTTTGGTCTTCGGTTTCGGCGTTTACTATTGTAACCTCAATATCTACAGCAATCTGACATTGATATTATAATGGTAAGACTATCATGTTTGGTAACAAGAACTAAGATCATTCATATTTTTACCTCAGCATTTCGAAAACTCATTCACAACGAACACATCATATAAAAAGTAAAAAGCAACTGTAGATCTTTATTATGAATACTGAGAGAATAATAACAGCCCTGTATCTAATACATGTCCCACTGCTGGGCTCGGGCATCTTCTCATGATGAGAAGGGTTAGGCCATAGTCCTCCACGCTGACCAAGTGCGGATCGGTAGACTTCACACGACCTCGAGTACTTTTGACGCACTCTCAGGCATGCAGGTTTCCTCACGATGTTTTCCTTCACCGTTAGCGAGCAATAATTTATATGATAAAAATACACACATATCGTCGAAAAGACGAATCTTAACAATTTATTGACAGAGGTGTGTGCCGTGGGTTCGAACCCGAGACCTTTTCTCCCACTCGGCTATCGCTGCTACACTCGGCTGTCGCTGCTAACTGAGAGAATATTTAGTACTAAATTCATAACCTTATTAATATTATTTTATTTCCTTTCTCTTTCAGCATACGACCGCTACATAAAGCTATGGGACACAGAGACAGGGGAGTGCATATCTCGATTCACATCTCGCAAGGTTCCGTACTGCGCTAAGTTCCACCCGGATGAGGATAAACAGAATCTGTTTGTGGCTGGAACTTCTGATAAGAAAATTATTTGTGTAAGTATATCTGGAGTAATCTAAAAGCTTGACTAACACCCGCCTCGAAGTTTGGTTTTATCTATAAAAAAATAATAGTTTAAAAAACTAAAAAACACGCTTTTAAAGTACTTCTAACTAAAAAGTGAAAAATAATTCCTAATATAAGCTGAAAATGGTGATGAACAAAAAATACTAGTATTATTGTGAAAAAAAGCGTGGGTTTCTCGATAGACGAAAAATATAGCACAGAGCGCCCTACGCTTTTTTTTTGTTTTTTAGTTTTTTTAAACTATTATTTATTTTCTACTTTTTAGTTTGGTTTATTTATAAGAGCGTTTTTTTAATTTTTTTGTATCGAATTATTGCATTGTCATCGATCTTTGACACAAAATTTTAATGAAATCTGTCCGTTTAAAGTGGGTCAAAATCGAGTCCAAAAGAGTCGGTTACATACATACATACATACAAGTGAAGCTAATATAAGCGTGTTAATGAGTGGGAATGGGACATATGTAATCGTGAATGGTAAATACAGCGCACGTTTGCAACTGACTTCGGACAAGGATGCTATAATACCTAATACTTCGGGACGGCTGAGGAATTCGGTGACAATACAGGGTAGATAAATAAATAAATAAATAAATATTTATTTCACAACTCACACACAACGCCATCTAGTCCCAAACTAAGCAGAGCTTGTAATATGGGTACTAGAATAACTGATACTAATACATATATACTTTTCTTTTGTAAATACATACATATTATACATAGAAACACCCAGACTAAGACAAACCCCCATGTTCATGCACACATAGATTTGTCTTAAGTGGGAATATAAATAAAACCATTTTATTAGCTATATTTATTTCACATTTGAAAATCCTTAGAAATCTAACATCCGTAACCGAAATTATCCGGAACTAACGGATAATCCGAAATAAATTAATATCCGCATCCGTATCTGTATCCGGTCTAATAATCAATCTTATATCCGTATCCAATCCGTATCCGAAATTTCATATCCACAACATCCCTGGCTAAAGGAAAACTATGGAATTGATATAGTATTTATCTGTATCAAGTAAACCTTACTGTAATTGGAGCTTATAATAACGCCACATCCACATCCAATCAAGTCAGTCACCTGAATAAACTCAGCCTGAATACCAAAGCATATTTATTGTTGGCTCATAGCCAGTTATTGACATCTGGCAATTATTGACGCAGATTGTTGATATTTCTTTTATGATTCAACTTAACAGAATATTCTATTTGATTCATAAAATGATTAGTACATTAGCAGACTAACAGACTTTTTTTGGTAGGGCCGTTGGTAGGCACTTAGCATAGTTCAGACCCTTGACAAACACTCTTATTTTTGAAAGTTGAAAGGAGTCAGGCAAAGGTTTGGATCCATGTTAAGCATCTGCCAATGGTGAGGGTGGTTTCTACCATCACCATAAACAAAAATCTCAAAACTGACGCTTAACACTGAGTTTGAGTTTTGAGTTTTAAAATTTCTGTATTGGTATAAATAACATTGAGTTAGTAATAACACTTGTTACACTAAGTACATTAAGTTTTACAGTGTTTATACCAGGCTAAAAACGCCTCTCAAAAACTTAGCAATGATTAATGCAATGCTAGAATTTAAATTAAATAACTTGCTAATACATAACGGTAGTAGAAAAAAATGGCAGCATTATTGTTTATAGATTGAATTTGATACACTTATAACTTCACAACTAAAACTTAAGCGCTAATAAAAGCTACATAAATATTTCAACGATTTACTTTTTACAACTTTTTTTAATTTCCAGAAGTACCTAAATAAAAACCATGTTCCAAATTACATATTTGGTGATCGTTTTTACCCAAATGATGTAATGCGGCCGCCCACGGGCTTTTACTCTATCCTGTTTACGGGGTTAGTGGGCTTTATTTTTAGTTTGAAGTGCCCAACACATAGGTACCATAAATATTACAATCTAGCCGAAGGGCTAATAAGGAATTTCATTAGAACTTTTACTGCTATTATTAAAAAACTAAAAATGTGTGTGTGTGTGTGTGTGACTAAAAAGACATTATATTCCATGCTTTGTTGTGTTTAGTGGGACATCCGCAGCGGTGAGATAGTGCAGGAGTACGACCGTCACCTCGGCGCCGTCAACACCATCACCTTCGTGGATGAGAACCGACGATTCGTCACTACCTCCGATGACAAGAGTCTCAGGGTGTGGGAGTGGTGAGTAATGATTCATTGTAAACATAACATCACGCCTATATTACCCAGAAGGGTGTGGCAGAGGTGTAAAACACCCACATTTCACCTGTTATGTTTAGATCCCATGTGATAGGGAGTGAGCCTATCGCCATCCACCAGGCACAAGTCCAACTCCGTGCTGCTATCGAAAATTTCCTGACGGAAAAATCCCAAAAAAAACTTTGCCTGTACCCGAGACCTCGTGGTGAGTAGCGCATAAGATAACCACTAGACCACCGAGGCCGTTAAAAAAAATGTTTTTGAAACATTAATTATGCTTTATTTTTATAAACCTGAAAAGTATTTTGTAAAGTAATTAATATTATGTTAACATTATGTATGCTCATAATCACTTTACACTTGTTCCATTCTCAGCAAAATAATGAATAAAATATTATTATAATGTTCTGGAATATTTTTTTTAAACTTTAGCACCACTACGTAGCTGGTAATAAATATTAGTCAAATTAACTAAAAATAAACATGAATTTGACTGCAGTTCTCGGCGAAAAAAAAAAACAAAACTTGAAACAATGTTCAGTGTTTATTCCCATAAGTGTGCATGAGGCCTTAAAATTACTATTTAATTACCAGAGTAAAGATATATTGTACCAAAAGATAGGTGCGTAGTACACAATTAGGCTGCCCCCTTACTGTATTTTCATTGTTTGTTGAGTTTTGATATTTTTTTTGAACTTGGAAAAAATATTCCGACCAAACTTTAGTTTCGGCAAGATCCCGTCTGTTGGTGGCATTCTTATCGGATACTTATTATTGCTTATTCCGAGGCATGTCACGTATTCCGACTTTAGTATAAAGATAGAATACTCAGTCTTTACTCTGACATTTCTACCAACATGTTCACCAAATATCTTGCTTAATCACTAAATTTGTTCTCAGGGACATCCCAGTAGACATGAAATACATAGCGGATCCCACCATGCACTCGTTGCCCGCCGTGTCCGTGTCACCCAACGGCAAATGGCTGGCGTGTCAGTCCATGGACAATAAGGTCATAGTGTTCAGTGCGCTCAATCGATTCAAGATGAACAGGAAGAAGACGTTCAGCGGGCACATGGTGGCGGGGTACGCGTGCTCGGTGGACTTCTCGCCTGATATGAGGTATGTACATTTATTTATTTACTAGCTGACCCGGCGAACTTCGTACCGCCTTAGCGTAAATTTGATACACTACTTTATTTTGTATAGCTGACCTATCTTATGTATGCGTACCTATTCAATTTGAACTGGAATCTATAATATCCTCCATATAAAAATGAATAACTATTTCCCTGGTCTCGTCATACCTGAGAAGGACTTTACTAATTTTATTAAATAAAAAACAAAATATATATTTTCACAGCTCGCGGTTGTCTGCGGTGTCATAGATCACCACAGAGTTTTTTGTTTTAAATTTAATGACGTTGACATTCGTAACGCGCGTATATTTTTCAATCTTTCTGAGAGATTTTCCTTAATATTTTTTTTCGTAAGAACCTTGTACAGAGTATTAGAAACCTACAAAAAAAGAATCAGCCCGATCGGTCAAGCCGTTTTCATGCTATGTCGTGACAACGGAAAACGGGTTTCATTTTTATATTTATAGATTTACTTATACAATGTACAACAATACAGTTTTAGATCAAGACGTCATACATAAAAAAAATAACATTAAACAATAATCTGATACATAAAAGTACAAATAATAAATACTACACACGACACAAACAATACAATAAATAACAACTATTGCTAAGGTTTCACAAAAGACGAAATATAGCTACGTACATTAAACCAAGCCGAGGCAAATAGATCACATTCAGATGTCATAAGGTTATTGAACAGTGTCAAGGAACGTATGAGCGGAGAGTTGGCATTTTATAATTCTTCTTCTTCTTTCCGAATGTTACGCGTAAACCATCTGATACTGTTAGTATTGTGTGTCGAACTACCGACGGTTCCGAACTAAATAAAAATAAAAATTGTGACGACCAAACGAGGGTAGTGGACAATATCCGCGCTTCACGAAGACGACGCTGAGCTTCACCAGTCGGCTCGTGACCACGAATGATGCAAATCATTCGAAACGTCGAGCATAGGTTAGGTACCTTATAATAATTACGCGATTCAGACCCGTTGTCTACTTTTTGAAAATGTTCTTCTTTGCGTGTCAATGGAAAAACACATGGAAATGCATGATATTTAAATTTCAAAGCAATTGACATAACAAAACAGTTCTATTTTTGTAAATAATCTTACTTGTAATTTGCAAATACAAATTCTTGTTCCTTCCCTCATTGGTGTAATGGCCAGGATTCGAACCCAGAACCATATTTCCATTATATTACTTTTATGGTGTAGCCGCATGTGACCGCTCTCTTTGTGATTTGTGGATACGATTCGGAAAAGTGTTCTTGAATTTATTTCATAAAAAAATGCAGTACTAGTAGTTAGTCTGGGATTGTGCCCGGTAGATGGCGACAGGCTTACCTGCGAACACTTATTGTGACCTAAGTATAACAGGAGAATGCGGGTTTATTATATTACTAAATAGAAAGCATTCGGGAAATAGAATAGAAAACATTATGCCAAAAACAAGCGCAAACAACACTAAAAACAGACACATTAGGTAATACACGAAAATTAGAACGAAAATAGATAGATAACATGCAGAGGAAATTGGGAGAAAAAATTGAAATTTTAATTATTTAAATAGATAAACTCGGTTATAAACTGCAATATTTTTTAAATTTTAAATACATTCTAATTTTCTTTTCAATTATTTTTTACTGGTTGAATCTAGGATATTTCAGCAAAAACCTAAAAATTCTATTGGGTCGATAGCTACCGAATTTCGGCAGAACACTTAGGGGCTCAGATTATTGCATTTGGGCCCTATTATAACACCCTAAGGAAAACGTCGAATTACCAATAACCCTGTATGTTGTTCCTTATAATTTATGTAACGCCAACCAAGTGCATTATTTATAACGGTCACATAAAATTTGAAACTAAGTATCTTTTAACAAAGTAACTTTAATTACCGAATAATATATCTATGTGGCTTAACACATTACTATTTATTTGCTGACTTCATGGTCAAACGATGACTTTGCATAACATCTGTTTACAACTTAAAACCCGCTTCTAACGGTATTTAATCTACGACTTGAAAACGGACTTTAAACTGATCAAAAAATGTAAATATCACGCACTTGAAACTATAAATACTCTTAACTGACTTGTATTTTATAGATTTGTTTTTACGGTTTTTTTTTCAATATTATTATCAAACCGGTATTAATCAACTACGCAGTAAGTAAGTATGAATAAAAATCATCTGTAGAGGATACATGTTAACGAAATCCTTATTTGTTTTGAAGAAGCGAGTCTTGAAATGTTTTTTTTTTAAGTATGTTTCTTAACAATAAATAAATATCTCACAGCTGACACGCAACGCCATCTAGCCCCAAACTAAGCAGAGCTTGTACTTATAATATTCTTCATAATGATTACAATCTAGACTAGATATAAAATTCGAAACTAATGAATAATTTAATTTTGACCTAATCTAATCAATTATTTTAGAACAATTTTTTTTAACATAAATTTTTTGGTGGGCTACATGCATAAGCGGGTCGGCACATTCGGTCCGGCATATTTTATATTCTACTACAGCATCTATCTAAGCCAAGTGACAGTTGATTCAAATGGTCGCTGCCATGGAACCTAAAATATATAGACAAGCAAGAAACATATATCTTTTTGCCTTTTGACGTTTTGTTGATAATTATGTCATAGTTGAATCGTAATGTGAAGCGTGGCCAGCGGTGTTAAGGACGCTGCAATAGCTTGCTAGCTGGCTTGCAGCGTGAAGTTTTGAATTTTGTTTAAAAGCTATATAGCTAGCCCGCACAATCGTAGCGCCATTAGAGGCTCTTACCAATCTGAAGATCAATTTCCAAAGATCAATACGTACTAAGGGTCTTCGTATGCCGAAGTTCCCGTAGCTATATTGCCCTTATTATATTCATTATTATTAATATTAAAAATATAGATAGAGCATGGTATCTTACAAAAAAATCAAAAAACAAAAATCATATTGGTTTTCCTAGCTTACCACTAGATGGCGCTATGTGTATACAGAATCGATTAAAATTTTCTTAAAGAATAACAGCTAATTAATAAATTTTCCACATGCTGTTAGTAGCAGCCCTGTATCTAATACATGTCCCACTGCTGGGCTCGGGCCTCTTCTCATGATGAGAAGGGTTAGGCCATAGTCCACCACGCTGCCCAAGTGCGGATTGGTAGACTTAACACATCTTCAATCACTTTTAAGGCACCCTCAGACATGCAGGTTTCCTCACGATGTTTTCCTTCACCGTATGCGAGCGATTTTTTTTTTTGATTAATAAACACATCTTCGAAAAGACGAATCTTAACGATTTATTGACAGAGGTGTGTGCCGTGGGTTCGAACCCGAGACATTTGACTTCGCAGTCCTACGGTCTCCCACTCGGCTATCGGTGCTCCCATGCTATTATTAGCTGTAAATGTCCTACGTTTAGCACATTTTTTATTTGCTTTTAAAATGCTCGATAATCGCTATACACACATTAAGTACTCACGGCCACTGATCAAGTTATACATTTCCTGTATAAGCTGGTCTCACATTGCACGGGCAGCCATACAACGCGAGACCATCTGATACTGGAATTGTATATGTTGGTCTGTAGCCGTATGGACGTAATAATAATAATATATTGATTTGTGTACCTAATTGTTATGCTGAGGTTAATAGAATATTTACACCCACGTGTACTGAATAGGTGGTAGGTAATTATACATGGGCTAACAAGTTAAATTGTACTTAATGGAATATAATCAAGATTCTATAAAAAAGTTATATGAAACTTTCGAACATAGCTAATGACACGATCATCTAAAAATAAAATATCCATAGTTACAGATTCGTCTTATATTTAATTCGGACTAAAACAAAAACATAAAATATAGTTAGAATAATAGTAACTATAGCAGTATAGAATATTTGGTACGTATCTAATACATGTCCTATGATGAGATTGGTTAGGCCATAGTCCAAGTGCGGATTAGTGGACTTTATACAACCTCGAGAACTTTCTAGGCACTCTACTCTTCCTTTCAATTCACAGTCCTACGGTTACCCACTCGGCTGTTACTGCTATTTTTACCCGACATCCAAAAAAGGAGGATGTTCACAATTCGTTTGTATTTATTTTCTTAAGTAAGAATATAAAGGAAATGTAAAAACGTTTAAATTTAAGTACTATCAAAGTATTAACCGTGTGTACGTGTTGTGTTTAACCTGACATAACTTAAAAAAATACAAGAAATGTCATGTCATTTAGGCTGCGCAAACTGTCATTTTGTGTTCAAATTATGTGTATCTCTATTTAGCTTCATTTATTATAACATTAACAATAAAAAAACAACCAATAGTACATTAGCAAGACATACAATAATGTCAATATAAATCGTATTCTTTTTTTAAATAAATTCCACTTGTTTTATTCTTCAAACAATAAAAACTCAGCCAAAGTAATTGTGATAAGGGCAGGTTGATTGATAAACTAATAAATTGGGTCAGTCGGAACTGAAACTTAAACTTTGCCCTAGAACCAGTTCAAACCAATTTGAACTAATTCTAATCTAATCTAGTTACGTTTGTACTGATTTATATTGGTCATGAAATAGGTATTTTCTGATATAGAATATTTAGTACGTAGATAAGCAGGTGCTATGGGTATTTTACTGACAAACAATATCAAGGGCGTATAGAAATTAAGTAATTCAATACTTGAATAGAATAGAATAGAATAGAATAATTATTTATTTTATTGGTTAAAAAGATGTTACATGTCACTTAAAAAATAGAAAAACGGAATTTTACAAGTGCCTTCGGTGTGTTTCATTTGGTGCAGCTTGTCCAGGGTAGGAGATCTTTTGCTACCTGTTATGTAATTCTTTTCACACAGTTGAGCTATAATGTATATAAGACAAGTGTGAGAAGTTTTGGATTTAGGATCCCATCAGGCCTTAGGCCTGGAGTACTTTTAACTATGAGAGCATATGTTGTCGGGGGAGGCCCGTTCGTTTGTGAAGCGGTTTGCATCTCTCGGATTTGTTAACATATTCTATGTCGCCTATTCTGTTTGAGACAAGGAACGGGTTGAATTGTCCATGTTTAGTGTACGCTGAACCAGGATCTTCTAGGCCGCTGATCGTCAGTGAAGAGAGTTTTTCGATCATATCACGGTGGAGGACGTTCAATACTAGCTTATGTCCGCGACTCTTTTTTGGTATCTTAAATGAATAAATAAATATGACACTTCATATACGCAACGCCATCTAGTCCCAAACTAAGCTGAGCTTGTAGTATGGGTATTAGAATAAGTGATTCTATAATTGTACAAGCTGTGATTGTCCTTATTATGTTAGTTGAAATGACTTGTTGATTATTTTTCTGGGTGACCTTAAACTTTGATCCTTAAACATATTTTTTATTCAAACTGGAATTCTAAAAATATCAGTTATATATTTATATAAAAGTTTATATTAATTAAATCAGTTTTAATTTCAGCGGTCATACTGGCTCTGATTCTGTTCTATCACTACGAAATTGAATTTAAATGCATGTAATTTTATGGATTTAAGCGCTGTCAAACTATAATTTGTATCTGTCCTTTTTTCATGGGGTTAGTGAGAGGGAAATAAATGAACTTGAATTTAATATAATTGTAGTGGAACAGAATCAGGGCCAATATCTAGTTTTGGTTGTGCGTTGGTATAGGTAAAATCAAACATCTTTGCGGGTCGTCAAAATGCTCTGTCTCAGTCACTCGTGTAGGGTTCACGTTTTACGTATATCTCGCTTTCGAGAGCCGCCAAGAATTTTGACGTTTGGTATACATTAGTCAGGACAGTATTTATTACATACTATGTACAGTCGGCTACACATCAACCTTTACATTGCCAGTATTGGTATCGCGTTGTATAGGCTTCCCGTACAACACGAGACCAGCTTAGACTGGCAATGTATAGGTTGATCAGTAGCCGTGTACAGATGGTGTATTATATTATTACTAAAAGTATTACGTAAGATAATTATACCGTTTGATTTGGAGATGCTCTTGTTTGAAATATGTCGTGGTTCGACCTTTAGTGATGACGTGGAGGAAACGCGTGACCGCCGAGGTGTGGCCTTATTGATAGTGTTGTAATATACCATTATGTAAAATGGAAAGCTTTTGTGTAATGCATTGTGTTGGGATATGAGCTCATTCAGCTCATCATCTAGATGTTTAATTTAATTCTCATCTGCAGATGTATTATTATGTGGTACTACTACACGACTGTTACAAGATTATAGGAACAGCTTAAATGAGATAATTTAGCGATATTATAGATAGAATCTAATATCCAGGTGGGTGTTAAGTTGGTCGCTAATTAAATATAATGAGTCACGCGCTACTCTGATTAGCCACACTCGAGCGCAATGACCATCGATTGGTAAATTTTGTGCAGAACAAAGATCTGTAGCTAATTAACCCTTGTCTAGAAACTCGACGCGATATATACATGCTACATAGCCACAGAAAATATACTTCCAGCTACGATATTTTTACAGCCGTGGATATTTATATTTCCGATTATTGCATGCTATTGATAATGCATTTTTAGCACTGGCAATACAACGTGCTTCAACTGTGATTTTACCATTGCTCTTTTCCAAATTGTTCTATTCGTATGTTGTTCAGTTATTCTGTCAAGAAAGTAATCAAGCTCACTCCGGGCAACTGTCTATTAACGCTTGGAGTGAGCTTGATCCCTGATCCCTAATCTCACACGATCATGGTTGATCTCCGTTGAGATTGGCCACCCTGGCCTAAATCCGACTAAAGCCGAACTTACATTATTCTCTAACCGATGTGTATTGGTTTTTTTTTCGCTGTCACTGGCACCACATCCGATTCCTGTAGCATTACCTTGCTACCACACATGGTTCTTGACTCAACTTTCTCTACATTACGCTACGACCTCGCTCAATGGAACAGAACAGTGTTGTTCTTTACTGTACAATTCTACATAAGAATTAATACAGTCTTTGTCCGCTGTCACTGGCACCTCATCCGGTTCCTGAAGCATTACCTTGCTAGCACACATGGTTCTTGACTAAACTTTCTCTATGTTACGCTACGACCTCGCTTAATGGAACAGAACAGTGTTGCTCTTTACTGTACAATTCTATGTAAGATTTAATACAAACTATGTCCGCTGTCACTGGCACCACATCCGGTTCCTGAAGCATTACCTTGCTAGCACACATGTTTCTTGACTAAACTTTCTCTATGTTACGCTACGACCTCGCCCAATGGAACAAAACAGTGTTGTTCTTTACTGTACAATTCTATATAAGAATTAATACAGACTTTGTCCGCTGTCACTGGCACCACATCCGATTCCTGCAGCATTACCTTGCTACCACACATGGTTCTTGACTCAACTTTCTCTACGTTACGCTACGACCTCGCTCACTGGAACAGAACAGTTTTGTTCTAACACACTGTTTACGTGTTACTTAATTGTTATTATGCAATTATGTAGTTTTACCTCCTTTGAGTTTCGCCGAACGGATGTTTTCGGCTTGTTTCTTTGTTTAGGCGTCGAAACTGAATAGTTATGCGTATGAGTTTAACCTAAAATAGACTGTTATGCACACGAAGTGTTAGATTTGAAGTTAGTATTCGTTATTCTAAAAAAATAAGGTTATTTTTAATAAACTCCATATTTTAGTATGCTCTCATTCTAGATGCTGTTTTTATCAGTATTCGTAATGGCACTCAACTTTGGTTAATTAATGTAACAATTTACGAATGAACGTGTATTCGTTACATATCAAGGTATACATTTCCCAGTGTCAGCTGGTCTCGCATTGCACTGGATATCCTATACTGAAAATGTATAATTTGACGTGAGCCGTGTGTACATATTTATAAATATTAACTCATAATTATCTACCTGTGTTCAACATTAATCTTCAACTGACTAAGTACAAGATAAGTTGCAAAATAATATGAGTGAATGAACGAGTTCATTTACCTGATATTTTAAAGCATAATATTTATTTATCATGTTATATTTTGTATTTGAATATCAGTTTTGCCTGTGATTCTTTTTCCGTAGCCTAAAGCACTTTATGAAGCTACATTTCTGATTTCGCAACTAATTTAGTCCCACTTTTTTCTACAATACACAGATAAGGTTATAATAGCAAAGATTTCGCAAAGCTGATCAATACACCTAAACGATATTATTGCAATTTTGGTTACTCGGTATGTACAATCTTGATCTTGCGGTCTAATTATATTTCCCGAGCGCCGAGATTTCATACAAACTTAATATGGATTTAACTTTAATATTAATAAGCTTGTACAAACTGAAAAATTCAAATAACAATTTTGAAAAAATGGGCGCCAACAAACATGCATTTTAGTGTTGTAGATATGACTTGTCTATAATAATAGATAGAAACTTAATAATATTAAAGATAAACCCATATTACTTGTTTTATGGAAAACAGTCAAGCAACAGGAGAGAACAAATCTCCCCTGCTGATTTCGAACATGATGACGATTCATGAACGTATAACATCTATAACTTTGTTGATACTCAATTCTGAATAATGATTAGTCTAGTACTAGAGCTGGAGGCCGCAGTTCGCAGTTGTCTGACCTTTTAACAATAATTATACTTAGTTGATCACACGTGCGGAGTCATTAACCATTCACTGCACCCAGGGAACGGAATATTTCATGCATGCATTTAAGCAAACTTTGTAATGTAACTGATTTTGCTTTGTCTGAAACTAGTGGTTTAAGATAACTTTGCGGATCTGCACACTGGCATGTTCAGTGCTAGCGAGAGGTCGCAATTATCTGACCTTTTAACAATAAGCATACTAAGTTGTTTTTAACACGTGTGGTGCTATTATCCAAGCGCTGAACTTAGAAAATCAATGTGAATATTGTTATTTTTCATCAGTCATCAGTTTGAGAAGATTAACATGTGTATGCTTATCACAGACGCGTTACTAAATTAGATGTTGTTTTTTTTTTTAAACTGTAATGTAGGCTACACTGCGCTGCAGTTTACCTCTCCGGATACCTGTCGCATGTGTAGGGACATTCCGGTTCCTTCTATCTTTGCCTGTACCGTAGACCGGAGATGGCAGACGTAAGAGTCTAATCCAATCGACAAAATGTACCTATTTTCGTTTACAATGTTAGCATTGTAAACGTAAATAGGTACGTTTTGTCGAATAGCATGAATGACTTGAATCTCGTAAAATCTATTTTATTATTTTTACGTCCACACCAGGTTTCTATTATTAAATACGAACACATGCAACACGCAAACGAGGCACAAGTTCAAAGATTGCATAGTACAAATATTGGAGTAGTGGTGCACTGGCGACTTGCCATGGCACCGATTGAGAGCTCGTTTCTATCTCAACATTTGCGTCTTCAATGGATATACCTTGCATTGATCTTGACTATTTATTATATTTCTTAGCAGTTTGCTTAGATTGAAAAAAGCACATTTGAAAAAACTCGTAAAATAGTTTTAAAAATAAGTTACCAAGTAATCTACAGTTGCCTTTTGTTACCTTAAAGCTATATTGTTAAATTAGATTTGATTTAAAGACCTTGAAGACGTGAAACTTCAATGTAGATGTACGAGCGTTGGAACATTCTAATAAAAGAAAAAAAAATTGGTAAACAATGACGAACAAATTGAAATTTTAGTGAATATCTGCTTCCTAGTTTGGGTTACTTACTAGACTAGGTGGCAGATAGATAAATAGTGCGCTCGAGCTTGTCCACGAATCACGTCTATATAATATTTCTTTTGTTGCTAACTCCAGTGCATGATAATTATAATATTGATGACACCATTGACACGTACATACATAAAGATGCACTCATAGATATTAATTAAAATAACATAGTTACATAAGCATTCGCATATCTTTATCCCAATGTCATGTGTCCGTCGCAATGTGAATTACTTTGACGCAATTTACGATCGGACGTGCGTGATTTCTACACTTCCTCTCTTTACATTCCTGTCATTTTTTACTGTTAGAATGTCTAGTCCTTAATCGTTTCTGAATTATAAAAATGTTTTCAATATCAGCTGCCTTGTCCGATAGCAGATCGATTTGATTTTATAACAAATAAAATATTTTGATTTGATTTGAACTAGCGGCTTTAAGGTCGAGCGGAAAGGTCGCCAGCTATCTGGAATCCAGCCGGATAGTAGCCTGCTATCCAGTATCCAGCCGTATTGTGTTTCGATAGCCGGATAGGCCGCGTACTGGATAGTGGCCGGGTAACCGTTTCTTTTCAAACAACAGCCGAAATTGATGACTTTTATCACTCGGTTGACTATAACAGCATTTAATCATCCTTTTTAAATATAATCTTCATAAGGTTCGGCAGGCATTCGACGTTAATTACAAGTCAGTTAGTTTAAAATATACTGTGTCTTTAAGAATTTATTTACATGATTTATTTTGAATCTATATACACTCTGTGTTGGTCCGAGGGTACTATAAGCATTAACGAGTATGAAGTCCTTGATCTACTCATAATCACGTTTCTAACTGCAGACTACTCGTATGATTTAGTGCCTTGTAGAGTGTTGCGTTATGTATTAAACTGTAAATAGATTAATTATATAGTCGCCCATTGCCGGAGTGTTTGTCATTCAACTTTTAGTAGCGGCATGTCTGGAGCACGATGTGGATTTGAAGTTGAAGGCTATAGACTTAAGCAAAAGAAAAATATATAAAATGTAATCTGGAAAAAAAAAGTTGAACTAGTCACCTCGTGCCGTGGGTCCAGCTGAGAGCGGGATCAGTTGATACTCAACACTCATGTAAAACAAAAATATGCGTTTTTAATATAGTGCAATGTTTTTACATGAGGTTTTAAGAAACATGAATTGTATTTCGTCATGTAAAGGAGACTTAAACTAGTTATAAGCGGCCGTGGCGCAATGGATAAGGCATCAGTCTTACGATCGAGAGGTCGTAGGTTCGAATCCTGGTCATTACACCACGGACGTTAACTTCCTCCAAACACAAGCGAATTAAGCTTAGCTGGCTGGAAGGGATTAACAAGAATACTAGAAATTTGTGTTTGCAAATCAATGGTCAGCTTTAAAAAAAAAACCGGCCAAGTGCGAGTCAGACTCGCGCACCGAGGGTTCCGTACAAACCTGTAGGTATATAAGTAAAAGTTATGGTATTTTTATTGCTAAATGAAATCCATAACATAACAATGTGGAAAGCTGACGGTACCTTGTCAATACATATATGAAAACATTATGTATGTTCGGAAAAATCTTCATCTCTTTAAGAAGAGAAGTGATAGACATAATTTCAATACTAGAAATAGGCACAATTTGGATCAATCTCGGTTTAGATTGGCTAAGGTACGAAATTCTTTTATGGGGAATTGTGTAAAATTTTATGAAACGGCTGAACCGATTTGCATGAAATTTTGTGTGCATATCGGGTAGGTCTGAGAATCGGCCAACATCTGTTTTTTTTTTTTAATCGCTGAACAACGTTTGCTGGGTCAGCTAGTAAGTTTATGATTATTAAAAAAAATATACTATGTGATGTAACTAAAAATTTAAGATTTTCGGAATTTTTCCTATATGTGTACTTTATAACGTTGCTTCATGCCAAATTTCAAGATTCCAGGTCGTCTGGAAGTATCCTTTAGGTTTTGATTCCCTTGCGAGTAGTTGCGAGTTTCAAAATATGCGGCTTTAATTGCTGTATCTTTTGATTGCGTTGACGTAGAAGTTTGATTTTGTTACAGCTTAAAGATATTATAGACTTGAGTATTTGTTAAGAATTTCAATATAATACCACTACGCGTTCATGAGTAAAGGGGTAATAAGTTTAAAATTATTAAAAATATTTTTATTATATGATGTAACTAAAAATTTATGCTTTTCGCAATTTTTCCTTTATCTGTGTTATAAGACGTTGCTTCGTACCAAATTTCAAGATTCTGAGTTCACGGGAAGTACCCTGTAGGTTTTGATTCCCTTGCGAGTGTCGAAAATTTGCGGCATAAACGGGAGTATCTTTTGATCGCGTTGACTTAGAAGTTTGATTTTTTCACAGCTCCAAGAGACCATAGACTTGAGTATTTGATATGAATTTCAGCTTGATACCTCCACGCGTTCCTGAGAAAAAAGGTCTTGACAGACAGACAGACAGACGGACAACAAAGTGATCCTATAAGGGTTCCGTTTTTACCTTTTGAGGTACGGAACCCTAAAAAGACAAAAACATAGACTCCTGGTCTCTGGGACTCGTCGTCTTTGTACATTGTGCCTATGCAAAAGATCTTATTTATAAGTAAGTGTCATGTAGCGACAGTGTCTTTTTAGACAGGTTAATTAACAGTATATTAAAATACTGTGTATTACAGTATAATATCGATAAATTAACAAAAAGACGTATTAATCACAGCATTGCTTGTTGTAGTTGTATCAAGTGTACCTTCGCTTACTTACTTACTTAACTTGCGTTACGTAACTTATGACCTAAGTGTGTGCTGATCACGTGAATCCACAGCTCTTATCGGGTTGCTGCCTGTTTCTTTTATTATTGTTGAATAACTTGTGTTACTGCATTTTTACCAATGTATGTCACTATGTAGAAAGAAAAATTGAATCCTAGTAACGGGGCTCCGTCCAATCTAGTCTGTAATTTGAATTACATATATTTTCAGAGTAGTATTAGTATTTTTTGTCGTACTGATGGATAGATTGCGCATCTCATTTGGTAGTTTAATGATTCGTAAACACCTAACATAAAAAAAATCAGGTAAAAGAATGACGTCTGTTTTTTATTAAACTGTTCTTCTGAAAAAGCTTCATCCGTTGTTGTTTTCAGCTCAGAGAGAAAAACATCTTGGCTCATTGTATATTCATTAGGGATACAGAATAAATTGTTTTGTACCGTTTTTGCTTTAGAGGTTAACACGTGAATACTTAGTGGAATTGATTCCCTCGTCGATGTTTTTTTCTATTGGAGAGAAAATAATAAATTTCTCCTACCGTCCTACCTAAGAAGTCCAAACATTTTTGCTTGATGCTTACAATATTTTAGACCAGCGGTTCCCTAAGCTGGCTCCCCCTCCTGGAACCCCAGGGTTCCGCGGAGCCTCTATAGTGGCTTCGCAAGAAGAACGGATCCCCCTCCCCCTGCCACCGTCCCGGGCTTATGCCATCCCCCGTTGCATTAAGGGCTCTATCAAATATTTTGCTTATAAAAAGATTCCCGTTAAAAAAAAAAATTGAGAACAGCTGTTCTGGATCATAAAAATATTGCCACTAATTTCCAAGTTTCTTTATTATGACTAATAACGCTTTTGGAATGTAGTGCTTAAAACTTAAAACAGCTCGGCTACATAAGGTTGGTACTTGCGACACACACAGTAAGAATATAGTAAGTAGCATTGTTAACAGCTGTTTTGAAGGTGATTATGTTGTACGCTAACATGTTTTGATTATCTTCTAATCGGCGTCGAGACCTGTTTTGCGTTTGGAATACCTACATAGAAGGCTATGGCCTCTACGTCACTAGCCATAATTTTGACACATGTCAAGTAATCATTTTTGCTATTATATTTCATATGAAGTAATAAAATAAAAAATGTTATAATATTAATATAATAAAAAAATATAATTAAAAAAACTATGTTGGTACATTATGTTGATTAATAAAAATGCACATAAGAGGGTTTTGTATTTCTTACCTGAAGTATCGCATCTTCTTTCAAATAACCTCGAAAAGGAAGATATTAGCATAATGGTAGTAGCAACGTCCTTAAAAACAATTATGTAGTAAATTATGTTGTTTATAAAAAATCAATAACATGTTGATTTAAACTGTTACAACAGACCGTGAACCTTATCAAACAGTGTCCGATGATTACCATAGTTCTATCAATCTACGAGAATATTATATATTATATACATATTTATACTTATATTTCGGCCAGCAGCTTAGCATCGCAATACAACGTGGCAATGCTCACAGCA
This sequence comes from Hypena proboscidalis, assembly GCA_905147285.1. Classification (NCBI taxonomy): domain Eukaryota; kingdom Metazoa; phylum Arthropoda; class Insecta; order Lepidoptera; family Erebidae; genus Hypena; species Hypena proboscidalis. The sequence continues at coordinate 2,581,487 of LR990131.1, read as the reverse complement.
TTTTGGGTACGAGGCCTTCTGACAGTGACTTATTAAGTTTAGATTAAGTTATAAGACTAGTTTAACTTAAGATCCAATATGTATATTTTCTGTAAATAAAGGTATTTAATATCTACGAAAATATTAGTTTCAAAGCCTATTAATAATAGACGACCGGATGGCGGAGTGGGTAGTGTACCTGCCTGCGACCCACAGACGAGCATTTTGCTTTCAAAATCGGACAAAAATATTTTGAGTAATTTTCAAATTGGAAATAAATGATAATACATGGAAAAGCTTATTATAAGTATATTTTAGTAAAAATAAGTACATATTTGAAAAAAAATACTTTTATTCTTCTTCATCCATTAACGATACTTTTTCGTAAATTTTTCTTGCTGGGCTTTCTTTAAAAAGCATAAAAAGCGATTTTCGAGACATCTCCATGATATTACATATCAAACCTGCGACAGAATGAAAATTGTTTACAAAATTGAAAAATACCTATGCACCTTTAAAGTCCTTTAATTCAAAGTCGTGGAAAGATGTGGAAAGTGTTTTTACTGTTAAAGCAGGGTGATATCCTATAGAATACAATATAAAAAAAAATTTTACTCGATCTTCCTCGACACTATAACATAAAGCCCATTTTTGTCAAAGAAAAACAAAGAAAAATCAATTTTTTACTCTTCTTTAGATGATGGGCCTTAATGCTATAATTTTTTTAACAAAATCTTAATGTTTTGGTTTTTAAATTAAGTACATACCTTGTTCCAAAGGATCCATAACTCAAACTTGTCACTTTCATTCCAAAAAAACATATAACTCGTAACTAAATGTTAACAAGAAATAGAGCGTATCGAGAATGTAGGCGTGCGTTCTGAACGATGTCTAGATTCCGACTACCTGTGCAGCGGAGGGGTGCGGAAAGGGTCTACTTCAAACCCTTTCCCGGATAGTACGTTAACTCAGGTACAAAATAACTATGGTCTTGGTGTCATTAGCTACATTTGGTTTTTTTTACTTTTGTCCGATTTTGAAAGCAAAGTGCTCCTTAGTGCGACGCCGAGGTCGCGGGTTCGATTCCCGCTTAGGACAAATCTTTGTGTGCATGAACATGGAGGTTTGTCTTAGTCTGGGTGTTTCTATGTATAATAAGTATGTATTTACATTAGAAAAGTATATATGTATTAGTATCAGTTATTCTGGTACCCATAGTACAAGCTCTGCTTAGTTTGGGACTAGATGGCGCTGTGTGTAAGTTGTGTTTATTATTTATTATTATAATATTTTTTTAATGCATATAATGGTTCAATAGCAAATTTACAGTGTCATTTAAAAGGCTTAATTCAAATGCAATATTTGGGCAAATCTCTTCGGTTTAATAGATGTCATGAATTTAGTTTTTCCTGCAACACAGTTTATTTTTAACTATCGTAGCTATTACCGTAACCATTAAATATGTAAAAAATGTATTCTGGTTCCAATAAACATTATTATTATATTATTATTATACTTATTAATTATGATAGAAAAAGGTAAAAAAATAACATCCAGGTGTTGCAAATATTCGAGGTAATAAAGAAATTTACTAACAGGCATACACGATACCCGCATTAAATATAAACTTTCTTGGCAGTCGGGTAATCTTATATATAAAATTCTCGTGTCATGTTAGTTACCTTACTCCGCCGAAACGGCTTTACTGATTTTTACAAAATTTTATATGCATATTCAGTAGGTCTGAGAATCGGCTACTATCTATTTTCATACCCCTAAGTGATAAGGATTGTTCATCCATAAAAAAATTTTAAACTAACTTGGACAAATTTTTTGTTTTTATTTTTCTATAATGTGGCATTAAAAATACATAAAACCCTAAATTTTTACCCTTTTATCACCAAACCCTATTTTTTAATAGGCATTTTAGTAATTTAATCATTTTTCTTTCCGCTCGATAGCTCGATCGTCTTTTTTGTAAATGTTTTTCACTCTAATTCGATTAAAATTTCCCTGAGCTTATGGCGAATCTAATTTTTTTGGCAGAACAACGTTTGCCGGGTCAGCTAGTAATATTATATTTTGACTTCTATAGTACTCGATAATAAATATTTAATTAATGTAAATCAAGCCGTGAACTATTCGCCTAAACATTCGTGTTGAGGTTTTGTGGTCCAACACGTACCTATATGTTATCGTTCGGCTTATCACTACAGACCGGTCCTTGATTGTTTACAAACCGAATATTTTGCTTTAAAATGGTTAAGCAGCTGTATGCAGATGTTTTCCGTTAAATATAAGATGGCTACTGCAAGATTTCTCTAAAGACATGTTGAACGTTTCTTCCTCGTGAGATCAAGTCGTGGAATTACCCAGAGAGGTTTTTCCACTAAAAATACAGCAATTAGGTTTCTGCCAAAAATCAGGTTGTAAATGACATCGTGGGTTTCCAACCCTGGAAAACCCCTACTAACATATTTATAATGATATCTATATCATAACATGCGAGTTACGGTTTCGCTGGCTTTCACAGGCTTCGTTTCTGGCTTGGCTGGTTTAATAATAATAATAATAAATCATTTATTTCAGGCTGCATAAGCCCATAGATATATACCTTAACCTAAAAATACATAATTATAAATTCACTTCCTTTGCACTAAGTCTTTGTGCGTTCCTGGGGTATAGTTCCGCGGAAACGACGGAAAATAACACCCTGCTATTTAATAGAAATATATCTGTATTAAATATATTACCGACGTCACTCTCTCGTTAATACGTACTCGATTTGCTTCCATAATCTCGCGATAAGTGATCTATAAGCTCGAATGCACTGGCTGTGCTATATGTAGAGATTTAATGTAATTGTCATTTAAGGAATAAAATTAATAAAATGGCATTTAAGGAATAAAGAAGATGCTCCAAACAATACCCTACATGTGCTTCGTCATCACGAATGTGGTCATTTGTTTGTGCATTAAACAACACGCGATCGCAGCCTGCTTGTGTCGTCACGACTTTGCATAATGCTGCGTTCGGAGTCTAACACCACGGAATAAACCAATACCATTTTGTTGTTCAATATCAAGGAACAGCCGATAACTTTGATTCCTATTTTGGTTACGAATTTATTATTTTGTTTTGAGATCAAGCAGTCATGCACACAGTCGAAGACCCATCAATAACTTAAACATCACAAATAGTAATAATTATTAATAATTATTATTTCGACGACCGGATAGCGGAGTGGGTCGCGGGTTCGATTCCCGCTCAAGACAAATCTTTGTGTGCATGAACATGGGGGTTTGTCTTAGTCTGGGTGTTTCTATGTATAATAAGTATGTATTTCCAAAAAAAAAGTATATATGTATTAGTATCAGTTATTCTAGTTCCCGTAGTACAAGCTCTGCTTAGTTTGGGACTAGATGGCGTTATGTGTCTGTTGTGTAATATTTATTTATAACATTAAATTCCACGTGATCGTAGCCTAAACGTGACACAACTTACCATAATGCTGTATTCGCTGTATAATGTACACAAATTGTTTATTTGTGTTCGAAAGCACCGAATAATGTGAATCCATTGTATTCTTTTTGTTAAGTATTGACCATGCTCATTTTTGGAAGTGAATTACGACAGTGGACACAACAATTTTTAGGTTCTAAATTTTATATAGCAAAAATTAAAAATAAATCTTTAAGCGCGATTAGGACTAATCCTAAGAGCGACGCAACTAAAATCAACTTTTATTTTCAAACCCATATTTGCATTGCATCTCTCTCTTTCGTTCTATGTTTGTTTGAGACATAGAGATCGAAAAATCTTGAGTTTAACACACTGCATGGTGAAATTGGTACTAAGCTAACATAGTCATCACATTTGGTTCAATGATTAGTAACCCTAATAAAATATTTAGACGTGTTTTTATTCCAATAGGCAAGCCTCTGTCAACACCTTTTCGTTGTTTTGTATTACAATTCTAATTAAATATTGTGCAATTCTGTTTTTTGGTATTAATTACGATGTTAATTGAAACATGTATATTTACAAATACTACTCATATTATTCCTTAAGCTTAATATCGGCGGTAATGACAACCATTTTAGCAATTAGTAGGAACAAGGTGTCTTTTGCCGTTAGATCCCTCACTGGACACTCCAAGCTAAATAGGCACTTGTCCCGTATGGGTTATGCGGACGATGACTACTGTAGATTCTGTAAATAGGAACTGGAAACACCGCTGCACCTCTTTTGCGTCTGCGAGCCATTGATTCATAGACGAAACATCATTCTGGGACGCTTCTTGGATCCGGATGAAGTCAAGTCACTCCCGATCGGCTGACTGCTCCAATTTATGGAGGCTATTGGCCTACGGAGGTCGATGGGAGCACCCAAAGCATCGTCCCAACAATAATAATGACAACCATAGATTTTCGATACCGAACGAAGAATACTATTAGATACATAATTATGAGCAATATTGCTGCATACATCCTTTAAAAAATCTAAATATTAGACTTGTATCGTAAAAAAATATGTCGTTTACTATAAAAGGTAAATAGATAAAGATATACGAACATTTATAGAAGCCAAAATAACGGTCATTATACTTTTCTTCACCTCAAATTAGGTGTTCGTAAAACTAATTTTATTATAAAGATATACGAACATTTATAGAAACCAAAAAAACGGTCATTATACTTTTCTTCACCTCAAATTAGGTGTTCGTAAAACTAATTTTATTCACTACTTACATAAAGAAGCCAAGTAAATTGGATTGTTCCCTAAAGTAGGGCATTTGCGTAGGAATTATTGCTTCGCTTACGTAACTTATTTACCGACATAGTACGATAACTACAATAGGATATCAATACCGAAAATTGTAGCTGGACATCACCAACCGGGCCTTTACTGGCCACTGTTTCATCGCTAACAACGGAATCCCTTTGTTAATTTTGAATTGGTGGTCCTCGAACGATATTTGGTGACCGATATGATGAAGAAGAAAAATAGAACGTTCGCCAATGTATGCACTAACGCACACGTACTACGAAAAATCGGTCAGAAATATTATGTAATGACAGCGCGGTCCGATTATATCGGTCCTGCTAAAACTCGGTCGTGAGAGATCTTATTGTTATATTATTTGGCATTAATGTGCTGTTTGTTGTAACCGTTACAAGCAGATCCGTGAAAATTGTTGTTATTCATACATAACCTACCTACTCCGGAACAGGACGTGCCTATACTATAACATATCAAACAATGCAAATATCCACTGTAGTGTCTGTAGTAATGCTAACAGTCGATTGACAGATGTCCATTTTGTCTATCAATTGCAGTTACAATCACATGGACTGGAATCTCGTTTATTATTTTTAAAATAGGAATAAGTAAATGGCCACTTCACCATATCTTTATCTTTACTCATATTATGTTATATCTATATTTAATCACCAATAGCAATTGAATACAAACCATAGTTTTATTTAATTACGTTTTTTATGGTGTATAGGCACGTGTTTGTCCACGATAATTACGTTATTGTTATTTATTTCACGATTGAACATCGAGCACTTAACTTACGCAAATGCAAATCTAGATTCAGTTTTATTGTGTTATTTTTTTTCTTACCTGTAAATGTAACTGACGCAATATAGCTCGTTAAAAAAGTTAAGCACTTATTGTGTGCTTAAAATACAAAATATTTTTAATTATCCATTGTGTAAATAGCGAAGTAACTGATTAGACACGATTCAATAAATGGGTCCTTGTTTATGTTTTTTCGCTAGTGCCTTACTCTAGTAAAAATAGTTATGGTTACCACCCAGCCTTCGCCCTTAGATTAGCTTTAGAATAACGGATATGCTTAGTCTTAGTTTTATGATTGTTCCTAGAAATAAGATAAGCTGACCCAACGGATATGTCTCGCCGGTGGGTCGGACGATAGATTAAGTTCTTCAGAATTAAATGTGCCTCAGAATCGGCAACACGTTTTTAATTTCTCATTCTCCTAATTTTAAATTTAATTTAGTTTTTAAAAAGTTGTTTCCCCGCTCCGGAAACAAGAGTGGCGCAGCCGGTAGGATTTCGCGCAGTAGTTTTCCGCGGTTCTAGTTTGTCGCAAATTGACTGCCAAAATCGCGAAAACGAGTGAAATCCGACGAACCAAACAAAATAACTCTTGAGTACGTGAGTGCGAGCGCAGAACAGCCGGTATGGGTGTTGCAGTTGGTTGGTGAGTGCAATTTTTCGCCAATCCTTGTTCTTAACTACTATCCCACTACCCTATACCTAATTTACGTTATTTTGAAATCAATCCTAGCTCATTATAACGTGTCCATTAGTTTAAGTTTTCTTAGTTCAATGATATTAACTCTTATCTTGTGCTATAAATAGAACTGATAGAGTAGTTAAAAGCTCAGAGATTACATTAAATATTTTTTTTATATAAATGTATCTTATGTGCATGCTCATACAGTTTAATAAGTAAAGTGTATACAATTCTACGCAATTATTAATTTAAAAAAAAAATATATATAATTAAATTAAAAATTAAAACTATATTAATTTCAACTTTTTAATTAAAAGTAGAAATACATTTTACTTCTTTTACCTATAATTATTCTAATTGTGTGTGTTATATTCTATTTGTGTGACTTATTGTACTATTTTATACATAGGTCAATTGTTTTATCTGTGTCGTACATTACTCTGTGATTATGGCGACTATCGAACAAATACCTAAAGAAATAATTCAATTAATACCATTGTATGGTGGCGATAAGAGGCAGTTAAACCTTTATTTGCGAAAATGTCAATATGTCCTTGACCGTTATAAGGGCGGCCATGAACAAGATCTTTATGTCTATAACGTTTTAACGAGTAGATTAAAAGACGAGGCGGCATCGCTCTTGTCAGAACGTGAAGATATCGTAACATGGTCTGCGTTTAAAGAATTACTCACCCAACATTTTGGAGACCCGCGTAGTGAGGCGTGCATTAACATTGAGTTAGAATCTTTAAAAATTAAAACTGGTGAAAGTTATTTGGAATTTTGTAATAGAATCCAAACTGTACGGTCGTTATTGATGTCCAAAGTAAATATGATCGAGGAAGTCGAATTAAAGCGTGCAAAATTAGTTATTTATAATAATACGGCTCTAAATGTATTTTTATACAACCTTCCAGAAAATATGGTTCGTATTGTTAGGCTCAAAGCACCCGCTAATTTAGAAGCAGCCTTGAGTATAGTACTCGAAGAAGTTAATTTCTTAGAGCAGTATAACACGAGAAATCGTATTCATGGTCAATCTGCCAATTCAAGGCCAGTGATGACACCAGCCGGGTATAAACCGTTATTACAAAATAATAATACACCTTCTAAATTTAATTTTGGCACACCCCCAAATAGACCAAACCAGTTTCAAGGTCAAGTACCGCATGCATTTACACCACGCCCAAATTTCGGTTTTACACCTCAAGGTCAACAATTTGCCAATAAGCCTTTTCAAACTTTTGGTTATAGACCACCGCAAGGTCAACAGATTGGATATAGACCACCGCAAGGTCAGCAAATTGGATACAGACCACCTATTGGTCAACAATTTGGCTATAAACCATCTCAAGGTCAACAATTTGGTTATAGGCCGCCGCAATTACAACAGTTTGGCTATAAGCCCCAAAATTCTTTAAATCCTCCTATTCAAAAACCTCAAGTACAAAATACCGACGTGTCTATGCGGACAGCACAGCCTAAAACAAATACCCCGCAAGGGTTTAAGCTGAACGAATTATCTGACACATTCTATGAACCCTATGTCGAAGAATATTACTATGGTGACAATAACCATTACCCTGACGCGAATGATTTATACTACTGTGACGAAACGAATGTTGTTAATGAGCCGGAAACTGAAATACAAGCAGTGGATTTTCAGGAAGTTGCATCGAAAGACAAGAAGTCTTAGAAATAAATTGTGACCCTAATTTAAAATTACCGTATATTTATTTAGAAGAAATAGACGCTAAAATGATGATAGATACAGGTAGCATGAGATCTTTTATAAGTCCTCGAAAAGCCTATGAATTTTTTGGCAATTACATACGTAAAGAAAATTTTCACGTAGTTAGCACACATGCTACAAGTAGACATGATGAAGTGATGGAAATCCCTCTTTTACCTACCTTCATCAGTAATGATTGGCACAAATTTTATGTTTATGACGTTGATCCGCGATATGATGGTCTCATAGGTAACGATTTATTACAACAATTGGATGCAATTATTGATTTAAAAGAACAAACTCTTAAAACAAATTCCACTTGCATTCCTATTATTAATAATAATTTAAATTATAAAATTGATGTCGAATCGCGATCGGAACTACGTGTAAAACTGCCAGTCGACCAATATTCAGGTGACGCAATTCTTGATTTTCATGATTTTCAAAATGGATTACGTATGCCTAGTGCAATCGTAAATTGTATTAATGGCTATGCATATACAGTAATACAAAATTGTCAAGACTATCCTAAACAGCTTACTATTACACGACCATTTGAAGTAACGCCATATACAGTCACTGAATGTAACATAAATTTAACTATGAACAATGTTTGTATAGAGACCGACAAATTACTTGAAGAAAATTTAAATAAATTAAGACTCGAACACACTAACGACGAAGAACGTCAAAAAATTTACGCACTATGCAAAGAATACAAAGACATATTTTATTGTGACCAAATCCCACTAACTTTTACTAACCAGGTGAAACATAATATCCGTACTAAAAATGAAGATCCTATATACGTAAAACCGTATAGACAGGCACCTTTTATCCAAAATGAAATAAATAATCAGGTAGAAAAATTGTTAAATGATAATGTTATACAAGAGTCGCATTCCCCATGGAGTGCCCCAGTTCACCTAGTCCCAAAAAAATCGGACGCTTCTGGTGAAATCAAATACAGAATGGTAATCGACTACAGACGTCTTAATGACATTTCAATTGATGACAAATACCCTCTTCCCAATATTACAGATTTGTTTGACAAGCTAGGAAAGAGCGTATACTTTACCACGTTGGACTTAGCTAGTGGCTATCATCAGATAGAAGTAGAAGAGCAGGATAGACAGAAAACTGCCTTTTCAACGCAGAATGGCCATTTCGAGTTTCTCAGAATGCCATTTGGCCTTAAAACCGCACCTGCTACGTTCCAAAGGACCATGGACAATATTCTGCGTGGTCTATTAGGATTACACTGTATGGTCTACTTAGATGACATTATAATATTCGGAAATAGCCTTGATGATATGATAAATAAATTAAGATCTGTATTTGACCGACTTAGAGTCACTAACATGAAAATACAGCTAGATAAATCAGAATTCCTACGTAAGGAAGTGCTTTACCTCGGGCACACCATAACAAAAGAAGGACTTAGACCCAACAACGACAAAATTGACGCTGTACTTAATTACCCAATACCTAAGACGACGACCGAAATTAAGAGCTTCCTTGGACTCGTAGGTTATTACCGACGTTTCATTAAAGACTTTGCAAAAATAACTCAACCCTTGACAGCATGCTTAAAAAAACGTAACAAAATTATTATAGACCAAAATTATATAGACTCATTTAACAAATGTAAAGAACTGTTGACACATGCCCCTCTATTGCAATATCCCGACTATAATAAACCATTTATACTTACGACCGATGCATCCAATGTTGCTTTAGGTGCAGTATTGTCGCAAGGCCAAATTGGTAGCGACAAACCAATAGCATATGCCAGTCGCACCCTCAGTGATACAGAATCGCGTTATAGTACAATTGAACGTGAATTACTTGCAATAGTTTGGGCAGTCAAACATTTCAGACCCTACCTATATGGTCGAAAATTTTATATTTATACGGATCACCGACCTTTAGTTTGGCTCGGATCCCTCAAAGACCCCAGTAGCAAACTCACACGTTGGCGCTTACGTTTACAAGACTACGATTTTGAATTAATTTATAAAAAAGGAAAACAGAATACAAATGTTGACGCTCTATCCAGAATAAAAGTTAATGCTTTAAGTTCTGATGACGAGAACCATTCGATGAACGTAAATGTTGATGAAAAGGAAGATAATAACTTGGAAAAATATGTTGAAAGTATAGTTCAAGACTTAGAAAAAATAACTAGAGATAAACGACATAGTTCATCGACAATAACGATATCCGATTCAAGTCGAACTGCATCTTGTAGTCCTATTGATTTTTCTGACAATAATAAAAATACCAATGAGTACCCAATACCACCTTCCAGTAATTCGGATGAAACTATTCATTCAGCTGTAGATTTGGAATCAACAGGAATACCTATTTTAAACGAGGCTATTGATACCAAACCTAACCAAATCTTAATATTTTCATGGTTAAAAAATCAATTACATGTAAAAAATTTATCCCGGGAGAAACAAAAAATATTAGAAGTTTTCCTTCCTAAAGACAACCCAGATTTAGTAAAAGAATTCCTAAAACAATATATTCAACCTAAAATAAAATACTTTATATATTTTGAAGAAAATGAGCACAGAAAACTATTCAGTAATATAATTATTGAACTATTTAAAAAGGGAATAGTTAATTTCCACGAATGTACGGAAAGAGTAGTCTTCGTAGAGGATGAAGGAGAGCAAAAAGCATTAATAAGTACACACCACGAAGGGAAGTCTTGTCATCGCGGTATTAAAGAAACATTGGTCAGACTCCGTAGAAATTATTATTGGGACAGAATGCAAGAAACCGTAACAGCAGTTATAAATAGTTGTGAAGCATGCCAGAAAATGAAATATGATAGGAAACCCATTAAACCCATTTTACAATTAACACAAACACAGGACGCTCCATTTCAAGAATTATTCATAGACATTTTTAGTATAGAAGGTAAAACTTATTTAACTATTATCGATGCATTTAGTAAATTAGGTCAGGCAATCGAAACCCAAGGAAAATCAACTCCTGAAGTAACTAGAGCACTTATGAAATATTTTTCGTACTATGGTACACCTAAAAGAATAAGTTCAGATCCTGGAACTGAATTCAATAACGATTTGATTAAAGAATTTCTAAATTTACATAAAATTGAACTTCACATTGGAACGCCCAATAATCCCAACTCAATGGGTCTTATTGAGAGATTCCACTCCACAATTATAGAAATATACAGATTGGCAAAATACGAAAAAAGATGCACTGATGCGGCCTCGGTTATGACATATTCTGTCTTAGCATACAACCACACTATTCATTCCGTCACTGAACTTACCCCATTTGAAGTTGTTTTCGGACATACTTTTTCAAGTAGCCCATTTAGTATAGATTTAGAAAAGCGTTATTTCCAAAAGCTAGTAAAAGATCATGCAAAGAGAATAAAAACCCTCTACGAACATTTAGCCGAGAAAATGGTTGCTGAAAAAGAGAAAAATAGGAATAGGAAAGGTGGTGAAAGCAATGCTATAATTAAAGAAGGTGAAACTATTTTTGCTAAAGATATTAATAAACGTAAAAGTAAGGATAAGGCTCGATATGTTAAGGCAAAAGTTACAGGTGATGCGCAAAGAAATGTGTTACCCATAAAAATAGGTGATAGGGACACTAAGATACCTATTAAAAATATTAAACGCCCTCCACAGGTGCGGCTTGTTACTAATGATAGTGACAATGCCATCGATGGCCCTTCATCTGCAAAACCTTGAAGGAAATCCAGGGATACTACCGGTGAAACAAGGTCGAGCGTATATCCAAACTGACCACTGGACTATTGTTAAGGTTATAAGTTTAGAACAAATATATACCAATTTAAATTATATCTCTAAAAACTACGAACAATTATGTGATTTAATTGATTGGAATGCTTTATATTCTCGAGAAATTATGACTATTAAACTGCATACAGAGTCTATACGCGATATAACTAAAGCGAAGTATGAACAACTCATACCATTACCAACTAAACGCTCTAAGCGTGGACTCATTAATCCACTTGGTTCTATTATAAAAATTATAACCGGTAATTTAGACCATGATGATGCATTAAAATATGATAAAATTATTTCTAAATTAAATCAAGACGAAACTATTATAACAAAGAAACTAACACTGGTCTCTAAAATGTTTGACAGTTTCATAAATGTCACTGACACTATGGAACAAAATACAGTTCATTTTAACAATCGTTTGACAAAGATCGAAGTATTAATTAAAGATTTATCTGCTCAACAAAATAATTGGATATTTTTAACATATGTAATTGGGTTATTCAATGTATTCATGAGTAGTTTTCGTACCATATTTATAAGACTAAGTGAAATTGAAACTGCACTAGCGTTAAGTAGGATATCTATATTACATCAATCAATTGTAAACTCTTCAGAACTTTTATATCACTTGAAAGTAATCTCTGACTCTGAAAGCTTATTATATTCCCCTATGGAATCAAACCTGTTAAAATTAGAAGAGACAATCTGTGTCAAATCATTTGTAAAAGACAACCAAATAGTATTCATAATGGAAGTTCCACTTACTGATAATGTTACTTATATTTATTATAAGGTATATTCCTTACCCATTTTCCATGAACCAGAAAATAAAACCCTAGCAATCTTTCCTAAATATCCTTACCTTTTGGCGAAAGAAAGTACATACTTGCCGATTGTAATACCATGCCGACCATTCTCTGCCGGTGACCGCTTCCTGTGTACGGCAGACAATCGAGTTCCTTACTATGAACTTACCTGTATTGAGCAGCTTATGAATTTTGGAGATGACCTTCGTCTCTGCAAGCAGTACCCTATACAAATTGAAATGATCAGGGTCCAGCAAGTTGCTACTGACAATTGGATTCTTTACAGTAGAATGAAAACCACACTGACAAAGTATTGCAAGGACGGCGTGAGCAAACTGCCAATCTTTGGTACCTACCTGATTACAATTGACGAACCTTGCGATTTGGAGATCCAAGGCATTCGGATCCACCGTCAAATTTGGATCGAATCGGAAACAGCAGAAAAGATACCAATTATTACCCTACCACAGTTACGAACGAACACAGTGATATCCAGTACACGTGCACTCGATATGAAAGGCATTAATTTAGACGAAATCAAATATATGGCGTATTCTTTAAAGCATAGTGAAGTGATAGAAAGTGTCTTTAACGAAAGTGAAAGTAGCTTCAGTGATTCTATAGTGTACGTACTTTTAGGATTAATTATTTTAAACATTTTTATATTTTTCATTTACCTAATTCGACTCAAATTGTTGAAATATACTTGTTTAAAGAAAAATTATCGGAACCAATCTGAAATCGATTTGCCCGATAATTTTCCTCTTAGGGTCGGAGGAGTTATGGTTACCACCCAGCCTTCGCCCTTAGATTAGCTTTAGAATAACGGATATGCTTAGTCTTAGTTTTATGATTGTTCCTAGAAATAAGATAAGCTGACCCAACGGATATGTCTCGCCGGTGGGTCGGACGATAGATTAAGTTCTTCAGAATTAAATGTGCCTCAGAATCGGCAACACGTTTTTAATTTCTCATTCTCCTAATTTTAAATTTAATTTAGTTTTTAAAAAGTTGTTTCCCCGCTCCGGAAACAAGAGTAAATTGTCAATATTTTATTTAAATCAGACTGATACTAATAACAGCATCTCATTTAGACCAAACCAAAACTGAAATGACGAAGTCTTAGATAAATGTAAAAAATACACCGAACCCATTTATGAGTTTTACATCAAGGTTCACAGGACGACAACGCGTTGATGTCTTTGATTGGGGAAGAGTTAAAACACTTAAGGCTATCTCCCTCTAGCAATCTCGCAATATATCTCGCAATATCAACAAACAGTTTTGACATTTTTGAGACAGATATATTATTAAAAATGTTGACTCCATTCATCATTACGCAAGTAAATTTGACATCTGTTCTCTTTCTCGGTTACCTCGGTCATAGACAGAATTAAATACCTTAACTATTATTCCCACATTATCGCACATTACATTCGTTGACGAATAATATAATTAGCTTCTAAACTCGAATCTTCCGAGCCGTTTTCCAATTACATTGGGGTTGGCTTCTAGCCTAACGGATTTAGCTGAACATCAGTATTTTACGTGGAGCGACTGCCATCAGACCTCCACAATCCATTACGAGGTAATACGATACCCTTTGTTAGATTAAATGTCAGACTTTCTAGCCTCTGACTACCCGTAACGGCTGGCATAGATGTTCAAATGGCAACCGGGACCAACGGCTAAACTTGAGGCACGAAGGAAAACTTGTATGTTAAAGATCCACCACAGAAACCCATCCCCGAATGACCGCGGTTAGCATTGCTTAACCTGCAAGATCAATCAGTCCGCACGGCTTCAATCTTTGACTTAGCCACGAGCCCCTTCTAGACTACGGAGGTTTGTAGTATCAGAGAATTACTCAAGGTACGTTTTCTCTCAAAGAAAACTACTGTGATGTAAAATAAAATTATACTTAAGTATTTTATACGAGGTACTGTAAGATGATTGCTGAATCCCTTACTTGACTGAGTGACTTTCAATTTTGTAAAGTGCAAAGTCACAACTATATGCGGTTTACCGTCTACTTTATGTAAAAACATGTTTGTCTAGCAAAAGTAAATGACATGGGCTATATTTAATTACTATTGTATCGATAAATGGTAAGCATAATTTAAAAATTGCGTAATAACTTTTTTTTTAACTGAAAAGGTATCTGTGATGAAATTATTTCTGATTTAAGTATACATAATATCATAGAAATAATTTAAAATCTAAAGTAGATCAGTATACCTACCTACCTTAATATTAAAGATTGGCGTGGATTGCTATTATTTTTACCATCGTTGCAACATGAAAATTGCATTAACAGAACAGTTACATGTAGGCATAATGATAACTTATAGATCAGACCTTTTTGAACAAGCCTTGACATTAAAAAAATATATAGATTTGCTACCATTCAAACCGCTAAATCGCTTATCAATGCCTACTCGAAAACACGTTAACTTTTATCTGATTGGATTTTTACGGAATATAATACATCTTGAGGAACCCGCTTATCGAATCTTACCATTTAATGTAATATTCAGCGCCAATTTGGTGTTAGAAAAACCTTTTTGGCAGGATAAGCATTTAACACAATAGTGACAGTTGTGTTCTTTTTTCAAGTGTAACTTGTGTCACTTTAAAATTCGGTAAGGTTATATTTTAGGATCGGATAAGATGAATCCGGAACCTCAGAAACTAGTCCTTAACCTTGTACATACATGACAGAACAATTGCGCTATGTACCATTGTATGTTGGGGTCGGCACGCGCAGGCCATTTTATATTCCATAGCTGCGTCCATCTGAGTCAACTGTCACCAGACTCAGATGAATGCTGCAATGGAACATAAAATGTGCCGGCCTGACGTATGTGGTGGGCGTGCCGGTTCGCCTATATTTGTAGCGCAATGGATTTTCTTCGCATTGTATTCTATGTCCCATTCAGCAGAGCCCCATTTCCGGATTTATGTTCTTAACAATGGGCCTTGTTTTAAATTTTCTCCTATCAATGAATCGTTATATATCTTTATTATCATTATGAAACTGCTGACTATTATTAACAAACTAAATTGCATAGCCATTAATACTTTGATATTTAAGTAACAAGACCCAACCATATTGAGGCGTAGCTTAAAACAGATTTAACAGCCCCGGTAGGCCCGCCAATGTTTATAATCCATTGCAGCGTCAATTCAAATTCTTGAACAGTCTGTATGTTTTCCTATTTTCGATTTAGGAAAGCAATCATAATGATTTGCCTCAAGTCGGTATATTTACAAACAAGATGCCGAAAAATAATAATGTCAATTACACAGAAATCCAACCATTAAACATGACTAATGTTTTTGTCACAGACTCGGTCTACCATTATACCATCGTCCAGGTTGATTCATCTAAACACGAGGGTCTGCTCGTGAACAAGTCTCGTGTCCGCGTGACAAAATAGAAGAACGTGACCTCAGTTCAACAGCCTCTTTTTTTCGTCGGTTAAAAATAATAAAGGTAGAGATAGAGTGGAACTCCTAGTCGTAAACAGCTACAAAAATAGTCAGACCGCAGATTAAGGATTATAAGACTTTCAATGTTTAGGTCTTTTAAATCAAAGAGGAACCTCTCACGAATTCATCTCTAAGGTTTTTGTTAAATATCAGTATTGTGTTAAATATTTAGGTTTGCTTGATGGAGACCATCAGATTTTGAGAACAGAATATGTTAATTCAGCTCTTTGATTATCAGCTATACGTTACGTTGTTGTTTTGCGTTACTATACTACAGATAGGAATGACCCTAAGTTCGTGATCCATGCTTAATCAGCTGAATGATGACTTAATAGATTAATCACTTATATTTTGACAACCGCTTTCGACTATTCAAATACATATTTTGATTGTTCATCCGTACGCAATGTTTTGTAATCTAAAGCCGTGGATCGACCTTTCCGAGTGTTTTGGTTAAACATCGATTGTATTTCTGTACGTTATTCTTGGCAATAGGTCTGTCAGTATCGCCACGTAAGGCCGGCATGATTCCAAATTGTTGGCGATATTGGTTTAAGAAATAATGCTCCACTTTACTTGGCGTTATGGGTAATGGTCTATAATGGTCTTGATTAGACAAAGCATAATCATTCTTACGCTCGTAATCATTTAGTCTAATTTTCCTTAATCTCATTTGACAAACATTTGGCCAAATATACCAAGTAAACTGACAGCATTATACTAACCTTAATTTATGTTTTGAGGTAAAGAGAAGAGTTGTTTGTGTTTATCGGTATTTTTATGATGTTTGTCGCTAAACAGGTAAAAAAAAAAAAAAAAAAGGGTCGTTACTCACATGTGCCGGCCCGCCTATATTGTGTGTAGCGAGCGACCCTAAGAGACGAGTAGTTTATTTGATCTCAATAAATTCTAAACTGGCTTTGGGTTACGAGTTAGTGATAGTATTGCTAAACCATATTTTTTTAGATAAAACAAGAGAAATCAAATACCGTTTGATGTGGAATGTCAAACAGTTGCCTTGTACCCTCGTATATAAGGTAACTGCACGGTTGTAGCCTACATTTAAGTATTATAAAACCGTAATATTACTATGGGACTTTCTAAATAGGGATATTTAACTTTAAAATTTCAAGAAAATAGTTAAGAAAGTGAGAAGTTACAAAAATACATGTCTGAGTTCATTGACCTAGTGACAGATACGTTTGATTTAGCTGCGGTCAATGTTTCATTTACGGAAATGTTAAAAAAAAAATGCCTGTTCCGCTTCAAGTGCCGATAAAAAGTGAACCATAGTTCTTTTATCAAAAGCCTTCAATTTAAATCAGAATTACAGAAATCCACTTAATTTTACTGTTATGTAGAATAGATCTACGAAAAATAAAACTATTTATAATTTGCATGTGATTTCATTCAAATATTTGAACTAGACGTTTTTTTTGTCTCATGAATGCTACTGGTATAACTTATGACTTAGTTTTACAAACCGTGTCTCTAAAGAATACAGTTTAGCTGTGTTTTCCGTATTGAGGCAAGGTTGCCGTACCTTCGATAACTACATTTTATCTGAAAACCTACCTTTTCTCGAAGTGTTTTGTTGATTCGAACACTTTATCTTATCTTAAAAATAGACAAAGTTCAATTGAATAGCTCTTACAACTTATAACTCTTTGTCATTGTAGGCCATACTACAACTTTTTTGGTGGGATTGCGTTTTATTAAATTAAAGAAGTTAAAAAAAGTTAAAAGTAAAAAAAACGAGTCACTAAATTTATTAAAATATATATAGTTCAGATAACGCTCTGCCTAAAGCATCTAAGTCAGGTAAAGTTTATGGCATGACTAAAATTCAGTCAGCATTCTATATGGTAAAATTTGAGGTGAGGCCAAACATTTGGCCCAGAATCGACAGCGTTTCAAATGCTTACTAAATATATTTGGAAAAATAAAAACGTTTGGTATTTGCACGTGACTTCTTCGGCAGGTAAAAAACAAGAGCAAGGACAATTTTCGATGTAAAATATACATGATCGAATACGTTTTGCATCACTTTTTAAAAACGATTTTTTTTACAATAAATATTTTCAATTTTGTGGTATTTAAATGCAAAATATATGTGTTAATTCTCTTAACTTTATTTCTTTTATTTAACATTTTAACCCCAAAAAACACAATATATATGTCCTAAAATAAAAAAAGAAACATTTTTAAGAAGTGGAGCAAAACTTCTTTAGATAAGTGTATTTTATATATCCTTGACCTTAAACTTAGAGTTTCTTGAATAGCTCAAAATTAACGATCTCGCTGACTTAGCTAATATGATAAGTATTTTCAGAATTCACTGAGTATAGTAAACCAATTTTAATAAAATAAAAACGTGACATAATTGCATTTATCGTATCATACATGTCGGTGTTACATTTCGATGAATTATTTTATTTCGTTGTATCAAAATTAAAATTTAAGTAATTATTGTTATGTATGTTTTTTACTAACAGGTTGGAGTGTTAAGACTAAAATAGATTTTTTCTAGGTCATTGCCCGAGTGGCTAATAAATTTAATTTGGATCACGGTTCCTTAACGGAAATATATGAAAGCCAAATTATTTGTTCCGGTTAAATGTCTGACGCAAGATGAGCTGGTCATTTCAACCATTTTAGTCGAAGTATTCTTATAATTATATATAAGACTTCTCGGCAATCTTTTGAAAGGAGATAGACTATTTTTGTTTGTAATCTGGTCCCACGATGCAATCTTCTTCTTCGTATCAATGGCTTTTTATTTTATAAAGTCTTTGCCCAGAAAGCAGCAACGTCCACTCCTTTTTTAGTTTTATTTGATTTAGTTGCACTAGGTCTTCATGAGTACACGTGGCTGACGAAAACGAACATGATAAAAGTTGAGCCATATTTTGTGTAGGGAACCCACACTCACATTAGATGATATGTGTCAGCGTAAATCCTCACTTGACCAGGTTCTCCCTGCAACTCGTTTTCGGAGGCGGTTAAGAGAGTTCCAAATTGGCCACTGTAGCCAGCTCTCAGGTGGAAGGTGCTCGGCTGGTTAAAGGAAGTGTGCAATAGATACATGTGATATATTGTTGCATAGCTATTTTTGAGCTGAACAAAAATAACTTTGACGCTAACTTTATGTTAGTCCGTTTTAAGCTATGTGATCTCAAAAACTAGCAACTAGTACCTACGTAAAGCAATACTGCTTCGCTCCTGTCGGTTATCGCGTTGTTTTAAATACCTTTAAAGAAAAAAATATTGAAATCCAATCATCTATTCTATAGATAAACGCTTTCAAACAAACAATTTCTTGGACATAATAACATTAGTATAAATCTCAGATCAACAATCTCCAATAGCAACATATCACATATCGTTGGATAGGTATTTTTGACTTAACAAAAGTAACTTCTATCGCACTAAATTCGAAATGTCAAAGCATATCAGTTTAAGCAATATCTTTGAACGACTTCTAACATTTGGATATTGTTGCCTTAATATTTTTTGTTTAGCTTGAAAATACCTATCCATCCACTGACGTATCACATGTAGCTATGTGTGGGACAAGAAAGTCTTTGTCGATTTTCACGTGACTTACGTGTCTAGATAAAAATTCTATGTTAATTTATCAGATATAGGTCGAAATGTACTTTAATTAATTATGATAAGCATTTTTAGAAATAACCGCGTTTGGTAAACTAGTTTCCATTAAAACACGTGATTTAGTTGTATTTTCCGTATCGAGACAGGGTTGATGTTATACGTAGTTATTTTTAATTTTGTGTTGCCATGATATAAGTTTGTGTAACAAAAAAAGGCTA
The DNA here is from genome assembly GCA_905147285.1 of Hypena proboscidalis. Taxonomy (NCBI): domain Eukaryota; kingdom Metazoa; phylum Arthropoda; class Insecta; order Lepidoptera; family Erebidae; genus Hypena; species Hypena proboscidalis. The sequence goes on along the minus strand of LR990131.1, from coordinate 2,561,571 downwards.
TAATAGTTCGTGTACTGTTCTATTTTAAAAGATTTATTTAGCTTGCAATATTGGTATGTATGTGGGCTACAAATCTTGCAAATCATTTTACGACCATTTCTGGTTGCCCACCGGTCGGCATACTTGTGTAATTCCGGTAACAATGCAATAATATGACAGAAATGTTCTGATGATGCAGCCAGGAGAGTGTCTTATCATGAGGGAAGACTTTATATTAATTTAAATGCCCGATATATTTTAGTTTCACCCGTCAACAAAGTACGGCATTACTGTAGAATATTATTCCGAAAAAATAAACCGGTAATTCATAGGCGTCAGCTGTCAAAAAGAAAATAAACGAATAGACAAGGTATAACTAGAGTTATCCACAGTATCTTGGTCGTTTATTTTATTTTTTATTCTCTCTATTTATTTTTTAATTCTATTATTTTTGTTATAAATGAAAATAGTTTCTATTTAAAGATATTTTTAAAATTGTGGTAGAACATGCCATCCCTTTTTAACACGCTTATATTAGCTTCACCTGTATGTATGTATGTATGTATGTATGTATGTATGTAACCGACTCCTTTAGACTCGATTTTGACCCACTTTAAACGGACAGATTTCATTAAAATTTTGCACACCTGCAACCAACAAAAAATACTAGTATTATTGTGAAAAAGCTTGGGTTGCTCGATAGACGAAAAATATGGCACAGAGTGGCCCCACGCTTTTTCACACTAATACTAGTATTTTTTGTTCATTACCATTTTCAGCTTATATTACGAATTATTTTTCACTTTTTAGTTAGAAGTACTTTAAAAGCGTGTTTTTTAGTTTTTTTAAACTATTATTTATTTTCTACTTTTTAGTTTGGTATAGGATATGTATAGCTTGACGTGTAGCCGTGTGTACCTCGTTATTGCCTTAATATTGCGGATGATGATAGCAAATAATGTTCAAAAACAAGTTTAGTTTGTTCTCATTAAGATACTTTGATTAGGTACTTTTGCCGAATGATATTGAAAACATTGCAGCACTGGCTAGAACCAGTTTTTTTTGGTAGCTATTAATTTCGGAAGTGCGGAAGCATAACTAACCATCACGCCTATGTTACTCCGAATTGTGTGGCAGAAGTGCTTAATACCTACAATACACCTTCTATATTAAGGTCTCATATGATAGGAGAGATATATCTCTATCGCCTGAGAATATCGTAATACCATTCCAAAATCGATCCTGATAATTATCTGACGGAAAATGACAATTTTGCCTGCACCGGGGATCGAACCCTAACAGTGAGCGGTCGAAAACGGTCGTAAAGATATTTTTTTATTACCTTTTATGGTGCTGAATGCCATACGTTATGTAACATAGAACATTATCATCATTTATTTATCCATAAATAAAATATGGGTTATTATCATCTTGACTTACCATTGCTTATCTGATAAATTTCTTAGTGTCAAGTTGATAAACATATCGATAGGAAATATTTTCAGTTTCTGTTTCGTGTACCTATCTCGGGCCACGGTAGTGGCGCCGCCAAGACGAGCCAGCGAAGCGAAGGAGCACTATTAATTTGTAATTTGGGTTGGGATTTTCGATTATACAAAAAATAAACGAAATTATCAGGATATGATACCAGTACCAAATCTACCAAATTTATGAAATATACAAAGTTTCAGTTGAATAGCTCTTATTACGTTAAAAAACCCCGATTTCGTCACTGACTCACTGATGATCATCAAAACTCATAGGATACTTCCTAAAGACCTAGAATGCTATAATTTGGTACGTAAGCTAGCATAAGTACACAAATAACAAAAGAACTTAAACTTGGAACGTTTACCCTCTCCCTCCCGCATCCCCATTATGATAATCATCATCATAAGTGGAATCTTGTAATTGGCCATGTTTTATTATGTATTATCACAATATCTTGTACTAGCTGTAAGTTTTCCTAAAATATTAAAATAAATAAAATAAAATAAAAATAAAATAAAATAAAATAAAATAATTCTTAGGGAAAACTTTGTAAGATATTTCACAAATTGTGATGCTAGAAGTCTGAAAATTGATATAAGGACTCCGTATTATAAACAAAGGTGGGGCATGATAGAGCAACAATAAATACAAAGTTATAAAACTTCATGTATTCCCAAGCTTCTAACTCTACATGCCTACTTTACAAGCCTGAACTTCACGAATTCTACAAAAATGAATAACTCTTCTGTTATACTGTAGTGCTTGTAGTACCAAAACGGCTAGGCCCCATATTTTGACCCAGTTGTAGAGTTCGTGAAGGGCTTGTAAAGTAACGTCATGTAGAGTTGGAAGCTTTGCTCTACATGATAACTCATCTCTATTTGACACTGCAGGCCATACTTTGGCCTCGTTTGGGCGACATTTTACATTGAAATGTTTTTGGTGGATATTATTTTTTGGCGGTAGGCAACTAGTATTCAGAATGTTATATAACATGTGTTTTGTTAAGTTCAAAACATGTCATGTAGTTGTCACCCAAAAATTTTGATTTATCATGTTATTCTTTTGATAATGATTTTCGAAAACAATACTTTACCTAACGATAAGAACTTAGGCATAATTAAAAGTATTAAAACCTAATTTCTAATTTTGCTACTTAAAATTATCATCGGCGTATGGCGTGATTTTAATGGTGAATGTCTAACATTTTGGTTAGGGTTGCTACACGCCTACACAGATGTACTACATGATCTAAAATATTTAATTTGATTCTTACCCGGATTTAGCTTCTTAAACAATCATCTCTTCTATCTTTAATATTCAAATTTTCCTTACCGACTGTCTTACTAGAAAATTTATTTCCTCCTTTAGCATCACTCAATTTCTGCGATGATCTCTTATCTTGGCTTGTTTGAACCATTTCACACATTTCAAAAATATTGACATTCCCAAATAAATTTCATACAACTATTATAAAAACCAACGGTTATTAGTTGTATTTATTGTGAGAATGAAAAATAAATTTGGAACTGGCAACTCTATCATTAAAAACTCAAATAAAACCTCATTTTATTTACCTTTATATAAGGCCGGCCTACCTCAATATTTTTTTACTTATCACTTTCTCTTTTTATGAATTTTTGATTTACTATTACGAATACTATGCGACTTCTTAACCTTAACGATAATATTTTGAAAACATAAATGTTTAAACCGGACCTACCTAATTAATGAATTAACCTACAGAAAATATATTTCTCTTTTGATAATGTTTTTCGAAAACAATATGGTACCTAACGATAACATTTTTACTGAGGCATTATTAAAAGTTGTAATTTTATTTTTTGGCCAATTAAAATAATCAATGGCGTACGTGACTTTGATTTTGGATAAATAACTACAAAAAAAAAACGAGAATCCAGATACTACAAAATTAAATATGAAATGTGTTTCTCGTATACCACTATATTAATTTTAAATCTTCCTCGAATTTGGGTTTCCTTGTAATAGAATCATACATTTAATTCCTAATAATTATTTTTATGAATATTGTCCTTACGGTGTATTAGATCTGTATGAGGATAATTGCTCTAACAGTCTGATTGATTGAGTCACTTTTAAAAATAAAGATTTCTTAGTAATGATGGAAACAGGCAGAAATTTATATCGTTGTTCATCATCTATCTTTACAATATAATAAAACTCAGATTATTAATGATAATAATAATAGCAGCCCTGTATACATATACATGTCCTACTGCTGTGCTCGGGCCTCTTCTCATAATGAGAAAGGTACGTTAGCCAAGTGCGGATTGTTACTTAAACTTTTACCGTTATCAAGCTCAGAGCAATAAACAAACTGGAGGTGTCATTGTCAGGCGTCCCCCGCTGCCAATTGTGGAAGAGCACCGCTCTTGCACACCATACAAAAGTAGATGTCAAATCCTATGATTTGACACATGTGCGGCACAATCTACCTCCTCGCTCCCGCGAGTTCTGGCAGCATTATTAAAGCTCTCGCTGCTCAACTCAGATTAACGTTCATAAAACTTAATCTTACACAAGTTAATTGTGTGAAACCTACCTCAATATTTTTATTCGTATCACTTTCTCATTTTTAAATGCAATTTATTTACTATTATGAATACTATGCATATCATATCATTCAAAACAGAAATGTATAAATGTACCTACTTAATTAATGACCGAATGAAACCTCCTGACCTGATGATAGCATTTCATTATTATATAGCTATTTAATCATTTTTAAATTATTTGTTATGGTTGTAGTTTAAGTAAATATGATTAGATATTTATGTTATTGAAATGCTTTCCACTTTCCATAGTAACATATAAAATATTGATATGCCATCATTGTCATTAATCGAAAAAAAACAGTGATGCTATTATATTACTTTAATATGTAGTAAAAAAACTATACATTGACATCAAATTATTTAATTTCCTATAAAAATGAACTTTTACCGTTACAAGTTCTAATTAGCTAGCTCTTAAAATCAGGTGTTTTTGCAACGAAATGACAAAAAAAAAATCTGTACCGATTTCGATACGTTAGTACCTATAATACGTACTTCAATCACAGTTAAAAGCCGTATTCTATGGATACAGATTACGTAACGTTACACTATTTATAGAAATAATATATGGCAGCATTTTGCACTTGTATAGTTTCTTTAGTAATCGTCTAGTACCGCTTTATTCCGTCCGTTTCCGTTTTTTGATGTCCTGATGACGTCACTACATGGCCGTTGTTCCCGAATTTATCAACATGTCTATTATTTTAAAATATTTGATTTGCCATTTTGTCGAGTATGCAACTCGGTGAAATGAGATCCTCACCACTCGTAGATAAAACTGCTATAAATAACACTTTCCACTTATGGAAAATGCAATAATGTGGTTTTATGAGCATATCGAAGGACGCCACTTCAGACGAGTGTCGTGTACTTGTACCAGGAAAACCTTTGCGAGTAGTTATGTGGGTCTAGTTCAAGGCTTGTACTTGTGGGCTAGCCTAGTAACCAGAACGTTGTTAATCGTTTAAATAATAATTGCATTATTCTATGCTAAAGTTTTAGTTTTGGAGTCTAATAAAAAAAACTTATGGTCAACCAATAAATCAATCTTGGTTCGTTTTTAAGATCGAGTGCGGACGTGCGTAAAAAAATACCATTATAATAATAACTTATCTACTTATTTAGTAAGCCATTAATTAATTAATAATTTAAATCACTGATTCACCTACATAATTGACAAAATTAGTCATGTTTCATTATTTAAATTACCGATTTGAGTATAATGGCAAAAAGGTGATAAAAAATAGTTATCAGTTTGTCTAATGGGTTTACTGTTTCTACAACCAATGAACAGTCATAAAAGATTGCAGGCTCACGTAAAATCGTAGTTTGCGACGTTAAACTAAAGGCCCATAACACTAAGTTATGCTAGGCAATTCTCTTACTATCTCTGTTTTTTAATCACAATAATTAACATGAACGCAAATAATTAGTTGAATTTTACATTTTGAAGCTCGATTTTTGTCTCTCTGATTTTGGTAAAGAGTATTAGTTAAAATTATCTGAGTTATAATAAAAAAACTGTAAGCCAGCACTGAACATTGATTTAATTAAGTGACATCAAAAACATGTCACGTTAAGTTTAATTTGAACTGATACCATCGTGATTTTCTTTGTTGATCTTACAAACATTAAGACTTTTTATCATAATACCAAATAATTGAAAATACAAAAAAAAATACATCATGATTACTTAAATTACCGAAGCTTGCATTTTATCCCAATGCTTGAATTGCAGTAATGCTAGCTACTATACGATCCGGTACATGCATAGTGTTAAGATTATTCTATAATTTAATAGATTTCTTGTATCCTTTATTCTACAATTAAATTCCACGTACTGCGATTAAAATCAATCATTCTTACAATAATTTCGCAATTATAGAACCTTGTGCGAATATATTTGAATTTCTTATTAGTTTCGCATTGGTATTTTATTAACAGATTTAATTGAACATCGGTCAATCATTGACGATGGAATGCAAGAGGCAAACTTTAAATATCTATAATTCAAGTAGAAATCTTTATGATAACTGATTTGGTGTGCTATATTAGTATTAAATATTGGTTAAATATAAAGACACCATTTCGATATTTCTGATTATAAAATATATCATTCGCCGTTATATACTTACTTTTGGTTATAGTGACGTAGCACGTAATATATGTTATATAGTAATATATGTGTAACCCTATTTGGCTTTTGAAAGAAATTCTTAATTATGTCCCAAATGATATCATCACATGCGTCTAAAACTAAATCCCCGTTCTAAAAATACCTTCGTTTATAGGTACTAAATAAAACTCTACTGTAGCTACCGCCTGTAATTTCAGGACTTAACTCTGATAGTCAGGCTTAATATCAGTATGTGGTAAGCCTAACATTTCTTGGAGGACCTTGCTCCCGTAAAATATGGCTCAAATCACCATGAATCATATTTGCAAATTTATTATTTGGATGTAATCTGGTCTGAAGCTGTTGGTGGTCTCAATGCCGAGGATAATGACAGTAGGATATGCATCGTTTAGGTGCGCAGAGGGGACTCAGCGATAAATCCCTTCTGGATTGCTTTTATTGATTGCAGGAACTCTACTCGCTCTTGGGAAGCTTTGCGCATGTCCCTTTGGAACGGCTGCAAAACATGTGTGGGAATACTAAGAGACTAGAAAGCAGTTGAAGGTCAATATCTAAGGTCTATCTGTCAGAAATAAACTATCTTAGATAGGGAATAAAAATAACCTATTGAAATCTAATTTTGACAAGAATACCGAGTTCTTTACTAGATAAATGTCTGATTGAACAGAATGGAAAAGATAAAGGTTGAAATATTTAGTAAGTTTTACAAAAGGAGACGCCAACAATCTGGAAGAATATACCTACAGAATATAACTCTCTCTTTGAAGTACCTTTAGTGAATCTTGATATAAAAGGACGGAATTCTTTATACAAAAACCAACCAAGCTAAATATAAATACAAGAGTATCTAACATAAGAGCTCTATTCCAGCACTTCTTCATTACTTAAACTGCAAAATAAATGGGTACTGTAAATTGCTTTTCTAGGTATACAATTTCGTTTACTGCGGTCTGAAAAGAGCAATTTAAATGCAAAGTTTCTCCAGCTTAGTTTATAATTATGACTCATCATTAACGATAGAAATAGGTAGCTACACATATTTGATATGCTCCATTTTTGGAGTTTTGTTATCACTATCCCAACTAATATTATAAATGCGAAAGTAATTCTGTCTGTCTGTCTGTCTGTCTGTCTGTCTGTTACGCTTTCCCGCTTAAACCTCGCGACCGATTTTGATGAAATTTGGTACAGACAATCTTTAGACCCTGAGACAGAACATAGGTTACTTTTTTTAAAAAAAAAAAGGGATGATGGGTTTGAAATAGAGGTTGAAAGTTTGTATGGGATTTCTTAATTTTAAAAGATAAAACCATGAAACTTTATATTTAAGTACTTGATAAGAAATCATTCGCTTTTGAAGTTTAAATTCCTTTTAACGAATGCTCTGCATCGCCACCGCTGCCGTCGGTCGTAGTCGCGTACATTCGCCGAAGTGTGGCGGCATTCTGCGGCAGGCATCATTGTCGGACGCATGCGATTAGACAAATTTGCGCTATAGAGAATTACATTTTTCGATCCAGTAAAATTATTTTATTGTTTCGTATAACTTTTTAAGTGTTTTTTATTAATTAGGTCCTGTAAATTAATTTTGTTCATTTTGTTCATACTTGATATTTCTTTTAGCTTATAGTTATAAGTAGGTTCGATAGTTTCCTTTACTTTAAAAAAATCCGATTTGCTTTTATTTCCTTTTTTCCCTAACAGGGTATTTTTAATCTAATAGGTGGTAGTAGGTAATAATATACAATAAAATACAAACTTAACTTTGCGGTTTGCTCCCGAACCGCAAATTTAAGTTTGTCGTAGGTTATAAATGACCTATGACAAACTTATATTTGCGGTTCGACTTATAAAGATAAACCGAAAGGTTTATTTTTATATAAGTCGTACTGTATAGATTTTAATTTTAAAGTATTGGTATAGGTAGTATATTTGATATTGTACGTAGTGACCGTAGGTTATTTTATAATACTGTTAGGTAGGATAAGACATTCGTATTAGTTTATAGGGATTTGCTTATTTATTGAGTTTTGATTAGTTATTATCAGAAATAGGTTTATTTAGGTAGGTAGGTATTTTATTTTCTGTTATTGAGTTTTTTTATTGATGTACCTACCACACAGATGAAATCGCGGGAGATAGTTTGTTTGTTTGAAAGCGCTAAGTTTAAAAACAACTGGGTGAATTTTGATATTTAAGATTACGCTAAACTCTACGGGCTGTCTCGGACGCACGTGTCGCAATTTCTATTATTTCGAAATTTGAAGTAGTTTCGAAGTAGGTACATGAGTTGTTCCTATTTGTCTGTTTTGATTTGTTTGAATATTATTTTCCGTGAGTTTTTGTCGTATATTTGTTTTGGTCGGTTTGGTAATAGATAGGTAAGTAAGTGCATGAGTTGTACCTACTATTGTTATATTGACATTGTTACCTTTAGCATTTTTTGTTCATAAAACGACATCCACGCGGACGAAGTCGCGGGTAACAGCTAGTTGTAAATATAGATAACTTATACCAATTACTGAGTAGCAATGATCGTTTCACAAATAGGAAGAGGTGAGCGTCATCTATCTAATGTAACTTCATTGTATGTTAAATCTATCAAAACAGGTGTTCAGAGCCTTGACTTTTAAGGTCATGGCGAGTATTTCAATGCATCTAGTTGAATCAACAAGTGTGTGGTATTACTGTCATTAGTCTACTGTCATTATTTTATCCTCATTTGACAATGGGAAATTGAATCTATGTCCTACAGCTGAACGTAGCTTTTAAGTTATAGGCACCTATTCTATTGTCTTCGTGTAAGATGATTTTTATTTAATTTTGGGCATTTGTGTCGTATCTAAGTAGGATTGTTTCTTGCAAGGAAGTGCAGCCTCAATATTAATCTGTGTAAAAAACCTTTTAAGTTCTTTTAAACTATAATACTTTACAGCATAGATTAACTTTACAGGCAAATATAACAAATATGAAAATAGTGATAAGGCGAACTATGTAACTCAGCATATTTTCATGGATGAGTGTTTTTCCTGATAATGTTATCTACAGCACAATCGATCAATAGATTCTACTTGCTTCGGTCAGCACTGTCTGGCAAATTTTACACATAAATTTACGGAATATATATTATCCATATTTTTATAAGCATGGGGTTATAACGTTAGGCGCTAGTACAAATCAAAGTTTCCCCTACGTCATATATATACTACCTATTAGATGAACGTAATTCGTTATAATTATAACATCAAGGTATCCTTTATTTGTTTATTTCCTGTTCAAAGGAAAGGCCATGACTGAGAGTAGGTTTATAATATCTTGAATAGTTTCCTGTATATTTCATAAGCTGTTAATGTCTATAATAGCCGTGGTTATTGAATTATATTTATTGTTGATTTTCTATTTTTATATGTAATCGATAACGTATTTTTGCGTTCTTATAGAAACATTTTTAAACCTCCTAAACAAAAAAAAAGATATCTTCTAAAACGTTAAATACATTATCTTTAAGTGGTGCAACTTTTTCTTTGATTAGAGTAATAAAATTGTCAACAGTTAGTTCTCTTCTTAATTACATGGGTAGTTGATTTATTTACTGAATAAGTAAATTATTATGGTACACATGTAATTAAATCATCAAATGCGTATTACCTTTACCAAATTCACTGTAAATATTCTACTTATTATTGTTGTGTATAGACTATTTATTTTTGTGAATATAGAATTAACGACAATTTCGTCTAGTTCACGCCTAGGAAGTACTAGAAATCGTTTTAAGCCACGCTCGACTTAATGGTTGTCAAGTCGTAGATATGTGTACCTATATCAAGCGTGACATTGATTAGATAATAGGACAAGCACGCGTGGCATAGATCCCAATTGATTACATCTAATTATAGTATGTAACGATAACAGCATTTATATTAATTATTGGTAGGTAAGTGGTAAAGTTGTGAGACTTGTTTGGTAACACAGCCCTTCAGGTTTTTCATTTACTTGCTGCGGTGTTTGCCGCGTTTGAGTCATATCTTGCGGGTACAATTTGGTACAGGAAACTTACTTTTCAATGAATTTAAACACGTTATGATTGCAAAACCTTCATTGTTTTGGCATTCATATTTTATTTTAGTTTCGAAGAAACGTTAAAATTAGCAGGGAATAATACGCATTACGTCGCCATGACATGGTATAAAATGTAGTTATATAACGTTGTTTTTGTTACAGTTACCTCGTGAGCGGCGACGCAGACGGCAAGTGCTATATTTGGGATTGGAAGACTACGAAACTTTACAAAAAGTGGAAAGCGCACGACGGCGTCTGTATCACCTCGCTATGGCACCCCCACGAACCCAGCAAGCTACTAACAGCCGGATGGGACGGACTAATCAAATACTGGGATTAAAATAAAAGAACTGACTTCCAAGAACCATGTTTAATTCATCCTAACATGAACCACAAACCGTAACAGGACAACATTAAATATACCATTTTTATTAAGCATAAAATTTAATATTTTTCTTTATTTTTAATAGAGCGCCGAACGTCATGGTCAATGTCAAGGTCATTACGCCACTTGCATGGGGTACTTGTAGGGCTCCTCGTACGCGATGTCGACCTTGTACTCCATACTGCACTCGCGGCAGGTCCCGTTCTTCATGAACTGGTTGAAACTTATATTATTTTCGTGGAATGCTTCAGTAAGGGCAGTAATGAGGCTGTCGATCATCTCCGGCGTGTGGTAGGGCCCCGGTGCGAACCGCAGGCGCTCCTCGCCGCGTGCCACAGTCGGGTAGTTGATCGCTTGCACGTAATGACCTCGCTTCATGAGGGACTCGGCGACCAGCGCCACTTTGTCCGCCCCAGTTATAGGTACAGGTACTATGTGACTTACAGATGGCATTTGCGGTAGACCGGCTACCAGCAACGATAGTTTGAGGTACCTAACTATCGCCTGATGCTTCGCTCGTAAACTCCTGCCTTCCTGGCTGGCAAGGAGTCTAATTGCTGCCAGTGACCCGGCCAGCACTGGCGGAGGCAGTGCTGTAGTGAATATAAAGCCAGGTGCCAATGATCTTACAGTATCAATCAACAGAGAGGACCCTGCAATGTAACCTCCAACATTGCCATATGCTTTTCCTAGTGTGCCCGACACTATGTCTATTTTGTGCTGTATGTCTCTCTCCTCCCCTATACCAGCACCATGTTTGCCATATAACCCTACTGCATGGACTTCATCCACGAAGGTCAGGGCCCCATACTCATGGGCTATATCACACATTTCATCTAGCGGGCATATCGCTCCACTCATTGAGTGGACAGTCTCAAATACGACTAGCTTTGGAACACCTTCTGGTGATTGAGCTAATAGTTGTCTTAAGTGGTTGGGGTCATTGTGCCTGAATATCTGCTTAGGTGCTCGACTGTTCCTTATTCCCATGATCATTGAAGCATGGTTTCCAGCATCAGAGAAAACTAAACATCCTGGCAAAATTTTTGCCAATGTTGATAATGTTGCATCATTTGCAACAAAACAGGAACTAAATATTAAAGCAGCAGGCTTCTTGTGAAGTTGCGCTATCTCAGCCTCTAGTTTTTCAGTCATCTGGGAGTTGCCTGCAATGTTTCTGGTACCTCCAGCTCCAGTTCCATAGGATTTGATAGCATTGATAGCAGCATCTTGGACGACGTTGTGGCGAGAGGTACCGAGGTAGTCGTTGGCGCACCACACGGTGACTTTGTGGTTCTCAGCGCCCTCCAGAGCTTGCGGGTACATACCATCAGCGGCTAATCGCGACACTTTCCTGAAGATACGGTAAGAATAGTCCTTCTTCTTGGCGCTGATCTGGTCATGGAAGAACTTCTCGTACTTGTAGGCTCGCACTGGCTCCACGATGTCCTCCGTCATCTCCTTGGGAGCATCCGAGATAATCGCGTTCTGCTGAATGAAGGGGCACTTGGTCTCATCGTTGCCGAGTGAACGGAAACCGCGGGTTAACGTAGGGCAAAACTTTCCGTATTGTTTCATTAGGTTAGGCCCATAATTCTTAACGAAGGCCTGGCTGAATGATCCTATGAAAGGGCAGGGCATTTTGACTATTTATGTAATCAATCAATGACACACGAAACACTTGCGAAAGTACAGTATTGTACTAATATTCGAGATTTTTGTTTGAACGTTGGCTCGCACTGTAGCCGAACGTCTCACGATTTACGGTCAACTGTTGGGTTGGACAACGGCACCTTTCATTTATAAAGTTGGTGTCGTCATATCGATTGCGAGGAATTCACTTGAAATTTTATTTTGATTTCTTACTCAGGAGTTGCCAAACTAAAAAGTTCATTGACAGTTTTGACGGAAGCACAAAAGTTGCCATACTAATAAGTTTCGTTTAGAAATAGAACATTAGTAACACAAGATTATTTACAACTGCGGCGTACAAAATAACATGAAAACAAAATCACGTGAGCAATGATATTATATAAAAACAAAAGCAGATATGTTATAAGCGCTCGCGCTGTTAATACTCAAATACGTCCCAATTGGGACGTCTTGTGTTTAGTTTGCGTGTGGCCTGCGGCGAGCGCAGTCACGTGCGTACCACACCGTAAGTTCTATAAAACTATAGCTATCTCTTTCATTTGCGTGCTATTTCGTATCTTTTGTTTTACTTATCAGTTACATTAAAATTTGTCAATGTGTTGTCAATGTGTGCAATTTGGAATAGCTCGGAACGGATTTAAATCGTAATTTCTATGAACGTAACATATCTATAGTTCTATAATATCATTGCACGTGAGGCTATAAATATATTTTTTATTTCAGTCACACGAGATTTTGTTGGAATGGAAAAATCTGCTCTTATTTTATTTCAAACTTACCTCTAAAGTTCTGATTACAGTTCTATGAGTGCTATCGGGTATGAATTTGTCGCTAGGGATACTTGTGTAGCACAAGGTCTTTGAAAGTAAGTGGGGGGGTAAGCTACACGGTCAATGAGTTTATACGTGTATAAAGAGGGCCTCTATTACCTTTGTCTTCAGAACGCACACTAATGAACTGTGCCTTTTTAAAATTATTAGGAACTCTGAGTTTTCTTTCAATTTCAAATGGGGACATTAATACAATACGTCCAACTTTTTTGCCATTATACGTACCTAATGCGCAAAATTAAATGTACCGCACTATTTTCAAATAAGTTGATTTAACATTTAGATTTATATAATGTCTAGGATCAGCGGTCATTCACATTTGGCAGCGGGGGCAGCTTGACGGTGGGCTTATTTCTCTGAGCATAAATTCCATGATCGTAAAGCACACCCGCTAATGACATTTAACATTTTGGAGACCTAACGCTACACAAGCACCAATTGCGGAGAATTCATACGCGATAGCCTTAATTTTTGGCATTATCTGCTCATTAGACATAAAATCATTAAAATTGTTGCCTTTGTTATCTCATTGTTAGTATTCATACATAAGTTGCAAGTCAGCCATGTATGACTATTACACGATCAATCTATAAAAAACAACTGGCTGAAAAGTTCTTGTTTTTAATGCTGGCAGCATCGGATGAACTGTCAAATACAGTCAAATGTCAACGTCAGTAGTATCAATGTGATATTGTGATGTCTCAAACGACTTGACCCGACCAAATTCTTGAACTAAAATCGATATCAATCTTTTAATGTAATAAAATTAAAGAAAACTGCATTATGTTTTCGCTACACAATCAGCTAGAGTTAAGGAGAGTAACAATATCAAGTTTGATAACATGCATTTATTTACCGAGTATAATCACAGTGGTCTCATATAAAGGGTTACTTTACTCGGTCGGCAACGCTTCATCTTTCTATATTTTGGTTCTAATTTTCATCGCCGAACTGCTGAAGTCTTTCTACCTAAGCTCTAGCAATGATATGCAAGCCAAGAAATCTAAACAGAGCAAAAATAAAGCTAGTGATATCATAAAATCCATCGTGTTTTTTCTCTGTGTCAAGTTCTGTTTCTTTGTGGGTATTATATTATTTGGAGCGCCTGTACTGGATTGCCATGAGGAGACCTTGATGTTATCTTCACTTCTGACGTTGCTGGCGGTGTTTCCATTGATAATTCACACTGGTGTTGAGACATCTATGCAGCTGTTATTTGGTGTAAAGACTTATGGGAAGGATACTATTATTGAGATGCTTGTGAACAATGCATTACTGACAATTTGTGGGGCGTGGCTTGGAGCTGTAGTTATACCCCTGGACTGGAACACCCCCTGGCAGGTGTGGCCTATCCCTTGCTATCTTGGAGCCATCGGAGGATTCCTGCTATCAAATGTATTAACAGTATTACGAGTCACCCTCACAAGTGCCGCACAAAAGTACCCTGTATTAAATGTACTGGTCTATATTTTAAATAGATTCCAAGTTTCTAAATAACTTGTTAATTATGTTTTATTATATTTATAAATAAACAAATTAGATTCTTTATAGTAATTTAAAAAGTTGATATTTTAATTAATCCCTTACAAAATCACTGCCTTTACAATGACTGTTGCCATATAATGCAAAGTAGTTTAACATTTAACCTAATTTTACAAAAAGGACTAATAAAATTTTTATAGTGTTAATCTTCTACCATAATAGATAACAGTTATCCACACTAAAGTTGATTGGATATCAATAAAATTGATTTTTAAAGTTTAAAGATTGTAAAACCTGATTTTAAAAAACTGTAAATAAAATAAAACTTCATTATTATTATTATTTTATATAATTTATTTTTTTATTTTTTGGATGGATATTACATATTATTATAAGGGTCGACACACACCAAAAGCGCGTCGAAGCGCAGCGAATCGAAGCGCAGTTTCAGTGTCATATGAATTCCAACTCTATTCTCACAACTATAATACTCATTATCGCATGAGAAACTCTACGCTACTACTACTATGGAATTCGCCGGAATTCCCGCGGCGCCGCGGGCATCCGCGCGACTCGTTTGAGTTTCTCATGCGATAATGAGTATTAAGGTTGTGAGAATAGAGTTGGAATTCATATAAAACTGAAACTGCGCTTCGATTCGCTGCGCTTCGACGCGCTTTTGGTGTGTGTCGACCCTAACTGATGAGTAATAGGTTTGTCAACTTTGTCAATTGAATTTCACACGAAAATTTCTACTGTTTACTAGATGGCGCCTTTTTAATTCATAATTTGTGGGTATTTTGAAGTAGTCTACTTTTCATGCATCAGCTTATCATTATTATATTAAGCATAGAAACCACATGAAACCTGTCAAATCATTTGCAAATCAAGGGCATTTGTTTGTCAAAATATACTGATTCCGTGACGTACAAGCACCTTGGAATGGAATGGAATGGAAAGTGGACTCATTTTTCCGCACTTAGACTCTCATTTGGTCCATTGTGCGTGGAGAGTCCTGGCTAACATGTAAAAAATATTTTTGATCAGGATTCTAAGTGATAATTATCATTATTAATTATGTTGATGAAAAAACCTTGATAATTTTAAAATTCTAGCCAATTTCTGAGAATCCGAATAGATCTTATCTGACCCATGAAATATAACCAGACCAAATTTAAATATTGCACAAGATACACTTGAAAAAAAAAACCACAGCTGTCACTTTTAATCATGTGTTTGTGAAATTGGGGCTAAATAAATAACTAATGCCACCATTGACCCACATCTGTAATACGTGTAGTGCATTTTGACGCTGCCGCGCGTATCCAAATGAATTTTGTGTCAAATTTTTATTTCCGTTTGTGTTTGTCGACAATACTCGAAATTGTGTAGTATAAATTCATTAATATGGCTATAAAAAAAGATAATAATATGTATTTGAGCAGAATTTGTGTGCAAAGAAAACAAAAAACAGCGGTTTATGGACAAAATCTAGGAAAATAGGTAGAGAAGGAATTTCCAAAGAGGAAGAAAAGGAGGAGTAAGGAATAGAGATGGAAAACAATCTGATAATTATACAATTTTGTTTTTTTTACTAGTCTACCGGGTGTGTCTCACTATGATAATTATAATAAAATATATCTTGATAATTTAATTTAATTTAACTCCGATTTCATTTTTAATAACCTCGTTATTAACCATTTTAGCAACATAATATATCATGTCGGCATGTGCTGTTGCTGAGTCAGGTTAAACAAAAACTGTGTGTGTGAGTATAAAAGATTTCGCATGTTCTTTCTGTCGAAAATCTATTATCTGAATAGAAGTACAATCTAAAATTTAAGAGAAAATTATGGAGAATAAGGGTATTAAACATGACAAAGTTGAATAAAAGAACAAATTAGTAAATTAATAATTTTATTTTGTATTTGTTAAATATTTACATAGCCTATTTAATGCTCTATTTATTAATAAAATATGAAACTTAACCAACATTTGCTTGATCACATTTTGTTTAAATAACTCCTATATTAGCGTTACAAATACGTACGGTGACGTCACTTCCCTTTAATGTTCAACAACAATAAACTTTGCAACACAAAGATACGTTATAAAGTAACAATAGTTAACACATCTAAGGCCTTGTTTGTTGATGTAATGTAACTCTTAAACGTCTCTAGAGCGTACAACAAAATAACCACGGTTGTAATCTGAAGGCTGGTAACACCAACCTCTTCAGAGATCCAGCAAAAAATCATGTGTAGAATGAGCGTCGTCACTCTTAGCACTGAAGAGTAATTATTTAATTTATTTGTATTCTAAATATCACTACAGCAGCCCTTTCTTCAATTCAATACTACAGTTTAACTCACATCACACTAGCGACACCTAGCGCCAAAATAATTACTCTTCACCGTTTTAACTTTAGAATAAGAAGTCTAAAAACGATTAACAACAGCATCACATTAGATACAACTCACACATCGCTACATTGCTTTATATATCATCGATTAATAATGAACACTAACATACTCTCGAGAAAGATCCTTACAAATATAACTGTTAATAAAATTGCAACATGTCATTCACACAACGGTATCGCTTGAATCTAACATGCTTATCGCACACAGCACGCAAATCAGTCGTTCTAAGGTCGACATCGGAATGAGGGTAGGTGCATTTTTTGTCCAACCTTATACCGCATATACCTTAGCAAAACGATCTTCATTACAAAATTGTTTGGATTTTTGTGGCACAATGTTTCAGAAAATAAAAAATATACTTTTACTTATGTACTTATATTTTAAGTAGTTCCACGAAACATTCACGGTCACCTCTTTATTGTTAACTACAGATCGATTTCATAATCATAAATATATTAATGTATTCACACCGTTCTACCTATTTCTATTTCAACAACAGTATTTTAACAATATTGGAATAACTAATATTATACTTAATATGAGGTAAACGGCAAACTTGAAACTACATTGTACAGAAACTCTTAAACATTTTACTTTACAAAACTTCTTACTAGTTTCGTGGAACGATTTAGGTACTATTGAAAATCTTTTATCATTATAAAAATATCTACTCCCTTTGAATGGCAACATCTGCTTGTACATAGATACTTACATTGGGAACTATCCGTGAACCTCGCAAGGATTGCCATTAGAGAAAAGAAATACGATTATTTAAAACACTTTTATGATTGTTGCTAGACTAGGTATTTTTACGTGTCAAGTTTAGTGCTGAACGGTGTTGCTTTGGAGAAAAAAAAACTTTTACTACAAGGCGGCTCTGTGACGAATTTTGCCAGTTTCACAGATACTTCATATTTCTTAAACATCTTAAGTTTATAATAAAACGAGATATCACTCTATTTACACAAATGCAGTTCAAGTTCCATCAGTGACATCGCTGTTAGGTATTTTGAAGAAAAAAATAACCTGTACATCCCATTTTATTTCATATTGACCACTGAAGACTTTGTTCTAGATTTGTGTAATAGGTAAACTCAAGGGGATACCAGCAAGGCTGCACAGTGAATACTGTGTGTATGGCACATCGCCGAGAGTCAGCGACTGGCAGTGTTCATAACTTGGCAACACTACTCATGTACGCAACCACAATACACTTGGTGCTACTTTCAACAAAATGCGTTCATGGTGAACACCCACCCGTACTAGAGTTACACGTACATCAGCTTTTTATGAATATATCTACATCAACGTAGTGCGTGATGAGAGGGCGACCGCCGTAAAATCTTGCAAAAATCTTTAACAGCGTAGGTACTATATTTACATTACTCTAATATTCCGTACCGTAAGCCTATATTAAAATCTATTATGTAAAAAATAAAATCTCAATATGCAAAAATTATTAAGCACCTTTATGTAGAAATTAATCGTAAACATCTAATTTATTGAATGGGCCTCGGTCTTCACGAAACAAGTCGCCAAGCTATTCGATTACTACGCGGTTCAAGAATCGGTTCTTTTAAAAATAACGTATCTCCGCTAGTCGCTAAACGATTACCCTGTTGCGTTGAACAGTGACACAGTGATGGCGACCGCCGGCCGAATAGAAACTACTAACATCACAATTTCCTAAAACTAAATTCAAACATGTCAAAATATTACTTTGGCGTTTTGTTTCTATTCACCCAGCAGTACTCGTGAGCAGTAAGCTTTTAGATATTTTAATTTTAAGTAGGTACACATCAATAAAATGTCGGTATAATTCCTCTTTTTGTGAAAATATCAATTACAAAAAATAGCACACCTATGCACTTTGTAACAGAATACACAGACAAAAATATAAAATCTAAGTACCGTTTCATATAAGGTGGTATAGACATCTCGGGATTGCAAGAGTAAAATACAGACATAATAAGAACATCTAACGATCGATAATATGTCTTATAGTAATTATTATATTAAATAATATAAAAATGCACCACTAATACTAGATTACAAGATATACTTTTAACAATTTCAACGTTTTTGTGGCATTTTTGTTCAATGTACAATATTGACAGACTAATTAAATTTTAAAAACTTTTTAGTCATATTTTTTGCACAGAAAAACATTTTATCATTGTTTGACGCTTACGTGTTCCTACTTTTGGTAATAATTTAGGTGTTTCATCTACTTCCTAAGAATATACTGAGAACATGACCTCGGCTAATATTTACCGTATTACTTGAGCCTACATCTAATTTACGATCATTAGAAGTTCTGGACCCAACAGTTTTTCTGATATGTCACTGATAGGAATCTGAAATTTATATTACAATATTTTTATCTTAAGCCAATATTCAAAATAGTGCGATTATTTTGGATTAATTTCCATATTTAAAAAGAGATTCTTTAATCGATCATTGAAAAAAAATGCCACATAAATTCTATAACAGCGGCCTTATAATAAAACCGAATCACCTTTGTTTTAAAATTGGCAGATGAAGTCAACGTCCAGAAAGTCATTGTCCCAATTTTAAAACATTCGCTCGAATTCGAATTGTGGTGTTGCCAGCATTTCTTTGTGAAACCCTACCGTAGATTAAAAGCACAAGATTCCTTCACCGATTCTTTTAATAAATTGTTGTAACGATCCCTAAGATTATAAGTGTTGAATGGAAGCCGGCGTAAGAAGGAGAAATTGACACCTAGTTCTAAGACATACTTTATACTTGACTGAGCATCAAAAACTACTTGAACTTTGGTGAAGAAGTTTAGTGTGTAATATGAATAAGTAATGCGACATAACATTTTGTTTTTTCCGTTCAGTCTAAGCTTATTATTTATTCATACACTATTTCACCAAGTTCATTTTCCTAAAAACGCTTGGCAGCAATTTTTGAAGCCCATTACTCCATCGGCGGCATTAGTCGGAGGTTTCACAAAGAGACGAGCAGTCGACGGCCGATGGAAGTGTAACAACGCGATCGCCCCGCAGCCTTACGTGGTGCTCGTGTCCGGCTGGAAGTAATGGAGACCGTTTATCTGAAATAACAAATTAAAGATTTGACTTTTATTTTATACAAAAAAAAAAAAAAAATCCTAACTTTAAGAATTAGAGTTTGCTTGTCCACTGCCTGATTACAGTCCCTTCCCTAATAGCCAATTCGAAAATTATTTGACGAATAAATTAGTCGTACGTGATCTGTTGTGTTTGAGGTATACCCAATTTATGCGAACTAGTGTTGCAGTTCTGTTTACGTTTTATATTCTTTAAAATGATAAACCTATTATTACAAGTACACAATGATCATTTGAGTTACCAGCTTAAAATCAAAACTCCAAATGATTTGACTGTATATTGAGCTGTGGTATTTTTAGTTAAACATGTTAGTGGTAACGTACCGTCATGTCGTACTCCGTAACGAAGGCGGGCACCTCGAGCTGGTCGCGCGCCATGACGGAGTACAGGAACTCCACGCCCGGCAGGTTGTGCACCTTCGCCTTGATGGCCGGCGCCATAAATGTTGTGAACCACCACGTCATCATCTGGAAGCAACCATTAGTAAATTATGCACGCTGCCTTGAGAACCTTCTCCGTTTTTTTCGTTTGTTGAAATTAAGGCTAAGTAATTATTATATGGGACCTTTCCTTTCACTTAAACTTTTAACAAATAATTTGACGAAGTTGTGTAATTGCTGGTGGGTCCAAAATATCCAAACATATTAGAGCATTGTCTAGTCTAATCTATTCTTTGAAATAGTAAAAAAATATGTAGGTACCTTTGTCCAGAATGTTGGATGCACGATGTAGAATGCTTTCAAGTTTTTCTTATATCTGAAATGATAATAATCAAATTAATAACACCTTAAAGAAATTGAGTAGGCTGCATTTTATTCATAAAGACATGTTCAAATCTGATAGCCATTTACTTAGCTTCAAAGTCTTGTTAATAATAGCAGTAAAACAGCAGCTAATAAGATTTCAGAGTCTATGAAATTATTGACTAGTGAAGAATTATATGCTAGTAATTTCTGGTGAGGCACCCACCAAACCAGAACACAGTGCAAAGTTAGCTTACAAAAATTCTACCAACATCGAGAGAGTACTCACTTGTAAGGCAGTACGGTGTACACCTCCTTGAGCCAGGAGAAAGGCGGGTGGTTCCCTGAGGCGGCGAGGGTGTGGAAGTAGGCGATCACGTAGTCACCGCGGACGATCGGGTCCAGCAACTTGATCAGGTATAGGAGAGCCTGGAATGGAAACATTGTAATTCTTATTTCAAGGTTACATAAGGACTAGCTTACTTCAGAGGGTTTCCGGAAGGCCAAGTGAGTAATTTATATTCTTAGTAATATTCTTTCCATGTTTAATATTTGAAAGCCATTCACTGGTCTTTGTAAAAGAATCTCTTGAAGTTAGATAATAAGGTATCAGTTTTACACGGACTAACGCACAAGCTATCTAATTGACGAGAAACGAAGTCCAGCAACCCTCAGGATACACCAGTAAGACCCAGAAACAACCTAACATCGACAAAACTTTTTTGACAACGAATTAAGTCGCTTAATTCCTGCTAAACTACGTCAGGATGTTCAATGTTTGTTGATTGTTGGTTGCAGGGGACTTAGTTGAAGTCAAGGAATAGCCAATCTTATTCAGGAAATACTCGTAGTCTGCTGTAATGTAAAGATAAACACCAGAACCCTCACCTTGTCCAAATCGATATCTCCAATGGGGAACCACTTGCCGATGAAGATGACCACGGGACGGCCGAGGCGGTCCACGCCGCTCTGGTACAGGCAGCCGATGCCCGAGATCTCGCTCAGGTCTTCAGTGCGGGCACGACGGAGAAGCCGCTCGTATCTGCAACAAAGAAATATACTTTAGAATGTGAAAAGCAATTTCATGACACGTCATGATGTTGATACTTGAAAGGCTGTTTCTGTTTAAGCGACTTTGTAGAAAAATTATAAAATGCGACTTAATGTAACGCAATTTTAAAATAATCGTAAAGTGGCGCTTAAATCAAATTGCCTTTGAGAAATCTTCTTATTTTACTACAAAGATACAAATACAAAAAATAATGATGCCCTTTACCACAATATTTATAAAACCAAAAGCATCGACGACACCATAATTAAGATTTACTAATGTAAAAATAATTTCGTTCAGCTAAAATAAAAACTTGTTCGATTTATATGAAATTCATGAGCCAGCTCACTGAGCATCGGACATAATTATTTCCATAAATGTTTATTGTATTTAAAGATAATGAAGGTTTATGATTGTTTTATTCAGTGGAAAATTTAATGGATTTTAACATTTATCGCTCATCGAAAGAAAATATTATTGAAAAACCAATAAACATAACTATTTATATTTCAGAGTAGCCTTGGCCTAAAAAGTTTCTGTGGTGTTGCGTGGCCAGCTATCTAGGAGCTGTGACCCTGATCTAATTTGGTTTGTGTGATGTAGTGTTGGGTGTCAATATAGATTGGTCGTCGTGTGTATAGTTATATGGCCAAACATTTCTATTTCGGGTGTGTATTATCCATCACTCTGACGCAAGGTGAACGAGGAACTGTTAGAAGGTAAAGCCAGTAAAGGGCAGGAATGTGAACCGTTTTGTGCTGAGGCAGAAAATGGTAAACGTTGCGTTGTTTGCGAATAAAATTCAAGGTTCAGCGTTCAGTGAAAGAATAGGTCACAGAGACTGTAAAAGTTTGGAGATTATATACTGGACTATTTGTACTGATTCTCATTCATCTTAGAACTAGATCCAAGAAGCATTGAACATTGCCTTATTTATGTAACCAAAATTAGGTAAATGTAATAAGGGTATATGCCGCCGTGTAAACATAGGTATACTATAGAACATATAGGTCCAATATGCACTTAGCTCAGTATTTCGCCAGCGAGAACCAGGTTTTGTCATGAGGTTGCGATCCCCCTAATTGGCAATTTGTTATTAGGTAATAAATACCTCACGTGTAGAATGTTCTGTTCACAAAAAAGCGGATGGAAAGTTTTTCCTTTCATGCAAACATGCAACACAAAAATAAATCCATAAATCGGCATAATGCACACGATTCCGTGCACAAAGTCATTGGCACGATGCAGTATAAAATTAATCGTGCATTTTGTGTCGTCGACAAAGGATTATGGTCCACGAACAATGTGTGAATTGAATGCGGCTAGCAAAGCCGCTTTATGCTCTAGTTATTTCATAATTGCAAATTAATTTATTATGCCTGACTCAGAGTGACATAAAAATGCCGTATAATATACTCGTATATAATGTACCGTAAGTAATTTTAAGTATTAGATTGCACTTATTTGCAGGTACTCACGGCTACACAATCAAGTTATATATTTGCAGTATAAGCTGGTCTCGCATAGCACGGGAACCTTATACAATGTAAGACCATCTTAGATTGGAAATTAACCTATAGCTTGATGGGCATCCGAGTGTACAGTGGGCAAAGCAATTAGGTATGCAGGGCAAAAACTTCTATGCCATAGTGAAAACTAACTGAAATATATATGCATGTGTGAATTACATATTTAATAAGTGTAATATACCCACTATACAGATCTGTAACTCGCTTATCCATAACTGGTGTAATAAGTTTTTACTATGACTTAGAAGTTTTTGCCCTGCATACCTAACTGCTTGGCCCACTGTACATACAATAGTAAGATATTGATGCCTGATGTTTACTCTTAGAATCACATTTAAAAAAGGCATACTTATCATATTGTATTATTTACGAAATGGGTAGGTTAATGATTTCATCAAAAGTGATTCACTTCCATCGTCATTACAATTAGTAAGCATTATAATACAGGAAACTACATGAGTTGATCTTTTTACTGTACTCTAATTAGCTATATTTCATACAACAAAGAGCGATACCAATTATACCTCCCTTTGTGGTAAATATCTTATAATAAACCGAAATCAAACAGTCAATGTTATTTTTCGTACGGATTCATATTTAATTTAGTACAAACGGATGAAAATACGCCTTGGAACAAATACACTCGTGCGCAGTTACGTAGTGCGCTAATATTTGAGTAAGAATTAAAATATTTTAATTGCTATCGCATGAGATCTCGGTCCGCAGTGCGACGATGCCGCGATGAGTATTTGCTCAAACGTTCGTTTAAAAATAAATCATTGAGATAACAAGGATGTTTTGATGAGTTTCTGGTAATTTTGGGACGGATTGCGACGAAGAGGAAAACTATTCATCATTATTTTTGTACGATCCAATTACAAAGACTATTATTATTTGTTATAGTAAGTATAATAGCTGTGTATTATAACGCTATAGTATTGTTAATCATTACTAGGTCAAATGAGTGTTATCATTTAGTTTCCTTTTCACAATAAAGTTTTGATTTAAATATAAAATTAATGTACATATTAAATGAGGTTTTGCCATGACGATAATTTTGCAATACTCCTTAGATACAAAATAGTGGATTGAAATGTAGCTGCAGACCATAAGCAGCAACAAATTAATGATATATTTAAATAGTACATTACATTTAACCAACCCAACAGGCTCGTTATAAGTAAGAACATCTATACAAAACCAATCTTAATCAATAATAAGGTCATCGCCAGTTCTAATGACGATCCTATATTTAGATCTAACCTATACCAAAATAGAACACATTCTGATCAATGAAACTGACGCATTATTTTTGTGAGAACCAAACTTATGCGAGTGATTTATTAGTTTTATTTATATCGCATATCCTTCCACGTGGGTGGTTGCTTGACGTCATCATTTAATATAATTGAATGTGTGTCAAGAGAAATGCTTTCTCGTACTTCTCCATGTTATAATTACACCATTTCAGTTACAGTATTGGCTTCGAGCTTCTTGTAAAATGGAAGGTTAAGGCCGATGTTCTCGACGCCAAATGTGGTTTGGCGGCGGTTTGACTTATAAAGAATACAAGCGGCTATTTGTTTGCTTGTAGAAATATATTAAAATGAAAAATTACTTTTTTTGAACAAGGTATGAAACTAAGTAGCTGATGACTATTTCTTCATTAAATTGTGTCGTTTAATTAGATGAGTATTATTATGGTAGGGTAAAAGAAGATTTCTAATTTAAAAAGGTTTGGAGTGATGAACGATTAGAACCGTTACTGCCAATACGTAGCTTATATAATTGGTATGATTTTATAATTTTCAAATTCTTTAGTTGTTAATTTAATAATTTTGCTTTATACTGAAACTATTTATTATCCAATTACGTGCTTTAGCGTGGAATGCTATCGCTCTCAGCGGCGCAGGATATTTGGCATATTACCTAAATTATTTATTATGAAACAGGAATGACATAATTGGAAGTTTTGGAACGTTGACAGTTGGAAGCTGGGAAATGTTCAAATTCTTTGATGAAACACTTCACAATTTTTACATTGCTTCTTTAGACCAACCAGCAACTACATTGAGTGCTTATAATTATTTAATTAACCATTGGTAAATAAGAAAGAGCTATTTAATTTAAACAGCTGTTTTATAAAGTCCGCGTGATCAGTATGTAATTGTACATACTTCAACATGACATAGGTACCTATGGTTACAGAGAAGACATTGCATTTTACTATTTTATTCTTCAATGTTAATATAGGTAATAGTAAAAACATATTTTCATTCTAAATAACTAATACTTCTTTAGATAAGGTTAAACTAAAATCTGAGACCTATACCCCGATTTCACTAGTGCCTGATAAAGTTTTAGGTAGTTAATTGGCCCTTAATATGAAACAATCAGAGATTTCTTTTTGATTATTTTTATGGATAGCATTTAGCTATGCTTAGCAAATTATATTTAAAACAGTTGAAAAGTCAAGTAATGACGTAACATACAGTTGAAAAATTTAGGGACCTGGCAAGAGGCAACCGTAGCTTAGTGGATAAAGTGACTGCTCGGAATGCAGAGGTCGCATAATTTTCAACTGTTTCTTAGTATAATCAGTCGTCGTCATTAAGTCGTCACAGGTAATCATAATAATTGTTAAATGGCTATTCCAATCTTATAATAATGAGAGTATCATCCTCTCTCCTATTTTGCTATGCCCGACAGGGTCCACAATGACTCATATTAATGTTAAACCGTACCACCTAAGAAAACTTTGTGGAACGCAATAAAGTTTTGAATTTGAATTTGAATGATATTTTATCATACTCGTGAACAACATATTATTATGTAATATTAAAGTTGAAAAATTAAGAATCCAGCAGGACTCGAACCTGCACCTCTTGGGTATACGCCCCAAGTGCTTTGCCAATTCAGCTATGGATTCGCATGCTGCCGGACTCGAAATTTCTCAACTCTTTTGTGCCAGCCGAAGCTAGACGAACCATTACTTGGTTTTAGCGCCATCTATGCGTTACTTATTCACATGATCGCATACAGTACGTTTGAATTAAGATCAACTCATTACTGTCGAGAGATGACGCATTTTTATCAATACTTGTAATATTTAAAGCAAATTTTAGCTTTGCTATGCATTTATTTTTATGTAATATTAAAGTTGAAAAATTAAGAATCCAGCAGGACTCGAACCTGCACCTCTTGGGTATACGCCCCAAGTGCTTTGCCAATTCAGCTATGGATTCGCATGCTGCCGGACTCGAAATTTCTCAACTCTTTTGTGCCAGCCGAAGCTAGACGAACCATTACTTGGTTTTAGCGCCATCTATGCGTTACTTATTCACATAATCGCATACAGTACGTTTGAATTAAGATCAACTCATTACTGTCGAGAGATGACGCATTTTTATCAATACTTGTAATATTTAAAGCAAATTTTAGCTTTGCTATGCATTTATTTTTATGTAATATTAAAGTTGAAAAATTAAGAATCCAGCAGGACTCGAACCTGCACCTCTTGGGTATACGCCCCAAGTGCTTTGCCAATTCAGCTATGGATTCGCATGCTGCCGGACTCGAAATTTCTCAACTCTTTTGTGCCAGCCGAAGCTAGACGAACCATTACTTGGTTTTAGCGCCATCTATGCGTTACTTATGAGTTGATCTTAATTCAAACGTACTGTATGCGATTATGTGAATAAGTAACGCATAGATGGCGCTAAAACCAAGTAATGGTTCGTCTAGCTTCGGCTGGCACAAAAGAGTTGAGAAATTTCGAGTCCGGCAGCATGCGAATCCATAGCTGAATTGGCAAAGCACTTGGGGCGTATACCCAAGAGGTGCAGGTTCGAGTCCTGCTGGATTCTTAATTTTTCAACTTTAATATTACATAAAAATAAATGCATAGCAAAGCTAAAATTTGCTTTAAATATTACAAGTATTGATAAAAATGCGTCATCTCTCGACAGTAATGAGTTGATCTTAATTCAAACGTACTGTATGCGATTATGTGAATAAGTAACGCATAGATGGCGCTAAAACCAAGTAATGGTTCGTCTAGCTTCGGCTGGCACAAAAGAGTTGAGAAATTTCGAGTCCGGCAGCATGCGAATCCATAGCTGAATTGGCAAAGCACTTGGGGCGTATACCCAAGAGGTGCAGGTTCGAGTCCTGCTGGATTCTTAATTTTTCAACTTTAATATTACATAAAAATAAATGCATAGCAAAGCTAAAATTTGCTTTAAATATTACAACATATTATTATACGAAGAATATACGTCTTGATTCTAGAACAGATTCCATAATATCTAAATCCCAATAAAATATCATTCGCTTTGCTGGGATAAATCCCAGTGAATACAATCAATTCTTCCAATTTCGTTTATCGAGATTGCGCTTCATAAACTGTTGTTCAAAGTAAATCCCGTATCGTTTGAGTTGTTATTACAACATATTGGATAGCAGAATGAGTAGAGTAAAACGAAGGCAAAGCTATTATCGTTATGTGAATTGAATGCCTTTTGCTATCGCTTTATGTGGAGTCTGATAGCATATTGTTGAATTTACTTTTGATGATTAAATTAAAAATAATACGTTTGAATGTTGTTATTCTAAAAATAGTGGCGAAAATGGCTGTAAATTTCGTAGAAGCGATAATTATAGCCTTTCTCTTCACTAATTACATTATTTTTCAAAATGGCTGATTACCACTAGTAGAAACACGAGTATTAC
Organism: Hypena proboscidalis; assembly: GCA_905147285.1. NCBI lineage: Eukaryota > Metazoa > Arthropoda > Insecta > Lepidoptera > Erebidae > Hypena > Hypena proboscidalis. The sequence goes on along the minus strand of LR990131.1, from coordinate 2,533,362 downwards.
AGATACATAATTATCATTACAACATTACATCACGAATAAATTACTTGAAGTGTGTGACAAAGGTGTACACCACCCACATTTCACCTGTCGTGTTAAGGCTCCATGCGATAGGGGGTGAGCCTATCGCCATTGTACGGGCACAATTCCCACTCCATGCTGCTATTGTGAATATCCTGACGGAAAGTTCACAAATAAAACTTTACCCAAACCGGGAATCGAATCCGATACCTCGCGTTGTGAGGTGCATACGCTAACCACTAGAGCATCGAGGCAGACACACAGACAGAATATCTATAACACACAATACCACGGTGTAGCAACGTAACTTCCTAAGCACAGCTAAATATACTTGAAAATTCGATCTTACCGTGAATCGGCATTTCTCCAAAATTTAAATTAGACTGATAGAGAAGAGATGAGATACTTAATATCTTCTGCCGAATCCCTAAACACTGACCTTCCTTCATGTTTATAGCAGTACAACGATGTGTTATAGTATGCAGTTCAGTAATATCTGGTCGGAGCTGGCTGTTCAGTGTCAATGGTAAGTGCATTATGACGTAAGTACCTATGCTCTTAGTATTGTGCTCGCATTATACGTTAAATACTCCAGCTTAGTAATAACATAATTTCATTTCATTTCATTTATTCAGTAACAATTTTTACATTGTATGCGAATGTTTTTAACAAATTTAAAATGTCTAATAATCATATTAAAAACAATTTCAGCAATTTCATATGTTCATTAATTAAATATAAAAGTAATGACAAAACAGTGTAATAAACATTGATAGCACCACAATTATAATCATGCTTTAGATGTCAATTAATTAATTTAACAAGTGATAAATTCATAAAATCAATAAAATGTCAATACTGAGCATAAAAACGATACAATATCATGTCAAGTCAACAAAACGAAAAAAATAGAAAATAAAAATGTCAATTAATAAACTAAAATACAACTAATAAATAAACATGCAACTAATCAATTCTTTAACAACTAAATTAATAAATAAACTTCATCTCAGGTATGACTATTTTATGTTGTTCACAAATCATCACTTGAGTTATAGCATTTTTCTAACAAGAGTTCGCTTAGAAAACATTTTTGATAAAAAATGCTCTTTAAATCTAGTGGCAACCTATTAATATAACTATATTCCCCAGAAGGGTGCGGCAGAAGTGTATAACATGCCATATGATAGTGGCCTATCGCCATCCACCGGGCATAATTCCACTACGTGCTGCTATTGAGAAATGCCCGATACTAAAATTTTAAAATAATACTTTTTTCCCAACCCGGGAAACGCACCCAAGATCTCGCGATGAGGAGCATATGCTATCAATAAACCAACTAGGTAGTAATGATGTGAATATAGCCGTAAATTGTGATAAGAAATACCTGAATTCAAGTAGTTTGCATAAATATTTCGTTATAGTAATTATCAGTTCAACTGCTTGTATAATATTATATTTTAAATAAGATACTACAGGTCCATTAACTTTGTTCATAATACTGTCCGTAAAACTCGTGGCTAAGTGGAAGCCGCGCGGACGATCTTGCAGGTTAAGCAGTGGTAACAGCGGTCGGACGTGGATGGGGGACCATCTTTAACTTTTCCGTGCCTCGGAGATCACGTTTAGCCGTCGGTCCCAGTTGCCATTTGAACATCTATGGCAGTCGTTACGGTTCGTCAGAGGCCAGAAAATCTGATAACTAGTGTAACAAAGAGTAACGTATTACCTCGTACTGTTTTGTGGAGGTACAAGTAAAATTCTGATAAGCAAGCAGCAAAATCCGTGAGACTGGGAGCCGACCCTAATGTAATTGGATAAAAGGTTCGGAAGATTGATTGACTGTCCGTAAAAATGTGACACATATTAAATGTTTACAACCTAGTTCAGAAGATAGTCACCATTTATTAGATAAATTTTACCACCAAACTAACTATGTACTGCCACACATAATATTGTATAATTTACCTATTAGTAAATTATTTGTATTATACATTATGCTACTACTGATGTTGTGAAATTGGTGAGAAATAAACATTTTTTCATTTTCATTTTGTTTCAAGCTGGCTTAGCACCAAAAAAATTGGCTGTTCGTAGACTTTTTACAAATATGAACTGAATAAACTGAAGACATGGCTTTAGAAGACCACTTGTCGAGTGTTCAATGTTTGCAAATCTGAGTTAATCCTTGCCACCGCAATAAAAGCTACTTCAGCAGCACCGAGTGATAGCACAGTGATGAGATAATGGAAGGATGACATCATCGAACTATATCTACTATTCCAAAGTATCACTTACATTATGTATTAGATAAAAATCTGACTTTAATGTGTGCAGAGTGCGTGCGTTTGGTTAAATCGGCACTTAATCGTTCAATCTAAGGCTTTATCACTCATTTATGTAGACAGTTAAGTTTGTGGTTAGCTAACAGTTTGCTAACATATTTAGTTCGTGTGAGGAAGTAAGAGCTCATTAATCATTATTAACCTTGTGTATTTCCCTGGAGTTTGACTGCTGATTAAGCCGTTAATAACAAGAATATGCTTTATATAATATTAAAGTTGAAAAATTAAGAATCCAGCAGGACTCGAACCTACACCCCCTGGGTATACGCCCCGAGTCCTGCTGGATTCTTAATTTTTCAACTTTAATATTATATAAAATATAAAAAGGCATAGCAAAGCTAAAATTTGCTTTAAAATATTACAAGAATATGCTTGTTCATATTATAAGTATTTTACTGAAAGACGTACGAACGTTTTGATTAGAAAGTAGGTAAGTACGTTAATTTAATTAAACAAGTTGTGTATGCAAGCCTCTTTATCCTCGCTAAATATACGCAAGTTATTAATATATACATATATTTTTATATAATACTGTGTGATGCAGAGGATACAAACACATACAATCGTGCAACAAAATTGTTTTGTATTTGCAAGCTTTTCACCCAAGACGAAAACCTTCGCCACGAAATGCCAAACATGTTAGTCATACCATTGGACTATTCAACATGTAATAACATCTACGTACACAATATTATAGTCTTTCAAACTACTACATGAACAGACTATCAAGTGCGTACACATCATTGCTGGGGGTTTAAGGGGTGTAGCAGAGGGGAAAGGGGGTGGGACAGTCTGGCGTCGCGCCACTGTGCCGCCCACCCATTCACGTGTGACGTCACCCGCCCGCCCTACGAGAAAATACTAACGGTTGTTTATTGGATAAATTGCTAAGTTTTTAAAAAGTATTTAGGTAACAGTTAGAATTTGTAAACGTTGTCATTTTCATCGATGCATAAAATGTAATTTAGTATTGGTAATATTATAGTAAACTGTTTGTAAAAATTGTTCGTACTGGAACAATAATTGCCAGAAAAAAGCAAACAAGCAGAGAGTTGTGAAATAACTATAAGTTGGTTTCAGAATACAGGTACAACCGACATCGACCTCAATCGAACTTTATCACCGTCGATTAAATAAAGAATAAGCTTCACAACGCTAGAATTATCCACAGCTTGTAGTTCAACAACCTCAATCCAATATTCGATCAGACAATGACATTATAAGAGAAAATAATCGCAGACTACAATACTTCGCTTTCCTACTGAGTCTGTCACAGAACAATGTATTTTTACACACGAAAGTAGATATTAAAAGAAACGTTATATTTTCTCATTATTGTCAGCTCTAGAACTCGCAGTTGTCGTATTACGGACTGTAGAGAGTAGGGACATGAGACTTGCCACAAAAATTGTATACGTGCCTCGAATAAACGTCCAAATATCGCAAATAACAAGGAGAAATACTTTTATTATTAAAGTTGAGTCGTAGGAGGCTGAGAATTGTGTAGTAAAATGGTGAAATGTCAAGTAGAGAATAATAATGTCGGTGAGAGACCATAAACGTCATGTTCTTGGAAATGCTTCTACTCTTCTTCTTTGAAAACGACGTTCGCACTAGGAATAACTCCTGTGCCGCGGGGGTGTTCACTAACATACATTTCACACACAAAGTACATCCAGAGTCAGAACAAATCTTTGCGGATCACACAAAGATTTGTCCTATGTAGGGATCGAACCCACAACACCAGCGCAGTTGAAAGCGGCGAGGCGACCGCTTTACCCACTTCGCCAACCGTGCTCTCAAATTGCTAGTTTAACGATGTATCAGTAAACTATTTAAAGTTATTTGGTACTTTATTTATTTATTTATTTTTATATACTTACTTATTTTATTTTTATATATTATATACTTTCATTGGGTAGGCCATAATCTCTGTGTGTTTACATAACCCACCTTTTTGTTGGTCGTGTAATAACTATAAAAAAAATTACAAATAAATGAAAGATCTTGCGTTGATAACGTGTATCTGTAGCTAAAGCTATTACGTTTTATTTGAATCTGAGATACCAATATCTTAAACAGCGAAAAGGTTGTTGAGGAGCGATTGCGAGAGCATTGTCCGAATATGGACAACATGTTAGTCAAGAAATCAGTTTTTATATTTAATTCGGACCCATGTGAACTATGTTGTCTAACCAAACCGAAATGATTGTCTGCGGCTTTGAAATAAATATGAATTGTACCAAATATTTGGTTTATAAAGAACAAATATATTCAACAAGTATAGAAATGTTCCGTTGTAGTATATTTGAAATAAATACGTCACCGGAACAAATAAAGTACAACATGCACATGACCATTAACCGCAGGCGTCAAATATTTCACAGACAATAAACCTCATAGCATTTGCTTTACGAACTCTGTTCTCAAACCCAAGGTTGTTCGCAAAGACGCCGGACTAATCTAAAAATACCTAGAAAATTAAACCAAAAGGACTAGTCATTGTCAGTCATCCCTCGCTGCATTGTCGTCATTTAAAACTAGTTGTCAAATCATTGATGCGCGGAAATATGTACCCGCCCGCTCTCCCGCGCGTTTTGTCAGAATTATTTGCATATTTATTTTGCTTTTATTTCATCTCTATATAGATTAAGTACTCTGTGTAAAAGCTTTCAAACGAAAGTTAGTGTTTATAAAAAGCGTGTAAAACGTTCACCTTCAGGGTTTAGTCATTTGATGACGTCATAAACGTAATGAGGTTTATAGATGTCTAGTCTTTATGGCCGCTTAAGGAGGACGCTGAAAGACTGGAGGTTGGCTACGAGGTACTTGAATTCTCGATTTAGATATTGGAGTTATCTTCATTCTGATAATGAAGTTTAGCTTGGTTCATAAAATAGCAATTTCAACATGACATTTGACCTGAAATATATTTTTTGTTACTTAATATTGCGTCTAACCTTTCGCAATACCGTAATAAGAAAAAGTGCTTATTCAAATGAAGCCAAACACTATCTGCCAGCTGAAATTCTAAGTAAAACCTTAGGATTGTTTTACTCTTTATAAAGTAAGAACGTCCTCCTTAACGCATTATTTCTGAATCAAATAATGACTCATAATAAAATAGATAGCAGTTCAAAGAAGCAATATCACTAGCAGATCCAGCAATAACATTAGATATGTAATACGTCCATAAGGTTGAAAATGCCTGCTGTGTCACAAGCAAGGCGGTGCGATCGCAATGTTAATACATTGCCGTGCCCATGCCGAGCAGCCGGGTCAAGTTACACGATATTGAGCTTTCGGAACATATACATATTTCATAGATCTACTGAACAATAAGCGATAGTGGACATTTCGATATACTTCTCTGAGCGTTTTTTTATTCAACATTAATGTGGGTATATCGAAATACTACTAATATTAGAATTGTTAGGATATTTGTTACGTTTTCACGCAAAAACTACTAAGTCGATTTTGATAAAATAATGCACACTTGTAGCTTACGGGCCAAGGAATACGGCTACTTTTTATCGACGTATCACGCGAATGAAGCTGCGGACAAAAGCTAGTGTTACTGAACTACCTACTAAGATGAGCTCGATTATTGTTTTTTTAAACGACGCCCGCACTAGGAATTACTCTTGTGTCGCGCAGGGTTCACAAACATACATTTTACACACAAGCACACCCAGAGTCAGAACAAATCATTGCGGATCACACAAAGATACGTCCCGTGTGAGGATCGAACCCACAACACCAGCGCAGTTGAAAGCGGCGAGGCGACCGTTTTAACCACAACGCCAACCGTGCACTCTGCATATTATGTGTGTGGTAGTAATTCGTCATTCAATCTCAGTTATCAAGGCTTTATATGTTGGTATAGTATAAAAAATTACCTATCCGGTTGTTCATGATATCTGCCTAATCTTATTTAATTAACATAAAACATCTTTGTACTACAATAAAACAAGATTTTTTTAAAAGTGATCACTTAGTGTTGATAATATTTTATCCAGATACTATTGTTCTAACTTAAGGTCACAAGATGACACGCGTAGCCGTAGCTGGTAACTCAGATGACACAACAACAAACTATATATAGATGTTACGAAATATTAGATATCACGGGATATTTCCCATTTGTTATAGCGACTTTTTCGATATTGCGCAGCGGTTGCAAGCCGCTTGTTCAGGATATAACTGCTGAAAGATTTATCAAGCGGCTTGCAACAGCAAGAAAATGACCATGTTTTGTCTCTGAATGACAATCTTATATTGTATTGATGTAGTAGGAGGGTATAGAGCTTGTCTCGGAAAGCTTAGACACTAGATAATCTCGTGCTTACCTAACCTAGGTCTAGATACAGGATCAAGTGAGTTAGTGGACTTAGGAACCAATTAACAACTCAATCCAAAGACTTAAGATTTTGTTAACAAAACTGCGAATCAGTTGCTCCGGAGCAAAAACCGGCCAAGTGCGTGTCGGGCCACGCGCAGTAGGGTTCCGTAGCTAGTCGTAACAACATATTTCGACTTAAAAGGGATTTACTATCTGTATTAAACAAGTAACATTTTCATACAAGTCATTACTTTCAAAGGTTTTTGTAATTTGCACGAATTATTCTAAGTAACTGCATTTTACACTTTGGACCCCTATTCCTCTTGAACTAATGAAGTGAACTTATCCGCTATAGTTTTCCTTTAAAGTTCATTACATGTACTACCGACACAATTTTTTCAGATTTTGGGATCCAGTAGTTTAGGTTTTAGAGGGGGGGGGACGCTCTACTCAAACAAAAATTTGCTCTTTAAAGTTAATTATCTCGCGAACGGATCTCTAAATCAAAAAACTGTCTTAGCAACCCCTGAACGTTTTTAAAAGTCCTATCTAACAATAACCCACACTATGGGGTAGGCGACAAAAAAAAAACATCCCTACTTTACATGTAGGGGAGCTACCCGAAAAAAAAATATTTTTCCAAATTTTATTCTACGACTTTCTTTGTATAGTTAACATACATGTTTATGCAAAATTTCAGTTTTCTAGCACCAACGGTTTCGTCGCTATGCCTCGGACAGACGGACGGACAGACGGACATGGCGAAACTATAAGGGTTCCTTGTAGGTACTACGGAACCCTAAAAAGGTATTCGGTTATTGGTTTTGACTGTACTAAATCTAGAGATTTTGCTGTTTTATTTGGCATATTGTCTCAGATTTTTCTTACAAATAAACGCTGTTTTATACCTACTTTAAATAAAAATAGTATGCAAAAACAGAATTTGGCCTAATAAAAAATCAAACAAAACAAATATAATGAAAATAAATATAAGTGTATTAAGGTTCCAAGCTTAGTATCAAATACAATTATGATTTTTAATTAGGTTAATGATGCATTGTATGACAGGAACATTGGTTATTATGTTAAGTCATAATATTTAATTTTTTGCTTCATAAACACGGTCTAACCATTCAATTGTTTACAACTACAAATTGATTAATTCCGGAGAAATTCTAATCCAACAAATTACTGTTTTCATGTAACTTAGTAATTATATAAGAGAAATCCCGTGTTTGCAGTCACGTGACCGTGCACATGCAAATATCAATATCGCGACCACAGGCATGCCTGCTCGTATTACCTACCGTCTAGCATTGACCTCTATACAACCAGCTAGATGTATATCAGCGCATATGTAACAACTACCTACAACCATTACATTTAGTTTGTATGAAAATAAACTCGAGAGTTTATAGACAAAGGTAATGTTAGACAGAAATAAGGAAGTTAAATGTTGTATTTTTGAACTATGATTTCATCAGTGTGGAATATTTATTTATTTTACTGAATGGGGTGGTGTAATGTTAATTATCAGGCTAAGGAAACGAAACCTTTAATATGAGAATCATCGTGATTTCACAAATGAGTGGATTTTTTTATAGCTCAGAATAACATCTGGAGTAATTTACTTAATAAATTCCGAGAAATACCATACCATTTACGCTGTGCTGATGGCAAGGAGGAAGTTTGACACACACTTAGTTGGATAACAATTCCTATCCATAATGCATAAGGTTCTAAGAGTAATTAAATACGATTGTATGAAAGCATTCAGTCACCACGACTTCTAATATTTACGTAAAACAAATTGCAAATCTCGCTCACTTCGGTCCCAACAACGAAGGACACAGAGGAAGAAGTTTTTAATATTGCACAAAAGAGCTTTCAACGAGGAAAAGTTAGTACAGTCACGAAGTCACGAAACTCTCCTTAAAAAGATAGAGTCATACGGTATAAGAGGAAATGTACTAAATCTCATAACCAGCTATCTAAAAAATCGCACGCAATACACTGAAATATCTTCTATTAATATTTCAACCAAAAAAGAAGTTACGCATGCATCTAACTTGCAAACGGTTAAGTACGGTGTTCCACAAGGCAGTGTATTGGGGCCTCTACTATTCATTTTGTACATTAATGATCTACCGCAAGTGACCAACTATCCTATGACTCTCTTCGCAGACGATAGCACAGTCACCATACGTTCCACGACAAGTAATGAGTTATACGAAAAAGAAATAAATAACACAATTAATGCAATAATTACATGGATGACTAGTAATAATTTAAAAGTAAATTTGGAAAAAACAAAAGCTATGTTTTTTACCCAGCGCTTAACTACGCCGAATTTTAATCTCAATTACCAGGGGACTGAAATTGTTTCAGTAAATTCTACCAAATTTTTAGGTATTACAGTTGATAGTAACCTTAATTGGAAGCAACATACTGAGCAACTGATTAAGAGAATAAATTCATCCGTCTATGCTCTATATCGTCTAGCTAAAATCATTAACACCGATGCTCTAATAACGGCCTACCATGGTTTAGTCGATTCGGTTTTAAGGTTTGGAATCATATTTTGGGGTAATTCCACAAATAAAGAACTTATTATAAAGTCCCAAAAAAGGTGCATAAGAGCTATGTTTGGACTTGACCCCACCGACAGCTGTAAACCATATTTTCGGCAACATAATATATTAACCGTACCTTCACTATATATATTTGAAGTAGCAGTCTTTGTAAAAAGTAATCTTCATCTATTCAAAAAAATGTCGGAGATTAATAATCGCACTCGACGGGATAACAACCGTTTGTGTTTAGTAAAATGCCATACCGCACTTATGCATAAAAGTATTTTCTGCATGGCACCGACGGTCTACAACAAAATTCCTAAACATATAAAACTGCTGAACATAACTCTCTTCAAGAGACATCTGAAAAAATATCTGATACAAAGGTCCTACTACAGTGTTACAGAGTTTTTAACAGATACTTCTTAATACTTACGGTTATGATGACAAAGCCTTACATGGTGGAAATAATGTTATGGATAAATGTATAATTATATTAATATTAATAATCTCATGTTTATTGTATTTTTTGGCTAATATTATTTTATCTTTGTAAATAACTTTTAATTTAATTTTATTATTTTTTTTACCAATTTGTTACTTGATTATATTGTAAAACTGATGGATTTTTTATGTTGCTTAATTATTTGTTATTACATTTTGTACGCCTAAGATGGCAAAACATGTTGAACTTATAATTCATACTGTACTATCCTGCATGCAAGCCTATAACTTGTACTGTACACACGTGTTTAACAAAATAAATATCTTTTATCTTTTATCTTTTATCTTTACAATTGCTGAAAATACTGTCCTCTTTAAATATTTAAAGTGAAAACCAAGGCATCCAATTAGAGTGCGTGTATAAAATATGATGTTTCAACATTGTGTGGTTCACAAAGGTCCTCCTGGGTCTGAAGCAGACGTAACGTTGCGGCCCTCACTAACTTTTATTTTAATACCTCCGGGTGCTTGCTTATGAGTTTTTGAGGCTTTTGTCCTTTGGAAGTAAAATTTTAGGTGATAGTAAAAGTTTCAATAACGTTTGAGAATGTAGTTTGGTATTTTTGTAACCCAATAAGATATTATTCCTTGAAGAATATTGAGCACTTTAGATAACAAAAAAAATCTGTTTTTCATTAAAGTGGATTAAATAATTATTTACCATGGAACATGATGTTAGCCAGCCACAGTTGAAATCTAAGAAACATATTATTCAATTGCATTTACATCGATTAAACGAGTTTTCTTTAAGTTCACAGTTTCAAGCAAGTGCATGACCTGATTGAAATATTAGTTCTAACTTTAAAAAAATGCAGTTTGATTGATACTACGAGAACCAATGAATATTTAAATTACAACCGGTAAAAGTGAACTTTTAACCGAAATTAATAGCAACCTGAAATGGGAAAAGTGAACAGAAGTCAAACCCCGTAATAATATTGCTATAAAACATAATTTACAGAGGCATCGTGAATCCAACACATCAATCATCAATACAATCAAAGAGAAAACTGTAACATTATAAATGTAGACGAGTGACATTTCATTGTGTTACTGGCAATGTGTGGAGATGGAGGTTATTAACCTTGTATTTTACATAACATGTTTTGGTTATCGACGGAAATATTACAATATAAAAGCTTATCATAAATAAACGAATAGTTGTGTGCATATTACAACTATAAGTTAACTAATGATAAACTTAGTAGTATAAACACGATAGTGGCCCCGTCAAGACGAGCTAGCGAAGCGAGGAGCACTATTTAGTCTACCTACCTTTTCTCGAAGTGTTTCGTGAATTTTTGAGCACTTAAAATTTGGGTTTGGATTATACCAAATTGCAATTCTCAGGATATGATACCAGTACCGGAGTTATTACACAGAATTCATCAGAATCCGGAGCAGCTTGATAAGCTTGAGCGACTTCAAAATTTCTGTATAAGATTTATATTTGGGTTACGCAAATATGATCATGTATCCGAGTACCGCAATAAGCTCAAGTGGCTTCCTATTCGCCTTCGACGGAATACTCACATTCTTTCTCTACTCTACCAGGTCTTATTCAACCCTTCTGCCCCCTCTTACTTAAAAGAACGTTTTCAGTTCGTCAGTGACACGCATTCTAGAGCCTTAATCGTAGATCGTCGGAAAATCTAAAACTGGATATGCCAATGCATTCTACCACCTTCTACGACAAATCCTTTGTGGTTCAAGCAACACGTCTGTGGAATGCATTACTCGTGTCTATTCGACGCGCCAAAACTATTTACTCTTTTAAAAAAATTGTCAAAGATCATTACTTATCCTCTCTATAAATCTTAACATTATTTATTCACATTGCCAGTCCTTTCAGATGCATGTGTAAAACTTGTGTATACATTTCTTATTTTCCTCTGTTTTCATTATATGTATGTATAATATTTATTTATAATAATATGTATGTATTTAATATATAAATAGTAATATGTACATATTTATTTTAAGTATACCTATATATATGTTTATATAATATGTATTTAATTTGTAGGTAAATGTACCTATTAAATGTGTAAATTTATGTAAATATTAGTTATAGTAAACCTTCTATCTCATCTCTTACACCTTAAACTGCCCCATATCAGTCTAACTATCTATTTGTCCATCCAAAGGTTGCCTGTAAGATATTGCTTTTTAGCGATAAGGCCGCCCATTGTACATGTCATAATGTTAAATTATGTTCTTTAATGTGTCTTATTTTTTGGTGTGCAATAAAGTTTATTCTATCTTCTATCTATCTAATCCCATTTTTTCGCATAATTAACTTTAGCATAACACGTTACGCATTTTATTGTCTTTTGGCTTACTACTTCACTTGGCATAACTATTATTTTGCATAATCATAAAATGTTTTTGGTGCGATCAATTTTATATTAGTACATACTAGGTGTTCATACAGTCGGCCAATGAGTTATGGATAAGTGAGTTATATATCTAAATAGTGGGTATATTACACTTATTAAATATGAAATACAAACTTGCATAATCTATTGCAGTCAGTTTTTACTATGGCGTAGAAGTTTTTGCCCTGCATACCCAACTCATTTGCCGACTGTACATACACAGCTTAGTACATACACAGCTGGTGTGAGTTACTATGTTTCCGATGATTGTTCAAAGGCAGTTACTAAGCAAAAAGGTTTATCAAAGCTGGTATTGCAGCTCGCTAACGAATGAAGCGAAATTGTTTTTTTTTGTTTGGTTTAATTTAATGGATTTATCTTCGCACAAATTTTGCTTACTTTTCAATCGTTTTTATCAACCCCATGCTTTATTCTGTTTCTTTTCTAACTTCTTTTTTGAGAATCATAATTTTATTTTTAGCACGGTTTATGGTTCGTCAAAATTTCTCAAAATTCTTAGCACCGTTTATGATATGCCTTAGTAGTTGCTTAAAATCTTGAGTTTTACAATTCCTAGCAGCAGCTTGTGTTAGTTTAAAGTTTATGAACATAACATCATACAAGTAATTCATATAAACCATACAATTTTCGAAAGGCAAAATGTTACGTGAATAATCGTACGCATTAAATTTAACGTGAACGATCTACATTAATTAATTAGAACGACGCGACGACACGAGTCACAATTACTACACTTCATTATGGACTAGTTTACATGCCCGTAACAAAACTAAAGCAATAAAATTCTACAAAATGCGTAATACAAAAGTACACATACACGGAAAAACTAACTAATCTTCTTTTAGAATGTGATATACACAAAATAGGTTATACACATGTTAATTAAGCAAGGAGGTTAAAATAGACTTGGTTTCTCCGAGTGCCTTTGTGTTAATCAGTTTATGTTTTTAAGTAACCGCATTTAAAACAAATAAAATGTACAATCAAATGAGTCTCAATCCACTGGAACTTCAAATTAATAACCTACTTGCTGATATACTTTTGCGTCATATGGATTCCCATGAGACTAATCCTCGTATTTATAACGCCTTGTTTTGAACCACAAAGTGACCAGTACTAATATCGTGTAAACTAGGCCCAATGCTAATAATAAAACCATTACTGAGAACAGTAAGCTGTCTAGAGTAGACGTTTTAATTAACTTTTCGTTACGACTGTCCATCTGACTCTTTTGTTCCTTAATTGATATAAAGCGCACAGTTTTTTGTTTGTGATTGCTAGACAGTATGTACTGGTAAGTTTGGTTAAGTTTTAACTCTTTGATTGAACAGTCAGACAGTTTCCAAAGATATAGATTTCTTAATAGAATTACATTCATAGAACTAGGGCTATTAAATACTAATTAGATACTATTTAGAGGATTACAGATGACTGAAGTCTAAATTTTATCAATAGCCGAAATAGGAATAACATCCGGTGCCAATGCGTTGCTTTAATCATGTCGATTGTTTTTATAGTACAATGCGTAAAAGATGCGCATCCCTGGTGCGTAGAGTGCGGGGTAGCTCAAACAGCATCCTGTAAATGATATCAAGCAGAGAAGACTGTCCGTACGTGGGTCGCTGCGACGCCATTTCCCATGGGATGGCGGCGAGGCGATGAACTTCGTGCTCATCTCGCTTTTTTATAATAAGTTTCTAATTGTATCGTTTACTAACATAGTATATAAGCTCTACTAACATTATGAGTCATTAGTCACTTGATTAAATATATTTTATTATTATTATTTTTATTTACGGATTAAGCTACTAGTTCTTTATTCCATAGGAGGGTGATATTTTTGGCAATAGGAGGGAACATACTATGACACGATTCAGTGCGTATTATTAAAAAAAATCAATATGTGTGTTTGTGTGTGTGTGTATACGTGTGTGTGGGGTGGGAGCGATGTCACATAAGCTAGCACTCTAAACATTATCTGTGAGAAGTTGTGTAGTTACGAGTTTACCATTTTCTTACAGTGAAACCAGGTCCTTTTACTTACTTTTCCTCTGCGGTCTCCTCAACTGGAGGCTGTGGTACGTGCGTGGATAGGTCCGGCAGTTCGACTGCCATCGTGTCCATCGCCATGATTGCACTCGTTCTTTACACTTGTGTCCGAGAAACGAACATAGGTCACTTGACAACGTCACTAAGTAGTGTTTTTATTCTTCTTTATGATTCAATTTCACTTAGCAAGTTGTAAAAACTTTTTATATTGAAGTCTTTTCACTTTTATGGAGAATTGCCTGTAAATCTGATTAATTTAGAGATTTTTGTTTTACGACGGATTTGTACGGAAATCAACTTGATGTCATCATTGCAGGTAGGTGTGAAGAAAAATCTTTTTATTTGCATTACTTATCTATAGAGATAATACAAGACCAGTATGAGGTTATTTCGTTTCCTTTAATTTTTGTAATCAGTATAATAGTAGTATTTAAAACGGCCATGAAATATAATTAGGAAGTGTACAGTTTATAATTATGATTACTTAATTGAGGTTGTTAAACATTTACAAACAGTAATTTATAAAAGAAAATAGTGAGGCTACGGGAGGTCCAGCCAGTGCTACGAGCGTAGCAGTGGGACTACATAGCTACGCGCGTAGTACTTATTTTCTGGATAAAATCATCCAGAAAATCTAAATTATTATTATTATTATTTTCCAAATGGATTGGCGGAATCTTGTTTACTGTAGCATTTTCTTCCACAAACAAACTATAAGAAAATTATTTAAATAGAGTGCTAAAGTTATTGTTATCATAAAGTTTGTTCAAGCTTTATAGCAAGTCTAGGATAGTACCATCTCCCATAAATCTTCAGCGGGGAGTTCCTTCGTAGCGACGCAAAACTAAAATCAATAGTTTTAAAATTATTTGTTTGTGCGACGCTGTGCAAATTACAGCGGTCTACTGACGTCTGTTTGCAGTTTTACGAAGTTAAATGAATGCAGAATAAAAATACTTATAAAAATATATGACGCATTTAATTTTGTTTGAAAATAAAATGTTACCTTTTAATACTTTATTGTTTAATATGCGGCACTTTTTCATCGCAAGATGAGTGATCACATTTCTCTACTCCACATTTGGATGTATCTGTTTTTGATAAATAAGGTCATAGATAATGCGCTTTACTTCACGTCATCACTTTAAATTAAATCTTCATTATTTGAAAGTATGCACTGCTACTAATTTAAATATATTTTTATTTGTACTACAACTAATTAATTACTAAGCAGACACATATCAAAGTTTTTGATATTCAAAACAGGTTTTATTTTAAGTCGCAAAAACAGACAATTCTTAGCTGTGACTAAAAAACTCATATAATATGCAAATATCTAACCATTTCGATGACTAGCATGATCGTTTGCTGGAATGTCACAGTCATAGTGTTTATTTTTGAATTAAACGCAATATTATAAAGACACACAGAATAAGAACTCTAGTCACGTCTTTTTTTATTAGACGATTGATATATTTCTAGGTTCTTCTACACATAGGTGTTTATTCTGTTTGGTAAATACCCAATGTCACCCACTCTTTCGATATTCAGCACAATCAACAATCTACCCACATAAGCATTTCTAAACTGCCGATTCATATGAATATATAATACGAAACATATATACTTTTA